>CM077663.1:382102245-383404120 GCA_039707655.1 Elymus sibiricus
CAAAGTCCACACTTTGTTTTCATACATGGATCCCATCTCGGATTTCATGGCCTCTAACCACTTCTCGGAATCCGGGCCCATCATCGCTTCTCCATAGCTCGTAGGTTCATCGTTGTCCAACAACATGACCTCTAAGACAGGGTTGCCGTACCACTCAGGAGCAGTACGCGTCCTTGTCGACCTACGAGGTTCGATAGCAACTTGATCCAAAGCTTCATGATCATCATCATTAACTTCCTCTTCAACCGATGTAGGCTCTACAGAAACATCTTTCTGCGCTGCGCTACTCTCAGGTTGAAGTAAAGGTTCAACAACCTCATCAAGTTCTATCTTCCTCCCACTCAATTCTTTCGAGAGAAACTCTTTCTCAAGAAACGTTCCGTTTTTAGCGACAAACACTTTGCCCTCGGATCTGAGGTAGAAGGTATACCCAACTGTCTCTTTTGGGTATCCTATGAAGATGCATTTCTCCGCTTTGGGTTCCAGCTTTTCAGGCTGAAGCTTTTTGACATAAGCATCACATCCCCAAACTTTAAGAAACGACAGCTTTGGCTTCTTGCCAAACCAATAGTTCATATGGCGTCGTCTCAACGGATTTCGATGGTGCCCTATTTAAAGTGAATGCAGCTGTCTCTAATGCATAACCCCAAAACGATAGTGGCAAATCGGCAAGAGACATCATAGATCGCACCATATCCAATAAGGTTCGATTACGACGTTCGGACACACCATTACGCTGTGGTGTTCCAGGCGGTGTTAGTTGTGAAACAATTCCACATTGTCTTAAGTGACTGCCAAACTCATAACTCAGATATTCTCCTCCTCGATCAGATCGTAGGAATTTAATCTTCTTGTTACGATGATTCTCAACTTCACTCTGAAATTGTTTGAACTTTTCAAATGTTTCAGACTTGTGTTTCATTAAGTAAATATACCCATATCTACTTAAGTCATCAGTGAAGGTGAGAAAGTAACGATAACCACCGCGCGCCTCAATGCTCATCGGACCGCACACATCAGTATGTATGACTTCCAATAAGTCACTTGCCCGTTCCATTGTTCCAGAGAATGGCGTTTTAGTCATCTTGCCCATGAGGCATGGCTCACATGTGTCAAGTGATTCAAAATCAAGTGACTCCAAAAGTCCATCAGCATGGAGCTTCCTCATGCGTTTTACGCCAATATGACCTAAACGGCAGTGCCACAAGAAAGTGGTATTATCATTATCAATTCTACATCTTTTGGCATCAATGTTATGAACATGTGTATCATTACTATCGAGATTCAATAAGAATAAACCCCTCACATCGGGTGCATGACCATAAAAGATATTACTCATATAAATAGAACAACCATTATTCTCTGATTTAAATGAGTAACCGTCTCGCAATAAACAAGATCCAGATATAATGTTCATGCTTAACGCAGGCACTAAATAACAATTATTCAGGTTCATCACTAATCCCGATGGTAATCGAAGAGCGAGCGGGCCGACGGCGATCACATCAACCTTGGAACCATTTCCCACGCGCATCGTCACTTCGTCCTTTGCCAGCCTCCGTCTATTCCGCAGTTCCTATTTTGAGTTGCAAATGTGAGCAACCGCACCGGTATCAAATACCCAGGCACTACAACGAGAGTTGGTAAGGTACACATCAATAACATGTATATCATATATACCTTGTTTGTTGTTGGCCGCCTTCTTGTCAGCCAAATACTTGGGGCAATTCCGCTTCAGTGTCCAGTTCCCTTGCAATGAAAGCACACAGTTTCTGGTTTGGGTCCAGCCTTGGGTTTCTTCACGGGAGGAGCAACTGCTTTGCCACTCTTCTTGGAGTTACCCTTCTTACCCTTGCCATTTTTCTTGAAACTAGTGGTTTTATTGACCATCAACACTTGATGATCCTTCTGAATTTCAGACTCAGCGGCTTTCAGCATCGCAAACAGCTCGGCGACTGACTTGTTCATCCCGTGCATGTTATAGTTCAACACGAAGCTCTTGTAGCTAGGTGGCAACGATTGAAGAACTTTGTTAGTGATAGCCTCTGGCGGAAGGGGCATCCCCAATTCAGCCAGACGGGTGGAGTACCCAAACATTCTGAGTACGTGATCACTAATAGACCCGTTCTCCTCCATCTTGCAAGCATAGAATTTATCGGAGATCTCATATCTCTCGATCCGGGCATTCTTCTGAAAGATAAACTTCAACTCCTGGAACATCTCATATGCTCCATGACGTTCAAAACGTCTTTGAAGTCCCGGTTCTAAGCCATACAATATTGCACGTTGAACTATTGAGTAATCTTCAGAACGAGCCTGCCAGGCGTTCACAATGTCTAGAGACTCAACTGGAGCGGGTGGATCACCAAGCGGTGCATCAAGGACATAAGCCTTCTGGGAAGCCGTAAGGATAATCCTTAGATTACGGGCCCAGTCCACAAAGTTACTTCCATCATCTTTCAACTTAGCTTTCTCTAGGAACGCATTAAAATTCAGGGGTGCTACTGCGCGAGCCATGATCTACAACATAAATATTGCAACAACAACTTAGACTATTGTTCAAGATAATGAGTTTAGTTAATCATATTACTTAAAAAACTCCCACTCAAATTGACATCCCTCCGGTCATTCGAGTGTAACATGATCCAAATCCACCAACTCAAGTCCGATCATCACGTGAGTTGAGGTGGTTTCAATGGTGAACATCTTCATGTTGATCATATCTACTATATGACTCATGTTCGACCTTTCGGTCTCTTGTGTTCCGAGGCCATGTCTGTACATGCTAGGCTCGTCAAGTTTAATCCGAGTGTTCTGCACGTGCAACATGGCTTACACCCGTTGTATGTGAACGTAGAGTCTATCACACCCGATCATCACGGCGTGTCTTGAAACGACGAACTTTCGCAACGGTGCACACTCGGGGAGAACACAATTTTATCTTGAAATTTAAGTGAGAGATCACCTTATAATGCTACCGCCGTCCTAAGCAAAATAAGATGCATAAAAGGATTAACATCACATGCAAATCATAAGTGACATGATATGGCCATGAACTTGTGCTTTTGATCTCCATCTCCAAAGCACCGGCATGATCTCCATCGTCACCGGCATGACACCATGATCTCCATCAACGTGCCGCCATGAGGTTGTCGCGCCGACTGTTGCTTCCATGACTATTGCTAACTCATAGCGATAAAGTAAAGCAAAACGGCGAAAATAATTAAAGACAACTCTATGGCTCCTGTCAGTTGCCGTACTCATCGACATGCAAGTCGTGATATTCTATACAACACATGATCATCTCATACATCACATACATCTCATCATGTAATTGGCCATATCACATCACAACATACCCTGCAAAAACAAGTTAGACGTCCTCTAATTGTTGTTGCAAGTTTTACGTGGCTGCTACGGGTTTGCAAGAACCGTTCTTACCTACGCAAAACCACAACGTGGTGTAGTGATTGCTTTTTGATCTTCTAAAAGAACCCTCTTCATTGAAATCGATTCAACTAAAGTGAGAGAGACAGACACCCGCTAGCCATCTTTATGCAACGAAGTTACATGTCAGTTGAAGGAACCGGTCTCTCGTAAGCGTACGAGTAATGTTGGTCCGGGCCGCTTCATCTCACAATACCGCCGAATCAAGTATCAACTAGTAACGGCAAGCAATATGTATACACCCACGCCCACAACTCGTTTGTGTTCTACTCGAGATCTCATCTACGCAAAGACCTAGCTCAGATGCCACTGTTGGAGAACGTTGCAAGGGAAACAAAAAATTTCCTACGCACACACAAGATCTATCCATGGTGATGAGCATCTACGAGAGGGAGAGTGAATCTACATACCCTTGTAGATCGCTAAGCGGAAGCGTTAAGAAACGCGGTTGATGTAGTCGAACGTCTCCGCGATCCAAATCGCAAGTCGTCCCTCGATCCGATCACGAACTAGTGCCGAACGAACGGCACCTCCGCGTTCAACACACGTACGGCTTGATGACGCCTTCACCTCCTCGATCCAGCGAGCGATGATGAAGTAGTAGATGAGTTCCGGCAGCACGACGGCATGGTGATGGTGGTGAGGAACAATCTCTGCAGGGCTTCGCCAAGCACTGCGGAGATTATGACGGGAGAACTAGAGGGTTAGGGTTGCCGACACACGGCTTGGGAAATCTTGATGTGTCCCGTGTGCTAGCCCTGTCCCTCTATTTATATGTTGAGCCTTGGGGTCTAAACTTGAGTAAAAGCCTCCTCCAGGTCGGTTTTGCCCGCACAAGGTCGGTTTGGCCCGCAGGGAAAGAGTCCAACTCGGATCCCTGTAGTACCGCGCACAAGCGGTAGTACCGCTGCTACAGTAGCGGTAGTACCGCTTGGGTGGTAGTACCGCTGCTACGGTAGCGGTAGTACCGCTTGGGCGGTAGTACCGCTGCTACAGTAGCGGTAGTACTGCCTTACCAGCTTAAGGCAGTAGCAAAACTTCCTTTTGCACTTCCAAAACCTCGTGGGCTTTACCCCTTTGGCCCATATAAAGTGTTGTTGCACCCGAACACTTCGGTAAACATCCGGAACCCCTTCCGGTGAATTCCGGAACCCTTCCGGAGATCAAAACACTATTATCACATATATCAATCTTTACCTCTGGACTCTTCCGGAGATCCTCGTCATGTCCGGGATCTTATCCGGGACTCCGAACAACCTTCGGTCACCAACACAATAACTCAACTACACTAATCGTCACCAAACGTTAAGTGTGTAGACCCTGCGGGTTCGAGAACTATGCAGACATGACCGAGACACCTCTATGGCCAATAACCAATAGCGGGACCTGGATGCCCATATTGGTTCCTACATATTCTACGAAGATCTTTATCGGTCGAACCTCTATGTCAAGGATTCAGTTAATCCCGTATACTGTTCCCTTTGTTCTTCGGTATGTTACTTGCCCGAGATTCGATCGTCGGTATCTCTATACCTAGTTCAATCTCGTTACTGTCAAGTCTCTTTACTCGTTCCGTAATACAAGATCTCGTGGCTAACACTTTAGTCACATTGCTTGCAAGGCTCATTGTGATGTTGTATTACCGAGTGGGCCCTGAGATACCTCTTCGTCACACGGAGTAACAAATCCCAGTCTTGATCCATGCCAACCCAACAGACACCCTCGGAGATACCTGTAGAGCACCTTTATAGTCACCCAGTTACGTTGCGACGTTTGATACACACAAGGTACTCCTCCGATGTCAGGGAGTTGCATGATCTCATGGTCATAGGAACAGATACTTGACATGCAGAAAACAATAGCAATAAACTGACACGATCATATGCTACGTTCGTAGTTTGGGTCTTGTCCATCACATCATTCTCCTAATGATGTGATCCCGTTATCAAATGACATCTCATGTCCATGGCTAGGAAACCTTTCACCATCTTTTGATCAACGAGCTATTTAACTAGAGGCTTACTAGGGACACAGTGTTGTCTATGTACCCACACATGTATTTGAGTTTCCAATCAATACAATTATAGCATCGATAATAAACGATTATCATGAACAAGGAAATATAATAATAACCAATTTATTATTGCCTCTAGGGCATATTTCTAACACCTAGCTCCTCTGACTCCCGCCATCGTCGCCAACTCCAGGCTGCGCCGCCAGCATCTTCACCGAGCTTCTCCTGCGCAGAGTTTTGGATTTCGTCCGAAAAAAACGATTTCCCAACGAATTTCGTCCATTTCATTGTGGCCCGGTATTAGTGTATACCGGCCCAAATATTTCGGCCCTTTTTGAATTCTCAGCCCAACCGATGGTCCACTACAGCCCACAAAGACCCCCTTGCAGTATAAAAACATGAAGTGAGCTTCTCGTAACCCTAAACTTTCATTTCCCTATCTCCATCCCTCTAAGCGGTGGCTGCAGGCAACCGAGGCCGAGCGAGGCGGGGGCGCAGGGCAGCGCTGCCTTCTCTCATCCTCCTCCCACCCTCAACCCAACCTCCTCTACTATGTACTCCTTCCCATCCACGGCAGGCAATTGGTTGGGTCGCTGCCTCGCAGGCATGCTCATCCCCTCATCTGGATGGCCGGAATGAGATCCGGAGTGTGGAGCAGATGCGTGTGCCTAGGCAGACTACCCGGATTGTGGAGCAGATGCGTATTCCTGCTGATTCGAGTTTGGGATTCATGCTAGCATGCTAAATTGAATTGCATTGAGAGATCCGTGCGTGTATAACCAATCAATGGGTGCGTGTTGTTCAGTTACATTCTTCTTTATTCCACTGCTGCAGGATTCCATTTTTTTTATAATTTCGGTTGTTTTTCGTTCACATTTCGCCCATTTTTCGTTCACAAATTCAAATTTTGTTTCCTCCTTTTCGTCCGAGATTTTCCGAAAAATTACCGAAATTCCGAAAGTCGTCCATTTCGTTCGCTGGCGGTAAAAAAATAGCAAAACGGAATCCAAAACCTTGGCCGGGGTACGAGATAGTGGACCGCGGGGACTGGAGAGGGCTGCAAGCCCACCTAGCTTCACCACCAACTGCAGCGAAGCTGTGGCGCCAGAGCGCGGTTTAAGTTCGTCAAGGTGGCCTACACCGACTTCTACGGCTACGACATCTGGTTCAACCAGTCCATCACGTTTGAGTACTGCAAGAACATCTGTTTGAACTTTGATTGAATACATGCCCCTGCGTTGCCTTCTCCTACAGGATGGATGGCCAGGGCAGGTGCTACCCAAAAGGCGTCCTGTTTAACGGAACGGCTACACCTCGCTGGCGTTCCCTTGGTGAAGATCTGGGGGTTCTGCTCCGAGGGGAAGCACAGGTTGCTGGTGTACGAGTACGTGGAGAACAAGTCGCTCGATAGGCACCTTTTCGACGAGGACATCGGTAAGGCGCTGGAATGGAGTGAGCGGTTCAAGATCGCGTTGGGCACTGCCACGGCCCACGGGCCTAGCTCCTCTGACTCCCGCCGTCGTCGCCACCTCCAGGCTGCGCCGCCAGCATCTCCACCGAGCTTCTCCTGCGCAGAGTTTTGGATTTCGTTCGAAAAAAAACGATTTCCCAACGAATTTCGTCCATTTCGTTGTGGCCCGGTATTAGTGTATACCGGCCCAAATATTTCGGCCCTTTTTGAATTCTCAGCCCAGCCGATGGTCCACTACAGCCCACAAAGACCCCCTTGCAGTATAAAAACATGAAGTGAGCTTCTCGTAACCCTAAACTTTCATTTCCCTATCTCCATCCCTCTAAGCGGTGGCTGCAGGCAACCGAGGCCGAGCGAGGCGGGGGCGCAGGGCAGCGCTGCCTTCTCTCATCCTCCTCCCACCCTCAACCCAACCTCCTCTACTATGTACTCCTTCCCGTCCACGGCAGGCAATTGGTTGGGTCGCTGCCTCGCAGGCATGCTCATCCCCTCATCCGGATGGCCGGAATGAGATCCGGAGTGTGGAGCAGATGCGTGTGCCTAGGCAGACTACCCGGATTGTGGAGCAGATGCGTATTCCTGCTGATTCGAGTTTGGGATTCATGCTAGCATGCTAAATTGAATTGCATTGAGAGATCCGTGCGTGTATAACCAATCAATGGGTGCGTGTTGTTCAGTTAGATTCTTCTTTATTCCACTGCTGCAGGATTCCATTTTTTTTATAATTTCGGTTGTTTTTCGTTCACATTTCGCCCATTTTTCGTTCACAAATTCAAATTTTGTTTCCTCCTTTTCGTCCGAGATTTTCCGAAAAATTACCGAAATTCCGAAAGTCGTCCATTTCGTTCGCTGGCGGTAAAAATAGCAAAACGGAATCCAAAACCTTGCTCCTGCGTCGTCCGCCACCGCCCTCGTCCAGAAGTTCATCCACGAGCGCCGCCAGCTCCTCTGAGTCCGTCCGCCAGCATCTCTAGTTCTCCATTGAGCACTGCCCGCGGATCCTCTGGTAACCGAGCCATGGCTAGCTAGCTTCTGCTGCTGCGGTTTTCGCAGGCACCTATCATCTCCAATATTGTCACCAAGGCCTTTGACTATCTCAAGGACAACCACAAGGCCGGGGGTTGAAGAGTACCAGGGAGAGGCTAGAGAGTGGATGAGCTTGAGTACTAGAGGCTCGAGGAGGAGCTGAAAAAGGCAAGATGACAAATCGACAAGGTCTGTGCCTTTCTCAGTAAGTACAAGCGCAAGGTCATTCAAGGGTTCAGTCGTGCATTCAACGTAGGGTCACTGCAGAGGCTGAGAAATTCAATCACAACTTTGGATCATGTTGCGGCCGGCGTAGAGCGTTTCTTCGAGGTTCTCAACCACTTGAATGACGATAAGAGATGAGGAGACATAAGCAGGATGTGGAGTTCAGAAACTCGCGCCAGACAAGCTCACTGTCTCGTGGTCTTCTGCTTGGTTGGTAGAGAGGAAGATTATTGTCCAATGGTTGACCAAGCCTGAAAGCAGCTAGTGCTAGCAATATCGATGTAAGACGTTTTTTGACACTACACCAGTGTCAAAAAACGTCCTATATTATAGGACAGAGGGAGTATTTTCTGCAGTTGGTTTAGGTGGGATAGGGAAGACATCACTTGCTCAACATATATGCAATGCTACACATGTCAAAGCGCACTTCAATTTCATCATATGGGTTTGTGTATCTCACGATTTTGACATTGAGGCACTAACAAAAAAGATCCTTGAGGACATGACCGGAAGAGAGACAACCATGGTTGGTCTAAATGCATTCCAGAAAGCACTCAAGGAGAGGTTGAGTTCCAAGACCTTTCTCCTTGTACTGGATGATGTGTGGAATGATGAGAGATATTAGGATTGGGTGGATTTTTTATGTCCATTGAAATGTGGGAAGAAAGGAAGCAAGATCCTGCTCACAACCCGAATGCAGTCGGTAGCTGATGTTGCTGCAAGAGCACTGCAGGGAGAAAGAACAGTACAGGTGGATTGCCAGTCTTTAAGATTGTCTGGGTTGGAAGAAACCAAACTCCTCCTTCTACTTTTGAACAGGCATGCATTTTTTGGTGTTAATCATGATGATTATAGGAACCTACGACATATCAGCAAGAAAATGGTAAACAAACTCAGTGGTTCTCCATTGGCAGCAAAAGTTCTTGGTGGATTATTGAACGACAACAAGGATAGTAGCACCTGGAGCAGAATTTTGGGCTCGTGTGTTCATAATGTACAACAGGGCAGTGAAGGTCTTATGAAGGTGTTGACGCTAAGTTATCAACATTTACCAACACATTTGCAGGTGTGTTTCAGGTATTACAACTTATTTCACAAGGACTACGAGTTTTTTTTTTTGCGAGATCAATAGTAGTTTATTTCATTATATGGTAGAGCTACAATCCTTGGCAAGAGTTCCTCAATACATGGGGGGCCTCTGTCGAGCCACACAACTGTGGCTCGCTCACTACGAGTTCACAAAGAGAGAATTGGTGTACTTATGGATGGGTTCGGGACTAATCCAGCCATTGGTGGATGACATGATACAACCAGAGGATAATGGAATGGAGTATTTAGACACATTATCCAAAAAGTCCTTTTTTTACATCAAATCAGCGACTCTTGATAGCCACACTATAAAATGCAATTTATATTATGAATATTACGAAGACAGATTTGTTATGCATAATCTCTTGCATGAGTTGGCCCGGTCTGTGTCAGCGAGTGAATGCACAAGAGTGGAATCAAATTTCTCTGGTTGTATTCCAAAGATTGTCTCTCATATATGCATTGACATGATAAACCCTGTTATTCTTGAACAGATTTCTCACGCAAAGAGACTGTGCACGCTTCTTATGTATTTTGAAGACCAAGACGAGGCAGATCAAGTGCACATACTCAGTGGAAGTGTTGGGTGCGGACAGAAGCTTACGGGTGTTATCCTTAATAACAAACTCACCGTGTAAGCTTCCTGATTCCGTGGGTGGTTTAATGCACCTTCGCTATTTGTCTTTTAAGTGTGGCCGGAAAAAAAATGACACATTGTTGTTCGTTTCCCAAGCCTGTTTACAATCTTTAACACTTACAAGTAATGAAGGTTGAGGATCACCAACTCGCAGTTCCTCAGAATGGGGAAATGGAAAGAGTGTGCAACCTAGTTAATTTATGTCATCTGAAACTATCTTGCGGAATAATATACTATATCACTAAACCTCCTAGAATTGGAAGTCTCTCATTCAATTGAGGTTACCAATTTGGAATTGGGTCATTCAATTTTGACCGAGCCAACAATTCCACAATGAGCTCTCTCATTCATTTTTTAATCGGTTTTGCTAAATCACATCTAGATGTGACATAAGTATTGCACATCTAAGTCCTATATCATTGATCTTATGTGAAGATTTGTGTGGATATTTTTTTTTCTTTTCTTTTTCCTTTTTATGCTTCATTTAGTCACTTAGATGTGCAATAACTATGTCACATCTAGATGTGTCCTAGACACTCCCTTTTTTAATACACTATGCTTCCTAATTTTATAGCTTCTCCCGTCAACCCTTTTTTAATAACTCTGTCAATCCTTTGTTGTGGCAATGAAATCTCTAACTTCGTTAAGCTATCCCGTTTTGAAGCCCCTCATTCAACTCTTCAATTTTGATTGGATACATAATTGATTGGGTCGTTCACCCTGGCTTCATGATGTGATCTCTCGATGAATGGGTGACAAAATGAAGGTGTCGCCCATGACACGTTTAGCACCAGCATAACACATGCATCCAACAACGTAAGTAGCTTTCTCATGTTTTTGTACTAATTAAAAGACGTCCTTCAATCACACGGTCAAAAAAATCCACCCAAACACCACAATAAAAAAGAGAAAAATGCTACACCACGAACGATTCACTACGGATTGTACATACCAAACATTGTCCCATTAATTACTTCCCCGATTTGCACCGTTGGTCCACCTTTTCTCTAATCTCTGACCATAAATTGACACATTCATCTGTAAGCATGATTTCACAAAGTATGTTAGTAAGAGTAGCATATCTGATAATAGAAATGCACTTCATTGTATCCTCCACACGCCAAATCAACTAATACATAAATATTTTCCGAAACTTTAAAAAAATTACATAAAACATGTACAACCCTATGAATATAAGCGGCGCGGCAAAGCGCGCACTGCCCTTCTAGTACCAACGATTCCTTGTGTAGGAAAGCTTACTTCTCTCCATGAGATATATGGTTTCTGCATCAAACAAGAAGTTGGTTACACCATTGGTGAACTAAAAAATATGATGAATATCCGTCATTTATATGTTTCTGGTCTTGACAAGGTAAACAACGCAGAAGAAGTTGCTGAACTTATGTTCGACCGGAAAAGGTTTCTGTCAGCAGTAGCTTTAAATTGGTCCCCAGGCTCTTCAAATTCATGCATGCCAAGCCAAGCTAAGTTGGTTCTTGACAAACTTGAACCACACCATAATTTACAGAAATTGATGATTGAAGGACCGCCTCCGCCCCTAGCCCTCCCTCCGCCCCCGTTCAAGCCCTCCATCCTTGCCCCTGCACCTCCACCCAGTTCGCTCGCACCGCTGCGCCTCTCGGCTGTGCCGGCATCGGATCGGATCGAGGCTGATCCAGATCCATCTTCGCCGCCGCGCCCGGGGCTCTCCTCGTCCTCCGGGATGGTGGCCGGCTCGCTGCAGACCTCCCCATCCTCCGGCTCGTCTCCCTCTGCCACTCCGCCTCGGCCTCGCCTCAAGTCCAAGGTGGTCCGGGGGCCTGCCACGGCGATGCATGCTACTGGCCGCCCCCTGCTGTTGGGGTCGATGCGGGCCTGCCGCTGGGTGCCTGCAGCAGGCCAGCTGGTCTGGCAGATGTTGCTGCTGCTTCATCCTCCCATCCGAGACCTCGCCTCAGTTCGGTGGTAGTCCGGAGCGATGCCACCGTGATTGGGGAGGGGAATTTGTTGGCTGCCACTGACCGTGGTGGATGGACCGAAGTGCGTGGGAGCAAGGAATGTGCGGATGCTGCTAGGGGCAGGGGAGCTGCGTCGCGGCAGCCACGACCGGTGGTTAACCCGGCTGAGCGCGCTGCCTACCTCAAATGGATGGATGGGCGGTGCTTTCGTTGCCTCAGCCGCAAGCATTTTGCCATCGATTGTCATGAGCCGCTAAAGTGTTGGCGATGCTACAAGGACTTTCATCTAGCAAGCCAATGCCCTGGCCCTTCGTCGAAGCCTTCCTCGCCAGTGCCTTCCTCGTCTGCGTCTTCATCCGGTCCTCGGGGTCGTGGCATGCCGACCAACCGAGTTTCCGGGCCACGATCGTACGCTGAGGCTCTTTTGGCGCCATCCCTTGGAGAGCCATGTGCTCGTCCCGCGGAATGCTTCATCCCCCTCCGTGTTCCTGGTGAGCAGTATGTCCTTGCTGCTATGCTCTCGACGGGGCCAGTGGACCTCGATCCACGACGGGATGATCCTATGCCATCGACGCCTTCTCCTCACATATTGCCTGCCTTCATCGGTCCTGTGGGCTGCTCAGTTTCGGGTGATGATGTGTGGTTGACCCATGGTGCCTTGTCGGTTGGGAGTGAGGAATCTATTGATCATATATGCTCGGAGGCTATGTTCTGGTCATCCCACCTCGGAGGCTGCTCCTCGTCTTCCATTGTGGAGTCCCTTGCACATCCGATGCTCTGTCCAGAGGAGCCGCTTGTTTTCAATGGGCCCAATGTTCTGATAGAGCCTGTGGTTGAGGTGTGCAATGTTGTTGCGAAGGTGTCGCAAATTAAAGCAGCACCATTATCTCTGGAAGATTTTCTCAGCGAGGTTACGTGTCCGCTCCCTCAACCTCTGCTTGGGACCCCGGTGCCTTCGCATGGGAAGAAGAATGACGAATGACGAAGCGGGCGTCTGGATAAGAAGAACAAGGCGTGCAACATCCCAACATCCAAACGCACAGAGTATAGGATGTTGGAGATTTTTGGTGAGTTGCCGGAGGTCAGCAAAGCAGAGGGTCCAGAGCAAAAGATGCAAGCATACCTGGACATGTACAAAAAACCGCTCTCACCACAAGTGATCGAGGCGCTGAGCTCTTTGGCGAGGATCACGGGGAAGTCAAAGTTGGACCTCTCAGGATGTTTTCCACAAGATAATGTTAGCACGTGATTCTTTGAGGCCAAGACAGAAGAGTCATTCGTTATGGATGGTTTCCCTTCGGCGAGTGGCAGTCAATTTGGTTGCACTTGAGCCTCGCCTATCTGCTTTGGGCCTCGGCTCTTTGGTGTCTGGCTCCGATGATGTCCCTTGATGATGCATTTGTCCTGCCCCTATCCCTAAGTTCTAGTGCCTCTTTTTTTCGTTTTCTTTTTTCTTCATTACTGGGTTTTCATTCGGTTTTTCCTGATTAGCCGAGAATGTTAGGTTTTCGGGTCCGGTTTTCCTTATAAACTGGACCAACTCTCTTCTTCTTAATGAAATGCAGGAACCCCCTGCCCCTCTTGAGGTGTCCTAAAAAAAGGATATCCTGGTTCTCGATCTCCGTGCTGACTGTAAAACCCCACTCTCATTAATTTGACATATGTTTACATACGCAATTGTGAAAGACTGGAGCATCTTCCACCTCTTGGGCAGTTACATTCTCTACAATATCTTTACACAATTAACTTGGCATTAGTAGAGGGTGTGGATTCTTCTTTTTATGGAAGTGAAAAGCTTGTGGATTGCAATATCTGAAGGTGCTAGAGATTGAAAGCATGCCAAAATGCCTGGAATGGGTTGGATTGGAGGGTAAGAATGTGAGGCACTGAGAACATTGCCAAGTGTACCCACCAGTATTTGCCATGTTGAAATCCATATTGCTGGTCTATTGGCTATGCCAGAATTTTTTGGGAGTTCTGATACAAGCTCTTCACCATCATTGGACCTGGCTCTCTCTAAGCTCATTTTTTCGATAAAGGGCGTTTTATTACTTAAAAGGTTTAAGCATTACACCCGGCCTCTGCATATGTAGAATGCACACAGCCGCAACAAGTCCGAACACAACAAGAAAAAAGGAAAAAGACGTAATACAAAAATCTTGACGAAATTGTATGGCGCCTAAGTAGATGGGTGTCCAATCCGTAGATCACGCTGCCATCCATGTTGGATAAAAATATCCTTCGCCGTATCCTCCAAGCGCATACAGACCACCTTAAACAGGTCGCGAAACTCCACACGATGTAGAGATGACCATAAAAGGGGAGTACTTGTGCATCTGTAGATTACCTGCATAAGCTCATAATTTCAAACTACCAAAATCTAGAAACTTTATGGCAGGGGTGTTCTCTATCTGCACTTGAGGATTTGTCCATCCAACAATGTACAAGCTTGTCATGTCTACTAGAGGATTCATTTGATTCACTCGCCTCCCTGAAAATCCTTGAAGTACTGAAGTGGCCAAATTTGGTGACATGAGAGATCAGGTTGCCCCCTGCCGTGGAAACCATCACAATAGGATTGTACGGTGAAGCTAAGCAACCATTAGTTCATTCAGTGACAGGTCTTAATTCATTGGTACTGTTACTTTTAGATGGTTGTGCACTGCCAGTTTTCCCTTCAGAAGTGTTTGCATGTTTGGCAGGGTTAGGTAATATGGTGTTCTGTAGTTGTGCAATTACATCTCTTCCCTTAGCCGAAGCCTTCGCAAGATTGACAAATCTTAAATGCTTATCCATATGGAACTGCCAAGAGCTAGTTTCAATTAAAGGGATCCATGGGAGTCCATCACTAATGTCACTGCAAATCCAGGGATGCAACAAGATCATGGAAGATCCGTCTGTTGAGTGGAGGATGACGCTGCTAGTTTTTCTAGCCTAGATGAGCTTGATATTCATAATCCGTTGCTCTTGCTAAGAGAGCCATTACGAAGCATCTCGTGTGTCAAGAAACTTATAATTGTTGGTGGTCCTGAACTGAGATACTTACATGGGGATTGGTTACTGCAAAATGAGGCACTTAAAGAACTAAAAGTGTCTGATGCTTCTCACCTGATATATCTGCCCCCACAAATGGTGAATCTTGTTAAACGACTTGTATTGGTCTTGTATGCGTGGATGTCACGTTAGTTTTTAGACGTGACCATGAGCCACAAGATGGCTGTTAGTGTAGGAATAGGATTTTGTTTAACTACCTCTCCCTCTCGCTATCTCCTCTCCCGACCGGTCTCCCGTAGTGATCGGATCCGGTCTCCTGTAGCGATCGGTAAACCTGTAACCCAACGAGAGGATCTCTCTCGATCTATCAATAAATACACAGCCGGGTTCTCGTTCGAGAGTTGAGACGCTTCATCGCTGTTTTACAAATGTGAGCTCTGTCGAATCCTTCGACATATCCAATGCGAAATTGATCCGGAGTTTGCCAAACATGCCTGCTTCTCTGAGGAATCTACGAGTAAACAATTGCCACTCTGAGCTCAAGAAGTGATGCCAAAAGAATAAGGGATTTGATTGGGTTAAGATTGCACATATATGTAACATAGATATTAGCCAAGAGGTACCAAAAGGTTATGATGCCTGAGCTGCAATATGATATGCCAAACCTAAACGCAGGCCAGTATATCTTGGTTTCGATAGCGTTTGCCTTAATCTGTAAATAGCCAATGTGCCTGCATACACTCTCCAAAGAATGCACTATTTTGGTATGTCCAAACTTGCCGATTCTTGTATTTTTATTGTAATATGATATGCCAAAACCTAGGAGTTTTAATATAGTCTGCCAACACCTAGTGGCATTTCTGTATTTTGCCTTTTTATTCAAACACGCCTGGGAGCACATGATGTTAATGAGAAAATGTTAAGATGGCGCAAACTAGCAAATGTACAAGTATTTTTTTTAAACGAAAAAGGAAAGTCTGCGTATTACATTATCTTTCTATCATAATCAGGCTGACAATGGATCAACCATATCACTATGGAGCATTTGGTTATGTGGTCTGTCCAACTATTTTTATACTGACTCCTGAACCAATCATTTGTGTTTCTTGAAAGTTGCAAAGCAAATGATTAAATTGAGGTGCATTTCTTGTTAAACATTTGTTTTGCTTCTGTATCCAGCTGAATGAACTGGAGAAATAATCCAATGGTCTTATCAGGTACTACCAGTCTTGAATCTGTGATAAATTGGCTTATGGAACATGGAAGTGACCCAGGCGTTGACAGCTGCCATTGATTTGTTTGTACGAACATTTGTACATACCCTGCTATTACTTTACTCGTGAGGAGATGGATGCATTCTATCTTTTGGATTTTGTTCTTGAGCTTGGATACAATAGCTTCACATGAGTACATGCTAGTGTGTATACCCTCTTCAAACGGTGTGCAAACTTCTTCACAATAAGTTTTTTTCTTGTTGTGACCCATTCTTCTTATCTGCTATAGCATGTCATTTCTCTCATTTCTCCTTGTTTTGCTAAGGCCATACAACCACATATATGTGTAGTGGTATGTTATATATATTCCTCCAATTCTTATGATGCAGAGTATCAAATAGCTCAGTCAGTACCCCGCAAAAAAAAAAAAATAGCTCAGTCAGTACATTGTAGTACTGTCAAGTAATAGCCAATTTGAAATTCGTTAACGCAAAGAATAAAATTATTTTTGGACAAAACCTTTGTTGCTATTGGGAATATCTGGCATGTTCTTTGATTGTGGTGACGATGATGAGATTAGCAACGAATACTTTGTTTACAGCAGCAAGCAAGGGAAATAGCAGCACTGAAGTTGTAGGTCTGGTCATGCATGGATCTTTGTTCCTGATGCATCCAGGTGGCAGGGGCGCGCTTCCTGTGCGTCACTGTGCGCACATTTGTTAGCGTGTAATGAGCAGCAGTTATTGAGAATAAAATATAATAGTAAGTTAGAAGTGCGGAAACATAGACAGGCAGCACACCGGCATGTACAGCTGACATATACATGAATGAATCCGAGAGTGAATCAAATTCAGCAAAAATAACCAAGCAATCTAACACAAACAATCCAAGAGTGAATCAAATTCAGGAAATAAACAAGTATTCCAAGAGTGAATCGAATTCAGATGATCCTCTCCATCATGTTCTGTATTGCAGCCCCGATACTTGCCGATGTAGTTCATCTAGGTGCAGAACTTTGCGATGAATTCATCCGCCTTCTCCGCATTGCCCTCCATCGCCCTCCCCAAGTCGACGCTCGCCTTCATCATCACCTACTCGAGCAGTTTCTCATCTGCGCCATCGATGGCTTGCCATCGTAGTAGTCCTGAACGCAGCCCACATCCCACTCATGGGCGTCACAGAAGAAGCAGCACTCGTAGATTACCTACTAAGTTTCTCTGCACGCGAGAACATACCTGAACAACCTAATGAAACTGAAGCGCCACTCTCTTGCATTATCTGCATCTTCCTGGATAGCTCCTGAATCTTACAAACCCATGGCTTTGGTGTAGATAGTAACCTAATGTAACCCATCATTTAGTAACCATCAAACTCAATAGTAATATTTATGATATATGTAAAACGGGATCAATGACATAGTTGAAGCTCTAGCAGGTTTAAGTTTCAACTAAGACTATTCAGAATTAATTAACTATAGAAAAGAAAACAGAATAGCGAGGAAGCATGAATAATGTCTAAGAGATAGGAAAGTGGTATCGATAAGCTGCCACATAAATCATGCTTCCTATAGGAAAATGGCACAAATTATGCCATGGGAAGGAGCAGAAATAAACTGAGAAGTTGAATGCATGTCTAAGAGATAGGAAAATGGCATCAATAATTCAGCTTTGCAGCGCTTGGCTTACCAAAAAACAGCACCATTGAATTTTCAACGGTAATCAATGCTATAGTTAAATTACCGTGTTGAAACTCCATTTTGTTGGCTTAGTTCCCTGAATTTCATTTGCTGACAATAGCCAAACTATTAGGATAAGATACCTGATTTGAGTTTTGTGCTGATGGTTCCAGCCACGGAAAGCATTTGTCAATCTGTTGTCCAATGATTGGCAATCAAATTGATCCAATGTGCGCAGATTCTTCATGAGACCCAATTCAATTGGAAAAACAAGAGTTAGTCAGCAAATAATTATCATGGGTCACCCTCACCTCCATGGGATCCATTTGCAGTACCATCTAGAGTAAAAGCTAGGGGAATAACATGAAAGCTTCAGGTTGTATCGCTCCCCTTCAAAGAAGAGCCAAATAATAGCAGTGGAAAACTTTCGGTCTCTTTGACCACTCTAAAAGCTACTCTGCATGAGGAAAAAATCAATGCTATTAGTAAGAAATGGTAACTCATCCTCAGGTTTGGTAGAGGAAACTATAACACATGTCTATCAACTCGCATTATTCAGGTGACGAATACAAAAACAGCAAATAAGACAATACTAAATATACTTCATATGACTGGGTTTTCATCAAGTGAAGAAAACACAAACCATAGACAGAGGCAAAGCAACTTATAACATCAATCTAAAAAAATTCCACGCGTTAAATACTACAGAAGAGCAGTTGGCTGGAACGGGACGATCGCGATATCGACGGGGAGTGGTAGTTCCATATACAAAAGGAGCTTGTGTCATTACAATGCGATAAAGATAACTCCGATTGTGCTACAGAATTAATGGTATAAACCGTCCAGCTAATTACTTTCAGAAATAGAATAGGAAAGAGAAAGCACAAATAATAAGCATAACAAGAAAACTACAAGCTTGGAGAAATCATCAGTTCATGACATTAGAAGTAAACTGAAGCAAACTAAATGCTCAGATAATATTCAGTGTTACATTCTACCCTAAACGGCGAGAAAGACTTCGTCGGGACATTAGGATGAACACTCACAATTGCATAGAACTCAAATTCTGAAGCCTCCTAAATTACTTCAGACAAACTTATTAGCTACCACTACCAATGAGTAGTCCAAGTATCCTTAATCCAGTAGTTGCCTCATTGACATTGGGCCAAAAAAAGAACATCGCGACCTTCCACGTGATTTAGGACAGAAGAAATATTGGATGGAATGCAACGACATTGATGGTATAATTAAGGCATCTCATATGCTTTACTCCATTATCCTAAGAATTTAAACACTGAAACCTCCTAAATACTGTTTTACAGAGCTTTCGATTGTCTGAAAGTGACATAAGCTTGTCAACAGAATGTAAGAGAGCCACCAAGCAGACCCCCAAGCAGCCTGAGTATTTGATATCAAAATTGCCACTCTTCCTCTGCACCTGTAGTTTGACAATTAAACCATCAGCTGCAAATATCAAACAATCCCTGCTCGAATTTGAAATTATTCGAGCCAAAAGATGAACTGCACAGAAAAATCAAAGAATACAAGACTGTGCTAAACAAGCAGGCTAGCCATGCTCCACCTTCACTTGATCCTGAAATCAGCATGGGAGTGTGGATCCTAATAAAATACTTTGACAACAGATATTCCCTGAATTTCTGTGAATATCCAACAATGGTAAATATTTACTAACCAACAGAAATAGAACTGAAGCTCACCTCACACCTAAGGGAAGAACATCAGTGGTATACACTTTATGATCGAGGAGGCTAGGAGGGCGATGGTCCTTCAGCAGATGACAACGCCTCCTTCCTCTCACCCACGGCCTCCCGCGGCAGAGGAGGCGTCGACGACTACAGCGGGGAGTTGCTTCTTCGGGAGGAGAGTTCATGGCGTCGCCCGCCTTCTAGCCT
Source organism: Elymus sibiricus (assembly GCA_039707655.1). Taxonomy (NCBI): domain Eukaryota; kingdom Viridiplantae; phylum Streptophyta; class Magnoliopsida; order Poales; family Poaceae; genus Elymus; species Elymus sibiricus. Next base: position 382,121,909 of record CM077663.1, read on the forward strand.
GGGGCGCAACAAAGGAGATGCCGCGGTCGAGAAGTGCGGACGGATATTGCGGAAGCAGGACGGAGCATCACCACCCAGTCACCCACTGGGATTCTCCAGACCGCGCCCACGCCGGCTTCACTCTAGTCTGCCTGTGACGGCCGTCGTGTCTGCTCCCACGGTGCGCCGATCTGTCGTCGAGCGCTTTGCTCCTCCACTGCCGGCCAACGAAGCTCTCCGAGGTCGTTTTTGCGGCGAAGGATTGAGATGGGAGGAGGCGGAGGCGGCGGGGACAACCCTAGCTGGAGGAAGAGACAAGGGAGGGGAAGCTTGGGTGCGAGGGTCGCTCGCGTTTTGTTTTCTCCTCTTCAGCACAGTAAATCAGCAACAGTAAAAATCACGACGTGATGACATCGCTCCTTGCTCGCCCAGCGCTTCGCTCTAGGAGAGTGTGATATCTTTGTTGATCCATGTCCATCTGGGTTAATATGAAATGTAAAAAAAGTGAATGAGCTAACTTGGTACATCATTACAAATGATTACTTGCTAAGAGAAACAATGTTAGAAAACAGAGCTGCTTATAACCAGTAACAGGGATGTGCAACTTGTAAAAAATATTCCATCTAAATGGACACAAAAACTGCAAGCATGTCTCAGTAGTTAACTACATATATCCAACTTGAAAGAAATTTGTGGGCAGCAACGTTCAAAAGATAGAGATTGTATGGCATAAAAGGGGAACAAACCATACCGTACTACTATTTTCAGAACCATATTTGGTTCATTAACTAATTACCATGATTAGTCTCATGTGATATTACTTGCGTCAAACAAAGAAGATGGATGTGAGTCTCGTGCGTTTTTACTTGCAGCAAACCAAGAACCCTTCACTTGTACGGCCAAACAAAGAGGAGGGATTTAGCAAGCAATATCTCAAATCTAGCATCTAGTACCTTCGTATAATACATCTACAATGAAAAAAGGTTTCAGATTCAACACAATCAATCAGGCCATAGAAAAGGGGATCAGAATAGGGTTGATGGGGATAAGCTGCAGACCTTTGGGTGTGGGTTGATTGAGAGGGGAGGACGAGAGGTGAAGCTGGGTCGCCGGCCGCCGGAACAAGGCTGTCCGATGATTGTAGATCGGGAGGGCGCTCGTTTCATGTCCGAGCAAAGCTCCAGAAGCAACAGCTACCCCGCAGGAGGGGAGGACCGCACGTGGTGTGGGCGCGGCCATGAGAGGCCTCGAAATCGAGCCTAGGTTGACCCACCCCCGCATCCATCATCAAGGGGATCATCCGCCACACAGCTTGTGAATGAGGGAAGGGGAGGGGCCGCAAGGAAGAAGAGGAGGAGCGGCAACGGCATGAAAGGTGAGGAGCGAGAGGAGGAGGAGGTGATGACCTATGAAGCACCGATACGTCCGAAATCTGTGTATCGCTGTACTTCGCCGATGCCCCGATACGTCAAATACGGCTTCGATACGGGTATCCATCAAGTACCACTTTTTTCAATTTAAAAAAAAAATAAAAAAAATGTGGATACGGATATTCCCAAAGTATCGCCATTCAGTACTGCTCCTGCGTTGATGTATCGTTGATCCGTTCATGTAGGTAGTGGGCGTGTAATGTACTGATGTAATAGTTGATAAAAGTGCTTGCTAAGGATGCTGCTTGTTGGATAAAATTGCTTGTTGATGCTGTTGGCTTGCTGTTTTTTTTATGTTTGTGACGTAAAATTGCCTGCTGATGTTGTTGCTGCCTCCTATCGCTGATGTGTATTATTTGTTGATTTTAATTACCGTCATGTTCATAGGTGAGAGCTCCTATTTATAGTTATGAGAAAAAGGAGCTCAATGAAGATTGTGCTCTCTATATTGTTATCATGAAAAAATTTCTAAAACGTTGGGAGAAAAGTAATGGGGCAGTATTTTGATATCTAAATTGTTATCAAGAAAAGAATTGGGTTGGGGCAGTCCGTGGCCGTGTTGTTGGATTATAGATGGGCTTAGGCCCATATAAGACAATAATCCCTGGTTAATATCTATGGCCCATGTGAGTGTACGGCAAGTGGTGGGAAGTTTAGTACCATACTGCTACAGTAGTAAGAGTGAGACCTTTTATAAGGGCTGCTCTATCACTTGTCATTGGGAGCTTGGGAAGAGGAGTTGTACACGCGCGCTTCTCTTCCGCCTCGCCTCGCACGACATACCCGCGCGTGGCGCGGGTTGAGGGAATGAGCCGAGCCGAGCCTTATTTTTGCCAGTCAGAAATGATTAATTAATTATGGATTAATTAACGAGTCGCTAAACGAAAGTGCCATTGTCCGAGACGTTGGACCGTGGGCTGTTCGCGGACTCGGTCGTGGGCCTGGCCCAGGCCCATCTACCCGACGACCTATATAAGGAGGCGCCTCCTGTGAAGTGTAACCTAATCCGTTCACTCTCTCCCTCTCTGTGCAACCCTAGCCGTCATCTACTGTTCCTCTCAGTGTGCTGCTTCCGGCGATCCCATCCCGACGACCTCGTGCACGGTTGGTCAGGAGAGCAGGTGCCTCCGGAACCCTGTCGTTTGAGATCCTGCCCGTGAGAACGGGAATAAGGTTTTTGGGGAGCGTCTCGACGCGACTGCTCCAGATCCGTCCCCGTCTTCGTCCTCCTCTACTTCGACAACTTCCCCTGCATCGACACCATGGTCGACGACGCCGCCGTCGCCGCCGCCGCCAAGAAGAAGGCCACGGACGACGCCGAGGCTGCTGTTGCCGCCGCCGCGTTGGCTTGGCCAACCAGAGGTTATGATTTATCCATCCCTCAATTACTCGTTCTCGTGCTAGCCGTATATGCCATGTTCATAGATATTTTGTTTCTATGTACAGTACGTGCTAGTATGCTTAGGTATCGGTATGAAGTGCATACCGTATTCACCATGCTTGTTATTTACTCGTGGATTAGTCTAATCGGAAAAGTGCTAATATTTCCATCACGTGTTACCCCCTTGATGATAGTGAGATTTTTAAAATAAGAAACAAGGAGGCATGAAAGCAATTAGGCAACCAGTGGAGCGGTATTTTGATCTCATCTCACACATTTTATTATGTTAGTTTTTATTACATGCCATTTTATTATTATTTATATATGCTTGCCGTATTGCTTTTTCTAGAAATTGCCGTATTCCGTATCGCCGCTTTTTCTAGAAATTGCCGCATTTCGTATCACCGCTTCGTAGGCGATGACTGATGCGAGAGATGCGAGGGGATAGGGGCGTACGATGGGGGCGTGAAGAGGACGTGGGCGTGGGGCTCAATATCTCTGTGTTCTTGCCTTCCTTGCCTCTTACACTACCAGAATAAACCCCTATGCCGACGGTTCAGACCGTCGGCATAGGCCTGATTCCCGTCGGGATAGACCTATGCCGACGGCCACCGTCGGGGTAGGGCCGTCGGCAACATATACATCGGCGTACCCCAGGTAACCGTCGGCATAGAAAGGCCGTCGGCGTAGATGCTACCCCGATGGCGTCCGTACAACTATGCCGACGGCCTGAGCCGTCGGCAAAGTTCCCCGCCAAACGGCGTCCGATGGCGCCGCCGTCAAGAGCGTACCAATCAGTAGCCGACACGTGGTGGTCGCTTGCAGTTCCTGGGCGTAGCTACGCCGTCGGCTAGGCCGTCGGCATAGGCTACAACTACGCCGTCGGCTAGGCCGTCAGCATATGCCTCGCCACGTGGCGGCCACTGGCAGTTCCTGGGGCGTAGCTACGCCGACGGCTAGGCCGTCGGCATATGACACAGCTACGCCGTCGGCTTGGCCGTCGGCATAGGTGTCACGTGGCGGCCACTGGTAACTCGCACACTATCTATGCCGACGGCCCGTATATGCTGACGGCCACTGTAGGCATATATCACGATATGCCGACGGCCTACATACGCCGGCTACCGTAAGCACACCTCTAGCTACGCCGACGGCGTTTTTACACCGACGGCTTCACCTAGGCCGTCGGCATACCTGCGTCTATGCCGATGGGGGTCGTCGGCATACTTTTGGCCGTCGGCGACGAGCCTGATTCCGGTAGTGTTAAGAATTTACCGGGTAAGGTGTTATCTGAGTAGATACCTACCTGCGACAGTAATATGTTGGGCATGGCATAGGCGAGCGGCCGGCCACACCTTACGTGCACCTTATCGTGTTTGATATATTTCTGGCCATTTGTCTTAAGCGTGCATAAAAAAAACTCCACAAACAAAGAGGATTTTCACTTGGGCCATAGATGAGAATAAAATCAGTACCGGCAAATCAATCCTTGCATGCATTCATAGTTCCAGCCCACTAGTAGAAAACAGGGCATCGGTCCACCCCTGAGAAGCCCATTAGTCCCGGTTCACTCATGAACCGGGACCCATGGGGGCATCGGTCCCGGTTCGTGAGGCCAGGGCGCCGGCCAGGCCTCGTGGGCCATTGGTCCCGGTTCGTCTGACCCCTTTTGTCCCGGTTCTAGACACGAACCGGGACCAATGCGCCTCGCTCCTGGCCCACAACCATTGGTCCCGGTTTGTGGCTGGAACCGGGACTAAAGGTGACCCCTTTTGTCCCAGTTCTAGCCACGAACCGGGACCAATGCGCCTCGCTCCTGGCCCACAACCATTGGTCCCGGTTTGTGGCTGGAACTGTTGGAAATATGCCCTAGAGGCAATAATAAATTGGTTATTATTATATTTCCTTGTTCATGATAATCGTTTATTATCCATGCTATAATTGTATTGATTGGAAACTCAAATACATGTGTGGGTACATAGACAACACTGTGTCCCTAGTAAGCCTCTAGTTGACTAGCTTGTTGATCAAAGATGGTTAAGGTTTCCTAGCCATGGACATGAGATGTCATTTGATAACGGGATCACATCATTAGGAGAATGATGTGATGGACAAGACCCAAACTGTAAACGTAGCATTTGATCGTGTCAGTTTATTGCTATTGTTTTCTGCATGTCAAGTATCTGTTCCTTTGACCATGAGATCATGCAACTCACTGACACCGGAGGAATACCTTGTGTGTATCAAACGTCGCAACGTAACTGGGTGACTATAAAGGTGCTCTACAGATATCTCCGAGGGTGTCTGTTGGGTTGGCATGGATCAAGACTGGGATTTGTTACTCCGTATGACGGAGAGGTATCTCAGGGCCCACTCGGTAATACAACATCACAATGAGCCTTGCAAGCAATGTGACTAAAAGTGTTAGCCACGAGATCTTGTATTACGGAACGAGTAAAGAGACTTGCCGGTAACGAGATTGAACTAGGTATAGTGATACCGACGATCGAATCTCGGGCAAGTAACATACCGAAGAACAAAGGGAACAGCATACGGGATTAACTGAATCCTTGACATAGAGGTTCGACCGATAAAGATCTTCGTAGAATATGTAGGAGCCAATATGGGCATCCAGGTCCCGCTATTGGTTATTGGCCGTAGAGGTGTCTCGGTCATGTCTACATAGTTCTCGAACCCGCAGGGTCTACACACTTAACGTTTGGTGACGATTAGTATAATTGAGTTATTATGTTGGTGACCGAAAGTTGTTCGGAGTCCCGGATAAGATCCCGGACATGACGAGGATCTCCGGAATAGTCCGGAGGTAAAGATTGATATATGTGATAATAGTGTTTTGATCTCCGGAAGAGTTCCGAAGTTCACCGGAAGGGGTTCCGGATGTTTACCGAAGTGTTCGGGTACAGCAACACTTTATATGAGCCAAAGGGATAAAGCCCACAAGGTATTGGAAAGTGCAAAAGTAGTTTTGCTGCCGCGTAAGCGGTACTACCGCTTGGTGAAGCGGTACTACCGCCCGAGCGGTACTACCGCTTGTGTGAAGCGGTACTACCGCCCAAGCGGTACTACCGCTTGTGTGAAGCGGTACTACCGCTTGTGCGCGGCTGTGCACGGTTCGGCAGGGATCCGAGTTGGACTCTTTCCCTGCGGGCCAAACCGACCTTGTGCGGGCAAAACCGACCCGGAGGAGGCTTTTACTCCAAGTTTAGACCCCAAGGCTCAACATATAAATAGAGGGGCAGGGCTAGCACACGGGACACATCAGGATTTCCCAAGCCGTGTGCTGGCAACCCTAGCCCTCTAGTTCCTCCGTCATAATCTCCGTAGTGCTTGGCGAAGCCCTGCAGAGATTGTTCCTCACCACCATCACCACGCCGTCGTGCTGCTGGAACTCAACCACTACTTCATCATCGCTCGCTGGATCGAGGAGGTGAAGGCGTCATCAAGCCGTACGTGTGTTGAACGCGGAGGTGCCGTCCGTTCGGCACTAGTTCGTGATCGGTTCGAGGGACGACTTGCGATTTGGATCGCGGAGACGTTCGACTACATCAACCGCGTTTCTTAAACGCTTCCGCTTAGCGATCTACAAGGGTATGTAGATTCACTCTCCCTCTCGTAGATGCTCATCACCATGGATAGATCTTATGTGTGCGTAGGAAAATTTTTGTTTCCCATGCAACGTTCCCCAACAGTGGCATCATGAGCTAGGTCTATGCGTAGATGAGATCTCGAGTAGAACACAAACGAGTTGTGGGCGTGGGTGTATACATATTGCTTGCCGTTACTAGTTGATATTTGATTCGGCGGTACTGTGAGATGAAGCGGCCCGGACCGACATTACGCGTACACTTACGTTGCATAAAGATGGCTAGCGGGTGTTTGTCTCTCTCACTTTAGTTGAATCGATTTCAATGAAGAGGGTTCTTTTAGAAGATCAAAAAGCAATCACTACACCACGTTGTGGTTTTGCGTAGGTAAGAACGGTTCTTGCAAACCCGTAGCAGCCACGTAAAATTTGCAACAACAATTAGAGGACGTCTAACTTGTTTTTGCAGGGTATGTTGTGATGTGATATGGCCAATTACATGATGAGATATATGTGATGTATGAGATGATCATGTTTTGTATAGAATATCACGACTTGCATGTCGATGAGTACGGCAACTGGCAGGAGCCATAGAGTTGTCTTTAATTATTGTATGACCTGCGTGTCAATCATTAAGCGCTATGTAATGCTTTACTTTATCGCTAAACGTTAGCTATAGTCGTGGAAGCAACAGTCGGCGCGACAACCTTATGGCGACACGTTGATGGAGATCAAGATGATGGAGATCATGGTGTCATGCCGGTGACGATGGAGATCATGCCGGTGCTTTGGAGATGGAGATCAAAAGCACAAGTTCATGGCCATATCATGTCACTTATGATTTGCATGTGATGTTAATCCTTTTATGCATCTTATTTTGCTTAGGACGACGGTAGCATTATAAGGTGATCCCTCACTTAAATTTCAAGATAAATTGTGTTCTCCCCAAGTGTGCACCGTTGCGAAAGTTCGTCGTTTCGAGACACGCCGTGATGATCGGGTGTGATAGACTCTACGTTCGCATACAACGGGTGCAAGCCATGTTGCACGTGCGGAACACTCGGGTTAAACTTGACGAGCCTAGCATGTACAGACATGGCCTCGGAACACAAGAGACCGAAAGGTCGAACATGAGTCATATAGTAGATATGATCAACATGAAGATGTTCACCATTGAAACCACCTCAACTCACGTGATGATCGGACTTGAGTTGGTGGATTTGGATCATGTTACACTCGAATGATCGGAGGGATGTCAATTTGAGTGGGAGTTTTTTTAAATATGATTAACTAAACTCATTATCTAAGAACAATAGTCTAAGTTGTCTTTGCTATATTTATGTTGTAGATCATGGCTCGCGCAGTAGCACCCCTGAATTTTAATGCGTTCCTAGAGAAAGCTAAGTTGAAAGATGATGGAAGTAACTTTGTGGACTGGGCCCGTAATCTAAGGATTATCCTTACGGCTTTCCAGAAGGCTTATGTCCTTGATGCACCGCTTGGTGATCCACCCGCTCCAGTTGAGTCTCTAGACGTTGTGAACGCCTGGCAGGCTCGTTCTGATGATTACTCAATAGTTCAATGTGCAATGTTGTATGGCTTAGAACCGGGACTTCAAAGACGTTTTGAACGTCATGGAGCATATGAGATGTTCCAGGAATTGAAGTTTATCTTTCAGAAGAATGCCCGGATCGAGAGATATGAGATCTCCGATAAGTTCTATGCTTGCAAGATGGAGGAGAACGGGTCTATCAGTGATCACGTGCTCAGAATGTCTGGGTACTCCACCCGTCTGGCTGAGTTAGGGATGCCCCTTCCGCCAGAGGCTATCACTGACAGAGTTCTTCAATCATTGCCACCTAGCTACAAGAGCTTCGTGTTGAACTATAACATGCACGGGATGAACAAGTCAGTCGCCGAGCTGTTTGCGATGCTGAAAGCCGCTGAGTCTGAAATTCAGAAGGAGCATCAAGTGTTGATGGTCAATAAAACCACTAGTTTCAAGAAAAATGGCAAGGGTAAGAAGGGTAACTCCAAGAAGAGTGGCAAAGCAGTTGCTCCTCTCGTGAAGAAACCCAAGGCTGGACCCAAACCAGAAACTGTGTGTTTTCATTGCAAGGGAACTGGACACTGGAAGCGGAATTGCCCCAAGTATTTGGCTGACAAGAAGGCGGCCAACAACAAACAAGGTATATATGATATACATGTTATTGATGTGTACCTTACCAACTCTCGTTGTAGTGCCTGGGTATTTGATACCGGCGCGGTTGCTCATATTTGCAACTCAAAACAGGAACTGCGGAATAGACGGAGGCTGGCAAAGGACGAAGTGACGATGCGCGTGGGAAATGGTTCCAAGGTTGATGTGATCGCCGTCGGCACGCTCGCTCTTCGATTACCGTCGGGATTAGTGATGAACCTAAATAAGTGTTATTTGGTGCCTGCGTTAAGCATGAACATTATATCTGGATCTTGTTTATTGCGAGACGGTTACTCATTTAAATCAGAGAATAATGGTTGTTCTATTTATATGAGTAATATCTTTTATGGTCATGCACCCAATGTGAGGGGTTTATTCTTGTTGAATCTCGATAGTAATGATACACATGTTCATAACATTGATGCCAAAAGATATAGAATTGATAATGATAATACCACTTTCTTGTGGCACTGCCGTTTAGGTCATATTGGCGTAAAACGCATGAGGAAGCTCCATGCTGATGGACTTTTGGAGTCACTTGATTTTGAATCACTTGACACATGTGAGCCATGCCTCATGGGCAAGATGACTAAAACGCCGTTCTCTGGAACAATGGAACGGGCAAGTGACTTATTGGAAATCGTACATACTGATGTGTGCGGTCCGATGAGTATTGAGGCGCGCAGTGGTTATCGTTACTTTCTCACCTTCACTGATGACTTAAGTAGATATGGGTATATTTACTTAATGAAACACAAGTCTGAAACATTTGAAAAGTTCAAACAATTTCAGAGTGAAGTTGAGAATCATCGTAACAAGAAGATTAAATTCCTACGATCTGATCGAGGAGGAGAATATCTGAGTTATGAGTTTGGCAGTCACTTAAAACAGTGTGGAATTGTTTCACAATTGACACCGCCTGGAACACCACAGCGTAATGGTGTGTCCGAACGTCGTAATCGAACTTTATTGGATATGGTGCGATCTATGATGTCTCTTGCCGATTTGCCACTATCGTTTTGGGGTTATGCATTAGAGACAGCTGCATTCACTTTAAATAGGGCACCATCGAAATCCGTTGAGACAACGCCATATGAACTTTGGTTTGACAAGAAGCCAAAGCTGTCGTTTCTTAAATTTTGGGGATGTGATGCTTATGTCAAAAAGCTTCAGCCTGAAAAGCTGGAACCCAAAGCGGAGAAATGCGTCTTCATAGGATACCCAAAAGAGACAATTGGGTATACCTTCTACCTCAGATCCGAGGGCAAAGTGTTTGTCGCTAAAAACGGAACATTTCTTGAGAAAGAGTTTCTCTCGAAAGAATTGAGTGGGAGGAAGATAGAACTTGATGAGGTTATTGAACCTTTACTTCAACCTGAGAGTAGCGCAGCGCAGAAAGTTGTTTCTGTGGAGCCTACATTAGCTGAAGAGGAAGTTAATGATGATGATCATGAAGCTTTGGATCAAGTTGCTATCGAACCTCGTAGGTCGACAAGGACGCGTACTGCTCCCGAGTGGTACGGCAACCCTGTCTTAGAGGTCATGTTGTTAGACAACGATGAACCTACGAGCTATGGAGAAGCGATGATGGGCCCGGATTCCGAGAAGTGGTTAGAGGCCATGAAATCCGAGATGGGATCCATGTATGAAAACAAAGTATGGACTTTGGAAGTATTACCTGAAGGGCGTAAGGCCATTCAGAACAAATGGATCTTTAAGAGGAAGACGGACGCGGACGGTAATGTCACCGTCTATAAAGCTCGACTTGTGGCAAAGGGTTTTTCACAAGTTCAAGGAGTTGACTACGATGAGACCTTCTCACCCGTAGCGATGCTTAAGTCCGTCAGAATCATGTTAGCAATAGCTGCCTTTTTCGATTATGAAATTTGGCAGATGGATGTCAAAACAGCGTTCCTTAACGGTTACCTTAAGGAAGAGTTGTATATGATGCAACCAGAAGGTTTTGTCGATCCAGAGAATGCTGACAAAGTTTGCAAACTCCAGCGATCCATTTATGGACTGGTGCAAGCATCTCGGAGTTGGAATCTTCGCTTTGATGAAGTGATCAAAGCGTTCGAGTTTATACAAGTTTACGGAGAAGCTTGTATTTACAAGAAAGTGAGTGGGAGCTCTATAGCGTTTCTAATATTATATGTGGATGACATATTGCTGATTGGAAACAATATAGAAATGCTGGAAAGCGTAAAGGAATATTTGAACAAGAGTTTTTCAATGAAGGACCTAGGAGAAGCTGCTTTCATATTAGACATCAAGATCTATAGAGATAGATCAAGACGCTTAATAGGACTTTCACAAAGCACATACCTTGATAAGATTTTGAAGAAGTTCAAAATGGATCAGTCCAAGAAGGGGTTCTTGCCTGTTTTGCAAGGTGTGAAGTTGAGTAAGACTCAATGCCCAGTGACTGCAGAAGATAGAGAAAAGATGAGTGTCATCCCCTATGCTTCGGCCATAGGCTCTATCATGTATGCAATGCTGTGCACAAGACCCGATGTCAGCCTTGCCATAAGTATGGTCGGAAGGTTTCAAAGTGATCCAGGAATGGAACACTGGACGGCGGTCAAGAATATCCTGAAGTACCTGAAAAGGACTAAGGACATGTTTCTCGTTTATGGAGGTGATCAAGAGCTCGTCGTAAAGGGTTACGTCGATGCAAGCTTTGACACTGATCCGGATGACTCTAAGTCGCAAACCGGATACGTATTTATTCTTAATGGGGGTGCGGTTAGCTGGTGCAGTTCCAAGCAAAGCGTGGTAGCAGATTCTACATGCGAAGCGGAGTACATCGCTGCCTCGGAGGCGGCGAAGGAAGGTGTCTGGATGAAGGAGTTCATGACAGATCTTGGAGTAGTGCCAAGTGCACTTAACCCAATGACTCTGTTTTGTGATAATACTGGTGCCATTGCTCTAGCCAAGGAACCAAGATTTCACAAGAGGACCAGACACATAAAGCGACGTTTCAATTCCATCCGCGATTACATCAAGGAGGACGACATAAATATTTGCAAAGTACACACGGATCTAAATGTTGCAGATCCGATGACTAAACCTCTTCCAAGGGCTAAACATGAACAACACCAGAACTGCATGGGTGTTCGATTCATTACAATGTAAATCACATAGTGATGTGAACTAGATTATTGACTCTAGTGCAAGTGGGAGACTGTTGGAAATATGCCCTAGAGGCAATAATAAATTGGTTATTATTATATTTCCTTGTTCATGATAATCGTTTATTATCCATGCTATAATTGTATTGATTGGAAACTCAAATACATGTGTGGGTACATAGACAACACTGTGTCCCTAGTAAGCCTCTAGTTGACTAGCTTGTTGATCAAAGATGGTTAAGGTTTCCTAGCCATGGACATGAGATGTCATTTGATAACGGGATCACATCATTAGGAGAATGATGTGATGGACAAGACCCAAACTGTAAACGTAGCATTTGATCGTGTCAGTTTATTGCTATTGTTTTCTGCATGTCAAGTATCTGTTCCTTTGACCATGAGATCATGCAACTCACTGACACCGGAGGAATACCTTGTGTGTATCAAACGTCGCAACGTAACTGGGTGACTATAAAGGTGCTCTACAGATATCTCCGAGGGTGTCTGTTGGGTTGGCATGGATCAAGACTGGGATTTGTTACTCCGTATGACGGAGAGGTATCTCAGGGCCCACTCGGTAATACAACATCACAATGAGCCTTGCAAGCAATGTGACTAAAAGTGTTAGCCACGAGATCTTGTATTACGGAACGAGTAAAGAGACTTGCCGGTAACGAGATTGAACTAGGTATAGTGATACCGACGATCGAATCTCGGGCAAGTAACATACCGAAGAACAAAGGGAACAGCATACGGGATTAACTGAATCCTTGACATAGAGGTTCGACCGATAAAGATCTTCGTAGAATATGTAGGAGCCAATATGGGCATCCAGGTCCCGCTATTGGTTATTGGCCGTAGAGGTGTCTCGGTCATGTCTACATAGTTCTCGAACCCACATGGTCTACACACTTAACGTTTGGTGACGATTAGTATAATTGAGTTATTATGTTGGTGACCGAAAGTTGTTCGGAGTCCCGGATAAGATCCCGGACATGACGAGGATCTCCGGAATAGTCCGGAGGTAAAGATTGATATATGTGATAATAGTGTTTTGATCTCCGGAAGAGTTCCGAAGTTCACCGGAAGGGGTTCCGGATGTTTACCGAAGTGTTCGGGTACAGCAACACTTTATATGAGCCAAAGGGATAAAGCCCACAAGGTATTGGAAAGTGCAAAAGTAGTTTTGCTGCCGCGTAAGCGGTACTACCGCTTGGTGAAGCGGTACTACCGCCCGAGCGGTACTACCGCTTGTGTGAAGCGGTACTACCGCCCAAGCGGTACTACCGCTTGTGTGAAGCGGTACTACCGCTTGTGCGCGGCTGTGCACGGTTCGGCAGGGATCCGAGTTGGACTCTTTCCCTGCGGGCCAAACCGACCTTGTGCGGGCAAAACCGACCCGGAGGAGGCTTTTACTCCAAGTTTAGACCCCAAGGCTCAACATATAAATAGAGGGGCAGGGCTAGCACACGGGACACATCAGGATTTCCCAAGCCGTGTGCCGGCAACCCTAGCCCTCTAGTTCCTCCGTCATAATCTCCGTAGTGCTTGGCGAAGCCCTGCAGAGATTGTTCCTCACCACCATCACCACGCCGTCGTGCTGCTGGAACTCAACCACTACTTCATCATCGCTCGCTGGATCGAGGAGGTGAAGGCGTCATCAAGCCGTACGTGTGTTGAACGCGGAGGTGCCGTCCGTTCGGCACTAGTTCGTGATCGGTTCGAGGGACGACTTGCGATTTGGATCGCGGAGACGTTCGACTACATCAACCGCGTTTCTTAAACGCTTCCGCTTAGCGATCTACAAGGGTATGTAGATTCACTCTCCCTCTCGTAGATGCTCATCACCATGGATAGATCTTATGTGTGCGTAGGAAAATTTTTGTTTCCCATGCAACGTTCCCCAACAGGAACCGGGACCAATGGTTGGCCTATATATAGCCCCCGCCCGCGAGCAGAGCAATGCATTGCTCTGTTTTTTTGCCCGGCCGTGGGAGAGCTTTTGTGGTGCTCTAGCTCACCTCCTATGCACATGAGGTGTTCGATGAAATGCCCGAGCCACACTTAAGCTTTCTCCTCTCGAAGCTCCTTGTCCAAGCTCCATTTTCCTCAAGATTTGTCTAGGTTTGGCAGTCCGTCCTGTCCCGTCCCCGTCCTCACCGCCGTCGATCGCCCGCGCCCATCTCGGCGCCGGCAACACCGTGGTTAGCCTCTTCTTCTTATCTTCTTTCTAAAAGAAAAAAGTTCTTACTTGTGTGTTTTAATTAGATGCTCTAGAGAGTTATATGTTGTTCAATAATAAGAACTATATAACGCACGCAGATGAACCGGCAATGGATGTACGGTGACCGACGCACCTCCGAGTATATTAAGGGCCTGCATAATTTTCTCGAAGCGGCTGAGGCAAACAAGCAGAATGGTTTTATGCATTGTCCATGTACTGTCTGTGAGAATACGAAGGCTTTCTCCAACTCTAAAACCCTTCACTTCCACCTGCTTGAGAAGGGTTTTATGCCACACTATAATGTTTGGACCAAGCACGGAGAAAGAGGGGTTATGATGGAAGACAACGAAGAAGAAGAGGATGATGACAACTACCCGCCCCCTGAATACGGCGATGCTGCAATGGGGGAAGCTGAAGATCAAGAGGAACCAGACGATGTGCCCGATGATGATCTTCGCCGGGTCATTGATGATGCACAGAGAGAATGCGAAAGTGAAAGGGAGAAGTTGAAGTTCGATCACATGTTAGAGGATAAAAAAAGGGTTGTACCCAAATTGCGAAGATGACAACAGAAAGCTCGGTACCACACTGGAATTGCTACAATGGAAGGCAGACAATGGTGTATCTGACAAGGGATTTAGTTCGCTGCTGAAAATAATGAAGAAGAAGCTTCCAAAGGATAACGAATTGCCCGGCAGTACATACGAAGCAAAGAAGGTTCTATGCCCTCTAGGATTGGAGGTGCAGAAGATACATGCATGCCCTAATGACTGCATCCTCTACCGCGGTGAGTACGAGGATTTGAACGCATGCCCGGTATGCGGTGCATTGCGGTATAAGATCAGACGAGATGATCCTGGTGATGTTGAGGGCGAGCGCCCCAGGAAGAGGGTTCCTGCCAAGGTGATGTGGTATGCTACTATAATACCACGGCTGAAACGTCTGTTCAGAAACAAAGAGCATGCCAAGTTGATGCGATGGCACAAAGAAGACCGTAAGAAAGACGGGAAGTTGAGAGCACCCGCTGACGGGTCGCAGTGGAGAAAAATCGAGAGAAGGTGAGGGGACTTTGCAGGTGACGCAAGGAACGTATGGTTTGGTTTAAGTGCAGATGGCATTAATCCTTTTGGGGAGCAGAGCAGCAATCATAGCACCTGGCCCGTGACTCTATGTATCTATAACCTTCCTCCTTGGTTGTGCATGAAGCGGAAGTTCATTATGATGCCAGTGCTCATCCAAGGCCCTAAGCAACCTGGCAATGACATTGATGTGTACCTAAGGCCATTAGTTGAAGAACTTTTACAGCTGTGGAATGGAGAAGGTGTACGTGTGTGGGATGAGCACAAACAGGAGGAATTTGACCTACATGCGTTGCTGTTTGTAACCATGAACGATTGGCCTGCTCTCAGTAACCTTTCAGGACAGACAAACAAGGGATACCACGCATGCACACACTGTTTAGATGACACCGACAGTATATATTTGGACAAATGCAGGAAGAATGTGTACCTGGGGCATCGTCGATTTCTTCCGACCAACCATCAATGTCGAAAGAAAGGAAAGCATTTCAAAGGTGAGGCAGATCACCGGAAGAATCCCGCCCTCCGTACTGGTGATCACATACTTGATATGGTCAATGATTTACAAGTAATCTTTGGAAAGGGTCCTGGCGGACTATCTGTTCCGACTGACGATGCGGGACGCGCACCCATGTGGAAGAAGAAATCTATATTTTGGGACCTACCCTATTGGAAAGACCTAGAGGTCCGCTCTGCAATCGACGTGATGCACGTGACGAAGAATCTTTGCGTGAACCTGCTAGGCTTCTTGGGAGTGTATGGGAAGACAAAAGATACACCGGAGGCACGGGAGGAACAGCAACGTGTGCATGAAAAAGACGGCATGCATCCAAAGCAGTATGAAGGTCCTGCCAGCTACGCTCTTACCAAAGAAGAGAAGGAAATCTTCTTTGAATGCCTGCTCAGTATGAAGGTCCCGTCTGGCTTCTCGTCGAATATAAAGGGAATAATAAATATGGCAGAGAAAAAGTTCCAGAACCTAAAGTCTCATGACTGCCACGTGATTATGACGCAACTGCTTCCGGTTGCATTGAGGGGGCTTCTACCGGAAAACGTTCGATTAGCCATTGTGAAGCTATGTGCATTCCTCAATGCAATCTCTCAGAAGGTGATCGATCCAGAAATCCTGTCAAGGTTAAGGAGTGATTTGGTGCAATGTCTTGTTAGTTTTGAGCTGGTGTTCCCACCATCTTTCTTCAATATCATGACGCACGTCCTAGTTCATCTAGTCGACGAGATTGTCGTTCTGGGCCCTGTATTTCTACACAATATGTTCCCCTATGAGAGGTTCATGGGAGTCTTAAAGAAATATGTTCGTAACCGCGCTAGGCCAGAAGCAAGCATCTCCATGGGCCATCAAACAGAGGATGTCATTGGGTTTTGTGTTGACTTCATTCCTAACCTTAAGAAGATTGGTCTTCCTCAATCGCGGTATGAGGGGAGACTGACTGGAAAAGGCACGCTAGGAGCGGACTCAATAATATGTAGGGACGGGCATTCTTGGTCTCAAGCACACTACACAGTTCTACAGAATTCTACCTTGGTGACCCCGTATGTCGATGAACACAAGAATATTCTGCGCTCCAAACACCCAGAGCAGTGTGACGACTGGATTACATATGAACACAACAGGACTTTCGGCAGTTGGTTGCAAACACGTCTCATGGGTGACAACACTGTTTCTGATGAGCTGTACTCGTTGGCCAGGGGACCATCTTCGACTGTATTGACTTACAAAGGGTACGAGATAAATGGGAATACATTTTACACGATCGCCCAAGATCAAAAGAGCACCAACCAAAACAGCGGTGTCCGCTTTGATGCAGCAACCAAGAGGGGAAAGGACACATATTATGGTTACATAGTGGACATATGGGAACTTGACTATGGACATGATTTCAAGGTCCCTTTGTTTCAGTGCAAATGGGTCAATCTGTCAGGAGGCGGGGTACAGGTAGACCCACAGTACGGAATGACAACAGTGGATCTCAACAATCTTGGGTACACAGACGAACCATTCATCCTAGCCAATGATGTGGCGCAGGTTTTCTATGTGAAGGACATGTCTACCAAACTGAGAAAAAGAAAAGATAAGGAAGCGAATACATCATACGATGAGCCAAAGCGCCACATAGTTCTTTCAGGAAAAAGAGACATCGTGGGATTGGAGGGCAAGACAGACATGTCTGAAGATTATGAAAAGTTTCATGAAATTCCTCCCTTCAAAGTCAAGGCTGACCCAAGCACCCTGTTAAATGATGAAGATTATCCATGGTTACGGCGCAATAAGCAAATGACACAAGCGAAGAAAAAGTGAAGACTTTCTCTCCACAACTATATCATTGCAGTTACATGTGAAGAAATGAAATGCCTTTTGTAACAGATGAGTTTTCGTCCGAAACCCTGATACTTCGAAAGAGATTGTCCATTTTGTACACGAAGTGCATCCAGTTTTTGCCGTAACCCTCTCAACTTTTTAGCACATGCTATGTGGGTGAAATGATGATACCATGCCAACTTTCAACCTGTTCAGAGTTCATTTGTAGTGCTTTTCAATTTCAGGGTCATTTAGCTTAAAAAAATCAGTAAATGCATGAAAAATAGGAAATGAAGTCAGAAAGGGTTGAAAATTGATGATGTGGCTTTGAATGGTACATTTTGAACACACAAAAAGTCTGGAGTTCAAATAAGTTCAAAAAAATGAAATCCCTTTGTTACAGATGAGTTTTCGTCCGAAACCCTGATACTTCGAAAGAGATTGTCCATTTTGTACATGAAGTGCATCCAGTTTTTGCCGTAACCCTCTCAACTTTTTAGAACATGCTATGTGGGTGTAATGATGATACCATGCCAACTTTCAACCTTTTCAGAGTTCATTTGAAGTGCTTTTCAATTTCAGGGTCATTTAGCTCAAAGAATGAACTAATAGCAAAAAGAATGAACTAGAAAACCTTTATGAAACTCTAATAGCAAAAATAATGAACTAAAAATAATTAATTAAAAAATTATGTTATGATCAACTAAAATAAAACTATAATATTCTTCAATAGCAAAAAGAATCAACTAAAAAGCTTTTATAAAACTCTAATAGCAAAAGGAATCAACTAAAATAACAAAATCTTTTTTTGGTTAAAACAGACATTTAAAATTACCTAAAAATTACCAAATTGAATATAATGATAAAACACAGTAATATTAAATAGCAGGAAAAAGAATCATTCAAAAATCTATTTTTATAGTAAAGTTATTCACAAACTAGTGATTCACACCAATTTAAAAGAATTCAAATTTAAACTATTCAAATTTGGAAACTAATGGCACTAACAGAAAGTTTATAATTTTTGTGACCTAAAAGCAAAAAGAATCACTGAAAAACTGTAAGTAGAAACAAAAGAAAATAAATAAAGCAAAAAAGAAAACAAAAAAAGTAGAAAAAAAATAAAAAAAATGCCGCCTAGTGGGCCACCACGGCCTGAATACGACTAGAAACCCAACCATCTAGTTGGGCCAGGATTTAGGCCCGCAGAAGGCCCAGAAGGTCCACAGGCAGAGGTGTGCGCGATTAGGCCCGTAAGCCTGCAGTTGAGAGGAGCTCGAGAGGGCTGGCGCAGCAGCGCTTATAAACCACTCTCGAGCCCTCTCAGCTAGCGAGGTGGGACTAAACTTTTGGCCCTGGGCAGCACCACCCTTTAGTCCCGGTTGGTGGCACCAACCGGGACCAATGCCCACCTTTGGTCCCGGTTGGTGGCACCAACCGGGACCAATGCCACCCTTTAGTCCCGGTTGGTGCCACCAACCGGGACCAAAGGTCTCTGCTTCCCGCCCTTTGGGCTGACGAAAAGAGACCTTTGGTCCCGGTTGGTGGCACCAACCGGGACTAAAGGTGGGCATTGGTCCCGGTTGGTGGAACCAACCGGGACCAAAGGTCTCCCTATATAAGCAGGGAGTTGGGAAAATTTGCCAGTTTCCCCCGATGACGCCGAGCACATCGATGCCGCCAGGCTGCCCGAGCTCGCCATCAACGCCCTCGCCGCCCTCTGCCCCGTCGACGCCGTCAGGCTGATCCTCGTCGCCATCGCCGCCGAGCCCCCGCTGCCCCGACGCCCTCGACGCCCTCTGCCCTGACGCCGGCGCCGCTCCCCGCGCCCCTGCTGCCCCGACGCCACCCGTCGTGCCCCCCTGCCCCTGCCCCGACGCCGCCCCCAGTGATCCCCCCCCCTTCCCCCGCGCCGCCGCCACTGCTCTGCTTGCCACGCCGTGCCCCTGCTCTGCTTTCCGCGGCGCCGCCGCCACCGCCGCCCCGGCCGGATCTGCCTTTTTTTTGTATGTATATGCAGTATGTATGTATGTATGTATGGATGCTGTATGTATGTATGTATATGCATTATGTATGTATGGATGGATGATCCATAGAAAGTTTTTATATATGCATTGATACAATTTTATTTTTGTTCATAGATTTTTTTTTGTTCATAGATGTATGTTTTTTTTTGTTTATAGAAAGTTTTTATATATGAGCAATGATGATCCATAGAAAGTTTTTATATATGCATTGATATATGAGCAATGATGATCCATAGAAAGTTTTTATATATGCATTGATACAATTTTATTTTTGTTCATAGAATTTTTTTTGTTCATAGATGTATGCTTTTTTTTTATAGAAAGTTTTTGTCATGAGGGGGGACGTCGGACATGCATGAGAGAGAGGCGGTCCGCTCGTCGGACATGTCATGTGGATTTTTTTTGTTCATATAGAAAACTCCGGTAACTTCGACATGAGGGGGGGGAGACGTCGATCAACCCCCTCCCGCCCCTACCCGTAAAAGTTAAAATGTTCATATATTCAAAATGAGTTAAAATGAGTTAAAAGTTACTTACTCCCGGTCCGCTCACCCGACCAACTCTCGAGGCCACCTGTACCCCCTCCCCGATAACTTCGACATGAGGGGGGACGTCGGACATGAGGGGTGAGCGTCGTTGTCATCTACCCCCTCCCCAATAACTTCGACATGAGGAGGGACGTCGGACATGACATGAGGGGTGAGCGTCGTTATCGTCTACCCCCTCCGGTAACATAGATAACTCCGGTAACATAGATTTATCAAGAATACCCCCATTATGGATGTGCACAAGTTGATCCAATTTTTTTCTGATCTCATCTATATATATATTCTTCTATATTTGCAGAAACTATGGATCAAAGAGACTTGGAACAAGAACAGTTGTTGGGGGAGATAATCCTCGCCGGAGGTGATGCTGTCTTGTCGTTTCTCAACGACACCGATGGAACAATGGAGGAGGAAGGACATGATCATGATGGCTCCGGTGACATGATCATGATGGCTCCGGAGGTGCTGACTAGCTAATTGATGCATTAATTGTTTTGGTATGTACATATATTAACTCTTCTTTCTTCTTTTATAGCCCTCCGGATCGAGCCAAACTTCGGTAACGAGACGAGGCCCGAAGAAGAGGTTGCGCAAGGATGAAAGGTTCACGATCACAGCACTCGTGGACGATGGCCTACCGATTGAACCCAAGCGGACCAAGGACGCATTTTCTGCTCAGTGCGGAGCTATTGTTAGGGACAACATCCCGATCAGCATCAAGCAATGGAATAAGCCTAAGGACGACGCCCCTGAAGGTGATTATGTCACCGATAGACAGAAAGATGATCTTTGGACCTTGCTGAAGGCAAATTTCACCCTACCGCCAGAGGAGGATCCGAATAAGCCTGTTATAGAGCCACTGGTCAAGGCGTGTGCTCTTAAGAAGAAGGCAGATCTATTCAGGAGGTGGAAGAAGGAGTTGAAATCAAAGTTTGTCGACAAAGGTGAGACTCCAGAATTCATCGGCCGATTTGAGAAGATAAGAGATCACTGGCCCGCATTTGTGGCCTACAAGACATCAGACAAGAGTAAGAAAATGTCAGAGACAAACAAGAACAACGCTGCAAAGAAGCAGTATCACCATCACACGGGGTCAGGTGGCTACCTCAAAGCCCGGCCGTTGTGGGACAAAGCTGAGAATGACCTAATTGCTAAAGGGGTCGAACCAGAGACATTGAACTGGCCAGACCGTTCAAGGACTTGGTTCTTCGGGGTTGGGGGAACTTTGGACCCTGAAACAGGGAAGTGCCGTTGGACGGACGAGCAACTTGCAATACCCGTCACGAAGCTTCAGAAGTATATCACCGCAGCGCAGGAAGGGACGTTCATTCCCGACAGAGAGAAGGACGACCTGACTGAGGCCCTAGGGAATGCTGAGCACCCTGGACGAACACGAGGCACACCAGGCTCCGTTCCGTGGAAGTTTGGGTTTCCCGACGCAGGCGGTTACAGAAGCTGGGAGAGAAAGAGGAAAGCGGAGCTGAGCGACATGCAGAAGATGAGTGCAAGACTACAAAAGCTAGAGGAAGCTGAGAGCCAGCGAGCTGCCGGCCAACTATCTCAGCGGCACGAAGCTACCCCAGAAGCTACCCCGCCATCTCAGCGGAGAAGCAGTGTGGCTTCCACGGAGCCCGTTCAGACTGACTTCACGGAGCCTATCTACCCCGTGGATACTATCACGGAGGCTCAAAATTGCGAGCTTATGACGAAATGCCATAACCTCACTTTATTGGCGGCTATCGGCTCTGTTGCACCTCCTCAACCCAACGGAACTTTTCACTGCCTTCCGATTCCACATGGCTATGCTGTTGTGATGGTGGATGAAGTAATGGAGGGATTTGAGGAGCTCGAGCTTTACCACTCTACAGGTGAAGGGGAGAATCGGCTGGTTCATGCTCTGAGGAGTACATGTCTATGGCAGAAGGAGTACATCAAGCTTCCAAACTGGACGCCTCCGCCTCCTCCTCCTCCTCCGGCGAGTCAGGGCACTCCGCCTCCTCCTCCTCCTCCTCCTCCGGCGAGTGATCAGGGCACTCCGCCTCCTTCTCCGGCTCCTCCGACGCGTGAGGGCACTCCGCCTCCTCCTTCGCCTACTCCGGCGCGTCGGAGCACTCCGCCTCCTTCTCCGCCTCGTCAGCAACGACGGAAGAGAGACGCCGCCGCTCCGGCGGCTAGCAGTACAAGCAGAGGCGGGAGGCAATTCAGATACAGTCCATCTCTCAAGCCTGTGGAAAAGTTACCATATGAGAGGACCGAGCAGGAAAACGAGGACATATGTCGTGCCCAAGTGAGGGACCATTTTGCAAAGAAAACTCCACCTCCGAAGGAGAAGCTAGATCCGGTGAAAGTGAAGCGCACTATCGATGCCCTGAAGCGACCACCACCGCCTCCGCCGGATTCCAACTATGTCCGCATTCTTAAAAAGACATATGAAGAAGCGCAGCGGTCGGGAAGTACTTCCAGTGATGCAAGGTTAGCAGAACGAAGAAGTGGGAAAACAATTCCCCAGCTCGGCGAACAGGAGAAGAAATCGTGCCCCCCGCTCAAGGTGTCTAGCGATATCGTCGCTAATCATCCGGGGATGGTGCCTGGTACCAATCCTGGTGATTACTTGGGGGATGATGTAATTTTTCAAACGGCTGAGGTAACAAAAGAAGAATATAAATACGTGCACGGGAAGCCTCTCGTCAAACCTGATCATCCTCCTCTAACAACGATGATGTACAAATTGCATGAGTGGTACATGAAAACCTGCAGGGAGTCTGGGAGAGACACTATGTATATGGCAGTGAAACCAGAGCACGAATTCATTGGACTTCCCGTGATGCCTATTGAATTTGTGGAGTTATTTCAGTTATACAATCAACTGGCCCTCGACAAACAACTCATGACTTCCTACTGTCTGTAAGTATTACTTCTATAGTTAAGTCTCTAGCTCAGCTCGTTCATTGCATGTATATATAATTATCCTCACTATATTATGCAGATTGAAGATCTTCGAATGCAAAAAAGTAGGAATCTTTGACGTTGGATTCATTAGCCCAGATGCCGTAAATGAATGGACGGTACAAAACTCAATCAAAGAGACCGAGGAGAACTTGCTACAGTCATTCCTTATACATCAAAACAAAAGGGAAATACTCTTTCCTTACAACTTCAAGTGAGTATTGTTGTCTTCTCTGTATACTCAGTTTCGCTTACTCGAGGTTAAGTAATGTAATTGATGAGTTATATATGCGTGCGCAGTTTCCACTTTATTCTGCTATCCATTAAGCTTGACGGGGCATTAGTAACTGTCTTAGACTCGAGACATAAAGATCCCGAGAATTATGCGGACATGACTGCAATGCTCAAGAAGTAAGTTCAGTCAATACCGGGACCATATCGGCATACAACTTTCGTTAATTTCCTGATATCAAGTAATCATTTTCTTTGCCTGGCAGGGTTTGGAAGAAGTTCACCCGAAAGATTCCCGGTCTAAACAAAGAGTTGCGATTTACGCACCCCAAAGTAAGTAGTACTAGCTAGTTCCGCGCATCTCTAATTGATTCAAATTTTCATCAATATATCATTATCATGCTTGCTTATCAGTTTGATTGAACTCTATTCTCGTAAAGTGCTTGTACCAGAAAGAAGGGACTGTTTTATGTGCATACTACGTATGCGAGTTCATTCGCCACTCGACCTCTGAGCGGGGCTTCTCTGACAAACAATTTGAAGTACGTAAATAATATTCACAATTTTATTTTATATATTACCATCAATTGTGTTGAGTTTTATTCATATATATGCATGTATTGACCCCCTTCTTTAAATTAGATCTGGCAGATGCGGGATGAACTCCTACCACATGATCGCATACGAGCAATTCAAGAGGAATTGGCGGGATTCTTTCTTGACCACGTCATACCTAAAGACGGGGAATACCATGCTGATTTGTGATTGGATCTTAGGTAGATGATGTTAGGGATTGTAAAAGATGTTATATTGTATATATGTAGTACCGTCGGATAGATATACGAAAACTTGTTGTTCGACCAAGCACGGAGAAAGAGATGTCACTTCTCTCTATATATGTTCAGCATGACGATCTTATGTAATTAATGGTTTCCTTCATTTTCTTATTAGCTAGCATCGAGTTATCTCTATATGTATAGTAGCTACCGTCGACCGAGCACGGAGAAAGAGAGGACACTTCTCCCTATTAGCTAGCTAACACAATATGAAACCCCTAAATTAACCCTCCAAAACCCCCCAACCCCCCCCCCGTTCAAAAAAAAACAAAAACCCCAGCTGCTGCCAGATGCTCACGCGTGGATGACCTTTGGTCCCGGTTGGTGTGACCAACCGGGACTAAAGGTTCTCCTGCCTGGGCTCCCCGCAGCGGCCACGTGGATGCCTTTTGGTCCCGGTTGGTGTTACCAACCGGGACTAAAGGTCCTCCTGCCTGGGCTTCCCGCAGCGGCCACGTGGAGCCCCTTTGGTCCCGGTTCGTAAGCGAACCGGGACTAAAGGTTTTGGGCTTTAGTCCCGACCCTTTAGTCCCGGTTCCAGAACCGGGACTAAAGGCCCTCTGGAACCGGGACTAAAGGCCCTTTTTCTACTAGTGGCCGTATCTTCTCCAAAGTTTTCTGAATCCTTTCTGATCAATTGCCCTGACTCATGCATGGCCAGAATCTGAATCTCGACTTGTCTTGATTACTGCCATTTTCGAGTATTATTGATGCTCTTTGCGAATTCCTTATCTGAAGCTTCCATTCTTACCTTGCTTGCAGGGAATGAAAACACCCGGGACTCTGCATCTTTTGTTTCTCATTCAACTTCAGCGCCAACACCTGGAACACAACACAGCTTCAAAGCGGGCGCCGGCGCCAGTGCTGGTGCCGTATCGGCGCCTTGGTCTATTTACAGTCTAGGCAAGAAAAACCTTAGGTATCAAGATGAGCAACACAAAAAGTCTGGGCTGCAGCTGGGAGTTGGAATGGGATTGTATCCTGCCATGTGTATACATAGTTTTGTGCTTCAGTTTACCTCTCAGCTCTGAAAATCAACTGTATTTTTACTCTGTCTTTGCAGTAAAAACACAAGACATCAATTAATACTGTGAGCCTTTAATTCAGTCCAACTGTATTTTCATATGTGTGCCATTTAAGGTGACTTAGCTTGCACAAGAGCAGTCCAGTAAATCAAGCCAATTTTAATTCCTACTCTTAAACCAACTTTTTCACAAATGGTCACCCTTCCAAGTTCAGTTTCTCAAATCTTTGCTAGCAGCAGTAGAGTTCGTTTCAATGCATGTAGTACTGTATATGTTTCCTGGTATCCTAAACAATTACTACTATACCTGCAGTCCTTCTCTTTTTCTTTTTTTTGAACTGGAATACACATTCCATTAACTTAACCGTGCAGAGCAGAGTCGCTGGCAACCAAATCACACACAAAGTCTGGTGCTTGGTCCTTCCACCAGGAACACATTACCCCTGCCCGATAGCCAAAAGCAGCAAGGCTATGGGCCACAGAATTACTAGTACGCTTACAGAAGGTAAATTCAAAAGCATCAAAGGATGCATAGCAAAGGCTACGAGCTTCATGGATTAGGACGCCGATTGAAGACAAATCCCACTCGCCAGAGTTTATCGCATCCACCAACATCAGCGAGTCTGATTCAAATATAGCCTGATGAACTCCCAGTTCGCTCGCCGCTTCGATGGCCTTGTTGCAGGCAATAGCTTCAGCTTGCAACCGCGTCGTGAGATGATCCATCTTCCCTGCACAAGCAGCAATGGCGTCCCCCTGATCTGATCTCATAACACAGCCCCAGGCTCCCCCTCCTTGCTCCACATGAAAAGCTGCATCAAAGTTAATTTTGACAAAGCCTTCCTTTGGTTTACTCCACCCTGCTGCTGTATGTGGTGTGTCATGTTTTTCAGCCTCCATTGATCCATTCTGAAAATCATCAAGTAATCTGCGGATGTTGTAGGCCGCTCCTTTGGTGGGCTTCATCTTACCGCCTTGGTTTGTCTTATTGCGTATATTCCACCATTCCCATAGAAGAATGAAAACCAGATCGCGGCGGTCCCGCGCTAGCGACCACAGAAAGTCAAATATAGCCACTGGATCAGCACGCTTCAAAAGCTCTAGTCTAACATCCTCCAATTGCAATTCTCTCCAAGATGCTTCACCTGCTTGCACTTAAGAAATAAATGGACACCATCCTCGTCCATTCTCATACATATCGGGCACCCAGTATCTAGCTCCACCCGCTTACGCTTGACATTCATCCGTAGCGGCAGAGAATTGTGTGCAATAAGCCAAAGAAACATCCGAACTTTGAGGGGCAAATCAAGAGTCCAGAACCTGTTCCATTTCTTCAAAAAGCTTGGCTTGGCCGCCGACGAGCTAGCATCTCTATTCTTGCTTGCATCCCTAATACTGGTTCCCAAATGGTAGGTGGACTTCACTGAGAAAACTCCCCTTGGATCCAAATGCCAGGCCGGTTGATCATCCATGCCACTCTGACTGGTATCGCTAATATCTCCTTCAAATCCTCTTCACAGAACAGATCCTTCACAAGTTCTTCATCCCAATTCTCCGTATACGGATCAAAAAGGTCACTGACTTTGTCAATGAGCATGCTGCCTCTAGCAGTGTGCGGACGTCTCGTCGTTCCATTTGGTATCCATGGGTCTTCCCAGATACGCACATGTTTCCCTGTCCTAATTCTCCAAACAATTCCTTCTTTTAGCAGCTCCACCCCTTTCAAAATACTTCTCCAGGTGTATGACACATCACCATCTGCTTCCGCTTCTAGGACCGGGCAGTTTGGAAAATACCGGGCTTTAAATACCCTAGCACACAACGTATTCGGTTCCTGCAGTAATCTCCACCCCTGCCTCGCAAGCATGGCCAGATTGAAAATGTGCAGGTCCCGGAAACCCAATCCCTCATCTTTCTTCGACTTAGTAAGTTTATCCCACCCTATCCAGTGGCATCGATCCCACTTGTCTTGCTGGCTCCACCAATACCGATTAATCAGAGTGCCAATCTCCTCACACTTAGTTAGATCAAAGCAAGACATGGCATAGGCCAGGATTGCTTGTGCAACTGCTTTCACCAACGTCTCCTTGCCCGGCACAACCAAAAGTCTTTTCGCCCATCCCTGCATCCTTTGCCAAATTCTCTGTTTAATGTATTCAAACTCCTTGCTTCTTGCTGCTCCAATGTGCACGGGTAGGCCGAGATACCGCTTCCCTTTTGACTCACGCATGATTCCAAGGATCTGCAACACTTCTGCTCTTCTAGCATTGCTAGTGCCCTTACTGAAAGTGACGACTGACTTGATTTTATTAATCATTTGGCTGGACTGGACCTCATAAAGTGCCAGGATATCTTGCAGCTTGTGAACCCCTTGAGCGTTTGCCTTCATCACAATCAGCGAGTCGTCTGCGAAGAACAAATGGTTGATCTTATGGGCACCCTGGCAAATCTGAACTCCTTGAATCGACAACTCAATCTCAGCTTGGTGCAGGAGCGCCAGGAAGCCCTCTGCACACAAAAGGAATAGGTATGACGAGAGGGGGGCCCCCTGGCGCAAACCTCTTTCAGGCAAAATAGTTTCAGAGAGGTTTCTATTTACTTTCAACCTATATCTTACACTTGAGACACACTTCATTATGGTTCCAATCCATTGTTCAGCAAAACCCATCTTGCGCTTGATGCACTCGAGGAACTCCCACTCTGCTCGATCGTAGGCCTTGCTCATATCAAGTTTGATAGCAACCAAGCCATCACGCCCACCCTTCTTTTTGTGCATTAGATGATTTATCTCATAGGCCAGCAACACGTTATCCGTGATCATCCTTCTTGGGACAAAAGCTGATTGTGTTGGTGAAATGATCTGTGGAAGTATTTCCTTCAATCTGTTTGCCACTGCCTTCGAAACCAACTTGTACAACACATTACATAGGCTTATGGCTCTGAACTCCGTCACTCTTTTTGGGTTTTTATTCTTTGGAATCAGCACGATGATGGAAGGATGGCAATTTTACCCATGGGTACGGGTACCCGTGGGTACCGTACCCGCATGGGCAAGGTATGGGTACAATTTTATACCCACGGATAGTACCCATACCCTACCCGTTAAGTCATGGGTAGGGCACGGGTATAGCCTTTTACCCGTGGATATACCCATACCCTACCCATTTATACTGACATGTGAACCTTACCCATGATTCACAAATGTACCTATGTTGTGTCGTGAGCTTGTGAACCTATGTTAAAGTTGTCACCAATTGTCAATTTGAATTGAGATAATTATCATGTACTCATCTGTTTGTTATTGAGTTGAGATCAATGTTATTTTTTCAAATGTGCTATGATGAATGTAAAATTACGAATAACTTGTGTACTATTTGATCTACCCATTGGGTACCCAATGGGTATGGATACCCGTCGGGTATGGGTACGGGTAAAGTTTCATACCCATGGGTACGGGAATGGGTAGAATTTTATACCCATTGATCACGCGGGTATGGGTATGGTATTGGTCTACCCGCCCCATACCCTACCCATTGCCATCCTTAATGATGGTATCATTCCATGTCTCCGGCATAGCACCCCCATTTAGGACAGCAAGCACTTCAGCTTGTACCTTCTGTCCCACCAACTCCCAAAAACTTTTATAGAACACAGTCGGCATTCCGTCCGGTCCCGGAGCTTTAAGGTCCCTAATAGCCTCAAGAGCTTTTTTCACCTCCTCCGTCTCATATGGCCGTGTCAGCCTATCATTATTTCTTGGGTGACCAAAGCAGGGACATAAGAGAGGAGTTCATCAGTGATTAAACCTGCATGAGAGGTGAACAAACATTTGTAGTGGTTAGTGATAAAAAGCGCCATCTCATCTTCTCCCTCCACTACACTCCCATCCTCCTTTCTTAACTTTCTTGTGACATTCTTCCTCTTCCGCACCGAAGCCTGGGCATGAAAAAAAATTGTATTGCGATCACCATACTTTAGCCAGTGTGCGTGTGCCCGCTGCCTCCAGTACATGTTATGTTGGTCTTCCAGCCTACTCAACTTATATCGCAGCAAATTGCTCTCTGTTCACTTGTTCTTCGCTCAAAGGGCTTCACCTACACTTCTCCAGATCCCTCCTTGCTCTCCTGATCCGACCCCGCAGCTCCCCCAACACTTCCCTATCCCACGTAGACAGCTCCCCTCCCACTCGCTTGATGCCCTCCATCACCGAAACCCCTCCATCCGTGAAAGCGTCATTCCATGCCTTCTCCACCACCTGTACACACTCCTCTTCTTGCAACCAGCGTGCTTCAAAACGAAAAACACTTGGCCCCATACTCTCATTTGTCATATCCGTTCTTCCATTGAGCTCCGCAATAAGGGGACGATGGTCCGAGTGTCGCGGGTTCCCATTTATAATCTTATGCAATGGGAAAATGCACCGTCACTCCAATGCCATCGCACGATCAAGTCTTTCTCTAGTGTATCCATCCACCGAGTGCCAATTGCTCCTCCCCATGTACGGGTCCCCAACAAAACCCAAGTCTTCCAAACCACATGCCTCCAACGCACTCCGAAGCGCATCCATGCATCCTTGGGCCCGAGCCGGCCCTTCCTCCTTCTCATTTGCAAACAGGATCTCATTGAAATCCCCAAGGCAGATCCATGGCATATCAAACCAAGCATGCAGAGTTCTCAGCGCCTGCCAGGTATTCTCCTTCTCCCCCCCCCTCTCGACTCACCATACATGCCCGTCAGTCTCCAGCTCGTGCCATCTTCTTCCCTAACTTCTGCATCAATGTAATACTTGTCCTTCCACTTCAGTTGTACATCCACTCCCCTCTTCCAGAACAGTGCAAGACCACAGCTCCGGCCAACCGCGTCTCGTACCACCATGTTTGGCATACCTAACCGCCACCTCAAACCATCCAACTCCCTTTCTATCAGTTTTGTTTCCGATAAAAAGAGAATGTCAAGCTCTTCTGCCCCCTGAGGTTCCAGGAGACTACGAACTGCCGTCGGGTTCCAAGCCCGCGACAGTTCCATGCTACTAGTTTCATTGGTTCTCACAGGGCTGTCCCGCTTTCCTATCACCGGTGTTTTTGTTCTCCTCATTCACCTTGGCTTTCTTTGCTGTCTCTCATTCCCTGCCATCCACATCCATCGACACCTCCCCTCTTTTTGCTCCCACCTGGACGTCCAGCCTCTCCTGGTTACCCTGCCCAGCCACCCTATCTTTCCTCACAATTCTCCTGCCCAATCTACCTCCTCCTCCCTCGCCATTCTTTCCCTTCCCGCCCATACCGCCAATGTTTTTCTTACTGCTCCGAGCCTCACGTACATCGGCTACTAACCCCTTTTCTTTTTCGTTGCTCTTACTAACCTCCGACGTGTTTTGATCCACCATGTTTGTGTCCTTCCCATCCTTCTTCTCTTCCCCTACAAAGGACAAGCTTTTCTTTACCACATCAGCCTACGGGTTCTTAGTATTCTTCCCACCCTCACTTCCATCTTTCAGGGGACTTGTACTGTTTCTACTCCTTATTCACGGAGGATCACTGTGATCTGATTCGTGGGAACTGTCACTATCACGGCCAGACTTGTTTCTGTTTGATCCCAGATTGTACGAACGAGAATTGTAGTTGTTCCTCCCTTCGCTTCCAAACCGAGCTTCCCCCCCCCCCTACCTCTACTGCCTTCCCCTCCTTTCCTTGGAATGTAAGCTTTCAGCCATGCTCCATACTGTTGTCTTTCGCCCCTCCCCAGCTTGATGTTGTAGTCTTTGTCGATGTGATCCAACATGCCGCACATGAAGCAAAAATCTTTTTTTGAGAAAACGCAAGAGATTTTGCGTTTCATTGCATTGAAAAGATAAGAATTTGGTTACAACCCTCCAAGGAGAGCGAGTTCAGGAAGGGACATGAATAGAAATTTAATGTACATCCCAGGTGGTTGGCAAGATGACCCTGAGGCCGCAGGCACCAGCACGTGCCCATTGTTCGGCTTCGTCCTTGATCTTAGAGACCAGAACATGGACGAGGGGCTGGGCACCGTCAAATATGCACTCGTTGCGCTGCTTCCAGATCATCCATGGCGTGAGGAGGGCAATGGAGGCAAGACCTTTCCGCATCAATGCAGGTGTGTTTTGCTTGGCATGCAGCCACCAGTCCATGAGCGTGTCTTCATCGCTTGGTCCGGCGGTGGTCATCCTGAGCCAGGCAAGAATCTCATGCCAAGTCTGCTTGGCGAAAGGGCATTCCAGGAGTAGGTGGCGCATCGTCTCGGGGGCTTGGTCGCATAATGGGCATCGGGCCTGGTGCTGGAGGCCCCGCCTAGCGAGGCGATCAGCGGTCCAGCACCTATCCAGGTTAGCTAACCAGTGGAAAAATTTTACGCGCGGTGGTGCCACATGAAGCAAAAAGCTGGTAAAAACTCGCATTCAAAGCGACACCACAACTCTTCTTCTTTATTCTCCCTTCCCTTCCTCTTCTCCCTTTCAGCAGTTCCTTCCTCGTCCTTATCCCGCATAAAACCCCTCATCAGCGGTTCAGAGATATTGATTAATTCTTGTCTTCACTCGAAGATACTTCCCCACAGCCCTACAAATTCTCCATTTTTTCTTAATTGTTTCTGGTCCAATCCAGGAAATACAACTCCACAGCAACGGTAATGGTAGATGACGATCAAGGCAAATACTGACTGGAAATTCCACTTGCAGTTTCCCCTTTTTGTTGTTCAGTCCAACTGCTAGATCCATAATGTACATTTCCTATTACACAATTTGCCTGGTATGCATGATGCATTTACCGGACCAGGCAATACAAACAAAGGCACCACCAGACAGGCTGGTATCCAAACCTTATTGAAACTGCACAACTAAATTTAAAGGCAGAATGTGGGCATGTAAACTACTGTTGCACTATGGCTACAGATAATCGGTAACAAAAACTGAATTAGCAACTAGTCCCTCCGTTCCTAAATATAAGTCTTTTAAGAGATTCCACTAAGGATTACATACGGATGTATATAGACATACTTTGAAGTGTAGATTCATCCATTTTGCTTTGTATGTAGTCCATGATGAAATCTCTTAAAAGATTTATATTTAGGAACGGAGGGAGTACCAAGACAATTGAAAAAGTGCCATAAGCATCAATCTGCGGAAGATGTGGAACCACAAGCAGGCTTGCGACACAAGCAGATTAAATGAGGTAAAACTACTGGACATATTAAGATATCGGTCCAACTCAGAATGTCGAATGCAGTGATGATACTATAGGATATCCTGGTAGAGTATAGAGTATAGCCATGGGACCCACTCTGAAACTGATAACGAAATACGGGTTAGTCCAAAAGCTAAATAAGGAAATGCAGCTCTCTGATCTCCCTTGTCACCGACCGTCCAAAAGCTTCCTGATCTTCTCCTTCACATGGTATTTCTAAAGAGAAAATAGATAAAGGATCAGGATCTGCCGTTTTATGCATAAAATTGACGGGACTAATATAAGACAAGTGGCTAGTACAGCCAAAATCAATTGTTATGTGCGCTCAGATATCAAACAATGAATCTGCTATAGCATATAGTAGCTTTTCATTACTGCCAAAAAGCTACAGCGGTACAGATGAAATAACTTCATATCCCACTACAGCAACAAAAAATGATTACAGAAGGAGAAATGCCACATAAACAGAAATAACACACTATTAATTTGGACTAGCCACTTGTTAATTGTCCTACAAAAGGAATATTAATAAGGTGATATAACAAAATCACAGTTAATGCATAAACTCGAGCACACCCAAGTAAAATTTATGATCCACTTGTGTACCATAAAAAATACACGATTAAGTAGGAATTGGGAATCTCATACACAGCTTGATGTTCGCACTTCAAAGATAGGCAATAGAAAATAACATTATTATATTTAAGAAAATAGGAAGCTAAAATTCCAGGCTAGATGGATTTATGATAATATTCAGTACAAAATAAATACAGTGATCAACATGATAACAAGGCCAAAGTATTTTCCAGCTGTTACCTAAGATACAAGATGTTATGTACTCTACTTTCGTAGGCCAAGTTTGCAGTTTTCCGTTGATAGTTCAAAGAACAATGACAGAACAGATGCTAAAAGCATAAGACAGGTCATTGTGCAGTGCTGCCACAAACTGATGCTATGGGACTTAATCTTGCGAGGGCATTATCCATTATGTCTAGTGCCATCACAAGCCTTTAACAAAACAAATAAACACGCACATGTCCAAGGTTCGAATAATATGACCAGAAGTGAACACTAATTAACCTCATAAGTGATTACAAATCATTTAACGGCAATCATTTTATTGTCACTTAACTGGTACAATTAAAATGGCCTAGTGGATAAACCATATACCCAACACCTTTTCACAGCAATACCAAACAGTGTCATGAACGGCATGTTGGAAAAATATGTAACCCCAACAAGAGTAATATACAGATCATCTAAAGGTCAAAAGGAAAACCTTGCAGGGAACTTGTAGGGTCATCCTTGGGCGCAGGGAATATGGGAGGCCAAATCATCATAAGAGGATGGATATTATACACACTTTCATCTTTTTCGGTCATGTCATACACTTTACGCAGTTGCCTGCACTTGATATCCAAGAAAAGTACGCATCGATCCATCTCGAAGAGCATAAACTCAGCACAGTCCCCCACATGGTTTATCCGGAAAGAAGCATTAGGCTCACTCTCAACCTCGTAACATGGTATCCCCAAGTTAGTGCACATCTCACGCAAACCAATGGTGTGCACCAGAAACCAGTTGTCCCCCTTGTGCAGCCAAATGCGAAGCTCAAGCTTCTTGGCATTGATGAGATACACACCAGAAGCATCATCGTCCCGTGCCAACATGGTGTCTGTATAGCCATACTCCACCCCTTGAGGGAACTGAATCGTGGAGAAGCTGGAGGCTGTCAAATCAAAGACAACAATGTTGTTCAAGGTAGTTGGTATGTAGATTTTATTGTCCATGAGCACGGGTTTCGGTTCCCATTGCCAACAATGGAGCTGGTCGGTGGGTAAGATAAGATGCCTACTGTGCCAGACAGCATCACCGTTTTGCAACATATCTATCTCTACCATATATTTTGTCCTCTCCTTGGTATAAACCCGCACATAAATGTAGCATAAGCCGCCTCCTTCTTCTCTATAGAGGGGTTGTTTCCAAGGACATAAATAGCCTTCCTGGAATATGGAGCGTGGGCATGTCGGGATGATGGGCAGGTCTCTCCCAGGGAAGAACGGTCTGTGCACTCCGATTCTTAAACTCCCGTCGTTGAGCAAGTTGACGAGGACACTACCATTCCGGCAGCCCATGACGTGCGTGACGGTCATACGGGTGCCCAAGGAGAACCTCGCGTATCGGGACACACTGTCCAGCTCTGGGGGCTGTGGCAGAATGGGGACGAAATGTACACCTTTCTGACACCCAAAGGACCCGAGGTAGATCCCGAGGAGGCATGGCCGGTTCAGCTTGCGAAACTGGCGGAGGAAGCCAGGGGTGGAGGCATGGTGGAGCCAGCGCTTGCAAGCGAGGGCAGCACGGACGAGGGTTGTGGGGAAGCCGACGCGAAGGAGTATCTCGACGAGGAGGTCGTCGTCGTCAAGCACCCTAGACATGGCAGCCGCAATCGAGGCCGGGGAGGGCCGCCCCTGCTGCTCGGCATGCACTCCCACAGATGGTTTGTTCTCGGGATCGATGCTGGAAAATAAAAATCGGCAGCGTCAATTGCAATAATCAAGACCACACCAGTTCCAATCCCCCCAAAATGGAATGGGATGGGGAGAGAATGGTAGACTGGAAGGTCTTACTGGTGGGGAATCTCCTCAGCAGAAGAATCCATCATCGATGTTCCCTCCTTCCCCCTCAGCTGAGCCCACGCTGCACAAGTACGAAAATTGTAGCTAGGGTTTAGTTTTGAGGGAGAACAGATCTAGCTAGAGTTCAATCCCGCGAAAAGGGAAGAGAAGCGAAACTGGAGGAGAACGGGGAAGGAGAAGATCTCACACCAGTCAAATTCCGGAGACGCAGGAGAAGAAGCACCGGTCGCCGCCGGGAACGGCCGCCTGGAGGTCGCCGGCGCCTCTGGTCGTTCGCTGCTGTGGTGCAGAGCCGAGATGGGTAAAGTGCAGCAGAAAGAATAAAAAAAAAAAAAAAAGAGGAGGCACACTATGCAGCGGACTGCAGGTTTTTTTTTTTCCGGAGACCCTATATGCAGCGGACTGCAGGTGCGAGAGCCTACTAGTTAAGTCCAGCCCATTTAGTTCCAACAATTAAGGCCCGTGTACAGTACAGGTAGGCCAAGAATTCCAATCTTCGTACGGGGCGACCGGCTGCATGACATTTACATCTTCCAAAACAATTTACTAAAAAAAACATCTTCCAAAACAAACAAACAAAAATCACATTCAATTTCCACACAGAGAAACATACGACTAAATTCAGTAAGTTGCTGAAACTGTCAAAAATCTGAAACCAGAACAGGTATGCAGAAGTCGGCAAGTAAATTGTACAAAACAAATAGAGATGAGCAACACCATTGGACCAACAATGGAGATGGGAACAAAGCTAGGCAGATGACAGCACCGGTCATGCAACATCACTCAAGACTATATTAGAGGAACAATGGATGAACTTCTACTATTACATATAACATCCCTTTGGTCCATCTAGTTACAAAATCGCAAATGTATATTTGCGATTGACTTGGAAATTAAATGGGGGAAATCAATGAGAATACGTTTTTGCTGAATCTCAGTTAGCTGAGTTTTTAATATAGTCTCGTTCACCTTGTCCATCGTCAGATTGAAAGCCCCTAGTTCTTCGTGTTTGTTGTGCAGGCCATGCAGGCCCGTATAGGAGCGCATGCAGCAGCCTTTTTGGGTGCCTTTTTTTTTCTTCTTTTCTTATTCAGAGTGTACGTTTGTTTTTACCCACTAGTAATCATGCACGTGCAACGCACGTGGAACCATATGATTGAGGAATTGATTTTTTTTTATGCTTCGTGTTCTACATGCACTTGAGTTGTGATTAAACGTGCATTGTAATGTTGGCTAGCAAAGGTCGATATATATCTAGCCAATGTAACATACATTTTGTAAGCAGTCCATTACAATTGTCCCAAAGCCAGCTCAGAGAATCACATAAAACATTGCCTCATGGGTAACATCTTTCTTTATGAACTGAGTCAATCATTTATAAGGGATGAAAGAAAAGCATATCCATACCTTCAGAGCATCTACAGCGAGAACTTGCAAATACAGCCCTTCAAACGCCCGCGGACACGCCCGATCAGTGATCGAGCGTGTCCGTTTTGAACCCCTACTTTTTTGTCCACGCAACCGCACCTCTCATATTTTTCCTCATACGTCCGGCCACTTGCACGTGATTGGTGGAGAAGAAGAGAGAGAAATAAAAGAATGAATAAAGAAAAAGAAAAGATGGTCCGGGGTGGGGTCGCGTCCTATATGGCAGACTGACCGGGCGTGCCCGGGTGCGTCTGCGAGCCCTCATATCGTGCTCATATTTGAGATGGATATGAGGAGTGCCGGTCAGTACGGGCATTTGAGATGGGTATGAGGGATCCGGCTGGGTCGATTTTTTGTGACCGGTCAATGACCGGGCAGCTTGCCCGAGCATTTCAGGCGGGTTTGAGGGGTCCGACTGTAGATGCTCTCATTATCACATATGCACATGTTAATTTTTGGTTGAGGTTATCTTATTTCTTTGAGATCATTTACTTCTTATAGAGCAAATACACAAGAATGTTCCAACGGTTAACACATTGATACATGTAGTCTTGCCATCACAGAACTTGAAGCAACATAGCACACAAAACCTTCTATCTATGTCGTCTACAACATGTATATGAAGCTCGATGAACTACCCAACGTGGTCCATACACAACAAAGAATATATGGAGCCAAGCTAGAAATAAGTTCGAAACAGATGAAGAACATGGTACCCATGGTAGGATCTGATAATAAAAACAAAAGGTCATGGTAGAATAGGAACACGACGATGCATCATTGGAATTATGTGGACAATTGCTCTATATCAGTGTAAATTGGAAATAAGATAAGATGAACATTTTAATATAGGTGTACGGTTAAATTTAGAAGATATCTTAAAAAAACATATTGGAGTGCCAGAATGCAAGAACAATTTTGCGTCCAAAAATAATAATCTTGTAATTACTTAACAAGTTGGCATTGCAAAACAGTGGTCCAAGATGTTTATGTCAGGTACCTGAACGGATGTTACGATAGCAGCAACACCATATGCTGGACTATAGAATTTTGTAGGTTATCTAAGCATATGATATCTTCAGCATAAACTGCACGCTATAATATTAGTATTCTTGCTTCCGGATTTCTATCAGCAATGTAGAGAGAAAACAAGAACTTCATACGTTTATAGAATCATAAGCATAGGTACTTAAAATATGATGTAAAGGTTGTCATGGCTACAGAATCATCATCAACATTCATAGGTTCATTGACACATGAGGAGCATCCATGTAAATCTGACTCATTTGGTTGTTGAAGCGGAGAAACATGGGACTGTGAATCAACAATGGACAGAAAGCATCACCTTTTAAATACATTAATACACAAAAATAAATGCTAAGATGCTTTGAAATTTTTATCATCAGGGCTTAAAACCATAGTAACCTATGCTTAGATTGGCAGCAAAGTTTTTTCAAAACCATAGTAATCCGAAACCTCAACATTCCCGCAGAACTCTATTTGATCTTTTTCCCAATGCAGGGGACTTGGTACAGCTCGAGGCTCAACCATAGGACATGCCCTTCTTCTCCTTGGCAAGATGTGGTCTCTAAAAGTGTATCATATTTGCATCCAAAACAGAGTGAACTGAGACCCTACCACTGGGCTCTTTATTTTTGAACAATATGAAAAAGGAATCACATCCCAATTTACATTTCAACC
The DNA here is from genome assembly GCA_039707655.1 of Elymus sibiricus. Taxonomy (NCBI): domain Eukaryota; kingdom Viridiplantae; phylum Streptophyta; class Magnoliopsida; order Poales; family Poaceae; genus Elymus; species Elymus sibiricus. The sequence continues at coordinate 382,159,836 of CM077663.1, forward strand.
TGCAATAGCATCGCAATGTCATACTGTCAAAAAAAAAACACAAAAAAGCACGGTTAAAAAATAGCTACCGAAGCACACTCATATTATCATATTCTACTCAACCATGTGTTATATGAACTGTAGCTCTGTTGTCCTTGCTAGCTTAATGTTGCAGATGATCTTTTTGAAATAACCAAATATATAGACATGCATCCGTGAGAATTTACATTTCAACCTACATTAGCATCGCTGTGTGATACTGTAAAAAAACACACAAAAAAGGCACGGTTCCTCTTTGCCCTAGTTGCCACTTAATTAGCTAGCTAACCACTATTACCATATAGGAGTACTCTTCAACTCTGTGTATAATGGACACCTCAATTTTGACTGCCTGCACGTACCTGCGTGTAAAACGGCTCTGCCATACCACGCATGTCAAGTGCAGATTACAAGATTTCCCTGATTCCATGATTATCTGCTGCTGCCGGCGCCTAACTAATCTAAGAAAATATACAATATAGTGACGTCGGGACTCGGGAGGCAAGAAGAGGGAGATAGAATCGAGAGCTCATTGATAATGGTGGCATCGTCGAAGCCGGCGGCTGCAGATCACAAGAAAAGTCGAATCTACAATCTCCGTCCGCACCGGCGCAAGGCACAACTTGAAGGGATCCGGGCTTAAAAGTTGCTAGATTAGATGCGTACATGGCTGGAGACAAAAGATGAATGAATCATGGGTTAGAAGATGGACTCGCTATAAACATCTGCGTCAGGTGACAGTTCGAGTCGAGTGAGAAAAAAGAACGAACCTGGTGGTGCCGATCTGCTCCTCTCCTTGTTCCTCTGGTGCCACGAAAGAACCAGACGGTTGTGTATGGGCGGCTGAGCGACGGAGATAGGCGCGTCGAGGGCGGCCGCTGGGCGATTGGGTGCAGAGAGAGGCGCTTCGAGGACGGGAGCGGCTGGGAGGCGGAGAGAAGACCGTCGAGGGCAGCGGTTGGACGACTGGGCGGCGGATATAGAGGCGCGTCGAGGGAGGCGGCGTGATTGTAGCCCCTTCAGATTTTTAGGGGTTCCACGATGAGAAAATCATTGGTGTGATTTTAGGAACGGAATAGCGGCAATGGGGGACGTATAATAATGCACACGATAGCAGACCACGGCAGAACATCGGATCCAAGCCGTTAGATGGTGTGGCAGACCATCGAAGTAACGTAGACTCTTGGATTGCATTTGGTGGGATTGATCTGAGGGTACCGGTTGGTCTGTGTACACTATTATTGGTAGCTCTAAAAAAATTATAGTTTGCTCTTTTAATTTAATAGTAGTAGAGATTTGATGCTACCAAGCCTCATTATTGCTTTTTTTTTTCCTCTTTCTTTTCTTGGTCAGTTGTTGTTCTATTTCTATTTTTGAAGAGGTTTTTTTGAATGTTTGAGTGTGTACATTTATTACTACGAGTTGTTTACATGATAAAATAAATGTTGCATGCCACTAGACATGCAACCACATCTTATCTTTTTTTTTTTTTTTTGAACACAACCACATCTTATCTTATATTTACTAATTGGATGCACCAAACGAGGCTTCACGTTAATCCTCACGGAAATTACACAATTAACCGTCCGATCTGTTTGATCTGTATTTGTAGCCATCGGATGAATAGAGTCTCTCCCCGCAACAACAACAACAAAAAAAAAAGAGTCTCCGCACCTGTGCGCATCTCCATTAGCAATCACGTGCAAGATTCATGTTGGACTCTGCGACTTGATTTCTGGAAGAAAAAAAACTAATCTGTAGGTTACCAAAATAACTCATCGTGAGTACCCTAGGTTGTAGCCGAGAGGGTTGTAGCCTCCTATTCGCCATCTCACCTGATCGGACAATCATTGAGCGTCTCCACCGCCGCTCTTCCTAATTCACCACCTCGCCGAGTCTTTTCATGGTGCTGTCCGCGACTTCAGTTCTTTCTTCATGCTGGAATCGATCTGAAAAATAAGGTAAATCTAATCCATCCTTTCGTGCCTCTATCCAGTTGGAATTAACTAGATGTGTGCCCAGACTAGAATCAGTCACCACTTCGTATTGTGTATTAGGCTGGCTTTAACTATTTATATGTACATGCAATCCCCTAGCCTATAATCTGTACCACAATAACTTGAAGCAATTAAGCACTTATATCCAATCCAACGTGTTCGCGTACATGTTGTGTTTCTGGCCGAACCAACCAAGCAACGGATCAGTGGACGGCTGTGTACATGAGTGTATCTAGCTTCACAATGCCAACTTGCTTCGTCACCGTTGCTGCCGAAAGCACACGGTGGCGTGCAAATTTTTAATCTCATCAGCTATCAAGTTCTTGCCTTGCAGTATCAACATTAATTTTTAGGCATGCTAATGAATTTATCCCACAATGAGTGATGCAGCGGAGCAGCTGTACCATTGACTCTTTGAAGCAGATTGGAGAGAGAACGGTGGCGTACTGGTGGTGGAGCTGCTTACTTGCTTGACAACGTTCAATTTTGTTGACTCATCCACTCACTGACTAGCTTAGGGCCCGTTCGGAAGCTCTCCAGCTTTGCAAACGAGCCAGCTTCTCGTGGAGCTACTGCTAGCTGGCTTCTCGCGGGACTGGGCGAGCGTTCGACAGCGACTTGGTGGAGAAAACGGTTCGAGCATCCCTGTAGCGAGAGGAAAACGGTTCGTGCATCCCTGTAGCGAGAGGAAAACGATTCGTAGTCACTTCGGAAGGGCATTTCCCTGGTAATTTGGAGCAACTCCCGCTTCTCGTTTTCCACGAGCTGGGCAATCGCTGCTTCAAAAAATTGCATTGCGCGGCTCTACTTCTCCTGAAGCTGGCTTCTTGGAGACAGAGCGTTCGGGGTGGCTTCACTTGGCTCGTTCGGGAAGCTGGCTCGTGGAGAGCTTCCGAACGGGCAGTATCCTTAGAATACTGTCCAGGAGGCTGATGCTAGCTCCACAATTTTGCAAGGCTGATTATTCATGCCAATGACCAATTTTATATAGTCAATGTCTGATTAAAACATATTTTTTGAATACCTATTGAAATTTTATTCAATGTCTGATTAAATCATATTCAACATATGTCCAACAAATTTGCTGCGTCCTGTAGTTTGCTCCCAGCAAAGAGCCTACTATTAAGCCATACTTTACCATGTCTATATTACCGACTAACAAAAAATAGACATCATGTGCATGCTCCTTGGCTGCCAAATATCTTTCAGGTATAGGAACAAGTTGCAAGAGATACAAAACACTTTTTCTGACCGGACCAATGAAAGTCAGTTTTCCTTCCTAATGCATCTCACATGTCTACATTTTATCACAAATATATCCATTTTTCTAACTGAAATCTTTGCGTTCGTCATACTTTCTATAATCTTCATTATTTCTATTATTTACGAATAACTGCTAAAATTAAGTTAATTGTGCTATGTTCCGAGGGAGAATGAGATCCATTGTGAAGAAGATTACAGAGGTACACAAGTGGATAATTTAGCGATTGTTGGTTGGCTCATTATTACCGGTACCTTATTAATATTGTTGCTACATAATTTCAATCGTTTGGGACCTCCCATTCGAAAAAAGGAAAATTGGACATGCCACAATAACTTTCTGCTTTATTCTCCTTTATGTTGACAAGTTTGCTTGCTTTCTTCGGTATCAATAGTAAAGCGGACAAAACTCAAAAGTAAAATAAAAAATAAAGCAAACTAGGAAGACCAGACTTCTTATTTATCTTCAGTAGATAGGGATATATTATTTTGACTGCTCTTATTTTCCTCCATATCTTACTCCAGCACTGCCTCAGTCCCATCCTCCTCGAGTGGGATGACAACAAGTCTCAGGAATCCTTCTATTTGCTTGCTATGCATGTTAATGACCGAGTTTCCACTACGCCGTCCACGCTTTTACTGTCTAACAGTGGACAGGCTAGACAAATGGATTACAACTCAAACTTGTATCCAAACCAGAGTTACTTCTCAGTGAAATTCTGTCTTCCACGCCATTTTCTTCCTATGTCCCGCCAGTGACGGAGGACGGACAAGAGTTGAGGAGGGCGGGCTTTGGTCACTCATCATCAACAACGCCGCCGCGCTGATGCGCCGCCTTGCGCTCAGCCTGCATCGGCCAAATCAAGGTAGGGCGGCCGCCAGGCCTTGCCCTATCAGGTCCTCCGCCCCTGTGTCCCGCCATGCACTTAGGCTGGCAAAACCATTGACTGTAGATTCCCATACTTCTTTTTATTTCACGTGCAGAATTGCGGTTAAGAATAATTATGATACATACTTTTGATTATGATTTTCTATAGTTTTGAGTAAGTAGAAGTTCACTGACATCAACTCTCAAATTCTATAGTAACAAATTCAGAAGATCAGACGGGCACATACCAATGGTATTTATTTAGATGAAAAAAGCAAAGTGTGTATGCTTATCAAATGCATTGACTGTACGTTCATCCATATTTCAATGCTTTAAATTTAATAATTCGAATGCTTACATATATATTTATCTTATGATTTGATAGGATTTTTGCAGGTTCAGCTGAACTTAGTGTCATTGTTCTTAGGAAACAATAGGAAGCACCCATTCCATCTTTATTTTATACATTCTGATTATGCAGATTGCTATCTAAATTTTTTGGTCAATACGGATTGCAACCTAGATTCTATCTCATATTAGAAGTTTGCCTGGCAAGTGGCAACCTAAAATGACTACAATTATCATGACAATGTGCTTTCTTACATCCATTTCTTCTGTTATTGTTTTTCTGAAAGTGAAAACTGAGACAAAAGCTCAGTTTGGCAGATTTTAATTGTTTTAGGTAGGATCTTATCACAAACTACTCAGTTGCAGTTCTTTTGAGCATGCACGTCTGGGAAATCCAATTCGGCTCCCGGGAGCACGTGCTCCCGCGCGTGAAAAATATTTTTTCAAATGTCAAAAAAATCCCAACAAATTTTTTATGTATCTGTAGTGACACTCAAATGTCACCTGCAAAGTTTTAGGCAAAAAGGTTAAACATTGTGACCTATGCAAAAATAACAAATTTAAACATCAAATGTTACCCTAAAATGTCACTCAAATTTGTCTTTTTCACCGACGAAATACTACTGCTCGGATTCGTATGAAAATTGTCAAGCATGTTTACGACACTAACACGAACATCCACAAAAAAATTCAGAATTTTTCTGAAACATTTTATGACAATTTTTACGGTACTGTTCATCCGGGAGCAAATGCTCCCGGGAGCCAAAACACCCTCTCGATGCACGTCTCCACTATTACAAAGGGAATATGCATCTACTACAAGTTTGGTACTACAAAGTTATAAAAATATAATAGCATCGTGCCTAGGTTTATTCCGCGGCCATCCATTTTGAGAACAAACCTTGATATCCCCTATTTTTCCCCATGATAGAGTATGCTAATAGGGTCTGCTGCCGTTGGTGATGATCGAAGCCTTCGTGTATGCTTATTGAATTGACAAGAAAGTTCCAGCAGAGACTAACACATTAAGATGTCACTATATTCCGTTTCCTATTTTAAGAGCATAACTATAAGGAATGGCACATACTCCCTCCGTTCCTAAATATAAGTATTTTTAGATATTCCACTATAGACTACATACGAAGCAAAATGAGTGAATCTACACTTTAAAGTATGTTTATATACATCCGTATGTAGTCTATTGTGAAATATCTAAAAAGACTTATATTTACGAACGGAGGGAGTATATAGCAGCTGCATGCACATCTCATCCCGTGTAAGGTTTTTCTACTATTATGATTCATCCTTGCCCCGCGATTAGTGCACATTTTAAACTATGTAGTGCAAACAAATAGCTTAAACATTTTGACCCAATTACTTCAAGTTTTCCTTTGCAAGTGTATGCATTCCTTCTATACACATTTATGGAGATTTTTAGTTTTGTAACACATTAACATGCTATGATAATGCTGTGTACGTAAAAGTATGCCAAGTGACCTGAAGAAAGTAGATACACGCCTTTTTACCAAATATTTTGTTCTTTACTTGGGTTTGTAGACTAATACGAATAAAGCATAGCATACTATGATAGAGAATGGGGCAATTTTAATAAAAGTTGACATGTACCATAACAAGTGAGGTTTAATCATTTTTGTTTCAACTTAGATAATTACGATGTTAAAGTTGCCTAGATGTTAATGTGCTGTGATAGATCCATATTTTTTATAACTTTGTATCTCTGTTTTCAAGATACAATATGTACACAGACATGAATGTATTAACATGTGTGTTGCAGTTAAAATAAAATAAACATGATTTCATAACTTCTATTGATAGATCAATGGAACATCTAACGTAAGGTTTCCTAAAACAAGTTTAATTTATGTTCTTCATATTACATTTGATTTTTTTCCAATAGTTGTAAAAAAAATAGGGATACAACTAGCCCGTGCAGATGCACGGGTTGATGACTAGTGTGTTATAACCTGACTGCAATTGCATGAGCTTAACTTGACTGCAACGGGATCGGGAGGAGGTTTATTGGGCAAGTTGCATGCCCACGACCAGACATACAACCGCAAACGTTGTAATCCAACGTTGTAATCTGACTGCGACTGGGGTTAGGACACGGGTGTCGGGCTAGACATGTCCACCACTAAACGTTGTAATTTTTATTTTATTTTGAATATTTATGTGTGTGTTTTTTTCTTTTCTTTTTTTCCATTATTTCTTATTTTATGTGTTTTTCCTGGGGGTTTTTTCATTAAGCGACGTAACCGCAAGTTTTCAAGGAAGGCCGCAACTGCACATTTTTAAGGGGGGTTCGCAACTGCAAGTTTTCAAGGAGTGTCGCAACTGCATGTGTTTAAATCGGGGTTGCAACTGTAAGTTTTCAAGGCAGATCGCAAGCGCATGTGTTCAAATGGGAGTCAGAAATGTATGTGTTCATATGGGGTCACAACTGCAAGATTTAAGGAGGATCGTAACTGCATGTGTTCAAATGGAAGTCGCAACTGCAAGTTTTTATGGAGGGTTGCAATTGCACGTTTCCAAGGAAGGGTCGCAACTACATCTGCTCAAATGAGGGTCGCAAGGTGTCAGGGAGAGTCACAACTACATGTGTTCAGATATGGGTAGCAACTGCAAGTCATCAAGGAAGAGTCGCAACTACGTGTGTTCAAATGGGGTCACAACTAAAGCTATCCACTTTTTATGCAAGGTAGTGGTTCGATTCTAATTTTATGCAATTTCCTTCTTTTCTTATAGAAGTAATTTTATTGGGCCAGGTAGATGCGACGCGGCAACAACACAAAAAACAATTACTGGACCGGGTAGATATGAGGCAGAACAACACGCAAAAAAATTGACATGTTAGCCCAATAAAATAAAATGATGGGATGTAACAACAAACATGCTAACTAGAAAAATACAGTGACATAATGTGAATGAGACCATATTAAATCTCTGAGTTCTAGGCGCTCCCATGAGAATATTGGTGGGTCTTTTATTCCCTGACTTCTATGACAGAATTTGTTGTCGCACACAGATAGATCGTGAGCACATCACACGACTGAAGCTCGTGAGTGTTGAACATGCAGTATGTTACAGAGAAGGAGGAGGCGCCGTGGACACTTGGCGTGGGCCAGCCCTAGCATGGCCGCAGCCCTATGTGTGGCGTATGACTTATAGTTAGGTTGTTAGAGCTACTAGTAGAAAAGGGCCTTTAGTCCCGGTTCCAGAGGGCCTTTAGTCCCGGTTCTGGAACCGGGACTAAAGGGTCGGGACTAAAGCCCAAAACCTTTAATCCCGGTTCGCTTACGAACTGGGACCAAAGGGGCTCCACGTGGCCGCTGCGAGTAGCCCAGGCAGGAGGACCTTTGGTCCCGGTTGGTAACACCAACCGGGACCAAAAGGCATCCACGTGGCCGCAGCGGGGAGCCCAGGCAGGAGGACCTTTAGTCCCGGTTGGTCACACCAACCGGGACCAAAGGTCATCCACGCGTCAGCTTCAGGCAGCAGTTGGGGTTTTTTTTTTTGAAGGGGGGGGGGGGGGTTGGGGGGTTTTGGAGGGTTAATTTAGGGGTTTCATATTGTGTTAGCTAGCTAATAGGGAGAAGTGTCCTCTCTTTCTCCGTGCTCGGTCGACGGTAGCTACTATACATATAGAGATAACTCGATGCTAGCTAATAAGAAAATGAAGGAAACCATTAATTACAGAAGATCGTCATGCTGAACATATATAGAGAGAAGTGACATCTCTTTCTCCATGCTTGGTCGAACAACAAGTTTTCGTATATCTATCCGACGGTACTACATATATACAATATAACATCTTTTACAATCCCTAACATCATCTACCTAAGATCCAATCACAAATCCGCATGGTATTCCCCGTCTTTAGGTATGACGTGGTCAAGAAAGAATCCCGCCAATTCCTCTTGAATTGCTCGTATGCGATCATGTGGTAGGAGTTCATCCCGCATCTGCCAGATCTAATTTAAAGAAGGGGGTCAATACATGCATATATATAAATAAAACTCAACACAATTGATGGTAATATATAAAATAAAATTGTGAATATTATTTACGTACTTCAAATTGTTTGTCAGAGAAGCCCCGCTCAGAGGTCGAGTGGCGAATGAACTCGCATACGTAGTATGCACATAAAACAGTCCCTTCTTTCTGGTACAAGCACTTTACGAGAATAGAGTTCAATCAAACTGATAAGCAAGCATGGTAATGATATATTGATGAAAATTTGAATCAATTAGAGATGCGCGGAACTAGCTAGTACTACTTACTTTGGGGTGCGTAAATCGCAACTCTTTGTTTAGACCGGGAACCTTTCGGGTGAACTTCTTCCAAACCCTGCCAGGCAAAGAAAATGATTACTTGATATCAGGAAATTAACGAAAGTTGCATGCCGATATGGTCCCGGTATTGACTAAACTTACTTCTTGAGCATTGCAGTCATGTCCGCATAATTCTCGGGATCTTTATGTCTCGAGTCTAAGACATTTACTAATGCCCCGTCAAGCTTAATGGATAGCAGAATAAAGTGGAAACTGCGCACGCATATATAACTCATCAATTACATTACTTAACCTCGAGTAAGCGAAACTGAGTATACAGAGAAGACAGCAATACTCACTTGAAGTTGTAAGGAAGGAGTATTTCCCTTTTGTTTTGATGTATAACGAACGACTGTAGCAAGTTCTCCTCGGTCTCTTTGATTGAGTTTTGTACCGTCCATTCATTTACGGCATCTGGGCTAATGAACCCAACGTCGAAGATTCGTAGTTTTTTGCATTCGACGATCTTCAATCTACATAATATAGTGAGGATAATTATATATACATGCAATGAACAAGCTGAGCTAGAGACTTAACTATAGAAGTAATACTTACAGACAGTAGGCAGTCATGAGTTGTTTGTCGAGGGCCCGTTGATTGTATAACTGAAATAACTCCACAAATTCAACAGGCAGCACGGAAAGTCCAATGAATTCGTGCTCTGGTTTCACTGCCATATACATAGTGTCTCTCCCAGACTCCCTGCAGGTTTTCATGTACCACTCATGCAATTTGTACATCATCGTTGTTAGAGGAGGATGATCAGGTTTGACGAGAGGCTTCCCGTGCAAGTATTCATATTCTTCTGTTACCTCAGCCGTTTGAAAAATTACATCATCCCCCAAGTAATCACCAGGATTGGTACCAGGCACCATCCCCGGATGATTAGCAACGATATCGCTAGACACCTTGAGCGGGGGGCACGATTGCTTCTCCTGTTCGCCGAGCTGGGGAATTGTTTTCCCACTTCTTCGTTCTGCTAACCTTGCATCACTAGAAGTACTTCCCGACCGCCGCGCTTCTACATATGTCTTTTTAATAATCCGGACATAGTTGGAATCCGGCGGAGGCGGTGGTGGTCGCTTCAGGGCATCGATAGTGCGCTTCACTTTCACCGGATCTAGCTTCTCCTTCGGAGGTGGAGTTTTCTTTGCAAAATGGTCCCTCACTTGGGCACGACATATCTCCTCGTTTTCAGACTCGGTCCTCTCATATGGTAACTTTTCCAAAGGCTTGAGAGATGGACCGTATCTGAATTGCCTCTCGCCTCTGCTTGTACTGCTAGCCGCCGGAGCGGCGGCGTCTCTCTTCCGTCCTTGCTGACGAGGCGGAGAAGGAGGCGGAGGGCTCCGATGCGCCGGAGGAGCCGGAGCGGCGGCGTCTGTCTTCCTCCATTGCCGACGAGGCGGAGGAGGAGGCAGAGTGCTCCGACGCGCCGGAGTAGGCGGAGTGCCCTCACCCGTCGGAGGAGCCGGAGAAGGAGGCGGAGTGCCCTGATCACTCACCGGAGGAGGAGGAGGAGGAGGAGGCGGAGTGCCCTGACTCGCCGGAGGAGGAGGAGGAGGCGGAGGCGTCCAGTTTGGAAGCTTGATGTACTCCTTCTGCCATAGACATGTACTCCTCAGAGCATGAACCAGCCGATTCTCCCCTTCACCTGTAGAGTGGTAAAGCTCGAGCTCCTCAAATCCCTCCATTACTTCATCCACCATCACAACAGCATAGCCATGTGGAATCGGAAGGCAGTGAAAAGTTCCGTTGGGTTGAGGAGGTGCAACAGAGCCGACAGCCGCCAATAAAGTGAGGTTATGGCATTTCGTCATAAGCTCGCAATTTTGAGCCTCCGTGATAGTATCCACGGGGTAGATAGGCTCCGTGAAGTCAGTCTGAACGGGCTCCGTGGAAGCCACGCTGCTTCTCCGCTGAGATGGCGGGGTAGCTTCTGGGGTAGCTTCGTGCCGCTGAGATAGTTGGCCGGCAGCTCGCTGGCTCTCAGCTTCCTCTAGCTTTTGTAGTCTTGCACTCATCTTCTGCATGTCGCTCAGCTCCGCTTTCCTCTTTCTCTCCCGGCTTCTGTAACCGCCTGCGTCGGGAAACCCAAACTTCCACGAAACGGAGCCTGGTGTGCCTCGTGTTCGTCCAGGGTGCTCAGCATTCCCTAGGGCCTCAGTCAGCTCGTCCTTCTCTCTGTCGGGAATGAACGTCCCTTCCTGCGCTGCGGTGATATACTTCTGAAGCTTCGTGACGGGTATTGTAAGTTGCTCGTCCGTCCAACGGCACTTCCCTGTTTCAGGGTCCAAAGTTCCCCCAACCCCGAAGAACCAAGTCCTTGAACGGTCTGGCCATTTCAATGTCTCTGGTTCGACCCCTTTAGCAATCAGGTCATTCTCAGCTTTGTCCCACAACGGCCGGGCTTTGAGGTAGCCACCTGACCCCGTGTGATGGTGATACTGCTTCTTTGCAGCGTTGTTCTTGTTTGTCTTGGACATTTTCTTACTCTTGTCTGATGTCTTGTAGGCCACAAATGCGGGCCAGTGATCTCTTATCTTCTCAAATCGGCCGATGAATTCTGGAGTCTCACCTTTGTCGACAAACTTTGATTTCAACTCCTTCTTCCACCTCCTGAATAGATCTGCCATCTTCTTAAGAGCACACGCCTTGACCAGTGGCTCTATAACTGGCTTATTCGGATCCTCCTCTGGCGGTAGGGTGAAATTTGCCTTCAGCAAGGTCCAAAGATCATCTTTCTGTCTATCGGTGACATAATCACCTTCAGGGGCGTCGTCCTTAGGCTTATTCCATTGCTTGATGCTGATCGGGATGTTGTCCCTAACAATAGCTCCGCACTGAGCAGAAAATGCATCCTTGGTCCGCTTGGGTTCAATCGGTAGGCCATCGTCCGCGAGTGCTGTGATCGTGAACCTTTCATCCTTGCGCAACCTCTTCTTCGGGCCTCGTCTCGTTACCGAAGTTTGGCTCGATCCGGAGGGCTATAAAAGAAGAAAGAAGAGTTAATATATGTACATACCAAAACAATTAATGCATCAATTAGCTAGTCAGCACCTCCGGAGCCATCATGATCATGTCACCGGAGCCATCATGATCATGTCCTTCCTCCTCCATTGTTCCATCGGTGTCGTTGAGAAACGACAAGACAGCATCACCTCCGGCGAGGATTATCTCCCCCAACAACTATTCTTGTTCCAAGTCTCTTTGATCCATAGTTTCTGCAAATATTACAACATGGCAATTAATATACAAACATGAATGTCCGACGTCCGGACTGCCTCTCTCATGAATGTCCGACGTCCGGACCGCCTCTCTCATGAATGTCAAACAAGGGATTCTCTTAACCTTTAAGGGATTTAACAAAATGGCGCCATTCTGAATGTGCAGAAAATGGTCCATATTTTTCCTGATCTCATCTACCCTTCTATATGTCACGTTGTCTAGTGTCAAAGGATTCAAGAAAACCAAGGCTTCATCCTTAGCCGGAAGTAACAGGCGCATAATGGTACGAAGCTCTCCAAAATTGTTTTGGAACGGAGTCCCGGATAGGATAATTAATTAGCTTTTTGGTACGAAGTTCAGCAAGAGCCTTCCGAATATCGCTATTTGGAAGTCCTTTGCTGAAATTCGTACCAAAAAGCAAATTATTCTATCCGGAACTCCGTTCCAAAACAACTTTGAAGAGCTTCATAGCATCATACGCATGTTACTTCTGGCTAATGATGAAGCCATGGATTTCTTCAATACTTTGACACACAACGTGACATATAAAGAATATATATAGATGAGATCAAAAAAAATTTGGATCAACTTGTGCACATCCATAATGGGGGCATTCTTGATAAATCTATGTTACCGGAGTTATCTATGTTACCGGAGGGGGTAGATGACAACGGCGCTCACCCCTCATGTCATGTCCCACGTCCCCCCTCATGTCGAAGTTATCGGGGAGGGGGTAGACGACAACGACGCTCACCCCTCATGGTCGGGCGAGAGGGGGTTGATCGACGTCCCCCCTCATGTCGAAGTTACCGGAGTTTTCTTCTAGGGGTTTGGCTGACCTCGAGAGTTTGTCAGGTAGGGGAGGGGGGGTAGGAGATCGACAACGCTTTTTTTTCTAGGGTTTGCGTGGCCTCGAGAGTTGGTCGCCCGATATGTCCGACGTCCCCCCTCATGTCGAATTTATCGGAGTTTTCTTCTAGGGGTTTGGGTGGCCTCGAGAGTTTGTCGGGTAGGGGCGGGAGGGGGTAGGAGATCAAGGACGACGGCGACATACATACATATAGCCACATACATACATGGAAAAAAATGCTATGAACAAAAAAATGCTATCGGGGAGGGGGTATATCGACCCCCCCTCCCCCCTCATGTCGAAGTTATCGGGGAGGGGGTATATCGACAACGACATACATTCCGGATAACATATACACACATATACACACATATACATGAACATATATACATATACACGAAAAAAACATATACATGACTTTTTACATGAACATATACACACATATACATGAACATATATACATATACATGAAAAAAACATATACATGACTTTTTACATGAACATATACACACATATACATGAACATATACATATACATGAAAAAAAACATATACATGGCCGGAAAGGGGGGGGCTCACTGGGGTGGGCGGCGATGGCTGGAGGCCGGCGGGCTCAGGGCGGCACGCGGTGACGGGGACGAGGACGGCGGGCGCTCGGGGAGGCGACGACGACGAGGGCGGCGGGCTCGGGGAGGCGATGACGCGGCGACGGGGAGGCAACGGCGACGACTGGGACGGCGGGCTCGGGGAGGCGACGACGACGAGGACGGCGGGCTCGGCGACGGCGACGACGCGGCGACGTCGGGGAGGCGACGGCGACGACGGGGACGGCGGGCTCGGGGAGGCGACGACGGCGAGGACGGCGGGCTCGGCGACGGCGACGACGCGGCGACGGGGAGGCGACGGCGACGACGAGGACGGCAGGCTCGGGAAGGCGACGACGCGGCGACGGGGAGGCGGCGGCGACGACGGGGACGGCGGAATCGGGGAGGCGGGCTCGGGGCAACTGGTAGATGAAAACCTGAAATTTTCCAAGGGTTTTCTTATATACAAGAAGCATTGGTCCCGGTTGGTGCCACCAACCGGGACCAATGCCCACCTTTAGTCCCGGTTGGTGCCACCAACCGGGACCAAAGGTCTCTTTTCGTCAGCCCAAAGGGCGGGAAGCAGAGACCTTTGGTCCCGGTTGGTGGCACCAACCGGGACTAAAGGGTGGCATTGGTCCCGGTTGGTGGCACCAACCGGGACCAAAGGTGGGCATTGGTCCCGGTTGGTGCCACGAACCGGGACCAAAGGTGGTGCTGCCCGGGGCCAAAAGTTTAGTCCCACCTCGCTAGCTGAGAGGGCTCGAGAGTGGTTTATAAGCGCTGCTGCGCACACCCTCTCGAGCTCCTCTCAACAGTAGGCTTACGGGCCTAATCGGACACACCGCTGCCTGTGGGCCTTCTGGGCCTTATGCAGGCCTGAATCCTGGCCCAACTGGATGGTTGGGTTTCTAGTCGTATTCAGGCCGCGGTGGCCCAGTAGGCGGCATTTTTTCTACTTTTCTTGTTTTCTTTTTTGCTTTATTTATTTTCTTTTGTTTCTACTTACAGTTTTTAGGTAATTTTAAATGTCTGTTTTAACCAAAAACAGATTTTGTTATTTTAGTTTGCTATTAAAGTTTCTAAAAAAAATCTTTATGAAAATTCTTTTTGCTATTAATGTTTTGAACAAAAAATAATTTGATAACTTTAGTTGCATAAATTTTATATAATTTTAGTTTCATAAATACTAGAGGTTTATAAAATATTTTTAGTTGATTCCTTTTGCTATTAGAGTTTTATAAAAGCTTTTTAGTCGATTCTTTTTGCTATTGAAGAATATTATAGTTTTATTTTAGTTGATCATAACAGAATTTTTTAATTAATTATTTTTAGTTCCTTATTTTTGCTATTAGAGTTTCATAAAGGTTTTCTAGTTCATTCTTTTTGCTATTAGTTCATTCTTTGAGCTAAATGACCCTGAAATTGAAAAGCACTTCAAATGAACTCTGAAAAGGTTGAAAGTTGGCATGGTATCATCATTACACCCACATAGCATGTTCTAAAAAGTTGAGAGGGTTACGGCAAAAACTGGATGCACTTCATGTACAAAATGGACAATCTCTTTCGAAGTATTAGGGTTTCGGACGAAAACTCATCTGTTACAAAGGGATTTCATTTTTTTGAACTTATTTGAACTCCAGACTTTTTGTGTGTTCAAAATGCACCATTCAAAGCCACAACATCAATTTTCAACCCTTTCGGACTTCATTTCCTATTTTTCATGCATTTACTGATTTTTTTAAGCTAAATGACCCTGAAATTGAAAAGCACTACAAATGAACTCTGAACAGGTTGAAAGTTGGCATGGTATCATCATTACACCCACATAGCATGTTCTAAAAAGTTGAGAGGGTTACGGCAAAAACTGGATGCACTTTGTGTACAAAATGGACAATCTCTTTCGAAGTATCAGAGTTTCGGACGAAAACTCATCTGTTACAAAGGGATTTCATTTTTTTGAACTTATTTGAACTCTAGACTTTTTGTGTGTTCAAAATGCACCATTCAAAGCCACATCATCAATTTTCAACCCTTTCTGACTTCATTTCCTATTTTTCATGCATTTACTGATTTTTTTAAGCTAAATGACCCTGAAATTGAAAAGCACTACAAATGAACTCTGAACAGGTTGAAAGTTGGCATGGTATCATCATTTCACCCACATAGCATGTGCTAAAAAGTTGAGAGGGTTACGGCAAAAACTGGATGCACTTCGTGTACAAAACGGACAATCTCTTTTGAAGTATCAGGGTTTCGGACGAAAACTCATCTGTTACAAAAGGCATTTAATTTCTGCACATGTAACTGCAATGATATAGTTGTGGAGAGAAAGTCTTCACTTTTTCTTCGCTTGTGTCCTTTGCTTATTTTGCCGTAACCATGGATAATCTTCATCGTTTAACAGGGTGCTTGGGTCAGCCTTGACTTTGAAGGGAGGAATTTCATGAAACTTTTCATAATCTTCAGACATGTCTGTCTTGCCCTCCAATCCCACAATGTCTCTTTTTCCTGAAAGAACTATGTGGCGCTTTGGCTCATCGTATGATGTATTCGCTTCCTTATCTTTTCTTTTTCTCGGTTTGGTAGACATGTCCTTCACATAGAAAACCTGCGCCACATCATTGGCTAGGACGAATGGTTCGTCTGTGTACCCAAGATTGTTGAGATCCACTGTTGTCATTCCGTACTGTGGGTCTACCTGTACCCCGCCTCCTGACAGATTGACCCATTTGCACTGAAACAAAGGGACCTTGAAATCATGTCCATAGTCAAGTTCCCATATGTCCACTATGTAACCATAATATGTGTCCTTTCCCCTCGTGGTTGCTGCATCAAAGCGGACACCGCTGTTTTGGTTGGTGCTCTTTTGATCTTGGGCGATCGTGTAAAATGTATTTCCATTTATCTCGTACCCTTTGTAAGTCAATACAGTCGAAGATGGTCCCCTGGCCAACGAGTACAGCTCATCAGAAACAGTGTTGTCACCCATGAGACGTGTTTGCAACCAACTGCCGAAAGTCCTGATGTGTTCATATGTAATCCAGTCGTCACACTGCTCCGGGTGTTTGGAGCGCAGAATATTCTTGTGTTCATCGACATACGGGGTCACCAAGGTAGAATTCTGTAGAACTGGGTAGTGTGCTTGAGACCAAGAATGCCCGTCCCTACATATTATTGAGTCCGCTCCTAGCGTGCCTTTTCCAGTCAGTCTCCCCTCATACCGCGATTGAGGGAGACCAATCTTCTTAAGGTCAGGAATGAAGTCAACACAAAACCCAATGACATCCTCTGTTTGATGGCCCATGGAGATGCTTGCTTCTGGCCTAGCGCGGTTACGAACATATTTCTTTAAGACTCCCATGAACCTCTCAAAGGGGAACATATTGTGTAGAAATACAGCGCCCAGAATGACAATCTCGTCGACTAGATGAACTAGGACGTGCGTCATGATATTGAAGAAAGATGGTGGGAACACCAGCTCGAAACTAACAAGACATTGCACCAAATCACTCCTTAACCTTGACAGGATTTCTGGATCGATCACCTTCTGAGAGATTGCATTGAGGAATGCACATAGCTTCACAATGGCTAATCGAACGTTTTCCGGTAGAAGCCCCCTCAATGCAACCGGATGCAGTTGCGTCATAATCACGTGGCAGTCATGAGACTTTAGGTTCTGGAACTTTTTCTCTGCCATATTTATTATTCCCTTTATATTCGACGAGAAGCCAGACGGGACCTTCATACTGAGCAGGCATTCAAAGAAGATTTCCTTCTCTTCTTTGGTAAGAGCGTAGCTGGCAGGACCTTCATACTGCTTGGGATGCATGCCGTCTTTTTCATGCACACGTTGCTATTCCTCCCGTGCCTCCGGTGTATCTTTTGTCTTCCCATACACTCCCAAGAAGCCTAGCAGGTTCACGCAAAGATTCTTCGTCACGTGCATCACGTCGATTGCAGAGCGGACCTCTAGGTCTTTCCAATAGGGTAGGTCCCAAAATATAGATTTCTTCTTCCACATGGGTTCGCGTCCCGCATCGTCAGTCGGAACAGATAGTCCGCCAGGACCCTTTCCAAAGATTACTTGTAAATCATTGACCATATCAAGTATGTGATCAGCAGTACGGAGGGCGGGCTTCTTCCGGTGATCTGCCTCACCTTTGAAATGCTTTCCTTTCTTTCGACATTGATGGTTGGTTGGAAGAAATCGACGATGCCCCAGGTACACATTCTTCCTGCATTTGTCCAAATATATACTGTCGGTGTCATCTAAACAGTGTGTGCATGCGTGGTATCCCTTGTTTGTCTGTCCTGAAAGGTTACTGAGAGCAGGCCAATCGTTGATGGTTACAAACAGCAACGCATGTAGGTCAAATTCCTCCTGTTTGTGCTCATCCCACACACGTACACCTTCTCCATTCCACAGCTGTAAAAGTTCTTCAACTAATGGCCTTAGGTACACATCAATGTCATTGCCGGGTTGCTTAGGGCCTTGGATGAGCACTGGCATCATAATGAACTTCCGCTTCATGCACAACCAAGGAGGAAGGTTATAGATACATAGAGTCATGGGCCAGGTGCTATGATTGCTGCTCTGCTCCCCAAAAGGATTAATGTCATCTGCACTTAAACCAAACCATACGTTCCTTGCGTCACCTGCAAAGTCCCCCCACCTTCTCTCGATTTTTCTCCACTGCGACCCGTCAGCGGGTGCTCTCAACTTCCCGTCTTTCTTACGGTCTTCTTTGTGCCATCGCATCAACTTGGCATGCTCTTTGTTTCTGAACAGACGTTTCAGCCGTGGTATTATAGGAGCGTACCACATCACCTTGGCAGGAACCCTCTTCCTGGGGCGCTCGCCCTCAACATCACCAGGGTCATCTCGTCTGATCTTATACCACAATGCACCGCATACCGGGCATGCGTTCAAATCCTCGTACTCACCGCGGTAGAGGATGCAGTCATTAGGGCATGCATGTATCTTCTGCACCTCCAATCCTAGAGGGCATAGAACCTTCTTTGCTTCGTACGTACTTCCGGGCAATTCGTTATCCTTTGGAAGCTTCTTCTTCATTATTTTCAGCAGCGAACTAAATCCCTTGTCAGATACACCATTGTCTGCCTTCCATTGCAGCAATTCCAGTTTGGTACCGAGCTTTCTGTTGTCATCTTCGCAATTTGGGTACAACCCTTTTTGTGATCCTCTAACATGCGATCGAACTTCAACTTCTCCCTTTCACTTTCGCATTCTCTCTGTGCATCAACAATGACCCGGCGAAGATCATCATCGGGCACATCGTCTGGTTCCTCTTGATCTTCAGCTTCCCCCATTGCAGCATCACCGTATTCAGGGGGCGGGTAGTTGTCATCATCCTCTTCTTCTTCGTTGTCTTCCATCATAACCCCTCTTTCTCAGTGCTTGGTCCAAACATTATAGTGTGGCATAAAACCCTTCTCAAGCAGGTGGAAGTGAAGGGTTTTAGAGTTGGAGAAAGCCTTCGTATTCTCACAGACAGTACATGGACAATGCATAAAACCATTCTGCTTGTTTGCCTCAGCCGCTTCGAGAAAATTATGTAGGCCCTTAATATACTCGGAGGTGCGTCGGTCACCGTACATCCATTGCCGGTTCATCTGCGTGCGTTATATAGTTCTTATTATTGAACAACATATAACTCTCTAGAGCATCTAATTAAAACACACAAGTAAGAACTTTTTTCTTTTAGAAAGAAGATAAGAACAAGAGGCTAACCACGGTGTTGCCGGCGCCGAGATGGGCGCGGGCGATCGATGGCGGTGAGGACGGGGACGGGACAGGACGGACCGCCAAACCTAGACAAATCTTGAGGAAAATGGAGCTTGGACAAGGAGCTTCGAGAGGAGAAAGCTTAAGTGTGGCTCGGGCATTTCATCGAACACCTCATGTGCATAGGAGGTGAGCTAGAGCACCACAAAAGCTCTCCCACGGCCGGGCAAAAAAACAGAGCAATGCATTGCTCTGCTCGCGGGCGGAGGCTATATATAGGCCAACCATTGGTCCCGGTTCCAGCCACAAACCGGGACCAATGGTTGTGGGCCAGGAGCGAGGCGCATTGGTCCCGGTTCGTGGCTGGAACTGGGACAAAAGGGGTCACCTTTAGTCCCGGTTCCAGCCACAAACCGGGACCAATGGTTGTGGGCCAGGAGCGAGGCACATTGGTCCCGGTTCGTGTCTGGAACCGGGACCAAAAGTGTCAGACGAACCGGGACCAATGCCCCACGAGGCCCGGCCGGCGCCCTGGCCTCACGAACCGGGACCGATGCCCCCATGGGTCCCGGTTCGTGAGTGAACCGGGACTAATGGGCTTCTCAGGGGTGGACCGATGCCCTGTTTTGTACTAGTGGAGATAGATTTTCTGTTTAACCAATTCTATCTCTTCTTCTGATTCTCTCTATAATCTCTCCTCTCGGTTAGGCTATCTCCACCGAGGCTTGTACCCATCGATCTATCTATCAATATATACGTGCGAGCTCTCGTGTATGAGAGTTGAGATGCTTCCATCATTCTCCACATGGTATACAGAGCAGGCTCTTCCGATTGCATCTAGCTCGTACCCTCCACCTCTCGTTCGCTGCCCTCCACCGCTCGTTCACTGTCCCATCTCCATTGCCCCCAACCTAAGATCTTCAACCCGCCACCCATCCCCTCTCCACCATGTCCACCTCCGGTGCAGCCATCTCATCTACCCTCAACTGCAACATATTTGAACCGCTTACCCGGACGAACTATGTTCTCTGGAATGCTCAAGCCCGATCCCAAATACGGGGCGCTAGTATGTATGGTTACATCGACCGTACCATTGAGGAGCTTCCCAAGATCATCACCACCAATGACAAAGACGGCAAGGATCAGGTCATCCCCAACCCTGCCTATGCCCCCTGGCTTGTCCAAGATCAACAGATCGTCGCGTATCTCTTGCGCAATCTATCCAAGGAGGTCCTCGTCCAAGTCGCATCGTTTGAGTCTTCACATGCGATATGGACGGCCTTGGCCACCATGTTCTCTGCCGTGTCGCTGTCCCGCGTCAACAACCTCCGTGTCACGCTCACCAACGCCTAGAAGGACTCCCTGTCAGCCTCTGCCTATTTTGGCCACACGCGCTCCCTCTCCGACGAGCTCGCGGCGGCGGGCAAATCACTTGGGGAGGGGAGCTCATCTCCTTCATCGTCGCCGGTCTTGACATGGATTACAACCCATCATCTCTGTGCTCGACGTCCGCACCGAGCCCATCACCGTCGATGCCCTGTTCTCCCTCGTGGCAAACTTTGACCAGCGCATGGAGATGTTCCATGGCACTGGTAATGGCGGCTTCAAGTCGTCAGCCAATGCTGCTTCGCGGGGCCGTTCTGGAGCTGGAAAAGGTGTTTACCGCAGAGGCGGGGGTGGTGGCTCTTGCGGTGGTGGCGGCGGCGGCTATGGCGCGAACGCCGGCGGTGGCGGCTATGGCATTGCTAGTGGTGGCGGCTACAAACCTAACCCTAACTCTGGCCGTGGCTCTGGCTTCCACCAGAACAGCGAGGGCCATCCAGGGTTCAGCCCTGGTGGTGGTGGCCACTATCATCAGAACCCGAACCCTTCTGGAGGTGGTGGTGGCTACACTCGGGGCCCCCCTCCCCCCCCGGCAATAACAATCGGGGGCGCAACTTCCAAGGGTATGAAGGCTATGAAAACAAATGTCAAATTTGTAAAAAAACAAACCATATTGCAAAAGACTGTGATTGGCGCTACGTCGATGACAACAATTCCCCAAAAAAAAAGTTGCAGCTATAGCCGACACGTCCTATGGAGTTGATACCAACCGGTACATGGACACGGGCGCCATCAACCACATCACTGGAGAGTTAGACAAGCTGACTATGCATGAGAAATACCGTGGCCATGATCAAGTCTACACTGCAACAAACGATGCAGGTATGGAGATAAGTCATGTTGGTCAATCTTTTATCAAAACCCCACAGAAAAATCTTGCACTCAATGACATCTTGCATGTTCCTAATGCTTCCAAAACTTTTCTATATGTCCATCGTATTGCTCTTGACAATAATGTGTTTCTAGAGTTTCACCCATTTTTCTTTTTGATCAAGGATCGGGTCACGAAGAAAGTCCTCCATAGGGGGGTGTGTGTGTTAAAGGCCTCTATGTTTGCTTCCCAAGTATTGTCAGTACAATAATAAGTGTATGGTGCCATCAAGCTTTCTGCTGAAAGGTGGCACAATCACTTAGGTCATCCCTCTTTTTCTACCATTCCTCAGATTCTCGGTAGAAATAACCTCCCAGTTGTTGGTGAGAGGAATCTAGAAACCATTTCTGATTCATATCAAAGAGCAAAAAGTCATCAATTACCCTATCTTGTGTCTACTAGTGTGTCTACCAAACCATTGCAACTTATTTTTTCTGATGTGTGGGGTCCTGCTCCCACCTCTGTTGGAGACATTCCTATTGTGTGAGCTTCATTGATGATTATAGCAAGTATACGTGGATATATCTTCTTAAGAAGCGTATTGATGTGTTTCAAGTTTTCCACAATTTCCAAGCTCTTGTTGAACGTAAATTTGATAGCAAAATTATCTCTGTGCAATCAGACTGGGGTGGTGAGTATGAGAAACTAAACTCTTTGTTTCAGAAGATAGGTATCTCACACCATGTCTCTTGCCCACATGCACACCAACAAAATGGCTCTGCTGAACGCAAGCAGAGACACATCGTCGAAGTAGGCCTTGCTATTTTAGCTTCTGCTTCTATGCCGCTCAAATTTTGGGATGAAGCTTTCCTTACTGTCGTGCATCTCATTAACATGTGGCCTAGTCGTACTATCTCCAGTGAAACCCCCACTGAACGTCTCCTTCATGTCACACCATATTACACCACACTTCGCGTTTTTGGGTGTGCGTGTTGGCCAAACCTTCGTCCCTATAACACTCGTAAGCTTAGTTTCCGTTCTAAGCAATGTGTCTTTCTTGGGTATAGCACTCAACACAAGGTCGTTAACTGTTTAGATGTTTCCACCGGACGTGTTTATATATCACGTGACGTTGTCTTTGATGAAACTCAATTTCCGTTTGCAAAACTTCATCCAAATGCCGGCGCGCTTGTTCGGAAGGAAATCCTTCTCCTTCCTTCTCATCTCTTCAGCATTTTCGTGTGAGGGTTATGATAATTGTACTGACCCAACTATGACTAATACATCGCCTGTTACACCTGAGTTTTATGTTGCAGAACCAACTATGGCAGAAAACAGTGCAGAAAATACTGTACCGGAAAGTACAAAAGAGGACACAACCGATCAGGGAGGATCTCCCTCAGGATCAGCGCCCCCAACTGGGTCAGACCCGGCCGTATCTTCCTCGGGATCGGGCAGCCCACCCCGCTCCACCAAGTTGTGTCCCTCCACCGAGCCGGCTACGCCGATCGCAGCGCGCCAATCAGCGTCAGCGGACACCTCGACCGGGCGGTACGCATCAACCCCACGGGTCTACTCCAGGCTGGCCCCTGCGTCTGTGGCTGCAGGGTCGGATGCGGGATCCGCGCCAGGCCTGTCTTGTGCTTCCCGCCTGCGTGGATCCTTTGCGTCCGCCCCTGCTGCTCCCTCCACGTCCCCCGCCACAGATGATCCCGCACCTGGTGGGTCTGCTCCCTTGGGATCGGGCGGATCTCCTCCGCAGCAGCCTGCTGCCACGGCTGGATCTTCTGCGGCTCCCCCAACACCACCCTGCACGCGGCTTCAGGCAGAAACTATACAACCTGTCAATTACAAGACTAAATATGGTTTGGCTATTGCCTCTGATTCCACAGGTGAACCACGTAATGTTCATGATGCTCTTGCTGATCCACGATGGAAGCAGGCTATGGATGACGAGTTCCATGCTCTTCAGAAAAATCATACTTGGCACCTTGTTCCTTACCATCCACGTAAAAATGTCATTGATTGCAAGTGGGTGTTTCGCATCAAACGTCGGTCAGATAGCACCATTGATCGCTATAAAGTCAGGCTTGTTGCTAAGGGGTTCAAGCAAAGGTATGGATTAGACTATGAGGAAACCTTTAGTCCTGTTGTTAAAGCTGCCACTATTCGCCTTGTTTTGTCCATTGCTATGTCCAGAGGTTGGAGTCTTCATAAGCTAGATGTGCAGAATGCGTTCCTTCATGGTGTTCTAGAAGAGGAAGTTTACATGAAGCAACCTCTTGGGTTTGAGGATAAAAACAAACCGTCTCATCTCTGCAGACTTGACAACTCCCTCTATGGTCTAAAGCAAGCACCCAGAGCATGGTACTCACGCTTGAGCTCCAAACTGCAGTCACTTGGTTTTCTTCCATCTAAGTCAGATACATCCTTGTTCATTTACAACAAGTCACTCACCATCACTTTTGTTCTTATTTATGTGGATGATATTATTGTTACAAGTTCCTCTGATCAAGCCATCACTGCCTTGTTACATGATTTGCACTCCGCTTTTGCTCTCCAGGATCTTGGTGATCTTCACTTCTTTCTTGGTATTGAGGTAAAGCGCAATAATGAAGGTGGACTTCATCTTTCTCAGGAAAAATATGCAACTGATCTTTTGAGCAAGGCTGGGATGTGATAACCCACAAGTATAGGGGATCACAACAGTTTTCAAGGGTAGAGTATTCAACCCAAATTTATAGATTCGACACAAGGGGAGCCAAAGAATACTTGAGAGTATTAGCAGTTGAGTTGTCAATTCAACCATACCTGGAGATTAAATATCTACAGCAAAGTGATTAGTAGCACAGTAATATGATAGTTTGATAGCAGTAATGACAGTAACAGTAGCGGTAAAAGTAGTAGCAATAGTTTTGTAGCAGTTGGAACAGTAGCAACAACAGTAGTAACTTAGCAAGATCAATAAGTGGAAAGCTCGTAGGCACTGTTTCGGTGAACTCGTTGGATGATATTCGTCATGTAACAATCATAACCTAGGGCGATACAGAACTAGCTCCAGTTCATCAATGTAATGTAGGTATGTATTCCGTAAATAGTCATACGTGCTTATGGAAAAGAACTTGCATGACATCTTTTGTCCTACCCTCCCGTGGCAGTGGGGTCCATAAGGAAACTAAGGGATATTAAGGCCTCCTTTTAATAGAGAACTGGAACAAAGCATTAACACATGGTGAATACATGAACTCCTCAAACTACGGTCATCACCGCGAAGTATCCCAAATATTGTCACTATGGGGTTGACGGATCATAACACGTAATAGGTGCATATGACTAGGCAAGATCGTATCAAGAACATAGATATAATGGTGATAACATAAACGGTTCAGATCTGAAATCATGGCACTCGGGCCCTAGTGACAAGCATTAGGCATAGCAAAGTCATAGCAACATCAATCTCAGAATATAATGGATACTAGGGATCAAGACCTAACAAAACTAACTTGATTACATCATGAATCTCATCCAACTCCTCACCGACCAGCAAGCCTACGAAGGAATTACTCACTCCCGGTGGGGAGCATCATGGAATTGGCGATGGAGAAGGGTTGGTGATGACGAAGACCGAAGATTCCCCTCTCCGGAGCCCCAAATGGGCTCCAGATCTGGCCTCCCGATGAAGAACAGGAGGTGGCGGCGGCTCCGTATCGTAAAACGCGATGAAAGTTTCTCTCTGATTTTTTTCTCCGAAAATAGGAATTTATAGTGGCGGAATTAGGGTCAGGTGGGCCACGAGGTGGGCACAACCCACCAGGGCGCACCAAGGGGGCCTGGCACGCCCTAGTGGGTGCTGCTCACCCTGGCCCCCCTCTTCGGTGGATTTTGGCTCCAATAATTCTTATATATTCTGAAATAATTCTCCAAAAAGTTTCGTTCCATTCCGAGAACTTTTATTTCTGCACAAAAACAACACCATGGTAGTTCTGCTGAAAACATCGTTAGTCCGGGTTAGTTCCATTCAAATCATCCAAATTAGAGTCCAAAACAAGGGCAAAAGAGTGAGAAAAGTAGATACGTTGGATACGTATCAACTCCCCCAAGCTTAAACCTTTGCTTGTCCTCAAGCAATTCAGTTGACAAACTGGAAGTGATAAAGAAAAATTTTTATGAACTCTTTTGTTCTTGTTTACATATATATGATTAAGTAGCACCCAGGTTTTCAGCAAAGATTATAACTAACCATGCCAACAATAACTCTTGGAAATTATATTAACCCATAACAATAACATAAGCAACTAGCGAGCAATAATAAGATATCTCAAGCGCCAACACTTTGTCAAAACAATCATGATACAATATGACAATAGTGGTATCTCGCTAGCCCTTTCTGAGACCACAAAACATAAATGCAGAGCACCTCCAAAGTTCAAGCAGCGACTAAACATTGTAATTCATGGTAGAAAAGATCCAGTCATGCTGCACCCAACATCAACTATACACAATGCATGAGGATGACAATAGTGCTCTCAGATCTGGCGCTTATTTGAGAAAGTGATGACTCAACATAAAAGTAAATAGATAGTCCCTTCACAGAGGGAAACATGGATTTGCAGTGGTGCCAGAGCTCAAAGTTTAAACACAGAGATAGATATAATTTTGGGAGGTACACCCTTCATGTCAACGTTACGACCAAGAGTTATCAATATCTTCCATGCTAAACAAATTAGCGGCGATTCCCAAGCGGTAAAAGTAAAGGTTTACTCCCCCTCCACCAACAATCACACTCCACGGCTAGCCGCATCCACGGGTACCGTCCAAACCAACAACATTCCTGGGGGAGTTTTGTTTAATTATCGCCCCTCTCGTGTAAGGACAAGTGAATAAACACTCATCATGAGAATAACCCGCTTAGCATGGAAGGTACTGACCGCCCCCTGTCGCTCCATGAGCGGTCCAGGCACACAAAACAGATGTTCATTTGAATTTTTAGAGATGGCACATGCAAATTTACTTTGGAATGGCAGGGTAATACCGCATATAGGTAGATATAGTGGGCTCATCTGGCACAACTTGGTTTAAGGGTTTTGATGCACAAGCAGTATTCCCGCTTAGTACAAGTGAAGGCTAGCAAATAGGTTGAGAAGCGGCCAGCTAGAGAGCGAAAACGGTCATGAACATGCATTACATATAATCAACATTGAATACTAGCATGAGTAGAATATGGACACCATGAACATAAATATCATGAAGGCTATGTTGGTTTTGATTCAACTACATGCGTGAACATGTGCCAAGTGAAGCCACTTGAAACATTCAGAGGAGGATACCATATCATCATACCGCATCACAACCATTTTAATGCATGTTGACACCCAAGATAAATCATTATCCACTCCTAGCTACTTAAGCATGGCATGAACAACTATAATTTCTAATGGTCATTGCAAGCATGTTTGATCATAATATGCTGAATCAAGGATACTAGGTTAAACATATTTACAAAAACAAAAACAAGTTGAGTTCATACCTGCTTTTCTCTGCCACAGTCAATTCATCAAATATCGTCATTATTGCCTTTCACTTGCACGACCGAATGATAAGAAAATAATAATAGTGCAAGAGTGCCGTGGGCTAAGCTGGAATCTGCAACATTTTATTCAAGAGGAGAAGACAAAGTAATATGGGTTCTTCGTTAGATTAACAATGATGCATATGAGAGCCACTCAACATTCTCATTGTGGTCTTCTCCTTGGTACGACTCAAATAAAAAAGAAAAGAAATTCAGAGAAACGCACTAAAATATTTTTGGACTTTTTGGTTTTTTCTTGAAGAAAGCAAATTAAAGAGGAAAAAGAAAAACGAGAAAAACTATTTACACAGGAAAGCTCCCAACAAGTAAAAGAAGATGCGAGAAATCTTTTTGGGTTTTCTTTTGATGCAACAATTAAACTAAGCTAGAAAGAAAAACTAAAAAGTAGGAAATATTTTTGGGTTTTCTCAAAGTTTTTCAAACACACAAGAAGAAAGCGAGAAAACAAATCTAGCATGGATATTACAATGAAAAAGTATGAACACTGACAACTGGAATGAAGTGTGTGAACATGAATGTAATGTCGGTGGAAATACGTACTCCCCCAAGCTTAGGCTTTTGGCCTAGCTTGGTAATCACCATCCGTAGTAGCCGTCTGGTCCCAGGTTGTAGTGAGGTGGAGGCGGCACCTGAGCATCCCACCCCTGGGGATCCTCCTCAGCAGCTGCTAGGTTGTTCCGGTAGGCTGTAATGTCATCTGGCATGATCATGTATCCGTTCCTGGCAATAGAATCAAACAAAGCAAGTGTAGGCAACGGAATAACATCACGGGTTTGTTTACTGAACACTAGGTTGTAATGAATGTCACGGGAAGAATCAGTTACATCAAGGAATTGGCGATCTTGCAGTGACTTGTGATCAAGGTAAACTCGGGACAAGAGATAATCACGAGGGCAAAACTGAACCCTAAAGTGTCTCGCTAAGCGAGTAGCATAAATACCACCATGTATCTTTCCCTTAGTTTTGTTAAGATGTAAGCGACGAGCAATAATAGCCCCCCTATTAAAGGTGTGATCATCATAAAGTGCACGACGTAAAATAGCAAGGTCAGGGGCACTGAGTGTGCCGACCTTCTCCCTAGCGGTTAAACACTTAGCGATGACCAAAGCGAAGTAATGCACTGCGGGAAACTGCAAGCTGGTAGCAGTAGCGTTTGACATGCCTCTATCCTCACCCACTGTTAAAGTGAGGAGAAAATCCTCAAACTCAGATGGCCTAGGTTCTCTAAATTCCCCATCAGAAGGGATCAAGCATATGTTGCAGAAGTCAGTTAGCGACATTTTATAAGTTTCAGCATAAAGATTAAACTGCACTTCAGGAGGATTGTTTCTCCCTAGATAATAAAAGCCTTGCACAAAGGAATTTGTAAGGATGCGATATTGGTCACACTTAGCTGCAAGGAACTCGGTCAACCCAGCGTTTGCAACAAACTGAGCGAACTCTTGATGGAATCCGGCCTCCTCCATGAAGGCATCATGCGGCCATTCACACGGCCGCACCTCCGCCCTTCTTGGGGTGTGAAGGTCATTGTCCGATGACTCCCCAATGACTCCCTTGGCATTTTTCTTGGAGGAGAACTTCCTAAAGATTTGCATTTTTATTCCAGGTAGCAATCCCTCCAAACAATTTCAGAAACGGAGCTTCGAGCAAAGAGATCGAAATCCGTGGGTTTGAGAGCAAGAACACAGGAATGGTGGTTGTGGTGATTTTTTCTGGAGGTAAGGGATGATGTGGGCTAAAGAGATAAGTGAGGGGGCCACGTGGGGGCCACAACCCACCAGGGTGCGCCTGGGGGTGCTGGCGTGCCCTGGTGTCTTGTGGGCACCAGGTGCACCCCCTCTGGTATTATTTGCACCATAAATTCAGAAATATTCGGAAAAAAATCGTTTTAAATTTTCAGGGCATTCTGAGAACTTTTATTTTTGGGTCATTTTTTATTGCACGAAGAAAACAGAAAACAGGATAAACATGGCATTTTATTTTATTTGACTAACTAAAGATGAAAATAAAAGGTGGGAGCAGAAAGTTGTGCTTACTAGATTCATCGACTTCATACCTCTCAAAAATGATTCATCAATAAGGTTGATCAAGTCTTATTAACAACCACTTCCGATTAGCATGAAACCGAAGAACTTTCGTAAAACACTAAGTTACCTCAATGGGGATGTGCATATCCCCGACAATAAGTATATCATATTTCTTTTTGGCAGTAGGAAGAGGTAATTGAAAACTTCCAATAGTAATGGTCGGAGATTCTTCAATAACATTTATACCATTCAGTTGGAATTGTTTCTTTGGAAAGTGCATCGTATGATGTTTAACATTGATATGAAGAGTGACTTTGCTTTTATTGCAATCAATAACAGCCCCTGCAGTATTCAGAAAGGGTCTACCAAGGATAATCGACATGTTGTCGTCCTCGGGCATCTCAAGAATAACAAAGTTCGTCAAGATAGTAACATTTGCAACAACAACGGGCACATCCTCACAAATACCGATAGGTATGGCCATTGATTTGTCAGCCATTTGCAATGATATCTCAGTAGGTGAGAGTTTATTCAAATCAAGTCTTTTATATAAGGACAAAGGCATAACACTAACACCGGCTCCCAAATCACACAAAGCAGTTTTGACATAGTTTCTTTTAATGGAGCAAGGTATAGTTGGTATTCCAGGATCTCCAAGTTTTTTAGGTACTCCATCCTTAAAAGAATAATTAGCAAGCATGGTGGAGATTTTAGCTTCAGGTATCTTTCTTTTATTTGTGATGATGTCTTTCATATACTTAGCATAAGGGGCCATCTTCAAAATGTCGGTTAAACGGGTACGCAAAAAGACTGGCCTAATCATTTCAGCAAAGCACTCAAATTCTTCATCATCCTTTTTCTTAGATGGCTTAGGTGGAAATGGCATGGGTTTCTGAACCCATGGCTCTCTTTCTTTACCATGTTTCCTAGCCACAAAGTCTCTTTTATCAAAACGTTTATGTTTAGGTTGTGGGTTATCAAGATCAGCAGTAGGCTCTATTTCAACATCAATATCTGGTTCTTTATCATTATTAGGTTGAGCATCTTCATGAACATCATCACTATCATTTTCATTATCACTAGGTGAATCTTCATTACCAGACTGAGTTTCAGCATCAGAAATAGAGACATCATTATTATCAGGAGGTTTTTGTGTCTCAGGTTCACTAGAGGTATGCAAAGTCCTATCATTTTTCTTTTTCTTTTTCTTCTTAGAAGGACTAGGTGCATCAGTATTAATTCTCTGAGAGTCTTGTTCAATTCTTTTAGGATGACCCTCAGGATAAAGTGGTTCTTGGGTTATTCTACCTCCTCTAGTTACTACTCTAGCAGCAAAATCATGCATATTATTATTCATTTCATCAAGCAATTCTTTTTGAGACTTAGCAACTTGTTCTAACTGAGTTTGAACCATAGAGGCATGCTTTCCTACACCTCTAACATCATTACTGATTCGAAATAGCAAGTCACTCAAGCGAGCAATCATATCAGAATAATATTTCGATTGTTTCAAAACATGAGCATTGAAATGATCTTGCTTCATAATATAGTTGTCAAACTCATATAAGCACTGACTAGGATGTTTATTGTGAGGGATATCACCTTCATCAAACTTTAATAAAGAATTTGCCTTCACCACTTGTGGAGGTGGTGGTGTGTCAAGGCCATGTATTTCTTCAATAGGTGGCAAATTCTTAACATCCTCAGTTTTAATACCTTTTTCCTTCATAGATTTCTTTGCCTCTTGCATATCTTCAGAACTGAGAAATAAGATACCCCTCTTCTTCGGAGTGGGTTTAGGCGGTGGTTCAGGAGGAGTCCAATCATCATAATTCTTCAATATATTATTCAATAATTCCTCAGCTTGTTCAATAGTTCGCTCCCTGAAAACACAACCAGTACAACTATCTAGGAAATCCCTAGAAGCATCGGTTAGTCCATTATAAAAGATATCAAGTATTTCATTTTTCTTGAGAGAGTGATCAGGCAAAGCATTAAGCAACTGGAGAAGCCTCCCCCAAGCTTGTGGGAGCGTCTCTTCTTCAATTTGCACAAAGTTAAATATTTCCTGTAAGGCAGCTTGTTTCTTATGATCAGGAAAATATTTTTCAGAGAAGTAGTAAATCATATCCTGGGGACTACGCACACAAATAGGGGCAAGAGTATTGTACCATGTCTTAGCATCACCCTTTAATGAGAATGGAAATAACTTAAGGATATAATAGTAGCGAATCTTCTCATCATGAGCAAAGAGGGTGGCTATATCATTCAGCTTAGTAAGGTGTGCCACTATAGTTTCAGTTTCATAGCCATGGAAAGGATCAGATTCAACCAAAGTAATTAACTCTGGGTCGACAGAGAATTCATAATCCTTATTGGTAACAAAGATAGGTGAAGTAGCAAACTTAGGATCACATTTCATTCTAGCATTCAAAGTCTTTTCCTTATACTTGCGTAACAATTTCTTAAGATCGTTTCTATCCTTGCAAGAAAGAATTTCTCTAGTTACCTCTTCATCCATAATGTAACCTTCAGGTATCTTAGGCATTTCAAACTTAGGAGAGCTAGGACTAGTAGGTGTTTCATAGTCATCATCAGTTTCATAAGCTTCATCAGTTTCAGCAATCTCATCAATTTCAGTAGTTTCATTCTCTTTAGCTCTAGCAATTTGTTCATCAAGAAATTCTCCTAGTGGCACATTACCATCAAGCATGGTACTAGCATCATCAGTAGCATAATTCATAACATAGGTAGCATCATCAATAACTTGCGACATATTAGGATTACTAGCATGTGGTGGTCTTCCAAGCTTACTCATAACAAAAGGTGAATCAAGTGCAGAGCTAGATGGCAGTTCCTTACCTCCCCTCGTCTTAGAGGGAAAAATCTTAGTCTTTGGATCCTTCAGATTCTTCATAGTGATCAATTGATATAAATCCCAAGTGACTCAACAAATATAGCTATGCTCCCCGGCAACGGCGCCAGAAAAAGGTCTTGATAACCCACAAGTATAGGGGATCGCAACAGTTTTCGAGGGTAGAGTATTCAACCCAAATTTATAGATTCGACACAAGGGGAGCCAAAGAATACTTGAGAGTATTAGCAGTTGAGTTGTCAATTCAACCACACCTGCAGATTAAATATCTGCAGCAAAGTGATCAGTAGCACAGTAATATGATAGTTTGATAGCAGTAATGACAGTAACAGTAGCGGTAACAGTAGTAGCAATAGTTTTGTAGCAGTTGGAACAGTAGCAACAATAGTAGTAACTTAGCAAGAATAATAAGTGGAAAGCTCGTAGGCACTGGATCGGTGAACTCGTTGGATGAGATTCGTCATGTAACAATCATAACCTAGGGTGATACAGAACTAGCTCCAGTTCATCAATGTAATGTAGGCATGTATTCCATAAATAGTCATACGTGCTTATGGAAAAGAACTTGCATGACATCTTTTGTCCTACCCTCCCGTGGAAGCGGGGTCCATAAGGAAACTAAGGATATTAAGGCCTCCTTTTAATAGAGAACCGGAACAAAGAATTAACACATGGTGAATACATGAACTCCTCAAACTACGGTCATCACCGCGAAGTATCCCAAATATTGTCACTATGGGGTTGACGGATCATAACACGTAATAGGTGCATATGACTAGGCAAGATCGGATCAAGAACATAGATATAATGGTGATAACATAAACGGTTCAGATCTGAAATCATGGCACTCGGGCCCTAGTGACAAGCATTAGGCATAGCAAAGTCATAGCAACATCAATCTCAAAACATAATGGATACTTGGGATCAAGCCACCCTAACAAAACTAACTCGATTACATGATGAATCTCATCCAACTCCTCACCGACCGGCAAGCCTACGAAGGAATTACTCACTCCCGGTGGGGAGCATCATGGAATTGGCGATGGAGAAGGGTTGGTGATGACGAAGACCGAAGATTCCCCTCTTCGGAGCCCCAAACGGGCTCCAGATCTGGCCTCCCGATGAAGAACAGGAGGTGGCGGCGGCTCCTTATAGTAAAACGCGATGAAACTTTCTCTCTGATTTTTCTCTCCGAAAATAGGAATTTATAGTGGCGGAATTAGGGTCAGGTGGGCCATGAGGTGGGCACAACCCACCAGGGCGCGCCCTGGTGGGTGCTGCTCACCCTGACCCCCCTCTTCGGTGGATTTTGGCTCCAATAATTCTTATATATTCTGAAATAATTCTCCAAAAAGTTTCGTTCCATTCCGAGAACTTTTGTTTCTGCACAAAAACAACACCATGGCAGTTCTGCTGAAAACAGCGTTAGTCCGGGTTAGTTCCATTCAAATCATGCAAATTAGAGTCCAAAACAAGGGCAAAAGAGTGAGGAAAAGTAGATATGTTGGAGACGTATCAGGATGCAAGGCTGTCAACCATCTCCGACTCCGCTTTCTAGTGCAGAAAAATTGTCCCTTGCAGAGGGTGTACTCTTGAATCAAGAGGATGGCACGAAGTACAGAAGTCTGGTTGGTGCACTTCAGTACTTGACACTTACACGGCCTGATATTTGTTTTGTAGTCAACAAAGTGTGTCGGTTTCTTCATGCACCCACCACGGCTCATTGGATTGTTGCTAAGCGTATTTTGAGATATGTAAAGAATACTTTGAGTGTTGGACTTACTTTCAGCAAGTCCTCCTCTACTCTTGTTAGTGCTTTCTCTGACTCTGACTGGGCAGGATGTTTGGATGACAGACCGTCCACAGGAGGATTTGCTGTTTTATTTGGACCTAATCTTATCTCTTGGTGTGCCAAGAAGCAAGCAATAGTGTCACGGTCTAGTACTGAGGCAGAGTACAAAGCACTAGCTAATGCAATCGCATAAATCATATGGGTTAATGACGTGGCTTGAGACTGCGTCGGTATTTCCCCAAAGAGGAAGGGATGATGCAGCACAGCGATGGTAAGTATTTCCCTCAGTTATGAAACCAAGGTATCAAACCAGTAGGAGGATCACCACAACTATGTAAACAACACCTGCACACAAAGAACAAATACTTGCAACCCGACGCGAAAGAGAGGTTGTCAATCTCTCTACGGTAAAAAGATAGATTAGGTCGTGATAGATTGGAGAGATAGATCTCTCAAGAACACAAAATAAAAAGAGCAAATAAAAAGTGCAACGGGGTATTTTTGGGTTTTGGGGATAATAGATCTGAAAACAAAAACGGCAAAAAGATAGATCGGAAAGCAATATGTTGGAAAAGTAGACCTGGGGGGCGTAGGTTTCACTAGTGGCTTCTCTCATGAGTATAGCACACGGTGGGTGAACAATTTACTGTTGGGCAATTGATAGAAGATCAAATAATCATGACGATATCCAAGGCGATGATCATTATATAGGCATCACGTCCAAGATTAGTAGACCGAAACGATTCTGCATCTACTACTATTACTCCACACATCGACCGCTATCCAGCATGCATCTAGTGTATTATGTTCATGGAAAAATGGAGTAATGCAATAAGAACGGTGACATGATGTAGACAAGATCTATTCATGTAGGAATAGACCGCATCTTGTTATCCTTAATAGCAACGATACATGCGTGCCTCGCTGCCCCTTCTGTCTCTGGGAGAGGACACCTTAAGATCAAACTCATCACAAAGCACCTCTTCCCATGGCAAGAAAAATCGATCTAGTTGGCTAAACTAAACCAAAGATTCGAAGAAGAAATATGAGGCTATAAGTAATCATGCATATAATAGATCAAAGAAGACTCAAATAATATTCATGGATAGAAACTGATCATGAACTCAAAATTCATCGGATCCCAACAAACACACCGCAAAAAGTTTACATCAAATAGATCTGCAAGAGACCAGTGTATTGAGAATCAAAAAAGAGAGAGGAAGCCATCTAGCTACTGCCTACGGACCCGTAGGTCTATGGTGGACTACTCACGCATCATCGGAGAGGCAGCAATGAGGATGATGAACCCCTCCGTGATGGTGTCAGATTGGATCTTGCGGTTCTGTAACTTGCGGCGGCTGGATGTATTTTTCGTCGACTCCTCTAGGGTTTCTGGAATATTTGGGTATTTATAGAGCTCAGATGCTGTGGAGGGGACTCCCGAGGCGGCCACAACCCATCAGGGCGCGCCCAGGGCCGCTGGTGTGCCCTGGTGGGTTGTGGGCGGCCTGGGCTCCCTCCTGGTTACTTCTTTGGCCCACTAGCCTTCTTCTCGTCCAAAAAAATGCTCCAAAAAGTTTCGTCGCAATTGGACTCCGTTTGGTACTAATATTTTGCAAAGTAAAAAACAAGCAAAAACAGCAACTGGCACTTTGGCACTATGTCAATAGGTTAGTCCCAAAAAATTATATAAAGTTGCTATAAAATGATTGTAAAACATCCAAAAATGATAATATAACAGCATGGAACAAGAAAAAATTATAGATACGTTGGAGACGTATCAGCATCCCCAAGCTTAATTCCTACTCGTCCTCGAGTAGGTAAATGATAAAAAAAGAATTTTTTATGTGGAATGCTGTCTAACTTGTTCATCACATATTATTTTCTTTTTTAGCATGGACATTTGGACTTTTAGATGGTTCAAAGCAATAGTCTAGTTTTGAAATAAAGACTTTAATACTCAAGCATGCTAACAAGCAACCATGTCTTTCAAAATATCAACACTAAAGAAAGTTATCCCTAGCCCATCATGCTCAATCATTGATCCATTCATGAAACACACTCAAATATTAACTACACCCAATGCACAAGTATGATCATAGTGCCCCCTAGTTGGTGCTTTAAAAGAGAAGATGGAGACTCAAATTAAAAATAAAAATTGCATAAAGTAAATAGATAGGCTCTTCGCAGAGGGAAGTAGGGATTTGTAGAGGTGCCAGAGCTCAAGGCTTAAATTGAGAGAGAAAAATATTTTGGGTGGCATGCCTTTCCTGTTAACGAAAACAACAAAGTAGTTCGCAATACTTTCCATGCTAGATACATCATAGGTGGTTCCCAAACATAAAGTGAAGTTTATTCCTTTTTCCACCATTCTTTCACAATCCATGGCTAGCCGTATCCACGGTTGCCTTCCATACCAACAGTTTCCAAGGAATTTATTATTTGATAACATAAAGTAAATTTCTTTTTCATTTTGGGACTGGGCATCCCTATTACCGTCGTACTCTTTTGCAATGACAAGTGAATAAACACTCATCTTGAGAATAACACATCTAGCATGGAAAAATATTGGGCACCCCCTACCGTTTCATGAGCGGTACGAGCACACAAAAAGGAAATTTATTTTGAAAATTAGAGATGGCACATACAAATTTGCTTAGAACGGCATGGAAATACCGCATATAGGTAGGTATGGTGGACTCATAAGGCAAAACTGGGTTTAAGGATTTTGGATGAACAAGTAGTATTTCTACTTAGTACAAGTGGAGGCTAGCAAATAGATTGAGAACCAACCAACCAAGAAACGAAAAATTCACATAAAGGGGCATTGAGCATAACTAACACCGAATAATGCACCATAAGTAGGATGTAATTTCATTGCATAACTACTGACTTTCGTACTTGCATAGGGAATCACAAACCTTAACACCAATATTCTTACTAAAGCATAATTACTCACTAACATGACTCACATATCACTATCATCATGTCTCAAAACTATTACAAGGAATCAAGTTTAATTTGTCCAATGATCTTCATGAAAGTTTTTATTATATCCCTCTTGAATATCTATCACTTTGGGACTAGTTTCATATATTGCGATTGCTTTCGACAAGCTCAAACAAATTTAAGTGAAGAACATGAGCATAAAAGGTTCATCTCTCAAAATAGTATAAGTGAAGCATGAGAGGATTTCTTCAAAATTTATTAACTCTCAAATTAATCTAAGTCAAGCATGAGAGTATTTCTTCAAAATTTCAAAGCACACAGTGCTCAAAAATATATAAGTGAAGCACTAGAGCAATTCCATAGCTCAAAAAATTTAAGTGAAGCATATAGAGCAATTCTAACAAATCATAGCATAATTTTGGCTCTCTCAAATAGGTGTGTCCAGCAAGGATACTAGTGACAAACTAAAAAGCAAAGCAATCAAAGACTCAAATAATACAAGACGCTCCAAGCAAAACTCATGATATGTGCCGAATAAAAATATAGCTCCAAGTAAAATACCGATGGTCGTTAGAAGAAAGAGGGGATGCCACTCGGGGCATCCCCAAGCTTAGTTGCTTGTTTATCTTTTAATATATCTTGGGTGTGCTGTAGCATCCCCAAGCTTAGGCTCTTTTCACTCCTTATTCCTTCATCCATCGTGATCTCACCCAAAACTTAAAAATTTCAATCACAGAAAACTCAACAAAATCTTCGTGAGATCCGTTAGTATAATAAAGCAAATCACCACTCTAAGTACTGTTGCAAACCCATTCATATTTTATTATTGCATTATAACTACTTTATTTTAACTTTACCATGGCTTATACCCTTCAATACAAACCATAGATTCATCAAAACAAGCACACAATGCAACGAAAACAGAATCTGTCTTAAACAGAACAATCTGTAGTAATCTGTACTCTAACCATACTTAGGTAACTCTAAAAATTCTGAAAAATTAGTAAAACGTAAAGAATTTCTATAGTAACACTGTGTTAAAATTTCAGCTCATTATCACGCTCCAGTAAAAAATGAAAATTCGCGCACTGGAATCAAAGTTTCTGTTCCAGATTCAGCATTGTTTCTACTCATCTTATGAATCATCCTAAAGGCATTACTTGGCACAAACACTAAATAAAACATATAAACACAATAATAACATAGGCATAATTGTGTCAACACTCATAAACAGAAAGAAAAAAGATGAAAATAAATTTATTCACTGGGTTGCCTCCCAACAAGCGCTATCGTTTTACGCCCCTAGCTAGGCATAATGCACAGATTCAAGTATTGTCATCTTTGGTTTTCAACTCCTCAATCACACAACTAGATTTCTTCAAGAATTTAGCATGCATACTCTCAATGACAACGTTTCTAGGAAGAAGACCAAAAAATTCATTCGTGTAAATAGGGTCTTTTACTATATCAACAAAATTGGGATGAATACTAATTATTTTAAGATCTCCCTTGTGGCTACTAGATGTAGCACCTTTGTTCTTAGTGACTTGCGTGGTCTTGCAAATTTTTACGGGAGTTTTTTCAATAGTTTTAACATAAGAAAAGGCCGAACTCAAGTTACTAAAAATTTATTCCAACTTATCAATCCGGTAAGGACTTTCTTCTATTCTTTCGTTAACTATGGTTTTCTTTTCCTTCAATAATTTAAAGGCATCTCCTGCTTTTGACCCAATTTTATTAGCAAGATTATGCATGTTCTTATCCAAATTTTCAAGATGTTCTTTGGTAATCATCTTCTTTTCAATAGCATCTAGCCTTTTCATAACATGTTCGTGTTGGAAATTTGCCCTAGAGGCAATAATAAATTGGTTATTATTATATTTCCTTGTTCATGATAATCGTTTATTATCCATGCTATAATTGTATTGATTGGAAACTCAAATACATGTGTGGGTACATAGACAACACTGTGTTCCTAGTATGCCTCTAGTTAACTAGTTCGTTGATCAAAGATGGTTAAGGTTTCCTGGCCATAGACTTGAGATGTCATTTGATAACGGAATCACCTCATTAGGAGAATGATGTGATGGACAAGACCCAAACTATAAACATAGCAAATGATCGTGTCAGTTTATTGCTATAGTTTTCTGCATGTCAAGTATCTGTTCCTATGACCATGAGATCATGCAACTCACTGACACCGGAGGAATACCTTGTGTGTATCAAACGTCACAACGTAACTGGGTGACTATAAAGATGCTCTACAGGTATCTCTGAGGGTGTCTGTTGAGTGGGCATGGATCAAGACTGGGATTTGTTACTCCGTGTGACGGAGAGGTATCTCAGGGCCCACTCGGTAATACAACATCACAATAAGCCTTGCAAGCAATGTGACTAAGTGTTAGCCATGGGATCTTGTATTACGGAACGAGTAAAGAGACTTGCCGGTAACGAGATTGAACTAGGTATAGAGATACCGACGATCGAATCTCGGGCAAGTAACATACCGAAGGACCAAGGGAACGGCGTACAGGATTAACTGACTCCTTGACATAGAGGTTCAACCGATAAAGATCTTCGTAGAATATGTAGGAACCAATATGGGCATCCAGGTCCCGCTATTGGTTATTGACCGTGAAGGTGTCTCGGTCATGTCTACATAGTTCTCGAACCCGCAGGGTCTGCACACTTAAGGTTCGGTGACGTTTCGGTATAGTAGACTTATGTATGGTGGTGACCGTAGGTTGTTCGGAGTCCCGGATGAGATCCTAGACGTCACGAGGAGCTCCGGAATGGTCCGGAGGGAAAGATTGATATATAGGAAGTCCTGTTTTGGTCACCGGAAAAGTTTCGGGTACTTCGGTAGTGTACCGGGAGTGCCGGGAGGGTACCGGGGGCCATCGGGAGGGGTGTCTCGACCCAAAGGACCTCATGGGCTGTGGGAGGAGTCAAACCAGCCCCTAGTGGGCTGGCCGAACGCCCCACTAAGGCCCATGCGGCTAGGGGTGGGAAAAACCCAAAGGTGGAAAGGTGGAAAGGGTTTCCAAGTGGAGAGGAGGAATCCTACTCCTAGTAGGATTGGAGTAGGACTCCTCCACCTCCTATTTGGGCCAACCCTTGAGGGTTTGAGGCTGCCTCCTCCCCTCCCTCCCTCCTATATATACTAGAGGATTTAGAGGGGAGAGCTAACCCTAATAGCCACGTGCTCCCTCTACTTCCTCTAGATCGTTTTCTCCTTTAGTCTAGTTTCAGCGGTGCTTAGGCGAAGCCCTGCCGGAATAGTTCCACCACCACCGCTGCCGTGCCGTCGCGCTGCCAGAGAACTCATCTACCTCTCCGCCCCCTCTTGCTGGATCAAGAAGGTGGAGATCGTCATCGAGCTGTACGTGTGCTGAACGCGGAGGTGCCGTCCGTTCGGCGCTAGATCGGAAGGACCGTGATCAGGATCGCGAGACGATTCGTGATTTGATCGCGGGACGGATCGTGATGGGATCGCGGGACGGATCGTGATTGGATCGCGAGATGGATCGTGACGGGATCGCGGGACGCTCGGCGATTTGGATCGCGAAGACGTTCGACTACATCAACCGCGTTTCTTAACGCTTCCCGCTTAGCGATCTACAAGGGTATGTAGATCCACTCTCCCTCTCGTGGATGCTCATCACCATGGATAGATCTTGCGTGTGCGTAGGAAATTTTTTGTTTCCCATGCAACGTTCCCCAATAGTTCGAGGGTTAAAGTTGTTTCATTGATCGTTAGAGATGGCGATCCCACTAAACTTCCCATAGCATTAAAAGCATCCAAAGATGGACACATCAAGAAATTCCCACCGGTAATCGTATCAAGGACTAATCTATACCAAGTGGTGATGCCCACATAAAAACTACAAAGGAGAACAACGGTAGATTGCTTATGAATAGATCTATTGTGAGCATTGCAAATCCTATACCAAACATCTTTTAGGTTATCCCCTCCCCTTTGCTTAAAATTAAGAACTTCATTCTCGGGAGTACACGCAATAGAGGAAGAACTAGCCATAACAAAAAAGTAGACAAACAAGAGATTTGACGAGAAAAGGGCAAACGAAAGAGAGGGCGAATAAAACGGCAAATTTGGTGAAGTGGGGGGAGAGGAAAACGAGAGGCGAATTGTGATTAGGAACCTGATAGGTGTTGATGTTGTCTCCTTGGCGCCAGAGATTGGCACGTTGATGAGACTGCTTCCTCCCCGACAACGGCACGAGAAATTCCTTTGACGTGGCTTGAGACTGCGTCGGTATTTCCCTAAAGAGGAAGGGATGATGCAGCACAGCGACGGTAAGTATTTCCCCAAATACGAAGCTATAAGTAATCATGCATATAAGAGATCAAAGAAGACTCAAATAATATTCATGGATAGAAACTGATCATGAACTCAAAATTCATCGGATCCCAACAAACACACCGCAAAAAGTTTACATCAAATTGATCTCCAAAAGACCATTGTATTGAGAATCAAAAGAGAGAGAGGAAGCCATCTAGCTACTGCCTATGGACCCGTAGGTCTATGGTGGACTACTCACGCATCATCGGAGAGGCGCCAATGAGGATGATGAACCCCTCCGTGATGGTGTCAGATTGGATCTCACGGTTCTGGAACTTGCGGCGGTTGGATGTATTTTTCGTTGACTCCTCTAGGGTTTCTGGAACATTTGGGTATTTATAGAGCTCAGAGGCGGTGGAGGGGACTCCCGAGGCGGCCACAACCCATCAGGGCGCGCCCGGGGC
The DNA here is from genome assembly GCA_039707655.1 of Elymus sibiricus. NCBI lineage: Eukaryota > Viridiplantae > Streptophyta > Magnoliopsida > Poales > Poaceae > Elymus > Elymus sibiricus. Next base: position 382,201,283 of record CM077663.1, read on the forward strand.
CCCTTGCGTGCCCTGGTGGGTTGTGGGCGGCCTGGGCTCCGTCTTGGTTACTTCTTTGGCCCACTAGCCTTCTTCTAGTCCAAAAAAATTCTCCAAAAAGTTTCATCACGATTGGACTCTGTTTGGTACTGATATTCTGCGAAGTAAAAAACAAGCAAAAACAGCAACAGGCACTTTGGCACTATGTCAATAGGTTAGTCCCAAAAAATGATATAAAGTTGCTATAAAAGGATTGTAAAACATCCAAGAATGATAATATAACAGCATGGAACAGGCAAAAATTATAGATACGTTGGAGACGTATCAGTTAAGTCCATGCTCAAGGAACTTGGAATACATGCTCAAACACCGTGTCTTTGGTGTGACAATCTTGGTGCCACATATCTCTCTTCTAATCCCGTGTTTCTTGCGAGGACTAAACACATTGAGATTGATTATCATTTTGTTAGATAAAGGGTTGCAAGTAAGGAATTGGAGATTCGATTCATTCCTTCAAAAAGACCAAGTTGCTGATGGGTTTACAAAGGCCTTGGCCACGAGACAATTTGAAGAGTTCAAACGTAATCTTAACTTGAGATGTTCAGATTAAGGAAGAGTGTTGAACATGTAGTATGTTACAGGGAAGGAGGAGGCGTCGTGGACACTTGGTGTGGGCCAGCCCTAGCATGGCCGCAGCCCTATGTGTGGCGTATGACTTATTGTTAGGTTGTTAGAGATAGATTTTTTGTTTAACCAATTCTATCTTCTTCTGATTCTCTCTGTAATCTCTCCTCTCGGTTAGGCTATCTCCACCGAGGCTTGTACCCATTGATCTATCTATCAATATATACGTGTGGGCTCTCGTGTATGAGAGTTGAGATGCTTCCATCATTCTCCACAGTGAGCACATCACACGACTGAAGCTCGGGAAAAAGAAAATATCTTTAGTTATGCGCCATTCATGGCGACTTTGTGTTGATAGTCAAATTTGGCAGATTAAAGATATGAATCATGAATAAAAGCCTTAGCTTCAATGATGCTGATCTGCTAATGTGCTTAGCTGAAGAATGTTCTTTTAACTGAAGATGTCCAAGCGCTGATGGAGTTGGGGAGGTAAGTTAGTTCAGGAAGTTGAAGATTCAGACTCCAGTTTTGTTCACGTACGACAACCATCAGGTATAAGATGAAGATGGGAGCACGGTTGAGAGATACCTGATTATTTTGGAGCACGGAGAGGAGCGGACGTCGCTGGTTATACTGTTTTTATTATCAAGGAAACCAGGTTTCTCTTTAGATTTTGAATGCACAGATAAGGACCAAATCATGTAAAAGAGAATTGTAACCAAATCAGTCTCCTGGTCGTTCAAAGGATCGAAGTCCAGATCTCCCTATATATACGTAGGGAAGAGGCCGGTAGAGGGTTAACCCAACGACAAAAAAAATCTAGTTTTATTCTTACGTACTGTTTTCTTTCGTTCGCTTTTTCCATCGCCTACCTCTGTTCTTGCCCGCAAGTTCAGAGATCGTCGCTGCAGTAGGTCAATCCTATGCCGCTGCACCTGGAAAACAGGACCTTAGACGTCGCTTAGGTTCCGTTTTTCGTTGACCCATTGAACTTCACTGAAGAAATCAAATTTTCTTGAGATCAGCAAGAAGAAGGTCGTTCTGTTCCTCCTACAGGAAAAGAGAAGACCGGCTAGATTGTTGACCTGTTCAGGAATTGAGTGTGTTGCCGTGCAGACGATTTTGCTGTCAACACAATTTGGCGACTCCGCTGGGGAATCGAGTCAATCGGCTATCATGTCTGATGACAAGGCCAAACTCAACTCCGGCAAAATCATCAAACCCACATTAGATGAGTTGTCAGAAGAATATCGTCAGAAGTATGAGCAGCGTTTGCAAGAATTTGAAGATGCTCAATGCTAGCGCAAGCAAGAGTTTGAAGATACAATGCTTTCCTGCTTCCATAAGACTCGCCAAGGTGTCGTCATGAAGGGACCTGATCTGCCATCCGTCAGCGAAGCATCGAGGTAGGACCGTTAAGCGAAATTACACATGGTCTCAAGGAAGAGATGGCTATTATGATTGATAGACAGCATCGTCGTTGGTCGAGTAAATTGCAGAAAACCACCAGTTTGTAGGCGAGTTTTGCAGAAAACACTACTATACACTTTCTTTGTAGAAAACACCATGTCTTTAGTAATCGTTTTGCAGAAACCACTAATCGGCGGATTTGGCTCTCTTGATCGCGTTTATGACAGATGGGACCCGTTTTTTGCCTACGTGGCATAAATTTTCGTGCATGTTCGGTCCGAATATAAAATTACAAAGTAGTCCCTACAATTTTACACACACACCCTTCCTGTTGTGTGTGTTCCTCTCTTTTCTCATGTTCGTCTTTTAGCTAGCGACAGGGAGGGCAGCGGAGCGGCTGGCGAAGGTGATTGTGTAGTCCAACGTGCCAGGAGGCGAAGCGGAGATGGGGGAGGGACGGTGGCGCTCTCCTGCATCCGAGGGAGGTCGCGACGCTGCTCGACACATGTTGTCGCCACCGCCACGACGGCTTGCTCTGTAGCGGTGCCATGGGAGGGATCCGCCGGCTCCATGGGAGGGATCCACAACCGCCATGTGCTCGCCATCTCCTTCGGTGCGGCACACTCGTACGGGCAAGGCAAAGCTCCAGATGCTACCGCGATACCCGATGCAACAGGATGAGGTGCACGTGCGGGGGCTCACCTAGTCGTCGTCAAGATCTAGATCGGGCTCGCCCAAGTCATCGTCGAGATCTAGATCGGGCTCGCCCTAGTCTTCATCCTCTAGCTTTGGTCCGACCATGGCTTTGATTGCAAGGCCCAGATGGATCCTGCTCGCCGCAGGAGATGGTGGTGCTGAGCCGCCGTCGACTCTGCCCCATCGATGCAAGGCTTGTTCCCCGTTCTGGCAGCAAGCGCCAGCAAAGCGAGCGACGGCGGGCAGCGGTGGGATCCCGAGGGGCGGCGGGCGACTGGTGCTTGAGGGTGATAGGGAGTACGGGGCGCTGGGGGGATGTGTATGGCAGCAGGCAGCGATGGGAGGCCAAGGACTGGTCTGATTTTTACCGAGAGAGGAGAGGGTTAGAGAATAAGGGAGGGGTGTATGTATAAAATTTACTACACGTAGGCAAAAAACGGGTCCCATCTGTCATAAACGCGATCAAGAGAGCCAAATCTGCCGATCAGTGGTTTTTGCAAAACGATTACTGAAGACATGGTGTTTTCTGCAAAGAAAGTGTATAGTAGAGTTTTCTGCAAAACTCGCCTACAAACTGGTGGTTTTCTGCAATTTACTCTCGCTCGTCATGTTAAAAATTTGTTCACTCAACACTCCAGCAGGTAAGATGATGATGCTATCTAACTTATTGGGATGTAAGATTGGAACTTTCCCCCACACCTATCTGGGTATACGATTAGGACTTGCTAAACCTAGAGTGGAAGACTACATGCCCATGTTAAAGAAAATTGAAAACATATTGTTAGGATGCTCTACCCTTGTATCAAGTGGAGACAAGCTCATTCTCATCAAATCAGTCTTCTCTAATATGCCTACATTCATTATGTGCACACTGATGACCCCTCTGACAGTGGTCAAGCCCAATTTATTTCTTCATCCTTGTGTGTGATGCTCTTTGTTCTGGCTGATTTTGTTTGCAGGTAATTGTTGTTCTAAACGCAATACAATTCAAACACATTGCTCCTTCTTGGTGAAGTTTCCAAGTCGGAAGTGAGATTTCTACTGATCTGGAGTACTCATACAGCGATTTCAAATCATGGGTTAGTACTTACTGCAGAATATTTTGTATTTGGTTCGGTTTACCTTTTATGTTCATATAGTTGGAATATATGTGGAATTAAAATATGATGTTCAGTTTTACATATAATTATGTTCTTGGGAATATATGTGAAACTGGAGATCAAATTTTACTTCCATTTCCACATGCTCTGTTTTTCGTTCGAAAAGTCTGTAGATTTTAATGGAGGCATGGATATGATGTCAATATATGAGAATGAGAAGTCCTTTGTTTGGGTGGCACCTGATTCCTTGTTTTCCTTGTGACTAAAGGTTGTGATGCAAGAACAACATACTGTCGTGTGTCGGTGAGTGGAAAGTTCCATCCGTTATATGCCTTTTCATTGGACAGGGAAGAAAGACCAGCAATTAGGTTTTGTTGATTGATTCCCTACATGGCCTCCTACAGCGTGAAGAATCCCATGTACGCAGTCATCCATCCAGCTTTGCACACACGAAGATTACCCCTCTACAATACTTTACAAACAGTGACCTCTTGCTTTGCTAGGATGTAAAGTTTGTACATAATGGTATTTTCAGGAGTATTTGTGCCCGAAATCATCTTTTTGTACTTGTGAAGCACTCAATTTAAATCAAAAGATGTTATTGCCACCGAGAAATCTCAAGCAGAAAATGCACACGCTGGACTTGTTTTGCCTTTTTTTCTGCGTCTATTCTCAGGTAGTTGATGCCAAATGCTCATAGAGGGAGTTGTTGTTGGCACCATTTTCACTTTGTCAATGCTGATTGATGACCCATAAGTATAGGGGATCAATCGTAGTCCTTTCGATAAGTAAGAGTGTCGAACCCAACGAGGAGCAGAAGGAAATGACAAGCGGTTTTCAGCAAGGTAATTTCTGCAAGCACTGAAATTGTAGGTAACGGATAGTTTGATAGCAAGATAATTGGTAGCAAGAAAGTAACGGTAACGGTAAACAAGGTGCAGCAAGGTAGCCCAATCCTTTTGAGGCAAAGGACAGGCCGGAACAATCACTAGTAATAAGCAAAGTGTTCTTGAGGGTACACGGGAATTTCGTCTAGTCACTTTTATCATGTTGGTTTGATTCGTGTTCGCTACTTTGATAATTTGATATGTGGGTGGACCGGTGCTACGGTGCTGTTCTTACTTGAACTAACAACCTACTTAAGATTAACCCCCTCGCAAGCATCCGCAACTATGATAAAAGTATTAAGACAAAGTCTAACCATAGCATTAAACATGTGGATCCAAATCAGCCCCTTACGAAGTAGCGCATAAACTAGGGTTTAAGCTTCTGTCACTCTAGAAACCCATCATCTAATAACTACTCCACAATGCCTTCCCTTAGGCCCATGAATGGTGAAGTGTCATGTAGTCGACGTTCACATGACACCACTAAGGGAGTCACAACATACATATCATCAAAATATCGAACACATATCAAATTCACATGATTACTCGCAACATGACTTCTCCCGTGACCTCAAGAACAAAGGTAACTACTCACAAATAATAATCATGCTCAAGATCAGAGGAGTATTGAATAGAATAATGGATCTGAACATATAATCTTCCACCAAAAAAACCATATAGCAATCAACTACGCAAGGTAATCAACACTACTAGTCACCCACAGGTACCAATATGAGGTTCCGGTACAAAGATTGAACACAAGAGATGAACTAGGGATTGAGAGGAGATGGTTTTGTTGAAGATGTTGATGAAGATTGGACTCCAAAAGATGAGAGGGGTGTTGGTGATGACGATAGCTTCGATTTCCCCCTCCGGGAGGGAAGTTCCCCCGGCGGAATTGCTCCGCCGGAGGGCAAAAGTGCTCCTGCCCAAGTTCCGCCTCGAGGCGGCGGCGCTTCATCCCGAAAGTCCTTCCTTGATTTTTTCTAGGTCAAGAGAGACCTTATACCAGAAGATGGGCACCGGAGGTGGGCCAGGCTGGGCACAACCCATCAGGGCGCGGCCAGGGGTGCCTGGCGCGCCCTGGTGGGTTGTGCCCACCTGGTGGGCCTCCTCCGGTAGTTTCCAGCTCCAGTATTTTTTATTAAATGTAAAAATAATCTCCGTAAAATTTTAGCTTCATTGGAGTTGTGCAGAATAGGTATCTCTGACGTGTTTTTTTGGGTTCAGAATTCCAGCTGTCGGTATTCTCCCTCATTGTGTAAACCTTGCATATTATGAGATAAAAGGCATTAGAATCACTCCCCAAAGCATTATTATTCAACAAAACAAAGTAAATGACAGTAGGAAATCATGATGCAAAATGGACGTATCAACTCCCCCAAGCTTATTAACATAACAGCAATAAACTCTAACATTGGAACTTATTTCAATAGATTTTTATCATATGGCTTGTCATGAACAAGTAACAATTCATCACAACATAGAAGTATGAAGCATAAACCTTATTGGAAACCAAAAACTATGTTCTCAGTCAACTTTGCAACTACAATTCATCATATTTTCAGGAAGGGTCTCATGTAGGAGCCTTTTGGCAAGTCCACATACTCAACCATCATTTAGTCTTCTATGATTGCTAACGCTCATGGCATACTCATGAACAAAAAATTTCAACCGTACACGTAGGAAGATAGGGGCTTATAGTTTTGCCTCCCAACTCACTCACCTCAAGGGTGATGTCAACAATAATAAATCATGCTCACCCATATCCAACTGGATATATGTGCCTAGATCTTTCCTCACCACATGATGCTTGCCAAAGAAAAGGTAAAAAGGAATAGGGAAGAATACTTTGACTCTTGCATAAAAGTAAGTGCATAAAAGTAAAAGATAGGCCCTTCACAGAGGGAAGCAGAGGTTGTCATGCGCTTATTGGTTTGTATGCCCAATCCCTTAATGTAAAAGAACGTCACGCTATATTGCCCCCTATGATAGCAACCTTTATTATGCAGTCCATCGCTTTTATTACTTTGCCATCATAAGTTCGTATAACGCTCAATTTTCTCTTACACTAATTGATCAAAACACTTTTAGAAGCAATTTTTATTGCCTTATTGCACTGAAGACAACTTACTTGAATGATCTTTCTCGATCCATAGGTAGGTATGGTGGACACTCAAAGAAAGAGTTTGGTTTGGGTTTTTGGATGCACAAGTAGTATCTCTACTTAGTGCGGAATTTTTGGCTAGCAAAGATATTGGGCAAGCACCACATGTTAAAGGATCTATGACAATATAACTTCTATGTGGATATGAACAAACATAAATCATTACGTTGTCTTCCTTGTCCAACGTCAACAATTTTGACATATAATATTTGATGGGGGCTCACAATCATAAAAGATGTCCACGATAGTGTATTTGCATGTGAATCTTCTCTTGCCTTAGTAATCCTTTCATGAATTGCATCATTGACCAATGCTATGTTTGTCAATCTCCAACAAATTTTACAACTTATACTTTTCCTTATGTGATGTCATTACTCACCATAAGATTAGCATAGGATTTTTTCATTTGTTTCTTTTCCTTTATTTGATTGCAATCAAGAAAGTAGAGATGCAAAAACTCAAACTAAGCTTTATTATATAACTTTCACTCGATTACATAGATAGATAGGCCACAGAACTAACACACGAAAATAGATACCGGGGCACCTCCCCCAAGCTTCGCTTAAGCCAAGGGGAGTGCCCATACCCGTGTGCTCAACTCTCCTTTGGTGGTGGTGATGAAGAAGGTGGAGGTGTTGATGTAGGTGGTGATGATATAGTAAGCTTGTCCTCCAGCTTCCAGGGCAAGGGCTCCCCATCAAAGGTTGACGCGAGAGTCCCCTGAGTCCTGCAACTGGCAGCTAAACTCATACCTTTGAATCTCGCTTCATATTCTAAGACTTGGTTTTGAAGATCATAAACTTGGCTCTGCAGAAAGTTAATTTGCTCGTTGAGGTTGGAGATGATGTCCTTCATGAACCGGTCATCCACCGTTTGATCATGGGTGAATTCCGTGATCATACAGTGATTGGCACTAAGTCCACGCTCCACCATCTTCTGGCACTTGAAGATTTCTTGTTCCACCGCCTCGAGCCTAGCCTCCACGCTTCCGGTCTTCTTGGGTCCTTGAGCATCGCGGATGTGGAGCACCCCCTCACGCATCTCAATGGCTTGAGGGTGCTTCATCACCTCCGGCAAATACGGGTTGATGACCTTCTCGAAAAACTTGTCCTCGGAGGAGCTTGGTGGAGCCATGGAGATGTAGATCTGACGAGAAAACAACAAGAAACAAGAACAGAGGATTTTTCTGCGATGCGGTCGTCAAAACAGTCGGGGGTATATATAGAGAATTTTTATTCTTGGGAAACAAGTATTTGGAAGGAAAACGGAGTCGGGAAGGCATCCGAGGTGGGTGCCTGGCGCGCCCTGGTGTATCGTGCTCACCTCGATCACCTTCCGGTTTATTTTTTTATTTCCAAAATTCTAAAATATTCCAAAATTGACAAAAAATATTTTTGCGGATTTTTTGGAGTCCGTTTACTTACCGTATCACATACCTCCTAATTTTAAATATTCTAGAGTGTTCCGGAAGGTTGCCTTTATGTGTTCCTCTGGTGTCATGGTTTGGATAACATTGCTTTCAGTGTTAATAGGCGTACCTGAGATATAATGCTTAATTCTTTGTCCATTGACCACCTTCGGGTTAGTACCTTCGGCGTTATTAATCTTGATAGCTCCAAAACGATAAACCTCTTCGATAATATATGGCCCTTCCCATTTTGAGAGAAGCTTTCCTGCAAAAAATCTTAAACGAGAGTTGAACAAAAGAACATAATCTCCTATTTTGAATTCCCGTTTTTGGATTCTTTTATCATGCCATCTTTTTACCTTTTCTTTGAATAGCTTGGCATTTTCATAGGCTTGGGTTCTCCATTCATCTAGTCAGCTAATGTCAAATAACCTCTTTTCACCGGCAAGTTTGAAATCATAGTTGAGTTCTTTAATTGCCCAAAATGCTTTGTGTTCTAGTTCTAGAAGCAAATGACAAGCTTTCCCATACACCATTTTGTATGGAGACATACCCATAGGATTTTTATAGGCTGTTCTATAGGCCCAAAGTGCATCATCTAATTTCTTAGACCAATTCTTACGAGACCTATTGACAGTTTTTTGTAATATTAATTTTATTTCTCTATTGCTAAGTTCAACTTGACCACTAGATTGAGGATGATAGGGTGATGCAATTCTACTGTTAACATCATATTTAGCAAGCATCTTATGGAAGGCACCATGAATAAAATGTGAACCACCATCGGTCATTAAATATCTAGGGACTCCAAACCTCGGGAAGATAACCTCTTTAATCATTTTAATGGAGGTGTGGTGATCGGCACTACTAGTTGGAATAGCTTCTACCCACTTAGTAACATAATCAACCGCAACCAGAATATGAGTGTACCCATTTGAGGAAGGAAAAGGCCCCATATAATCAAAACCCCAAACGTCAAATGGTTCAACAACAAGTGAATAATTCATAGGCATTTCCTGACGCTTACCGATATTACCAATTCTTTGGCATTCATCACAAGACAAGACAAACTTACGGGCATCCTTGAAGAGAGTAGGCCAATAAAAACCAGATTGCAATACCTTATGAGCAGTTCTATCTCCTGCATGATGTCCTCCATAAGCTTTGGAATGACATTTCTGTAGGATTTGTTCCTGTTCATGCTCAGGTACACAACGTCTAATAATACCATCTACTCCTTCTTTATAAAGATGTGGGTCATCCCAAAAGTAATGTCTCAAGTCATAGATTTTTTTTCTCTTTTGTTGATAGGTAAAGCTAGGTGGTATATATTTAGCAACAATGTAGTTAGCATAATCAGCATACCAAGGTGTGCGCTGTGAGACACTTATTGCAGCTAATTGTTCGTCAGGGAAACTATCATCAATAGGTAGTGGGTCATCAAGAATATTTTCTAACCTAGACAAGTTGTCAGCTACGGGATTCTCGGCTCCTTTCCTATGAACAATGTGTAAGTCAAATTCTTGGAGCAAGAGAACCCACCTAATGAGTCTAGGTTTAGCATCTTTCTTTTCCATAAGGTATTTTATAGCAGCATGATCGGTGTGAACAATGACTTTGGAATCAACAATATAGGATCTAAATTTATCACAAGCAAACACAACTGCTAAAAATTCTTTTTCAGTAGTAGCATAGTTTCGTTGGGCACTGTCTAGAGTTTTACTAGCATAATGGATAACATTCAATTTCTTATCAACTCTTTGTCCTAGAACAGCACCAACAGCATAATCACTAACATCGCACATAATTTCAAAAGGCAAGTTCCAATCAGGTGGTTGAATGATAGGTGCAGAGGTTAAAGCTTTCTTGAGTGTTTCAAAGGCTTCCACGCAATCATCATCAAAAACAAAAGGAATATCCTTTTGCAAAAGATTAGTAAGAGGCCTAGAAATTTTAGAGAAGTCTTTAATGAACCTCCTATAAAAACCAGCATGACCAAGGAAACTTCGAATACCTTTGATATCTTTAGGACATGGCATTTTCTCAATTGCATCAACTTTAGCTTTATCCACCTCAATACCTCGTTTAGATATTTTATGCCCCAAGACAATGCCTTCATTAACCATAAAGTGGCACTTCTCCCAATTCAAGACAAGATTAGTTTGTTCACATCTCTGCAAAACTCGATAAAGGTTGCTTAAGCAATCATCAAAAGAAGTTCCGTAAATGGAAAAATCATCCATGGAAACCTCCACAATCTTTTCACAAAAATCAGAGAATATAGCAGTCATACATCTCTGAAAGGTAGCAGGTGCATTGCATAAACCAAAAGGCATACGTCTATAAGCATAGGTTCCAAAAGGGCATGTAAAAGTAGATTTCTCTTGATCAGAGTGTGACAAAAGTATTTGAGAGAAACTAGAATATCCATCTAAGAAACAAAAGTGTGTATGCTTAGATAGTCTCTCTAACATTTGATCAATGAACGGTAGAGGGTAATGATGTTTTCTAGTAGCTTTATTCAATTTTCTAAAATCAATTACCATTCTATAGCCAGCAACAATTCTTTGTGGAATGAGTTCATTATTATCATTAGGAACAACAGTAATACCTACTTACTTAGGGACACAATGAATGGGACTTACCCATCTACTATCAGCAATAGGATAGATTATACCTGCTTCCAGAAGTTTTAGTATTTCAGTTCTTACCACTTCCTTCATCTTAGGATTCAATCGCCGTTGGTGATCAACAACAGGTTTAGTGTCAGGTTCCATATTAATCTTGTGCTGACATAGAGTGGGACTAATGCCCTTAAGATCATCAAGAGTATATCCAATAGCAGCCCGGTGCTTCCTTAGAACTTTCAATAATCTTTCTTCTTCATGTTCTGAAAAGTTATCACTAATAATAACAAGATATATCTTTTTCTTATCAAGATAAGCATACTTCAAGGTGTCAGGCAATTGTTTCAATTCAAACACAGGATCACCTTTAGATGGAGGAGGACCTCCAAGAGTTTCAATAGGCAAATTGTGCTTCAAGAGAGGTTGTTGTTCGAAGAAAATTTGATCTATTTCATTTCTTTCATGCAAATGCATATCATTTTGTTCTAAGGGATCAGAAGGAGGCACGACAACAGAAGAAAGACCAATTATTTCATCCTTATTAGATAATTCTTTATCACGGGATTGTCTACTAAACTTGGAAAAATTAAACTAATGAGACACATTACCAAAACTGACACCGACAGTTTGTTTTTCACAATCTATCTTAGCGTTGACGGTGCTCAAGAAAGGTCTACCAAAGATAATGGGACAAAAGTCATCTTGTGGGGAACCAAGGACTAGAAAATCAGTAGGGTATTTTACTTTCCCACACAAGACTTCAACATCTCTAACAATCCCAAGTGGTGTGATAGTGTCTCTATTAGCAAGTTTAATAGTAACATCAATGTCTTCTATTTCAGCAGGTGCTATCTCATCCATAATTTTTTGGTATAAGGTAAAAGGGATAGCACTCACACTAGCACCTAAATCACATAAACCATGATTGCAATGATCTCCTATTTTAACCGAGACAACAGGCAAGCCTTCTATGGGTCTAGGTTTATCTTTTTCATCAGGTTTAGCAATTCTAGCAGCTTCATCACGAAAGTAGATAACATGCCCATCAATATTTTCTACCAAGAGATCTTTAACCATAGCAACACTTGGTTCTACTTTAATTTGCTCAGGGGGTTTAGGTGCTCTTATATTACTCTTACGAACCACAGTTGATACCTTAGCATGTTCCTTTATCCTAACAGGGAAAGGTGGTTTTTCAATATAAGTAGTAGGCACAACTGGATCAACATTGTAAAAGATAGTTTCTTCTTTAGCTATGACAGGTTCTTTAATTTCTTATTTAATAGGGGGATGATATTTAAACCACTTCTCCTTAGGTAGATCAACGTGAGTAGCAAATGCTTCACAGAAAGAGGCTACTATCTCAGAGTCAAGTCCATATTTAGTGCTAAACTTGTGAAAAGTATCGGTATTCATAAAAGATTTAACACAATCAAATTTGAGATTTATACCTGACTCATTACGTTCATCGAGTTCCCAATCTTCAGAGTTGCGTTTAATTCTTTCTAAGAGATCCCACTTGAATTCAATACTCTTGTTCATATAAGAACCAGCACAAGAAGTATCGAGCATGGATTGATCATTATGAGAAAGCCGAGCATAAAAATTCTGAATGATAACTTCCCTCGGAATGTCATGATTGGGGCATGAATATAACATTGGCTTAAGCCTCCCCCAAGCTAGAGCGATACTTTCTCCTTCACGAGGCCAAAAACTATATATATAATTCTGATCACGATGAACTAGATGCATGGGATAAAACTTTTGGTGAAATTCCAATTGCAAATGATTCCAGTTCCATGATCCAAGATCATCGCATAACCTATACCATGTCAATGCTTTTCCCTCCAAAGATAAAGGGAAAACCTTCTTCTTAACTTCATCTTCGGGTAAACCTGCAAGCTTAAATAATCCACAAATATCGTTCACATATAAAAGGTGCGTATCAGGCATAAGGTTTAGCAAGAAGTTGTTCAAGCATACCCGAAGGGATTTCATAAGTAACATTTTCAGTAGATGCTGTAGGTTGAGCAGTAACTAATTGTGGTTCCGGTCGAGGTGAAGATACCCCAAACAAACCCGTCAAAGGATTGTTCTCCATAGTAGCAAGTAGCAATAAATTTCAGCACGTAGTATAAGTTTTTCCTTACCGATTTCCACTTACCAACTGCGCTTCACTCCCCGGCAATGGCGCCAGAAAAGTGTCTTGATGACCCACAAGTATAGGGGATCAATCGTAGTCCTTTTGATAAGTAAGAGTGTCGAACCCAATGAGGAGCAGAAGGAAATGACAAGCAGTTTTCAGCAAGGTAATTTCTGCAAGCACTGAAATTGTAGGTAACGGATAGTTTGATAGCAAGATAATTGGTAGCAAGCAAGTAACGGTAACAGTAAACAAAGTGCAGCAAGGTAGCTGATAACCCACAAGTATAGGGGATCGCAACAGTTTTCGAGGGTAGAGTATTCAACCCAAATTTATAGATTCGACACAAGGAGAGCCAAAGAATACTTGAGAGTATTAGCAGTTGAGTTGTCAATTCAACCACACCTGGAGATAAATATCTACAGCAAAGTGATCAGTAGCACGGTAATATGATAGGTTTGATAGTAGTAGGAATAGTAACAGTAGCGGTAACAGTAGTAGCAATAGTTTTGTAGCAGTTGGAACAGCAGCAACAGCAGTAGTAACTTAGCAAGAACAATAAGTGGAAAGGTCATAGGCACTGGATCGGTAACTCATTGGATGATATTCATCATATAACAGTCATAACCTAGGGCGATACAGAACTAGCTCCAGTTCATCAATGTAATGTAGGCATGTATTCCGTAAATAGTCATACGTGCTTATGGGAAAGAACTTGCATGACATCTTTTGTCCTACCCTCCCGTGGCAGCGGGGTCCATAAGGAAACTAAGGGATATTAAGGCATCCTTTTAATAGAGATCCGGAACATAGCATTAACACATGGTGAATACATGAACTCCTCAAACTACGGTCATCACCGCGAAGTATCCCAAATATTGTCACTATGGGGTTGATGGATCATAACACGTAATAGGTGCATATGACTAGGCAAGATTGGATCAAGAACATAGATATAGAGATGATAACATAAATGGTTCAGATCTGAAATCATGGCACTTGGGCCCTAGTGACAAGCATTAGGCATAGCAAAGTCATAGCAACATTAATCTCAGAACATAATGGATACTAGTGATCAAGCCCTAACAAAACTAACTCGATTACATGATGAATCTCATCCAAGTCCTCACCGACCAGCAAGCCTACGAAGGAATTACTCACTCCCGGTGGGGAGCATCATGGAATTGGCGATGGAGAAAGGTTGATGATGACGAAGACCGAAGATTCCCCTCTCCGGAGCCCCAAACGGGCTCCAGATCTAGCCTCCCGATGAAGAACAGGAGGTGGCAGCAGTTCCGTCTCATGAAACGCGATAATTCTTTCTCTCTGATTTTTTTCTCCAAATTTAGGAATTTATAGTGGCGGAGATAGGGCAAGTGGGGCCTCGAGGTGCCCAGCCCCCACCAGGGCGCGCCAGGGGGGGGGGGGGGCTGGCGCACCCTGGGCCCCCTCTCCGGTGGTTTCTGGCTCCTGTATTTTTTATATTTTCCAAAATAAATATCCAGAAAGTTTCGTTCCATTCTGAGAACTTTTATTTCTGCACAAAAACAACACCAAGGCAATTATGCTGAAAACAGCGTCAGTCCGGGTTAGTTCCATTCAAATCATGCAAATTAGAGTCCAAAACAAGGGCAAAAGAGTGAGGAAAAGTAGATACATTGGAGACGTATCAACTCCCCCAAGCTTAAACCTTTGCTTGTCCTCAAGCTATTCAGTTGATAAACTGAAAGTGATAAAGAAAAACTTTTATGAACTCTTTTGTTCTTGTTTACATATATATGCTTAAGTAGCACCCATGTTTTCAGCAAAGATTATGACTAACAATGTCAACAATAACTCTTAGGAATTATATTTACTCATATCAATAACATAAACAACTAGCGCCAACATTTTGTCAAAACAATCGTGATACAATATGACAATAGTGGTATCTCGCTAGACCTTTGTGAGACCACAAAACATAAATGCAGAGCACCTCCAAAGTTCAAGCAGCGACTAAACATTGTAATTCATGGTAGAAAAGATCCAGTCATGCTGCACCCAACATCAACTATACACAATGCATGAGGATGACAATAGTGCTCTCGGGTCTGGCGCTTATTTGAGAAGGTGATGACTCAACATAAAAGTAAATAGATAGTCCCTTCGCAGAGGGAAGCATGGATTTGCAGCGGTGCCAGAGCTTAAAGTTTAAAACAGAGATAGATATAATTTTGGGAGGTACACCCTTCCTGTCAACGTCACGACCAAGAGTTATCAATATCTTCCATGCTAAACAAATTAGCGGCGGTTCCCAAGCGGTAAAAGTAAAGGTTTACTCCCCCTCCACCAATAATCACACTCCATGGCGAGCCGCATCCACGGGTACCATCCAAACCAACAACATTCCTCGGGGAGTTTTGTTTAATTATTTTTGATATTTGATTTCGGGACTGGGAATCCCTATTACCGCCCCTCTCATGTAAGGACAAGTGAATAAACACTCATCATGAGAATAACCCGCTTAGCATAGAAGATACTGACCACCCCCTATCGCTCCATGAGCGGTCCAGGCACACAAAACATATGTTTATTTGAAATTTTAGAGGTGGCACATGCAAATTTACTTTGGAACGGCAGGGTAATACCACATATAGGTACATATGGTGGACTCATCTGGCATAACTTGGTTTAAGGGTTTTGATGCACAAGCAGTATTCCCGCTTAGTGCAGGCGAAGGCTAGCAGTTAGATTGAGAAGCGGCCAGCTAGAGAGCGAAGACGGTCATGAACATGCATTACATATAATCAACATTGAATACTAGCATGAGTAGGATATGAACACCATGAACATAAATATCATGAAGGCTATGTTGGTTTTGATTCAACTACATGCGTGAACATGTGCCAAGTCAAGCCACTTGAAACATTCAGAGGAGGATACCATATCATCATACCGCATCACAACCATTTTAATGCATGTTTACACCCAAGATAAATCATTATCCACTCCTAGCTACTTAAGAATGGCATGAACAACTATAATCTCTAATGGTCATTGCAAACATGTTTGATCATAATGAGCTGAATCAAGGGATACTAGGTTAAACATATTTACAAAAACAAAAACAAGTTGAGTTCATACCCGCCTTTCTCTGCCACAGTCAATTCATCAAATATCGTCATCATTGCCTTTCACTTGCACGACCGAATGACAAGAAGATAATAATAGTGCAACAATGTCGTGGACTAAGCTGGAATCTGCAAACATTTTTTTCAAGAGGAGAAGACAAAGCAATATGAGATCTTTATTAGGTAAACGATAATGCAGATGAGAACCACTCAACAATTTCATCGTGGTCTTCTCCTCGGTACGACTCAAGTAAAAAGAAAAGAATTTCAGAGAAACACACTGAAATATTTTTGGAGTTTTTGTTTTTTCTCGAAGGAAGCAAAACAAATAAGAAAAACTAAAACGAGAAAAACTATTTACACGGGATAGCTCCCAACAAGTAAAAGAAGAAGCGAGAAATCTTTTTGGGTTTTCTTTTAATGCAGCAATTAAACTAAGCTAGAAAGAAAAACTAAAAGGAAGTAGGAAATATTTTTGGGTTTTCTCAAGGGTTTTCAAACACACAAGAAGAAAGCGAGAAAACAAATCTAGCATGGATAATACAATGAAAAAGTGTGAACACCGATAACTACAATGAAATGTGCGAACATGAATGTAATGTCGGTGGAAATACGTACTCCCCCATGCTTAGGCTTTTGGCCTAGCTTGGTAATCACCATCCGTAGTAGCCATCTGGTCCCAGGTCGTAGTGAGGTGGAGACGGCACCTGAGCATTCCACCCCTGGTGCTCCTCCTCAGTAGCTGCTTGGTTGTTCCGGTAAGCTGTAATGTCATCTGGCATAATCCTGTATCCGTTCCTGGCAATAGGGTCAAACAAAGCAGGTGCAGGCAAAGGGATAACATCATGTGTTTCCTTGCTAAATACTAAGTTATAGTGAATATCACGTGGAGAGTCAGTTACTTCAAGAAAATGGTGAGCCTGCAGTGTCTTATGATCGAGGTAAACTCGGGGTAAGAGGTAATCATGTGAGCGAAAGGGGATTCTAAAGTGGTTCGCTAAGCGAGTAGCATAAATACCACCATGTATCTTTCCCTTAGTTTTATTGAGCTGTAAGCGCCGGGCAATAATAGCCCCCATACTAAAGGTGTGATCATCATAAAGTGCACGTCGTAAAATAGTAAGGTCAGGAGCACTGAGTGAGCTGACCTTCTCCCTAGCGGTTAAACACTTAGTGATGACTAAGGCAAAATAATGTACTGAGGGAAACTGTAAGTTAATAGCAGTGGCCTTCGACACGCCTCTATCCTCACCCACGGTTAATGCGAGGAGAAAATCCTTAGACTCAGATGGCCTAGGTTCTCTCAAGTCCCCATCAGAAAGGATCAAGCATATGTTACAGAAGTCAGCTAGCGATAATGTGTGAGGTTCAGCATAAAGATTAAACTGCACTTCAAGAGGGTTGTTCCTCCCTAGATAAGTAAAACTTTGCGCAATGGAATTTCTAAGGATGTGATATTGGTCACACTTATCTGTGAGGAACTTGGTTAACCCAGCGTTTGCCTCCTCCAGGAAGGCATCATGCGGCCATTCGCATGGCCACACCTCCACCTTTCTTGGAATGTGAAGGTCATTGTCTGATGATTCCCCAATGACTCCCTTGGCACTTTTCTTGGAGGAGAACTTCCTAAAGATATTCATTTTATTCCTATAAAAATTGTGAAAATTTTAGTCCACAAAAATTTGTCAACAAAACTTTGTAAGATTGTTAGCAACTACTCCTAAGCATGCATAGAGGCCATATTGAGCATTCAAACTACTTAGAACTCTAAGAATTCAACATGCAAGCTCATCTACAATGGCACCAAGAGTAGCTTATTACTCTAAAAATAACCCACTAAAACAAAAACTAATTGGAGCAATGGAGGAGTCACATACCAAGTAGCAATCCGTCCAAACAGTTTTGGAAACGGAGCTTCGAGCAAAGAGATCGAAATCCACGGGTTCGAGAGCAAGAACACGAAAATGGTGGCTGTGGTGATTTTTTGCTGGAGGTAGGTGACAATGTGGGCTAAAGAGATAAGGGAGGGGGTCTACGTGGGGGCCACCACCCACCAGGGCGCGCCTGGGGGGTGCTGGCGCGCCCTGGTGTATCGTGGGCACCAGGTGCACCCCCCCCCTCAGGTGTTATTTGCACCAAAAATTCATAAATATTCGGAAAAAAATCGTGTTAAATTTTCAGTGCATTCTGAGAATTTTTATTTTTGGGTCATTTTTTATTGCAAGGAGAAAACAGAAAACAGGATAAACATGGCATTTTATTTTATTTGACTAACTAAAACAGAAAATAAAAGGTGGGAGCAGAAAGTTGTGCTTACTAGATTCATCGACGTCATATCTCTAAAAAATGATTCATTAATAAGGTTGACCAAGTCTTATTAACAACCACTTCCGATTAGCATGAAGCCGAAGAACTTTCGTAAAAACACTAAGTTACCTCAATGGGGATGTGCATATTCCCTACAATAAGTATATCATATTTCTTTTTGGCAGTAGGTAGAGGTAATTGAAAACTTCCAATAGTGATGGTCGGAGATTCTTCAATAACATTTATACCATTCACTTGAAATTGTTTCTTCGGAAAGTGCACTGTCTGCTCATTACCATTGATATGAAAAGTGACTTTGCTTTTATTGCAATCAATAACAGCCCCTGCAGTATTCAAAAAGGGTCTACCAAGGATAATCGACATGTTGTCGTCCTCGGGCATCTCAAGAATAACAAAGTCAGTTAAGATAGTAACATTTGCAACAACAATGGCACATCCTCACAAATACCGATAGGTATGGCTGTTGACTTGTCAGCCATTTGCAATGATATCTCAGTGGGTGTGAGTTTATTCAAATCAAGTCTTTTATATAAGGAGAAAGGCATAACACTAACACCGGCTCCCAAATCACACAAAGCAGTTTTAACATAGTTTCTTTTGATGGAGCAAGGTATAGTTGGTATTCCAGGATCTCCAAATTTTTTAGGTACTCCATCCTTAAAATAATAATTAGCAAGCATGTTGGAGATTTCAGCTTCCGGTGTTTTTCTTTTATTAGTGATGATGTCTTTCATATACTTTGCATAAGGGGCCATATTCAAAATATCAGTCAAACGGGTACGCAAAAAGACTGGCCTAATCATTTCAGCAAAGCGCTCAAATTCTTCATCATCCTTTTTCTTAGATGGCTTAGGTGGAAATGGCATGGGTTTCTGAACCAATGGCTCTCTTTCTTTACCATGTTTCCTAGCCACAAAGTCTTTCTTATCATACCATTTACTTTTAGGTTGTGGGTTATCAAGATCAGGATCAAGCTCTATTTCAACATCATTATCTGGTTCTCTATCATTACTAGGTTGAGCATCATCATGAACATCATCATTATCATTTTCATTATCACTAGGTTGATGTTCACTACCAGACTTAGTTTCAGCATCGGAAATAGAGACATCATTATTATCAGGAGGTTTTTGTGTCTCAGGTTCACTAGAGGTATGCAAAGTCCTATCATTTTTTTTTTAGAAGGACTAGGTGCATCAAGATTAATTCTCTGAGAGTCTTGTTCAATTCTTTTAGGATGACCCTCGGGATAGAGTGGTTCTTGGGTCATCCTACCTCCTCTAGTTACTACTCTAGCAGCAAAATCATGCATATTACTATTCATTTCATCAAGCAATTCCTTTTGAGACTTAGCAACTTGTTCTAACTGAGTTTGAACCATAGAGGCATGCTTTCCTACACCTCTAACATCATTACTGATTCTAAATAGCAAGTCGCTCAAGCGGGCAATCATATCACAATTGTATTTCAATTGTTTCAGAACATGGGCATTGAAATGATCTTGCTTCATAATATAGTTATCAAACTCATATAAGCATTGACTAGGAGGTTTATTGTGAGGAATGTCACTTTCATTAAACTTTAATAAAGAATTTACCTCTACCACCTGTGGAGGTGGTGGTGTGTCAAGGCCATGTATTTCTTTAATAGGTGGCAAATTCTTAACATCCTTAGCTTTAATACCTTTTTCCTTCATAGATTTCTTTGCCTCTTACATATCTTCAGGACTAAGAAATAAAATACCCCTCTTCTTCGGAGTGGGTTTAGGCGGTGGTCCGGGAAGAGTACAATCATCATAATTCTTCAATACATTATTCAATAATTCTTCAGCTTGTTCAACAGTTCGTTCCCTGAAAACACAACCAGCACAACTATCTAGGAAGTCCCTAAAAGCATCGGTTAGTCCATTATAAAAGATATCAAGTATTTCGTTTTTCTTGAGAGGATGATCAGGCAAAGCATTAAGCAACTGGAGAAGCCTCCCCCAAGCTTGTGGGAGACTCTCTTCTTCAATTTGCACAAAGTTAAATATTTCCTGTAAGGCAGCTTGTTTCTTATGAGCAGGAAAATATTTTTCAGAGAAGTAGTAAATCATATCCTGGGGACTACGCACACAACCAGGAGTAAGAGTATTGTACCATGTCTTAGCATCACCCTTTAATGAGAATGGAAATAACTTAAGGATATAATAGTAGCGAATCTTCTCATCGTGAGCAAAGAGGGTGGCTATATCATTCAGCTTAGTAAGGTGTGCCACTACAGTTTCAGTTTCATAGCCATGGAAAGGATCAGATTCAACCAAAGTAATTAACTCTGGGTCGACAGAGAACTCATAATACTTATCGGTAACACAAATAGGTGAAGTAGCAAACTTAGGATCACATTTCGTTCTAGCATTCAAAGTCTTTTCATTATACTTGCATAGCAATTTCTTAAGATCGTCTCTATCCTTGCAAGAAAGAATTTCTCTACTTATCTCTTCGTCCATAACATAACCTTCAGGTATCTTGGGCATTTCAAACTTAGGAGAGCTAGGACTAATAGGAGTTTCATCATCATAATCAGTTTCATAAGCTTCATCAGTTTCAGCAATTTCATTTTCTTTAGCTCTAGCAATTTGTTCATCAAGAAATTCTCCTAGTGGCACATTATCATCAAGCATGGTACTAGCATCATCATAAGCATCATTCATAGTAGAGGCAGCAACATCAATAACTTGCGACATATCAGGATTCACTACTGGAATCAGTTCATTTGCCGTCCGCTGGCACACGGCAAAGAAGTTCTTTGCCGTCAGCTTCTGAAAAACAGATGGCAACGGCAAGACAGACGGCAAAGGTCATGTTTGCCATCAGCCTGTTCTTTGCCGTTTGCTGGCCGATGGCAAAGATGCGCCAGGCAGACGGCAAAGAGACCAGGCGGGCCCCACTGCAAAGTTGCCGTCAGGGATGTCATTGCCATCCGCCTCCCCCCTCTTTGCCGTCTGCTAGCAAACGGCAAAGAGGATGCCCACATAACGGCCACGGCGCCCCCTCCCCACCCCCTTCTCTCTGCCCCCATCTCTCCACCTCTCTCTCTCCCCACCACCACCGCGCCGCCCGACACCACCGCGCCGCCGCCCTCCCCTCGCTAGCTCCCCGCGCCGGCCCCTCCCTATGCTCTCTCCCCCCTCTCCTCACCTCTCTCTCTCTCCTCGCCACCACATCGCCGCCCCACCACCACCGCACCGTCCCCCACCACCGCGCCGCCCTCTCCCCGCCCCCCACCACCACGCCGCCCCCCTCCCTGCGCCGCCCCCCACCACCGCGCCGCCCCCCCTCCCCGCACCGGCTCCACGCTCCGCCCCTTCCCCGAGCCGGCAACCACCACGGCGCCGCCCCCCTCAGCTCGCCGGCTCCCCTCGCCCCCACCGCCCCGGCCGCCCCCGCCGACCCGGCAGCCCCCACCCAACTCCGGTGAGTGCCCGGCCGTCCCCCCCACCTTTTTTTCCTGTTTTTTTCTGTTAAGTTAGTTTATTAGGTTATTAGGTTAGGTTATTAAGTTAGGTTAGGTTATTAGGTTATTAGGTTAGGTTAAGTTAGTTTATTAGGTTAGTTAGTTTGTTAGGTTATAAAAAACTTAGAAGAAAAGAAAAAAATTAGAAGAAAAGATGAAAGAAAGAAAAGGAAAAAGGAAAAGAAGAAGAAGAAGAAGAAGAAGAAGAAGAAAAGGAAGTAGAAGAAGAAGAAGAAAAGGAAGAAGAGGAAAAAAAGAAGAGGAGGAAGAAGAAAACGACACCCCGACACCCCGACACGACCCCCCGACACGACACCCTGACACGACACCCCGACACCCCGACACGGCACCCCGACACGACACCCCGACACCCAGACACGACACCCTGGCAACGCCCCTCCGGTGAGCCCCCTGCACGACACCCCCGGCACGATACCCCTGGCGACGCCCCTCCGGTGAGCCCCATGCACGACTCCCCGGCATGACACCCCGGCAACACCACGGCACGTCACCCCGCACAGCTGTTAATACGCCGCCCTCGGCGCCACTGACCCCCGACCCCCTACCCTCGACACCTCTTCGGCCTCTTGTTGACCGAAAAGGTGCTCTTCGTGTTGGAAATATGCCCTAGAGGCAATAATAAAAGTAGTTATTATTATATTTCCTTGTTCATGATAATCGTTTATTATCCATGCTATAATTGTATTAATTGGAAACACTGATACATGTGTGGACACATAGGCAACACTGTGTCCCTAGAATGCCTCTAGTAGACTAGCTTGTTGATCAAAGATGCTCAAGGTTTCCTAGCCATAGACATGAGATGTCATTTGATAACAGGATCACATCATTAGGAGAATGATGTGATGGACAAGACCCAAACTATAAACGTAGCATATGATCGTGTCAGTTTATTGCTATAGTTTTCTGCATGTCAAGTATTTGTTCCTATGACCATGAGATCATGCAACTAACTGACACCGGAGGAGTAGCTTGTGTGTATCAAACGTCGCAACGTAACTGGGTGACTATAAAGATGCTCTACAGGTATCTCCGAGCATGTCTGTTGAGTGGGCATGGATCAAGACTGGGATTTGTTACTCCGTGTAACGGAGAGGTATCTCGGGGCCCACTCGGTAATACAACATCACACCAAAGCCTTGCAAGCAATGTGACTAAAGTGTTAGCCACGGGATCTTGTATTACGGAACGAGTAAAGAGAATTGCCGGTAACGAGATTGAACTAGGTATAGAGATACTGACGATCGAATCTCAGGCAAGTAACGTACCGAAGAACAAAGGGAACAGCATACGGGATTAACTGAATCCTTGACATAGAGGTTCAACCGATAAAGATCTTCGTAGAATATGTAGGAACCAATATGGGCATCCAGGTCCCGCTATTGGTTATTGACCGTAGAGGTGTCTCGGTCATGTCTACATAGTTCTCGAACCCGCAGGGTCTGCACACTTAAGGTTCGGTGACGTTTCGTAAGTATTGAGTTATGTATGGTGGTGACCGAAGGTTGTTCGGAGTCCCAGATGAGATCCCGGACGTCACGAGGAGCTCTGGAATGGTCCGGAGGTAAATATTGATATATAGGAAGTCCCGTTTTGGTCACCGGAAAAGTTTCGGGTATTTCGGTAGTGTACCGGGAGTGCCGGGAGGGTATCGGGGGACCATCGGGAGGGGCCTCTCGCCCCAAAGGATCTCATGGGCTGTGGGAGGAGTCAAACCAGCCCCTAGTGGGCTGGCCGAACCCCCCACTAAATCCCATGCGGCTAGGGGTGGGAAAACCCACAGGTGGAAAAGGTTTCCAAGTGGGGGAGGAGGAATCCTACTCCTAGTAGGATTGGAATTGGACTCCACCACCTCCCCACTTCGGCCGCACCTAGGGGCAGCCCTAGGGGCGCCGGCCTCCCTCCCCTTCCTCCTATATATACTGGAGGGGAAACAGGGCAGCCGCACTAGAAAACCCTAAGCCACGGTGCAGCCCTCTCTCCCCAATAGATCAAGTCCTCTAGTTTTCAGCGGTGCTTAGGCGAAGCCCTGCTGGAATAGTTCCACCACCACCACCGCCGTGCCGTCACGCTGCCGGAGAACTCATCTACCTCTCCGCTCCCTCTTGCTGGATCAAGAAGGCGGAGATCGTCATCGAGCTGTACGTGTGTTGAACGCGGAGGTGCCGTCCGTTCGGCGCTAGATCGGGACGGGTCGTGATTGGATCGCGGGACGCTCGGCGATTTGGATTGCGAAGACGTTCGACTATATCAACCGCCTTTCTTAATGCTTCCCACTTAGCGGTCTACAAGGGTATGTAGATCCACTCTCCCTCTCGTAATTGCTCATCACCATGGATAGATCTTGCGTGTGCGTAGGAAAATTTTTGTTTCCCATGCAACGTTCCCCAACAGTGGCATCTGAGCTAGGTCTATGTGTAGATGAGATCACGAGTAGAACACAAAAGAGTTTGTGGGCGTTGATATTCAGATTGCTTCCTCCCTTGGTCTTTTCTTGATATGGCGGTATTGTGGGATGAAGCGGCCCGGACCAACATTACTCGTACACTTACGAGAGACCGGTTCCATCAATTGACATGCAACTTCGTTGCATAAAGATGGCAGGCGGGTGTCTATTTCTCCCACTTTAGTTGGATCGGATTCGACAAAGGCGGTCCTTGAGAAGGTTGAATAGCAATTTGTGTATCACCGTTGTGGTTTTTGCGTAGGTAAGAATTGTTCTTGCTAGTTACCCGTAGCAGCCACGTAAAACATGCAACAACAATTAGAGGACGTCTAACTTGTTTTTGCAGGGTATGTTGTGATGTGATATGGCCAATTACGTGATGAGATATATGTGATGTATGAGATGATCATGTATTGTATAGAATATCATGACTTGCATGTCGATGAGTACGGCAACCGGCAGGAGCCATAGGGTTGTCTTTAATTATTTTTACCGTTTTGCTTTACTTTATCGCTATGAGTTAGCAATAGTCGTGGAAGGAACAGTCGGCTCAACAACCGCATGGCGACACGTTGATGGAGATCAAGATGATGGAGATCATGGTGTCATGCCGGTGACGATGGAGATCATGCCGGTGCTTTGGAGATGGAGATCAAAAGCACAAGTTCATGGCCATATCATGTCACTTATGGTTTGCATGTGATGTTAATCCATTTATGCATCTTATTTTTCTTAGGACGATGGTAGCATTATAAGGTGATCCCTCACTAAAATTTCAAGACAAAATTGTGCTCTTCCCGAGTGTGCACCGTTGCGAAAGTTCGTCATTTCGAGACACCACGTGATGATCGGGCGTGATAGACTCTACGTTCGCATACAACGGGTGCAAGCCAGTGTTGCACGTGCGGAACACTCGGGTTAAACTTGACGAGCCTAGCATGTACAGACATGGTCTCGGAACACAAGAGACCGAAAGGTCGAACATGAGTCATATAGTAGATATGATCAACATGAAGATCGGACTTGAGTTGGTGAATTTGGATCATGTGACACTCGAATGACCAGAGGGATGTCAATTTGAGTGGGAGTTTTTTAAGTAATATGATTAACCAAACTCATTATCTTGAACAATAGTCTAAGTTGTTTTTGCAAATTTTATGTTGTAGATCATGGCTCGCGCAGTAGCACCCCTGAATTTTAATGCATTCCTAGAGAAAGCTAAGTTGAAAGATGATGGAAGTAACTTTATGGACTGGGCCCATAATCTAAGGATTATTCTTACGGCTTCCCAAAAGGGTTATGTCCTTGATGCACCGCTTGGTGATCCACCCGCTCCAGTTGAGTCTCCAGACGTTGTGAACGCCTAGCAGGCTCGTTCTGATGATTACTCAATGGTTCAATGTGCAATGTTGTATGGCTTAGAACCGGGACTTCAAAGTCGTTTTGAACATCATGGAGCATATGATATGTTCCTGGAGTTGAAGTTTATCTTTCAGAAGAATGCGCGGATCGAGAGGTATGAGACCTCCGATAAGTTCTATGCCTGCAAGATGGAGGAGAACGGGTCTGTCAGTGAACACATACTCAAAATGTTTGGGTATTCCACCCGTCTGGCTGAATTGGTGATGCCCCTTCCAGCAGAGGCGATCACTGACAGAGTTCTTCAATCATTGCCACCTAGCTACAAGAGCTTCATGTTGAACTATAACATACACGGGATGAACAAGTCAGTCGTCGAGCTATTTGCGATGTTGAAAGTCACTGAGTCTGAGATTCAGAAGGAGCATCAAGTGTTGATGGTCAATAAAACCACTAGTTTCAAGAAGAATGGCAAGGGTAAGAAGGGTAACTCCAAGAAGAGTGGCAAAGCAGTTGCCCCTCCCATGAAGAAACCCAAGGCTGGACCCAAGCCAAAAACTGAGTGCTTTCATTGCAAGGGAACTGGTCACTGGAAGCAGAACTGCCCCAAGTATCTGGCTGACAAGAAGGCGGCCAACAACAAACAAGGTATATATGATATACATGTTATTGATGTGTACCTTACCAACTCTCGTTGTAGTGCCTGGGTATTTGATACCGGTGCGGTTGCTCACATTTCCAACTCAAAACAGGAATTGTGGAATAGACGGAGGCTGGCAAAGGACGAAGTGACGATGCGCGTGGGAAATGGTTCCAAGGTTGATGTGATCGCCGTCGGCACGCTCGCTCTTCGATTACCATCGGGATTAGTGATGAACCTGAATAATTGTTATTTGGTGCCTGCGTTAAGCATGAACGTTATATCTGGATCTTGTTTATTGCGAGATGGTTACTCATTTAAATCAGAGAATAATGGTTGTTCTATTTATATGAGTAATATCTTTTATGGTCATGCACCCAATGTGACGGGTTTATTCTTATTGAATCTCGATAGTGATGATACACATGTTCATAACATTGATGCCAAAAGATGTAGAATTGATAATGATAGTACCACTTTCTTGTGGCACTGCCGTTTAGGTCATATTGGTGTAAAACGCATGAAGAAGCTCCATGCTGATGGACTTTTGGAAATTATGAGTTAGGTCATATATTTTCCGATTTTGTTATCAAAAACATCATATTTGTGTTGATCGGGTGGATTTCAATGTGCAGTTGTTTCGTCGCTGCGAGGGTCTGGTGTTCGACGACCTCCCCGTGCATTGGACGAGCTCCGCCCCTGCGTTCGTGGGTGAGCACAAATGACATCTCCTCCCCCCCTTACTTTGCTCTGTTCCGGTCTTCGTGTCGATGAAACTTGCTAGCTATAGGTGTCTTCAATCATAAGTATGTGTGACCAGTATGCGTCTCCCGTTCGAAAGGGCGGCATCTATAAATATGCATGTCTTTGCATATTTATAAGTGAATTGTCCAACGTTATCCATGGACAGCCCGAGTATGTGTAGATTGAGTTCGTTTTCCCATATGCTCTGCTCCGGATCCGATGCAGAATTTCGTCAGTGCTTCCCTGTTGTTCTCCGGGTACACATCCTCTCTGTTTATTGCCGAGACGTATATCAGGAGAACAGCGGGGAGGTGCTGCCAAAATTCTGCGTCGGATCCGGAGCAGAGCATGGGAAAACGAACCCAATCTACACATACTCGGGTGGGATTAGGACCTATCTTTACCTATTAGCGTGTAGCAATGTTGAGGATATCGCTTATCGTTAGCGTCTCGATCAGCTGGGGATTAGAGATTAATCTTAAATCAGTCGATTAATCGATTTTATCGGTCGACTATTAATCGGTCATTTTTTTCAAATCCTAGGTTCCCAACAATAAAATATGCTATATTCAACACCAAAAAAATATTGGACAGAAGTGTTACCTTGATTCCTAGGCTTTTAATCCTCGTATAATGATAAACAAAATAGCACAATAGTACATATTGTGTAACAAGGTCCACAAAACGCAAATAAACATAGCTTTTGCAAACATAGTGCTATGAATAGGCCCGATTTATCGGTAGATTCCCAATAAATCACTTGTCATAGCAACAAATCGGCCAAAATGATAAACGGTGAAGATAAGGCATAATCTTATCGGTCACCCCAAGAGTAGCGATAAATCGGATGATAAATCGCTGAATCGGAAGATTTTTTGAACAGTGGCGTGTAGGTTGCATGGACGTAATAAAACTGACAAACTGGATTAACTGATAAATATATATGCTGAATTATATATATATTTCTTGTGTGTCTAGTAGCTATGCAAGATGAGTGATCGTGCGTGGATGTACACCAGTCACGCTAGTCAGAAAGACATGACCAAAGAATGGTTAACAAATACCAAGGGGTTTGTGAGAGCTGCATTTGCAAATGGTCAGGATATAACATGGTGCCCATGTCCCCGGTGCGACAACTTTAAAAAGCAGACAGAGGGTGAAATGGGTAAACACCTGCAGAAGTGGGGTTTTACGCCTAATTATACGGTGTGGACTTTTCAGGGTGAGTCTGCCCAACATGCCAGAGCTGAGGTGGTTCGTCGTCACACCGACGAGCATGGTACCGGGATCGAATACATGGTGCAAGACTTTGATGATGCTCGGGATTCGGACGATGAGATGGAGGAATCTGCAAAGGCATTCTATGAAATGTTGGAGTCTTCAAAACGTCCTCTCCACGAGCACACTGAGCTTTGTCAGCTGGATGACATCGCACAAGTAATGGCTCTGAAGGCTCAATTCAACTTAGGAAGAGAATGCTACGACGCGATGATGATAATATTTGGACGCTTTCTACCCAAAGGCCATGTACTGCCTGCAAACCTGTACCAGTCGGACAAAATCCTCCGTGTACTTAAGATGCCCTATGAGAAGATAGATGCCTGTGAGAATGGATGTGCCTTATTTTGGCTTGAGTATGCGGACTTGAACTATTGTCCCATTTGCAAGTCTTCCAGGTATGTTGTCGTAGACAACGGTATGGGTGAGAAGAATCAGACAAAAATCCCCGTTAATGTTCTTCGCTATATGCCAATCGTACCAAGACTTCAACGTCTTTTCATGGTCGAAGAGACGGCCAGACAGATGACATGGCACAAATTGGGCAAAAGAACCGAACTAGATGCAGATGGGAATCAGATGTTGGTACACACTTCAGACGCTTTTGCCTGGAAGCACTTCGATGCATTACATAAGGATAAAGTGGCAGATCCAAGGCATCCTCGAGTCGCCATCAGCACTGATGGGTTCAATGTGTTTGGTATGACGGCAACCCAATACAGTTGTTGGCCTGTATTTGTCATTCCACTCAATCTCCCCCCCGGAGAGATTATGAAAAGAAAGAACATTTTCCTGACGTTCATAATTCCAGGGCCCAACTATCCGGGGAAGAATATGAATGTGTACATGTAGCCGCTTAATGATGAATTGCAAGAAGCTTGGGATAATGGGATCAAAACATACAATGCCGCTACAAAACAAAACTTCATGATGCATGTGTGGTACATGTACTCGATGCATGACTTGCTGGCGTATGCGCTATTCGTTGGCTGGTGTGTGCATGGAAGGTTCCCGTGCCCCACATGCAAGGCGGTTCTTCAGTTCCATTGGCTACAGGCGGGTCGCAAGTTTTCTTGCTTCGACTTGCATAGATAGTTCCTGGATCCTCGCCATAAGTTCAGAAAAGACAAGAAGAATTTCATCAAAGGTAGAGTTGTCAAAAACTCTGCACCACCTGCGTTGACAGGCCAATAGACCCTGGATCAGATAAACGCTCTCGAGCCTGATCCAGAGCATCCAGGGTATTTCAAAGGGTATAATTCGCAACACGCCTGGACTCACAAGACATGCTTATGGGATCTGCCTTACTTCAAAGACCTCCTTTGCCCACACAACATCGACGTCATGCACACTGAAAAGAATATCGCCGAGGCCCTTTTTGGTACATTGTTCGGCATAGAGGGGAAGTCAAAGGATAATCCTAAGGCTAGAGTCGATCAGGAGGCTCTATGTGATAGACCATTACAAAACATGCGACAACCGAAAGGAAAGCAGAACTGGACAAAGCCAAAGGCATGGTTCAATCTTGGAAGGTCAGCTATGAGGGAAATGATCTTGTGGGTGGAAATGCAGTTGATGTTCCCCGATGGGTATGCAACGAATCTAAAGAGGGGAGCGAGTCTTGACAAACTAAAAATATTTGGTCTCAAGAGTCATGATTGGCACATATGGCTTGAGCGGGGAATGCCGGTGATGTTGTGTGGCTTTATCCCTGAGGATGAATGGCTAGTACTGGCAGAGCTGAGCTATTTCTTCCGTTCTCTTTGTGCAAAATAACTATCGCCTGTCGTGCTATCTGAAATGGAAGAGTTGGTGCCAGAGTTGATATGCAAGTTAGAGAAGATTTTTCCACCGGGCTTCTTTAATCCAATGCAGCATTTGATTTTGCATCTCCCGACCGAGGCAAGATTGGGGGGCCCGTGCAAAATCGTTGGTGCTACGCAACTGAGAGGATGCAAAAGACGCTTCGAGCAAAATGTAAAAATAAACGTCGAATTGAAGCATCGATGGCCGAGGCATTCATTACTGAGGAGGCGGCAAACTTCGTGACAGCACACTACGAAGCCAAAAATCATCATTTGCATAATCCGAAGCCTCGGTACAATGATGGCGACCCTAAAAAAGGTCGATCCAACCTCAGCCAATTCAAAGGGAAGCTCACACCAGCCGGTGCTTCGAAAGGAATAGCGTTGGATGTCGAAGAATGGCGGACCATTTCATTGTATATCTTCAACAACCTAACAGAAGTGCGGCCGTACATCGAGTAAGTTCTCGGTACATTGTTTTGCAAATTCTAATTCCTTTGAACTGCTCTTATTAGCGGATATTTGATACAGTCGATACATCGCCAAATTCTCAGATGGAGCAGTGATCCAAAAGTATTCCATCGAAGAGTATGAGCTTCTGGCAAAGCATGGAGGCGGCTATCCCGGTTTCATCTCTTGGTTCAAACAAACGGTAATTTCCATTAGACCATTTCATTTCTTCATCTAATTTGCGGCTAATGCAACAATCCCTTTGTATTAAACTTGTAGGCTAATTCAGAGTCTATGGACGCCGAATTGAGACAAGTCGCTAATGGTTTTGACTATTAGGTCCGTTCATTTGACAAATACGACATCAACGGGTATCGCTTTCGTACCTTTGGCAAAGAGCTATCTATGGCCGACCGAAAGTCTACAAATTGTTGTGTCTCTGCTATCGGCGAAGGAGGTACCGAGTATTATGGAAGAGTTGAAGCAATTTATGAACTTCAATTCTATGGTGAAAACCCACCAAACGTCGTAATCTTCAAATGCTATTGGTTCCAGCCGAAGCAGACTAGAAGGACTCATGAACATATAGGGCTAGTCGAAATCAAACAAAGCACCCATTTAGATGTTCCCGATGTCTATATTACGGCTCAACAGGCGACCCAAGTTTTCTATCTACCATGGGCCTGCCAAACTGATCCAAATCTGAATGGTTGGGATGTCGTTTATGAAGTGCCGCCACATTTTAGACCACCTCCCCTCAATGAAGAGGAGTATGAACCTCACATTAACCAGACACATATGAAGGAGAATTCTTCCAAGAAACACGTCTTTCCAGAAAACGTTTCAAGAACAGCTCTACTTCACCCTAGAACATTGAAGTAGACAGCGACTGTGAATCCGACTTCACCCCTGAGCTGGAACAAGAAGAGACGGAACAACAAGAGGTTACTACTGTGGACGACCTGTCAATGCTTGACCGATTACATAAAGGAGGCCTTCCACATGTTGTTCCCGATAGTGATGATGATGATGCATTTATTGATGATAGTGATGATGATGATCCCGGAGCATATATAGACGATCAAGATTATTATTAGTTCATATTAGGTATTCAATTTTTATTATATACATGATGATGATACACTTAAATTATATACATGTCGGTATTCAATTTTCATTATTCATGTTGGTATTCAAATTTTTTATGTTGTACTAATTTCGTTCACTCTTTGTCATGGCAGGTGTTGAAAGATGGTGGGCGCGGGTCCAGAGCGTTCCGCGGCTCAGTCTTCGTCGGCGCGTGGTAGGAGGGGTACTAGCCTTCCACCACAGCATCTCCGGAGAGCGTTGCTCGACTGTATGCAGACACAGGCGGGAGCTTCTTCGTTGGCGTCGTTGCCCACCGAGAGAGGAGGTCGGGGGAAGAAGAGAGGTACACGTGCCCGTGCTGGGAGAGGTAGGAAGGCTGCTACGCCTTCCTCGCCACCACCCCCAGCTGATTCACCCGAGCACGGGACTGCTAGGGTGGACCCGTCTGAGGAGGAGGCTACGCGGACTCCGGTCCACGAGCCTAGGGTGGACCCGTCTGAGGAGGAGGCTAGGCGGACTCCGGTCCATGAGCCTAGGGTCGACGAGCCTTCGTCCCACGAGACTCCTGTCCCACAGGCTTCGTCCCACGAGACTCCGGGGCAGAGCAGGGATCAGGGTATGTCCCAGTAGACCCAATGGGATAGCTGGCCGGAGCCGAGTGGCCATGCTGATTGTGGCGGGGATGGGTTTCCTGATAGCGAGGACGAGGTGGTTGAGGGGGGGGAGGTCTACCAGCGTGGTGGTACACGGCTCCCCCCCGTGCCGGTGACCCACGAGTAGAGGTGGTTGATGAGGCCTAAGGGGGAGAAGTAAGTGCATTTACTCTTTTTTAACCTTTTGCCTTCACGTTTCTTCAAATATCTAATGCGTTGGCTTTGTCATACTGCAGGGGTTGGACTCATGCCAAGGGTGCCCGCAGGCCCAACTCCGTCCTTGGTGTGATTTGCCGGCACAACTTTTCGGGGTTTGTCGCGTTGCCTGGTGAGGGCCAGGTTCGAGAGCTAGGATTAACCTGGGAGCACAACTTGGCTGCCCCGGCCCCTCCGGAGACGAGGATCGACGGTGTCTTGTGCCACACGAGGGCCGACATGGTGATCAGACAGTTTTGGGTAAGTTTTCCTTTACACAATTAAAAATCAACAATAGCTATTTATTGTACTAATCAGTGTTGTCTTGTTTGATTGCAGACCTTCTACAGGTGTGAGGAGGGGTACGAGGAGGCCGCGGCAAAGGTTATCGAAGGCGAGTGCAAGCGCCTACTACAGAACTTATGGCACGAGGCTCGACCGCAGGCTGTTCGAGACTACTACGCCTCGTTGAAAGTTAAGAAGGAAAAGACGAAGTGCCGCGGAAAGTTTCTGGACAAGGAGCAGTACATGAAGGTAATCACCTTTTCTTAAGGCCTTGTACTTAGTTTCCTTGATTTGATTCGTAGGTGTAGCGCTCAAATTAATCTTTACTCACTTAGGTGCCCCCGAGATGGTGTGCGGATAAGATGGATTGTTGGGAGGCGTTGGTGGATGAGTGGTGCTCAGAGCAATGGCGAGCCGCCCACGACAACGCCAAGGACCGGCATGCCAAAATGGTTGGTGTGCCACACCATCAAGGCAGCGCCGACCTATATCAGTTCGGGGAGAAGTGGGTATGTTGTTTGCTTCATTATTCATGCAATTCATTCTTGATGCTTGCTTGAGCCCTTTACTAATACTTTGTTCCTCTCTCTCTTTTTTAGGCGCATCACAATAACACGGAGGTGCCAGGGATGTACGACCTCTATGCCATGGCCCATACTGCCTCGTACAAGAAGGCGAAGGCATTCTCTGAGTCTGACCTCGAACATCCCGAGAACTTCACCAACATGTCCTCCCACCACAAGCTCGTGAGGTACAGATATGTGGGGAAGAAGGTGAATGGGGAGGACTTCAACCCGAGCTAGCATCCTATTGATCCAGAGCTGGTGATGGTGGCTGGCGGCGGGAGGCCCCATGGCTCGGTAGCCATTGGATATGGACTTAACGGTCTTCTCGCACTCTCCGGGAGATCAAGGCGCGCCAAACGAGCTCCTGTCCTGAGATAAGGCCTCGTCCACGGCCAGTCGAGCTCGACATCGAGGTTAGTCATACGGACCCAGATAGCTTTCCTCTATTACATTGTGTGTGCGAACAAAGATGATTACAATGCTAACGAGGAGTTGTGTTGCAGGCTGCTCTGCAGAAAGAGAGAGAGGCAACCCAGGCGATTCTGGAGGAACAGGCCCGGCAGGCGGCGGAGGAGAAGAGGGATTTGGAGGAGAGGACGGCTAAGTTGTTGGAGGAGGAGAGGGCACGGAACGATGCATCTAACCGGGCCATGTACGAGGTCATCTTGGTAAGTTTCTTCTTCATATTAGCCAAATCATGCACTACAGGTTCGTTTCATTAATAACCAATATGATTGACTTGTCAAAACCAAATGTGCAGTCTATGTGCGAGAAGTCCGGCCAGACCCCTCCGCCGATGCCAGTCATTACCACGGCGGGAACGGTGAGTTTCATTTGAATGGTCATTAGTTACTAGTCTTAACATTTCAGTGTCATCATGCTAACGAGACTTTGCAAATGATCTTTGGTGCAGCATAACTCCCGAGCCGCATCGCACGACCCTTCTCCAGAGCATCCTTCTCCAGGCCCGAGCAACCCCGGTGCTTCACCTCCGTGATGACGAGGACGGTAAGCCCAAATATGCCACTTACTTGGATCATTTTCTCAAAGAAAGACAAACTTAGCACTTAGACAAAATTACGTACTTTCGGTCTGTCGGAGCTCCTTGTGAGAGTTTCATGCCTCTTCTTGATGGAGGAATCCCAACTGTTGTCGCGGGCGTCGTTTCTTCTCCTTCTCTCTATATATACCTTGGTATATTGCGAGCGAGGAGAAGGGGAAACGACCATCACCGACGGTCGAAATATTAGTGTTAGGTAGTGTCCACCAACATACACCACCATATAAGTGTGAGTGAGTGCGCACCATACACCATGAGGCATGAGAGTTTTTGTAAGGAAAACCTCGAAAGACCGAAAGTCAAGCTCAACAAATGGCATAACAACCTTAGTTAGCTCATAAATGTCATATTTTACCTAAGTTAGCTTTGTTTCCTCTACAATGACATAGTAAGCTTACTTACCTCCAAAATGACATATTTTACCTAAGTTAGCTCTAAAATGACCTATACTTAGCATTGTTCTCTCCAAAATGACATTGTAAGCTTACCTACCTGATTAGCTCCGAAATGACCTATTTTACCTAGGTTAGCTCTAAAATGACCTATACTTAGCTTTGTTTCCTCCACAATGACATAATAAGCTTAGTTAACTCAAAAATGGCATAATAGCCTTGGTAACCTCAAAAATGGCATAATAGCCTTGGTAAAATGACACAATAAGCTTATTTAGGTCAAAAATGACATAATTACCAAGGTTAGCTCTAAAATGACACAAATAAGCAATAAGAAGAAGAAAAACAAGAGGAGAAAGAGAAAGAGAAGAAAAACGCTTCTTCATCATCATCATCATCTTCTTCTTCTTCTTCTAGATCTTCTTCTACTTATTCTAGTATTCTTCTTCTAACTTTCTCATTTCCAATTTTGCTGATTTGATTCACTTCACAGCAGCCTGCTTTGATGGAGTGCTAGTGTTTACTTTCTGTTTTCATTTTGTATCGATGAACTTATGTGAAACTTTCAACCTATGGATGAAACTATTGTAATATGGATGAAAGTATGTATGTATGGATGAAACTATTGTAATATGGTGAAACTTGCACTTTTGATTTGATATGTTTGTTGGATGATCATATTCATATGGCATGGATATGGGTTTTGTGAAATATATATGTATATCATACATTTTGCTTGTGAAAATGCTTGGATATATCAAAAATAAATATAAAAGAGGCAATATGGTTACTTTGCCGTCTGCCACCGACGGCAAAGCCACCTTTGCCGTCTGCCACCGACGGCAAAGGTGACACATGGCAGCCGCCTGTGCAACCTGGGAACACCAGGACTGGGGCCATTTGTCCCCTTTGCAAAGGGGGCCGACGACAAGGGGGGGCAGACGGCAAAGGGGGCGGGCGGCAAAGGGGTGGGGGGCAGACGGCAAAGGGGGCCGACGACAAGGGGGGGGCAGACGGCAAAGGGGGCCGTTAGCCACCTGACGAGGATAACGTCAGTGCTACACCGTCGAGCGTCTTTGCCGTCTGCCCCCTGACGGCAAACAATCTTTGCCGTCCGGTGAGCCTAGGAAGACGGCAAAGAACTCCTTTACCGTAGTTCACAGTGCCGAAACTGTGGCCGTCTGCCGGCTGACGGCAAAGAGGTTTGCTGTCCGCTGTCCTATCCTTTGCCGTCTGCCATGGCAGACGGCAAAGTTCCTGATTCCAGTAGTGATTACTAGCATGTGGTGGTGTTGCAAGCTTATTCATAACAAAAGGTGAATCAAGTGCAGAGCTAGATGGCAGTTCCTTACCTCCCCTCGTAGTAGAGGGAAAAATCTTGGTCCTTGGATCCTTCAAATTCTTCATAGTGATAAATTGAGATAAATCCCAAGTGACTCAACAAATATTGCTATGCTCCCCGGCAACGGCGCCAGAAAAAGGTCTTGATAACCCACAAGTATAGGGGATCGCAATAGTTTTCGAGGGTAGAGTATTCAACCCAAATTTAAAGATTCGACACAAGGAGAGCCAAAGAATACTTGAGAGTATTAGCAGTTGAGTTGTCAATTCAACCACACCTAGAGATTAAATATCTGCAGCAAAGCGATCAGTAGCACAGTAATATGATAGGTTTGATAGTAGTAGCAATAGTAACAGTAGCGGTAACAGTAGTAGCAATAGTTTTGTAGCAGTTGGAACAACAGCAACAACAGTAGTAACTTAGCAAGAACAATAAGTGGAAAGGTCGTAGGCACTGGATCGGTAACTCATTGGATGATATTCATCATATAACAGTCAAAACCTAGGGCGATACAGAACTAGCTCCAGTTCATCAATGTAATGTAGGCATGTATTCCGTAAATAGTCATACGTGCTTATGGAAAAGAACTTGCATGACATCTTTTGTCCTACCCTCCCGTGGCAGCGGGGTCCATAAGGAAACTAAGGGATATTAAGGCCTCCTTTTAATAGAGAACCGGAACAAAGCATTAACACATGGTGAATACATGAACTCCTCAAACTACGGTCATCACCGCGAAGTATCCCAAATATTGTCACTATGGGGTTGCCGGATCATAACACGTAATAGGTGCATATGACTAGGCAAGATCGGATCAAGAACATAGATATAGAAATGATAACATAAACGGTTCAGATCTGAAATCATGGCACTTGGTCCCTAGTGACAAGCATTAGGCATAGCAAAGTCATAGCAACATCAATCTCAGAACATAATGGATACTAGTGATCAAGCCCTAACAAAACTAACTCGATTACATGATGAATCTCATCCAACTCCTCACCGACCAGCAAGCCTATGAAGGAATTACTCACTCCCGGTGGGGAGCATCATGGAATTGGCAATGGAGAAAGGTTGATAATGACGAAAACCGAAGATTCCCCTCTCCGGAGCCCCAAACGGGCTCCAGATCTGGCCTCCCGATGAAGAACAGGAGGTGGCGGCGGCTCCGTCTCGTGAAACGCGATAATTCTTTCTCTCTGATTTTTTTTCCAAATTTAGGAATTTATAGTGGCAGAGATAGGGCAAGTGGGGCCTCGATATGCCCAGCCCCCACCAGGGCGCGCCGGGGGGGGGGGGGGGGCTGGCGCGCCCTGGTGGGTGCTGCGCACCCTGGGCCCCCTCTCTGGTGGTTTCTGGCTCCAGTATTTTTTATCTTTTCCAAAATAAATCTCCAAAAAGTTTCATTCCATTCCGAGAACTTTTATTTCTGCACAAAAACAACACCATGGCAACTCTGCTGAAAACAGCGTCAGTCCGGGTTAGTTCCATTCAAATCATGCAAATTAGAGTCCAAAACAAGGGCAAAAGAGTGAGGAAAAGTAGATACGTTGGAGATGTATCAGTAGCCCAATCCTTTTGAGGCAAAGGACAGGCCGGAACAATCACTAGTAATAAGCAAAGTGTTCTTGAGGGTACACGGGAATTTCGTCTAGTCACTTTTATCATGTTGGTTTGATTCGTGTTCGCTACTTTGATAATTTGATATGTGGGTGGACCAGTGCTAAGGTGTTGTTATTACTTGAACTAACAACCTACTTATGATTAACCCCCTCGCAAGCATCGCAACTACGAGAAAAGTATTAAGACAAAGTCTAACCATAGCATTAAACATGTGGATCCAAATCAGCCCCTTACGAAGTAGCGCATAAACTAGGGTTTAAGCTTCTGTCACTCTAGCAACCCATCATCTAATAACTACTCCACAATGCCTTCCCTTAGGCCCATGAATGGTGAAGTGTCATGTAGTCGACGTTCACATGACACCACTAAGGGAATCACAACATACATATCATCAAAATATCGAACACATATCAAATTCACATGATTACTCGCAACATGACTTCTCCCGTGACCTCAAGAACAAAGGTAACTACTCACAAATAATAATCATGCTCAAGATCAGAGGAGTATTGAATAGCATAATGGATCTGAACATATAATCTTCCACCAAATAAACCATATAGCAATCAACTACACAAGGAAATCAACACTACTAGTCACCCACAGGTACCAATCTGAGGTTCTGGTACAAAGATTGAACACAACAGATGAACTAGGGTTTGAGAGGAGATGGTGATGTTGAAGATGTTGATGAAGATTGGACTCCCAAAGATGAGAGGGTTGTTGGTGATGACAATAGCTTCAATTTTCCCCTCCGGGAGGGAAGTTCCCCCTACGGAATCGCTCCGCCAGAGGGCAAAAGTGCTCCTGCCCAAGTTCCGCCTCGAGGCAGCGGCGCTTCGTCCCAAAAGTCCTTCCTTGATTTTTTATAGGTCAAGAGAGACCTTATACCAGAAGATGGGCACCAGAGGTGGGCCAGTCTAGGCACAACCCATCAGGGCGCGGTCAGGGGTGCCTGGCGCGCCCTGGTGGGTTGTGCCCACCTGGTGGGCCTCCTCCGGTAGTTTCCAGCTCCATTATTTTTTATTAAATGTAAAAATAATCTCCGTAAAATTTCAGCGTCATTGCACTAGTGCAGGCGACTTCTATACAAACGGTTTTTAACCCCTTTCCGTGACGTAGTCTCAAACCATCGCCTTGCATGTGTGGGCGATTGGGGGGGGCTATCCCACATGACCCGAAAAAACCGTTGGCGATGCCTGCTCCCGGTCACACACGATAGGCAAAATTATGTCGTGTGCGATTGGAAGGACTATCCCGAACAGGTATTTAGGAGAAATCGTGTGAGATGTGCATACCATCCCACACAGTGAATCCCAAACATACGTTTCCGTTCGTATTGTACATCACACACAATTTTTGGCTTAACATCGTTTGTGTTAGGGGTGGCCATCACGCACGGTGCCTAGAAGAAACTATTTGGCATAGGGATGTCCATCACATACACGTTTTATGTGAAAACGTTTGCGAATGGGTGTTCTAACGCACACAGTTTGCGCCCGGAAATCGTGTGTGATTGTTCACTGATCCAACACGCCAATTTTCCAGCAAGCGTGTGGGTTTGTTGAGGTCATCGCTGACGGTGTTCTATGACAAACCGTCTTCAATATGAAACCCCAATAATCAGCCTAATTGCTCTATTATTTATAATCCAGCTAGTAAACAAATTGATACTTCCTATCAAGCACACAATATATTTCATTTCGTATTACGGCAACCAGGATTTCATAATTGAAATACATTAGAGTACAACATCATATAGGCATATAGTACCTAGATACCCAATTACACGACAGGACCGAGTTTCACATGCAACATCTAAAACCTTTGGAAAATAGCATCATATACGGTAAATAGACAGATGAATCTCGTCTAGAAAACTGTTGAAGCGGAAGGCAAATATTGAGCCTTCACTGATGTCGAAGGTTCTTGCAACTTTATGCCAGTGCCTGTGGATGGTTGCCCGCCCATCCTTCATCCTCTTGAGGAAGACTTCAAGATTATACAGTGGGTGCTGTATGAATACCTTCCTCACCTCATGACCATACAGGTGGTTTGAGACGTACTCATCGATGAACTGCTTTGGAAAGGACTGGAAACGAAGATATGCGTAAATTGCGTTACTAAAAATTGAAATGTCACAAAGGGAAAAAAGACAGGGTAAAAGAGATAGTACCATCCTATAGTTCACTGATGTCTTCTTCATTGTGCAGACAAACAGCTTGTTGTTTCTCGTTGCAAGTTTCTTTATCTTAACAATCTTTCTGAGTTTCTTGATTAGACTGATATTCATGAACACATCATTTCCCCACATGCAAAATGGGTCGAACAGTGGGTCTAAACCTCTTAAGGCAGGGCCTACATGTGCAAGACCAAATTATTGTTAGAAACCTAAATATTAGAATGGTTCCTGCAATTGCACAATAATGTGCATTAGACAAAGGATCATGAAAGTGCAAACCTCGATGGTAAACCTCAGTGTCTCCCATTGTTCCCCCTGCAACGTGTTTAAGAATAGATATTGATCAGTAAAATCTGTGAATGAAAGATAAACGCATTGCATATCCAACATATGAATTCAAGCCACATGGAAAAGCCAAGCGTGCTAAGAACTATGAAATATAGCAATTGTAGGTTTCACGTGTATAACAAAACAAAATAGTACCAACAATAATTGAACATCACATTGCAGATGATCACCAAAACAACTGAACCAAACAGTTAACTGAGCATCACATTGCACAATACAACATAGTAGTAGAAGGTCAGATTGCATACTAGCATTACATTGCATATTTCAGTAGAGTTTCTTAAGGGAAGGCAGGAGCAACACATGTAGTAGGTAAAATAAACATGCGTAACAAGTGTAGCTAGCTGAACACAGGTCATTAGTAATTAAGCTTAAAAAACAAGATATTCCTCGATGTTGGAGATATCGATAACGCCGGGCTTGGACGAGGGCAAGGCCTCCACATCGTGGGTTCCCTCC
Source organism: Elymus sibiricus (assembly GCA_039707655.1). Lineage (NCBI taxonomy): Eukaryota > Viridiplantae > Streptophyta > Magnoliopsida > Poales > Poaceae > Elymus > Elymus sibiricus. The sequence goes on from CM077663.1 coordinate 382,242,194, forward strand.
TCGTAGTGGGGAGTTGCCTCAGCCTGTCCGGGCACCAACCTGCCTGCTATGGAGTTGAGGAAAGCACGGGCACGCTGAGAAAACAACACGGAGTCGTCATCGAAGGCAACAGTGGAGCCCTGGAGAAAACACAATGAGCTGTTGTTCAAAGCAGCCAACCACGTGGCGGCGTCCGTGCGCGAGGCTTCGATGGTGGCCTCGACATCTAGATGTTGCTGCAAGATCTGGGGGTCAGCACGCATGGCAGCCATCGCGGCCTCATCCGCGCGTGCGGTCGCGATTTGCTTCTCCGCTGCCAGGTGTTCCTTGAGATCCTGGCAATACTGCGTGCACCATGTCTTTCGACGGAGATTATGTGGGGGGTGGGCCGGTGATATTGGTGGAATGTGTCGCGCCAGCGGTCGGGCCATGTGGAATGGAGGAGGAGGGGGTGGAGGGGGGCGGGGGTATGGGGAAGGTTTGGATTACCTGACTATGACTAGCAGGATGAGGCCGAGCAGCAGGAAGGAGCATCGCCGGCGAGGAGGCGGCGCTGCAAGCAAGCAGTGAAGGTCTGAACTTAGGAAATGAAGGGGGGAGCGGGGGGAATGGGAAATGTGTCTTTTGGTTGGTACGAGGGGCGGGGGAGGTAGATATTTGCGCGGCAGCCCAAAATTTCGTTCGGTGCGGCGAAAAAGTAGCACGCACAGTCACATCGGACACAGTACCATTACCATAACTGTGTGCGATATTCAACAACACAAATGTATCCTATAGTTTATCCCGTGTGTGATGAGACTGAACGTGGAAATTTTGGTCTCCAAGCTTCCGGCGTTAGATATCGGATACTACATTGCACACGGTACTTGCATTTCATGTTCATTTGGAAGAGAAAATGGGGATACGGCGGCAAATTTTGGTCCGAATTTCCCTCGTTACATTGGTCATTGCTTAGTTTAACAACACTTGCAAATTTGAGTACTATACAAAAGAGCCTACAGCACCGCCCGCACTTACTTAATCGAGCAACTAATAAACATTAGTTAATTGACTTAAACATTACTCAAACAAAACACCATCGCTCTAGACAGAGACTAATATTCCGCCTGGCATTCGTCGATCTCCTCCGCCTCCTCGATGACCAGCTCCCACTCGACGAACTCCGGGGAATGGAGATCCATGGGATCCATCGCCACATACTCCAGCATCTCGCAGTCTTCGTGCACCATCTCTTTTGATAAGGCCGCCATGAGCCGGGCATGGGCGGCCTTGCTGCGGGCATGGACGGACACAATCTTGGCTCGGGAGGCCGACGATGAACGGACGCCTGCTAGAGCACACTCAACGATTACCAACTCAACGGAGGTGGGTTGTCGACCGGTGTCGGAGAAGGCAGATGTGATTTGTGTAGCGACCGACACGAGATGGGCGTGGGCGGCCTCGAGATGAGACTGGGCATCCGCCATCAGGGCTACGGCGATCGCCGAGGAAATGCCAGTTGATGTGTCGTTCTCGCCATTTGCTATCCCTATCGCGGTTGTTGCTGCCGCCATCTCAGCTGCAGCAGCTGCCCTTTTGGTTGCTGCAGCCGCTCTGTCGGAGGTAGTGGCCGCGTTCAAGCATGTTGAGAGCGCGCTCATGGCTGATGCGGCCACGCTCGGGCTGGAGTCGGTTGCCGAAGTTGCCCTCACGACGGGGATCCACGTCCCCATCTTTCACCGGCGACTATTGAAAAGTAAATTGGTCTGAGGAGTCAGTGCGGTAAACTGCCCGGCGGTGTACTGCAGACGACGAAGCTTCAGGCCTAAGCCATTCATTACGAGGATTGGCCCAAGATATGTTGTACTGCATCACAAACGATTCATGAACGTCAACTGTTTGTGAAAGACTTAATTTTCAAAATGTTTTTAAAACAAAAAATGAGCGTAATTCGACAAAGGACGGTGTTTGGTTTGCAATAAGATTTATGTGCACCGAACACTGGCCAATAGATGTGTCGTGCTAAAATATGGAATTATTCAGGGTCTTTTTGGCATTTTTATAAATTAATTGAGTTTTCTAGACATTTAATGTGTATAATTCAAATTTGAACTATCGTCCCAATGTCCGTGCATCAAAATGGGATGAAAATTCATATTAGTGTCCATGGCTTCATCTTTAGGTCACGGGCAATAAATGGGAATGAACTTCAAACATCTCGGCATCTTGGCTCGGGCACAAACGTTGAGAAACTTGGTTTTTAAATTACTGTAAATCCAAAACGCGTCAGAAATTCTAAAAACTTGGAATGTTGTCATGATAGCACATATGTGCCATGGTAAAAAAATTTCCAACATGGGACAATTTTAGCCACAAGTCGCTTACAAAGCAGAGCTTCTCACTTCAATCTTTGAGGTCCCGATAAAGAAAATGTCGCCTTATGTAGGCAAAACGACATCCGCTCATCTTCTCGCCATGAACTTTTGTTAGAGCCAACTCACACCAGTAAGAGTGTCTTGCTAAAATATGGAATTATTCATCGTTCTTTTCTCATTTTCATACTTAACTAAGTTCTCTTGGCATACAATGTGGATAATTAAAATTTGAACTAAAATCACAAGGTCCGGTGCATCAAAACGGGTTGAAAAATCATATAAGTGTCCATGGCTACTTTGGACCCTATGCAAGATATGGGAATGGATTTCAAACATCTCGGGGTCTTGACTCAGCCACATACATTGAGAAATTTGGTTTTACATCCATGTATAAATCAAAAACTCGTCAGAAAATCAGGAAACTTGGCATGGTGTCATGGCATGGCTCATATGTGTCCTGATGATAAATTGTCCGATTTGGGACAAGTTTTGGCACAAGCCCTTACAAACCTCAGCTACTCACGGGGAAGCTAGCTTTTGTGGTTTCGATAAGGAACATGTCACCGTATGTGGTCGAATCGACATCCGCTGCCTCTTCTTGTCTTGAACTATATATTTCTAGAGGCAACATATACCAAAATGAGCGTCGTTCCAAAATATGAAATTATACATGGTTCGTTTGGGCTTTTTATACATTAATTGACTTTTATATGCATTATTTAACGTGCATATATAATTAAAATTTGAACTATATTCACAAGGTACGGTGCATCAAAATGGGTTGAAAACCGTATAAGCTGTACATGCATCTTTAGGATCCCATGCAATATATGGGAATGAATTTCAAACATCTCGCGGTCCTGGCTCGGCCATACAAACACTGAGAAACACGGGTTTTAAATCATGTGTAAATCAAAAGCTAGTCAGAAAATTCATGAAACTTGGCATGGTGTCATAACATGCATGGCTCATATGCGCCCTGGTAAAATAATGTCCAATTTGGGACAAGTTTTGGCTCAAACCGCGCACAAACCAAAGATTAATTATCACGTGAAGCTTTGTTGCTTCAATATGGAATGTGTCACCTTATGTGGGCGAATCGACATCCGCTGCCTCTTCTCGTCTTGAACTATTTTTATAGGCAACATATACCAAAATGAGAGTATCGTGCCAAAATATGAAATTATACATGGTTCGTTTGGCCTTTTTATACATTTATCGACTTTTATATGCATTATTTAACGTGCATAATTCAAATTTGCACTATAATCAGAGTGACCGGTGCATCTAAATGAGTTGAAAACCGTATAAGTGTACATGCATCTTTAGGATCCCATGCAATATATGGGAATGAATTTCAAACATCTCGCGGTCTTGGCTCGGCCACAAAAACATTGAGAAACTCGGGTTTCAGATCATGAGTAAATCAAAAACTAGTCAGAAAATTCATGAAACTTGGCATGGTGTCATAACATCCATATCCCATATGTGTCCTGGAAAAATAATGTCCAATTTGGGACAAGTTTTGGCAAAACCTAGCACAAACCAAAGATTAATTATCACGTCAAGCTTTGTTGTTTCGATATGGAATGTGTCACCTTATCTAGGCGAATCGACATCCGTTGCCTCTTCTCGTCTTGAACTATTTCTATAGGCAACAAATACCGAAATGAGACTGTCGTGCCAAAATATGATAATATACATGGTTCGTTTGGCCTTTTTATACATTAATTATCTTTTATATGCAGTATTTAACATGCACAATTCAAATCCGAACTACAATCAGAAGGTCCGGTGCATCAAAATGGGTTAAAAACCATATTAGTGTGCATGCATCTTTAGGTCACATGCAAGACATGTGAATGAATTTCAAACATCTTGGGGTCTTGGCTCGGCCACAGAAACATTGAGAAACTAGGGTTTTAAATCATGTAAATCAAAAACTCGTCAGGAGATTCATGAAACTTGGCATGGTTTCATGAACATGGCACGTAAAGGCATCATAGCATTTTGTTTTCCTATCTGATACTTGTTTTAATATATATTTTCTTTTAGAGACAACATTGAGAATATTAATTAAATTATAGTAAATCTAGAACTCACACAAAATTCAAGAAATTTGGCATGGCATCATTATATAGCACAAATATGTTGTGGTATTTTTCATGTCATTAATAGCAAACAAAACTTTTTGGAATAAAGAACTGTCACGTTTCAACGCAAATGGTTGCATTATTTTCAAACCGTTGGCATTCTACTGCCAAGAGTCGCACTCTTTTATTGGCTAGGGCTTAGGAGGTGCCGTGCGAGCAGCTGCTTGAGTTGACAGGAGGCGTGTGAGCTGGCATCCGCCGCGCAGGCTCACCGGGAGGCGTGCGGTCAGTACGCCGAAGACTCACCGGGAATCGAGCCCTTTGACCTCCGTATCCGCCCTCCTCGCTTCCAACCTGTCCATCAATGGCGCCCGAGCCGCTATTTAATATGCGGCTTTACTGCCCACTCACTCACAATCCTCCATATATCTTCGCCTCACATTCCCCTCCATCTTTAGACCTCCACGGCGACCTACGCCATGGTGCAAAAGGATCATATGCCACTAGTCTTCCGGTGTGGTGAAGTTGACACCGAGCCGGAAGAGATAGAACATAAAGACGAATGGGACGCCATTGACATGGCCCTGGAAGAGCTGCATGCCACACCGGATGCTCCCCCGACGCACTCGCCATCAACCATCGCCGTGCCCGCGCCAGCTACCATCCCCGTGGCATTGACGGGCTGGTCACCCAGCATCATCGCAGCGCTGGAAACCGCGGGCATCAGGGAGGTCCCTGCCGACCCTGTGAGCTTGTGTACGTGCAAGCGCCAGCGCCTCTTCCTGCCCCCGTGCTCGTGCGCGCCCTTGCACAGGGCACGCCGGTCCCAGTGCGCGTGCCCGCACCGACGGCGACCGACCCCTTGCGCGCGCCTACACCCACCGCGCCTGTGCCCATGCGCGCGCATGCACCCGTCACGCCCCCCTCAGTGGATTGGGCCGCCGCCATCGACAGCTTTCTCGCAGCGCCGCTAGTCGCCACCCCCCGGCCCCGTACCCGTCGATCGCGCGACGACCGGCTCTTTGATTGTGAAGTTCATAACATTCTGGTCTCGGTTGAAGAACTGTACAACTGCGCCTCGGAGCACGAGAACACCGCCGCAGGAGGCCGCCGCCGCCGCCGCCGCAACTAGTTTTCTTTATATCGTATCTCGATTGTATGAATGTAAAGTGAAAGCTTGACTGAATGAAATCTATGGTTTGATGAACTAAGTATCTATCTCTGAATTTACGTAGCAAACAAAAAACCATCATAGTTTCATCTGAATGAACACACATCACAAACGATTCAGGTTGAATACCCGTTTGAAGATCGACAACTATCTTCGCCCGTAAGCCAAGTCAAAATATTGGCGCGAAGGATTGGTCCAATGCACCATCGCAAACGTTTCTCCAATATGATCCGTGTGCCTAGTACATACAATCCAGGAAGATTTGCATCTATCATACTGGGTAAATTGCCATGTGTCAAATCGAAAACATTGGCATCTGTCGATCTAGTAACATTGGCATTTGTCAACATTGTAGCACTAGCATTCGTCAAGTATTGCAGAAATAAAATCACAATTAGGGTGTAATTTTGCAACTAAAATTCACTTTAAACATGGATTTCATTCATACATTAAGAACTGGTCTTTGTACAATACAGTTCAACTCGACAACTGAACCGAACAAACTTTTCCCAATTGTTGCCAACCACGTACTGAATTAGCTGGTTCAACTATATACTAGCTAACTAAAGTACGTGGTACAGTTCAACCATATCTATAGTTAGATGAACTGAACAAAATAGCTCCTAAATACTTGTACTATGGAGGGGCTTTGTACTACTTCCAGCAGAATCGAGCGCGCTCAGTAAGAGCAAGTGGAGGAGGAGCCTGCCGACGAGTTGGCGGAGACGTGTCCGTTGCTTGCCAGTGCTGCCCTCCGACGCTCAAGACACCCCTCCTTGAAGCGATGGGACTCTGCGTAGATCTCGGCATTCTGCGCCGCCGCTGCGGCTTCTCCTCCGGCCACGGCATCGGTGAGCTTCTTCGCGTGCGTGACCTGGCGCTCCACCTCCTTCTCTAGGAAGTAGATGTAGCGTGCAAGGGTAGCGACGCAGAAGCCCGGCGGCGGGCCTTTGGCGGACTCCACCTCCCGCATTCGGGCCTTGGTGGCGGCGCGGGTTATGACCCCGTAGCCTGACGGCGGGGTCATGGCAAAGATGGACGACGGTGGGGTGGCGGCCCCGGCGGCGGCCGGCGTGGTGGCGGCCACGGCAGCCACCGGCAGCAGTTGCCTTCGGGCAGCGGTGGTGGAGCGTGTAGTTGGTGGCGTGCGCACACCCACCAGGGACACCACGTGCACTACACGCTTCGGAGGACTGCCGCGCCGACGCGGTGAAGCCTCCCAGCTTGAGCTGTCCTCTGGCGGAGTGGTTGGGCGACGATGAACGGCCGGTGCCATTGGCGATTGGGGGAGAAGCAAACTAGACAAGCTATGGGGAGGGGGGATGAAGGCAATGTGGAGTCGCCGGCCGTGAGGGTTTATATAGCAGGCCGGCAAGGATTGGGGATTTCACTGAGCATGGCGGGAAGGTAGAGCCGTAGGACGGTTTTGCGCGCGGGAACCTGCGCGGTTCTGAGCGGGAACGGGATCATCGAGCGGGCGCGTGGCCAAAACCCAAAAGCGGTGCCGAAGCGTGCACTGGAATACTCAGGCGGCAACGCGGTGACAAGAAGTGAGAGAGGAGGACGGACTGAGTGGAGGCACATGGTCAAAATAATAAAACGTCCGCGATAATAATACAGGCAAACGGCACTTCCCAACGTAGCGTCTGTAATGATTTCATCCATCGCTGACAATTATTTGGCAGCAACTGTCTGCCCACAACACACACAGCTTGTCAGTATGAATCGTCAGTGTTATTTCTGGTGTTCGCACACGATTCTCATTAGTCACCTGTTTGCTGTATATCGCACACATCGTGTTATGCCGAGTCGTTTGTGTTCTGATGTATCAGCGCACACAGTTTATCCTAGTGAACTGTATGCCGTACTTTGCACATGTATGTAGTTTTGGTAACCGCTTCTGTTTTCTTCCCTAATCACAAACGGTTCATAAGAACAAACTGTCTGCCGTAGATCGCACACGCAACTACTTTCTGAATCGTATTTGATGGATCCACCTTCGCACACAGTTCGTGCTATTAGCGACGGAGCTTGCACTATACCGTTTGCGATTCATGCATCGCACACAGTTTCGTCGAAGGGTCTCTGGTTGATGTGTCGCGTTAGCAGCATCCTGCAGTAGTGTTGGAGTTTTGCAGAATAGGTATCTCTGACGTGCTTTTCTTGGGTTCAGAATTCCAGCTGCCGGTATTCTCCCTCCTTGTGTAAACCTTGAATATTATGAGAGAAAAGGCATTAGAATCACTCCCCAAAGCATTATTATTCAATAAAACAAAGTAAATAACAGTAGGAAATCATGATGCAAAATGGACGTATCACTGATTGTACTAATAAATCTAGAAAGCTGTTTACTCTGGTCTGTACTTCGTTACATAATAATATATGCTCCGGTCTAGTATCATCATTAAGGTTATAAATCACCGTCCTTTTTGATTGATTGATGTTTTCAAACAAATTTATTTTTTTATATAAAAGAAGAGCATATCCATTCCGTACCGAAATCGGCCAAGAATTCAAATGCTATTTCACGCAAAGAACCAAGTCCAAAATCTAGCTCCAGTTACGATCGAACGACGCTAACTGGACGGAACCGTGGCGGAAGGGCAAAAGCATAAGATTTGCAAAGTGGTTTGCGCAAGAACAAACATTTTTGAAAACTAAGGGTAAACCTGCCAAGGGGGACACAACTAAGGACACAGAAATAATTATCCTTATTACAAAAGATGGAGTAGAAGCATGGTATTTTAGCACCAGATTTGGTCAATGTACCTTGCACTTTCATTTGGCACGCAGGTATTTCAGAAGTACTACCCGTCTCTCAAATTATGAACGGTTTTTTTATTCTTATTGCAGCTGGGTGCCTGATTGTTAAACGTGAAATATCTCGAGTAGCGGTTGATGACCCACAAGTATTGGGGATCAATCGTAGTCCTTCCGATAAGTAAGAGTGTCGAACCCAACAAGGAGCAGAAGGAAATGGCAAGTGATACGCCCATTTTGCATCATGATTTCCTACTGTTATTTACTTTGTTTTGTTGAATAATAATGCTTTGGGGAGTGATTCTAATGCCTTTTCTCTCATAATATGCAAGGTTTACACAAAGATGGAGAATACCGGCAGCTGGAATTCTGGACCTAAGAAAAGCACGTCAGAGATACCTATTCTGCACAACTCCAATGAAGCTGAAATTTTACGGAGATTATTTTTGTATTTAATAAAAAATACTGGAGCATAAAACTACGGAGGGGGCCTGCCAGGTGGGCACAACCCACCAGGGCACGCCAGACCCCCCAGGGCGCGCCCTGGTGTATCGTGGCCACCTCGGCCCACCTCCGGAGCCCATCTTCTGGTATATAGTCACATTTGACCTAGAAAAAATCAGAGGAGGACTTTCGGGATGAAGCGCCGCCGCCTCGAGGCGGAACTTGGGCAGGAGCACTTTTGCCCTCCGGCAGAGCGATTCCGTAGGGGGAACTTCCCTCCCGGAGGGGGAAATCGAAGCCATCGTCATCACCAACACCCCTCTCATCTTTGGGAGGCCAATATTCATCAACATGTTCAATAGCATCATCTCCTCTCAAACCCTAGTTCATCTCTTGTGTTCAATCTTTGTACCGGAACCTCAGATTGGTACCTGTGGGTGACTAGTAGTGTTGATTACCTTGCGTAGTTGATTACTATATGGTTTATTTGGTGGAAGATTATATGTTCAGATCCATTATGCTATTTAATACCCCTCTGATCTTGAGCATGATTATTATTTGTGAGTAGTTACCTTTGTTCTTGAGGTCACGGGAGAAGTCATGTTGCGAGTAATCATGTGAATTTGATATGTGTTCGATATTTTGATGATATGTATGTTGTGATTCCCTTAGTGGTGTCATGTGAACGTCGACTACATGACACTTCACCATTCATGGGCCTAAGGGAATGCATTGTGGAGTAGTTATTAGATGATGGGTTGCTAGAGTGACAGAAGCTTAAACCCTAGTTTATGTGCTACTTCGTAAGGGGGTGATTTGGATCCAAGCGTTTAATGCTATGGTTAGATTTTATCTTAATACTTTTCTCGTAGTTGTGGATGCTTGCGAGGGGGTTAATCATAAGTGGGAGGTTGTTCAAGTAAGAACAGCACCCAAGCACCGGTCCACCCACATATCAAATTATCAAAGTAGCGAACACAAATCAAACCAACATGATAAAAGTGACTAGATGAAATTCCCGTGTACCCTCAAGAACACTTTGCCTATTACTAGAGATTGTTCTGGCCTGTCCTATGCCACAAAAGGATTGGGCTACCTTGTTTCATCTTGTTTACCGTTACCGTTACTTGCTTGTTACCAATTATCTTGCTATCAAACTATCTGTTACCTACAATTTCAATGCTTGCAGAAATTACCTTGCTGAAAACCGCTTGTCATTTCCTTCTGCTCCTCGTTGGGTTCGACACTCTTACTTATCGAAAGGACTACGATTGATACCCTATACTTGTGGGTCATCAAGACACTTTTCTGGCGCCGTTGCCGGGGAGTGAAGCGCTCTTGGTAAGTGGAAATCGGTAAGGAAAAACTTATACTACGTGCTGAAATTTATTGCTACTTGCTACTATGGAAAACAATCCTTTGAGGGGTTTATTCGGGGTATGTTCACCTCGACCGGAACCACAATTAGTTGCTCCTCAACCTACAGAACCTACTGAAAATATTACTTATGAAATTCCTTCGGGTATGGTAGAACAACTGCTTGCTAAACCTTATGTAGGAGATGGAACTGAACATCCTGATATGCACCTCTTATATGTGAACGAAATTTGTGGATTATTTAAGCTTGCAGGTTTACCCGGAGATGAAGTTAAGAAGATGGTTTTCCTTTTATCTTTGGTGGGAAAAGCGTTGACATGGTATAGGCTATGCGATGATCTTGGATCGTGGAACTGGAATCGTTTGCAATTGGAATTCCACCAAAAGTTTTATCCCATGCATCTAGTTCATCGTGATCGAAATTATATATATAATTTTTGGCCTCGTGAAGGAGAAAGTATCGCTCTAGCTTGGGGGAGGCTTAAGTCAATGTTATATTCATGCCCCAATCATGACATTCCGAGAGAAGTTATCATTCAGAATTTTTATGCTCGGCTTTCTCATAATGATTAATCCATGCTCGATACTTCTTGTGCTGGTTCTTATATGAAGAAGGCTATTGAATTCAAGTGGGATCTCTTAGAAAGAATTAAACGCAACTCTGAGGATTGGGAACTCAACGAAGGTAATGAGTCGGGTATAAAGATTGAATTTGATTGTGTTAAATCTTTTATGAATACCGATACTTTTCATAAGTTTAGCACTAAATATGGACTTGACTCTGAGATATTAGCCTCTTTCTGCGAAGCATTTGCTACTCACGTTGACCTCCCTAAGGAGAAGTGGTTTAAATATCACCCCCCTATTAAATAAGAAATTAAAGAACCGGTCATAGCTAAAGAAGAAACCATCTTTTACAATGTTGATCCAGTTGTGCCTACCGCTTATATTGAAAACCCACCTTTCCCTGATAGGATAAAGGAACATGCTAAGGTATCAACTGTGGTTCGTAAGAGTAATATAAGAGCACCTAAATCCCCTGAGCAAATTAAAGTAGAACTTAGTGTTGCTATGGTTAAAGATCTCTTGGTAGAAAATATTGATGGGCATGTTATCTAGTTTTGTGATGAAGCTGCTAGAATTGCTAAACCCGATGAAAAAGATAAACATAGACCCATAGAAGGCATGCCTGTTGTCTCAGTCAAAATAGAAGATCATTGCTATCATGGTTTATGTGATTTGGGTGCTAGTGTGAGTGCTATCCCTTTTACTCTATACCAAGAAATTATGGATGAGATAGCACCTGCTGAAATGGAAGACATTGACGTTACTATTAAACTTGCTAATAGAGACACTATCACACCACTTGGGATTATTAGAGATGTTGAAGTCTTGTGCGAGAAAGTAAAATACCCTACTGATTTCCTTTTTCTTGGTTCCCCACAAGATTACTTTTGTCCCATTATCTTTGGTAGACCTTTCTTGAGCACCGTCAATGCTAAGATAGATTGTGAAAAACAAACTATCGGTGTCAGCTTTGGTAATGTGTCTCATGAGTTTAATTTTTCCAAGTTTAGTAGAAAACCTCGTGATAAAGCGTTATCTAGTAAAGATGAAATAATTGGTCTCGCTTCTATTGTTGTGCCTCCTACTGATCCATTAGAACAATATTTGCTTGACCATGAAAATGAAATACACTTGCGTGAAAGAAATGAAATAGATAAAAATTTCTTTGAACAACAACCTCTCCTGAAACACAATTTGCCTATTGAAACTCTTGGAGGTCCTCCTCCACCTAAAGGTGATCCTATGTTTGAACGGAAACAATTGCCTGACACTTTGAAATATGCTTATCTTGATGAGAAAAAGATATATCCTGTTATTATTAGTGCTAACCTTTCAGAACATGAAGAAGAAAGATTATTGAAAGTTCTAAGGAAGCACCGGGCTGCTATTGGATATACTCTTGATGATCTTAAGGGCATTAGTCGCACTCTATGTCAGCACAAGATTAATATGGAACTGATGCTAAACCCGTTGTTGATCACCAACGGCGTTTGAATCCTAAGATGAAGGAAGTGGTAAGAACTGGAATATTAAAGATTCTGGAAGCAGGTATAATCTATCCCATTGCTGATAGTAGATGGGTAAGTCCCGTTCATTGTGTCCCTAAGAAAGGAGGTATTACCGTTGTTCCCAATTATAAGAATGAACTCATTCCACAAAGAATTGTCACTGGCTATAGAATGGTAATTGATTTTAGAAAATTAAATAAAGCTACTAGGAAAGATCATTACCCTCTGCCGTTCATTGATCAAATGCTAGAAAGACTATCTAAGCACACACACTTTTGTTTCCTAGATGGATATTCTGGTTTCTCTCAAATACTTGTGTCACAATCCGATCAAGAGAAAACCACCTTTACTTGCCCTTTTGGAACCTATGCTTATAGATGTATGCCTTTTGGTTTATGCAATGCACCTGCTACCTTTCAAAGATGTATGACTGCTATATTCTCTGATTTTTGTGAAAAGATTGTGGAGGTTTTCATGGATGATTTTTCCGTTTACGGGACTTCGTTTGATAATTGCTTAAATAACCTTGATCGAGTTTTGCAGAGATGTGAACAAACTAATCTCGTCTTGAATTGGGAGAAGTGCCACTTTATGGTTAATGAAGGCATTGTCTTGGGGCATAAAATATCTGAACGAGGTATTGAGGTGGATAAAGCTAAAGTTGATGCAATTGAGAAAATGCCATGTCCTAAAGATATTAAAGGTATTCAAAGTTTCCTTGGTCATGCTGGTTTTTATAGGAGGTTCATTAAAGACTTCTCTAAAATTTCTAGGCCTCTTACTAACCTTTTGCAAAAGGATATTCCTTTTGTTTTTGATGATGATTGTGTGGAAGCCTTTGAAACACTCAAGAAAGCCTTAACCTCTGCACCTATCATTCAACCACCTGATTGGAACTTGCCTTTTGAAATTATGTGTGATGCTAGTGATTATGTTGTTGGTGCTGTTCTAGGATAGAGAGTTGATAAGAAACTGAATGTTATCCATTATGCTAGTAAAACTCTAGACAGTGCCCAACGAAATTATGCCACCACTGAAAACGAATTTTTCGCAGTTGTGTTTGCTTGTGATAAATTTAGATCCTATATCATTGATTCCAAAGTTATTGTTCACACCGATCATGCTGCTATAAAATATCTTATGGAAAATAAGGATGCTAAACCTAGACTCATTAGGTGGGTTCTCTTGCTCCAAGAATTTGACTTACACATCATTGATAGAAAGGGAGCTGAGAACCCCATAGCTGATAACTTGTCTAGGTTAGAAAATATTCTTGATGACCCACTACCTATTGATGATAGTTTCCCTGATGAACAGTTAGCTGCAATAAATGTTTCTCAAAACACACCTTGGTATGCTGATTATGCTAACTACATTGTCGCTAAATATATACCACCTAACTTCACTTGCCAACAAAAGAGAAAAAAAGTATATGACTTGAGACATTACTTTTGGGATGACCCACATCTTTATAAACAAGGAGTAGATGGTATTATTAGATGTTGTGTACCTGAGCATGAACAGGAACAAATCCTATGGAAATGTCATTCCGAAGCTTATGGAGGACATCATGCGGGAGATAGAACTGCTCATAAGGTATTGCAATCTGGTTTTTATTGGCCTACTCTCTTCAAGGATGCCCATAAGTTTGTCTTGTCTTGTGGTGAATGTCAAAGAATTGGTAATATCGGTAAGCGTCAGCAAATGCCTATGAATTATTCACTTGTTGTTGAACCATTTGACGTTTGGGGTTTTGATTATATGGGGCCTTTTCCTTCCTCCAATGGGTACGCTCATATTTTGGTTGCTATTGATTATGTCACTAAGTGGATAGAAGTTATTCCAACTAGTAGTGCTGATCACCACACCTCCATTAAAATGCTTAAAGAGGCTATCTTCCTGAGGTTTGGAGTCCCTAGATATTTAATGACCGATGGTGGGTCACACTTTATCCATGGTGCTTTCCGTAAGATGCTTGCTAAATATGATGTTAACCATAGAATTGCATCACCCTATCATCCTCAATCTAGTGGTCAAGTAGAACTTAGCAATAGAGAAATAAAATTAATATTACAAAAAACTGTCAATAGGTCTCGTAAGAATTGGTCTAAGAAATTAGATGATGCACTTTGGGCCTATAGAACAGCTTATAAAAATCCTATGGGTATGTCTCCATACAAAATGGTATATGGGAAAGCGTGTCATTTGCCTCTAGAATTAGAACACAAAGCATTTTGGGCAATTAAAGAACTTAACTATGATTTCAAACTTGCCGGTGAGAAGAGGCTATTTGATATTAGCTCACTAGATGAATGGAGAACCCAAGCCTATGAAAATGCCAAGCTATTCAAAGAAAAAGTAAAAAGATGGCATGACAAAAGAATCCAAAAGCGTGAATTCAAAATAGGAGATTATGTTCTTTTGTTCAACTCTCGTTTAAGTTTTTTTGCAGCCAAGCTTCTCTCCAAATGGGAAGGACCATATATTATCGAAGAGGTTTATCGATCTGGAGCTATCAAGATTAATAACGCCAAAGGTACTAACCCGAAGGTGGTCAATGGACAAAGAATTAAGCACTATATCTCAGGTACGCCTATTAACGTTGAAAGCAATGTTATCCAAACTATGACACCGGAGGAACACATAAAAGAAACCTTCCAGAACACTCCAGAATTCTGAAAAATAGGAGGTACGTGATACGGTAAGTAAACGCACTCCGAAAAATCCGCAAAAATATTTTTTGTCAGTTTTGTAATATTAGAAAATTTTGGAAATAAAAAAATAAACCGTAAGGTGATCGAGGTGAGCACGATACACTAGGGCGCGCCTTGGTGCATTGTGCCCACCTCAGATGCCTTCCCGACTCCGTTTTCCTTCCATATGCTTGTTTCCCAAAAATAAAAATTCTCTATATATACCCCCGACTGTTTTGACGACCGCATCGCAGAAAATCCTCTGTTCTTGTTTCTTGATGTTTCCCTGTCAGATCTGTCAAGTCAGGCATCATGTCTTCCCCCTCTTCTAACAACATGGAAGAAGATGCCTGGCTAATGAAGATAGAGCTGAAGAGGGAGGAGCCGGAGGAAGTCAACAAGGAAGACAAGGGCAAGGAGGCTATGGTGGATCAGCTCCCTGAAGGAGATCAACCCATGCCAACAAAGGAGGGAGAG
Source organism: Elymus sibiricus (assembly GCA_039707655.1). NCBI lineage: Eukaryota > Viridiplantae > Streptophyta > Magnoliopsida > Poales > Poaceae > Elymus > Elymus sibiricus. Next base: position 382,257,617 of record CM077663.1, read on the forward strand.
GAAGAAGATATCCTTCAACCTTATTATAGTCATCTCACCCCTATTGATATCGAAGCTTTCAAAGCATTCGATGCAGTCCGTGTTCAAAATAAATTTCTCATCCGTGAAAATATTTTGCTAGAGGAACACATCAATAACCTTAGGATGGTCATCCGCAAACTGGAGCATCTTTTGAGGCTCGAGTGTGACACCACATCACCACCTTCTTCTTCATCACCACCACCAAAGGAGACTTGAGCACACGGGTATGGGCACTCCCCTTGGCTTGAGCCAAGCTTGGGGGAGGTGCCCCGGTATCGTATTACCACCACTTTTATTCACCTTTACCTATTTTAATTCGATCTTTAGTTTCCCTTTGCTTTAGTTGAATAAAAGTTTAGCATGATCTATTTTTGTGTGTTAGTTTCGTGGCCTATCTATCTATGTAATCGAGTGAGAGTTATATAATAAAGTTTAGTTTGAGTTTTCGCCTCTCTACTTTCTTGTTGCAATCAAAATAAAGGAAAGAGAAATAAATGAAAAAAATCATATGCTAATATTATGGTGAGTAATGACATCACATAAGAAAAAGTATAAGTAGTAAAATTTATTGGAGATTGACAAACATAGCATTGGTCAATGATGCAATTCATGAAAGAATTAATAAGGGAAGAGAAGATTCACATGCAAATACACCATCTTGGACATCTTTTATGATTGTGAGCCCCCATTAAATATTATATGTCAAAATTGTTGACGTTGGACAAGGAAGAAAACGTAATCATTTATGCTTGTTCATATCCACATAGAAGTTATATTGTCATAGATCCTTCAACATGTGGTGCTTGCTCAATATCTTTGCTAGCCAAAAATTCCGCACTAAGTAGAGATACTACTTGTGCATCCAAAAACCCAAACCGAAACTCCTTCTTTGAGTGTCCACCATACCTACCTATGGATCGAGAAAGATCCTTCAAGTAAGTTGTCATCGGTGCAATAAGGCAATAAAAATTGCTTCTAAAAGTGTTTGATCAATTAGTGTAAGAGAAAATTGAGCGCTATACGAACTTATGATGGCAAAGTAATAAAAGCGACGGACTGCATAATAAACGTTGCTATCATAGGGGGCAATGTAGCGTGACGTTCTTTCACATTAAGGGATTGGGCATACAAACCAATAAGCACATGACAACCTCTGCTTCCCTCTGTGAAGGGCATGTCTTCTACTTTTATGTACTTACTTTTATGCAAAGAATCAAAGTATTCTTCCCTATTCCTTTTTACTTTTTCCTTTTGCAAGCATCATGTGGTGAGGAAAGATCTAGGTACATATGTCCAGTTGGATATGGGTGCCATGAGTTATTATTGTTGACATCACCCTCGAGGTGAATACGTTGGGAGGCGAAACTATAAGCCCCTATCTTCTTATGTGTCAGGTTGAAACTTTTTGTTCATGGGTATGCCGTGAGTGTTAGCAATCATGGAAGACTAAATGATGGTTGAGTATGTGGACTTGCCAAAAGGCTCCTACATGAGACCCTTCCTGAAAATATGATGAATTGTAGTTGCAAAGTTGACTGAGAACATAGTTTGTTGGTTTTCAATAAGGTTTATGCTTCTTACTTGTATGTTGTGATGAATTGTTACTTGTGCATAAGAAGTTATATGATGAAATTATGTTGAATAAATTCTATGATAGAGTTTGTTTCTGTTATATTAATAAGAATGATGCTTCTATGTCCATATTTTGTTGTTATCGACACCTCTCTCTCAAACCATGTGGACATGCTTTTCAATATCGGCTTTCGCTTGAAGACAAGCGAGGTCTAAGCTTGGGGGAGTTGATACGTCCATTTTGCATTATGATTTCCTACTGTTATTTACTTTGTTTTGTTGAATAATAATTCTTTGGGGAGTGATTCTAATGCCTTTTCTCTCATAATATGCAAGGTTTACACAAACAGGGAGAATACCGGCAGCTGGAATTCTGGACCTAAGAAAAGCACGTCAGAGATACCTATTCTGCACAACTCCAATGAAGCTGAAATTTTACGGAGATTATTTTTGTAATTAATAAAAAATATTGGAGCAGAAAACTATCGGAGGGGGCCTGCCAGGTGGCCACAACCCACCAGGGCGCGCCAGACCCCCCTGGGCGCGCCCTGGTGTATCGTGGCCACCTCGGCCCACCTCTAGAGCCCATCTTCTGGTATATAGTCACATTTTACCTAGAAAAAAATCAGAGGAAGACTTTCGGGACAAAGCGCCACCGCCTCGAGGCAGAACTTGGGCAGGAGCACTTTTGCCCTCCGGCGGAGCGATTCCGCCGGGGGAAATTCCCTCCCGGAGGGGGAAATCGAAGCCATCGTCATCACCAACACCCCTCTCATCTTTGGGAGGCCAATCTTCATCAACATCTTCAACAACACCATCTCCTCTCAAACCCTAGTTCATCTCTTGTGTTCAATCTTTGTACCGGAACCTCAGATTGGTACCTGTGGGTGACTAGTAGTGTTGATTACCTTGCGTAGTTGATTACTATATGGTTTATTTGGTGGAACATTATATGTTCAGATCCATTATGCTATTTAATACTCCTCTGATCTTGAGCATGATTATTATTTGTGAGTAGTTACCTTTGTTCTTGAGGTCACGGGAGAAGTCATGTTGCGAGTAATCATGTGAATTTGATATGTGTTCGATATTTTGATGATATGTATGTTGTGATTCCCATAGTGGTGTCATGTGAACGTCGACTACATGACACTTCACCATTCATGGGCCTAAGGGAATGCATTGTGGAATAGTTATTAGATGATGGGTTGCTAGAGTGACAGAAGCTTAAACCCTAGTTTATGCGCTACTTCGTAAGGGGCTGATTTGGATCCAAACATTTAATGCTATGGTTAGATTTTATCTTAATACTTTTCTCGTAGTTACGGATGCTTGCGAGGGGGTTAATCATAAGTGGGAGGTTGTTCAAGTAAGAACAGCACCCAAGCACCGGTCCACCCACATATCAAATTATCAAAGTAGCGAACACGAATCAAACCAACATGATAAAAGTGACTAGATGAAATTCCCGTGTACCCTCAAGAACACTTTGCCTATTACTAGAGATTGTTCTGGTCTGTCCTTTGCCACAAAAGGATTGGGCTTCCCTTCTGCACCTTGTTTACCATTACCGTTACTTGCTTGTTACCAATTATCTTGCTATCAAACTATCTGTTACCTACAATTTCTGTGCTTGCAGAAATTACCTTGCACAAATAGTTTGATAGCAAGATAATTGGTAACAAGCAAGTAACGGTAACGGTAAACAATGTAATTTCTGCAAGCACTGAAATTGTAGGTAACAGATAGTTTGATAGCAAGATAATTGGTAAGAAGCAAGTAACGGTAATGGTAAACAAGGTGCAGCAAGGTAGCCCAATCCTTTTGTGGCAAAGGACAGGCCAGAACAATCTCTAGTAATAAGCAAAGTGTTCTTGAGGGTACACGGGAATTTCGTCTAGTCACTTTTATCATGTTGGTTTGATTCGTGTTCGCTACTTTGATAATTTGATATGTGGGTGGACCGGTGCTTGGGTGTTGTTCTTAGTTGAACAACCCCCCACTTATGATTGACCCCCTCACAAGCATCTGCAACTACGAGAAAAGTATTAAGATAAAATCTAACCATAGCATTAAACGTTTGGATCCAAATCAGCCCCTAACGAAATAGCGCATAAACTAGGGTTTAAGCTTCTGTCACTCTAGCAACCCATCATCTAATAACTACCCCACAATGCATTCCCTTAGGCCCATGAATGGTGAAGTGTCATGTAGTCGACGTTCACATGACACCACTAAGGGAATCACGACATACATATCATCAAAATATCGAACACATATCAAATTCACATGATTACTCGCAACATGACTTCTTCCGTGACCTCAAGAACAAAGGTAACTACTCACAAATAATAAACATGCTCAAGATCAGAGGGGTATTAAATAGCATAATGGATCTGAACTTATAATCTTCCACCAAATAAACCATATAGTAATCAACTACGCAAGGTAATCAACACTACTGGTCACCCACAGTTACCAATCTGAGGTTCCGGTACAAAGATTGAACACAAGAGATGAACTAGGGTTTGAGAGGAGATGGTGCTGTTGAACATGTTGATGAAGATTGGCCTCCCAAAGATGAGAGGGGTGTTGGTGATGACGATGGCTTCGATTTCCCCCTCCGGGAGGGAAGTTCCCCCTGCAAAATCGCTCCGCCGGAGGGCAAAAGTGCTCCTGCCCAAGTTCCGCCTCGAGGCGGCGGCACTTCATCCCGAAAGTCCTCCTCTAATTTTTTTCTAGGTCAAATGTGACTATATACCAGAAGATGGGCTCCGGAGGTGGGCCGAGGTGGCCACGATACACCAGGGCGCGCCCTGGTGGGTTGTGCCCACCTAGCAAGCCCCCTTCGGTAGTTTTCTGCTCCAGTATTTTTTATTAAATACAAAAATAATCTCTGTAAAATTTCAGCTTCATTGGAGTTGTGCAGAATAGGTATCTCTGACGTGCTTTTCTTAGGTCCAGAATTCCAGCTGCCGGTATTCTCCCTCTTTGTGTAAACCTTGCATATTATGAGAGAAAAGGCATTAGAATCACTCCCCAAAGCATTATTATTCAACAAAACAAAGTAAATAACAGTAGGAAATCATGATGCAAAATGGACGTATCACCGGTCCTACAAGGATTCGATGTAGTTAGAGATAGAGTTAGGTTTTATCTATTCAAACACTTGATCTCTATCTCTACCTCTTTTCTTGATTCTCAAGATGTAATCTCGTTGTAATCCAAACTACTTGTATGCATATCTCAGGGACATGCCCCTGCCTATATAAACACGGAATCGTCGCCTCCAACGAGGTACGACATTCAACGCTCGTTTACATGGTATACAGGGCATCCTCTATCCACTACATCTTGCAAAAACCACCGCGAGCCATGTCGTCCTCCTCAATCATCGGTCAGGCCGCCCTCCCTGGGCAGGTCGCTGAAAAGCTCACCCGCACCAACTACGTTATGTGGCGTGCGCAGGTGACACCGCAGCTGAGGGGAGCTGGTTACTTCGGCTACGTCGATGGAACCACGCCGGAGCCCGCCAAGTTCCTCACCACGAAGGACAAGGATGGGAAAGAAGAACAAACGGCCAATCCCCTCTACACCATCTGGTTCAGAGAGGGACAGCAGGTACTTGGATACTTGCTGAATAATCTCACCAAGGAAGTCCTTGTGCAGGTTACTTTCATAGCTACGCCACATGAACTCTGGGCAGCTCTCGCCCACATGTTCGCGTCGCAATCCAGGGCTCGCGTCAACAACATCCGCGCCGCTCTCTCCACGACGCAGAAGGGCACCCAAACGGTGGCTGCTTACTTCGCTCACATGAGAACACTCGCTGATGAGATTGCAGCCGCGGGGAAGCCGATCGATGATGAAGAACTCGCCTCCTACATCACTGCTGGACTCGACATGGAGTAAAAGCCTCTCATCTCCGCCAACGACGCGCGCACCGACCCCATTAGCATCGACGACCTTTTCGCTCAGATGAGTAACTTCGACCAGCGCCTTGCTCTGTACAACGGGGCAAGTTATGGTGGAGGCTTCAAGTCCTCGGCTAACGCCGCCTACCGTGGCCGCGATGGTGGTGGCTCTCGCTACCGTGGGCCACAGTGCAACAAGGGCAAGCCGTCGGGAGGAGGAACCAGCAACGGTGGAAACGCTCCTCATGGTGGCAGTGGCGGCGCCGGACGACCCTCCTACAACAAGAACAGGGGCTGCTGCAACAACTCATCTGGCAAGTCTCGCGCGGGCTTTTGATCTCCATCTCCAAAGCATCGGCATGATCTCCATCGTCACCGGCATGACACCATGATCTCCATCATCTTGATCTCCATCAACGTGTCGCCATGAGGTTGTCGCACCGACTGTTGCTTCCACGACTATTGCTAACTCATAGCGATAAAGTCAAGCAAAACGGTGAAAATAATTAAAGACAACTCTATGGCTCCTGCCAGTTGCCGTACTCATCGACATGCAAGTCGTGATATTCTATACAACACATGATCATCTCATACATCACATATATCTCATCATGTAATTGTCCATATCACATCACAACATACCCTGCAAAAACAAGTTAGACGTCCTCTAATTGTTGTTGCAAGTTTTACGTGGCTGCTACGGGTATCCAGCAAAAACAATTCTTACCTACCCAAAAACCACAACGGTGATACAAAAATTGCTTTTCAACCTTCTCAAGGACCGCCTTTTTCAAATCCGATCCGACTAAAGTAGGAGAGACAGACACCCGCCAGCCATCTTTATGCAACGAAGTTACATGTCAGTTGATGGAACCGGTCTCTCGTAAGCGTACGAGTAATGTTGGTCCGAGCCGCTTCATCCCACAATACCGCCGAAACAAGAAAAGACCAAGGGAGGAAGCAATCTGAATATCAACGCCCACAAACTCCTTTGTGTTCTAATCGAGATCTCATCTACACATAAACCTGGCTCAGATGCCACTGTTGGGGAACGTCGCATGGGAAACAAAAAATTTCCTACGCACACGCAAGATCTATCCATGGTGATGAGCATCTACGAGAGGGAGAGTGAATCTACATACCCTTGTAGATCGCTAAGCGGAAGCGTTAAGAAACGCGGTTGATGTAGTCGAACGTCTTCGCGATCCAAATCGCAAGTCGTCCCTCGATCCAAACACGATCTAGCGCCGAACGGACGGCACCTCCGCGTTCAACACACGTACGGCTTGATGACGCCTTCACCTCCTCGATCCAGCGAGCGATGGTGAAGTAGTGGATGAGTTCCGGCAGCACGACGGCGTGGTGATGGTGGTGAGGAACAATCTCTGCAGGGCTTTGCCAAGCACTATGGAGATTGTGACGGGAGGAACTAGAGGGTTAGGGTTGCCGGCACACGGCTTGGGAAATCTTGATGTATCCCGTGTGCTAGCCCTGCCCCTCTATTTATATGTGGAGCCCTGGGGTCTAAACTTGGAGAGAAAGCCTCCACAAGGTCGGTTTTGCCCGCACAAGGTCGGTTTGGCCCGCACGGAAAGAGTCCCACTCGGATTCCAGCAGTACCGCGTACAAGCGGTAATACCGCTCATGAGCGGTAGTACCGCTTGAGCGGTAGTACCGCTTCACACAAGCGGTAGTACCGCTTACGCGGTAGTACTGCCTTACCAGCGGTAGTACCGCTTAAGGAAGTAGAAAAACTTCCTTTTGCACTTTCCAATACCTCGTGGGCTTTACCCCTTTGGCCCATATAAAGTGTTGCTGCACCCGAACACTTCGGTAGACACCCGGAACCCCTTCCGGTGAATTCCGGAACCCTTCCGGAGATCAAAACACTATTATCACATATATCAATCTTTACGTCCGGACTCTTCCGGAGATCCACGTCATGTCCGGGATTTTATCCGGGACTCCGAACAACCTTCGGTCACCAACACAATAACTCAACTATACTAATCGTCACCAAACGTTAAGTGTGTAGACCCTGCGGGTTCGAGAACTATGTAGACATGACCGAGACACCTCTACGGTCAATAACCAATAGCGGGACCTGGATGCCCATATTGGTTCCTACATATTCTACGAAGATCTATATCGGTCGAACCTCTATGTCAAGGATTCAGTTAATCCCGTATGATGTTCCCTTTGTTCTTCGGTATGTTACTTGCCCGAGATTCGATCGTCGGTATCTCTATACCTAGTTCAATCTCGTTATCGGCAAGTCTCTTTACTCCGTCCGTAATACAAGATCTCGTGGCTAACACTTTAGTCACATTGCTTGCAAGGCTCATTGTGATGTTGTATTACCGAGTGGGCCCTGAGATACCTCTCCGTTACATGGAGTAACAAATCCCAGTCTTGATCCATGCCAACCCAACAGACACCCTCGGAGATACCTGTAGAGCATCTTTATAGTCACCCAGTTACGTTGTGACGTTTGATACACACAAGGCACTCCTACGGTGTCAGTGAATTGTATGATCTCATGGTCATAGGAACAGATACTTGACATGCAGAAAACAATAGCAATAAACTGACACGATCATATGCTATGTTTATAGTTTGGGTCTTGTCCATCACATCATTCTCCTAATGATGTGATCCCGTTATCAAATGACATCTCATGTCCATGGCTAGGAAACCTTCACCATCTTTTGATCAACGAGCTAGTTAACTAGAGGCTTACTAGGGACATAGTGTTGTCTATGTACCCACACATGTATTTGAGTTTCCAATCAATACAATTATAGCATGGATAATAAACGATTATCATGAACAAGGAAATATAATAATAACCAATTTATTATTGCCTCTAGGGCATATTTCCAACAGTCTCCCACTTGCACTAGAGTCAATAATCTAGTTCACATCACTATGTGATTTACATTGTGATGAATCGAACACCCATGCAGTTCTGATGTTGTTCATGTTTAGCCCTTGGAAGAGGTTTAGTCATCGGATCTGCAACATTCAGATCCGTGTGTACTTTGCAAATATTTATGTCGTCCTCCTTGATGTAATCGCGGATGGAATTGAAACGTCGCTTTATGTGTCTGGTCCTCTTGTGAAATCTTGGTTCCTTGGCTAGAGCAATGGCACCAGTATTATCACAAAACAGAGTCATTGGGTTAAGCGCACTAGGCACTACTCCAAGATCTGTCATGAACTCCTTCATCCAGACACCTTCCTTCGCTGCCTCCGAGGCAGCGATGTACTCCGCTTCGCATGTAGAATCAGCTACCACACTTTGCTTGGAACTGCACCAGCTAACCGCACCCCCATTAAGAATAAATACGTATCTGGTTTGCGACTTAGAGTCATCCGGATCAGTGTCAAAGCTTGCATTGACGTAACCCTTTACGACGAGCTCTTGATCACCTCCATAAACGAGAAACATGTCCATAGTCCTTTTCAGGTACTTCAGGATATTCTTGACCGCCGTCCAGTGTTCCATTCCTGGATCACTTTGAAACCTTCCGACCATACTTATGGCAAGGCTGACATAGGGTCTTGTGCACAGCATTGCATACATGATAGAGCCTATGGCTGAAGCATAGGGGATGACACTCATCTTTTCTCTATCTCCTGCAGTCACTGGGCATTGAGTCTTACTCAACTTCACACCTTGCAAAACAGGCAAGAACCCCTTCTTGGACTGATCCATTTTGAACTTCTTCAAAATCTTATCAAGGTATGTGCTTTGTGAAAGTCCTATTAAACGTCTTGATCTATCTCTATAGATCTTGATGCCTAATATGAAAGCAGCTTCTCCTAGGTCCTTCATTGAAAAACTCTTGTTCAAATATTCCTTCACGCTTTCCAACATTTCTATATTGTTTCCAATCAGTAATATGTCATCCACATATAATATTAGAAACGCTATAGAGCTCCCACTCAATTTCTTGTAAATACAAGCTTCTCCGTAAACTTGTATAAACTCGAACGCTTTGATCACCTCATCAAAGCGAAGATTCCAACTCCGAGATGCTTGCACCAGTCCATAAATGGATTGCTGGAGTTTGCAAACTTTGTCAGCATTCTCTGGATCGAAAAAACCTTCTGGTTGCATCATATACAACTATTCCTTAAGGAAACCGTTAAGGAACGCTGTTTTGACATCCATCTGCCAAATTTCATAATCGAAAAAGGCAGCTATTGCTAACATGATTCTGACGGATTTAAGCATCGCTACGGGTGAGAAGGTCTCATCGTAGTCAACTCCTTGAACTTGTGAAAAACCCTTTGCCACAAGTCGAGCTTTATATACGGTGACATTACCGTCCGCGTCCGTCTTCCTCTTAAAGATCCATTTGTTCTGAATGGCCTTACGCCCTTCAGGTAATACTTCCAAAGTCCACACTTTGTTTTCATACATGGATCCCATCTCGGATTTCATGGCCTCTAACCACTTCTCGGAATCCGGGCCCATCATCGCTTCTCCATAGCTCGTAGGTTCATCATTGTCCAACAACATGACCTCTAAGACAGGGTTGCTGTACCACTCAGGAGCAGTACGCGTTCTTGTCGACCTACGAGGTTCGATAGCAACTTGATCCGAAGCTTTATGATCATCATCAACTTCCTCTTCAGCTCATGTAGGCTCTACAGAAACATCTTTCTGCGCTGCGCTACTCTCAGGTTGAAGTAAAGGTTCAACAACCTCATCAAGTTCTATCTTCCTCCCACTCAAATTCTTTCGAGAGAAACTCTTTCTCAAGAAATGTTCCGTTTTTTGCGACAAACACTTTGCCTTCGGATCTAAGGTAGAAGGTATACCCAACTATCTCTTTTGGGTATCCTATGAAGACGCATTTCTCTGCTTTGGGTTCCAGCTTTTCAGGCTGAAGCTTTTTGACATAAGCATCACATCCCCAAACTTTAAGAAACGACAGCTTTGGCTTCTTGCCAAACCAAAGTTCATATGGCGTCGTCTCAACGGATTTCGATGGTGCCCTATTTAAAGTGAATGCAGCTGTCTCTAATGCATAACCCCAAAACGATAGTGGCAAATCAGCAAGAGACATCATAGATCGCACCATATCTAATAAGGTTCGATTACGACGTTCGGACACACCATTACGCTGTGGTGTTCCAGGCGGTGTTAATTGTGAAACAATTCCAAACTGTCTTAAGTGACTGCCAAACTCATAACTCAGATACTCTCCTCCTCGATCATATCGTACGAATTTAATCTTTTTGTTACGATGATTCTCAACTTCACTCTGAAATTGTTTGAACTTTTCAAACGTTTCAGACTTGTGTTTCATTAAGTAAATATACCCATATCTACTTAAGTCATCAGTGAAGGTGAGAAAGTAACGATAACCACCGCGCGCCTCAATGCTCATCGGACCGCACACATCAGTATGTATGATTTCCAACAAGTCACTTGCCTGTTCCATTGTTCCAGAGAACGGTGTTTTAGTCATCTTGCCCATGAGGCATGGCTCGCATTGGTCAAGTGATTCAAAATCAAGTGACTCCAAAAGTCCATCAGCATGGAGCTTCCTCATGCGTTTTACGCCAATATGACCTAAACGGCAGTGCCACAAGAAAGTGGTATTATCATTATCAATTCTACATCTTTTGGCATCAATGTTATGAACATGTGTATCATTACTATCGAGATTAAATAAGAATAAACCCCTCACTTCGGGTGCATGACCATAAAAGATATTACTCATAGAACAACCATTATTCTCTGATTTAAATGAGTAACCGTTTCGCAATAAACAAGATCCAGATATATTGTTCATGCTTAACGCAGGCACTAAATAACAATTATTCAGGTTCATCACTAATCCCAATGGTAATCGAAGAGCGAGCGTGCCGACGGTGATCACATCAACCTTGGAACCATTTCCCACGCACATCGTCACTTCATCCTTTGCCAGCCTCCGTCTATTCCGCAGTTCCTGTTTAGAGTTGCAAATGTTAGCAACCGCACCGGTATCAAATACCCAGACACTACAACGAGAGTTGGTAAGGTACACATCAATAACATGTATATCATATATACCTTGTTTGTTGTTGGTCGCCTTCTTGTCAGCCAAATACTTGGGGCAGTTCCGTTTCCAGTGTCCAGTTCCCTTGCAATGAAAGCACACAGTTTCTAGTTTGGGTCCAGCCTTGGGTTTCTTCACGGGAGGAGCAACTGCTTTGCCACTCTTCTTGGAGTTACCCTTCTTACCCTTGCCATTTTTCTTGAAACTAGTGTTTTTATTGACCATCAACACTTGATGCTCCTTCTGAATTTTAGACTCAGCGACTTTCAGCATCGCAAACAGCTCGGCGACTGACTTGTTCATCCCGTGCATGTTATAGTTCAACACGAAGCTCTTGTAGCTAGGTGGCAATGATTGAAGAACTCTGTCAGTGATAGCCTCTGGCGGAAGGGGCATCCCTAATTCAGCCAGATGGGTGGAGTACCCAGACATTCTGAGTATGTGATCACTAACAGACCCGTTCTCCTCCATCTTGCAAGTATAGAACTTATCGGAGGTCTCATACCTCTCGATCCGGGCATTCTTCTGAAAGATAAACCTCAACTCCTGGAACATCTCATATGCTCCATGACGTTCAAAACGTCTTTGAAGTCCCGGTTCTAAGCCATACAAAATTGCACATTGAACTATTGAGTAATCATCAGAGCGAGCCTGCCAGGCGTTCACAACGTCTAGAGACTCAACTGGAGCGGGTGGATCACCAAGCGGTGCATCAAGGACATACGCCTTCTGGGAAGCCGTAAGGATAATCCTTAGATTACGGGCCCAGTCCACAAAGTTACTTCCATCATCTTTCAACTTAGCTTTCTCTAGGAACGCATTAAAATTCAGGGGTGCTACTGCGCGAGCCATGATCTACAACATAAATATAGCAAAGACAACTTAGACTATTGTTCAAGATAATGAGTTTAGTTAATCATATTACTTAAAAAACTCCCACTCAAATTGACATCCCTCCGGTCATTCGAGTGTCACATGATCCAAATCCATCATCTCAAGTCCGATCATCACGTGAGTTGAGGTGGTTTCAATGGTGAACATCTTTCATGTTGATCATATCTACTATATGACTCATGTTCGACCTTTCGGTCTCTTGTGTTCCGAGGCCATGTCTGTACATGCTAGGCTCGTCAAGTTTAAACCGAGTGTTCCGCACGTGCAACACTGGCTTGCACCCATTGTATGCGAACGTAGAGTCTATCACACCCGATCATCACGTGGTGTCTCGAAACGACGAACTTTCGCAACGGTGCACACTCGGGGAGAACACAATTTTATCTTGAAATTTAAGTGAGGGATCACCTTACAATGCTACCGTCGTCCTAAGCAAAATAAGATGCATAAAAGGATTAACATCACATGCAAATCATAAGTGACATGATATGGCCATGAACTTGTGCTTTTGATCTCCATCTCCAAAGCATCGGCATGATCTCCATCGTCACCGGCATGACACCATGATCTCCATCATCTTGATCTCCATCAACGTGTCGCCATGAGGTTGTCGCACCGACTGTTGCTTCCACGACTATTGCTAACTCATAGCGATAAAGTAAAGCAAAACGGCGAAAATAATTAAAGACAACTCTATGGCTCCTGCCAGTTGCCGTACTCATCGACATGCAAGTCGTGATATTCTATACAACACATGATCATCTCACACATCACATATATCTCATCATGTAATTGGCCATATCACATCACAACATACTCTGCAAAAACAAGTTAGACGTCCTCTAATTGTTGTTGCAAGTTTTACGTGGCTGCTACGGGTATCCAGCAAGAACAATTCTTACCTACGCAAAAACCACAACGGTGATACAAAAATTGCTTTTCAACCTTCTCAAGGACCGCCTTTGTCAAATCCGATCCGACTAAAGTAGGAGAGACAGACACCCGCCAGCCATCTTTATGCAACGAAGTTACATGTCAGTTGATGGAACCGGTCTCTCGTAAGCGTACGAGTAATGTTGGTCCGAGCCGCTTCATCCCACAATACCGTCGAAACAAGAAAAGACCAAGGGAGGAAGCAATCTGAATATCAACGCCCACAAACTCCTTTGTGTTCTACTCGAGATCTCATCTACACATAAACCTGGCTCAGATGCCGCTGTTGGGGAACGTCGCATGGGAAACAAAAAATTTCCTACGCACACGCAAGATCTATCCATGGTGATGAGCATCTACGAGAGGGAGAGTGAATCTACATACCCTTGTAGATCGCTAAGCGGAAGCGTTAAGAAACGCGGTTGATGTAGTCGAACGTCTTCGCGATCCAAATCGCAAGTCGTCCCTCGATCCAAACACGATCTAGCGCCGAACGGACGGCACCTCCGCGTTCAACGCACGTACGGCTTGATGACGCCTTCACCTCCTCGATCCAGCGAGCGATGGTGAAGTAGTGGATGAGTTCCGGCAGCACGACGGCGTGGTGATGGTGGTGAGGAACAATCTCTGCAGGGCTTCGCCAAGCACTACAGAGATTGTGACGGGAGGAACTAGAGGGTTAGGGTTGCCGGCACACGGCTTGGGAAATCTTGATGTATCCCGTGTGCTAGCCCTGCCCCTCTATTTATATGTTGAGCCCTGGGGTCTAAACTTGGAGAGAAAGCCTCCACAAGGTCGGTTTTGCCCGCACAAGGTCGGTTTGGCCCGCGCGGTAAGAGTCCCACTCGGATTCCAGCAGTACCGCGTACAAGCGGTAATACCGCTCATGAGCGGTAGTACCGCTTCACACAAGCGGTAGTACCGCTTACGCGGTAGTACTGCCTTACCAGCGGTAGTACCGCTTAAGGCAGCAGCAAAACTTCCTTTTGCACTTTCCAATACCTCGTGGGCTTTACCCCTTTGGCCCATATAAAGTGTTGCTGCACCCGAACACTTCGGTAGACACCCGGAACCCCTTCCGGTGAATTCCGGAACCCTTCCGGAGATCAAAACACTATTATCACATATATCAATCTTTACGTCCGGACTCTTCCGGAGATCCACGTCATGTCCGGGATTTTATCCGGGACTCCGAACAACCTTCGGTCACCAACACAATAACTCAACTATAGTAATCGTCACCAAACGTTAAGTGTGTAGACCCTGCGGGTTCGAGAACTATGTAGACATGACCGAGACACCTCTACGGTCAATAACCAATAGCGGGACCTGGATGCCCATATTGGTTCCTACATATTCTACGAAGATCTATATCGGTCGAACCTCTATGTCAAGGATTCAGTTAATCCCGTATGTTGTTCCCTTTGTTCTTTGGTATGTTACTTGCCCGAGATTCGATCGTCGGTATCTCTATACCTAGTTCAATCTCGTTATCGGCAAGTCTCTTTACTCCGTCCGTAATACAAGATCTCGTGGCTAACACTTTAGTCACATTGCTTGCAAGGCTCATTGTGATGTTGTATTACCGAGTGGGCCCTGAGATACCTCTCCGTTACATGGAGTAACAAATCCCAGTCTTGATCCATGCCAACCCAACAGACACCCTCGGAGATACCTGTAGAGCATCTTTATAGTCACCCAGTTACGTTGTGACGTTTGATACACACAAGACACTCCTACGGTGTCAGTGAATTGTATGATCTCATGGTCATAGGAACAGATACTTGACATGCAGAAAACAATAGCAATAAACTGACACGATCATATGCTACGTTTATAGTTTGGGTCTTGTCCATCACATCATTCTCCTAATGATGTGATCCCGTTATCAAATGACATCTCATGGCCATGGCTAGGAAACCTTCACCATCTTTTGATCAACGAGCTAGTTAACTAGAGGCTTACTAGGGACACGGTGTTGTCTATGTACCCACACATGTATTTGAGTTTCCAATCAATACAATTATAGCATGGATAATAAATGATTATCATGAACAAGGAAATATAATAATAACCAATTTATTATTGCCTCTAGGGCATATTTCCAACAGATCTACCTTCTTAAAAAACGATCCGATGTATTCCAAGTCTTTCATAATTTTCAAGCACTTGTCGAAAGAAAATTTGATTGCAAAATCCTAGCTGTGCAATCTGAGTGGGGAGGGGAATATCGTAATCTAAATTCCTTCTTCCAACAAATTGGCATATCCCATCATGTGTCATGCCCTCATGCTCATCAACGGAATGGATCTGCTGAACGCAAGCATAGACACATTGTTGAAGTTGGCCAAGAATTGCTTGCCGCTGCATCCATGCCACTAAAATTTTGGGACGAAGCTTTTCTCACCGCAGTTCATCTCATTAACATCTTGCCTAGTCGTGTCATCAACAATGAAACTCCGGTAGAATGTCTTCTCCACACAAAACCAGACTATACATCCTTACGAGTGTTTGGGTGTGCTTGTTGGCCAAACCTTCGCCCATACAACAATCGCAAACTCATGTTCAAATCAAAACAATGTGTCTTCTTGGGTTACAGTCCGTAGCACAAGGGAGTCAAATGCCTAGATGTGTCCACCGGTCGTGTCTATATTTCCCGTGATGTTGTGTTTGATGAAAACTGTTTTTCCTTTTGCTTCTCTCCATCCAAATGCCGGTGCCCTTCTCCAAAAAGAGATCCTCCTTTTGCCCTCTCATCTAACCGGCGTTGATCATGGGGATGGCTTAAATACTGATGATCAATTTTTGACTAATCCTCTTACTAATGATGAACATGAGTGTTGTGATGCAACAGGAAAAAATGATGCAGAAATCAGCCATGGCCATCATTTTATGTCGGCTGGGCAAAGCAGCGGTGCAGTAGCAAATCTGCCTCGGGATCCTGGTGTATCCGTCACGGGATCAGCGCTAGATGGGACAAACAGATCCTCCCCGGGATCTGCGCCGCGTCACAACGGGAGCAACGGCTCGGTGGAGCGCACTGGCCCGCCCGAGTCAGCCGACCACGCCGATCCGTGCCACTCTTCTGACGGCACGTGGCCCCCTGAGGTGCAGCCGCCGCTCGGACGGTTCGGGGCCGAACCCCGCTGCTACAAGCGGCGGACGACACGACGGGACACTGGCTCGGGATCCCGCGCTGACTCCGTTGGGGCCACCCAATCATCCGCTCATCATGCGCCCGCACCTGGCACGGAAGCAGGCGCTGGATCTTCTGTGCCACCTGCC
The DNA here is from genome assembly GCA_039707655.1 of Elymus sibiricus. NCBI lineage: Eukaryota > Viridiplantae > Streptophyta > Magnoliopsida > Poales > Poaceae > Elymus > Elymus sibiricus. Next base: position 382,274,295 of record CM077663.1, read on the forward strand.
TCCTCTGTGGCGCACGCTACGTCCACAGAAGATCCGAACGGGTCGGCCCAGCCCGACTAGTCGCCTCCGGGATCCGAGGCTGTCTCTGGTGCAGGATCTCCTGTGCAGCCGGCTGGATCTTCTGTGCACGCTCCTTCACCACCGTGCACAAGGCTTCAAAGGGGAGTAACACAACCGAAAAGCTATAAACATATTGCTAAATTTGGTCTCACTTGTTCTACGGATGAACTGAATACTGTTGCAGAAGCCTTGGGGGATACACGATGGAATAAGGCCATGCAAGAGGAGTACATGGCTCTTCATAAAAACAAAACTTGGCATCTAGTTCCTTCAAGTCAAGGTAAAAATGTGATAGATTGCAAATGGGTTTTCAGAATAAAAAGAAAGTCTGACGGATCCATTGATCGCTATAAAGCTAGATTAGTCGTAAAAGGATTTAAGCAACGATATGGCATAGACTATGAGGACACTTTCAGTCCTGTTGTAAAGGCTGCCACTATTCGTCTTGTTTTGTCTATTGTTGTATCCAGGGGATGGAGCCTACGACAGCTAGATATATAGAATGCGTTTCTTCACGGTGTTCTGGAAGAGGAAGTGTTCATGAGACAACCTCCTGGGTTTGAAAACAAAAACAAACCACTTCATGTGTGCAAGCTTGATAAGGCCTTGTATGGATTAAAGCAAGCTCCTAGGGCATGGTACTCCAGATTGAGCTCAGAACTTCAAACACTTGGGTTTGCTCCTTCAAAGTCTGACACCTCACTGTTCATTTACAATAAGTCAAATACCTCTATATTTGTGCTTATATATGTTGATGACATTATTGTCACTAGTTCATCAAATGAGGCTGTTACAGGATTATTAAAGGATTTGAACTCTGAATTTGCTCTTAAATATCTAGGAGACCTGCATTATTTTCTTGGTATTCAAGTAAGGAAAATTGGAGATGAACTTTATCTATCTCAAGAAAAATATGCAACTGATCTTGTAGCTAGAGCAGGATTGCAGGGTTGTAAACCATCATCAACACCTTTGTCCAGCACAGAAAAACTTTCTTTGTCAGATGGAGAACTCTTGGATCAAGAGGATAGCACCAGGTACAGAAGCATGGTTGGTGCACTTCAGTACTTAACTCTGACTAGACCTGATATCTCTTCTGCTGTCAACAAAGTGTGTCAGTTTCTTCATGCTTCTACTACAGTCCATCTGACTGCTGCAAAACGCATACTTAGATATGTTAAAGACACCTTGAGTATTGGACTAACATTCAGCAAGTCTCCATCAACTCTTGTCAGTGCATTTTCTGACTCGGACTGGGCAGGTTGTCTGGATGATAGACGCTCAACAGGTGGTTTTGCAGTATTCTTTGGTCCAAATCTTATTTCTTGGTGTGCAAAGAAACAAGCTACTGTGTCTAGGTCCAGCACAGAATCAGAGTATAAGGCATTAGCTAATGCTACAACAGAAATTATTTGGGTTCAGTCACTGCTGAAAGAGCTGGGGATTCGAAGCAAGCAGGCTCCATGCTTATGATGTGATAATCTTGGCGCCACATATCTTTCTGCTAACCTGGTGTTTCATGCAAGAACCAAACACATTGAGATAGATTTTCACTTCGTGAGAGAAAGAGTTGCTGCCAAGAAATTGGACATTCGATTCATTCATTCTCACGATCAAGTTACGGATGGTTTTACCAAAGCCTTACCTACAAGAAGTTTTGAAGAATTTAAGCGTAATCTCAACTTAACCAAGTTGTGATTATGGGAGGGTGTTAAACGAGATATATCTCGAGTACCGGTCCTACAAGAATTCGGTGTAGTTAGAGATAGAGTTAGGTTTTATCTATTCAAACACTTGATCTCTATCTCTACCTCTTTTCTTGATTCTCAAGATGTAATCTCGTTGTAATCCAAACTGCTTGTATGAATATCTCAGGGACATGCCCCTGCCTATATAAACACGGAACCGTCGCCTCCAATGAGGTACGACGTTCAGCACTCGTTTACACTGATGAATTCCATTTGTAGATACAGCCCTGGTTTAACTAATATAAGATGTTTTAGATCACTATATTAGTGATCTGAAATGCCGTATATTAGTGATTTGAAACGTTTTATAGTCCTGATCTAAAACGTCTCCATGATTGAGCACTAAACCGTGTTATTCGGACATATTTCACTACTCCCTTTGATCCAAATTAATTGTCGCTGATTCGGTAGAACTTTTTTGCACCTTTAGTACAACGTTGTACTAGAGCTGCAACAATTAATTTGGATAGGAGGGAATAGCATATTTGATCATCTTCTGTTGGCATCTATCTAAAGAATAGAGTACAAATCGGAGTCAAATCTGATACGGTGTATCAGAAAACAAACAATTTACAAACTTCCAAATTTATTGACATGGTGGGTACCAAGCTGTTTTTTTTCGCTAATGTCAGCTGACTTTGTTAACTATCTCTTTTTTCTTTGTGTTTTTTTACAACAGAATTGCATTTCAGCAATTACGTACTGAACCAAGTGACTAAGAATTTAGAAGATATTCATGCAATCAAGATTATCGAACAGATAAAAGACTCCCAGCTGAACAGATAAATGCTCTCTTCTTGATCACTGGATGAGGATGGTATCATGCAGTTGGAGATGCTGGCATCAGATGCCATGCAATAGAGCCTGCACCTATGGATAAACCTCGCTCCAAAGATAAATGTATGTATCATATCATATGAAGCCATCTCTTGAACAATTGTTTAGACTGCACACAATTTTTGCACATTAATTCAGCACCATTTTTATTTTTTGTTGACCAGTTAAATTTGTAGTGGCCAAAACAGGTTCAGCTTGCACAAGCTTGGAAACATTTTCATGTTTAAAAATATTCGTTTAGATAATTATGTTCGGAGGTATGGCATCAGATGCTCTCTTCTTGATCACTGGATGACGATGGTATCATGCAATTGAAGATGCTGGCATCAGATGCCATGCAACAGAGCCTGCCCAATTTATTTCTTCCTCCTTGTGTGTGATGCTCTTTGTTCCGGCTGATTTCGTTTGCAGGTAATTGTTGCTCTAAACGTAATACAATTCAAACACGTTGTATTTCTTATTTGCTTGGTGAAGTTTCCAAGTCAGAAGTGAGATTACTACTGATCTGGAGTAGTCATACAGCGATTTCAAATCATGGGTTAGTACTTACTATTCTATGACGATGGAGTATCCATTCTAGTTGACGATGGGGTATCCATTCTACAATATGCTGATGACACTATTATATTCATGGAGCATGACATAGCGAAAGCCAGAAATATGAAACTTATCCTCTGCTTATTTGAACAGCTGTCGGGTTTGAAAATCAACTTTCACAAGAGTGAATTGTTTTGCTTTGGGAGAGCCAAAGAAGAACAAGAGGATTATAAACAGTTGTTCGGATGTGAATTGGGTAGCCTGCCGTTTAGCTACTTGGGTATACCTATTCACCATCGTAAGCTCTCCAACCAAGAGTGGAAGAGGATTGAGGATCGATTCGAGAAGAAGCTAAGTTGCTGGAAGGGCAACCTTCTGTCTTATGGAGGAAGGTTAATTTTGATTAACTTGGTTCTCACGAGTATGCCCATGTTCCTCCTGTCCTTCTTTGAGATACTAGTAGGGGTACGCAAAAGATTGGACTTCTATCGATCCCGTTTCTTTTGGCAGAGTGATGAGGTTAAGAAAAAGTATAGACTCACGAGATGGGACATTATATGTCGACCCAAGGACCAGGGAGGGCTGGGGATTGAGAACTTAGAAGTTAAGAATAGATGTCTGCTCAGTAAGTGGTTGTACAGACAATCTGTTGAGACTGAAGGGGTGTGGGTACAAATTTTACGTAACAAGTACTTGCATTCCAAAACACTAGCCCAGGTCTCCGTTAGGCCGACTGATTCTCCATTCTGGAAAGGCCTGATGAAGGTAAAGGCTCAATTTTTCCATAGAACTAAGTTCATCGTTGGAATGGAGAGACAACTAGATTCTGGGAAGATACATGGCTGGGGGAGACGCCTTTAGCCGTACAGTATCCATCTCTGTATAATATTGTGCAACGTAAAGAGGGATATGTTGCCACAATATTACAGTCCACTCCTCTAAACATTCAGTTTAGGCGCACTTTGATAGGACATCGGTGGGCGGAGTGGCTGCACCTAGTCAGAAGACTCATGGATGTACAACTATCGGAAGATTCCGACAAGATTACGTGGCAGCTCACTGCTTCTGGCATATTTACAGTTAAATCAATGTATCTTGACCTTATTAACACGACGGCTTTGTCCAAGTCAATCCACATTTGGAAGGTCAAGGTCCCCTTGAAAATCAAAGTTTTCATGTGGTTTGTCCACAAGAAGGTGATCCTCACTAAGGACAATCTTGCAAAGCGCAACTGGCCAGGGAGTACGCGATGTAGCTTTTGTGATCATCAGGAGACCATCCAACACCTTTTTCTCCATTGTCCGCTAGCGAAACTATTATGGCAAACTGTTAGAGTCACTTTTAATATTGATCCTCCAGATAGCATTGACACGTTGTTCGGTACATGGCTAAATGGAGTTGATATTAACGCTGCCAGACATATTCGCATAGGAGTTTGTACACTTCTCTAGGCTATATGGAATTGCAGGAATGACATGGTTTTTAACAGGCAAATGCATATACATTTCTTGCAGGTTCTTCACAGGGCGTCGGCGTTGATCCGTACATGGTCGTTACTCACTCCTGCGGAAACCAGGGAGCCTTTGGTTACTGGGTCTGCCCGGTGGGAGATGGTAGCGCGGGATATATTCAATCGGTTTGGATGGCGGTCCAGTAATAGGATAGATGGTTAGGCATCTATGCTTATTTTCGCCGGTTGTGGCTTTTTCTTGATTTACTTTTCGAACCTTATTTTTGCTCCTTTAGAGCTTGGCTGAGACCGCAGACCATTTGTTTCTTTTTACCATTAATAAAGAGGCCGTATGCATCATGCTGATGCAGAGGCCGGAGGTAACACTCCTTTTCTAAAAAAAAAAAATGGGTTAGTACTTACTGCAGAATAGTTTGTATTTGGTTCAGTTTACCTTTTATGTTCATACTTGGAATGTATGTGGAATTAAAATATGATGTTCAGTTTCACATATATTCCCAAGAACGAATATATGCCCAAGAACGAATATGAAACTGAACATCATATTTTAATTCCACATGCTCTGTTTTTCCTTCGAAAAGTCTGTAGATTATTGTTACAACAAACTTCATTTTAATGGAGGCATGGATATGATGTCAATATATGAGAATGAGAAGTCATTTGTTTGGGTGGCATCTGATTCCTTGTTTTCCTTGTGACTAAAGGTTGTGATGCAAGAACAACATACTGTCATGTGTCGGTGAGTGGAAAGTTCCATCTATGAAAACTGCGAGCTGCTATGAAAACTGTCTTGACAAAATTAACCGCAGTTTTTGTGCTGTCTAGATAACAATTAGTTCCTGCATTCCAAGCTTATTTAAAATTACTCTTCAGTCTTCAGAGGCAATTTTATCTGACTGCTTCAAGTGTAACACACCTTAATAAGGTGGAAAATTACTCCAGAAACGCAAATTTGACCATATACCGGGCCTCCTCTTTGCTGATAGGAGGATGCTGCTATTGTACTATTTTTTAAATTTCCAGATCTACCGCTTCTAACTCATAAATGCCACATTGAAAGTCACACTTCCATTTCTGTCCTGTTATTCTAATGTAGGACAGAAAATCTTGACCTGCAAACCTATAAACCATATTATCGACATCTTTTTGATCTGGCTTATCTTTCTTTTGTCGAAATTCAATAATTTATTGACGTCGCTTGCAGTCTTACACAATATTTGTTCCTGGTTGTTGAACTATGATGGCGGCTCGGGAAGGGGCGGGGCCCTCCGGCGCGGCGGCGGGCAACTCGCTCGTGGCGTGGCGGCTGCGCGGGCGGATTCCTCTGCTGGTCGCGTGCGCGCGGATCCCTGGCCCCGGGCTGGCTGTGTGCGACGCGGGAGGTGGTTGGCGGCCTTGCTGGGTCGCTGGATCAGAAAACAAACAATTTACAAACTTCCAAATTTATTGACATGGTGGGTACCAAGATGTTTTTTCCCGCTAATGTCAGCTGATTTCGTTAACTATTTCTTTTGTCTTTTTTTCTCAACAGAATTACATTTCAGCAATTACGTACTGAACCAAGTGACTACAATTTTAGAATATATTCATGCAATCAAGATCATCGAACAGATAAAAGACTCCCAGCTGAACAGATTACTACTGATTTGGAGTAGTAATACAGCGATTTAAAATCATGGGTTGGTACCTTTTTTTTGCGCAAAATCATGGGTTAGCACTTACTGCAGAATATTTTGTACTTGGTTCAGTTTATCTTTTATGTTCATAGTTCAACATTGAGTATATGTTCTTGGGAATAAATGTGAAACTGAACACGAAATTTTAATTCCACATGCTCTGTTTTTCCTTTGAAAAGTCAGTAGATTGTTGTTACAACAAACTTCATTTTAATGGAGGCATGGATATGATGTCAATATATGGAAGTTTGTAAATTGTTGCCAATAAATTCCAAGTTCAGTTTTATTGCTTTAATATTTCGTTGCAAATGGGACTGGCTTAACTTTTGTTCTTGTCACCAGGATGCAGTTTCAACATATTCTGTATATTTGGGAGGAGGGGTGTGGACGGAAAACCTGATGTTCCGCCTCCTCCTGCATCAGAGGACACGCCTCCTCGCTCTGAAAATTGCACAAGCTGGCTTCTGTCTTGTTTCCAGACAGGAGATAGCCCAAACCAACCTCATCCTGATGGTATGTTTGTAACCTACCTATGTTCTCCGGACCAACTTAAAGGAAGAAATATGCATAGTTATTGATTGTCTTTGCAATAGATGTTCCACTTCACCAGCTGAACAATTCAACATATTGCACATCCAGCGACGGTGCCACTGCTGTCCGGTACACAGAGCTCTGGCAATACAACCACAGTAACTGAATGTCCGAATCATGGAGCATACCAACCAGGCAATAGATCAGAAAGCTATACACATAACTTGCCATACTTTAACTACACGCATCACAGTTTATTTAGGATCAGTATGCCAAAGTATTGGACTAGAGTAACAGACAATGGAAACATCACATGCAGAATATTTCAAGCAAGACGTAACTGAAGTGGCAACCGGTAAAATGCCTTCTGGTGGAGCTATCATGGATCCAACTCACCGCCTGATTGGCGACAAAGGTAGGTTCGATTAACTGATCAGCATGCATGCATGAGCTATGGACTGTTTATTCAGAGATGCAGCCTGACAGTAGTATAACTTCATTTGCTCAGATGCTCACGGAACTGCAGAGAATGGCTCATTTTCCAGCGATGCGATTTACACACCAGACTTCAAGGTTGATAGCCCCATTGTGACAAATATCACACAAGGTGTGGGGTATTTTGCTTTTAGATCTTTCACTATTCCACACTTCCTAGTTATGTACTGAAGAAACAAATCTCCGAGAGCAACCACCTCTGTGAAACTTGCTGCCTCTCTTTTCGGTGTCATTTTAATCTCTCTTTTGTATCTGATCACCAAGTTGTTTCCCCCTGTACGAAGTTTCATTCCGAGGAGCGATATACGTACTTCGCTGAATCCTTAACCAGCAGATTATGTTGTGGTACCAGTCTTCAGAGGTGTGATTCAGGTTGCTCCTAGACTCCAACAGAGGGATGACTAGGATATACTGAAAGCCATAGTGTATAGAGGCTTAGTGGAGTCAGTTACCAGCCTCTATACACTTCGGCAGCAGCATCAAGTGGCACCAAAACATGTCAGTTACTTTCCCACTTCTTTCATTCACATGTTTGCTTCATCAGTTGCAATATTTTGAGACTGATATATACTTATATTGTTTCATGTTGATCCTCATGAAAGTGAAACTTAATTATGTTTTTCACTTGCAGTGGACATATTCATCTTGGGCATAGCCAACCTTATCGGAGGACTTCCTCTAATTTTCCGCAATGCAACAGATTCTCTCTCTGACTGAATTTCACACTGTTCTTACTGATCAATACAAAAAATTCTGACACACCCAGCTTCATCGAAATGCTAACATGTCCTTAATTTCCTCTACGATAATAACAGATCGCCGATCTGAGAGACATCCGAGACGTGGACGGGAACGACGAGCAGGTCGGCCACTACTGGCTGCAACTCGGAAGGCGATCGAAAGCCTGGCTTCACATGGTCATGGCACATGGTGTTCGGGTTGCTCCCGCTGGTCCTCTACGGGTTGTCGGTCCGTGAGGGCAACGACAGGGAGAACAAGATGATGGCCATCGCTGGTGCTTCGCTCACCTGTGTCGCCCTGCTGGCGCTCGGAAAGGCGCATGTCCACAGAACTCCCAGGACCTACTTCAAGACCCTGGTGTACTACCTGACCATCGCTGTGAGCTCGCTGGGGCTGTTGTATGTAGCCGGCGTGCTCATCACGAGGCTCCTGGTGCACTACGGCATCATCGAGGAGCAAGGTGGCGTGTCGGCTCCTCTGGGCCTGTCGTTCCCTCAGTCAGGCCTCAGGCGGTGCGCAGACGTCTGCCTGGGCCTTATTCTGAAGTCTTCAGTTCCTGGGAGCATGCATGAAGAAACATCTGATGGCTCTTTGAGTTGCCACCTGCTGTTTTGTAGTAATTCTGGTGTACATTTTAAGTTACTGTCAGTTCATATCAGAATATGTGATCTTGGTCACCCGAGTTCGTCTGTGCTGTCACATGTTACTATTAGTTACTTTTGAGCAGGAAAAAAAACAAGTTCAGTCTCCCTTTCCTTTTTCTGATGAGGAGCGATACTATCAAAATATGCCATGTTTTTGAAGATTGTGAAGAAAGCAAATAACTCGCCTACTCTGGATGAGGTACTCCTACATGATAGTACTCCCTCCTTCACGGTTTAGAGGGCGCACATCAGGAATCGCTGGGACCAAGGTGAATCCCGATTGGCCCTGCTTTCCTTTGGGCGTGACTGAAAAAAATTCCATGCAGTAACTCCCCGGCGCCTAATTAGTTGAGATTTTAATGCGTAGTAAACCCCAGAGCCACTAAACGAGGAGTCCTCCCGCATGCACTGGTGGAGACCGATTCCAGCGGATCGATCTCTCCTTCCTTCTTCTTCGTGCTCTCCTTCCTTTTCTTCCCGCGCTCTCCTTCCTTCTTCTTCGCGCTCTCCTTCCTTTTCTCCCCGCGCAGTTTCCATCCAAAGCAAATTTAGCCGCGCCAATTCAGCTCCAAAAATCTCGCGCCAATGATCCCCGCTCCCAAATCCAAAACGAACAGCCGCGAAAATTCAGCTCGTATTTATACCTAAGCCGATGGAGGCACTGCGTCCGGCACTCATTCTCTTATCCTCCTCCTTCTCGATCCAATGGCGCCGCCGCAGCAAGGTGAAGAAGGTCGCCGGCCTCCTCCTCTTGGCCTTCGTGGCCTTTCGCGACTCGCCTTCCAATCCAGATCGCCGCCGCCTGGAGGACTTCCACCTCTTGGTCTTGCCGGACGCGCACCACTGCCTTCTTTCTCCATCGGCACGGCTGGCTTCGAGCCGGTTCCTCCTCCATCTGTCTTGCCCCGACGACGCGTCGGACTGTCACGCCCATATCGCCCTCCTGCACCTAATGAGGCCGGTTCATCGAATTGGAGTACCTCCGTCGGCGGTGACGGGATGGGCGGGGGCGGACGATCTTCCTTCGTGGGGTTCAGTCTCAATGATGGCGGGGGAATCTCGTTCGGCGGCAGCGAGTCCATGGGCTTCAACTTCAGAAGCGGCGCTGGTGGCATACGAATTGGAGAGAGTTCATCCAGTGGTGCCATTGGTGGCAGCACAATAGGTAAACAGTAAACCCTAATGTGTCTAGATCACGTGCTCCCTCTGTTTATCTGGTTTTCCTAGTTGTACATCACGAATTAGATCATGTACTCCCACTGTTTATCTAGTTTTCCTAGTTGTAGATAGTGAATTATATCATGTGCTCCCTCTGTCACATGAGATGAGCGATGGCGAGAGTGCGCCTGTACATTGCGACGTATAATCTCATTTATATTCTGTTTGCTTTTTTGTTCGCAAGGTATTGGTGGAGATGAAAGTACGAGTAACATTGGCTACCGAGGCAAGGGATACAACCCCAATTTTGCTCATGCTGACGAGTACCCTCCTAGGCAAGAGCCTGTACAAATCCAGAAAGCATCTCTTGATTTGAGTAAGCACAACTACAGCATATTTCAGTAATATTCAATATATTTAGTGTTGCTTCTCTCATTTTTGTTCGAATGCATGTAGATGTTATGGCGAACAAGAAGATGAGAAGACACTACCGCACAAATGACAAGCGTCATATATACGCAATGATCCTCGCGCGTAATGGCGTGGGTAATAGATTGAAGCGTGGGGTTTCTAAAGAGGTTGCGGATATTTGTAAATATCCTAGGAGGGTAGTGCAAAGGGTATGGAAGGAGGCTAAAAAAGGTGGTGGTATTACTGCGGTGAAAAACAATAAAAAACTAAATTCGGGAAAGAAGAAGATTAAGTTAAACATAGATGCATTGGAAGCCATCCCACCTGGAGAGAGAACAACTTTAGAACAAGTTGCTGGACATTTGAACATGTCAAGAACCACTGTTTGGCGAAGGTGAGAGTTGTACTTTGATATTCTTGTAAATTTTGATCATAAGAATTTACATGAAATATTGTTGTTATTTTTGTAGGTTGAAGGAGAAGCAAATTAGACGAGTAACTAGCGAACTGAAGCCTGCTTTGACCGATGCAAACAATAGGGCTCGTGTGGAGTATTGCCTAAGGCATCTTGAGCCGTGTAGCATGCGCGACGATCCCACCTTTAGGGCTGATATGGATGTGGTTCATATCGATGAGAAATGGTTCTATCGCACACGGAAGACCCAGAACATGTATTTGAGTCATAAAGAGGAGGCACCACACCGCGAATGTAAACACAAAAATCACATTCAAAAAATCATGTTCTTGTCGGCAATGGCGAGACCAAGGTATGATGCTCAAGGCAACTGTGTTTTTGATGGAAAGATCGGTGTTTGGGCTTATACAGAGTGGGTTCAAGCTAAGAAGAGAAGTCAAAATAGGTTGGTACTTGTTCATGTTACTAATTTCAGCTAAATTCGTTCATGTTCATTTGTATTAACTTTATATATTTCTATATCCATAGGTTGAGGGGGGCATGGGAGCTGAAGCCTGCCGATAGCGTGGATAGGAACAAAAGTACATCATTTAGCCTGTTGGATTCCCATCCAAGTAAGTGTGATCAACAGCTCACACTGTATTTTTTGTTTCCGAAAAAGAAGAATATCACTTTAATTTGTAGATACTGAAGTTATCTGTATTCTGAGATATAACATTTAGCACCAAATCCTTATATGAACTGTTGTTCATTGGTACTTGCTCTATTTCACAAAAAAAAGGAGCAACAAGAAAGTATTGAAGCACTTTGGCAAAGTTTCCCAATCAAAACTGTGCAACGGATCTTTTCGCCAAAGTTGCCATGCAGGGTAGTAAACCTTCATCATCTAGCTCAGAACCATTGTCCTTGGTAGAAGGAGAACTCCTGAATGAATCAGGAGGAGAACACTAGTTACGAAAGTATAGTTGGCACACTTCAGTATTTAACACTCACTCAACCTGACATCTCCTTTGCAGTTAACAAAGTATCTGAGTTCCTTCATGCACCCACCACAACTCACTAGATAGTAGACAAGCGTATTTTAGGTATGTGAAGAATAACCTGACCATGATCTAACATTGATGACAACAAAAGCGCCCTCTCGCATCGCCCCCTCGCGGGCGACACGAGAGGCGCAAACCCTAGCCGCCAGCGCCCCAACGACTCCCCTCCTTCCGCTCCGTCGCCACCTGGGGTCGGCGCCGGCAAAGCCCTTGCATTGGCCGGCGGCGGCGGAGGGCTGCTCCTTCTTCTCTTTGCTCGAACGGAGGCGACGGCGTTGGATTCGCAGGGACACGGCCTCTCCCTCGGTCCATGGCGGCGAGGCGGCTCCCGGCGGCGGCGCTTGTGGTGGCGCGGTGGAGATCAACCAGAGGACGGGGGTGGGGCTGGTCGGTGGCGGCGGTGAAGTCCGGCCTGGATCCCGGGGCGGCGGCCCTGGTCGATGGTGGAGAGTGAAGCTCAGGCAACCCATAGCGGTATGGTGTGGTAGTGCATGCCCCCATCCAAGGCGGAACTACGCCGGCGATCTGGTGGTTTGGCTTCGGTTGGATCGGATCAGTGATGACGAGCAGGAGACAGATCTTTCACGGCGGCTCTCGCGGTTGGGCGAGGAGGGGTGACGGCTCTCCTCCCAGGCTCTAGTGGTGGTGCACTCCGGTAGTGGACGGTGCGCCAGGGCTCCCGTGGTGGCAGCGCTGCTGTGGGTGGTCGCCGAATCTAGGCGGCCAGATCGGGGGCTTTGAAGGTGGTCTGGCCGGTGCACAAGATATTGGTTGGATTCTCGTGGGACGGATCCGGGTGAAAACCTTGTCTTGGGCCGGTGGCCGAAGCCGGTGATGGCGACGCCCCAGGCGCCGTTTCCTTCTTGAAGGCATCATCGAGGTGAAACTCTCACCTCCTTCTGCCACCTTCAGGGGAAACCCTTGATCAGTCGATCGGATGATGGCGGCGCTCAAGTGTCGTTAGCTCATTTGGGGCATCATTCTTGGAAGGGTTCATCGGCTATAGGGACCAGTGGACAACTACAACGGCTGAGCGGCGTGGCATTTGACTCGTCGACAATGGCTGGTCTCCACGGCATGGGGCAGCAGGGTCTCGACGATGGTCGCATGTTGATTGACGCGGGGAGGATGGTGGTGCTGTCAGGCATCATGGTGGCGTCGAAGGCAGTTGGGCCTAACAAGGCATATGCATTGATCTTTCCTGAAGATGGGACGGCAGAAGATTGCGGCAGCGGATTCTTCAGTGTTCGCATGCGGTGTGTGCTGAGGGTCTGCTACACCGGTTGGTGCTCTCATCTCGTCAGGCAGCCTGAGGTGGCCACCAGATTAGATGTTGTGCGTGGATGCTCCAGGGCACTCCATGAGACTTGTAGGTGTAGCGATTGAGGTCGCCAGGAAGATGGCCTTGGGTTTATCCATGTATCTACTTTGTCGGACTCTGTTGAATACTTAATCAATTTTGCTTCGGTACACCCCCTAAACACATTGACGACTAAGATCTCTCTATACCCCTTCATAATAAAGGCTAGGATGGTCTTTTCAGCCGCACGGATACACGGCTTCCATACATATACGCGCCACCCTTTTTTTTTCCTCACGACGTCTTTTTTTTTCTCATATACCCTCATCTGTTTTTCATTTTCTTTTTAGAAGAAAAAATGGCTTGCATACATATACGCGCCACCCTTTTTTTTCCTCACGACATCTTTTTTTTCTCATATGCCCTTATCTGTTTTTCATTTTCTTTTTAAAAGAAAAAAGGGAGTAACAATAATAATTGAACTAAAGACCTCTTGGTCTAAGGAGGTCCACACTAACCAACTAGGACATCTATTGCTCACTATTTCAGAATGCGGCTGGGCCGGCCCATTATTGATTCCGTCTTTTTATCAGTATTTCTCTTTTTCTTTTCTCGTTTTTCAAAAATTCCTCACGCCTATAAAAATTCGTTCAATTTTTTAAAAAATGTTTGTTTTAAAAAAATTATACATAAAGCACAAATATTCGCATTTCAAAAAATTGTACACACATATCAAAAAACTGTTCGTGTCTTTCAAAATTTCTCCGAATGTCTAACACGAACATATTTTAAAAAGAGCGAACAAAACTTTGAACACAAACATTTTTCCAAAAACACTACTAAATTTGAAATTTGAAGCAAAAATCAGAAATAAACCAAAATTTGAAACCAAATTATTTTGAATTTCCTTGAAGTTTTTTTATATTTGTGTACAAAAAAACTTGAATACATGATTATTTTCTAAATTCCAAATAAATTTTGAAAGCACGAACATTATTTGATCCATTTAACCGTTGTCGAAAATTTGCTCTATTTAACCGATGTCGAAAATAGGGACTCTACAGAACCTTCCGCCCAACCCAAACGCCCGGCCCCAAATTTTTTCCATTTAAATGCGTGAACATTTTTTGAAATCGCAAACTTTATTTTCAAATTCATGAACTTTTTTCCATATCCAAGAACTCTTTTCAACTTTTACAAACGTTTTATAAAAATTCATATATAATTTTCAAATTCATAAACATTCTTCTTAACAATTGATGAATTTTTTTCAAATTGGTGAATGCTTGAACGGCCCAACAGGCACCCGATGGAAGCGATGCCGTCACCCGGTTGGGCAAGGCCTAAGCGTATTTTTTTTCTATTCTATTTTTTCGTTTATTTTTTTCCGTTAATTTCATATATATATTTCCTTTCTGAACTTCATTGATCATTTTTAAACCCATTTTAAAATTTGATTTTTTTTTGCAAAAAAGAAAATTTTATTGTTGTCAAATATTTTTTACAAATTATAAAATTATTCTGGAATTTCAAAAAGTGTTCCCATTTTGGAATATATTTTTCATAAATCTAACCAAATGTTTGTTTTTTAAAAATGTTGATAAATTCGGCACCTCATTACTACTTGTTCAACTGAACATCAAAGGTTCAGCTAGCACACCAACTCTAAACGGGGACAAGTTAAACTGACAATGAAAAACACAGAGGCAACATTCTGCCCCACAAGACCAAATTATTTTGCACATGGCAGTTGCATCCTATTGATCTGATGAATCAGGGCAACCCTTGCAACATTTGTTCCTTGCCTTGACGCTGCACCATCATCTATGTCATAAATTAACTAGCATCTTCATTAAGTCTGCCACAGGCAGATCTTAAGATTTCTGTAGCTCTTCCTAATAATAACGACTGATCGCAATTGACCCTAAGATAATTGACACAACTATTATTGGTTCCCATAAAGACCGAGCAATTTTTGATATAGCTCCTCTCAGCTTATTCCGCTTGATCCTGGTGTTGGCCAAGCGACGCGCGAAGAAGGCTGGCCAGTCCATCTCAAAAGGGATAGCCATCAAGACACTGCCGCGAAACCAGTCCGTGACCGCCTCCACCGCCCCGGTTTGGAGATCTACAATGTATAGGTCTTCTTGATGATTGTCCTTGACGAGCAGTTTGCTGCTCGTCTCGCCCACACACACGCACTGCGCCTGGTCGATCTTGCCCCGCTTGGGTGGTCGTAACTCCATCATCTTGGTGCGATACCAGCGGCCTGTGTTGCTCATGTTGTCACTCGGGGGTGTCCAGATCTCCAGCATGGTGCATTTGTCGTCCAAGCAAAGCAGCGATGGCGCCCCGTTGGTGGCTCCAAGCAGTGGCCGAGTTTGGTGCGACGTGACCGGGAGCCTTGTTAAGGACACCTCTGTGGTGGTAGCGCACACGCTGAGCGCGTACGAGCTGGACGTATTCCTGAGGAGCCAATGTGCAACGCCTTGGCACACGACGCCGCGGATCTGCTGAGACACCAAACGCGTGCCTCCGTGCTCCGAAGGGTCAAAGCACTCCCTAGGCGTGCTCCAGGAGCCCGGCTCCGTGGAAGTGAACACGTGGAGATTGTGCCGCGGCTCATCTCGATCGGCGCCGACGATTAGCACTTTGAAGAAGGACGGGCGGACCGACCCTCGCCTTTTGGCCGGGCAGCAATCCGCGCTGGTTAGGACGGCGCATCCTTGTATTCGGAAAGGCCTATTGGTCTTCAACTCAGGCAGCCGGCGGCTTTTGCCGGTAAGCGGATCGTACACTAGCAGGATCATGGTGCTCTCGTGCCCACCGCTGGGACTGGGATCGTCGTGTGGGATGATGCGCCCAACAACAAGGCCACCGCGCGAGGCGATCAGTTCTGCTGCCTGGGTGCCGGGGGGACATGGGAAAGCCAGGAAACCATGGTGTTCTCCGAGGCGGGAGTACCATGGCACCGGGGTGAAGAGCGGCATGGGCGTAGCCGTAGAGCTCCCTTGTGTTGGTTCTTCACGGGGCTGTTGCGCGGCGAAGAAGCCGAGCAGGGAGGACGGGTGGCTCACGCCCTCCGGCCAGCGGCGGCGGAGGAAAGACGGCTCGGCAATGAGGAGGCGGCATCGCTTGCACGTCGCGGCGCAGCGGAAGAGGGCTGCCACATCCGTCACGCGCACCAGGATCTCCACGACGACGTCGTCCGGCAGCGTCTCCATCGGTCCTCCTCCTAGGGGCGGCGCGCGGCGTACTTGAGAGCGATCGACGTGCGATCGTGCGTTTTTTTCCAACCGCTGATTGGGTCTTGATTGAAATTTTATTGACCTTTTCCAGAGATTTGGTCCTTCCCGTATTCTTTTGCATGACCTATCGTCGTACAACTCTTTTTCTCGAGACTTGCGGAGCGTACCGAGCGTGGCGTGCGTGATACACTGCTATTTTTTTAAATATAATAAGTAGAATCTATTTGGATCAAGATAGCTGTTTCCTGTTGAGTTTGGTTGTTCAATGTGCGTGGATGGTTTCTTTTCTGTGTTTTTTTCGGTATTGATTTTTCTCGCAAAAAAAGAGGATAGCAGGAATCAAACCTTGTACCTAGTGGTTTAGTCTTACTCTTGTTAGCCATCTGGGTTAATACCTCGCTAGTGCTTAAATACAGGTTAGGCTGCTTTTATTTTCACAAGAGATGCCAGTGCATTACTAAAACATACCCCGGGTGGGTGAGTTGTTGATTACATACCCCGGTAACTTCCATGTAAATACATGGTAATACACGCACATCGTGGCTGATAACTCACGCGCAAACATCGTGATAACTTTTGACTCAAGAAATAAGTTGTTGACAAACATACACTTATAACTTATATTAAAAAATAACATGGTAATATACGCATAATAAAGCTGATAATTTACTTAGCCGAAGTGTGGTAATTTTTTGACTAGGGAAAAAAGTTGTTAAACCACCCTTCCCTGATAACTCATCTCTACTAGCATGGTAATCTACACACATCAGCATTAATAACTTACTTAGCCGAGACATGGTAACTATTTTTGACTTGCGGAGGGGGGTTGTTGAAAAATTACATGGTAAATTATGTATAAAAAGCATGGTAACATGCGCACAACCAAACTGATAACTCATCCACAAACACCATGGTAACTTTGATCCGGGGTGAGTTGTTTGAAAATATACCCCCGATAACTTTCGTGTTAATAGCAAAGTGCTATACGCACAGTATACATGATAACTGCCCCATGCTTTAACCTTTTTGTATTGTAGTTACCAGCCAAATCATCGTATAGTTATCATGTTGCTCATATCATATTTATCACGTTGGTCATGCCAAAGTTACCAGGCCAATCTTTATTATTTTTTCTGATATGGCAGAAATAAGAAAGGTTCAAATAACATTGCTTATCTACAATAAACAACAATAAAAGGTGGCTTAGTTGGTTATTAGGCTCAATAACTATTGCATAGACCTTGGTTCGAATCCTCTTTCAAGCATTTTTATTTTATTTTCATATTATGCAGCGAAAAACTAGAAAAACCCACTAGCAATTCACTATAGTTTTTGAGAAAAAGAAAAAAAAAAACAGTGCAAGCGAGCATGAGATGACAATGACCAGGTAGGAACGAGTCGTTCGGATCTGTCGCTAACGTCCGGTCGACTGGACGTTAGCACAGTCCTTTACAAGAAAATCAAATATTTAATTGAATTCAAGTGAATATTTCGGTCTTTTGGCCGAAACGCAAACCGAAATCATTAAAATTTACTGAATTTCGGTTGGTGCTGAAATTTTCTGAAACCAAAAATAAAAACCTTTAACAACCTATGACAAACTGTTGGCACTGTATTTTTCGTTTTCAATGAATTTTATGAAACTTTCAAAAAATTCAGTCATTTAGGTACGAAAAATAATTGCCTAACTTCTAGCCAAACTACTTTGGCAATTACAGTAGCACAGGCAAATTCAAATAGTTCTCAAATTATTTTTAAAATTTTCAGATCTCAATCAAATTCTGCTGGAACTTTTGTCTGAAACTAATGAAAGCCAAAATCACATAAATTCAATGAAATTTGGCGATTTCGCCTATGGCTTAAATAGCTTCGAAACTGAAATGCAAAACCATGGCTAGCACTGGCTCATCACATTTAGGTGAAGGCTCATTCTCGCATATGTCATCACAGGATGGCACCCCAAAGGAGACAAATGTCCAGTTAGTCCATGCAAAGGGAAAACAATCACTAGTTGGTGGATATTCAGCATATAATGGAGTGCATGGCTTAAGGTGAATAAAGAAAGACGTGCGGGGCGAACATCACAGGATGGCACCCCAAAGGAGACAAATGTGAAAGAGACGAGAGGATGTCGCGCTCGATCTTTTCTTAGGGTTTGAGATTTTCTTTAGAGATTTGTGAGTTGTGACCTAGCAAATATAAAGGAATTTTTTTGTAAGTAAATGGTGGAGCGAGTGAGACAGATGGAGTAGTTTTTTTTTTGAAAAACCTGAGTTTTATTCATTTGAAATAACCATTACATCGTTTATAAGGAAAGGTACAATTTCAGAATTTGGCTCCTCAAACCAATTAGAAATAAACGGAAATTTAGCCAATCTAGCAAGTTCATGAGCAACTTTATTTGCTTCTCTATTACAATGCCCGAACCTAGAAATAGTAAAATCACAAGCTAAATGAAAACAATCATCAAAAACTGCCGCCGCTGTTCCCGACGATCTTCCTTCTTCCTTCATTGTATCAATCACCTCCATATTGTCCGAATTTATAATAATACGGTTGCATCCTATCATTTGTGACAGGGACAGACCAAATCTTAGGGCTTGGGCTTCAGCCATCAGTACATCCGCACACCAGTCAATCTTACCGTTTCCCCCAACAATGAATCTACCTTTGTCATCTCTTAGGACTGCTCCCATCGTGCCCCTAAGTAAATCATGGTCAAAAGAAGCATCAACGTTAAGTTTAAGAAACCCTCGCGGAGGACAAGACCATCCTCCTTTTTTCATGGAGACCTTTTGCGAAGAAGCGGTAACAAAACTGGCCGTGAGAACCCGGATACCCATTGAAATCTGATGTGCAGTCTGCGTGGCCTCGTTATGAACCAATTTACGTCTTTCCCACCACAAGTACCACGCTGAAATAGCAATCATTTCAAGTACATTTTGGACGCCTAAAATATACAAATCATTGTCTTGCATTGAAAGTAAATATTCCAAAACCGCTTCACCCGCGCGATCTACTTGACAAGCTCTATCAATAATATCATCCATCCCTAGTCTTCTCCACACTTCCTTTGCTTTGTTGCAGAGAAATAGCAAATGTTTTATATCTTCTGGTCCATCCGAACAGGCAGGGCAATTGGGCGAGACTTTCACGTGCCTATTGGCTAACGCAACCCGACACGGTAGGGTGCCATGTAACGTACGCCAAATAAAAATTTTAACCTTTGTTGGGCAGGCGAGTTTCCATAATCTATGCCAAATTGGATTAACCGTGGTACGTCCCATACCATTTATGTGTCTTAATTTTGTACCATGTTGATGTTCCCATTCCACAGAATAAGCAGACCGTACCGAAAACATTCCATTTTGTGTAAAACTCTACGCGACGAAGTCTGACATATCATGATGTGAGATAGGGATTGCGAGTATACGTTGAACGTCAATAGGCCAGAACGTTTGCCTAAGGAGATCTTCATCCCAAATATTAAGAATAGGATCAATCAAATCTGCCACCTTTGATAATAGCTGACCTCTTCTAGGAGTGATAATTTTCCTGTTTGCACAATTAGCGATCCATGCATCCTCCCAAATGTTAATATTCTGGCCATTCCCCACTCTCCAAATGTGGCCCCGCTTCAGGGAATTTAAGCCCGCCATAATGCTTTGCCAAGTAAAAGACGAACCCTTTTTTAGATTAGTGTTAAATAAATCACCATCAGGGTAATATTTGGCCCTCAGAATAGTATTGCAAATGGAATCTGGATTCTCGATAAGTCGCCAAGCCTGCTTAGCAAGCATAGCCAAATTAAAACAATGTATATCCTTAAACCCCATTCCTCCTTGATTCTTTGGAACACACATTTTCCACCAAGCCATCCAATGCATCCTTCTTTGATTGTCCTCATCTCCCCACCAGAAATGCGCCATCGCGTCAATAATTCCTTTGCAATTTTTTTTGGGAATTTTAAAGACCGACATTGTATAGGTGGGTATGGCTTGAACAACCGCTTTGAGAAGAATCTCCTTTCCTCCAACCGAGAGAAGCTTTTCCTTCCAACCACTGATTTTCTTAACAATACGGTCAATTAAGTATTGGAAACAATTTGTTTTATTTAATCCCACATTGGCTGGCAATCCTAAGTATCTGTCATTGAGGGCCTCTGTCATGATGTTTAGGGTTGTACATATTTGTTCTTTGATCTCCACACTCGTATTTGGACTAAAGAAGATACTAGATTTATCGACACTGACCATCTACCCCGAAACCATGCAATACAAATCTAGAACTGATTTCAGCGCTTCCACACTTTGCACATTTGCTTTCATGAGGATTAAAGAATCATCAGCAAAGAGAAGGTTTGTAACAGGAGGTGCGTCTCTACACACCTTAACGCCTGAAATGCTTCCATTTTCCTCCGCTCGTGTTAACAAAGCAGTCAGACCTTCCGTACATAACAAGAAGAGATAAGGAGATAGAGGATCTCCCTGGCTCAGACCCTTGGTAGGTTTAAAACTCTCGCTTTCCTCCGCATTAAACCGAATACGATATTCAACAGTGGATACACATTGCATAATAAAATTCACCCAATTCTCACAGAATCCAAGTTTGATCATAATCTCCTTAAGGAAAGGCCACTCAACCCGATCATAAGCTTTGTGCATGTCCAGTTTTATTGCGCACAAGCCTTCTTTGCCTTCTCTTTTTTTCTTAATAGTGTGGAAGCACTCATATGCCACCAACACATTATCAGTAATGAGTCTTCCAGGCACGAAAGCACTTTGGGTTGGACTAATAATATCAGGTAAGAACACCTTTAGACGAGAGGCTATCATTTTTGATATTATCTTATACACCACGTTACACAAACTAATAGGCCTAAATTGGGTAACTTTCTCTTGAGAGTTTACTTTCGGTATCATCACAATTGCAGTATCATTCCATCCTGGCGGAGTAGTACAAGAATTTACCGCTTGCAGCACCTCTTCGATTAGATCGTCTCCGAACATCGGCCAGAATCTTTTATAGAAAACAGCGTGCAAACCATCCGGCCCCGGGGCTTTGAGGTCCCCAATATCGAACAAAGCTTTGCGGACATCATCAGCCGTATACGGGGCAAGAAGGGCATTGTTCATACCTGTAGAGACTCTCCTCCGGACCAAGGATAAAACCTCGTGATTAGATTGCTCCATATATGAGGAAAAAAGCTTTTTAAAATATTCTGTAATGTGGTCCCTTAGTTCATTGTCCTTTCGCCAGATCCCGAAGTCATCAAGGAGCTTCTTAATATTGTTTCTCTTTTTTCTAGCCGTTGCTGCATTATGGAAAAAGGAAGTGTTCCGGTCTCCATGCATCAGCCAATTTGCTCGACCTCTTTGTAACCAGAAAATTTCTTCTTGATCCAATAGGTTCTCAATGAGAACAGTAATTTCCTTCTGTCTGGAACGGGAATCAACTGTGATAGGGCCACGCTTCAGTTTCTCTAGTTCTTTTTTCAATTTTTTGATTCTCCTCTTTGGACCATTCAGTGTTTCGCGGTCCCAATAATGTAGGTCGGCGTGTACTGCTCGGGTTCTTTCAGCTAGCGAGGGACCAACTCCAGCCAACTTTGCCCTTTCCCAGGCCGCCTTGACAATTTCATCAACAATCTCTTCTTTAAGCCACTTGGCTTCAAACCTTTTAGCACTTGTTTTCGACTGTGCAAACATATTACCGTCAAAATAATCCATATCCAAGACGAGCGGGCGATGGTCAGAATGTAGGTGTTCTTCATTAATAACCGCTGCCCGAGGGAATTTACGTGCCCATTCTACGTTACATACTGCTCGGTCCAGGCGTTCCCTGATCTCGCCCCTCCTCCATGTAAAGGGGTCACCAATGAAACCCATATCATCCAATCCACATTCTGTGAGACAGTCACGAAAATTCTTTATCATTGCATTTGGTCTCATATTACCACCCTCCTTTTCTGAAGAATACAAAATTTCATTGAAATCCCCTAGGACCACCCATGGATGATTACCCTTTTGTGAAAGGTTACGAATATCTTCCCAAGAAAAATTGCGATCACTCCAGTTCGGATGGCCGTAAAAACCCGTGAAACGCCACTGTACAGCATCCTCGTTCATGAACAAAATATCAATAAAATTAGGCGACATGTAATTTAACTCGACTTTATTCATTTTGGGATAATACAAGACTAGGCCACCGGCCCGACCATCACTCTCCACTACAAACATGGAATCAAAACCTAGGACACGACGAAGCTCATTGGCTTTACATTTATTCAAGTGAGATTCTGAAAGAAAAATTAAATCTGCCTGAATGCGCCCTTGGAGGTCCAAGAGCTCTCGAACTGCCGTAGAAGCGAGCATCCCACGGCAGTTCCAACCAAGGATTTTCATTTGGCTCGGCGGACCTCCTCACCGGAGGCCGCCGACGTGCCATCATCTCCAACGGACTCCCTCCTGTCCTGCACAAAGTCTTCTTCTTTCTCATCAGTCTCCTTTGCTACGTGGCTGACTACACCATCCCCGTCCTTCACTGTTTCCACCCTATCCGTACACACACTCTTACATGAGACGTTAACATCATCATACAAAATACGCTCAAGGCTATCCATACTAGTTTTTTCAAACGAAAACACCAAGTCGCTGCCCGTCGGACGAGCATTAGATATGTGTCTTCTTTTTTTACCTAGAACTAGAACTTTCTTGCGTGCAGCCACCGAAGGATCAGCACCCCTTTCCTTCCTAGCCTTTTTCCCCTTTCCTTTTTGCTGTTCCTGCAAATCAGCTTTAGTAGCATTGAACAAAAGGGACTGCCCACCTGCAGCATTAGAGGCAGCAATTTTTGCAGCCACCGCGCCGGTTAGAGCCTCCAACACTCCCGGCTGGAAAAGAAGCTGGCCCTCCTGACTATGCATCTGAAAAACCTCCACTACCGGAATCAGGCTCTTCGCCGACGGCCAAAAGTATGCCGACGGCCCCCGTCGGCATAGACTCAGGTATGCCGACGGCCTAGGTGAAGCCGTCGGTGTAAAAAAGCCGTCGGCGTAGCTAGAGGTGTGCCTACGGTAGCCGTCGGCATATCTAGGCCGTCGGCATATCGTGATATATGCCTACAGTAGCCGTCGGCATACCAGGGCCGTCGGCATCGATGTGGGCCCGGTGAGCCTTCCTCTGACGGGAGTTTGACGCCGTCATATCTACGCCGACGACCCTGACGGCCGCCGTCAGCGTACGAGTTGCCCACGTCACCGATCCGCGACGCGTGCCACGTCATGGATCTGAGCCCCTCGTCGGTCCGTGGGGTGGCAGAGGTATGCCGACGGCCTTGCCGTCGGCATCGGCCTTGCCCATGGCCTCTGCCATGTCATTGATCCGCGTCCTATGCCACGTCATTCATCCAGGGCTTCGTCGATCCGTGGGCGTAGCTATACCGACGGCTTTGCCGTCGGCATATATTTGTGCTAATTTTTTCCTATTTTATTTGTTTTCTCTTTTTTATTTATTGTTATTTTTTTCAAAACTAATTTGATTAACTTAAATGTGCCTTATCTAAACAAAAAACATAGCTCAATTATATATCGATTGCCCCCCCTCACGGACGTCGCTGCCGCCGTGTCACGGAGGGGGGAAACGGTCGACACGGAGGGAATCTGGTTAGACAGGACGGGGTACCTGGGGGGTAGCAAACACGCCAGGTCTTGCGGTGGGCCCTCCTACGCGTGTGGAAGCATGGTGGCAGGCGCAAGCACCCGGCACGCGGCTCCGGGGTCTGCCCCCCCCCCCCTCACGGGCGTCGCTGCCGCCGTCGCACGGGGGGGAAACGGCCAGGTCGGGCCGACACGGAGGGAATCTTGGGGTGAGCTGGGCCGGGACCGTGTTCGGGGGTGTAGCTATGGGCTGGGCTATCACAACCCGTTTAAAAGGTCCATCGGTCAAACCCCGTCCGGCGAAAGTCAAAGGGGTAGATCCGCCGGTCGTCTGTGTCAGGGTTAGACGGGACGGGGTACCTGGGGGGTAGCAAACACGCCAGGTCTTGCGGTTGGCCCTCCTACGCGTGTGGAAGTGTGGTGGCAGGCGCAAGCACCCGGCACGCGGCTCCGGGGTGTGCACCCCCCCTCACCGGCGTCGCTGCCGCCGTCGCACGGAAGGGAGAAACGGCCACGTCGGGCCGACATGGAGGGAATCTTGGGGTGGGTTGGGCCGGGACCGTGTTCGGGGGTGTAGCTATGGGCTGGGCTATCACAACCCGGTGAAAAGGTCCATCGGTCAAACCCCGTCCGGCGAAAGTCAAAGGGCTAGATCCGCCGGTCGTCTGTGTCAGGGTTAGACGAGACGAGGTACCAGGGGGTAGCAGACACGCCAGGTCTTCCGGTGGGCCCTCCGACGCGTGTGGAAGCATGGTGGCAGGCGCAAGCACCCGGCACGCGGCTCCGGGGTGTGCCCCCCCCCCTCACGGGCATCGCTGCCGCCGTCGCACGGAAGGGGGAAACGGCCACGTCGGGCCGACACGGAGGGAATCTTGGGGTGGGTTGGGCCGGGACCGTGTTCGGGGGTGTAGCTATGGGCTGGGCTATCACAACCCGGTGAAAAGGTCCATCGGTCAAACCCCTTCCGGCGAAAGTCAAAGGGCTAGATCCGCCGGTCGTCTGTGTCAGGGTTAGACGGGACGGGGTACCTGGGGGGTAACAAACACGCCAGGTCTTGCGGTGGGCCCTCCTGCGCGTGTGGAAGCGTGGTGGCAGGCGCAAGCACCCGGCACGCGGCTCCGGGGTGTGCCCCTCCCTCACGGGCGTCGCTGCCGCCATCGCACGGAAGGGGGAAACGGCCACGTCGGGATGACACGGAGGGAATCTTGGGGTGGGTTGGGCCGGGACCGTGTTCGGGGGTGCAGCTATGGGCTAGGCTATCACAACCCGGTGAAAAGGTCCATCGGTCAAACCCCGTCCGGCGAAAGTCAAAGGGCTAGATCCGCCGGTCGTCTGTGTCAGGGTTAGACGGGACGGGGTACCTAGGGGGTAGCAAACACGCCAGGTCTTGCAGTGGGCCCTCCTACGCGTGTGGAAGCGTGGTGGCAGGCGCAAGCACCCGGCACGCGGCTCCGGGGTGTGCCCCCCCCCTCACGGGCGTCGGTGCAGCCGTCCCACGGAAGGGGGAAACGGCCACGTCGGGCCGACACGGAGGGAATCTTGGGGTGGGTTGGGCCGCCACCGTGTTCGGGGGTGTAGCTATGGGCTAGGCTATCACAACCCGGTGAAAAGGTCCATCGGTCAAACCCCGTCCGGCGAAAGTCAAAGGGCTAGATCCGTCGGTCGTCTGTATCAGGGTTAGACGGGACGGGGTACCTGAGGGGTAGCAAACACGTCAGGTCTTGCGGTGGGCCCTCCTACGCGTGTGGAAGCGTGGTGGCAGACGCAAGCACCCGGCACGCGGCTCCGGGGTGTGCCCCCCCCTCACGGGCGTCGCTGCCGCCGTCGCACGGAAGGGGGAAATGGCCAAGTCGGGCCGACACGGAGGGAATCTTGGGGTGGGTTGGGCCGGGACCGTGTTCGGGGGTGTATCAATGGGCTAGGCTATCACAACCCGGTGAAAAAGTCCATCGGTAAAACCCCGTCCGGCGAAAGTCAAAGGGCTAGATCCGCCGGTCGTCTGTGTCAGGGTTAGACGGGACGCGGTACCTGGGGGGTAGCAAACACGCCAGGTCTTGCAATTGGCCCTCCTACGCATGTGGAAGCATGGTGGCAGGCGCAAGCACCCGGCACGCGGCTCCGGGGTCTGCCCCCCCCCCTCACGGGCGTCGCTGCCGCCGTCGCACGGGGGGGAAACGGCCAGGTCGGGCCGACACGGAGGGAATCTTGGGGTGAGCTGGGCCGGGACCGTGTTCGGGGGTGTAGCTATGGGCTGGGCTATCACAACCCGTTTAAAAGGTCCATCGGTCAAACCCCGTCCGGCGAAAGTCAAAGGGGTAGATCCGCCGGTCGTCTGTGTCAGGGTTAGACGGGACGGGGTACCTGGGGGGTAGCAAACACGCCAGGTCTTGCGGTTGGCCCTCCTACGCGTGTGGAAGTGTGGTGGCAGGCGCAAGCACCCGGCACGCGGCTCCGGGGTGTGCACCCCCCCTCACCGGCGTCGCTGCCGCCGTCGCACGGAAGGGAGAAACGGCCACGTCGGGCCGACATGGAGGGAATCTTGGGGTGGGTTGGGCCGGGACCGTGTTCGGGGGTGTAGCTATGGGCTGGGCTATCACAACCCGGTGAAAAGGTCCATCGGTCAAACCCCTTCCGGCGAAAGTCAAAGGGCTAGATCCGCCGGTCGTCTGTGTCAGGGTTAGACGGGACGGGGTACCTGGGGGGTAACAAACACGCCAGGTCTTGCGGTGGGCCCTCCTACGCGTGTGGAAGCGTGGTGGCAGGCGCAAGCACCCGTCACGCGGCTCCGGGGTGTGCCCCTCCCTCACGGGCGTCGCTGCCGCCATCGCACGGAAGGGGGAAACGGCCACGTCGGGATGACACGGAGGGAATCTTGGGGTGGGTTGGGCCGGGACCGTGTTCGGGGGTGCAGCTATGGGCTAGGCTATCACAACCCGGTGAAAAGGTCCATCGGTCAAACCCCGTCCGGCGAAAGTCAAAGGGCTAGATCCGCCGGTCGTCTGTGTCAGGGTTAGACGGGACGGGGTACCTAGGGGGTAGCAAACACGCCAGGTCTTGCAGTGGGCCCTCCTACGCGTGTGGAAGCGTGGTGGCAGGCGCAAGCACCCGGCACGCGGCTCCGGGGTGTGCCCCCCCCCTCACGGGCGTCGCTGCAGCCGTCCCACGGAAGGGGGAAACGGCCACGTCGGGCCGACACGGAGGGAATCTTGGGGTGGGTTGGGCCGCCACCGTGTTCGGGGGTGTAGCTATGGGCTAGGCTATCACAACCCGGTGAAAAGGTCCATCGGTCAAACCCCGTCCGGCGAAAGTCAAAGGGCTAGATCCGTCGGTCGTCTGTATCAGGGTTAGACGGGACGGGGTACCTGAGGGGTAGCAAACACGTCAGGTCTTGCGGTGGGCCCTCCTACGCGTGTGGAAGCGTGGTGGCAGACGCAAGCACCCGGCACGCGGCTCCGGGGTGTGCCCCCCCCTCACGGGCGTCGCTGCCGCCGTCGCACGGAAGGGGGAAATGGCCAAGTCGGGCCGACACGGAGGGAATCTTGGGGTGGGTTGGGCCGGGACCGTGTTCGGGGGTGTATCAATGGGCTAGGCTATCACAACCCGGTGAAAAAGTCCATCGGTAAAACCCCGTCCGGCGAAAGTCAAAGGTTTAGATCCGCCGGTCGTCTGTGTCAGGGTTAGACGGGACGCGGTACCTGGGGGGTAGCAAACACGCCAGGTCTTGCGGTTGGCCCTCCTGCGCGTGTGGAAGCGTGGTGGCAGGCGCAAGCACCCGGCACGTGGCTCCGGGGTGTGCCCCCCCCCCCTCACGGGCGTCGCTGCCGCCCTCGCATGGAAGGGGGAAACGGCCACGTCGGGCCGACACGGAGGGAATCTTGGGGTGGACTGGGCCGGGACCGTGTTCGGGGGTGTAGCTATGGGCTAGGCTATCACAACCCGTGTAAAAGGTCCATCGGTCAAACCCCGTCCGGCGAAAGTCAAAGGGGTAGATCCGCCGGTCGTCTGTGTCAGGGTTAAACGGGATGGGGTACCTGGGGGGTAGCAAACAAGCCAGGTCTTGCGGTGGGCCCTCCTACGCGTGTGGAAGCGTGGTGGCAGGCCCAAGCACCCGGCACGCGGCTCCGGGGTGTGCCCCCCCCCCCTCACGGGCGTCGCTGCCGCCGTCGCACGGAAGGGGGAAACGGCCACGTCGGGCCGACACGGAGGGAATCTTAGGGTGGGTTGGGCCGGGACTGTGTTCGGGGGTGTAGCTATGGCCTAGGCTATCACAACCCGGTGAAAAGGTCCATCGGTCAAACCCCGTCCGGCGAAAGTCAAAGGGCTAGATCCGCCGGTCGTTTGTGTCAGGGTTAGACAAGACGAGGTACCAGGGGGGTAGCAGACACGCCAGGTCTTGCGGTGGGCCCTCCGACGCGTGTGGAAGCATGGTGGCAGGCGCAAACACCCGGCACGCGGCTCCGGGGTGTGCCCCCCCCCCCTCACGGGCGTCGCTGCCGCCGTCGCACGGAAGGGGGAAACGGCCACGTCGGGCCAACACGGAGGGAATCTTGGGGTGGGTTGGGCCGGGACCGTGTTCGGGGGTGTAGCTATGGGCTGGGCTATCACAACCCGGTGAAAAGGTCCATCGGTCAAACCCCGTCCGGCGAAAGTCAAAGGGCTAGATCCGCCGGTCGTCTGTGTCAGGTTTAGACGGGACGGGGTACCTAGGGGGTAGCAAACACGCCAGGTCTTGCGGTGGGCCCTCCTACGCGTGTGGAAGCGTGGTGGCAGGCGCAAGCACCCGGCACGCGGCTCCGGGGTGTGCCCCCCCTCACGGGCGTCGCTGCAGCCGTCCCACGGAAGGGGGAAACGGCCACGTCGGGCCGACACGGAGGGAATCTTGGGGTGGGTTGGGCCGCCAACGTGTTCGGGGGTGTAGCTATGGGCTAGGCTATCACAACCCGGTGAAAAGGTCCATCGGTCAAACCCCGTCCAGCGAAAGTCAAAGGGCTAGATCCGCCGGTCGTCTGTGTCAGGGTTAGACGGGACGGGGTACCTGGGGGGTAGCAAACACGTCAGATCTTGCGGTGGGCCCTCCTACGCGTGTGGAAGCGTGGTGGCAGACGCAAGCACCCGGCACGCGGCTCCGGGGTGTGCCCCCCCCCTCACGGGCGTCGCTGCCGCCATCGCACGGAAGGGGGAAACGGCCATGTCGGGCCGACACGGAGGGAATCTTGGGGTGGGTTGGGCCGGGACCGTGTTCGGGGGTGTATCAATGGGCTAGGCTATCACAACCCGGTGAAAAAGTCCATCGGTAAAACCCCGTCCGGCGAAAGTCAAAGGGCTAGATCCGCCGGTCGTCTGTGTCAGGGTTAGACGGGACGCGGTACCTGGGGGGTAGCAA
Source organism: Elymus sibiricus (assembly GCA_039707655.1). Lineage (NCBI taxonomy): Eukaryota > Viridiplantae > Streptophyta > Magnoliopsida > Poales > Poaceae > Elymus > Elymus sibiricus. Next base: position 382,303,650 of record CM077663.1, read on the forward strand.
ACACGCCAGGTCTTGCGGTTGGCCCTCCTACGCGTGTGGAAGCGTGGTGGCAGGCGCAAGCACCCGGCACGCGGCTCCGGGGTGTGCCCCCCCCTCATGGGCGTCGCTGCCGCCCTCGCACGGAAGGGGGAAACGGCCACGTCGGGCCGACACGGAGGGAATCTTGGGGTGGGTTGGGCCGGGACCATGTTCGGGGGTGTAGCTATGGGCTGGGCTATCACAACCCGGTGAAAAGGTCCATCGGTCAAACCCCGTCCGGCGAAAGTCAAAGGGATAGATCCGCCGGTCGTCTTTGTCAGGGTTAGACGGGACGGGGTACCTGGGGGGTAGCAAACACGCCAGGTCTTGCGGTGGGCCCTCCTACGCGTGTGGAAGCGTGGTGGCAGGTGCAAGCACCAGGCATGCGGCTCCGAGGTGTGCCCCCCCCCCTCACAGGCGTCGCTGCCGCCGTCGCACGGAAGGGGGAAACGGCCACGTCGGGCCGACACGGAGGGAATCTTGGGGTGGGTTGGGCCGGGACCATGTTCGGGGGAGTAGCTATGGGCTGGGCTATCACAACCCGGTGAAAAGGTCCATCGGTCAAACCCCGTCCGGCGAAAGTCAAAGGGCTAGATCCGCCGGTCGTCTGTGTCAGGGTTAGACGGGACGCGGTACCTGGGGGGTAGCAAACACGCCAGGTCTTGCAATTGGCCCTCCTACGCATGTGGAAGCGTGGTGGCAGGCGCAAGCACCCGGCACGCGGCTCCGGGGTGTGCCCCCCCCCCTCACGGGCGTCGCTGCCGCCCTCGCACGGAAGGGGGAAACGGCCACGTCGGGCCGACACGGAGGGAATCTTGGGGTGGGTTGGGCCGGGACCGTGTTCGGGGGTGTAGCTATGGGCTGGGCTATCACAACCCGGTGAAAAGGTCGATCGGTCAAACCCCGTCCGGCGAAAGTCAAAGGGCTAGATCCGCCGGTCGTCTGTGTCAGGGTTAGACGGGACGGGGTACCTTGGGGTAGCAAACACTCCAGGTCTTGCGGTGGGCCCTCCTACGCGTGTGGAAACGTGGTGGCAGGCGCAAGCACCCGGCACGCGGCTCCGGGGTGTGCCCCCCCCCCCTCACGGGCGTCGCTGCCGCCGTCGCACGGAAGGGGGAAACGGCCACGTCGGGCCGACATGGAGGGAATCTTGGGGTGGGTTGGGCCCGGATCATGTTCGGGGGTGTAGCTATGGGCTAGGCTATCACAACCCGGTGAAAAGGTCCATCGGTCAAACCCCGTCCGGCGAAAGTCAAAGGGCTAGATCTGCCGGTCGTCTATGTCAGGGTTAGACGGGACGGGGTACCTGAGGGGTAGCAAACACGCCTGGTCTTGCGGGGGCCCTCCTACGCGTGTGGAAGCATGGTGGCAGGCGCAAGCACCCGACACGCGGCTCCGGGGTGTGCCCCCCCCACACGGGCGTCGCCGCCGCCGTCGCACGGAAGGGGGAAACGGCCACGTCGGGCCGACACGGAGGGAATCTTGGCGTGGACTGGGCCGGGACCGTGTTCGGGGGTGTAGCTATGGGCTAGGCTATCACAACCAGTGTAAAAGGTCCATTGGTCAAACCCCGTCCGGCGAAAGTCAAAGGGGTAGATCCGCCGGTCGTCTGTGTCAGGGTTAAACGGGACGGGGTACCTGGGGGGTAGCAAACACGCCAGGTCTTGCGGTGGGCCCTCCTACGCGTGTGGAAGCGTGGTGGCAGGCGCAAGCACCCGGCACGCAGCTCCAGGGTGTGCCCCCCCCTCACCGGCGTCGCTGCCGCTGTCGCACGGAAGGGGGAAACGGCCACGTCGGGCCGACACGGAGGGAATCTTGGGGTGGGTTGGGCCGGGACCGTGTTCGGGGGTGTAGCTATGGGCTGGGCTATCACAACCCGGTGAAAAGGTCCATCAGTCAAACCCCGTCCGGCGAAAGTCAAAGGGGTAGATCCGCCGGTCGTCTGTGTCAGGGTTAGACGGGACATGGTACCTGGGGGGTAGCAAACACGCAAGCTCTTGCGGTGGGCCCTCCTACGCGTGTGGAAGCGTGGTGGCAGGACCAAGCACCCGGCACGCGGCTCCGGGGTGTGCCCCCCCCTCACGGGCGTCGCTGCCGCCGTCGCACGGAAGGGGGAAACGGCCACGTCGGGCCGACACGGAGGGAATCTTGGGGTGGGTTGGGCCGGGACTGTGTTCGGGGGTGTAGCTATGGGCTAGGCTATCACAACCCGGTGAAAAGGTCCATCGGTCAAACCCCGTGCGGCGAAAGTCAAAGGGCTAGATCCGCCGGCCGTCTGTGTCAGGGTTAGACGGGACGGTGTACCTGGGGGGTAGCAAACACGCCAGGTCTTGCGGTGGGCCCTCCTACGCGTGTGGAAGCGTGGTGGCAGGCGCAAGCACCCGGCACGCGGCTCCGAGGTGTGCCCCCCCCCTCACAGGCGTCGCTGCCGCAGTCGCACGGAAGGGGGAAACGACCACGTCGGGCAGACACGGAGGGAATCTTGGGGTGGGATGGGCCGGGACCATGTTCGGGGGTGTAGCTATGGGCTGGGCTATCACAACGCGGTGAAAAGGTCCATCGGTCAAACCCCGTCCGGCGAAAGTCAAAGGGCTAGATCCGCCGGTCGTCTGTGTCAGGGTTAGACGGGACGGGGTACCTGGTGGGTAGCAAACACGTCAGGTCTTGCGGTGGGCCCTCCTACGCGTGTGGAAGCGTGGTGGCAGGCGCAAGCACCCGGCACGCGGCTCCGGGGTGTGCCGTCCCCCCCCCCCTCACGGGCGTCGGTGCCGCCGTCGCACGGAAGGGGGAAACGGCCATGTCGGGCCGACACGGAGGGAATCTTGGGGTGGGCTGGGCCGGGACTGTGTTCGGGGGTGTAGCTATGGGCTGGACTATCACAACCCGTTTAAAAGGTCCATCAGTCAAACCCCGTCCGGCGAAAGTCAAAGGGGTAGATCCGCCGGTCGTCTGTGTCAGGGTTAGACGGGACGGGGTACCTGGGGGGTAGCAAACACGCCAGGTCTTGCGGTGGGCCCTCCTACGCGTGTGGAAGCGTGGTGGCAGGCGCAAGCGCCCGACACGCGGCTCCGGGGTGTGCCCCCCCCCCTCACCGCCGTCGCACGGAAGGGGGAAACGGCCACGTCGGGCCGACACGGAGGAAATCTTGGGGTGGGTTGGGCCGGGACCGTGTTCGGAGGTGTAGCTATGGGCTGGGCTATCACAACCCGGTGAAAAGGTCCATCGGACAAACCCCGTCCGGCGAAAGTCAAAGGGGTAGATCCGCCGGTCGTTTGTGTCAGGGTTAGACGGGACGGGGTACCTGGGGGGTAGCAAACACGCAAGGTCTTGCGGTGGGCCCTCCTATGCGTGTGGAATCGTGGTGGCAGGCGCAAGCACCCGGCACGCGGCTCCGGGGTGTTCCCCCCCCCCCCTCTCATGGGCGTCGCTGCCGCCGTCGCACGGAAGGGGGAAACGGCCACGTCGGGCCGACACGGAGGGAATCTTGGGGTGGGTCGGGCCGGGACCGTGTTTGGGGGTGTAGCTATGGGCTGGGCTATCACAACCCGGTGAAAAGGTCCATCGGTCAAACCCCGTCCGGCGAAAGTCAAAGGGGTAGATCCGCCGGTCGTCTGTGTCAGGGTTAGACGGGACGGGGTACCTGGGGGTAGCAAACACGCCAGGTCTTGCGGTGGGCCCTCCTACGCGTGTGGAAGCGTGGTGGCAGGCGCAAGCACCCGTCACGCGGCTCCGGGGTGTACGCCCCCCCTCACGGGAGTCGCTGCCGCCGTCGCATGGAAGGGGGAAACGGCCACGTCGGGCCGACACGGAGGGAATCTTGGGGTGGGTTGGGCCGGGACCGTGTTCGTGGGTGTAGCTATGGGCTGGGCTATCACAACCCGGTGAAAAGGTCCATCGGTCAAACCCCTTCCGGCGAAAGTCAAAGGGCTAGATCTGCCGGTCGTCTGTGTCAGGGTTAGACGGGACGGGGTACCTGGGAGTAGCAAACACGCCAGGTCTTGCGGTGGGCCCTCCTATGCGTGTGGAAGCGTGGTGGCAGGCGCAAGCACCCGGCACGCGGCTCCGGGGTGTGCCCCCCCCCCTCACGGGCGTCGCTGCCGCCGTCGCACGGAAGGGGGAAACGGCCACGTCGGGCCGACACGGAGGGAATCTTGGGGTGGGTTGGGCCGGGACCGTGTTCGGGGGTGTAGCTATGGGCTGGGCTATCACAACCCGGTGAAAAGGTCCATCGGTCAAACGACGTCCGGCGAAAGTCAAAGGGCTAGATCCGCCGGTCGTTTGTGTCAGGGTTAGACGGGACGGGGTACCTGGGGGGTAGCAAACACGCCATGTCTTGTGGTGGGCCCTCCTACGCGTGTGGAAGCGTGGTGGCAGGCGCAAGCACCCGGCACGCGGCTCCGGGGTGTGCCCCCCCCCCCCCCCTCACGGGCGTCGCTGCCGCCGTCGCACGGAAGGGGGAAACGGCCACGTCGGGATGACACGGAGGGAATCTTGGGGTGGGTTGGGCCGGGACCGTGTTCGGGGGTGCAGCTATGGGCTAGGCTATCACAACCCAGTGAAAAGGTCCATCGGTCAAACCCCGTCCGGCGAAAGTCAAAGGGCTAGATCCGCCGGTCGTCTGTGTCAGGGTTAGACGGGACGGGGTACCTAGGGGGTAGCAAACACGCCAGGTCTTGCAGTGGGCCCTCCTACGCGTGTGGAAGCGTGGTGGCAGGCGCAAGCACCCGGCACGCGGCTCCGGGGTGTGCCCCCCCCCCCTCACGGGCGTCGCTGCAGCCGTCCCACAGAAGGGGGAAACGGCCACGTCGGGCCGACACGGAGGGAATCTTGGGGTGGGTTGGGCCGCCACCGTGTTCGGGGGTGGAGCTATGGGCTAGGCTATCACAACCCGGTGAAAAGGTCCATCGGTCAAACCCCGTCCGGCGAAAGTCAAAGGGCTAGATCCGCCGGTCGTCTGTGTCAGGGTTAGACGGGACGGGGTACCTGAGGGGTAGCAAACACGTCAGGTCTTGCGGTGGGCCCTCCTACGCGTGTGGAAGCGTGGTGGCAGACGCAAGCACCCGGCACGCGGCTCCGGGGTGTGCCCCCCCCTCACGGGCGTCGCTGCCGCCGTCGCACGGAAGGGGGAAATGGCCATGTCGGGCCGACACGGAGGGAATCTTGGGGTGGGTTGGGCCGGGACCGTGTTCGGGGGTGTATCAATGGGCTAGGCTATCACAACCCGGTGAAAAAGTCCATCGGTAAAACCCCGTCCGGCGAAAGTCAAAGGGTTAGATCCGCCGGTCGTCTGTGTCAGGGTTAGACGGGACGCGGTACCTGGGGGGTAGCAAACATGCCAGGTCTTGCGGTTGGCCCTCCTGCGCGTGTGGAAGCGTGGTGGCAGGCGCAAGCTCCCGGCACGCGGCTCCGGGGTGTGCCCCCCCCTCACGGGCGTCGCTGCCGCCCTCGCACGGAAGGGGGAAACGGCCACGTCGGGCCGACACGGAGGGAATCTTGGGGTGGACTGGGCCGGGACCGTGTTCGGGGGTGTAGCTATGGGCTAGGCTATCACAACCCGTGTAAAAGGTCCATCGGTCAAACCCCGTCCGGCGAAAGTCAAAGGGGTAGAGCCGCCGGTCGTCTGTGTCAGGGTTAAACGGGACGGGGTACCTGGGGAGTAGCAAACACGCCAGGTCTTGCGGTGGGCCCTCCTACGCGTGTGGAAGCGTGGTGGCAGGCCCAAGCACCCGGCACGCGGCTCCGGGGTGTGCCCCCCCCCTCACGGGCGTCGCTGCCGCCGTCGCACGGAAGGGGGAAACGGCCATGTCGGGCCGACACGGAGGGAATCTTAGGGTGGGTTGGGCCGGGACTGTGTTCGGGGGTGTAGCTATGGGCTAGGCTATCACAACCCGGTGAAAAGGTCCATCGGTCAAACCCCGTCCGGCGAAAGTCAAAGGGCTAGATCCGCCGGTCGTTTGGGTCAGGGTTAGACGAGACGAGGTACCAGGGGGGTAGCAGACACGCCAGGTCTTGTGGTGGGCCCTCCGACGCGTGTGGAAGCATGGTGGCAGGCGCAAACACCCGGCACGCGGCTCCGGGGTGTGCCCCCCCCCCTCACGGGCGTCGCTGCCGCCGTCGCACGGAAGGGGGAAACGGCCACGTCGGGCCAACACGGAGGGAATCTTGGGGTGGGTTGGGCCGGGACCGTGTTCGGGGGTGTAGCTATGGGCTGGGCTATCACAACCCGGTGAAAATGTCCATCAGTCAAACCCCGTCCGGCGAAAGTCAAAGGGCTAGATCCGCCGGTCGTCTGTGTCAGGGTTAGACGGGACGGGGTACCTGGGGGGTAACAAACACGCCAGGTCTTGCGGTGGGCCCTCCTGCGCGTGTGGAAGCGTGGTGGCAGGCGCAAGCACCCGGCACGCGGCTCCGGGGTGTGCCCCTCCCTCACGGGCGTCGCTGCCGCCATCGCACGGAAGGGGGAAACGGCCACGTCGGGCCGACACGGAGGGAATCTTGGGGTGGGTTGGGCCGGGACCGTGTTCGGGGGTGCAGCTATGGGCTAGGCTATCACAACCCGGTGAAAAGGTCCATCGGTCAAACCCCGTCCGGCGAAAGTCAAAGGGCTAGATCCGCCGGTCGTCTGTGTCAGGGTTAGACGGGACGGGGTACCTAGGGGGTAGCAAACACGCCAGGTCTTGCGGTGGGCCCTCCTACGCGTGTGGAAGCGTGGTGGCAGGCGCAAGCACCCGGCACGCGGCTCCGGGGTGTGCCCCCCCTCATGGGCGTCGCTGCAGCCGTCCCACGGAAGGGGGAAACGGCCACGTCGGGCCGACACGGAGGGAATCTTGGGGTGGGTTGGGCCGCCACCGTGTTCGGGGGTGTAGCTATGGGCTAGGCTATCACAACCCGGTGAAAAGGTCCATCGGTCAAACCCCGTCCGGCGAAAGTCAAAGGGCTAGATCCGCCGGTCGTCTGTGTCAGGGTTAGACGGGACGGGGTACCTGGGGGGTAGCAAACACGTCAGATCTTGCGGTGGGCCCTCCTACGCGTGTGGAAGCGTGGTGGCAGACGCAAGCACCCGGCACGCGGCTCCGGGGTGTGCCCCCCCCTCACGGGCGTCGCTGCCGCCGTCGCACGGAAGGGGGAAATGGCCATGTCGGGCCGACACGGAGGGAATCTTGGGGTGGGTTGGGCCGGGACCGTGTTCGGGGGTGTATCAATGGGCTAGGCTATCACAACCCGGTGAAAAAGTCCATCGGTAAAACCCCGTCCGGCGAAAGTCAAAGGGTTAGATCCGCCGGTCGTCTGTGTCAGGGTTAGACGGGACGCGGTACCTGGGGGGTAGCAAACATGCCAGGTCTTGCGGTTGGCCCTCCTGCGCGTGTGGAAGCGTGGTGGCAGGCGCAAGCTCCCGGCACGCGGCTCCGGGGTGTGCCCCCCCCTCACGGGCGTCGCTGCCGCCCTCGCACGGAAGGGGGAAACGGCCACGTCGGGCCGACACGGAGGGAATCTTGGGGTGGACTGGGCCGGGACCGTGTTCGGGGGTGTAGCTATGGGCTAGGCTATCACAACCCGTGTAAAAGGTCCATCGGTCAAACCCCGTCCGGCGAAAGTCAAAGGGGTAGAGCCGCCGGTCGTCTGTGTCAGGGTTAAACGGGACGGGGTACCTGGGGAGTAGCAAACACGCCAGGTCTTGCGGTGGGCCCTCCTACGCGTGTGGAAGCGTGGTGGCAGGCCCAAGCACCCGGCACGCGGCTCCGGGGTGTGCCCCCCCCCTCACGGGCGTCGCTGCCGCCGTCGCACGGAAGGGGGAAACGGCCACGTCGGGCCGACACGGAGGGAATCTTAGGGTGGGTTGGGCCGGGACTGTGTTCGGGGGTGTAGCTATGGGCTAGGCTATCACAACCCGGTGAAAAGGTCCATCGGTCAAACCCCGTCCGGCGAAAGTCAAAGGGCTAGATCCGCCGGTCGTTTGGGTCAGGGTTAGACGAGACGAGGTACCAGGGGGGTAGCAGACACGCCAGGTCTTGTGGTGGGCCCTCCGACGCGTGTGGAAGCATGGTGGCAGGCGCAAACACCCGGCACGCGGCTCCGGGGTGTGCCCCCCCCCTCACGGGCGTCGCTGCCGCCGTCGCACGGAAGGGGGAAACGGCCACGTCGGGCCAACACGGAGGGAATCTTGGGGTGGGTTGGGCCGGGACCGTGTTCGGGGGTGTAGCTATGGGCTGGGCTATCACAACCCGGTGAAAATGTCCATCAGTCAAACCCCGTCCGGCGAAAGTCAAAGGGCTAGATCCGCCGGTCGTCTGTGTCAGGGTTAGACGGGACGGGGTACCTGGGGGGTAACAAACACGCCAGGTCTTGCGGTGGGCCCTCCTGCGCGTGTGGAAGCGTGGTGGCAGGCGCAAGCACCCGGCACGCGGCTCCGGGGTGTGCCCCTCCCTCACGGGCGTCGCTGCCGCCATCGCACGGAAGGGGGAAACGGCCACGTCGGGCCGACACGGAGGGAATCTTGGGGTGGGTTGGGCCGGGACCGTGTTCGGGGGTGCAGCTATGGGCTAGGCTATCACAACCCGGTGAAAAGGTCCATCGGTCAAACCCCGTCCGGCGAAAGTCAAAGGGCTAGATCCGCCGGTCGTCTGTGTCAGGGTTAGACGGGACGGGGTACCTAGGGGGTAGCAAACACGCCAGGTCTTGCGGTGGGCCCTCCTACGCGTGTGGAAGCGTGGTGGCAGGCGCAAGCACCCGGCACGCGGCTCCGGGGTGTGCCCCCCCTCACGGGCGTCGCTGCAGCCGTCCCACGGAAGGGGGAAACGGCCACGTCGGGCCGACACGGAGGGAATCTTGGGGTGGGTTGGGCCGCCACCGTGTTCGGGGGTGTAGCTATGGGCTAGGCTATCACAACCCGGTGAAAAGGTCCATCGGTCAAACCCCGTCCGGCGAAAGTCAAAGGGCTAGATCCGCCGGTCGTCTGTGTCAGGGTTAGACGGGACGGGGTACCTGGGGGGTAGCAAACACGTCAGATCTTGCGGTGGGCCCTCCTACGCGTGTGGAAGCGTGGTGGCAGACGCAAGCACCCGGCACGCGGCTCCGGGGTGTGCCCCCCCCTCACGGGCGTCGCTGCCGCCGTCGCACGGAAGGGGAAACGGCCATGTCGGGCCGACACGGAGGGAATCTTGGGGTGGGTTGGGCCGGGACCGTGTTCGGGGGTGTATCAATGGGCTAGGCTATCACAACCCGGTGAAAAAGTCCATCGGTAAAACCCCGTCCGGCGAAAGTCAAAGGGCTAGATCCGCCGGTCGTCTGTGTCAGGGTTAGACGGGACGCGGTACCTGGGGGGTAGCAAACACGCCAGGTCTTGCGGTTGGCCCTCCTACGCGTGTGGAAGCGTGGTGGCAGGCGCAAGCACCCGGCACGCGGCTCCGAGGTGTGCCCCCCCCCTCACAGGCGTCGCTGCCGCCGTCGCACGGAAGGGGGAAACGGCCACGTCGGGCCGACACGGAGGGAATCTTGGGGTGGGTTGGGCCGGGACCATGTTCAGGGGTGTAGCTATGGGCTGGGCTATCACAACCCGGTGAAAAGGTCCATCGGTCAAACCCCGTCCGGCGAAAGTCAAAGGGCTAGATCCGCCGGTCGTCTGTGTCAGGGTTAGACGGGACGGGGTACCTGGGGGGTAACAAACAAGCCAGGTCTTGCGGTGGGCCCTCCTGCGCGTGTGGAAGCATGGTGGCAGGCGCAAGCACCCGGCACGCGGCTCCGGGGTGTGCCCCTCCCTAACGGGCGTCACTGCCGCCATCGCACGGAAGGGGGAAACGGCCACGTCGGGCCGACACGGAGGGAATCTTGGGGTGGGTTGGGCCGGGACCGTGTTCGGGGGTGTAGCTATGGGCTAGGCTATCACAACCCGGTGAAAAGGTCCATCGGTCAAACCCCATCCGGCGAAAGTAAAAGGGCTAGATCCGCCGGTCGTCTGTGTTAGGGTTAGACGGGACGGGGTACCTAGGGGGTAGCAAACACGCCAGGTCTTGCGGTGGGCCCTCCTACGCGTGTGGAAGCGTGGTGGCAGGCGCAAGCACCCGGCACGCCGCTCCGGGGTGTGCCCCCCCCTCACGGGCGGTGCTGCAGCCGTCCCACGGAAGGGGGAAACGGCCACGTCGGGCCGACACGAGGGAATCTTGGGGTGGGTTGGGCTGCCACCGTGTTCGGGGGTGTAGCTATGGGCTAGGCTATCACAACCCGGTGAAAAGGTCCATCGGTCAAACCCCGTCCGGCGAAAGTCAAAGGGCTAGATCCGCCGGTCGTCTGTGTCAGGGTTAGACGGGACGGGGTACCTGGGGGGTAGCAAACACGTCAGGTCTTGCGGTGGGCCCTCCTACGCGTGTGGAAGCATGGTGGCAGGCGCAAGCACCCGGCATGCGGCTCCGGGGTGTGCCCCCCCCCCCTCACGGGCGTCGCTGCCGCCGTCGCACGGAAGGGGGAAACGGCCACGTCGGGCCGACACGCAGGGAATCTTGGGGTGGGTTCGGCCGGGACCGTGTTCGGGGGTGTAGCTATGGGCTGGGCTATCACAACCCGGTGAAAAGGTCCATCGGTCAAACCCCGTCCGGCGAAAGTCAAAGGGGTAGATCCGCCGGTCGTCTGTGTTAGGGTTAGACGGGACGGGGTACCTGGGGGGTAGCAAACACGCAAGGTCTTGCGGTGGGCCTTCCTACGCGTGTGGAAGAGTGATGGCAGACGCTAGCACCCGGCACGCGGCTCCGGGGTGTGCCCCCCCCCCCCCCCCACAGGCGTCGCTGCCGCCGTCGCACGGAAGGGGGAAACGGCCACGTCGGGCCGACACGGAGAGAATCTTGGGGTGGGTTGGGCCGGGACCGTGTTCGGGGGTCTAGCAATGGGCTAGGCTATCACAACCCGGTGAAAAAGTCCATCGGTAAAACCCCGTCCGGCGAAAGTCAAAGGGCTAGATCCGCCGGTCGTCTGTGTCAGGGTTAGACGGGACGCGGTACCTGGGGGGTAGCAAACACGCCAGGTCTTGCAATTGGCCCTCCTACGCATGTGGAAGCGTGGTGGCAGGCGCAAGCACCCGGCACGCGGCTCCGGGGTGTGCCCCCCCCCCCCCCCCTCACGGGCGTCGCTGCCGCCCTCGCACGGAAGGGGGAAACGGCCACGTCGGGCCGACACGGAGGGAATCTTGGGGTGGGTTGGGCCGGGACCGTGTTCGGGGGTGTAGCTATGGGCTGGGCTATCACAACCCGGTGAAAAGGTCCATCGGTCAAACCCCGTCCGGCGAAAGTCAAAGGGCTAGATCCGCCGGTCGTCTGTGTCAGGGTTAGACGGGACGGGGTACCTTGGGGGTAGCAAACACGCCAGGTCTTGCGGTGGGCCCTCCTACGCGTGTGGAAACGTGGTGGCCGGCGCAAGCACCCGGCACGCGGCTCCGGGGTGTGCCCCCCCCCTCACGGGCGTCGCTGCCGCCGTCGCACGGAAGGGGGAAACGGCCACATCGGGCCGACATGGAGGTAATCTTGGGGAGGGTTGGGCCCGGATCATGTTCGGGGGTGTAGCTATGGGCTAGACTATCACAACCCGGTGAAAAGGTCCATCGGTCAAACCCCGTCCGGCGAAAGTCAAAGGGCTAGATCTGCCGGTCGTCTATGTCAGGGTTAGACGGGACGGGGTACCTGAGGGGTAGCAAACACGCCTGGTCTTGCGGGGGGCCCTCCTACGCGTGTGGAAGCATGGTGGCAGGCGCAAGCACCCGACACGCGGCTCCGGGGTGTGCCCCCCCCCCTCACGGGCGTCGCCGCCGCCGTCGCACGGAAGGGGGAAACGGCCACGTCGGGCCGACACGGAGGGAATCTTGGCGTGGACTGGGCCGAGACCGTGTTCGGGGGTGTAGCTATGGGCTAGGCTATCACAACCAGTGTAAAAGGTCCATCGGTCAAACTCCGTCCGGCGAAAGTCAAAGGGGTAGATCCGCCGGTCGTCTGTGTCAGGGTTAAACGGGACGGGGTACCTGGGGGGTAGCAAACACGCCAGGTCTTGCGGTGGGCCCTCCTACGCGTGTGGAAGCGTGGTGGCAGGCGCAAGCACCCGGCACGCAGCTCCAGGGTGTGCCCCCCCTCACCGGCGTCGCTGCCGCTGTCGCACGGAAGGGGGAAACGGCCACGTCGGGCCGACACGGAGGGAATCTTGGGGTGGGTTGGGCCGGGACCGTGTTCGGGGGTGTAGCTATGGGCTGGGCTATCACAACCCGGTGAAAAGGTCCATCAGTCAAACCCCGTCCGGCGAAAGTCAAAGGGGTAGATCCGCCGGTCGTCTGTGTCAGGGTTAGACGGGACAGGATACCTGGGGGGTAGCAAACACGCAAGGTCTTGCGGTGGGCCCTCCTACGCGTGTGGAAGCGTGGTGGCAGGCGCAAGCACCCGGCACGCGGCTCCGGGGTGTGCCGCCCCCCCCCCTCACGGGCGTCGGTGCCGCCGTCGCACGGAAGGGGGAAACGGCCATGTCGGGCCGACACGGAGGGAATCTTGGGGTGGGCTGGGCCGGGACTGTGTTCGGGGGTGTAGCTATGGGCTGGGCTATCACAACCCGTTTAAAAGGTCCATCAGTCAAACCCCGTCCGGCGAAAGTCAAAGGGGTAGATCCGCCGGTCGTCTGTGTCAGGGTTAGACGGGACGGGGTACCTGGGGGGTAGCAAACACGCCAGGTCTTGCGGTGGGCCCTCCTACGCGTGTGGAAGCGTGGTGGCAGGCGCAAGCGCCCGACACGCGGCTCCGGGGTGTGCCCCCCCCCCCTCACCGGCGTCGCTGCCGCCGTCGCACGGAAGGGGGAAACGGCCACGTCGGGCCGACACGGAGGAAATCTTGGGGTGGGTTGGGCCGGGACCGTGTTCGGAGGTGTAGCTATGGTGTGGGCTATCACAACCCGGTGAAAAGGTCCATCGGACAAACCCCGTCCGGCGAAAGTCAAAGGGGTAGATCCTCCGGTCGTTTGTGTCAGGGTTAGACGGGACGGGGTACCTGGGGGGTAGCAAACACGCAAGGTCTTGCGGTGGGCCCTCCTATGCGTGTGGAATCGTGGTGGCAGGCGCAAGCACCCGGCACGCGGCTCCGGGGTGTGCCCCCCCCTCTCATGGGCGTCGCTGCCGCCGTCGCACGGAAGGGGGAAACGGCCACGTCGGGCCGACACGGAGGGAATCTTGGGGTGGGTCGGGCCGGGACCGTGTTTGGGGGTGTAGCTATGGGCTGGGCTATCACAACCCGGTGAAAAGGTCCATCGGTCAAACCCCGTCCGGCGAAAGTCAAAGGGCTAGATCCGCCGGTCGTCTGTGTCAGGGTTAGACGGGACGGGGTACCTGGGGGTAGCAAACACGCCAGGTCTTGCGGTGGGCCCTCCTACGCGTGTGGAAGCGTGGTGGCAGGCGCAAGCACCCGTCACGCGGCTCCGGGGTGTGCCCCCCCCCCCTCACGGGAGTCGCTGCCGCCGTCGCATGGAAGGGGGAAACGGCCACGTCGGGCCGACACGGAGGGAATCTAGGGGTGGGTTGGGCCGGGACCGTGTTCGGGGGTGTAGCTATGGGCTGGGCTATCACAACCCGGTGAAAAGGTCCATCGGTCAAACCCCTTCCGGCGAAAGTCAAAGGGCTAGATCTGCCGGTCGTCTGTGTCAGGGTTAGACGGGACGGGGTACCTGGGAGTAGCAAACACGCCAGGTCTTGCGGTGGGCCCTCCTATGCGTGTGGAAGCGTGGTGGCAGGCGCAAGCACCCAGCACGCGGCTCCGGGGTGTGCCCCCCCTCACGGGCGTCGCTGCCGCCGTCGCACGGAAGGGGGAAACGGCCACATCGGGCCGACACGGAGGGAATCTTGGGGTGGGTTGGGCCGGGACCGTGTTCGGGGGTGTAGCTATGGGCTGGGCTATCACAACCCGGTGAAAAGGTCCATCGGTCAAACGACGTCCGGCGAAAGTCAAAGGGCTAGATCCGCCGGTCGTCTGTGTCAGGGTTAGACGGGACGGGGTACCTGGGGGGTAGCAAACACGCCATGTCTTGTGGTGGGCCCTCCTACGCGTGTGGAAGCGTGGTGGCAGGCGCAAGCACCCGGCACGCGGCTCCGGGGTGTGCCCCCCCCCTCACGGGCGTCGCTGCCGCCGTCACACGGAAGGGGGAAACGGCCACGTCAGGCCGACACGGAGGGAATCTTGGGGTGGGTTGGGCCGGGACCGTGTTCGGGGGTGTAGCTATGGGCTGGGCTATCACAACTTGGTGAAAAGGTCCATCAGTCAAACCCCGTTCGGCGAAAGTCAAAGGGCTAGATCCGCCGGTCGTCTGTGTCAGGGTTAGACGGGACGGGGTACCTGGGGAGTAGCAAACACGCCAGGTCTTGCGGTGGGCCCTCCTACGCGTGGAGAAGCGTGGTGGCAGGCGCAAGCAACCGGCACGCGGCTCCGGGGTGTGCCCCCCCCCTCACGGGCGTCGCTGCCGCCGTCGCACGGAAAGGGGAAACGGCTACGTCGGGCCGACACGGAGGGAATCTTGGGGTGGGTCGGGCCGGGACCGTGTTCGGGGGTGTAGCTATGGGCTGGGCTATCACAACCCGGGGAAAAGGTCCACCGGTCAAACCCCGTCTGGCGAAAGTCAAAGGGCTAGATCCGTCGGTCGTCTGTGTCAGGGTTAGACGGGACGGGGTACCTGGGGGTAGCAAACACGCCAGGTCTTGCGGTGGGCCCTCCTACGCGTGTGGAAGCGTGGTGGCAGGTGCAAGCACCCGGCACGCGGCTCCGGGGTGTGCCCCCCCCTCACGGGCGTCGCTGCAGCCGTCCCACGGAAGGGGGAAACGGCCACGTCGGGCCGACACGGAGGGAATCTTGGGGTGGGTTGGGCCGCCACCGTGTTCGGGGGTGTAGCTATGGGCTAGGCTATCACAACCCGGTGAAAAGGTCCATCGGTCAAACCCCGTCCGGCGAAAGTCAAAGGGCTAGATCCGCCGGTCGTCTGTGTCAGGGTTAGACGGTACGGGGTACCTGGGGGGTAGCAAACACGTCAGGTCTTGCGGTGGGCCCTCCTACGCGTGTGGAAGCGTGGTGGCAGGCGCAAGCACCCGGCACGCGGCTCCGGGGTGTGCCCCCCCCCCCTCACGGGCGTCGCTGCCGCCGTCGCACGGAAGGGGGAAACGGCCACGTCGGGCCGACACACAGGGAATCTTGGGGTGGGTTCGGCCGGGACCGTGTTCGGCGGTGTAGTTATGGGCTGGGCTATCACAACCCGGTGAAAAGGTCCATCGGTCAAACCCCGTCCGGCAAAAGTCAAAGGGGTAGATCCGCCGGTCGTCTGTGTCAGGGTTAGACGGGACGGGGTACCTGGGGGTAGCAAACACGCAAGGTCTTGCGGTGGGCCTTCCTACGCGTGTGGAAGCGTGGTGGCAGACGCAAGCACCCGGCACGTGGCTCCGGGGTGTGCCCCCCCCCCTCACGGGCGTCGCTGCCGCCCTCGCACTGAAGGGGGAAACGGCCACGTTGGGCCGACACGGAGGGAATCTTGGGGTGGGTTGGGCCGGGACCGTGTTTGGGGGTCTAGCTATGGCCTGGGCTATCACAACCCGGTGAAAAGGTCCATCGGTCAAACCCCGTCCGGCGAAAGTCAAAGGGCTAGATCCGCCGGTCGTCTGTGTCAGGGTTAGACGGGACGCGGTACCTTGGGGGTAGCAAACACGCCAGGTCTTGCGGTGGGCCCTCCTAGGCGTGTGGAAATGTGGTGGCAGGCGCAAGCACCCGACACGCGGCTCCGGGGTGTGCCCCCCCCTCACAGGCGTCGCTGCCGCCGTCGCACGGAAGGGGGAAACGGCCACGTCGGGCCGACACGGAGGGAATCTTGGGGTGGGTTGGGCCCGGATAGTGTTCGGGGGTGTAGCTATGGGCTAGGCTATCACAACCCGGTGAAAAGGTCCATCGGTCAAACCCCGTCTGGCGAAAGTCAAAGGGCTAGATCTGCCGGTCGTCTGTGTCGGGGTTAGACGGGACGGGATACCTGAGGGGTAGCAAACACGCCTGGTCTTGCGGGGGGCCCTCCTATGCGTGTGGAAGCATGGTGGCAGGCGCAAGCACCCGGCACACGGCTCCGGGGTGTGCCCCCCCCCTCACGGGCGTCGCCGCCGCCGTCGCACGGAAGGGGGAAACGGCCACGTCGGGCCGACACGGAGGGAATCTTGGGGTGGACTGGGCCGGGACCGTGTTCGGGGGTGTAGCTATGGGTTAGGCTATCACAACCCGTGTAAAAGGTCCATCGGTCAAACCCCGTCCGGCGAAAGTCAAAGGGGTAGATCCGCCGGTCGTCTGTGTCAGGGTTAAACGGGACGGGGTACCTGGGGGGTAGCAAACACGCCAGGTCTTGCGGTGGGCCCTCCTACGCGTGTGGAAGCGTGGTGGCAGGCGCAAGCACACGGCACGCGGCTCCGGGGTGTGCCCCCCCCCTCACCGGCGTCGCTGCCGCTGTCGCACGGAAGGGGGAAACGGCCACGTCGGGCCGACACGGAGGGAATCTTGGGGTGGGTTGGGCCGGGACCGTGTTCGGGGGTGTAGCTATGGGCTGGGCTATCACAACCCGATGAAAAGGTCCATCAGTCAAACCCCGTTCGGCGAAAGTCAAAGGGGTAGATCCGCCGGTCGTCTGTGTCAGGGTTAGACGGGACGGGGTACCTGGGGGGTAGCAAACACGCAAGGTCTTGCGGTGGGCCCTCCTACGCGTGTGGAAGCGTGGTGGCAGGCCCAAGCACCCGGCACGCGGCTCCGGGGTGTGCCCCCCCCTCACGGGCGTCACTGCCGCCGTCGCACGGAAGGGAGAAACGGCCACGTCGGGCCGACACGGAGGGAATCTTGGGGTGGGTTGGGCCGGGACTGTGTTCGGGGCTGTAGCTATGGGCTAGGCTATCACAACCCGGTGAAAAGGTCCATCGGTCAAACCCCGTGCGGCGAAGTCAAAGGGCTAGATCCGCCGGTCGTCTGTGTCAGGGTTAGACGGGACGGGGTACCAGGGGGGTAGCAAACACGCTAGGTCTTGCGGTGGGCCCTCCTACGCGTGTGGAAGCGTGGTGGCAGGCGCAAGCACCCGGCACGCGGCTCCGAGGTGTGCCCCCCCCCCCCTCACAGGCGTCGCTGCCGCCGTCGCACGGAAGGGGGAAACGGCCACGTCGGGCCGACACGGAGGGAATCTTGGGGTGGGATGGGCCGGGACCATGTTCGGGGGTGTAGCTATGGGCTGGGCTATCACAACCCGGTGAAAAGGTCCATCGGTAAAACCCCGTCCGGCGAAAGTCAAAGGGCTAGATCCGCCGGTCGTCTGTGTCAGGGTTAGACGGGACAGGGTACCTGGGGGGTAACAAACACGCCAGGTCCTGCGGTGGGCCCTCCTGCGCATGTGGAAACGTGGTGGCAGGCGCAAGCACCCGGCATGCGGCTCCGGGGTGTGCCCCTCCCTCACGGGCGTCGCTGCCGCCATCGCACGGAAGGGGGAAACGGCCACGTCGGGCCGACACGGAGGGAATCTTGGGGTGGGTTGGGCCGGGACCGTGTTCGGGGGTGTAGCTATGGGCTGGGCTATCACAACCCGGTGAAAAGGTCCATCAGTCAAACCCCGTCCGGCGAAAGTCAAAGTGGTAGATCCGTCGGTCGTCTGTGTCAGGGTTAGACGGGACGGGGTACCTGGGGGGTAGCAAACACGCAAGGTCTTGCGGTGGGCCCTCCTACGCGTGTGGAAGCGTGGTGGCAGGCCCAAGCACCCGGCACGCGGCTCCGGGGTGTGCCCCCCCCCCTCACGGGCGTCGCTGCCGCCGTCGCACGGAAGGGGGAAACGGCCACGTCGAGCCGACACAGAAGGAATCTTGGGGTGGGTTGGGCCGGGACTGTGTTCGGGGGTGTAGCTATGGGCTAGGCTATCACAACCTGGTGAAAAGGTCCATCGGTCAAACCCCGTGCGGCGAAAGTCAAAGGGCTAGATCCGCCGGTCGTCTGTGTCAGGGTTAGAAGGGACGGGGTACCTGGGGGGTAGCAAACACGCCAGGTCTTGCGGTGGGCCCTCCTATGCGTGTGGAAGCGTGGTGGCAAGCCAAAGCACCCGGCACGCGGCTCCGAGGTGTGCCCCCCCCCCCTCACAGGCGTCGCTGCCGCCGTCGCACGGAAGGGGGAAACGGCCACATCGGGCCGACACGGAGGGAATCTTGGGGTGGGTTGGGCCGGGACCTTGTTCGGGGGTGTAGCTATGGGCTGGGCTATCACAACCCGGTGAAAAAGTCCATCGGTCAAACCCCGTCCGGCGAAAGTCAAAGGGCTAGATCCGCCGGTCGTCTGTGTCAGGGTTAGACGGGACGGGGTACCTGGGGGGTAACAAACACGCCAGGTCTTGCGGTGGGCCCTCCTGCACGTGTGGAAGCGTGGTGGCAGGCGCAAGCACCCGGCACGCGGCTCCGGGGTGTGCCCCTCCCTAACGGGCGCCGCTGCCGCCATCGCACGGAAGGGGGAAACGGCCACGTCGGGCCGACACGGAGGGAATCTTGGGGTGGGTTGGGCCGGGACCGTGTTCGGGGGTGTAGCTATGGGCTAGGCTATCACAACCCGGTGAAAAGGTCCATCGCTCAAACCCCGTCCGGCGAAAGTCAAAGGGCTAGATCCGCCGGTCGTCTGTGTCAGGGTTAGATGGGACGGGGTACCTAGGGGGTAGCAACCATGCCAGGTCTTGCGGTGGGCCCTCCTACGCGTGTGGAAGCGTGATGGCAGGCGCAAGCACCCGGCACGCGGCTCCGGGGTGTGCCCCCCCCTCACGGGCGTCGCTGCAGCCGTCCCACGGAAGGGGAAAACGGCCACGTCGGGCCGACACGGAGGGAATCTTGGGGTGGGTTGGGCTGCCACCGTGTTCGGGGGTGTAGCTATGGGCTAGGCTATCACAACCCGGTGAAAAGGTCCATCGGTCAAACCACGTCCGGCGAAAGTCAAAGGGCTAGATCTGCCGGTCGTCTGTGTCAGGGTTAGACGGGACGGGGTACCTGGGGGGTAGCAAACACGTCAGGTCTTGCGGTGGGCCCTCCTACGCGTGTGGAAGCGGGGTGGCAGGAGCAAGCACCCGGCACGCGGCTCCGAGGTGTGCCCCCCCCCTCACGGGCGTCGCTGCCGCCGTCGCACGGCAGGGGGAAACGGCCACGTCGGGCCGACACGCAGGGAATCTTGGGGTGGGTTCGGCCGGGACCGTGTTCGGGGGTGTAGCTATGGGCTTGGCTATCACAACCCGGTTAAAAGGTCCATCGGTCAAACCCCGTCCGGCGAAAGTCAAAGGGGTAGGTCCGCCGGTCGTCTGTGTCTGGGTTAGACGGGACGGGGTACCTGGGGGGTAGCAAACACGCAAGGTCTTGCGGTGGGCCTTCCTACGCGTGTGGAAGCGTGGTGGCAGACGCAAGCACCCGGCACGCGGCTCCGGGGTGTGCCCCCCCCCCTCACGGGCGTCGCTGCCGCCGTCGCACAGAAGGGGGAAACGGCCACGTCGGGCCGACACGGAGGGAATCTTGGGGTGGGTTGGGCCGGGACCGTGTTCGGGGGTGTAGCAATGGGCTAGGCTATCACAACCCGGTGAAAAAGTCCATCGGTAAAACCCCGTCCGGCGAAAGTCAAAGGGCTAGATCCGCCGGTCATCTGTGTCAGGGTTAGACGGGACGCGGTACCTGGGGGTAGCAAACACGCCAGGTCTTGCGGTTGGCCCTCCTACGCGTGTGGAAGCGTGGCGGCAGACGCAAGCACCCGGCACGCGGCTCCGGGGTGTGCCCCCCCGCTCCACGGGCGTCGCTGCCGCCCTCGCACGGAAGGGGGAAACGGCCACGTCGGGCCGACACGGAGGGAATCTTGGGGTGGGTTGGGCCGGGACCGTGTTCGGGGGTGTAGCTCTGGGCTGGGCTATCACAACCCGGTGAAAAGGTCCATCGGTCAAACCCCGTCCGGCGAAAGTCAAAGGGCTAGATCCGCCGGTCGTCTGTGTCAGGGTTAGACGGGACGGGGTACCTTGGGGGTAGCAAACACGCCAGGTCTTGCGGTGGGCCCTCCTACGCGTGTCGAAGCATGGTGGCAGGCGCAAGCACCCGGCACGCGGCTCCGGGGTGTGCCCCCCCCCTCACGGGCGTCGCTGCCGCCGTCGCACGGAAGGGGGAAACGGCCACGTCGGGCCGACACGGAGGAAATCTTGGGGTGGGTTGGGCCCGGATCGTGTTCGGGGGTGTAGCTATGGGCTAGGCTATCACAACCCGGTGAAAAGGTCCATCGGTCAAACCCCGTCCGGCGAAAGTCAAAGGGCTAGATCTGCCGGTCGTCTGTGTCAGGGTTAGACGGGACGGGGTACCTGAGGGGTAGCAAACACGCCTGGTCTTGCGGGGGGCCCTCCTACGCGTGTGGAAGCATGGTGGCAGGCGCAAGCACCCGGCACGCGGCTCCGGGGTGTGCCCCCCCCCTCACGGGCATCGCCGCCGCCGTCGCACGGAACGGGGAAACGGCCACGTCGGGCCTACACGAAGGGAATCTTGGGGTGGACTGGGCCGGGACCGTGTTCGGGGGTGTAGCTATGGGCTAGGCTATCACAACCCGTGTAAACGGTCCATCGGTCAAACCCCGTCCGGCGAAAGTCAAAGGGGTAGATCCGCCGGTCGTCTGTGTCAGGGTTAAATGGGACGGGGTACCTGGGGGGTAGCAAACACGCCAGGTCTTGCGGTGGGCCCTCCTACGCGTGTGGAAGCGTGGTGGCAGGCGCAAGCACCCGGCACGCGGCTCCGGGGTGTGCCCCCCCCCTCACCGGCGTCGCTGCCGCCGTCGCACGGCAGGGGGAAACGGCCACGTCGGGCCGACACGGAGGGAATCTTGGGGTGGGTTGGGCCGGGACCGTGTTCGGGGGTGTAGCTATGGGCTGGGCTATCACAACCCGGTGAAAAGGTCCATTAGTCAAACCCCGTCCGGCGAAAGTCAAAGGGGTAGATCCGCCGGTCGTCTGTGTCAGGGTTAGACGGGACGGGGAACCTTGGGGGTAGCAAACACGCAAGGTCTTGCGGTGGGCCCTCCTACGCGTGTAGAAGCGTGGTGGCAGGCCCAAGCACCCGGCACGTGGCTCCGGGGTGTGCCCCCCCCCCCCCTCATGGGCGTCGCTGCCGCCGTCGCACGGAAGGGGGAAACGGCCACGTCGGGCCGACACGGAGGGAATCTTGCGGTGGGTTGGGCCGGGACTGTGTTCGGGGGTGTAGCTATGGGCTAGGCTATCACAACCCGGTGAAAAGGTCCATCGGTCAAACCCCGTGCGGCGAAAGTCAAAGGGCTAGATCCGCCGGTCGTCTGTGTCAGGGTTAGACGGGACGGGGTACCTGGGGGGTAGCAAACACGCCAGGTCTTGCGGTGGGCCCTCCTACGCGTGTGGAAGCGTGGTGGCAGGCGCAAGCAACCGGCACGCGGCTCCGAGGTGTGCCCCCCCCCCCCTCACAGGCGTCGCTGCCGCCGTCGCACGGAAGGGGGAAACGGCCACGTCGGGCCAACACGGAGGGAATCTGGGGGTGGGATTGGCCAGGACCATGTTCGGGGGTGTAGCTATGGGCTGGGCTATCACAACCTGGTGAAAAGGTCCATCGGTCAAACCCCGTCCGGCGAAAGTGAAAGGGCTAGATCCGCCGGTCGTCTGTGTCAGGGTTAGACGGGACAGGGTACCTGGGGGGTAACAAACACGCCAGGTCTTGCGGTGGGCCCTCCTGCGCGTGTGGAAACGTGGTGGCAGGCGCATGCACCCGGCACGCGGCTCCGGGGTGTGCCCCTCCCTCACGGGCGTCGCTGCCGCCATCGCACGGAAGGGGGAAACGGCCACGTCGGGCCGACACAGAGGGAATCTTGGGGTGGGTTGGGCCGGGACCGTGTTCGGGGGTGTAGCTATGGGCTGGGCTATCACAACCCGGTGAAAAGGTCCATCAGTCAAACCCCGTCCGGCGAAAGTCAAAGGGGTAGATCCGCCGGTCGTCTGTGTCAGGGTTAGACGGGACGGGGTACCTGGGGGGTAACAAACACGCCAGGTCTTGCGGTGGGCCCTCCTGCACGTGTGGAAGCGTGGTGGCAGGCGCAAGCACCCGGCACGCGGCTCCGGGGTGTGCCCCTCCCTAACGGGCGTCGCTGCCGCCATCGCACGGAAGGGGGAAACGGCCACGTCGGGCCGACACGGAGGGAATCTTGGGGTGGGTTGGGCCGGGACCGTGTTCGGGGGTGTAGCTATGGGCTAGGCTATCACAACCCGGTGAAAAGGTCCATCGCTCAAACCCCGTCCGGCGAAAGTCAAAGGGCTAGATCCGCCGGTCGTCTGTGTCAGGGTTAGATGGGACGGGGTACCTAGGGGGTAGCAACCATGCCAGGTCTTGCGGTGGGCCCTCCTACGCGTGTGGAAGCGTGATGGCAGGCGCAAGCACCCGGCACGCGGCTCCGGGGTGTGCCCCCCCCTCACGGGCGTCGCTGCAGCCGTCCCACGGAAGGGGGAAACGGCCACGTCGGGCCGACACGGAGGGAATCTTGGGGTGGGTTGGGCTGCCACCGTGTTCGGGGGTGTAGCTATGGGCTAGGCTATCACAACCCGGTGAAAAGGTCCATCGGTCAAACCACGTCCGGCGAAAGTCAAAGGGCTAGATCCGCCGGTCGTCTGTGTCAGGGTTAGACGGGACGGGGTACCTGGGGGGTAGCAAACACGTCAGGTCTTGCGGTGGGCCCTCCTACGCGTGTGGAAGCGGGGTGGCAGGATCAAGCACCCGGCACGCGGCTCCGAGGTGTGCCCCCCCCCCCTCACGGGCGTCGCTGCCGCCGTCGCACGGCAGGGGGAAACGGCCACGTCGGGCCGACACGCAGGGAATCTTGGGGTGGGTTCGGCCGGGACCGTGTTCGGGGGTGTAGCTATGGGCTTGGCTATCACAACCCGGTTAAAAGGTCCATCGGTCAAACCCCGTCCGGCGAAAGTCAAAGGGGTAGGTCCGCCGGTCGTCTGTGTCTGGGTTAGACGGGACGGGGTACCTGGGGGGTAGCAAACACGCAAGGTCTTGCGGTGGGCCTTCCTACGCGTGTGGAAGCGTGGTGGCAGACGCAAGCACCCGGCACGCGGCTCCGGGGTGTGCCCCCCCCCCCTCACGGGCGTCGCTGCCGCCGTCGCACAGAAGGGGGAAACGGCCACGTCGGGCCGACACGGAGGGAATCTTGGGGTGGGTTGGGCCGGGACCGTGTTCGGGGGTGTAGCAATGGGCTAGGCTATCAC
This sequence comes from Elymus sibiricus, assembly GCA_039707655.1. Taxonomy (NCBI): domain Eukaryota; kingdom Viridiplantae; phylum Streptophyta; class Magnoliopsida; order Poales; family Poaceae; genus Elymus; species Elymus sibiricus. The sequence goes on from CM077663.1 coordinate 382,326,936, forward strand.
AACCCGGTGAAAAAGTCCATCGGTAAAACCCCGTCCGGCGAAAGTCAAAGGGCTAGATCCGCCGGTCATCTGTGTCAGGGTTAGACGGGACGCGGTACCTGGGGGTAGCAAACACGCCAGGTCTTGCGGTTGGCCCTCCTACGCGTGTGGAAGCGTGGCGGCAGGCGCAAGCACCCGGCACGCGGCTCCGGGGTGTGCCCCCCCGCTCCACGGGCGTCGCTGCCGCCCTCGCACGGAAGGGGGAAACGGCCACGTCGGGCCGACACGGAGGGAATCTTGGGGTGGGTTGGGCCGGGACCGTGTTCGGGGGTGTAGCTCTGGGCTGGGCTATCACAACCCGGTGAAAAGGTCCATCGGTCAAACCCCGTCCGGCGAAAGTCAAAGGGCTAGATCCGCCGGTCGTCTGTGTCAGGGTTAGACGGGACGGGGTACCTTGGGGGTAGCAAACACGCCAGGTCTTGCGGTGGGCCCTCCTACGCGTGTCGAAGCATGGTGGCAGGCGCAAGCACCCGGCACGCGGCTCCGGGGTGTGCCCCCCCCCTCACGGGCGTCGCTGCCGCCGTCGCACGGAAGGGGGAAACGGCCACGTCGGGCCGACACGGAGGAAATCTTGGGGTGGGTTGGGCCCGGATCGTGTTCGGGGGTGTAGCTATGGGCTATGCTATCACAACCCGGTGAAAAGGTCCATCGGTCAAACCCCGTCCGGCGAAAGTCAAAGGGCTAGATCTGCCGGTCGTCTGTGTCAGGGTTAGACGGGACGGGGTACCTGAGGGGTAGCAAACACGCCTGGTCTTGCGGGGGGCCCTCCTACGCGTGTGGAAGCATGGTGGCAGGCGCAAGCACCCGGCACGCGGCTCCGGGGTGTGCCCCCCCCCTCACGGGCATCGCCGCCGCCGTCGCACGGAACGGGGAAACGGCCACGTCGGGCCTACACGAAGGGAATCTTGGGGTGGACTGGGCCGGGACCGTGTTCGGGGGTGTAGCTATGGGCTAGGCTATCACAACCCGTGTAAACGGTCCATCGGTCAAACCCCGTCCGGCGAAAGTCAAAGGGGTAGATCCGCCGGTCGTCTGTGTCAGGGTTAAACGGGACGGGGTACCTGGGGGGTAGCAAACACGCCAGGTCTTGCGGTGGGCCCTCCTACGCGTGTGGAAGCGTGGTGGCAGGCGCAAGCACCCGGCACGCGGCTCCGGGGTGTGCCCCCCCCCTCACCGGCGTCGCTGCCGCCGTCGCACGGCAGGGGGAAACGGCCACGTCGGGCCGACACGGAGGGAATCTTGGGGTGGGTTGGGCCGGGACCGTGTTCGGGGGTGTAGCTATGGGCTGGGCTATCACAACCCGGTGAAAAGGTCCATTAGTCAAACCCCGTCCGGCGAAAGTCAAAGGGGTAGATCCGCCGGTCGTCTGTGTCAGGGTTAGACGGGACGGGGAACCTTGGGGGTAGCAAACACGCAAGGTCTTGCGGTGGGCCCTCCTACGCGTGTAGAAGCGTGGTGGCAGGCCCAAGCACCCGGCACGTGGCTCCGGGGTGTGCCCCCCCCCCCCCTCATGGGCGTCGCTGCCGCCGTCGCACGGAAGGGGGAAACGGCCACGTCGGGCCGACACGGAGGGAATCTTGCGGTGGGTTGGGCCGGGACTGTGTTCGGGGGTGTAGCTATGGGCTAGGCTATCACAACCCGGTGAAAAGGTCCATCGGTCAAACCCCGTGCGGCGAAAGTCAAAGGGCTAGATCCGCCGGTCGTCTGTGTCAGGGTTAGACGGGACGGGGTACCTGGGGGGTAGCAAACACGCCAGGTCTTGCGGTGGGCCCTCCTACGCGTGTGGAAGCGTGGTGGCAGGCGCAAGCAACCGGCACGCGGCTCCGAGGTGTGCCCCCCCCCCTCACAGGCGTCGCTGCCGCCGTCGCACGGAAGGGGGAAACGGCCACGTCGGGCCAACACGGAGGGAATCTGGGGGTGGGATTGGCCAGGACCATGTTCGGGGGTGTAGCTATGGGCTGGGCTATCACAACCTGGTGAAAAGGTCCATCGGTCAAACCCCGTCCGGAGAAAGTGAAAGGGCTAGATCCGCCGGTCGTCTGTGTCAGGGTTAGACGGGACAGGGTACCTGGGGGGTAACAAACACGCCAGGTCTTGCGGTGGGCCCTCCTGCGCGTGTGGAAACGTGGTGGCAGGCGCATGCACCCGGCACGCGGCTCCGGGGTGTGCCCCTCCCTCACGGGCGTCGCTGCCGCCATCGCACGGAAGGGGGAAACGGCCACGTCGGGCCGACACGGAGGGAATCTTGGGGTGGGTTGGGCCGGGACCGTGTTCGGGGGTGTAGCTATGGGCTGGGCTATCACAACCCGGTGAAAAGGTCCATCAGTCAAACCCCGTCCGGCGAAAGTCAAAGGGGTAGATCCGCCGGTCGTCTGTGTCAGGGTTAGACGGGACGGGGTACCTGGGGGGTAGCAAACACGCAAGGTCTTGCGGTGGGCCCTCCTACGCGTGTGGAAGCGTGGTGGCAGGCCCAAGCACCCGGCACGCGGCTCCGGGGTGTGCCCCCCCCTCACGAGCGTCGCTGCCGCCGTCGCACGGAAGGGGGAAACGGCCACGTCGGGCCAACACAGAGGGAATCTTGGGGTGGGTTGGGCCGGGACTGTGTTCGGGGGTGTAGCTATGGGCTAGGCTATCACAACCCGGTGAAAAGGTCCATCGGTCAAACCCCGTGCGGCGAAAGTCAAAGGGCTAGATCCGCCGGTCGTCTGTGTCAGGGTTAGATGGGACGGGGTACCTGGGGGGTAGCAAACACGCCAGGTCTTGCGGTGGGCCCACCTACGCGTGTGGAAGCGTGGTGGCAGGCGCAAGCACCCGGCACGCGGCTCCGAGGTGTGCCCCCCCCTCACAGGCGTCGTTGCCGCCGTCGCACGGAAGGGGGAAACGTCGACGTTGGGCCGACACGGAGAGAATCTTGGGGGGGGTTGGGCTAGGACCATGTTCGGGGGTGTAGCTATGGGCTAGGCTATCACAACCCGGTGAAAAGGTCCATCGGTCAAACCCCGTCCGGCGAAAGTCAAAGGGCTAGATCCGCCGGTCGTCTGTGTCAGGGTTAGACGGGACGGGGTACCTGGGGGTAACAAACACGCCAGGTCTTGCAGTGGGCCCTCCTACGCGTGTGGAAGCGTGGTGGCAGGCGCAAGCACCCGGCACGCGACTCCGGGGTGTGCCCCTCCCTAACGGGCGTCGCTGCCGCCATCGCACGGAAGGGGGAAACGGCCACGTCGGGCCGACACGGAGGGAATCTTGGGGTGGGTTGGGCCGGGACCGTGTTCGGGGGTGTAGCTATGGGCTAGGCTATCACAACCCGGTGAAAAGGTCCATCGCTCAAACCCCGTCCGGCGAAAGTCAAAGGGCTAGATCCGCCGGTCGTCTGTGTCAGGGTTAGATGGGACGGGGTACCTAGGGGGTACCAAACATGCCAGGTCTTGCGGTGGGCCCTCCTACGCGTGTGGAAGCGTGATGGCAGGCGCAAGCACCCGGCACGCGGCTCCGGGGTGTGCCCCCCCCCCCCTCACGGGCGTCGCTGCAGCCGTCCCACGGAAGGGGGAAACGGCCACGTCGGGCCGACACGGAGGGAATCTTGGGGTGGGTTGGGCTGCCACCGTGTTCGGGGGTGTAGCTATGAGCTAGGCTATCACAACCCGGTGAAAAGGTCCATCGGTCAAACCCCGTCCGGCGAAAGTCAAAGGGCTAGATCCGCCGGTCGTCTGTGCCAGGGTTAGACGGGACGGGGTTCCTGGGGGGTAGCAAACACGTCAGGTCTTGCGGTGGGCCCTCCTACGCGTGTGGAAGCGTGGTGGCAGGCGCAAGCACCCGGCACGCGGCTCCGCGGTGTGCCCACCCCTCACGGGCGTCGCTGCCGCCGTCGCACGGAAGGGGGAAACGGCCACGTCGGGCCGACACGCAGGGAATCTTGGGGTGGGTTCGGCCGGGACCGTGTTCGGGGGTGTAGCTATGGGCTGGGCTATCACAACCCGGTTAAAAGGTCCATCGGTCAAACCCCGTCTGGCGAAAGTCAAAGGGGTAGGTCCGCCGGTCGTCTGTGTCTGGGTTAGACGGGACGGGGTACCTGGGGGGTAGCAAACACGCCTGGTCTTGCGGGGGGCCCTCCTACGCGTGTGGAAGCATGGTGGCAGGCGCAAGCACCCGGCACGCGGCTCCGGGGTGTGCCCCCCCCCCCCCTCACGGGCATCGCCGCCGCCGTCGCACAGAACGGGGAAACGGCCACGTCGGGCCGACACGGAGGGAATCTTGGGGTGGACTGGGCCGGGACCGTGTTTGGGGGTGTAGCTATGGGCTAGGCTATCACAACCCGTGTGAAAGGTCCATCGGTTAAACCCCGTCCGGCGAAAGTCAAAGGGGTAGATCCGCCGGTCGTCTGTGTCAGGGTTAAACGGGACGGGGTACCTGGGGGGTAGCAAACACGCCAGGTCTTGCGGTGGGCCCTCCTACGCGTGTGGAAGCGTGGTGGCAGGCGCAAGCACCCGGCACGCGGCTCCGGGGTGTGCCCCCCCCCCTCACCGTCGTCGCTGCCGCTGTCGCACGGAAGGGGGAAACGGCCACGTCGGGCCGACACGGAGGGAATGTTGGGGTGGGTTGGGCCGGGACCGTGTTCGGGGGTGTAGCTATGGGCTGGGCTATCACAACCCGGTGAAAAGGTCCATCAGTCAAACCCCGTCCGGCGAAAGTCAAAGGGGTAGATCCGCCGGTCGTCTGTGTCAGGGTTAGCCGGGACGGGGTACCTGGGGGGTAGCAAACACGCAAGGTCTTGCGGTGGGCCCTCCTACGCATGTGGAAGCGTGGTGGCAGGCCCAAGCACCCGGCACGCGGCTCCGGGGTGTGCCCCCCCCCTCACGGGCGTCGCTGCCGCCGTCGCACGGAAGGGGGAAACGGCCACGTCGGGCCGACACGGAGGGAATCTTGCGGTGGGTTGGGCCGGGACTGTGTTCGGGGGTGTAGCTATGGGCTAGGCTATCACAACCCGGTGAAAAGGTCCATCGGTCAAACCCCGTGCGGCGAAAGTCAAAGGGCTAGATCCGCCGGTCGTCTGTGTCAGGGTTAGACGGGACGGGGTACCTGGGGGGTAGCAAACACGCCAGGTCTTGCGGTGGGCCCTCCTACGCGTGTGGAAGCGTGGTGGCAGGCGCAAGCACCCGGCACGCGGCTCCGAGGTGTGCCCCCCCCCTCACAGGCGTCGCTGCCGCCGTCGCACGGAAGGGGGAACCGGCCACGTCGGGCCGACACGGAGGGAATCTTGGGGTGGGATGGGCCGGGACCATGTTCGGGGGTGTAGCTATGGGCTGGGCTATCACAACCCGGTGAAAAGGTCCATCGGTCAAACCCCGTCCGCCGAAAGTCAAAGGGCTAGATCCGCCGGTCGTCTGTGTCAGGGTTAGACGGGACAGGGTACCTGGGGGGTAACAAACACGCCAGGTCTTGCGGTGGGCCCTCCTGCGCGTGTGGAAACGTGGTGGCAGGCGCAAGCACCCGGCACGCGGCTCCGGGGTGTGCCCCTCCCTCACGGGCGTCGCTGCCGCCATCGCACGGAAGGGGGAAACGGCCACGTCGGGCCGACACGGAGGGAATCTTGGGGTGGGTTGGGCCGGAACCGTGTTCGGGGGTGTAGCTATGGGCTGGGCTATCACAACCCGGTGAAAAGGTCCATCAGTCAAACCCCGTCCGGCGAAAGTCAAAGGGGTAGATCCACCGGTCGTCTGTGTCAGGGTTAGACGGGACGGGGTACCTGGGGGGTAGCAAACACGCAAGGTCTTGCGGTGGGCCCTCCTTCGCGTGTGGAAGCGTGGTGGCAGGCCCAAGCACCCGGCATGCGGCTCCGGGGTGTGCCCCCCCCCATCACGGGCGTCGCTGCCGCCGTCGCACGGAAGGGGGAAACGGCCACTTCGGGCCGACACGGAGGGAATCTTGGGGTGGGTTGGGCCGGGACTGTGTTCGGGGGTGTAGCTATGGGCTAGGCTATCACAACCCGGTGAAAAGGTCCATCGGTCAAACCCCGTGCGGCGAAAGTCAAAGGGCTAGCTCCGCCGGTCGTCTGTGTCAGGGTTAGACGGGACGGGGTACCTGGGGGGTAGCAAACACGCCAGGTCTTGCGGTGGGCCCTCCTACGCGTGTGGAAGCGTGGTGGCAGGCGCAAGCACCCGGCACGCGGCTCCGAGATGTGCCCCCCCCTCACAGGCGTCGCTGCCGCCGTCGCACGGAAGGGGGAACCGGCCACGTCGGGCCGACACGGAGGGAATCTTGGGGTGGGATGGGCCGGGACCATGTTCGGGGGTGTAGCTATGGGCTGGGCTATCACAACCCGGTGAAAAGGTCCATCGGTCAAACCCCGTCCGCCGAAAGTCAAAGGGCTAGATCCGCCGGTCGTCTGTGTCAGGGTTAGACGGGACAGGGTACCTGGGGGGTAACAAACACGCCAGGTCTTGCGGTGGGCCCTCCTGCGCGTGTGGAAACGTGGTGGCAGGCGCAAGCACCCGGCACGCGGCTCCGGGGTGTGCCCCTCCCTCACGGGCGTCGCTGCCGCCATCGCACGGAAGGGGGAAACGGCCACGTCGGGCCGACACGGAGGGAATCTTGGGGTGGGTTGGGCCGGAACCGTGTTCGGGGGTGTAGCTATGGGCTGGGCTATCACAACCCGGTGAAAAGGTCCATCGGTCAAACCCCGTCCGGCGAAAGTCAAAGGGCTAGATCCGCCGGTCGTCTGTGTCAGGGTTAGATGGGACGGGGTACCTAGGGGGTAGCAAACATGCCAGGTCTTGCGGTGGGCCCTCCTACGCGTGTGGAAGCATGGTGGCAGACGCAAGCACCCGGCACGCGGCTCCGGGTTGTGCCCCCCCCCCTCACGGGCGTCGCTGCCGCCGTCGCACAGAAGGGGGAAACGGCCACGTCAGGCCGACACGGAGGGAATCTTGGGGTGGGTTGGGCCGGGACCGTGTTCGGGGGTGTAGCAATGGGCTAGGCTATCACAACCCGGTGAAAAAGTCCATCGGTAAAACCCCGTCCGGCGAAAGTCAATGGGCTAGATCCGCCGGTCGTCTGTGTCAGGGTTAGACGGGACGCGGTACCTGGGGGTAGCAAACACGCCAGGTCTTGCGGTTGGCCCTCCTACGCGTGTGGAAGCGTGGTGGCAGGCGCAAGCACCCGGCACGCGGCTCCGGGGTGTGCCCCCCCCCCCTCACGGGCGTCGCTGCCGCCCTCGCACGGAAGGGGGAAACGGCCACGTCGGGCCGACACGGAGGGAATCTTGGGGTGGGTTGGGCCGGGACCGTGTTCGGGGGTGTAGCTATGGGCTGGGCTATAACAACCCGGTGAAAAGGTCCATCGGTCAAACCCCGTCCGGCGAAAGTCAAAGGGCTAGATCCGCCGGTCGTCTGTGTCAGGGTTAGACGGGACGGGGTACCTTGGGGGTAGCAAACACGCCAGGTCTTGCGGTGGGCCCTCCTACGCGTGTGGAAGCGTGGTGGCAGGCGCAAGCACCCGGCACGCGGCTCCGGGGTGTGCCCACCCCTCACGGGCGTCGCTGTCGCCGTCGCACGGAAGGGGGAAACGGCCACGTCGGGCCGACACGGAGGGAATCTTGGGGTGGGTTGGGCCCGGATCGTGTTCGGGGGTGTTGCTATGGGCTAGGCTATCACAACCCGGTGAAAAGGTCCATCGGTCAAACCCCGTCCGGCGAAAGTCAAAGGGCTAGATCTGCCGGTCGTCTGTGTCAGGGTTAGACGGGACGGGGTACCTGAGGGGTAGCAAACACGCCTGGTCTTGCGGGGGGCCCTCCTACGCGTGTGGAAGCATGGTGGCAGGCGCAAGCACCCGGCACGCGGCTCCGGGGTGTGCCCCCCCCCCTCACGGGCATCGCCGCCGCCGTCGCACGGAACGGGGAACCGGCCACGTCGGGCCGACACGGAGGGAATCTTGGGGTGGACTGTGCCGGGACCGTGTTCGGGGGTGTAGCTATGGGCTAGGCTATGACAACCCATGTAAAAGGTCCATCGGTCAAACCCCGTCCGGCGAAAGCCAAAGGGGTAGATCCGTCGGTCGTCTGTGTCAGGGTTAAACGGGACGGGGTACCTGGGGGGTAGCAAACACGCCAGGTCTTGCGGTGGGCCCTCCTACGCGTGTGGAAGCGTGGTCGCAGGCGCAAGCACCCGGCACGCGGCTCCGGGGTGTGCCCCCCCCCCCTCACCGGCGTCGCTGCCGCTGTCGCACGGAAGGGGGAAACGGCCACGTCGGGCCGACACGGAGGGAATCTTGGGGTGGGTTGGGCCGGGACCGTGTTCGGGGGTGTAGCTATGGGCTGGGCTATCACAACCCGGTGAAAAGGTCCATCAGTCAAACCCCGTCCGGCGAAAGTCAAAGGGGTAGATCCACCGGTCGTCTGTGTCAGGGTTAGACGGGACGGCGTACCTGGGGGGTAGCAAACACGCAAGGTCTTGCGGTGGGCCCTCCTACGCGTGTGGAAGCGTGGTGGCAGGCCCAAGCACCCGGCACGCGGCTCCGGGGTGTGCCCCCCCCCTCACGGGCGTCGCTGCCGCCGTCGCACGGAAGGGGGAAACGACCACGTCGGGCCGACACAGAGATAATCTTGGGGTGGGTTGGGCCGGGACTGTGTTCGGGGGTGTAGCTATGGGCTAGGCTATCACAACCCGGTGAAAAGGTCCATCGGTCAAACCCCGTGCGGCGAAAGTCAAAGGGCTAGATCCGCCGGTCGTCTGTGTCAGGGTTAGACGGGACGGGGTACCTGGGGGGTAGCAAACACGCCAGGTCTTGCGGTGGGCCCTCCTACGCGTGTGGAAGCGTGGTGGCAGGCGCAAGCACCCGGCACGCGGCTCCGAGGTGTGCCCCCCCCTCACAGGCGTCGCTGCCGCCGTCGCACGGAAGGGGGAAACGGCCACGTCGGGCCGACACGGAGGGAATCTTGGGGTGGGTTTGGCCGGGACCATGTTCGGGGGTGTAGCTATGGGCTGTGCTATCACAACCCGGTGAAAAGGCCCATCGGTCAAACCCCGTCCGGCGAAAGTCAAAGGGCTAGATCCGCCGGTCGTCTGTGTCAGGGTTAGACGGGACGGGGTACCTGGGGGGTAACAAACACGCCAGGTCTTGCGGTGGGCCCTCCCGCGCGTGTGGAAGCGTGGTGGCAGGCGCAAGCACGCGGCACGCGGCTCCGGGGTGTGCCCCTCCCTAACGGGCGTCGCTGCCGCCATCGCACGGAAGGGGGAAACGGCCACGTCGGGCCGACATGGAGGGAATCTTGGGGTGGGTTGGGCCGGGACCGTGTTCGGGGGTGTAGCTATGGGCTAGGCTATCACAACCCGGTGAAAAGGTCCATCGCTCAAACCCCGTCCGGCGAAAGTCAAAGGGCTAGATCCGCCGGTCGTCTGTGTCAGGGTTAGATGGGACGGGGTACCTAGGGGGTAGCAAACATGCCAGGTCTTGCGGTGGGCCCTCCTACGCGTGTGGAAGCGTGGTGGCAGGCGCAAGCACCCGGCACGTGGCTCCGGGGTGTGCCCCCCCCTCACGGGCGTCGCTGCCGCCGTCGCACGGAAGGGGGAAACGGCCACGTCGGGCAGACACGCAGGGAATCTTGGGGTGGGTTCGACCGGGACCGTGTTCGGGGGTGTAGCTATGGGCTGGGCTATCACAACCCGGTTAAAAGGTCCATCGGTCAAACCCCGTCCGGCGAAACTCAAAGGGGTAGGTCCGCCGGTCGTCTGTGTCTGGGTTAGACGGGACAGGGTACCTGGGGGGTAGCAAACACGCAAGGTCTTGCGGTGGGCCTTCCTACGCGTGTGGAAGCGTGGTGGCAGACGCAAGCACCCGGCACGCGGCTCCGGGTTGTGTCCCCCCCCCCTCACGGGCGTCGCTGCCGCCGTCGCACAGAAGGGGGAAACGGCCACGTCGGGCCGACACGGAGGGAATCTTGGGGTGGGTTGGGCCGGGACCGTGTTCGGGGGTGTAGCAATGGGCTAGGCTATCACAACCCGGTGAAAAAGTCCATCGGTAAAACCCCGTCCGGCGAAAGTCAAAGGGCTAGATCCGCCGGTCGTCTGTGTCAGGGTTAGACGGGACGCGGTACCTGGGGGTAGCAAACACGCCAGGTCTTGCGGTTGGCCCTCCTACGCGTGTGGAAGCGTGGTGGCAGGCGCAAGCACCCGGCACGCGGCTCCGGGGTGTGCCCACCCCTCACGGGCGTCGCTGTCGCCGTCGCACGGAAGGGGGAAACGGCCACGTCGGGCCGACACGGAGGGAATCTTGGGGTGGGTTGGGCCCGGATCGTGTTCGGGGGTGTTGCTATGGGCTAGGCTATCACAACCCGGTGAAAAGGTCCATCGGTCAAACCCCGTCCGGCGAAAGTCAAAGGGCTAGATCTGCCGGTCGTCTGTGTCAGGGTTAGACGGGACGGGGTACCTGAGGGGTAGCAAACACGCCTGGTCTTGCGGGGGGCCCTCCTACGCGTGTGGAAGCATGGTGGCAGGCGCAAGCACCCGGCACGCGGCTCCGGGGTGTGCCCCCCCCCTCACGGGCATCGCCGCCGCCGTCGCACGGAACGGGGAACCGGCCACGTCGGGCCGACACGGAGGGAATCTTGGGGTGGACTGTGCCGGGACCGTGTTCGGGGGTGTAGCTATGGGCTAGGCTATGACAACCCATGTAAAAGGTCCATCGGTCAAACCCCGTCCGGCGAAAGCCAAAGGGGTAGATCCGTCGGTCGTCTGTGTCAGGGTTAAACGGGACGGGGTACCTGGGGGGTAGCAAACACGCCAGGTCTTGCGGTGGGCCCTCCTACGCGTGTGGAAGCGTGGTCGCAGGCGCAAGCACCCGGCACGCGGCTCCGGGGTGTGCCCCCCCCCCCCCCTCACCGGCGTCGCTGCCGCTGTCGCACGGAAGGGGGAAACGGCCACGTCGGGCCGACACGGAGGGAATCTTGGGGTGGGTTGGGCCGGGACCGTGTTCGGGGGTGTAGCTATGGGCTGGGCTATCACAACCCGGTGAAAAGGTCCATCAGTCAAACCCCGTCCGGCGAAAGTCAAAGGGGTAGATCCACCGGTCGTCTGTGTCAGGGTTAGACGGGACGGGGTACCTGGGGGGTAGCAAACACGCAAGGTCTTGCGGTGGGCCCTCCTACGCGTGTGGAAGCGTGGTGGCAGGCCCAAGCACCCGGCACGCGGCTCCGGGGTGTGCCCCCCCCCCCCTCACGGGCGTCGCTGCCGCCGTCGCACGGAAGGGGGAAACGACCACGTCGGGCCGACACAGAGATAATCTTGGGGTGGGTTGGGCCGGGACTGTGTTCGGGGGTGTAGCTATGGGCTAGGCTATCACAACCCGGTGAAAAGGTCCATCGGTCAAACCCCGTGCGGCGAAAGTCAAAGGGCTAGATCCGCCGGTCGTCTGTGTCAGGGTTAGACGGGACGGGGTACCTGGGGGGTAGCAAACACGCCAGGTCTTGCGGTGGGCCCTCCTACGCGTGTGGAAGCGTGGTGGCAGGCGCAAGCACCCGGCACGCGGCTCCGAGGTGTGCCCCCCCCTCACAGGCGTCGCTGCCGCCGTCGCACGGAAGGGGGAAACGGCCACGTCGGGCCGACACGGAGGGAATCTTGGGGTGGGTTTGGCCGGGACCATGTTCGGGGGTGTAGCTATGGGCTGTGCTATCACAACCCGGTGAAAAGGCCCATCGGTCAAACCCCGTCCGGCGAAAGTCAAAGGGCTAGATCCGCCGGTCGTCTGTGTCAGGGTTAGACGGGACGGGGTACCTGGGGGGTAACAAACACGCCAGGTCTTGCGGTGGGCCCTCCCGCGCGTGTGGAAGCGTGGTGGCAGGCGCAAGCACGCGGCACGCGGCTCCGGGGTGTGCCCCTCCCTAACGGGCGTCGCTGCCGCCATCGCACGGAAGGGGGAAACGGCCACGTCGGGCCGACATGGAGGGAATCTTGGGGTGGGTTGGGCCGGGACCGTGTTCGGGGGTGTAGCTATGGGCTAGGCTATCACAACCCGGTGAAAAGGTCCATCGCTCAAACCCCGTCCGGCGAAAGTCAAAGGGCTAGATCCGCCGGTCGTCTGTGTCAGGGTTAGATGGGACGGGGTACCTAGGGGGTAGCAAACATGCCAGGTCTTGCGGTGGGCCCTCCTACGCGTGTGGAAGCGTGGTGGCAGGCGCAAGCACCCGGCACGTGGCTCCGGGGTGTGCCCCCCCCTCACGGGCGTCGCTGCCGCCGTCGCACGGAAGGGGGAAACGGCCACGTCGGGCAGACACGCAGGGAATCTTGGGGTGGGTTCGACCGGGACCGTGTTCGGGGGTGTAGCTATGGGCTGGGCTATCACAACCCGGTTAAAAGGTCCATCGGTCAAACCCCGTCCGGCGAAACTCAAAGGGGTAGGTCCGCCGGTCGTCTGTGTCTGGGTTAGACGGGACAGGGTACCTGGGGGGTAGCAAACACGCAAGGTCTTGCGGTGGGCCTTCCTACGCGTGTGGAAGCGTGGTGGCAGACGCAAGCACCCGGCACGCGGCTCCGGGTTGTGTCCCCCCCCCCCCCTCACGGGCGTCGCTGCCGCCGTCGCACAGAAGGGGGAAACGGCCACGTCGGGCCGACACGGAGGGAATCTTGGGGTGGGTTGGGCCGGGACCGTGTTCGGGGGTGTAGCAATGGGCTAGGCTATCACAACCCGGTGAAAAAGTCCATCGGTAAAACCCCGTCCGGCGAAAGTCAAAGGGCTAGATCCGCCGGTCGTCTGTGTCAGGGTTAGACGGGACGCGGTACCTGGGGGTAGCAAACACGCCAGGTCTTGCGGTTGGCCCTCCTACGCGTGTGGAAGCGTGGTGGCAGGCGCAAGCACCCGGCACGCGGCTCCGGGGTGTGCCCTCCCCCCTCACGGGCGTCGCTGCCGCCCTCGCACGGAAGGGGGAAACGGCCACGTCGGGCAGACACGGAGGGAATCTTGGGGTGGGTTGGGCCGGGACCGTGTTCGGGGGTGTAGCTATGGGCTGGGCTATCACAACCCGGTGAAAAGGTCCATCGGTCAAACCCCGTCCGGCGAAAGTCAAAGGGCTAGATCCGCCGGTCGTCTGTGTCAGGGTTAGACGGGACGGGGTACCTTGGGGGTAGCAAACACGCCAGGTCTTGCGGTGGGCCCTCCTACGCGTGTGGAAGCGTGGTGGCAGGCGCAAGCACCCGGCACGCGGCTCCGGGGTGTGCCCACCCCTCACGGGCGTCGCTGTCGCCGTCGCAAGGAAGGGGGAAACGGCCACGTCGGGCCGACACGGAGGGAATCTTGGGGTGGGTTGGGCCGGGACCGTGTTCGGGGGTGTAGCTATGGGCTGGGCTATCACAACCCGGTGAAAAGGTCCATCAGTCAAACCCCGTCCGGCGAAAGTCAAAGGGGTAGATCCACCGGTCGTCTGTGTCAGGGTTAGACGGGACGGGGTACCTGGGGGGTAGCAAACATGCAAGGTCTTGCGGTGGGCCCTCCTACGCGTGTCGAAGCGTGGTGGCAGGCCCAAGCACCCGGCACGCGGCTCCGGGGTGTGCCCCCCCCCCTCACGGGCGTCGCTGCCGCCGTCGCACGGAAGGGGGAAACGGCCACGTCGGGCCGACACAGAGATAATCTTGGGGTGGGTTGGGCCGGGACCGTGTTCGGGCGTGTAGCTATGGGCTGGGCTATCACAACCCGGTGAAAAGGCCCATCGGTCAAACCCCGTCCGGCGAAAGTCAAAGGGCTAGATCCGCCGGTCGTCTGTGTCAGTGTTAGAGGGGACGGGGTACCTGGGGGTAGCAAACACGCCAGGTCTTGCGGTGGGCCCTCCTACGCGTGTGGAAGCGTGGTGGCAGGCGAAAGCACCCGGCACGCGGCTCCGGGGTGTGCCCCCCCCCCCCTCACGGGCGTCGCTGCCGCTGTCGCATGGAAGGGGGAAACGGCCACGTCGGGCCGACACGGAGGGAATCTTGGGGTGGGTTGGGCCGGGACCGTGTTCGGGGGTGTAGCTATGGGCTGGGCTATCACAACCCGGTGAAAAGGTCCATCGGTCAAACGACGTCCGGCGAAAGTCAAAGGGCTAGATCCGCCGGTCGTCTGTGTCAGGGTTAGACGGGACGGGGTACCTGGGGGGTAGCAAACACGCCAGGTCTTGTGGTGGGCCCTCCTATGCGTGTGGAAGCGTGGTGGCAGGCGCAAGCACCCGGCACGCGGCTCCTGGGTGTGCCCCCCCCTCACGGGCGTCGCTGCCGCCGTCGCACGGAAGGGGGAAACGGCCACGTCGGGCCGACACGGAGGGAATCTGGGGGTGGGTTGGGCCGGGACCGTGTTCGGGGGTGTAGCTATGGGCTGGGCTATCACAACCCGGTGAAAAGGTCCATCGGTCAAACCCCGTCCGGCGAAAGTCAAAGGGCTAGATCTGCCGGTCGTCTGTGTCAGGGTTAGACGGGATGGGGTACCTGGGGGTAGCAAACACGCCAGGTCTTGCGGTGGGCCCTCCTACGCATGTGGAAGCGTGGTGGCAGGCGCAAGCACCCGGCACGCGGCTCCGGGGTGTGCCCCCCCCCTCACGGGCGTCGCTGCCGCCGTCGCACGGAAGGGGGAAACGGCCACGTCAGGCCGACACGGAGGGAATCTTGGGGTGTGTTGGGCCGGGACCGTGTTCGGGGGTGTAGCTATGGGCTGGGCTATCACAACCCGGTGAAAAGGTCCATCGGTCAAACCCCGTTCGGCGAAAGTCAAAGGGCTAGATCCGCCGGTCGTCTGTGTCAGGGTTAGACGGGACGGGGTACCTGGGGAGTAAGAAACACGCCAGGTCTTGCGGTGGGCCCTCCTACGCGTGTGGAAGCGTGGTGGCAGGCGCAAGCACCCGGCACGCGGCTCCGGGGTGTGCCCCCCCCCCCTCATGGGCGTCGCTGCCGCCGTCGCACGGAAGGGGGAAACGGCTACGTCGGGCCGACACGGAGGGAATCTTGGGGTGGGTTGGGCCGGGACCGTGTTCGGGGGTGTAGCTATGGGCTGGGCTATCACAACCCGGTGAAAAGGTCCATCGGTCAAACCCCGTCTGGCGAAAGTCAAAGGGCTAGATCCGTCGGTCGTCTGTGTCAGGGTTAGACGGGACGGGGTACCTGGGGGTAGCAAACACGCCAGGTCTTGCGGTGGGCCCTCCTACGCGTGTGGAATCGTGGTGGCAGGTGCAAGCACCCGGCACGCGGCTCCGGGGTGTGCCCCCCCCTCACGAGCGTCGCTGCCGCCGTCGCACGGAAGGGGGAAACGGCCACGTCGGGCCGACACGGAGGGAATCTTGGGGTGGGTTGGGCCGGGACCGTGTTCGGGGGTGTAGCTATGGGCTAGGCTATCACAACCCGGTGAAAAGGTCCATCGGTCAAACCCCGTCCGGCGAAAGTCAAAGGGCTAGATCCGCCGGTCGTCTGTGTCAGGGTTAGACGGGACGGGGTACCTGGGGGGTAGTAAACACGCCAGGTCTTGCGGTGGGCCCTCCTACGCGTGTGGAAGCATGGTGGCAGGCGCAAGCACCCGGCACGCGGCTCCGGGGTGTGCCCCCCCCCCCCCTCACGGGCGTCGCTGCCGCCGTCCCACGGAAAAGGGAAACGGCCACGTCGAGCCGACACGAAGGGAATCTTGGGGTGGGTTGGGCCGGGACCGTGTTCGGGGGTGTAGCTATGGGCTAGGCTATCACAACCCGGTGAAAAGGTCCATCGGTCAAACCCCGTCCAGCGAAAGTCAAAGGGCTAGATCCGCCGGTCATATGTGTCAGGGTTAGACGGGACGAGGTACCTGGGGGGTAGCAAACACGCCAGGTCTTGCGGTGGGCCCTCCTACGCGTGTGGAAGCGTGGTGGCAGGCGCAAGCACCCGGCACGCGGCTCCGGGGTGTGCCCCCCCCACGGGCGTCGCTGCCGCCGTCGCACGGAAGGGGGAAACGGCCACGTCGGGCCGACACGGAGGGAATCTTGGGGTGGGTTGGGCCGGGACCGTGTTCGGGGGTGTAGCTATGGGCTGGGCTATCACAACCCGGTGAAAAGATCCATCGGTCAAACCCCGTCCGGCGAAAGTCAAAGGGCTAGATCCGCCGGTCGTCTATGTCAGGGTTAGATGGGACGGGGTACCTGGGGGTAGCAAACACGCCAGGTCTTGCGATGGGCCCTCCTACGCGTGTGGAAGCGTGGTGGCGGACGCAAGCACCCGGCACGCGGCTCTGGGGTGTGCCCCCCCCCCTCACGGGCGTCGCTGCCGCCGTCGCACGGAAGGGGGAAACGGCCATGTCGGGCCGACACAGAGGGAATCTTGGGGTGGGTTGGGCCGGGACCGTGTTTGGGGGTGTAGCTGTGGGCTGGGCTATCACAACCCGATGAAAAGGTCCAGCAGTCAAACCCCGTCTGGCGAAAGTCAAAGGGCTAGATCCGCCGGTCGTCTGTGTCAGGGTTAGACAGGACGGGGTACCTGGGGGGTAGCAAACACGCCAGGTCTTGTGGTGTGTCCTCCTACGCGTGTGGAAGCGTGGTGGCAGGCGCAAGCACCTGGCACGCGGCTCCGGGGTGTGCCCCCCCCTCACGGGTGTCGCTGCCGCCGTCGCACGGGGGAGGGATTGGCCGCGTCGGGAGCATAGACCTCCTATCTATGCCGACGGCCAAGACGTCGGCATAGATCAACCTTATCCACTCGGGGAGTTGCCACTGACACGTGGGGTCCCATGCTATGCCGACGGCCAAGCCGTCGGCATAGTCCCCCCTTATCCACTCGACTGCCTCCTCCACTCATTCGCTCTCTCTCTCGACCCGAACTCCCTCTCTCTCTCACCGCCGCCGACGCCACTCCGTTCGCCGCCACCGCCGCCTCCGCCCGGACCCGCCCGTGCCGCCGCCGTCTACGCCCGGACCCGCCACCGCCGCCTCCGCCCGGACCCACCCTCGCCCCTGCCCCTGCCCTCCTCCTCCGCCCGTGCCGCCACCGTCTCCGCCCGCGCCGCCGCCTCCCTTCGCCCAGACCCACCCTCGCCCCTGCCCCTGCCCTCCTCCTTCGCCCGCGCCGCCGCCGTCTCCGCCCGTCCCCGCCCCGACCTCCGTCGACCCCGCCCCGGCCACACCGCCGCCCGACCTCGGCCACTTCGTCCCCGCCCCGACCGCCCTCGCCCGAGTTGCCCCGCGCGCAGCCGGCCCTCCCCTGCTCCCGCCCTCCATCGCCCGTGTGTGCCCTCCCCCCCCCCCCCGAGCCGGCCCTCCCCCATGGTGAGCTCCCTTCCTCTCTGTAGCAATTTTTTTTGTTAATTTAGTTGTTGTTCATAGTTATGTAATTAGATGGATGGTTAGATGGATGGATGCATTATGTATGATGATAGTTAGATGATAGATGATTTGATGATAGTTAGAAATGTGAGAAATGCAAGAAATGCAAAAAAAATTAACAAGAATGCAAGAAATGCAAATGTATGATGATAGTTAGATGATAGTTAGAAATGTGAGAAATGCAAGAAATGCAAGAAATTTAACAAGAATTCAAGAAATAAAAATGATAGATGATGATGTTGATGATGATAGATGATGATGTTGATGATGATGAGTTTTTTATGCTTCGATTATTGTTAGTTGATGATGATGATGAATATATTGTGATGTTCTTAATTTTTGTCACGGTGCAATTTGCAGGTTCTGTGGTGTTCCATCTCGGTGGAGTGATCGTCGTAGGAGCTGTTGGTCCCCGATCGTCCCTCCGCTGTTGGACTACTTCCTCTACAGCCGAGGGTGAGCTACGAATCATGTCACTAGATTTTATTTTCAAGTCAAGTCGCGTAACCTAGGCGTCTCCCGTCCGAAAGGGTTGCATTGATAAATATGCATTCAATTGCATATTTATCACCGCAGCTCTTTCGGATTGTCCAGCGTTTTCCACGGACAGCCCAAGGATGTGTAGATTGGGTACGTTCTCCATGTTCTACCCCGTTCCGAGATAGGATTTCGGCGGCGCCTCCCCATTGTTCTCCGAAGCACATTCTCTCGGCTATTTACCGAGACGTGTATCTGGAGAACAGTGGGGAGGTGCTGCCGAAATTTTGTCTCGGAACGGGGTAGAGCATGGAGAACGTACTCAATCTAGACATCCTCGGGTGGGATTAGGACCCATCTTTACCTATTAGAGAAGTAGGTGGATTCAACGCGGTAGAAAATAAAAATTTGATGTGATTAATTTAAATGAATCCTTAATTTTGTTGTGTGGCTCCCAATAAAGCAGAGGATGGTAGATAATCAGTGGATGTACAGTGGTTTTATCCGTCGGAATCGAGTAACATCAGAGTGGATCGCGAAAACCGATGTGTATTTCAAGGAGATATTCCGTAGTCCAATGAGAATTATCCCACAATGCCCATGTGCGAGATGTGTCAGACGTCACCGTAGAAATCAGAAGGACATGACTGACCACCTTCGCACGCACGGATATATGCCAAACTTTGACATGCCGCCGATAAACTTAGCCGTGCAGGACCGTGGTAGAGAGGAGGTGATGCGACAACGCATCGATGGTTATGCAGACGACGGGGTCAGGGACATGCTAGATGATGTCATTGATGTAGAAACGGCACATGCGACACCTTCAGAGAATGAACTGGAGGAGCCGGAGGCAACCGCAAAGGCCTTCTTGGAGGTCTTGGCCTCGTCGAAGAAACCTCTTTATGCGGGTGCCAAAATATCTCAGCTGGATGCCATCTCGCAACTGATTGCAGTCAAGGCTGAGTACGGCTGTAGCCAGAAATGCTTCGAAGCATTCCTGGGAATATGGGCTAACAGCCTCCCTGAGGGTCATGAACTGCCGAAAAGCATGTACCCTACAAAGAAAATCATGAAGGCACTCTCTATGGATTATAAGAAAATACATGTTTGTCCGAAGAATTGCCTTTTGTTTAGGCACGAGTATGCGGATGACAAGTACTGTAGGGAGTGTGGTTCGTCTCGGTACCTTGAGGTGGTCGGTGAGGATGGTGAGAAAAGGCAGCTAGCCATCCCCGCTAAGGTTCTTCGGTATCTCGATTTCATAGAAAGACTGCAGCGCCTTTTCATCACGGAGGAGTCTGCCAAAATGATGAAGTGGCACAAGGAAGGTATAAGGTACCATCCAAATAAAATCGTACATCCATCGGAAGGCGAAGCATGGAAGTCGTTCGATGAAGAATACCCCGAGGAAGCAGCCGAGGCTGGGAATGTCAGAGTTGCAATAACAGGTGATGGGGTCAATCCATATGGTATGTCGTCCAATCCATACAGCTGTTGGCCCGTGTTTATTATTCCGCTCAATCTCCCTCCCGGTGTCCTAATGCAACGCAACACCATGTTCTTATCGCTGATCATTCCAGGGCCTGAATACCCGGGGAAGAATTTGGCAGTGTTTATGCAGCCGCTGGTGGATGATTTGCACCATTCTTGGTACTTCCCAAGGTTGACATACGACCGACATCTGCAGAAAAATTTCTTGATGAAAGTTTGGTTGATGTATTGCATGCATGACTTTCCCGGCTATGCTCTATTCTGCGGATGGTGTACAAGTGGGAAGATGCCATGCCCAGTGTGCATGCAGGCTCTGCGTTTGATTTGGCTGCAGAAGGGTGGCAAGTATTCAGCCTTTGACCTGATCGACAGTTCCTCCCTCCAGACCATCCAGACAGTGAAGACAAGAAGAACTTCATGAAAGGCCGGGTTGTCCATGAAGTAACCGAGATTCCAACATTTTCGGGGGCAGATGTTCTTGCTCAGCTAAAAGCTCTCAAGCCTAAAGTCAAAGGCAAAGGCAAAGGCAAAGCCAAAGGCTTAGAGGGATATGGTGAGACGCACAGCTGGACTCACATTACCCCCTTCTCGAAGCTTCCCTATTTCAAGGACCTCAAACTTCCTTACAACATCGATGTGATGCACACCGAAAAGAATGTCACAGAGTCCCTTTTCCACACGATCCTCAACATTCCTGATAAGACAAAGGATAACGTTAAAGCTAGAGCCGATCAACAGAGAATTTGTGATAGACCACGTCTAAACATGAAGCCTCCCACAGGCGGTCGAAGAAACTGGTTCAAGCCAGATGCTGACTTTGTCCTTAAACCGCCAGAAAAGAAGGAAGTACTTATCTGGATGAAACTCATTTTGAAGTTCACCGATGGTTATGCATCGAATATAAGTAAGGGAGTCAATCTTTCAACGGGCAAAGTGACCGGGCTCAAGAGTCATGACTACCATGTGTGGATTGAGCGGATAATGCCGGTGATGGTTCGAGGCTATGTCCCCGAGCATGTCTGGTGAGTGCTTGCCGAACTAAGCCATTTCTTCCGCACGCTCTGTGCTAAAGAAGTAAGTAAAGACGTGATTGAACAATTGCATAAGAAGGCACCGGAGTTGATAGTCAAGCTAGAGAAGATCTTTCCGCCAGGCTTCTTTACTCCGATGACACATCTCATTCTGCACCTCGCAAACGAGGTATTGTTTGGGGGGTTGTGCAGAATCGTTGGCAGTACGGTCCTGAGAGACAGAACAAGCATCTCCGACAGAAATGTGGAAACAAAGCTAAGATTGAAGCTTCCATAGCGGAGGCAGTTATCCTAGAGGAGGTGTCAGACCTCAGGACATCGTACTATCCAGACCACGTTCCCCATCTGCATAATAAGGTGCCTCGATACAATATAGAAGAGCCCAAGTATCAACCCAAGCTCCATCTATTCAACGGGCAAGGTGGCAGGGCTGGTGCCTCGAAATCTTATAACATGCCACGACAAGAGTGGGAGGACCTCATGTTCTATGTCTTGCACAACATCAAGGAAGTTGAGGAAGTGTGGATGAGGTAATACCACTACACCATTCCTTTATGTCTTGCACAGCATCATGTTCTATGTTCACTTAGTCCCGGTCTAACACCGCTTTTCTTCTTTTAGTGATTTCGTTCAAGAGGAATGGACGGGAATGAATCCTCCTACTGAGGCGGAGGCACTTACTCTTCTCCGTCATGGAAACCCTGGACATAAAAATTTTGTTGCTTGGTTCATGGAGAAAGTAATTTTTCACATTCCCCTATTAAATACCTAGTTCAACATTTATTAGTTAACCGAACTAATGCACCCAGCAATTTCAATTATACTTGTAGGGAAAAGATCCGAACATATCTATGGATGACGAATTGAGATGGGTTTCCATGGGTTTTGACCCTGCCGTCATGACATGTAAAAAGTATGATGTGAATGGGTATCGCTTCCATACAGAGGAGCACCAGAACAGCCGGCCTGATCCCAAAACTATAAATACCGGAGTGTACACCCCCGGTCAAAATTCAGTAGACTACTACGGAAGGGTACAAAATATATACGAGATTACATTCCGCAAAGGGCGCGAAACCCTAAGTCTGCGTGTGTTCAAATGCCGATGGTTCGATCCGCGGGAGGGGCAGAGACATACGCCTTCCATTGGTTTGGTCGAAGTTAAACCATCAACCGTCTATGCCGGAGCTGATCTCTTCATTGCGGCTACCCAAGCTACACAAGTTTATTATGTGCCTTACCCATGCCAGAAAGAGTACCTAAAGGGTTGGGAAGTTGTGTTCAAGGTGTCGCCACATGGTAAGCTACCGGACCCGAACGAAGACGATTACTATAACATTAACCCCATGACATACGAGGGAGTGTTCTATCAAGAGCAACCTGATGATGATGTGGTCAGAAACGATGACGCTAGACCATTGGGTGATGATGATGTGGTCAGAAACGATGACGCTAGACCATTGGGTGATGATGATGTGGATCCAAACGATGACGATGCACGGAATGATGGTGAGACCATTGTTAATGAAAATGACATACTTATGCTAGAAAAGTTAAACGAAGACGTTGACGACGAGGAAGAGCCTCCACCCCCGTCAAACAACGAAGATGATATGATTGATAGTGATGATGAGACCGAGCGAGAAATCGGTTACAACAGTGATGATTCGTATGGGTTCTAGCAGATGTACGTTTCATGTCTTTTTTCTATGGTTAGGAATATTTCTTTTTATGCTTATTTTTTAATGTGTTTTTTATTTCTTATTATTATGCTTTTTTCTTCATTAGTAATGTACTAATTGTTTATTCTCTTTTCACTGCAGGTAGTTCGCGGAACATGGGCAAGGGGAAGGCCGACGGCACGGGTTTCCTAGCCAAGGTCGTCGGCCTGGCTAGTAGGAGTGGTCGACAGCGTACTCTTCCCTCCCGACTACTTGAGGATGACTCCTCATAGGGAGGTCGAGGGAGAGGTGCCCCTAGAGGAGGAGGGGTGGGGGCAGAGCCACTAGAGGGGGAGGGGGTGGGGGAAGAGCCAGTAGAGGGGGTCGGGGCCAGAAACAGCGCTCCCTCACCGACTTAGGGGGGTTGTCTTTGAGGCCCTCCTCTAGTGAGGTACCCTCTACCGAGAAGGAGGAGGACGAGGAGGAGGAGGTGGTTCGCGAGGAGGTTCAGGAGGGGGGTGAGGAGGAGGAGGAGGAGGAGGTTGGGGAGGGGGACGAGGAGGAGGAGGAGGCAGGCGAGGAGGATGGTGGTGGCGGGGATGATGGTGGTGGTGGGGATGATGGTGGTGGTGGGGTTGGCAACAACAAGGGGTGGCTGCGTGGTAACGCAAAGCTCCCAAAGCATATTCCTGCTACCGAGGAGCAGAAGTGGCTCATTGAGCCAAAGGGGACAGAGTAAGTGCCACTTAATAATTTCAATAATAATTTAATTCTTTTGCTTGTCACATACTTATATTTTTCTTTATTTTGCTTGTCACATGCTAATATTTTCATTCTTTAAATCTTTTGCAGTAACTGGGCACATCCTAAAGGGGCCCGTGTTCCCAACGGCATCATCACCGTCTTGCTGAAGGAATACTGGCCGGGGCTGTACTGTCCGGATCCAGTCAGGCACCCAGACCGTCGAGTTTTGGCCACGACCTGGGAGCACTGGGAAGCGGCCCCCCACGCGGAGCATGTGACCCATGCTAAGGCCGTGATCACTATTTTTTGGGTGAGTTCTCTTCACAAGCACAAGTCCATTCTGGTTTCATGAATGATTTAACTCATGGCTTCTTCCATTCTGGTTTCATGAATGATTGTAGAAATACTATCGAGTTCTTCAAGAGCACAAGGCCACTGCCGACGAGATCGTGCTGCGCCAAGCGAAGAAGAAGGCCCGCCAGATGCAGTACGAGGTGCGCTGGGTGGCCATCACGCAATACTATCACGACGTTCTTGGTGTGAAGATGCCCAAGGAAGAAGCAAAGACGGGGGACATTACCTTGGAGAGGCACGAGTACTTGGCGGTAAGTATAAAAGATTTTTCATTCCGACGTTTGTGGTAAATTTCATCGTTTCGTGTTAGGCATGCCATTATGCTTTCATTATGTAGGTGTGTCCAAATTGGTGTTATGGAAAAGACGAGTCATGGGCGGCATTGGTGGATCTGTGGTGTGGTCAGGATGGAGCATGGGCGGCTACGAGCAGCAAAAACAAGGCTAACCGAGGGAAGGAGGGAGTACATGCTCAGGGAAACCGGAACCACTTTCTCCACAAGACACTTCATGTATGACTAACCTCATTAAACAATCTTCTTCTTCTATTTACCGTCACTTTCTTATGTATGACTAACCTCTATTTGTTGGTGCAGGAGGAGAAACTGAAGCGGCCGCTCTCACACATGGAGGCGTGGGAGATTGCCCATACGCGGAGGAGGCCCAAGCCTGGCGAGGCCAAGTACTACGGCAAGACCGCGGAGAAGAAGAAGGACTACTCTGAGGCGTATCTGAAGCTACATCCTGACACACCTGACCCCATCAAGGCGCCTTTGGACGACAGGGTGGTGGTTGGCATGGGGCCGAAGGCTTATGGTCGGCAGCCGGTTCTGGATGCTGTGGTCACTCCTTCTATCTCCTTCACACAGCTCCGAGCTACCGACCCGAGCCTGAGACAGCGCACGACCACGACCACTGCGCAGTCACAGTCCCTCCTAGCCGAGCGGCACTCTGTAAGTATTTTTCCCTCTTATCTTCATTGCTCACTTTATTTTCCGCATTGAGATGTTTAATGAGTTCCATCACGTCATATTGTAGGCCTACATGGAGTACACACGCCAGGAGACCATGGCGTGGAGCGCGAGAGTTGCAGCCCTCCAGGACCACAGCACTCGCATGATGACGGTTAGTTTAGCCCCTTTCATTTCATTTCCATATTTGCACTTTCATTTCTTCTGACATTCGTGTTTGCTTTGTTAATTAACATGCAGCTCATTTTTGAGAGCATTAGGAACGGCACGATTCCTGAAATGGAAGCACCACCACCACCTGCAGGACCACAACCAGTGCTGCTTACCTTTGAGGAATTTCTAGCACAGCAACCGGGGACAACGGTGGTTAGTATATCCCCAAACTATTCAACCACTGCTTACTGTTTATTCAACACAATAACATCCACTGAACATGTCTTTTCAAACATCCAGGGAACCGGTGGATCATCCGTTGGTGGTGGTGCCGGTCTTCGCATCACTCCCGAGTCACGGAGCCCGGTCACTCCGAGCCACCGAGGCGGTAGCAGTGGCGGTCCTGGCGGTAGCGCTGCCGCTAGCAGTGACGACCTGGGCTTTGGCGGACTTGGCGGTGACGACCTTGGCGGTAGAGGTGGACGTACTGGCGCTTAAGCCTGTGGATGACTTGTGCTCTTAAGATGACTTCTGCTCTTTTACGCTACTTCAGATGACTCGTGTGCTTCTTAGCTAGATGCTTATGTTTCTGATATGCTTATGTTGTTGGTTGCGAGGATGTGGTGGTGGTGGTGTTGGTTGTGAGAACATATATATTTATGATGCTCTTGATGGTGGTGCTGTTGGTTGTGATGGTGGGGCTGTGCATGTCTATTTCATTGTATATACCTGCTATTTGAATTGAAATGAATTGATATGAAACAAGAAAAAGGGAAAAAAATCAGACAAACACTACGCCGAAGCCGTCGGCATAGGGAGTGTGCGAGTAACCAGTGGCCGCCACGTGACACCTCTGCCGACGGTCTAGCCGTCGGCGTAGCTACGCCCCAGGAACTGCCAGTGGCCGCCACGTGGCGAGGCATATGCCGACGGCCTAGCCGACGGCGTAGTTGTATCATATGCCGACGGCGT
This sequence comes from Elymus sibiricus, assembly GCA_039707655.1. Lineage (NCBI taxonomy): Eukaryota > Viridiplantae > Streptophyta > Magnoliopsida > Poales > Poaceae > Elymus > Elymus sibiricus. The sequence continues at coordinate 382,352,115 of CM077663.1, forward strand.
AGCTACGCCCCAGGAACTGCCAGTGACTGCCACGTGGCGGCCACTGATTGGGACGCTCTTGACGGCGGCGCCATCGGACGCCGTTTGGCGTGGAACTTTGCCGACGGCTCAGGTCGTCGGCATAGTTGTATGGACGCCGTCGGGGTAGGCATCTATGCCGACGGCCTTTCTATGCCGACGGTTACCTGGGGTACGCCGACGTATATGGTGCCGACAGCCCTACGCCGACGGTGGCCGTCGGCATAGGTCTATCCCGACGGGAATCAGGCCTATGCCGACGGCCTGAACCGTCGGCATAGGGGTTTATTCTGGTAGTGCTCTGAGGTAGCAGCAGCACCTAGCGGTAGCCCCTGGCCCTCCTGGCCAGCCGGGCACCACTGGCTTGTCCCAGCCGTCGTTGGGATCAGCATGGAGCTGGGGTGCAGCCCCTGCCGCTGTCCCTGGCCCTCCTGGCCAGCAGGCATATACGCAGTAGTAGGGGCACCCGAGAGCCTTGGACGGTTGCTCTCCTCCCGCCGCTGTGGTCTGAGACCCCCCAGACCAAGCGCCACACCCTTTTGGGTGTGCACCCCGGCCGCCTCCCCTTGACCCTCCTGGTCAAGGCTAGCAGGGGCAACCAGAGTAGGCACCCGGTCTGCCTGACCGAGCACAGAACCGAGAAGGGGCGACGCAGGGACCTCCGGCGCCCGGCCCTCCTGACCGAGCGTGAGGTCATCCATCCCCGGAGCAGCAGCTATAGAGGGTGCAGTAGCCCCCTTTTCGGTCATCGAAAGACCGCTCACAGCCGTAGCAACCTTGACCACGGCACCCTCCATGGCCGATGAGTGTTTGTTGATGTCGACGCCGGCGCACGGAGGTTTCTGACGCCGGGTGGAACTCTCAAACAGAGCTCTTCTGCTCGGACCATTGCCCTTCCAATAAGCATCTACACTCAATTTTTTTGGGTACGTGGCAACTCTGCTCTCTTTAGGAATATTACAAAATCTCTCAGAGCTATGACCTACCCAAGGATTACGAGTCGAACGACTAGTCTAGACTAGTCACTCGACTAGTCTGAGAGTCGCACTCCAGCTGTCGACTCCTTTTCTCGTGTAGACTACAAATAAGAGTCGAGCCGTGGATGGACTAGTCGACGACTAGTCTGGACTAGTCGACGTATACGAGTCGAGCGACTCAAAAAGTTGCACTAGTATAAATATCTGGCTCATCTCATCCCGACCTAGTTTCTTTCCACAGGCTCGCTCCTCCTCGTGCCGCCGGCCCCTCCTCGCGCTGCCGTCCCCTCCTCGCGCTGCTGGACGCGCCCGTCGAGCCCTCCTCTCTGCCGCGGATCTGAAGCTCCACCGTCGCCGGCCCCTCGTCGCGGATCTGAAGCTCCTGCGTCGTCGGCTCCTCACCTGGACGCGCCGCCGGCTGCTGGAGGCGCGCTCCTCCTGCTCCTTCGTCTCGCGCGGTCGCGCCCCTCCTCTCGCCGCCGGCCCCTCGTGCTCTTCTCCTCTTCAGGCAGGTGAGCCTCAGTGCCTCCCTTCTCCTCCTCTTTCTTCTTGGCTTGCTGCTGGTGTTGCTCTGCCTCGCTGCTGGACTGCTGGTGCTGCTCTGCTTGCTGTTGGTGCTGCTCTGCTCGCAGCTGGAGTGCTGGACTGCTGGTTTCACTTTGCTTGTTTCAATTTCCAGGTCCTGAGGTCTGAGCTACAATGTCTACAACACGGGAGATATCTCAAGTAGTGTGTTCAGCAGCAGCTGCAGCTCAAGCCGATGAGCATTACGATCCATCGAAGGATCCTGCGAGGAAGCCACGTAGGAGCAAGGACCCAGCATGGAAATATGCCTTTTGGCCTGATCTGGAGGACAAATTGACACTCCAGTGTGTTTTGTGTGGCAAAAACATCACTTCTGGAGTGCTAAGGATGAAGAAGCACCTTGGTGGGGGTTACACAGAGGTGAGAATGTGTCTAAAAGCAACCGATGAGATCAGGAAAGAGATGCATTTGTACATGAAGACCAACTCAAATAAGTTCAAAGCCATGCAACTTGATGGGGATGAAGTTGAAGCAACTGATGGAGATGGAGGAGAGGAGGAGGCAGTAGCAAGTTCAAAGGCGTCGAACAGCACCGCAGCCTCCATGAAAAGGAAGTCTTGTTTTATTGTGACGGCGCCAGTGGCGGCAAAGAGGAAAAGCAAGTCAATTGCAGATGAGGTTAGGAAGACACCAGAGGAGGTGGTTGTTGAGAGGCATAGCACAAGAAGCACTCAGTTAAAAATCAAGGACTATGGAACAAAGACAAAAGAACAAAAAGATGATGTAGATAGTCATGTAGCTGATTTTCTCTATGAGAATTGCCTTCCACTCAATATTGTCAATTCGAGAAGTTGGGAGATCCTATTGGAGTCTATAGGACAGTATGGATCAGATTATATCACACCTTCTTACCATGATGTGAGGTTACCATTACTTGAGAAGGCAAAGCTCAAGACTGACACTTTGAAGGCCAAGCATCAATTGGCATGGAATGAGTATGGTTGCACTCTCATGTCCGACGGTTGGACGGACGTGAGTGGGCGACACTTGATCAATTTTCTCGCCAATAGTCCTGAAGGTACATTCTTCTTAGGGACAGCCAATGTTTCTTCTGAGTTTGTTACTGCTGAATTGGTAGCAAAATTATTGAGTGAACAGATTGAGGCAATTGGGCCTGAATTGGTAATCCAGGTCGTTAGCGACAATGGCTCCAACTACAAGGCAGCCGGGAGACTTCTAATGGATAAGTATCCATCTTTGTATTGGACACCTTGTGCTGCTCACTGTTTGGATCTTATGCTAGAGGACATTGGGAAGATAAGAGAGTTCAGTGATTGCATTGTTAAAGCAAAGAAAATAACCAGATTTATTTATGCCCATGGTAGGATTCTTGATCAAATGAGAAGCTTGAATGGCAAGAGAGATCTTGTAAGGCCTGGAGCAACTCGTTTTGCAACCTCCTTCCTCACATTGGCCAGCCTGTGGAAACAACGCCAACATTTGAAAGCACTATTTGTTAGCGCAGAATGGAATGCAAACAAGTTGAGGCTCACCCCACCAGGGAAGTTGGCTGAAAATACTGTGCTCTCTATGCCGTTTTGGCAATCGGTGGAGAACTGCATGAGAGCTTCACAACCCATTCTTGTTGCTTTGAGGATTGTTGATGGTGATGACAGTCCAGCAATGCCTGAAATTTGGGCAGCCATGGATGTTGCGAAAACACACATAACAGATGCATTGTCACAAAGGCCAGGCCTACAAAGTCAAGTGCTAGCAATTGTTGACAAGAGGTGGGATAACCAGATGGAGCAAAAGCTACATGGGGCTGCAATGTTTTTGAACCCAAGCAAGTTCTTTGCAATGAAGGAGACTAACAGAAGACTAGCTGCACGGCTGCGTTCAATGTTCAATGATGTGCTATGGAAGATGGTGATCGATGATGAACTACAATCCAAGATAAGTAAATTGGCTGGTGATTATGAGCGGAAGGAGGGTGAATGTTTCACCAAGCAAATGGCAATTAAAGACCGCGAGAAAAAGAGTCCTCGTAAGTATCTATGTTGTTGCAGCTTGTAGCTTATCTTCTTGGCTCTATGTTTCAACTTCTACTTGCTTGTTTCAACTCCTACTTGCTGATTTTTGTAGTACTTTGGTGGAATGCATATGGTGGCCTTGCTTATGACCTCCAATCTTTTGCAAATCGGATCATTAGTCTATGTTGTTCATCGTCTGGCTGTGAGCGCAATTGGAGTGCATTTTCTCATGTAAGTAACTAGCAATTGGATGGTTTGATAGATAATTGCAGGCTGTAGCAGCTTCTCACAAAAGGTTTTGCTTGCAGATCCATACCAAAGGAAGAAACCGTTTGGAGTATAAGAGATTGAAAAAGCTAGCATATGTCTCATACAACCGGCAAATGACAACTAGGTTTGAAAAGTTACGCGAGCAAGGTTCCAAAGGAAAGAGGGCTAATGCACTTATCCTAGAAGAATTTCAATGGGATAATGAATGGGTTGATGTTACTGCTGAATTGGTTCATCAAAATGACGCTATGGACGATGACAATCCACTACTTTGGTCCCATGTTGATCAGGCCGTTGGCGCGACCGATGGTCTAAGTGGACGTCATCTTCCAAGGAGGGCTCGTGGTGATTTCAGTGAGTCTAGTCCTCCCGCTGGCTCTAATATCTTTTACACTCGAAGGACAAGTGTGGTTGTCCATGATGAAGACTTGCGGGCTGAATTGGAAGCTGAAGATATTGATAGTGACATGGAGACCAATGGTGAAGACAATGATGGCCCTACACGAGCGAATGATATAGACCCTGATTTTCAGCTGGATATAGATGTGGATTGATTTGAGGGCTGAGGCTACAAGATTTCTTTTGCTGGACTGGACTTGTTGCTTGTGGTGTTGTTGAACCTTTATATTTCCATCTCCATCATGAACTGCTTTCTTTTGTAATTCAGACCTTGATGTTGGACTACATGTTGAACCTTATGTTGCTGGACTGGACTTGTTGCTTGTGGTGTTCTTCATCCACTTCCCAATTCCCATGCATTCATTTATAATGTATACTGCTTGTAGGACAACAACACAAAACGAGGGAGTTATGTACTGTAAGTTCAGTACTACAGTACCATGTCGACTAGTCTCGCACTAGTCTAGACTAGTCACGATTAGTCTATGAGTCTCAACCATGGAACGACTCGACGACTCTTCGACTCGTAATTCTTGGACCTACCAAACCACAACACTCACAATACAACGGCAGTTTTTCGTACCGAACATCAAATTTCACTTCCTTAGAACTACCCAATGGAGTAAATTCTACGGTACTCTTGAGCGGTTCATGCAGCGGTATTCCTACACGTATACGCAGAAACTTTTCAACTATCACATGGTTACGGTGCGACACTGCCATCACCTCCCCTATCTGGTCCCCAAGGGTCTAACCCATGGTTTCCGTCTTGAGCTCGAATGGAAGATCGCGTACCTGAGCCCAAATGGCCATAACTCCAAGGTCGACCTTTGCTGGGTCACCCTTGCCATCGAACCCGGCGAAGACAATGCCGTCCCTCTTGTAGTGCCACGGCTGCGTCTTAAGCACAAACCGTTGGTCTACCTCAGCGGCGAAGTTAAGGACAAACCTCCCATCATCGGAGGCCACCTCTTGGACGGTGACTTCACCTTGGAGCTTCCAAGCCGTGGTGCGGAGCTCATCGACGATGGTCCGCGGATTCACCTGGAACGGCGATAGGAACCGCCCTACCACCAGGAACCCACTGACGGCCTTGTGGGCAGCCTCCATGTCGATGACGAGGGGAGGAGCCTCACCCCGGAGGCGTCTCGATCCCATCTTTTCCGGGCAGACGGGAGTCGGAGGAGGTAGTGTAGCAGCACTCTCAGTGATGGCGGCTAAAGAACGCCGCCTTGCCGCCGCCTCCATCATACCTCCCGGGCTCACTCCACTCTCCTTCTCCACCCCCCCCCCCCCCCCCCCCCCAACCCACTCTTTTCCGGGCAGACGGGAGTCGGAGGAGGTAGTGTAGCAGCACTCTCAGTGATGGCGGCTAAAGAACGCCGCCTTGCCGCCGCCTCCATCATACCTCCCGGGCTCACTCCACTCTCCTTCTCCACACACACACACACACACACACACACACACACACACACACACACACACCGTCCCTATCGCTAGCACCTCCCTGAGCAGCCATGAAACTTTTTCCAACTATGTTTCTGCCTGGAGACAAACAGCTATTGTATTTGGTACTAATAAGGTGCCCTGTATCCCACGAAATCACAGTTTCCAAAACAGAGATTGACCTCTTTACAAAGAATGAATGCCTTTGAATATTCCGTTTCCTGAAACTCCCAGCGCTAATCACTCTCTCGTCCCAAATGGCATTAACCTTAATAACGGATTTTTTTATTCTCAAATCTTCCCTACCCTGAATTTCCTCTTTCTCCTTAAACAGACTCCCCAAATCTCTCTCCCTGCCCCCAGAATCGTAGGGAAAGTTCTCTCAGCTAATAAATATCGGATTGGACCTCCCCTGCTCCGGCCGATCCGAATTCAAATTCCCACGATGGACCCTAAAATCCGCTAGAAATTGATTCCCCTTTCCTTTGCACTCATGAACCAGCTCTTCCCCCTGAAGATACGAATTAGTCTCACCTGTAATCCCGCTCAGGATTTCCTTTGCTCGCCTCCGCATCCTCTCCCAACATCGCTGCTGGTTCCCCGACTCCCGAAGGATCCGCCTAGATCTTGCCTTGATATCGCCCCACTCCTGGGGACTGAGGAAGCCGCTGAGGGCGCCCCTCCCCTTGCCCCCGTCTTCCTCCGCCGGGGGGATCGCCAGAGACTCCGCCTCCATCTCACCCCTCCTCACCCTCTGTTTCCCATCGCGGCTGAGGAAGCCGCTGATGGCGCCCCTCCCCTTGCCCCCGTCTCCATACGCCGGGGGGATCGCCGGAGGCGCCGCCTCCATCTCACCCCTCATCACTCTCTGTTTCCCGTCGCGGCTGAGGAAGCCGCTGAGGGCGCCCCTCCCCTTGCCCCCGTCTCCCTCCGCCGGGGGGGACCGCCGGAGGCGCCGCCTCCATCTCACCCCTCCTCACTCTCTGTTTCCTGTCGCCGCCAGATCGCCAGGCGATCGCGGGAGCCCTGGTTTTTTTTTGCAAAACCGCCTCCTTCACGTCGCACTTTTTAGATGGAGTAGTTTATTAATTTCAGTCCAGTGATCCGAGTTTGCATCAATGTTATATCCCTAACTTTTGTAGCGTTTTTCGCTGTTTTAGGAGGCTATCACTTGAGGCTCGAAATAGACTTTCGTCCCGCTTTATAGATAAAGCAACGACATCAAATAGTACACGACCGAACGATACAAAGTGGAGAGCAGACTCTCAAACAGTGGATCAAAAGATACAACAAGAAGCCTATAGCTAGCCTACCACCTCGCAAAGGACCGACCGGCCACGACACACCTCCACAGCAACGCCCCCAGGAGGGTGACGCCGCAACGCGTGGCCGCTGCCGAGCCTGTGAACAGACAAGGGTTTTCACCCGGAGCCCTGGAACATGAAGGAACCCACGGCTATGCCTTCATGAAGGAAATGGCACCCACGGCTGCCGCCGTCGCCGGCACCAAGCGCTGAGCTTTCGCTCGGGAACCTGCCATTACCACCAGGAGACGTCTCCAGTCAACACCACAGCGAGAGGCAGGCCAACCAACCGAGATCCGGGCACCACTATAGCATGTCAGAGCTTCCCATCCCTACATCCTTGCTGTCCACACAGCCAAGAGGTGTAGTCACCACCGCCACCACGACGCCTGCCGGAAAGCCCATCGTGAAGCCCACCATCCAGGGCCACTGCCCCGGCTTCCTCTGACAACTAAACACCGACACCATAACACGTGGTCGCCTCCCAAACAGCCACAAGTCCCCACCTCGACCTGGACAGGGAGGGCCCGAGGCCATCCCAGAAGAGCAACCAGCCGCTGGCAGGGGGACCAAGTCCACCCCTGCCCAGACGGCCAGCCTGCACCATCGACCAACTGTCAACAAGCGCTACCCGAAGGGGAGGGCGTCGCGCCGTCAGATCCGGCAACTCCAGATCCAGACAGGGAGACCCCCATGACAGCCGGCACCTCCAGCCACCCGGTGGTAGTTGGTACCTCTGGCCGTCAAGCAAATCCAGCTCCGTCGGCACTCCGCAACTCGCTCCGCCCCCACAGCACCACCACCGAGGGCCTCCGCCCCAACCTCCAGCAACCCGCCGCCACGCGCCCGCGGTCGAAGATCGTCGCCGCCACCCGACCACGCCGGGCATGCACCACCGCCACCACGCCGCAGCCACCCCCACCGTAGCACGAAGGCGGCCTCCGACCGTGGCCCAAGCCGTCCACAGCCCGCGCCACCGGACGGTCACCTCGGAAGCCGCCACTACTAGCCTCCCGAAGCAGCCCCTGCCCGCACCGCCACCACCGCCACCACGCCGCTGCCACATCCGATGGAGGAGTCGGCCGACCGCAGCCCAGGCCAACCACGGCCCTCGGCCCCCAAGGAGCAGCACAGCCGCCGCCCCCGGTCCGAACCACCACCCGCGCCGCCAGCACGGGCCCAGACACCGCGGCCATCATCGGAGCACCTACCGATGGCCACCGCCCTGCAGAGAGCCCTGCCGGGTCTCCACCCGCCTCCCGCGCCGCAGGCCGACCCCTTGGCCGCAGATCCGGCCGGATGAGGCCAGAGGCCGTGCCCCACGTTGCCGCCAACCCGCCAGCGACGCCCCTGCCGTCCGCACCAAAGCCGCCACTGCCAGGAGAGAGCCCGCCACGCAGCCCCCCGCGCCGGAGCTTGACGTCCACAACCCCGTTGTCCCGCCGCCGCGCCCCGCGCCAGCGCGTCGCCGCCGCCCCACGCCAGATCCCACGCGCACCAGCGTCGAGGGAGGGGGAGAAGCCCCGCCGCCGCCCACGCCGGCCGGGCTTTTCCCGGCGGCGCACCCAGGCGGCGGCGAGGGGTGGGGGAGGAGAGGGGAAGCCTATGCCTGCAGCGCTAGGGTTTGCCCTCAGTTGAGGCTTGCCCATATATTTTTTTTATTCTTCTTTTCCTGGGTCTTTTCCTCATTTGCTCCGGTTTTGAGTTTTTGTGTGCTTTGGCTGAATCCTGCGTGGTTCAACGGCATTCTTATGTACCGTGCTTTGGGGCCTTTGGTCCCTGCCCCTTCCTCCTTATATGAATTGGCAGTGATCTTTTGCAGCTTTGTATCCAGATTCATGTCAGTTTGAACTGGTTCAACCTTGAAATTGACTTTCTCCCCGTCATATTAATATAGCAATCATCCGATATAGCTGAGAGTTCAATGCTGGGGAAAACACCACAATCACACTCAAAAGAAAAACAGGAGAAAAAATGCCAACAACACCGAATCGACGAAAGTGACGGTATCCCACCGTTGCGCCCTCCGGAGAATGCTAGCACGATCATATACCTCTGAATTGCCGTGTACCAAGCAATACCTTCAAGAAGGATTGCGACGACGGTAACGTTACTGCCGGGACGGATTCAAGAAGAATGTCGGCGCCCACAGGCGTCACCGTGTCGGTGTCGGCAAGACCCGACAAGGATTTCTCCCGACCCCTCACACCCACAAACCAGGGCCAACCGTCGGCTCTACCACGATTGTCGCCCACCAACATGCGCCAGCACAGTCTTGAGGACACCACCGTCGCCTCACCACGGCAAATGTTGCTAGGCCGGCCAGACCAAAATGAAGCAACCTAGACAGGGGCCGGCAGTACCACAACCACGTGGGAGGGAACAACCTCCACCGGCTCAGGCGGTAGCAGACCGAAAGCATCAGCAGGAGCATACCAGACCAACTGCCCGACCGGGCCTAGATTGGGCCCGTAATGCTCCCGCTGTCGCGCTGCAGCAGACGCGGCGCCGCAACCGCCGACCCCATCGCGAGGTGCTCGTCGGACCAGCCGGAGGAGACCCGTCATAGGCCTAACCAGCCCGCCCTTACCCAGATCTGGGCCCCCCTGCAGGACGCCGCAAGCCACCTCCCCTAGGAAGCCGCCACCGCCGCCAAGGAGCTACACCACCATGTCATCGCCATCCAGGACCGTGTCGGAGCGCCGTCGGCCGAGCCGCACCGCCGCTAGGCATGCCCGCCTAAGCTGGGTGCCCGCGTCGGGGAAAGGAAGGGGGGCCGCCACCGCCAGCGTCGCAACGGCGTCGCACGGGCAAAGCCCGGCCGTGCCCGCCGCCGGCGGCGGCGAGAGGGTAGGAGGGTCGGGGCGGCGCTCTAAGGGGTGGGGGAGAGGGGGCCGCCCCTGTCGCCTCGCCCGGGGACGCGACACAGGGGGTAGGGGTGGCTCCAACTGGTTCAACCTAGTCATGGCTTCCATCATATCATAGGGAAAAGGAAGGACACGATTTCGTGTCGCTGCAAACTAAATTTAATCGAAGAGTGGATTTTTCTAGCTGAGGTGTACCTATATCCCAATTCATTTATAACCTTTCATGTTACACAATCTTGCGCTCGTGTACAAGATGGGATATCCCCTGTTTCCTGAGCTTTGTTTATCTAAAAGTATGGATGAATTAAGAAACATGATAGTGCAATAGATGCAAAGATGTCAATGTTAATCACAATCAACTGGAAACTTTCATTTTAAATACTCCAACCAAAGATCAGACTACTGATCCCTAGCATCTCGTCAGAGCAAGCTAGATCCATTGGATTAGAGAGTTAGACCTTGTTCGACGATCCACCAGCTTTGAGGATCTGCAAAGCTAGGTAACCGCAGCTCCCTTATTTTCAACTACAGCTGCGCCAGCTCTGCTCCAGGAGCTGTGAAGCAGAGCGTCTTCGAACAGGGCCTTAACCAACACGTTTTACTGAGTGCGTACAATGTGGGCCTGGATGATAGCTCGCTTCCACGTAACGAGTTTGCTTCCTACCGAATTACCAGCAGCCTAAAATCACGTGATTGCTTCCCGCCAAAACTGCAGCCAAAGATCACATGATTTGATTCTTCTTCCTACTCTTTCCGTTTCTAAATATAATTTTTTTAGAGGTTTTATTATGAACTACATACAAATGTATATAAGTATACTTTAGAGCGTAGATTCAATCATTTTACTCCGTATGGAGTCTAATGGAATCTCTAAAAAAACTTATATTTAAAAACGGAGGAAGCATATGTTCTCGAAAAGAAAAAAAGTGTGCTTCCTACCATAACTCCAACCTAAAATCACGTGGCCATACAATTATAGATCCATTTGTCCTTCAATTTTTTGGTACCTATGTTTTTATATTTATACAAAGAATTAAAAGAAAATTTACTTCTAATACTACTTGAGTGTGCTTCCGATGCATCCCAATAAAAAAGTTGTGCTCCCGATGCGGATTGGATTTGTTTCGTCATGTCCCACATGCCCCATAATACTTGCTCAATTTGCTTCCATCGTATGAGCCATGCTTCCAACACCGCAAACCGTCAAAATTTTCTACAAAGAACCGTTGGATCCATCCATATAGATCAACTAAACATTTCCATCCTAAAAAACCTTTTGTTCCCTGCATATTAGATGCTTCCTGGTTGTATCAACATAGCTCCGAAAATACTATGGGATGCTTCAATTCTGGAAGGGCAGTCAGTACATGAGTGTGTTTTCTAGAAACAAGATTAATATTATTTTCTTGCGCACCTATGAAACATACAACGTTTAGGCATGATGCAAAAAAAATAGAAGGCATGAAGCAACAACTCGTACTACATGTACAATCACTGTTCAAAAAATCGTCCGATTCAGCGATTTATCATCCAATTTATCGCTACTCGTGGGGTGATCGATAAGGTTATGCCTTATCTTCACCATTTATCATTTGGGCCAATTTATCGCTCTGATGAGCGATTTATCAGGAATCTACCAATAAATCGAGCCTATTCATAGCACTATGTTTGCAAAAAAACTATGTTTATTTGTGTTTTGTGGACCTTGTTGCGCAATATGTACTGCTGTCCTATTTTGTTTGTCATTATACGAGGATTCAAATGTTAGGAATCAAGGCAAAACTTCTGTCCAATATTGTTTTGGTGTTGAATATAGCACATATTACTATTGGAAACCTGAGATTTGCAAAAAATGGCCGATTAATAGTTGACCGATAAAATCGATTTATCGACCGATTTCTGATTAATCTCTAATCCCCAGCTCACCGAGACGCTAACGATAAGCGGTATCCTCAACATTATGTACAATACAACACTGATGAAGCAATCTAGGAATCCATGTAAGGAAGCATGTATGCCTCCCGCCTGCGTTGTCGCACCGTCATTGTGGTCCCTTCCCCAGCTCTCTCTCGGTTTACTCCGTCCACTGCATCCAACCTTGCCTTGACGACCTCATGGTCTCCGCCATTGTGGATCATGTTCATCATCGCCTCATTGATGGCCGTCACCGTGCTTGGGGAAGGCATTCCGCTGAATTGTGATCGGCTATCGCCGGATTAGAGCTCCTCGAACAAAAACGTGATCGGACGAGCGTCAATGACTCGGTGAACACACACTCAATGTTGAGGTCGATGATGTATGATGGAGGTTTGTGAGATCCTCACTTAACAAGAATTATATACTACTCAGATCAATGAGGTGCACCATCTTTTCCGGGAGCCCATCCAAAAGGAACCTCAAAGTTAAGCATGTTTGGCTTAGAGCAATTTGAGGATGAGTGATCGGCCGAGAAATTGTTCCAGGTGCGCATGAGTGAGGATAAAGTGCGTAGAAAAAAACTAGTTTTGGTATGTGGTGCAGTCTAGCTATATCCCAGACGCAACGACCAGGAACCAGTGGGTTTGGCCGGGGTGTTACAAGGGTGGCCAGAGGCGTAAGTGAAGGAGACATCGGAGTGCTGCAACGATTGCTACGTGCGAGGTTAACCATTTGGGTGGCGACATTGTAGTATGACACATTGTACTTGGCAAGCCAGGGCTTCATTTGCCCACACAATACCGGCATGGCGGTTAGATGTGGAGGAGCAGCTCTGCCATGAGCGGGCACCTTCGACTTCTTCCTCACCCTCTCCTTCACACGCCGTTCTTGCCGTAGCTTGGGCGTGGTTGTGCAGTTGAACTTCTCCGGGTTCGGTAGGACCTCAACCCTCTTCATGGGCTCCCGCAAATGCATCACAACAACGATGAATGGCGCGACGGGTCGGAACAGACGGAGGTGGCGTCGATCGGGGGAAAATGTCCGGGGCGAGCGTGTGGGAAAGAGAAAGATGTGGGATTGTGAAATTGCGAATTCGGCGACTCGATTTTAGGTGGGTCCGAAGTGTCGGATGTCCGGACTCCCAAGAACTCCGCGGCCCCAATTTGTGGTCAGGTTGTGAGATTCCAGACGTTCTGTGTTGGATGACTAAGAATGTCCAGTCCGGATTTGATGATCTGCATTGGAGATGCTCTTAGCCTAAACATATTTTATGCATGTTAGTCGGTTTTTTATGCATATTAGTCCTATTATAATGCTTCGTTCCAGTTTCATTAATCCTGTGCGAGACCGGTGAAGCAAGAATCACTGCCGTATAAGGCCTTGTACAATGCAAGGTGCTTAGGGGAGGTGCTTAGAGAAATAAATCAGGCTTTCTTTAAGCACCGGTGCTTATTTGTACAGGGTAGACGCTTAATTAGGCACATCTCCTGTAGAAATTAGCACCGGTGCTTAAGGAAAGCCTGGTTTATTTCTCTAAGCATCTCCCCTAAGCACCTTGCATTGTACAAGGCCTAAAGCACGCACTCTTGTGCGTATTCGAGAAAAAAAAGAAAAAAAATCACCGCCGTAAAACGACCATCTTCTTACACAAGACAAGAGAGCAGAGGCTTTCACCAACCACCCGCCTTTTCTATTCGAACCATTCCTCCCTCTCCCTGCCTCCCACCCCTCCCCGCGGAAGCCGCCGCCTCCATGGAGTCGCCCGCCCCCAAGCCCACCCCGCCCCACGCCCCCGCCCCCGCCGGCCCGGGGCTCTACGCCGACATCGGCAAGCAGGCCAGAGGTCTGGACGCCGTCTTACGCCTCCTCGGGCTGGCGGTTCCGTGTTCTCTCCCATTTCCCGTCAATTCAATTAGGTCGCTTGGGTGCTGTTTGCTTGCAATAATTTTTCTTCTCGCGGGAATCCGCAGATCTCCTGCACAAGGGCTACCACGCGGCCTGGAAGTTCACGCTCGTCACCACCGCCGGCGACTTGGCTGTGAGTACCGCCCTTCCTTCCCAGCCCACAGCTTGATTCGACTACATGCTTGCTGCTTGGCTGTGGTTGGTGTTTGACTGAATGCTGAATGGTGGGTTAGGGTTTAGGAACGAGGGGGGGATGATCCCCGCTTGCTGGTGGGTTTTTCTATCCGACGCCCGATTCATGTTGGCATCTATACGGAGAGAAGGCCCGCCGTTGGTTTCTAATGGAGGATTCATGGTCGACATGTTGTGCGATTGTTACTGGATTCGCTGGTTGTTGTTTATGTGTGATTTTGGGTTTAATATGTTGCGACTCTGGCGTGATTCTAGATGACACTATTACCTGCAGTTTTTTTTTTTGGATGGCTAACGCAGTTTTGGTGTATGCCCCCAGTTTAAGTCTACATTATTTTGAGTTTTGCATGGAGCAGATTTGGTAAAACGTTATGCTGGCTGTTTGTAACTTGTGAACTAATTTGTCCATAGTTGCCCAGCTTTACCCATGTCAGCTTTAGTGTCTGTGCAGATATTTTTACAGAGGTTTAGACTTCGCATGGGGCAGATTTGGTGAACATTATGCTGTTTGTAGTTTGTAAGATATTTTGTTCCGTCGTAACCTGGTTTTACCTATGTCCATCTTTTTGGTTTTGAACCATGTGTCTGTTCAGATGAACTAGTGTTGTTGTGACATATAGTACAAGTCACTACTATCCAGGAAGTTCTTCTGAGTTTGCATAAGATGAAGTTTGCTCTAGTGTGTAAAATCCTCTTGTGAATGTTCTTGGTTCGCCAATATTTACGGGGTCACTGATTATGCTGTTTCATGATTATAATATACCCTGATCGCTGCTGAACTAAGATGGCTGAACTAAGATGGTTTCAGTTGTGTTTTCATGCTGCAAGAGATCTTATAGGATTAATTATGTTATTGTATCATATTATTTTTTGTACACACCCTCTTCTAATAAAGAAATGAAGTTGACTGTAATGTTGTGTGTAACCTTTCGCAATGCTGCAAACACAACATTTCTTCATCAATATTTCTAAAGGAATTGCTACAATGCTGTGTGTAAAAATCTATATCATGTTGTAATTAACTTGTTTCTGTGGTCGTTGTTAGCAGCACTCTCGATTGATTATTGTTGTTTCCCCTCAATTCCTGTTAGTAGTTTGGAGTAGATCTGCTGGCCGAGTCTATTTCGCTGGTTGATTGCGGCTGGTTCGGTTTCTCGAGGTTGATTTGGCTTGATTGCAGTTAAATCCGTGCCGATTATGCCTGGATGTAGATTTGTCGATTGTGATGCGATTGTTGTTGGTTTACTTTATCTATGCCTGGATTTTCTGGTAGACCTGCCGATTGTGATGCGATTGCTGTTGGTTCAGCCCATCTATATTTTGTAGTTAGCTAATTCTGTCCAGTTGCTGATAAATCTTCGTAGTATTCCTGTAGATTTTTTATTTTGTAGCCCTCATGTTGCATATATGCCTGATCAGTCAAGGAATATACCTGAATTTGGTAGCTTAGTCGTTTGGCCTTGTAGCTGTTTGTTAGCTCAGTGGTTCGATTCAGCTCTTAAATTCATGTGGGTTTGAAGATATTACTGTTGATTCGTTCATGGCCTAACCAGCTTGTTCTGTGCGACTAGATTATATATACTCCCCATGAGGCTAAAGATTGCGCTGATAGATCTTCTAATATGTTTGTGCTAGGGGTTCTTCCAAATTTTAGCACTGTCAATCGTTTGGTTATATCTATTCTAGAGGATTCTTAGTTACAGTCCCATCTCTATTGTACCATCTGGCTCGTGTATTGTTTGCTGTACTGCAGATTCCCCTGTACCGTGCCTTACTCTGTTTCTGTATGCTTTGTATTTACATGGTTTTACCCTTGTAGAAAATCACCGCTATGAGCTTTAAGGATATGGGATACAGCTTAATCGAGATCGAAAGCAAGTTGAAGAAAAATGATTGGACAATCAGTGTGAAAGCTGTTTCACAATCAGATGTAAGTTCTGTTTATTCTCCCTTTGTATTTGCATCTTGCCTATTACCATGTCTTCGTTGATGTTTACATATCCTGAAATTGGAGTCGCCATTTTCTGTATGTGACACTGGTTTTTCCCTTTACAAGGACTCAGATGTGCTTCCCTATCGCATACATTATTCCGCACCAGGGTTGCAGCTGGTTTTGCCAAGACATCTGATGCACTTTCCTACCCCATACTTGGCGACGAATCTTACAGGTTATGAGGTGCCAGACGTGTTAGCTGTAAGTTCTTTCCTTCCCTTTCTATTTGTAACTTGTGTATTATGTCTTCATCGATGTTACTTATCCTGAAATTTTCCCCAGATTCTGTATCAGTGAAACATTTTTTTTCCTTTTTATCAGGTTGTAACTACAGCTACTTTACATCCTCTGCATACACCAGGTTTGAAGGCGATTATGTCTTTTCCTATCCCGTGCCATGTGGGTGCACCTTGGAAGGTATTATCATTTTTTGTAAGAGTGTAGAATGAATCTGAAATTCTGTCTAATCTCTCTAGGAATGAATTATCAATTCTTAGTTTTGTAGCTTGATATATGTCTAGAAATCAATCTGAATTCTTTTGAATTCTCTCTTTTGGATTCAGGCTGAATTTCAGTGCATGACCGCACATGCTGGCCTCAGTGCCTGTTTTAGGCTCCATCCATCATCTTCGTTTGTTGACCTCTCCGCTGTAATTGGGACAAAGGCTCTCGCTTTTGGTGCTGACGTTGAGCTTAATACTGCCGTTGAGATTGTCACCAAGTACAGTGCCGGAGTTAGCCACAAGAGCGACGATTTTGCTGCTTCTGTCACTCTGTAAGTTGTTTCTGGCGCTGCTTTGGTGGATTAACACTTTGATAGATGCGTAATTGTGTGATTACCATTCTATGCATATCGTTCACCTTCTCAATTGCCCTTACAGTGCACTCTTTGTTCTTGAGATCTGAATCAGATATTTGTATTGCTGATGTCGATTATGCATGTATTTACTTACTGCTTTTGCTATCTAGTACAGTAGTATATGGCATGGATGTGGTGCTGATGGTGTTTAATTTGGGAATCCAGGAGCAACAATGGAGACGGAGACACCCTGGCTGCTTCCTACTACCACCAGGTGAAGGACACCACGGCTGTGGGATCAGAGATTGCCCACAGCTTCTCGAGCAACGAGAACACCGTCACCATCGGTGCGCAGCACGAGCTGGACCCCCTGACCACCGTGAAGGGGCGCTACAACAACTACGGCATCGC
This sequence comes from Elymus sibiricus, assembly GCA_039707655.1. Classification (NCBI taxonomy): domain Eukaryota; kingdom Viridiplantae; phylum Streptophyta; class Magnoliopsida; order Poales; family Poaceae; genus Elymus; species Elymus sibiricus. The sequence goes on from CM077663.1 coordinate 382,369,171, forward strand.
AAGCGCGGTCATCCAGCACGCGTGGAGGCCCAAGTCTCTCATCACCTTGTCTACCGAGGTGGACACAAAGGCCATTGAGAAGAGCCCCAAGTTCGGGCTGGCCCTGGTCCTCACACTCTGATGTAAGGCGCCGCGCCGTAGTACTTATAGGATGCTTAACATGTTGATTCCTGGGCGGTTGTTTCCGACACAGGGAATCAGAGGCGACGTTTTGGACAAGGGCAGTGATCTGCGCCGGCGCGCCGGCCCAACTGTTGGGCCGGTCGAGCCCCAGCCATCAGATCTGGCCCCCCGAGCCGTCAGATCCCTTCGTCCCCAACCTCCCATCTTCAACCTCTCGCACAGGAAAGGAAGAGGCCTGCCTCGCACGCGCCGACGCCGCAGCACGCGCCAACCGCCTCGCCTCGCCTCCTCACCGCCGGTCGCCCTCACCGTCGGTCGCCGCCCTCGCCGCTGGTCGCCGCCCTCACCTATGTCGCCTTCGTACGTTTCTAACCTCCGTGGATGCAGCAGCGTGCGCCCATGGTTGCAGCCCTTGTAGCTCCGGTGCCACCGCTCGCAATTCCAGTGCACGACGGCCACGCTCCGGTGGCGATGGTTCGCCGGACACAGCGCCCCGACGGTTGCAACTTCTCTGATTCTGCAGAGTCTGGTTGTAGCTTTTTTCGTTGCTGGTTGTAGCAAACTTGACAGCCGGTGGTAGCTTTTTCTGCTGCCGGTTGCAGCAAAAATCGCAGCGCCGTCGTCGCTGCCATAAACTTCGTCGTGACCGTTGCAGCAAATCACGTCATCGGATGTAGCTTTTTTCATTGTCGGTTGAAGCAAAAATCGCGAAGCCATGTGCGATGTAGCAAAATGCGACACCGGTTGTAGCAGATAGCGATGTCGCTTGTAGCAAATTGTGATGGCGGTTGAAGCATGTAGCAAAAATCAATGTTGGTTCAAGCATCCCTGTGTCGTGGGTGTGCCTCGCCGTCGCAGTTATGTAGCTCGTCCGCCGGAGCTGGGAAAAGAGATGGCCGTGCTCGCGGGGACGGGAAACGGCAACCTCGTAGGGGCTGGGCGCCGTTCGCCGGGGCCGGTGGCCGTTGCCGCTCGCCGGGGCTGTGCGCCCGTCGCAGCTCGCCGGGGCTGCTCACCGTCGATGCGGGGTGGACGGCAGCCTCGTCGGGGCCGCGCGCGGGGTGGACAGCAGCCTCGCCGGGGCCGCACGTCGTGGCCGTTTGCTCGCCTGTACTACTCACCGCCGCAGTGATGGAAAACGAAAAGAAGCAGGAGCGCACGGTAGCTGGCGACCGGCCCAATCTTCGGCCGGCGCACCGGCTACAAACGTTTCCCTTTGGACAAGGAGGTTTTGGAGGATCTTTAGTGCATGGTTGGGGGAATATGAGTCGTGCTATTGGAAAACGGGTTTTAGAAGGGTTGTTATTAGGAAAACGAGTTTCCCTTTTTCTTTTTTTGATGGATAGATGGATGGAAAACGAGTTTTAATACTGTATATAGGATTTCCGTTACGGTGGGTTTGTGGAAAATTTTGGTTTGGGTGAGGATAGTAAAACACGTTCTCGGAGAAACATGCTTGGATCGACGTGCCTTGGAAAATAAGTGCCAGATTCCTCTCTTTCTTCCTCGAGGGTTTCCAATTCTTCCCTGAAATGAAATCGCCACCACCGCTACAGCTCGACCAAGTCCGTGTCTGAGAGGTCCCCACGCCATCTCCGGCTCCGGCGGCGTGCAGCGCGGACTTGGCGTCTAGCGGCTGTTCGCGACGCAGCGACAAGGGCACGCTGTCCTCCACCCTTGTGGACGAGTCGCGCGGCGGAGGACAGGATCCACCCCTTCTTCGTGACCCTCGGCTGCAGGGGTATCCAGCGGAAGCACAGGCACAGCTGGGATGGGGCCCCGCCAACCCAGGTATGAGCACCGGATCAAGGTCAAGGCTTGAGATTGCAAAATACTTGAGATTTTGTACTCAACCACTCGTATATTTCACTATGCAAGCGAACCTTTCAGGCTTGCTAGGAGTATGTGGGATTGCAAAAAACCATCTGCAAATCAGGATCGCAAAAGGAGCACATGTATTCTTCAATTTTGTAACGCCGGCGATGTGGCGATCTTGCAAACTACCTGGAAGTTCCTCTGAAGCTAAGAGGTAATGCAATCTGACACGCTAGTGTAGTCTGGAAAGAAGAGACCTGCGTGACCTCCGCCTGGTCCTAGAAGAAGATGTAGGCCATGTTCTTCCACTATATGAATCAACTATATTTCACGCTCATATGAACAATTTACCATTTAATATTTAAAAAATCTTGTAGGACTAAATGACGGTTTGATACATTGCTTGATTAACCCCGCCTATGTTGTCTCAACGTAGCCGGTCTCAAGCCCGGGTAAAGGAGGAGGGTTGTGATAGATAGGCTTGGAGAACCAACGTCAAAAACCCAGCAACTCTTATGGATGAAACCCTGGAGAATATTGTGGTTGTATACTTTGCTTGATCGCGCTTGTTTGTCCCTGCAGGTATCAAGGTTGCAAGAGTAGTTGCAGGCCGAAAAGGATCTTAGAGCTGCTGCAGCTGCATTACAATTTGGATTAAGCAAGTCTGCTGCTAAATTTTCTAGTTCACGTGCTATGGACTCAACTGAAATTTGAACGTACCAGCTGGCCACCAGTTATCATACTTTCAGTCTTTAGTGGTGTGCAATTTCTTTGCCTTAAGACCAAGGCACAGCATGAGCTGCTCTGTTCGCAGGATGCCAAATCTGCGACTATGCCATCACACTCCTTCAGATCATTTCAGTTGAGCTCTCTCTAGGTCAGTAAGTTTCACGTTCTCAAGGTCCATGGGAATCTCGTCATATGCTCTGTGAGTGAATTGTCAGTTTTTCTACTTTAGCATTGAAGCTTTCCACAGGCGGAGGACCCAGTAGGGCGAGGTTGGGCGCCCGCCCTACCTTGATTCAGCACAAGACTCGATATACTAGTAAGCTGCATCGCTGCGTACATTGGCAATCCGGCATCCTGGTGCATGCATCGCTGGGTTTTCTTTTCAGAATAGAAAAATGAGGGCATGTCGTGTGGTGCTTCAGCCCAGCACAACCCAGCATCCACCGATCTGCGCATGACTGAACTCCTCTGCACAAACGGACCAGGAGCTCCAATCCTCCAACGCGAGCGTCGCCAGCCGCCTGCCTAATCGGCTGCTCACGTGTCACCGTCCCGGTCTCCCCACTCCCCTGGTCTTGGCCCGGCCATCCTTTGCCAGTCCCGGCCACCAAGCTGCAGCCGCTATTCACAGCCGTGCGGTCGCTCTATTCTCTTTCTGGCTGCCTCGTCTCTTGGTAAGTTTTGGTAATTGCTAGTTGGTCGGGCAAACAACCAGAACAGCGGAGGCTAGACAAGGCCCAGCCATGGGCGCAGGCGACCGGTGAGCAGCAGCGGTGCAGTGGCATTGCTAGTTGCCGGTGTTGGGTGGCGTGTTGGCGCGTCGGTTCTCGATGCAAGGTTCGTTCCACCTTGATATTTTTCCGTCCTCTACCACTGAAGCTTTCAATGTAAAGTTCTTGAACTTTTAAATAAATGAAAAGTTCTATGGATAATTATCCAATGTATCTGTAAATAAAGAAGAATAACAAATATTGTAGTGCTTAATCATCTTCCTGTTGGGGATTAGTCCACAACTGTTGAGTGATGCCTGCACGAACTCGCTCACTGGCAACTCGGCCATCTTCTTGTAAATTTTGCTTGCCCTCTAACTCGTTATCCCTATCAACCTTCCTTATGAAGTTACGGATGATGCAACAAGCCATAACAATTTGGACCTGTTTTTTGTAAGGATAAGGATTCCTCCATTCCCGGTTAATATTGGAAATCAAGCATTTAGAACGCCAAAAACGCATTCTACAACATTTCATAGTTGTGCATGGAGATGGTTGAACAAATCTTTGTCACTACTATATAGAAGATTGGTTCCACTAAAAGAACCAGTGTGATAGCGATCTCCACGATAGGGGGTAATAAATTTGGGAGTATTTGCATAGTCCGAGCCCAATATTTTTTTTGGAAGTTCATTGGGCGGATCTGTTATGCAAACATCATGCAAACCGTTTATGGCTTTTAATACTCTATTGAATTCTCGACTTATTGTTTCTCCTGAATGTTGAAATATATCCTGGATAACACGGTTCCTAACATTGTGACCAATTGTATGTAGAAATATGACTAGTTGTTCATTGGCATCCACCTGTTTTTGTATCCTTGAGTAAATTCCTATGGCACAATGCATCTCACAATATGTAGAACGTGTGCTTACAAATACAAAGTAAGTAAAATCTAAATGGATGACCTTCCAACCATTCTATAGTTTTTTGAGCACTAGTTAATTCAGAGGTATTACGTGGTGGTTTGAATAGTCTTCCGAACAACACATGTTGAAAAAGTGACATTGCAGAAAGGTTATTAATAATTATTTGCTCAGAATTGGAATAGTCTTCATCGATATATTCCATGGTTGTCCTGCAAAATTGAATATACCAACTCTGGTGAACTGTATAGTACATAACTACGTATGACTTTCAGATTTTTTATACAATGTTATTGTTCTTGAGCTGATAGAATTTCTGTTAAATGGCAGAGCAAGAATCATACAGCGAGCGAAAGGAGAACACTGAATGATTGCTATTCTAATTGCTAGTCCTGAGGTTGAAGCTATCTAATGAGCCGTAGAATAATATTGCATTGTTGTTATGTCAAGCCAATCAACCATAAGGAAAGGTATGTCATCAACTTCCCTCATTTATATCTTGAGTTTATGCATTTGGAGAACACGAATATATATAACTCCCAAGTCCAGAAGTAGAGATGTATAATTGGGATCATATAAACAACTAGTAGCACCAACCAAATGAATACATAAATTTGCATATTGATATTTCGAACACAAACTTACAGCAGGAATTAATGGAAATTGCAAATATGACCTAATCTGAAAACTCAATGGTATGTTACAAGAAATAAACTGTGCATTTTCAGCCCAAAGAGACTGAGAGTATCTTCATCCATCTCAATGAAAATAACCCTTTTATCAACATGTCAAATGCTTGTGCAGCTTTCAACTTTTTGTTTGGCTCAACACTAGGCGTGCTATTTAATATCTGCATGCATGCTTTCACCGAGTAAGCTCCAGTCTTTCATGTTGCATTTTTCTTTGTTTCAGCAATGATGGGTGATGCGTTTGCCAGGTGATCAGGTGCATTTATAGCATCATCAATTGTGCGCTTTTGTCCTTGTGAAGTGTCTTGATATCCACTTGCATTGCATTTCTCCTTTTTCTCTACCTTGGTGGTGTCAGACTTCTTATGACAAGCAACAGGGGAATCATTTGTTTCGTCGGAGTCAAGTTCTGCTACTTCATTTAGATCAATTTCAATTTGTGCTTTGCTGGTTTCACCTTTCGCCCTTTGCTAGATATAGCACCAACTCCCAATGTTTTAGAGCTAGTACATATGTCTTGAAAGTCTATCCAACTAGACCGCCACAGTTTATCTCGGTATATTCTAGAATATTCTTATCCTTCTGCAATTTGTTAGTTTATTGTGAGTCCATTGGTCAACTAGATGGAGTAATATATGCAGAATGAGAAACTATTCAATTGCGAGTCCATTTGATCATATTTTTTAGAAAATCAGAAACTACCGGATATAAGATGTTTTTTGGACTACTTAATGTAACAATTTTGACACTACTTAATGTAACAAAATTCTGATAGCCTATTTAATTTCAGTCGAGCGATCTTCGTTTGTATCAATGCTATATCCGTATGTTTTGTAGCATTGTATGCAGATTCATGTCACCTCCACTAGTTCAACATGGTGGTTCAATCTAATCATGGCTTCCATCGCAGGAAAAGGGAAGGACCCAGTGGCAAGAGCGTGGTGGCGTGTCCTAGCCGACGTGTGTGTGTCGCTTCTAACTTTTTTCAATTAGAGTGAATTTTTTTAGCTGGGATATAGGTACATCCAGGGGCAGAGATAAGACCCGGGCCCCCAGGGCCTGGGCCCGGGGCCTTGCTTGGTCTATAGTGTTACTCTGAGACATGAGGCACAAATCCAGGGGCAGTGCTTTAACGCGGCCCGGGGCGCACTGCCGGCCTGGCTCCGCCCCTGGGTACATCCCTAGTTCATTTACATCCTTTCATGTTCACAGTCTTGCTTGCACTGGTGTATGGGATGGGATCAGCATGATCCTCTGTTTCACTGAGCTCTGTTTAGCGACAAGTAATGAACATTGAGAAACCAAGATAATGCCATAGGTGCGAAGAAACTGTCAATTGTAATAACTGCAAAACTGTCCTATTTAGATAATGGAGATTCACATAATACAGATGACACCATGCATTAATATTTGTTCAACTGAATCTCTGCTAAATGTTATCATTCTATTCCTGATATGATTCATGCTTTGATTACATATCAACATCCACAAATAAACTCGACTACTCTCTATACTTTTCTATGGTGTATTTGGAAAGCTCGGAACGATTGTCTACTTTGCAGAAAACTATGCAAGCCTCCCTAGGTGTATGCAGCAGCAAATGCAATAATTGAATCAACCAAATCAGAAGATAACAATTCAACCTAGCAGCAAGAAAGCAATCAAGCTCAGGAGCAGTTGCAAGCTTCTCCAACAACCACACATACACATGACTATAATAACCTTGCAGGGAATGTCATCTTTTGTGACGCTGCCTGGGAGAGACGTACAGATTCAGAAATGGTTCATGCTGGCTTAGACAATCATGCACCATGCAAGACAATCTGCACCTTCAACAACTACATGTCTCTGCGCTTTCGCCTCCAGCTTCATCACCCCTCCAGGCTGAAACTTATTGGCTTCTCCAAGCTACAAAGCTAGCAGATATTTAGAACCCCCACATTTACACCGACTTCTCGGTGTTAGCTTCGGCGGCAAGGTCATCAACAGTGTTTGCTGCTTCAGGACGTTGGGAGAACAGACCTCTCCTTGCAGAGATCCAAGCCTCTCCTTCTTTCAATTGTAACAAGATCACTCACATCAGCAGGGGCAACAATGTAAAAGCTGATCATCAAGCTCGATTAGCTCTTCGTATTCAGACAAGATCCTTAACTATCCATTGCTTATGCACACAAGCAGCTCAAGGTCAATGTCCTGGCAAGGACATACTTTATGGTTCTAGCATGGCTCCGTTCATGCTTCTTTCTGTAAAATGCACCCAATCTGAATAAAGTCTTCTTTTGTGAAAAAAAAACATACAGCTTGGAAGAATCCAGGGAGAATATTCAGCACCTCAAGTACAAATTAATCCGCATACGACAACTTCATCATCTTGATTCGACGAAGAGGCCATAGCCAATGTCCAGGATCTTAATTAATTTGCACGTTCATCATGTCTGCCAGACTTCACGGTCCAAAAAAAAAGATTATACCACACATAAAACTTAACACTTATGTATGCATTTCTTACGAGGCAACACAACTAAACCAAAAGTAACTGGCCGAGCAATTCCTCTCCAAAAGAGTCCAATATAGCACCTCCAAATTCAGTCCTCTCAATGCTGCCGCCCGCCAAGCGAGACAAGAAGAAGGCCGGCCAGTCGATCTCAAACGGGATAGCTCTGACAACAAGACCGCGGAACCAGCTTTGGACCATCTCCATTGCCCCAGTTTGGAGATCAAGAATGTGCACGCAACCTTGGTTGTCCTTGAGGAGCAATGCGCCGCCCATCTCACCCATGCAGACGCATTGCGCCGGGACGACCCAACTCTGCTGGGGTCGGTTTAGCTCAATCGTCTTAGTGTGGAGCCAGTTTGCATCGCCGTATCCGCTCCTGTTGTCGTCTTGACGTGTCCAGATCTCTAGCGAGTGGAATTTGTTATGTACGGAAAGCAACAACAACTTCCTCTCACTATTGACGCTAAGCAGTGATGAACCAGAAATTCTGCAACCGGTGTGGTTCAGTGTGACCGGGAGCTATGTAAGGGAGATGTGGGCGGTCTCAAGGCTTACTTCTAGTGCGTAGTCTTTTGAGACGCTCTTGAATTGCCAATGCGCCATGCCTTGGCACACAACAGCGCCGCATATACTCGATGCTCCCAAGGATCGTAGAACTTTACGGGCGTGCTCCACCTTGACTCGGAGGACGTGAACGTGCATAGCTTGTACCCTGGCAGATCACCAGCTTGGAAGATACCGATGATTAGCAACTTGAAGAAGGCTGGGTAGGTTGACGACGTCGGAGCCGGGCATCGCCGGAGTTCGTTCGGGCAACGGTCCGCATCTGTTATAATGGCACATCCGGTGATTCTAAGATGCCCATTGATGTCTAGCAGAGGTAGCACGCGACTCGTGCCGGCGAGCGGGTCAAACAGGGCCAGTCTGTTGAATCTACCGGACGCGTCGATTGGGTCGTCGCGTGGGGCGAGTCGCACGAGGAGAAGACCGTGACGCGAGCCGAGCAGTGCCGCCTGGATGGCCTGATTGTCAGGGACGTCGGAGTAGGGGCAGCGAGGGCCGAGAGGAGACCACGGTGCTGGGACGAAGGATGGGGGCAACATGGGCGGAGAGGCGCTCCATATTTCTTGTCGTCCCTGGAGATCATGGAGCCGTTGCTCGGCGAAGAAGCCAATGTGGGAGGACGGGTGGCGCACGCCCTCCGGCCAGCGGCGGCGGAGGAAAGCAGCATCGGCTATGAGGCCGCACCATCGCGTGCATGTCACGGCGCAGCGGAAGAGGTCTGGGATGCCCGCCACGCGCACCAGGATCGCTAAGACGACGTCGTCCGACAGCTCCTCCATCGATCGATCGTCCGTCGGCGAGCGGTACTTGTGAGCGATCTGGACGTGCGTGCGATCGGAGGCAAACGCAGATTGGATGCAAGAAGCGATATGTACTATAGGGTTTCTTCTGTTCTCTTTCCAACTTTTGTTTGAGATTGGGTTTCCTTGTTTACTTGAGATCCTCCCTCATTGCATTGTCGGTGTTTCTCAAATCTCCGTGGAAATTCTGATATCCAAGTGAAGGCTCCTTTGTGTGTATCAAAAGCAATATAACAAGGTTTTGGATTCTAGATGCAAGAAGCGAACCAACTTGTGGTTGGACTTGGATGGTTAGAGGGACTTTGGTATCCCCAACCCCACCAGGGTTCAAGTCCCGGTGCTCGCATTTATTCCTGAATTTATTTCACGATTTCTGGCGATGCGCATTCAGTGCGAGGAGACGTTCCCGTCAATGACGAGACGCCTACGGTGACTTCGTAAATCTCAAGATGATATGCCGACTCAGTCTTTATGAGGTGCTCATAAGGTTAGGGTGTGTGTGTGCCCGTTCATAGGGGTGAGTGTATGCGCATGTATGTGAACGCTTGCGTCTGTACTGACTTCGTAAATCTCAAGATGATATGCCGACTCAGTCTTTATGAGGTGCTCATAAGGTTAGGGTGTGTGTGTGCCCGTTCATAGGGGTGAGTGTATGCGCATGTATGTGAACGCTTGCGTCTGTACTGTGTTCCAAAAAAGATTCTAGATGCAAGAAAAATCTCATGGGGCACCGGGATTTTCGGTTATTGCGCTAATCAGAAAATACCGGGAGGGTATCCCGATGTATTCTTTAATGAATTTTGAATCTGAACAAGCTTCAGCCAATTTAAAAGTTTAGGATTTTTTTTTTTTTGCTCGGTAAGGCTGTTTCTCGAGGGGTACCGAGATTTACGATTACCAACTAACCAAAATCCTGTCATATATAACTAGTTTATTACAGGAGAAATATAGGTGTGACCGTGCGTGATCAGCTTGGGACCGCATGATCAACCGTGTGTGCCATGGTGAATTGATGATCGTGGGGCACTTTGGCATCACGTCGAGGTGGACAACATTGTGCGGATCGTGTCCAAGTATGATCAAGATGATAAAATTATTCAAATTGGCACTATAATGCACCCTTGATATTTTTACTCACTTTTATATCAACCATGCAATGCATGCAACATTTCAATTTTGGTAGCAGAAGGGGAGGAGCGGCGCCGAGATGGAGACGGGTATGAGGGCTACCCGTATTGTCCCGGCGAGGCCTCACCAGGATCGTGCCCGCAACGTCCCTAGCGAGGCCTCACCAGGACCGCGCCGAAGACGGAGACGACGACCGCCAGTGGAGGTGCGGAAGAAGGTTGAGGGGTGTGGGTGAGGGGTGAGGGGTCTTTTTCTTTTTGCCATTGCTCAGATTGGACATCGATCGAGCTTAATCCGGGGATGCCACGACCACCCGCAACGTGCCGGCAAGGGATCACAAGGACCTTGGGCGGAGTGGAGATCGCTCGAGAAGGAAGATGGCAGGGAAAATCAACTTACACCAAAAATAATTGTACCCAACCTGATCATCTTGCTGGATACCTGTGATTAGCACCTTGAAGAAGGCCGAGTAGGTTGACGACACAAGCGTTTGCTGTTCTTCGAGCAATAGTTTGTGTTGGCTAGAGTGGCACCTCCAGTTGGTCTGAAAGGGCCTTTGGATTCTAGCAGCGGTAGCATACAGGTTGCACCGATGAGCGGGTCGCACAAGAGCAACCTGATGATCCTCTCGAACACATCAATTGGGATGTCCTGTGGGATGAGGCGCTCAAGAAGAAGACCGGGCTGCGAGCCGAGTGGAGTTGCCTGGAAGGCCCAACCATGGATGCCAGAGCAGTGGCAACGAGGATCGAAGAACCCTACTTAAGTTCAAAATTACAAATCCAAAAACCCTAACTGCCAAATGCGGAGAACCCTAATTCCTAAATCAGAAAATCTTAATTCCCATATCGAAACTTATCGATTGCTGAGTCAGAGAGCTGCTTGATCTGCCTGACACACAGAGTGCCTAAGACTTCTATATATCTATAAGAAAATATATTATATATATGATCTGCCTCACACACAGAGTTTAAGACTTACTGATCCCTCTACAAACTAATGTAAGATCGTTCAAATCGCTCTTAAGAGACACTGCACAACTCATAGCAATTAGCTAAAAAAATTGACTGAATAAGGCCGTCCAGACTGGATAGCCTCGACGACAACACCGTGAAACCTACTCGTGACCCAGTTTCGAGATCAACAACGCAAGCTAGCTAGCTAGGTTGACCTTGTTTCCTTGATGAGTAATGCACCGCTAATCTCACTCGCGCAGAGGCATACACGTCTTGCCGTCCATGGAGCCGTTGCTCGACGAAGAAGCCAGGAGGGAGGACAGGCGACCCAAGCCCTCCGGCTAGCGGCGGAGAAGGAACGAAGGGTCGCCAATGAGGCGGTGCCATCGCTTGCACGTCACCACGCAGCGGAATAAGTCCGGGATACCCGTCACCCGCGCCAGGATCTCGATGACGACCTCGTCCGACAGCCCCTCCATCGATCGGCCGGCGTGCGACGTGCGATAGTGTTGGTGGCAAGCACAGAATCGAGTATATACGGTAGCACCTTTTGCGTGAGGGTTTTCTCTGTTTTGAGGATATTTTCTCTGTTCTCTTTCCAACTTCTACTAGAAGGACTGGGCGCGCTTTACTGCGTTGGTAGATTCAAAAAACATAATCACTCTGTTTTAAAATACAATATGTATTACTTTTTAAAAATGTCAAACCTTGTAAATTTGATTAAATTTTAAATAAATACATCAAAATCCATAATATCAAATTGTTGTGATTAGATTCATCGTAAATGAATTTTTCATATTTTTTATTTAATATTGTGGATGTCGATTGCTCTCAACTTGGTCAAATTTGAAGAATTTGACTTCCAAAAAACTAATACCCCTTATATTTTGAAACTAATGGAATATTCCGTTTGATGTGTGGGGGAGATGACATAGTGTGCTTTATTTTTATTTATAATTCGGTATTTTGATGGGCCTTTCGTGGTGTGATTCTATATTATATGCGAACACACCTTATATATGTGGAAAAATTTCTACGTCGACGTCTGCATGGACGTGATTGATATATTTTTATAGACCGGTTGTTGTTGATTCGAAAAACTGTTGGTTCGGTCAAAATCGTAAACCAAACCCATTATGAAGCATAGTATATTTGTCTAATAAATTGAACGAGCGAGTTTTAAAAAATTGTTGATCCGGTCAAAATCGGGTGACCCAATTTTAATTGAAGTGTTGGAGATCTCAATTGAATGTGGACTCTTTAAAACTAGGGAGTATAGTGTTATAGGGATATAAATAAAATAATTAAGTGAGAGAGCTTTGAGAAATTGTTGACCAGTCAAAATTGGGTGTCACAATGTCAATTGGAGACCTCAATTGAACGTGGACTCTCCAATTCTAGGAAGATTAGTGTTATAGTATATTTGCACGACCCATCTTGTAATGCACGGACTGCTAATCAGCACCTTTAATCGTGTTACAACTCTTCTTGTTTTCTTTTTGATCGGGACTTTTGCTGGAAAAAAGGTTTCTCATGGCGTGCCAACTTCCCTCGTTGAGAAGATACAACCGGTCACACATCATCAAGGATATGGATATAAAAGTCCAACATTACGGTCACGAAAGAGCCTATGCGCCGACACACGACGCCGCTGCACTGCCTGCAATAAGAAGTAGAAAAAGAGGATGCATAATATGAGTATTTCGACGCATGTTAATGTGCTTGCTAAAAGTGAAACTGCAGAAGGGACACATTTTGCCTGATGATGCAGTAGTATGTCCAAATCAGATGCATAGGCCATAACCCAAGAATTAGTGCAAATATTCCAATTGCCATAATAAGGTATATATAGCAGAACACATAGACGAACCCGCAAAAGAAAAACACATGTTAGACGAACGAAGTTATATGAAGTGAGGGGATACGATGCATATTTTAAATAGGTAGAAGAATCAAACAAAGATGAACTACCAACACAAATAAAAGTACTTGAGCACACAAGAACATTGCACTTTCAGATTTTACATACATTGATCTCGAAACTCTGTCATTCACTTGCAAAGCCATGGCTGACTTTGCATCCACATGTCAACATGCGACATGACACAACACCGTGATATTTATTCCTCGATAATAGGGATACAATCGACTGTTTTCCTCCCCTTATCCTAGGCGGCTAGGGTACACTCTCCCCTCCAAGCTTGACCGGCGAGCATGGGGATTCACCTCCCCTCTGCCTCCTGCTCTGGCAGTCGGTGGCATGAAGGGGAATCCTGGTGCCTCCATTCTGGTTAATAGTTTAGGTTAGGGTGTTTTAGACCTCGCATGTGCGGCGTTCGGGTGGATGGCAGCCCTTCTTGTGCGAGTTTTTTTTTTCAGGCTCCGATCCATCTCTAATTCGTCCGTCTGGATGTAGTTGATGGAGCTCCGACGTAGATTCCTGTCATATCCTTGGGGCACTGAGGTTAGAGTTTCTCGTCATGTGGAGAAATATGGTGTTTGGTGCTTCAGATCAATGCAAGGGTTCTACGGTGATGAATGCGGCTCCAGGGCGCTGGTCCTTAGGGGCACGTGCATGAAGACTTCCTGGCCGTCATCGACAAGCCTTGGCCAGGTCCGATGGCGGAGCGGTGACAGCGGCGCATCGGCGGCTCGTTGTGGCGACAGTAGTGATCGTTTGGTGGGCTTGGAATCTCGATGTAAGTTTTATTATTTCTGAGATGCTTTGTACTTCTGATGAATTTTTATGATAGATCTGATGCTTTTGCAAAAAACAGGCGACATAATTGAGATGAAATATTTTTAGAGACAATAAATCAACACAGTGACATATGTACTAAACAAACTCTATAGTTTCATTTCTATAAAATCTCAAAGAAAAGAGATGGAGAGACGCAGCGAAGGCGCGGCGGCGAAGCCTGCTGCTGCAGTGGAAGATGACGACGCCCGTGAGCAACTTTCACCGAAGTCGTGTACAGATTTTGCCAGTGCGTGGCTCCGTCACGTGATGCTTGCCGGTGTCCTTTGCGACACGGCCGTGAGCGTCCCAACCACAACCCATAAGGTACGTCCACCACCTTAATCTTATATTTAGGGTTACGATTCCCTGATTTGAGAGAAATTTGAGGATTAGGGTTTTTATTTCATGGAAAAATAAGGGCTAGTTCAATCTGATTTGTCCCCCTCGTTTACTAGCTTACCAAAAACCCTAATTTCAATTTGGGAAAAGACTTAAGGAAATTGGCATCTAGGGTTTCGGGATTTCTCTTAGAAATTGCTTAGGATTTGAAAAACTTTGCCTTCTTCCTCTCCACTTAATTATATACTTAAACTGGGAAGCCTAGCTCCCTTGGGTCACTGATGTGGCACGCTTGTATGATTAGGGCATGAAATTGTACAAGTAAGGGCTGAGGATGGGCTAATTTTAAGCAGAAAGAAGGTAATCATGCACAAGCATGAACATTGGCACTGCTCAGATATCACCTAGAGCATATCCGTAACCTAGTCATAAACATGAATGCAAACAATAGCATATGTACATGAAAAATAATGTTTGAAAATATTTCAAACGTCATATTCAAGCAACTTTTGAACCCCTACACATATTTGAGCATATTTTATATGTGTTTGGGGTAGAAAAATTCCATGAGTTCAAATATGTAATTATTTTCTGTATTCAGCCATTTTTATTTGTGTGCGCTTGTCACATTTGCAAATTAACCCCACACATTTGTATAATTCATATCTATTTCATCATATGCTCAGTTTTTCCAAACTTGATGCCCATTTCAGCCAAAATCATCCAAATAACCCAAATATGACGTTGGGTTTCATATTTGGGCAATCTATAAAACGGATATGTATTGTTTTGCAGAAAAACCCATCCATCTTGTTTTGTTCATAACTTTGGCATCCCATATCCAAATCCTATGGATTTTATATCCATTTTGATATACTCAATCCAAGCATTCCAGATATGTATTTGGATTTCCAAGTTTATGACTCAATTTGAAATTCATTCCTATTTTGCACAAAACCCTTCCGGAACTTGTTCCAAACTTGAGTTCCGTAAAACCTCTTCCAACAAACTTTATATGTCTTTCTATTAAAAACGTGTAGAATATGATTATGCCCAACTCATGCGTCATAAAGAACTTAAACACATTGTTCTGTACAAAACCATTGTTGAACTTAACTACACATGGAGTTTCACCTTGAATCATTACACTAATGATTCAAACTCACTTTAACTTTGCCTTGATGTTTGGCTCTTATTCAAAACCTATTAACATGTCATGCATGGATATGTTTGAGCATCAAACATGCTTGTTTTTCTATTGTATCATTTGCTTCTTTCCAGTTTGGTTCTTATCATTATAGACCGGTAACGATGCAGAGTACAAGGAACAGAGCAACAACAACTCCAAGGAGTAGCTTTCTCACCGGATCGAGGAGCAACACTAGGATCTGGACGTAAAACTTGATCCCTGGGCACTTAAAAATGACACAAGCAAGGATGATCATTACTTTTGATACTATTACTAGTTTTGCTTGCTAGATTCATGATGCTATAGTATGTCTCGTTACCTACCAGATATTAAGCCTATCATGTTGCCCGTATACAACCTTCGCTTCCACCTACTACTAAACCTCATGATGGTTATGTTACCGCCTGCTTAACCATGCTTAGTAGCATGCATAGGGTTTGTAGAGTCCGTCTTATGCCATGTTGTTACCTTGGTTATTCTTATCTAAGATATCATGCTATTATGTTAAGTTATATGATATGATGGTATGCCTTGATGTTTAGTTTCGTTCGAATCACCCCAAGTACCGAGTTCTGGTTATTATGTTCCACGTTTAGCGCACCAACCGCTTGTGGGAGGTTCTATGCCCCCCCCCCTACTTACCTAACTAGCTTCAAACATTTCCGGGTGGCTCGAACTGGTTTTCCATGCTCCATTTGGTGTTGCGTAACCAGGGTCCTAGGCCTCTGGTATTTTCAATATAACTTGGGCAAGTGCGTATCCAGGGTTCTAGACACAGATTTTTCTTGGGCATGACCCCCAGGGGGCAACCAAATAGCCCCTAGTACTTTTATTCAGTCTAATCCAGCTTGTGATGACGCCAACATTTCTTGTCAGTTTAAGCAACGCTTTGCACACACAAAATAATGTAAACTAAAATGCGGTTGCTCGATACAACTATTACGATCACTTAAGAGCAATTCCAAGCCTCCCCCTAAACCCATATCCTCTACCTAAGGGAAAAGAACAGAAGTCCCACATCAACCCCCCCCCCCCCTCCCTACTCATCTCCCTAAATTAGGTACCCCTCCACACCCTACTTTACCCATGCATGTACGGAAAAAGTAGTGACCCCTCCACCCCCCCCCCCCCCCCTAAAAAAAGCACATCAGCTACCTTGAACTTTATCTCGTGCTACCGAGTGTCGCGGCCGACCACCAGAGTTTGTCGTAGCTCCGACTAAAATGAACTTACAATTTGTTGATTGAGACAATTCATGATTATAAGTTCATAACTGAACACCTGATAATAAGGGTTACAAATTTGGTCAAGAGGAAGAGACTTGTAATATTGTGTCCGCCCTATGGGGAATCGTTCAAATCATTAAGTACCTAAAATAAAAAGGATGGTTTGTCGGAGCCCACGGCAGCCGCTGTCGCCGATCAGATGTCTGCTATTGTTTCCCTTTTGTATTGGCAATATACAATTCTGAAAACACAAGTTTTCTTGAAGCCTCTTGGTTAATGCTAAAAAAGAGATTGCAGACAAAAATCAAGGTCCATTAAAAGCAGGATCTCTTGTATTTGCGTGTGTGTCGCGGGGAGGGGGGGGGTTGTTCTAAGAAATTACTGGATGGTAACCTATATATAGGGTAGAAAATATATTGTCACTTGCGGGTGGCCACAACATATTAATATATGACCTAGTTTTGAACTTCTCGTCAAAATAAATTCAACAGCTGAGACGGGCCATAAATCAATGTAGAACTTCTCAAAAAATTAAATTTACTAATAATTGTGATGACGTTATTGTTTTTGTCTTCTATAAATGCGTCCAAGTGGCTCCCAGTATGTGCCTCGACGTCTCAACCACCATCCTTATATACAATCAAAGCCCAATTATTTTGGTTTATTATGGTGGCTGGCCTACAGCCTACTTGAAGTGAAATTGGCATGCATACATGCATATATACATACATACATACATACATATGCCCTGCTTTGATTCTCCATCGTGAAACAACATATGCATAAAGATATTTACGTACGTAGAGTTTCTTTTATTAAAATGGATGTAGACAAGAAAACAGAAAATACAACATCTAAACCACATTATTACCTCCCACAAAATCAAGAGTATTACCTGGCCCATGCATAGATAAAAACTTCAATGCTGATTTTACATTGTTCGATAAGTACAATACTCATTAAAGAAATTTAATTACAGGATGATGACCAGGATGCACTCCAGTACTATTGTATATGAGCGTCGCGAATTGGCCCATCTTGCCGCCTCGGCACAAAGCAGGCTCGAGCTTGTCTAGAGGTATAAATTACCAACTAGGCAATTGTTTCACACTCTTCTTCCAACAGCCTGTCAGAAGTGTCGTCACTTAGTTCCTATGGCAGATAGCCATCAGCCGAACAAGTAGATGAAGCACGTAGCAGATGAGCAAACTTTGGCTGGAATGGTTCGTGGTCCAAGTTTGGCAATCCGTAGCTCGGTTCAGACTTCGCTCGGCCGGGACTCGTGCACCGGCAGGAACTAGTTATGTGGGTAGTATTGCTGAACATGAAGCTGACGACACCTGCAAAGAATTACTTGTATTGATTTATGAATTAGATTTACATCATATGTGTTCATTGACCGTGCTGATTCTTGTGTTGTGTAGTACATTGCAAGCACACTGGGGTCAGAAATATGTGATTGAGCAATGTGCAAACTCGACCCTCAAAAGTGTAGAGATATGGATCACATGTGTCCGAACCAAAGAGGGTTTTGCATTGCTTGCTTACCAAAGGGATGAAACCAGGTGGCACACAAATCCCAGATGCATCCCAAACCTAACTGCCAATGTATTGAGAATTGAGATGGGCATTAAGGGATTTTGATATATACAACATTGTAAGGACATGTCTTAGCTTCTGTATGGTATGGTTCTTCGGCACTCTGGTATTTATAATCGGGCATCCACACTGTGTGACTCCGAATAATTAAAGTTCGGCTTTACCTCTCTCACCAGACTGCACTTAATGGTAGTCAATTAGAAGTTATAGAGCCAGCTCACTATACAATACCACTGAGATGTACTGGCATACTCCTTTAGAGAGAATACAATAGCATGCTTATAACCCGCTTAGAGCATCTCAGTTGGACATATCAAATCTGACCCAATAAACATCTGCAGATGGGTCCGCACGCGTTCGCAGACAGTGATCGGTCACCGTTCACAAGTCCGCTTCCAAAACCGTGTACCTCATATCCCCCTCCCCCTCCAAACCCATGCTATCCATGCACCATGAGAGAAACTGTAGAGATCAACATATGAAACATAGCAACAAAAGAGACGTAGATTCATAGTTCATACAGACATAGCATCACATTTCATTGGACCAAACAGACATATATAGATCCATACTAAAGATTATCTAAACACTAAACAGAGACGGGAGATGGATAGGGGCGTCGGAAATCACCATTTCCTCGCCGGCTTCCCCTTGTGGTCACTCGTGCTTCTGCAGCCCTCCGTGTAGGCGACGAGGGTGGTAAGGGTGTCGTCGGACGAGGAGATGAAGAAAATTGCAGAGAATAAGAGACTGAGAGAAGAGTCACAAGACAGAGAAAGATGTGAATCTTTGTTGTACCAGCAGGATGAGCAAGAGAGACAGAGAGGGTTCAATGAGTATTTGCAAATGAAGGAGTAGAACATTCAACATGCATGGAAGGCAAAAATGCAAGTTGGACAAGGGGACATGGAAAAAGCTGAATTACAGAACATAGACCAAACAAAGAAACTAAATAGTGCAGCAGAGGTAGAGAAAAACATAGTAGAGAAACAAAGAAAATTGGAGGCAGAGTTGATTCCTAAGAATCATTGTGATGATTCATTTTTCCAATAGACTGTGAGCTCATACAACCACCCAAACAACATTCCTGCTAGATATTTCAGTAATCCCATGAGGGGTCTTAGGGGTTTCAAAAATCCCAGACGTACACGCATTTTTTATGTGTTCAGATAGTTGAGAGATCAAGGCACAATACATTTGAGCGATGTATTTTGCATAAAACAGATCTTATGATGATGGTAATTCTATTTTGTGTAAAATTGATCTTACGGTGATAGTAGTTCTATTAGTGAGATGTTGATGTATTTTGTGAACATGGTTCACTAATGTTTGTATGAAACTGACAGTACAACTATTGGCATCATGGTTCAAATTCTCTGGTTACCAAAGGTAGCCATCTTGGTTATGTCAAATGTTGGTAATAACTGAACTTACCAAATGGTCAAAAAGATCAAATTCTCAGTCATTGCATTATAGCACATCACTGAATCACTAACAGCACACACTAAAATTAGAACTGAATTAAACTAAAATTCTGAGGCATTACAACTTAAACTCAAATTCTCACGCATTACAATTGAATGCATTATTAGTACGGAATTAAATTGAATCACCAAGAGCACACACTAATAGTACAACTGAAACTAAATAGAACTACTGGATTTAACTAATCAACTAGTGGTGTCGTCGTCGCCTCCAACTCTGGTGCCGTCAACCCTCCCGCACCAACACACGAACGCGTGCTCACCGCCGAGGCATCCACCTTCATTGGCTAGGTACTTGTCTGACAAATCTTCAGCCATATGCTCGCCATGATCAATCACGGACATGACATGAACGATGAGAGTGTGGACACGTGTGCGCCTCGACGTCGGCGACACGGGAGGGGGCGATGACTCAGATCCATCCTCAGAGGAAGGCAACTTGCTCTGCCTCATTAGATTTGGCTCGGGGACCTCGAGTCCCAGCACCTTGGGAACCTTGCTTGGGTTGCGAAACCACGCATCCACGACGAGCTCACACTTGTCCTCCGATAGCCTGATGTTGAAGAGCTCCTCGCCTAGCTTGTTCAGGAGCACGTCCACGGACTCTGGCTCCCATGCCTCCTCGGTTAGCCTTTGAAGCTCACCGTGGTCTTGTACGATAGCTCGCCAGGTGTACCATGCACCGTGTGGTGCGAGCGAACAAACCGGATCCAGGAGCCAACGCACTTCACCCGCATTAACGATTCAAGCACGTGTGTGCACGTTGCCTTCCTCCTTTAAGGCGAGCGAAAGGGGCCTCCTCGGTGCACACCTGCGAGGTCAAGACAAAAGTTTTCTTCTCCAGGACGTCAAGCATGGCCTTTGCCGCCAGCTCGGCGACGCGGTCTCCAGCGGCGTCCGCCAACAATAACCGTCTGTGGTACCGAACCTCCAACTCATCCATCCCCGGTGTTTGCTGGAGGAGAACATAGCCGGAATCCAGCCAGAGTTCTGGCTCCCCGCGCCACTACACCTCCTGCATGAACTTTCTCCCAGCCCACCAGTGCGGGTTCACACGGCTTCGTCCACCGGCTCGCACCGACTTGGCAGCAAGGGCAACGGCAGCGCTACCGTTGGCAGCAGAGATTTCGCATCCATCCTCGACGCTCTCACCATCCATGGATATGGGGAAGGGGATTGGGAGGGGGAAGAGGCGGAAAGAATGGACGGGGGTGGGGATTGAAGATTTAGGACAGAGACAGATCTAGGGTGGAGCACGGGTTATTTTCCAGAAGCGGCAGAGGTGTGACGGCAAAAAGAGCCTAGCCCGCACTGGGGGGGTACCTGGCAGCACCAGAGTGAGCGACCGTCGAGGGGACCGTAGATGTAACGTATTTTCATGTATACAGACCGTATTGTAGTGTTTCTCAAGTTGCGGTACTAAACGTTACGCGCCAGAGACATAAAGGACGGAAAGTGTAATTTTCTCTAATGCAAACGAAGCAGAGGCGCAGGGAGTGCTCATGCATCAAGACGTTCTTGGGCATTTTCCGGGCACATTAAGACCCATAACATTGATCAATGTGAGCTTTCAGCTATTTGCAAAATGTTTTACCTCGCGTCTTGCCTGGGTGGAAAACAAGGTGATTAGCCTTAGCCAAATGGCTTTCATCAGAGGACGTAGTATCCTCGACGGTATTGCGATCCTGCATGAAGTGATCCACGAGGTGAAAATATCAGAAAAGAAGATGTTCATTCTAAAACTAGACTTTGAAAAGGCGTTTGATTGGGTCCAATGGGAATTCCTGGAAGAGGTTCTCCACAAGAAAGGTTTTGACTCTGTTTGGGTTACCTGGATCATGCAACTGGTCCGTGGTGGGCATACAACCATTAATAACAATGGCGACAAAGGTCTGTTCTTTCCCAACGCTCGTGGGGATGCGCCAAGGAGACCCGGTCTCCCCATTGTTATTCAACGTTATCATCGACGCCTTGGCGACAATGCTAGACCAAGCCAAGGAGGCAGGGCACCTGTAGGGGTTGGCCTCTAGAATTGTCCCAAATGGTATTACCCACTTGTAGTATGGGGACCATACTCTCATCATGATTCGTTACAATGAAGGAGACATCATAAACCTTATGTTCTTGTTCATGTGCTTCGAAGCGATGTCCGGACTCAAAATTAATTTCGATAAAAGTGAAGGTAGGGTCTTGGGATGCGATATTGAGGAGCAGTTAAGAGCGGCCCACATGATGAGTTGCAAGTTTGGACATTTGCCTCTCAAATACCTTGGGTCGACGGGGTCCGATAAGGCATTGCGGATTGTGGACTTTTCTCCTTTAATCCAAAAGGTGGGATGTAGGATGGAACCATGGCAAGGAAGGCTCCTTGCTTCGGCAAGGAGAATGGTGCTTATCAACGATTGTCTCTCTAATATTCCCATGTTCACTATGGGATTCTATCTCCTTCATGATGGTGTGCACGAGAAACTGGATACACTTCGCTCCAGATTCTTTTGGGAAAAGATGGACGGGAAACAAAGGTATCACATGGTTGACTGGCAGACCATTTGTTCCCCTAAGGAAAATGGGGGCTTGAGTATCATTAACACCAGGATTATGGACGGGTGCCTCATGACCAAGTGTGCATCGAAAGTCACCTCCAACCAAGGAGGATTATGGCTTCAGATTTACCGTAACAAATATCTGGGTGAAGATAATACCGGAGCACCGAAATCACAATTTGCCAAGGCTATTCAGAAGGTTCAACACCTGCTCCGGCTAGGGACTACATATGTTATTCACGATGGGATTCAGTGGCTTTTTGGCTTGATCGATGGTGTGCCGACCAACCACTGTGCGAGTTGTTCCCTATAGGCTTTTTGCGATTGCAGCTTATCCCGCTGCCAAGGTGGCAAAGTGTGGTCCGGCACGGGATGGGCGCCTACCTTCAGACACACCTTTGGGCCTCGCGATATTGTGGACTGGGATAACTTCCGCCACATCATCGACACAATTCGCCCCTCGCCAGGTAGGGATGCGGTCTCATGGAGGCTGGACCCCTCTGGGCAGTTTACTACTGGCTCCCTATACAAGGAAATCTTCCGCGCACCAATCGTTAGATCTTGCTGGTATTTGGAAGGCTAGGATGCTGGCAAAGATAAAAAAAATTCCTTTGGTAGACCGCAAGGAACCGGATTCCAAGCGGGGAGCAGGTCAGGAAGCGACATGGCCCGGGCGATGGCAAATGCCCGTGGTGCCGGATGGATAAGGACAATGACCATATCTTCTTTTGGTGTATCGTGGCAAGGTTTGCATGGAGCGTGTTAAGGGAGGCTACGGGATGCCAATGGAACCCAACTGGATTCGGTAATTTGTACCACTTGATTAAAAACACGTGTCCCCGGGATGCCCGCCTTGCTTGGGTCGGGGTTGGTGCCCTCACCTGGGCCCTCTGGAATGTCCGCAACAAAGCCTTGATCGAGGGCGTGGTATTTAAGCGAAGCCACGACACACCCTGCGGTAGGACCAACAGCCTCCCCAATCAGTCCACCGATTTACACAGGGGCCCAAGCGGCGCTCGCCAACCGCGATGCGCCAGATGCCTCCAATTCGTGGGAGCTTAGTATCTGTAGCATAGTGATTACCATTTTCCTGCAACTATGGAAGGTGCTAGGGAAACGTCAAGACAAAGCCCGACTGGATTCGCTCATCTTCAACCTCCGTCGACAGTGCTCTCTTCTAAGAGCCGCGTCTAGGCACGGAGCCCAGGACTAGTTTAGCTTGTTTATTTTGAGTTGGGTCATAGTTGGCCTTGTAACCATGTTGGTGGTGCTTCGTCGCTACTCTTTCTTTGCTTTCCTTATTAGCTGTTTTATGTAAGGGTCTTATTCTAAGGCCGGACGCTAAGCCTCTTATCTAAAAAAATGTGACAATCGAGTTGGACTGCGGCTCGTTGGCAGATGAGCTTTTCCCTGACAAGATGAGCAGATCAGCGTGTTTTTCTATTATCTGTGATATAAAGGAGATTCTAAAACTCTTCCAAGCCCATCAGTTTAGCGTAGTCAGGAGGGATCAAAACAAGGTGGTCCACAACTTGGCTGCTCTAGCAAAATTAAAGTCAAAGGGAGGTCAATATCGAGTGGCTAGTGTCCTAGAAGCGGTTAGAGATTCTCTAAACGATGATTGTATTGCGTCGCCTGAGTGATTTGTATCACTCTTTTCCTAAAGAAAATATGCATGTGTAGCTGATTTTAAATCTTTACCTAATTATATATATATATATATATATATATATATATATATATATATATATATATATATATATATATATATAAAATAATAAAGGGGCTATCGCTTCCGACAGCTCACCGTCGCGGTGATTTTACAAAAAGGCCCCTATGGTATTAAGTAATTAACCCGCTGTCCACAAAATAAGTCGAAAAAAACGTTCCGTACCGCCCCACCTGTGGACGCGTTTGATGGAAAAAAAAAACCCTCCCGAGTCAAGCGACCGCGCCTCCCACCCTCATCTGGATCCACCGCCTCCCCGCCGCCGGCCCGCATCCTCCGTCGTGCACACCCTCCTCCCCGCACCGCGGCCTGACTCCTCTCCGCCGCGCCCTCCTCCCCGCGCCATCCGAGTACATCGCGCGCGGTTCGCCGACGCCGAGGCCCAAGCCGCCGCACTCCGGGCCCGCGTCGGCCAGCTCGAGCGCGCGCCACCGACCGCGACGAGCTGCTCAACAGACGAGGAGGCTCTGACTGCGGCCGCTGCGATCTATGCCCCGCCCCTGCTCCGGTCACGTCTAGGGCGTGGACGACGAGCCTGGCGTCCATGGAGGCGATGAGGGCAGGAGGGGCGTGGGCCAAGGGGCCGCCCGTGACTGGGCGCTGAGCCAGGCGCGGCGGCAGGGGACCCATGGAGGACGGGGCGCGAGTGAAGTGTGCGTTCCTCGGCTGCCCCGGGGTGGGCAAGGGCACCTACGCCGGCTGCCTCTTGCGCCTCCTCGGCGTGCCCCACATCACCACCGGTAAAGGCTTTGACGGAGCACTAGCCGCCGACTCCCTCAGGCACGCCGCCCGCCGATAGGCGCGATGGGGCACCGGTGGACGGCCTGATTGTGCGCGGCCCTGCCGCGGTGACTCACCTCCCGTCTTCACTCCTGCGAGGCGCTGCTCGCCTGGTGCACACCCTTGTCCGCTCCCATCCAGTGCGGCTCACAACCTGCTACAGAGATGATGCTTGCCGGCTCCAGTGCGGGCCCTCCTCGCGGACAGCCTCCAGCCCAAACCAGCTCCCCTATTCTGGCTCTGCCTCATCCCATGGATGAGCTGAGCGAGGAGACCAAGAGAGGAAATACTGAGTTGATTTTGCAAGCATGGGGATTGACCAGATCTCCTTAGTTGTACCCAGATTAAATGATGAAGGCGCTCACACCTTTCCCCAATGTCTCGGCAAAGTCCGGTCTGTCCAATGTCGATTGGTTGGCCAAGGAGATGTTTTGCAAAATTTTGCAGCTTGACCGGGCTGAAGGAGATGATGTGCAAACTGAGAATGAGCATGCCGAGCGAAGCGATGAAACAGTTGTCGCTGTCGGAATTTGGCTGGGTGATTTATCAATATAGATGGGAGCTTCTTTGAGGAAAGCCAGTCAAGCAATCGTTGATGCCCCACTACCCTGGCTTGATCTGCAATGTCAAATCAAGAAAAAAAATTCTTTTCTGTAGTCTACTACAGATCACCACATTGTGTGTTGTCGGGATCCGAACATAAACAACTAAGGTGATTTGCATATCCTTCAGAGGCAGCCTGTAGTAAGTTCCCTCCAACTGAAGGGTGGTTTGCACTACCTCTACCAATCAACTACCCAGCAAAAAGTTCAGTTTGATATTAAGAGGAGGCGTTACAGATATTTCTCATGCCACCGCATGCTAGCCAATAAATTTTTTAATGTTTCAAATGGAGAGGATTTGGATGAAGTAATGTTTGTTTCTTCTGAATAAACTAAATGAAGAATCTCAAATTACTTGCATCGTATATCTAATTGTAATGTCTTTTATTGTCTTTCAGGGTCAAACAAAGGTATGATGACTAACTACTGATATTCCCTAATACATCTGAATTTTCTGTTTTATTAACTTTCAGATTTTTCAAAATCCTGTTTATTATATAGTGTATATACTCTTTTCTTGCTAGCTCTGTACTAAGATCTTGAGAAATCTGTGCAAAAATTAAGATAGATGTACGGAGTAATTATGTCATATAGGTTCTGTTTACATGGTTCCTCTGATATGTTTCAGAAGGGATACATATGGATGATTTGGTATAAACATTCATATGGTCTTTTTTCCTGCAACGGTAACCATGGTATCCACATTTTGTAGGTTTGTTTGTAACATGTCTGGTCTTCCCTTTAACGTTCAATACTTGGTTTTAGAACTGCACTTACAGATAATACGATAAGGTACTTTCTGCTATCATATGGAAGTGTCATTTTTGTGATTTTCATATGTATAGCAATGAGTTCTATAGATTAAAAATTGTCCAGATATTTTTGGTTGAATCTGTTCTCACCAAATTAGCCGAACTATTTTTTGAGTTGTGGACATCAGAATATGCAATTTACTACAATGTACCATCTACTTAGTTCATCGATATTTCCAATCTGCACTAGAATTAAAAAGTTCGACGAGCAACCTTGAGTAATAACATAATATTTCTATTCAGATTGCAAATAATATTTATCTTATAATGAATGAATGGTTGTAGCTACTGCAAATTTCAGTATAGTCGACACTTATTGATGGCACCACAAATGCTTCTCTTATTGCAGGCTTGAATTGAGACACCACTACTGAAGGTATTTAACTGGTTTCTGCCTCTTGATAGCTTTGTAGCTCTATGAATTGTTTTCCAAATAAACATATGAATTTCCTGGGAAAATCAATGTAGAACTCCATGGTTTGTTTATCATTGCGGCCTCTCGCTTCCTACAAAGGTGGCTGATTTGAAGGAAAATAGCTAAGCACTGAGTTGATGGTGTTTGCTATTATTGTGGCATTCTGCAGTTCAAGGAGCTCAAGATAATCTACTTGAAAATGTAGATGTGGGTCTCCACACCACACATGTCCTTGGGGTATCAACAGTGGCAAAGTGACATCACACTGATCTAAAATATGTTGTGTCCACCTATGATATGATTCTGATAGTGAAGGTAAATAGTTAATTTTCTCAGATTTCATTATCTCCTTTCATAGTATAATTTCCCTCCACTATTATCGGATGCAGCTCATGTGAATGGATATACGAGGAAGCAAGCAACGTTGAAGAGGTGACTAGGTGATAACTTCTTACGTTTTTTTTAGAGAAACTTCTTACGGAATTGTGTGTTGTTATTTGCACTCTGTCATCTAGATACCCACTTATGCTCATTGGGTTCAGGATGATCTTGGAGAAAGTATTCAGATAGATGGATTTAGTTACAATATGGTGGAGAAATTAAGTCTATTGGGTGTTCGTACTTGCCTTTTTTTATTTGTGATAGGATGTTGGTACTTGCCTTCGAGTGTGTTATTGTGGTGATACGTTCTTTTTTCTTTATTAATTCCCAGAGTCAAAGATAGCTCAACTTTCTTTGATTATATATATATGATGAGTTTGTCCTGTAATTAATTCTAAATCATGTAAGTATTTTTTTTTGCTTGTCATTGGTTTCGTGTACAGTTAGTGCACAATGACCTTCTATAGAAAGGAAAATGAATTTGGATATGTGAGGTTGTTTGAATGCACATGTTTGTTCTGCTCTATGTTTGCGCATGGTATAAACAGTGCATCCCTCTAAAGGCTCTCCAACAGTTGATGCGCTTCAGAATCTAGCCAGCTCGATGGCGCCGGGCTCAAGACGTCGACATAAAGGAGAGGAGCAGGATGAGTAAGGCATGTGGTGGATGAGACCATCGTCTTGGGATTGACCATGTCAGAATATGGTTAAAAAACAATATATTTTTTTAAAAACTCTTCATGTATTTAACAAATACGCGTGTAAAAAAAGTGTTCAAGAGTTGCAACAAAAACATTTGCACATAATAAATAAATATGTGTGTAGTTTTCAAAACAAATGAAATCATAGGTGGAGGCCATATCAAATGTAGCAATTTATGCCGATTGTTGGGCTTGAGGGCAAAAAAAATGTGACACCAACATCTTCTTTCAGATAAGTTATAAACAACAAGCCAAGAGACCCTTTAGCAATGGGGTGGGTAAATTATCAGAAAGACGATGTTGGCGAATCAAACTGGATGAGCATAGAGGAGGCACGAGGAGTCTTGGATCGATGTTTGACGTTAGAGTGAAGCGAGAAGGGGCTTGGGATGGTGGTGTGAGGATGAGCTTGAGGTCGTGGAGTGGAGCCGTGAGCTGGAATGATGTTGAACATGACCTAAATTGGTGATACGTAATTTGGAAATCACCCATGATGCACGCATGTCTTCGTAGTGTGGTAATGTATCATTGTCTATTTTTGTCGTTTTTTTTTACCCATAAGAACACCCCATTCCGCACATGACATTAATAAATGGATGATCACTTGTCTATTTTTTATATACGTATAAAGCTACATGCAAATCATGTTGAAGTAGAAGAACTATGGAATCTTGAACTACGTTGTTGTAGGCTAAGACCATCTTTCTTTGGGATGCAGCTATAAATACTCAGATTATAGACCATCTTTCTGGAGTAAGACCATGTGGTATTTTTTTTCCGTTGCAACGCACGGGTCCTTTTGCTATATATATATATATATATATATATATATATATATATATATATATATATATATATATATATATATATATATATATATATATATATATATAATAAAGCACGGACTGTTTTTGGTCGTCCGTCATCCAAAATACCTTCAAAGTTGGCAAGAATTACCCACCAATGCCACCCATAAGTGATAAAAAAACAATTTCACACAGGGTAATCCCTGTCTGGGCCGGCCCATGCAGTAGGCCTCCTATACTGCGCTCTGGGCGCTGGGAGAAGACGCAGTGCGCCAGTTTGGGCCGGCCCATGTCCAGGCGGCCTGTTTCTAAATTTTTGTTTTTTCATTTCCGTCTTTATTATTTTTACTTTAAATAATTTATTTAGGAATTTTAAAAAGTTCCCGAAATGAAAAAACGTAAAATTTGATATAAAATGTTTGTGCATTCAAAAGAAGTTCGCGGTTTTTATTAAAAAATGTTTGCTTATTTAAAAAATGTTTGCCACATTGAAAACAACCTTCGGAAAATAATAAATTTTCATGATTTTGTAAAAAGCTTGTGTATTAAAAAAATGTTATTGAAATTGAATAAAATTTCGCAAATTCAAAAAATGTTTATCAATGAAAAAATATACTAAAAATTCAAAAACATTTCATGACTTACAAAATAGTTTATTCATTAAAACAATTAATGATACATATCAAAAAATGTTTGCTAAATTTAAAAAATATTCCTGAAATCAAAAAAATGTTCGTGAATTTCAAAAATTGTTCCATCAATTTCCAAAAAAATGTTCGGTGATTCTCGAAATGTTCGCCAATTCAAGAAAATTGTATAATTTTTTCACAATTTAAAAAAATGTTTACGAATAGTATTAATGTTCATGAATTCAAAAAATATTCTTGATTTTAGAAATGGTCATGAATTCATAAGTGTTCACAAATTTGAAAAATGTTCGTGCTTTCAAATATGTGCACGAGTTTAAAAAAATGTTCATGATTTCGCAAAATTGAAAGTGATAGTGTATCTCGGTGATGCAGCAAAATGTATTCATGGCCACTGATGATTATAAAAAAAAGTAACCCGTTGCAACGCACGGGCCCTTTTGCTAGTAAGTACAATATACTCAGTAAAGAAATTTGCAGGATGGCCCCGATGCAGTACACTACTGTATATGAGCGTCGCAAATTGGCCCATCTTGCCGTCCGGATGCAGTACAAAGCAAGCTCGAGCTTGTTTAGAGGTGCGAGCTACCAACAATGCGATTGTTTCACAGTCTTCTTTGGGCCAACTGTCAGAAGTGTCGTCTGTTTGTTCTTATGGCAGCTAGCCATGAGCCGAACGGGTAGACGAAGCACGTAGCAAATGAGCAAAAACTGGCTGGGAATCGTTCGTGATCCCAAGTGTGGCAGTCTGTAGCTCGGTTCAGGCTTCGCTCGGTCGTGAATCCCGCACCCTCAGGGACTAGCCATGTCGGTAGTATTGCTCAGCAAGAAGCTTCAGGCACCTGCAAGGAACACAGATCTACAGATAAAAACATGTTTTCCTTGATTTGAAAAATTAGATTGATGCCATATATGACCGTGCTGATTCTTGTCTTGTGTACTACGTAGTACAGTACATTGCAAGCGCACTGGGGTCAGAAAATATGTGTTTGAGCAATGTGCAAAGTGGAGCCCCAAAAGTGTAGAGATATGGATCACAGAGTCCAACGAACCATATAGGGTATTGCACTAATTTTTTGCTTACCGAAGGGATGAAACTGGTGGCACACAAATCCCAGACGCATCCCAAGCCTAATTGCCAATGTATTGAGATGGGCATTAAGAGTACATTGTAAGGCCATGTCTTAGCTTCTGTATGGTATGGTATGGTTCTTCGGCCCTATGGTATGGTTCTTCGGCCCTATGGTATTTATAATCGGGTATCCATACTAGGTGCTCCGAAGAATTAAAGTTTAGCTTCATCTCTCTCACTCACCTGCACTTAATGGTTGTAAATTAGAAGTTATAGAGCCAGCTCAGTATACAATATCATATATTACTGAGATGTACTAGCATATATTCCTTTAGAGCAAGTACAATAGTAGGCTTATAATACGCTCTAGCACCGTGGTTTTGATCTTGTATTGTTTTTTTCTCGTCATTTTTTTTAAAAGCTCAGTCATTTGGGTTGGTACTGAAATAACTTTCTTCGGAGTCAAAATCTTTCGGCAATTACCATAGTACACACATATTCAAGTACTTTGCAAATTATTTTTTCAATTTTCAAGATTTTTGGCTGGATCTCAAACAAATTGGTTTTAGGTCCTATGGTCGAAATGAAAATCAAAATCACGGAAATTCGTTGATTTCGGCTGTGACTGAAATTCAAAACCATGGCTAGCACTAGTTGATCACATACTACAGTCTACAAGTGAAGGATCATTCTCGTGTATCACATGTTAAAAAGTATGATGAACTTTTACGAATGATGAAAATATTCAAGTTAACAATGTAATTGTTTTTCCAAGAAAGGAAAGGCCCCGATCATGTAAATATATTTATTACAAAGTTTTGTGTCCTTACAGAAGCAGAAAAAAATACCATTTGGTAGACTGTTACAACTCATGTGCCACATATCCTATTGATAGACTATCAACCATATTTGTTGGATAAAGTCCGTGCTTCCATCTCCATGTGAATGCACCAAAATTCCAGAGTTATCCCGCGCCTCCACAAAGCGCACACTTTTTTGTTTTGACTGCAAATAGACTTTATTTCTCAACCAATGGAGAAGTCGTTTACAATAAGGTGAGAAATAAAATTAGAGATGGGATTTTCCAAAAATTCAGAGGATCTACTACCAAAGGAGTGTTTAGCTAACATATTTCCCGCTTCATTCGATTCACGGAAGCAATGAACACAAGATGATGTTGCAAACTCTGACCCCATTTGCTTGCACTCTGTAATGGCAGCCACATCAGGTCCATAGTAAGCCTCCTATTGATTCATAGCCTCTACTGCGGTCGAGCTATCAGACTCAATTACCAGCGAGTTACAGCAAATTCTTTGTGCAAGCCAAATTCCGTTTTAGACCGCATATATCTCGGCAGAATCAGCAGCGCAAACACGGGGCATGAACCAGAAAGCGCACACTTTACTCAGATTTGAGCCTTAAGTTGGGTAACAACCCGCGATAACTACCAAACATACTCGAGATACTAGTCGCAGCCGTACATGATAAATTAAAAGCCACAACATTGTCTGTACATCATTTGTGCAGAAGGACATGTAAAGAAACATTTAAGTTGAATTGTTGCATAAAATTACAATAACAACACCTTTTACTGACGAGGAAATGCTGTTTATTTAGGTTACGTTTAGTTAAATTACCTCTGTACTTAAATATATTAAATAAAGATCTTAACTTTAAGGGGCAATTTTTAGATTCCATACTAAATTCCTAAGAAAAATATGGTTGTCGTTCCTCAGGTTGGTAACTTGCTGTACATTGACCTGATCGTAAAAAACTGAAATGTGGATTTCCTATCAGCATACATGCAAGTTGTAAGATAAATAAATAATATATCTTGTGTTACCATAGAGTTATTATGCCATGCCAACCATATATGAATCTCATGTGCAAATTAGCTCTCCCAAGATATTTACAAGACCCCTTCGGTTCAACAATAATTGAGGTTGATCATTGTCAGATCCTAGAGGAGTGCTTACAAGATATCCTGCAACCTATGATACTGATTGATCATGAAGATCTTCATCTAAAAATCTTCTAAATGAAAGATGCCAGCTTCTCCAATTGAAGCCTTTCCTGATAAAGAACCTGATCTGAGAGAACTCGTGTGATACTTTGCTCGTTGGCAGGCAAGATACGGCTCCTCGTGTGATACTTATGGATCTTCTGATCTGAATGACAAACAGGATCAAAACATAATTCATCATCACTCAAATATTAAATCATGTCACGTTATATATCCACGCTCAATTCTTCTATTTTATTTGCCCACGGTGCTTTTGCTTAATTCACCAGCAAGTATTGACTCCACCAATCACAATCAGATCCATAACTCAGGTATCAAATATGATAATTGCATAGATAAATTCCACAAAATATAAAATTTTAGATTAAAAAAGAATGTTTGTGGCGCGTCCTTGCGTCCTAGTCAAATACCACAAGTTTTATCTTAATTTCTACTTATAGCGAAGAATGTACAGAACAAATTAAGCAGCAATCCAGGAGATGGTGCTACATGTGCAAATGAAATGTCAATTCCGATCACAATTAGCTGCGAAATTACCTTCTTAGACAATGGAGATTCCCATAATACGAACGAAAATTCAGCACTTCATTACTATTGTTCAACAGAACATTAAAGGTTCAGCTAGCACACCAAGTCTAAACAGGCACAAGTTAAACTGACAATGAAACACAGAGGCAACATTCTGCACCACAAGACCCAATTATCTGCACGTGCTAGTTGTATCATGTTGATCTGATTTAGCAGGGCAACCCGTGTAGCATTTGTTCCTTGTCTTGACCCTGCACTATCATCTATGTCATGCATCTTCATTAAGTCTGCCACACGCAGATCTTAAGATTTCTGTCTCCTGACTCACAGCAATTAACCCAAAGATAATTGATACAACTATTGGTCCCCATAAAGAGTAAGGAATTTTTTATATAGGTCCTCTCAGTTTGTTCCACTTGATTCTACAGCCCACCAAGCGAGACATGAACAAGGTCGGCCAATCCATCTCAAATGGGACAGCCATCGTGACAATGCCGCAAAACCAGTCGGTGACGGTCTCCATCGCCCCAGTTTGGAGATCTACAATGTACATGCAATCTTGATTGTCCTTGATGAGCAGTTTACCGCTAATCCCGCTCACGCACACACATTGCACCAGGTCGACCATAGTCTGCTTGGGTTGTTTTAGCTCAGTCATCTTGGTGTGGTGCCAGCAGTCTGTTGTGCCATCAACACTCTTGTTGTCACCTTCATGTGTCCAGATCTCCAGCCAGGTGCAGTCCCTGTATAAACCAAGCAGCGATAGCCTTCCGTCGTTGGTGACATTAAGCAGTGCACTGTAAAACTTGAAACCGAGGTCGTTCGGTGTGACTTCGAGCTTTGTTATAGCCATCTGCGTGGTCTTAGCGCACACGTTGAGTGTGTAGAAGTTTGACATGAACTTGAAGAGCCAGTGTGCCATGCCTCGGCACACGACAATGTTGACCTGCTGGGGCACCACATATCCGGAGTGCTCCACCGGCCCAAAGCATATCCTAGGAGTTCTCCAGCTCGACTCATCAGACGCGAGCACATGGAGATTGTACCTCCCGTCGTAACTGATGACAAACACTTTGAAGGACGAGTAGACTGACGGCACCGCCCCTCGCCGTTTGGTCTTGGTCGGGGAACAATCTGCACGGGTTAGAACGGTGCATCCTTCTATACGGAAAGACCTATTGCACTTCAACGGAGGCAGCCGGCAGCTTGTGCCGGCGAGTGGATCGCACACAGCCAGGATCATGGTTCTCTGGAAGATGGCATCGAATGGGACGAAGCGCACAACAAGAAGGCCACGGTGCGAGGCGAGCACCACTGGCTGGCTGCGTCGAGGCTGATCAGGGATGGTGAGGAAGCGGTGGGGCGAGAATGGCACCTTCGAGCATGGCACCGGGGTGAAGGGCGGCATGGGCGTGGTGGAGCTCCCTCCTGTTGGTCCTTCACGGGGCTGTTGCACGGCGAAGAAGCCGAGCAGGGAGGACTGGAGGCTCACGCCCTCCGGCCAGCGGCGGCGGAGGAAAGACGGGTTGGCTATGAGGAGGCGCCATCGCCTGCACGTCACGGCGCAGCGGAATAGGGCTGCGACCTCCGTCACGCGGACCAGGATCTCCACGACGACGTCGTCCGGCAGCGTCCCCATCGATCTTCAGTAGGGCCGGCGCGCGGTACTTGCGAGCGATGGAGGTGCGATTGTGGGCAACCCCAGGTTGATTAGGTCTCGATCTGAGTTGCCAGGAACCCGAGTCGATCCCCAGAATTGTGCGCGCGGAAGAAGTGTAGAAGCTGCTACCTTTTCTGGGTGGTTTGGAGGCGCTGGACTGGGAGGAAACAGGAGGACGAGGCGGTGAGGCAGATCCGGAAGACGAGGGAGGCCCTGCGCCGGTCGATGGGGAGCGAGGCGGCGCTGGAGTGGCTTGACGGTGAGGGGGGGCTGCTGGACGTCGAAGGGTTAGCCCTGGAATGACGAGGAGGCAACGGTCGATGGGGATGGAAGCGGCGCTAAAGTAGCTGGACGGCGAGGGAGCGGCTGGACGTCGACCGGACAGCGCTTGAACGGGAGGCGCCGGTCGATTGGGATGTTAGCGGCGCACTCGAGTGGCTGGACGACGACGGGGAGGGAGAAGGCGCTGGACGAATGGGGGCGGCAGCGGCAGCGGGTGTGGGATCAAGCGCCGGAAGTGGGGTGCGGCGGCGCCGGACGGGAGGCGCCGTCCATCGCGGGGATTGGGGAGAATGACGACAGAGAGAGTCATTTTAGGGATTTTGACCCTTTTCCTGACGTTCGGCCCATCCACTTAATTCGAGGCCTCGGGCCCTTCACACATATCCTGGGCCGTCAGTAAAGTCTCGTTTGTTCCCTCGAAAAAAAAACTAAGGCCTCGTTCGATTTGGAGGATTTTCTTAGCAAAAACATAGGAACAAGGATTCCAGAGAAAAATAATATAGATGTATTTGGTTTCTAAGAAACACCTACAGAAATTCCTTAGGGATACCATTCATTTTCCGTGTATTTAGAGGAGATTACACGAAACGAAGCAAGACAAATCCTTAAGAAGACATTTGTCATCCAATGAAATTCATGTACTACTCCTTATTCCTACGTTTTGGTATCCTCTAAACCAAATGAGCCCTAAAAAGTCATTTGGCAAAGTGTACTCTTCTTTGGGACGCTATTTAGGGTCGAGAGATACACGGGAGCTATATCTCGTATTAAGCGGGATGGAAGGATCTCTCATGTCGAGCGCTATAGAAACAGGTCGGCCCTTTAGCACTTGTGCGCGTGGGAACAAAAAGTTAGAGAAAAGGGATCATGCGGGTATTCGATCGTAGCACTGCTTGTCAATATGCCATCATCAAGTTCGTGTTATGCTAATTTACCGCGGACCACTTGAAGCTTTGTGTTTCTTTATTTTTCTACAATTTTATTCGGTTTTCTCCAGCTTTTTATTATTTGTTTTCTTTTTTTGGTTTCTTTTGTTTTTGTTCTCCTGTATTTTGATTTTCAACTTCTTTCTACATTTGTTTCTTCAGT
Organism: Elymus sibiricus; assembly: GCA_039707655.1. Classification (NCBI taxonomy): domain Eukaryota; kingdom Viridiplantae; phylum Streptophyta; class Magnoliopsida; order Poales; family Poaceae; genus Elymus; species Elymus sibiricus. The sequence continues at coordinate 382,404,755 of CM077663.1, forward strand.
TTCATTTTTATTTTATTTTTATTAGTTTATTTTGTATTTCTTTTCTATTTTCTTTGTTTTTTTCATTCCTTTTGTCAGCAGAATTTTTTTAATACATGTTTAATATTTTATACAAATTTAACATTTTTAACATGGTCAATATTTTTTCTACACACATTTTTAATATTTTCAAATGCTTGATTAATATTTTTGAAATACAAGATTAACATGTTTTGAATACATGGTCAACATTGTTTCCATACAAAAATTTTAAACAAAAATCAAATGCTTGATTAACATTTTGTGAATACATGATTAACATTTTAAATATATGGTCACCTTTTTTTCTATGCACATGTAACATTTTTCCATATGCTTGATTAACATTTTTTAAATGCAATATTAGCATTTTTTTTATAAACATGGTCAGCAATTTTTCTAAGCACATTTAATATTTTTTAATGCTTAAAATACTTGTTCAACATTTTTTCTAATGCACGATTAACATTTTTTATATACATGATAAAAAATATATAATTTTTTAATATATGGTCAACACTTTTTCTATACACATTTAACACTTTTCAAATGCTTGACTAGCATTTTTCAAACATTTGTTCAATATACCAAATGCTTGATTAACATTTTTAAATACATGATCAAATTGTGGCATGCACATTTTTTCGGTATACATTTTTCTTATACATGATAAACATTTTCTCTATACACATTTAACATTTTTCAAATGCTTGGTCAACATTTTTCAAATGTTTTATGTAGAGTGATTTTTGTAATATATTTGTTTATAATATTTGAAAGTATAAACAAAAGTAAAAAATAAAGCAAAAACGAAAATAAAGAAGTGAAAAAAAATGAGGTTGTTGTTCCCGTGCGCTTGGGCCGGCCCAACTCGCGCCTCCCTTCAACGGGGGTGGCTTTTGTCTCGCGTGAAGTGAGACAGAGGGGCGGCCCCGAGAGACGTGACCCCCACCCCCCCTAAAACAGGGTTGATACATTCTGATGCAAACATTCCCTCCCGATAAGCATAGGATATGCGAGATATTTTCCCAAATATTACGGCCCCCCCCCCCCCCCTCCCCTTAAATTTCACAATATAAATAACTTTTACATGAAATTGTCGTTATTAAATGTATGGGGCCACAAGTCAGCCGACGCTTAGGCCTGATTTTTTTTACCAATCACCCGGGGGAAGGAGAGGGTCCCCACCTGAATGCATTACTCAAAGCGCCTGAAGGCGAGGTTACAAGAGGACGCTCGCACGAAAGCAGAGGTATTGACGCTAAGACACAACAACCACCTTCTTAGAAAAGTCCTTAAATCTAAACATCCATATAGAGAAATCATTTGCAATATTGGAGAGCGTGACTCTAACTGGGCGATCTGCATTCCAAAATACTCAAGCATTCCTAGAGCCCAAAGCTTCCAAAGGATGGTGAGGGCGACCATGCCCCACATCCTCTCAAGGGATGAGGCTGGCAGCGGGTGGAGGGCACCCCCACACTTGAGTAGTAGCGGTGCAGTGGATAAAGAAGTGGAGGGTATCCTCCACCGGTGCATCACATCTAGGTCAAGTGCAGTTGGTGATGATAGATTTTCTCAGTAGATTGTGCTTGGTGTTGAGGCGGTCTTTGAAGAGAATCCACCCACAAATCTGAACCTTGATAGGCACTTTAGAGGACCAAATAAACTGAGCATTTTGGTCCTCGTCATCCTCATGGGTGATAAGAGAATAAGTAATCTTGGAGGAGAATGGTGCACCATGAAGTAAAACATGTCATCAATAGTTTCATTTGGGATAAAGTGCTGCAACAAAGAGAGCACCTCCTCAAGATCAACTGAGGCAACATTAGTAAGGTGATTCTGAAGGTTAGCTAACAACCCAAACTACATAATTTGTGAGACTAGTTTGGTGGCTTTTATGGTGTGTAAGTAGAGCTTGAGTAGATGGTGGCTAGAGGTTTTGAATAGATCCAATTTAAGTCCAGAAGAAGGTAGTTTGGCCATTAATTGGTAAGTACAAAAGAATTAAGTTGTAGGGGTGGGTAACTGAGCATTTAAAACTATCCAAAGGAAAAATGGGATTGGAGTTCTGTCTGCAATAAGTGGGAACAACGATGGTGGAACCAAGAGATGTCACGTAGATCAAGGCCTTGTAAAAGTTTGTAAGCAAACTTCATTAACAAGCAATTATTCTGAATAAGCAAGTTTTTAATACCTAGTCAACCAAATTTTTGGGGTTTGCAAACATTTATTAAAGCAATAAGACACTGAGCCCCGAGCATGTTTCCTCTGCAGCCCTAAAAAAGTCCCTACGAATTGTGTCCAACTCTTTTAATATATATTTTTGGGATACGGAAGAACCGGCATGAAATAGACGGAGAGAGTGTCCAGAACCAAGGAGATGAGGGTTAGCCTAGCGCCACGAGAGAAGAGTCGGGAAATCCAAGTTGTAAGGTGGTTAAGGGGATGTTGGACTAGAGGTTAGAATGTTGAGGAGGGAAGTTTTGTATGGGGGAAGGCCTAAGTAGGTTTGAGGGAAGGAGGAGACCAGGCAGTCAAAGATGGACACAATGTTTCTTGCCAAGGAGGGTTGTAGGTGGACATGCAAGAAGGTATTTTTGGGGAATTTAGTGAGAGCTAGGTCACCTCGGCAAAGCGATCGATTTTTTGAGTTGTTCTGCTGAAGCGCGTGCGAGGTTGAGGGTGCCATCTCCATATTAAAGCATAATAGGGGAGGCATGCGTCTAGAGGGTGGTGCAAAATCCCGTCGTTGTGCAACAGGAGGATTAGGCATTGGAGTATATCAACTATTAGGATGAAAAGGTAAGGGGAGAGGAGGTCGCTATGGCCAAGGCCTTTTTTGCAATTGATCCAAGACCCGAGAACCCTTTTGAGAAGGACAATAATTTTCCTTGAGGAGAGGAGAGAGGTAATCCAAGAGCACCATTTCCCCTATTGAGAGAGGATCTGCAGGAGGGGGTCCTGAGTAATGGAGTCAGGAGCATTTCGAAAGTCCAGCTTGAACGCCATTGTAGATTTTTCCTAGAGTGGAAACAGTTTTTTCTATGAGCCATGTAGATAAAAATTTCCGCAATGGAGCTTCCATTATGTAACGCCCAAACCAAACTCACCGGTTCTAGGCCGTTGAGCGTGCGATCTGATACGTCTCCAAAGTATCTATAATTATGATATCACTTTTCAATAATTTTTATATGATTTTTTGGACTAACATATTAATTTAGTGCACAGAACCTGTTGTTGTTTTCTGCATGTTTTTTGTTTTACAGAAAATCAATATTTACGGAGCTCAAAATAATTTGGGGATTTTTGACGATTTTTTCTGCATGTTTTTGGTTTTACAGAAAATCAATATTTACGGAGCTCAAAATAATTTAGGGATTTTTGATGAATTTTTCGAAGGGCAAAGATTCTAGGAAGCACCTAAAGGGACCACGGGCACCCCATGCCCCCATGCGCCCAGGACCCCACCCGCGTGGGAGTTCGTGTGGGCCCCTTGTGCACCGTCTTTCGTCCATATTTCACCTATAAATCTCATATTCCCTAAAACCCTCCATACCATTTTTTGTGATTTTTTTTCGCCACCGGAAATTTATGTTCTGGTAAGATACAATCGAGAGCCCTGTTTTGGCACCCTACCGGAGGGGGAATCCATCACCAGAGCCATCTTCATCAACCTTACTGCCACCAGGACCATGTGTGAGTAGTTCCCTTAGGACCTTGGGTCCACAACAATAGCTAGATGACATTCTCTCTCCACCCCCCCTTGTGATTCAATACAATGTTCACGTGAGCTGCCTCACATGATCGAGATCCATATGATAATACAGTGTTGTGTGTGTTAAGATATGATGAATTGTCACTTTATGATCTGATCGTTCACTATATAATATTGAATCTTTTACAGTTTCTTTCTGGATAATTAAGTAGTCGTGTATGCTCTTCGGTATATGTGTTGTTCTTTGGCCAAGTTGGATGCCAGATCTTCAGAGGGAGTTGTGTATTGTAGTGGGTTGAATCTTGCGGTGATCCATCTCAATGGCAGAAAAGGAAACGAGCAGGTATTGTATTGTTGCTATTAAGGATACAACAGTGATTTCTTTACCACACTTAGATGATAGCTTACTGTCTACATTATGTCATCATGGTTATCTTAGTGCTATGTTTGTTACAAACTTAGTACCTCGAGATGCATGCTGGATAGAGGTCTTTTTGTGGAGTATTAGTTGTAGATGCATTTGAAAATAGTCTACATATCACAGATAAAATACCTATGCAAGATTATACCATGAATGATCATAGTCATAAATATAAATATTGCAATTTAGTCGCTGCCCAGTTTTAATTTGTTCACCATGCACAACCCAATTATTTTGCTTGGAGAGATACCTCTAGTGATGTTATGCCCCCGATCTATCTTCCTTAAGTGCATACATCATAACAATTTACTTTTCTCGTTGTTCTGTTTTATTATTTTGTTCTATTTATCACTTCCTACCATACCATACACTTTACACCTGTAACTAGCAAGACAAGAAGCTTGCAAACCTTCTTGAAATGCAGGGGGGCAAGAATTTTTCGTGTTTGATGTGCAGGTACCGAGGATTTTAGTTGCAGAAGAAATTCTTACTGATTTGATAAACCTACTTCTTGTCGGGGAAAATGTTTATTGCTAGGTTACTTCACCCTTACACTTTAAGTTATCCAACCTCTCTTACGAGAGAGGAAGCAAGATTTTCAGCACCGTTGCAGGGGAATTTATTTCAGCACAAATAGGTCCTACACATTATCACTTTACTTACTTGTTATCTATTTTGCCTAATTATTTTTTTATCTACTATTTGTTTTCTTATTTGCTTGATAAAATACTTAAAATAATTTAAAAGCATCACTTACGCACTTTTTGTTTCAGCTTATTATATTGTCTACTTCAGCTGAAAACACCAAACTTTGTGACTTCACTGTAGCATGACCTTTTTCGGTTTCCATTGTTTTCTTTGGTTTTTCTTCTTTTTTGGTTTTCCTTTTTTTCTTCAGTTTTGTTTGTTTTCCTTTCTCCTTTTCTTTTTTCCTCGGTTCCTCTGTTTCCTTCTCAGTTTTTTGTTCTTTCTTCGGTTTTGATTGATTTTCTTCCATTATTCTTTCCTTTTTTCTTGTTTTTCAACACATGTCTACATTTGTCATACGCATTGTAAATGCTTCTTATTACCAGGACTATTATTTTATACAAATTGAATATTTTTCAAATACACGATTTTCATTTTTTGTAAATATGTTTTGATGTCTACTTCTTCTCATACACGTTGTATATTTTTCATATACATCTAAAACATTTTTATATATGTTTAATATTTTAAGTACATTATTTTTTAAATACTTGTTTTGAAAAACAAAATTGCATATGTATTACACGTTTTTCAAATACATGTCGAAACATGTTTTTACGAAATCAAATATATTTTTAAACCATACAAACATTTTTTTACATTGGATTTTTTTCAAAGATGTCACAAACATTTTGTTTGAAACACATGAACATTTTTCTAAATGTAAACATTTTTTTATTTACACAAACATTGTTTACATCGTATAACATTTTAATAAAATGTCCTGTAAATTTGTTTGAAACGCGTGAGCATGTTTTTAAATGTCACATAACTGTTTTTTTGAACGGCACAAACATTTCTTAAATATTGAGCGAACATTTTTACACCATATTTACATTTATTTTAAATGTGCGACTAACAGTGCTAAGAAAATTTTAAAATCTACATTTCATAATATATGTATTTAGTATGTCTTATAAATTAAAAATATTAATATAAAAATAAGCATGCAACGTCAGTGTAACACGAACCAAGTGGTTAGTGGGCCGGCCCACTACTGGTTTCGTGCAGGCGACGCGGTCTACTGTTGACATGAAACGAGACATAGACATGCCCCTCGAACATGTCAATTGGTATGTCGCTTGGGACGAGGCGCACAAGAAGGTCGGGCCGCAAGCCCACGACGCTGCCTAGAAGACCCTATTTTTTGGGACGCCGGAGCCGTGGCGGGATGGGGGCTAGGACCGAAGAATCCTAGTTAAGTTCCAAATCACAAATCAAAAACCCTAATTCCTAAGGCCTCCTTTGGTTCATAGGATGGGAAAATAATAGGAATAGGAAAGTCATAGGAAATGAGATGCATGTATCTCAAATCCTATGAATAGGATTAGGAAAGAAGATGCCCTTTGGTTCACACCATAGGATTTTTTTTCCATTGAGTCTAGGCTAATGTTTATTTTCCTATGAAATGTGAAGGATATGAAGAATTCCTCCATAGTAATAGAATTCTATTCCTACAAACCAAAGGGCTCTAAAGGAATTTTTCCTATAGAAATTCCATCCTATGAAATTCCTACAAGATTCCTCCAAACCAAAGAAGGCCTAAATCCGAAAACCATAATTACCTGGCTTAGGTTCCCTACCGGTGGTGACCAGGCGAGGATGGCGCTGCCGTGCGATGGAATAAGAGGATCCTTCGGGCCTCTTCTCGTGTTGCCGGCATGTGCTCCATTGACGGTGGAGAGCCAGGGAGGGTGGAACGCTTGGGTATGGTTTGGTTGGTGGCGCTTCTGTACAGGAGTTTTCGTGGGCTGTCCCAGATCGGAGGGGCGGCGTCTTCTTCCTCGACGTCCCGTCCGTCCGTGCCCTCTCTCCCACCTTTCTCCCTGTGGTGGTGATAGATTGGGCCGTTGCCTGGGACAGAGTCCAGCCGATGTTACTTAAGTTACAGACGGCTCGCACAATCCATCACCACCGCCACATTGCTTGGATTGTACCAAAAGTAGCAGGTCGATATACAGAGCTGTATATCATACTGAATACTCCCTCCGTCCAAAATATAGTGCGTCCTCGGTTCCCGTGCTTCAACTTTGACCATAAATTTAACCAACGAGACCGACTGCGGCGGGAGCAAAAATTATACCAGTGAATTCGTATTCGAAAGAAGTTTTCAATTATATAATTTTTGCTCCCGCCGCAGTCGGTCTCGTTGGTTAAATTTATGGTCAAAGTTGAATCTCGGGAAGCGCGGGCGCACTATATTTTGAAACGGAGGGAGTATATGGTAAGTTGCGTTAGTTTATTTTCAGAGTTACTCAAATTGCTTGCTTGAACATGCCGAAATCATGTCTATGCTCATCGATTCCCTACCTTGAGCATGAAAACGGGGTAAAAGAAACAATTAGTTCCCCGGATGTACTAGGGAACATGTTGATAAGAGATTTATGTGTAAAAGAAACAATTATTTCTCTTCCATGCTCTATATTATTTTTTAGAGAGTGGATTTTCAGCACCTGGCTGGTACAGATTCTTGCGTTTCGAGATGCGCGCCATGCACTGTAGCGGTCAGGAGGTTAGCGGTGTTGTTGTACGTTAACAGATGTATTCTGTGCGCGTTGTAAACTTTGTCGGGCCTAGCCTGGTCAGCTGCGTGCAGCCCGATTGCTCCCCTCGACTAGATAGCGGACAAGACATGTCGGCCCGAAACGTGTCGGTGGGCGACGCCAAAAAGCTGGACGGGACGTGCCACCTAGAAGCGGTCGTCTTCCACATCTCTATTCCAGCTAGTAGCCAAGAATCGATCCGCCCCGACGCAGCGCAACGATCTCCCGATGGAGTTCATCCAGCCTGGACATGAAGGTGTGGCGGCAGCCTCAGGCGGGCTGAACCCTCTTCACGACCCGGGGGCGGAATCCATACTGGATCTAGAGTCGGCCTGCGGCATGGACATTCTAGCATCAGTGGCCGCCGATGCGGATCCGGAGACGATCTACAGGTTAGTGATGCCCTACCAATCATCCTGTTCGGGGGATTGCTCTGGTCTGTGATAATTTTTTTAACTACGAGCCTCTCCTTTCGTGGGATTACTCTGTTCGTGGGATATAACTACAACTCTCTCCTTTCTGTTCCAGTTCCGAAGTTATGGATGTGACGAATTCAGATGCGTTTTGCGGCGAGGCGCAACCAGATGGTGTACCCAGATGCGGAGAAGGGGATATAAATCATTCCTCATTGCAGACAGCCGGAGGTTGGAAACGCAGGTATAGTCATACGCATAAGATTTGTGTATTTGTCTGATCTACATGAACTAGGTTTCTCGTACGATATAGCTGTCCCAAGATATTGTATTTTGCCTTTTTTTCACACCCTACGAACAACATTGAGGATTCTTTCAAGTTCACCGGCTGATTCTTCCCCTGATATTATTGTTGCACACCGTTAATCTGATGCGATTCTGTGATTTTGATTTTTTACCAAATAGGAACCAAAACCGGGATGGTCTGAAGGCCAGAGCAACCCCAAGCAAGATAAGCTCTATTGAGTATTGTCTGCTGAACTCAGATGGAAAACATGCAGCTGATACATTTGCTCCTGTGGTAGGCATGACGTTCGATTCATGCCAAGAAGCATACGAGCAGTACAATCTTTTTGCTTGGGAAAATGGTTTTGGTATTCGGCATGGAAAATCAAGGTGGGGTGAAGGACGCTACCAGCTAATGCATGAGATTGTGTGTCAGTGTCAGGTTAGTATCCATGTACTTTCAGACTGGCGAATTTAAACGTTCCTTCATCTCACTTATTGCCGCATCGTATAAGAGTGTTATCATAGTTGTTACTACAATTATGTTTTGGCCGACCCTATAGGCACGCAAAGTTGAATCTGACAGGGTTTCGACTTGCAGGGAAAACCAGATAAGGAAAATTCAGTTTCGTGCAAAACCCAGTGCAAGGCAAGGATGAGGCTTCTTCGCACTTAGGACCATGGATGGTATGTTAGTATTTTCAGTAATGATCACAATCACCATCTGTCTGCAAGCCGCGAGGAGACCAGGGAATGGCGTTCGCATAGCGAGATTAATCCAGTTCTTATGAATTTCATCAAGAACTTAAGAGAGAACAATGTCAGCCTGAGTAAGGTATACAATATTATAAACTCAACACATGGTGACCAATCCGGTACAGCATTCCGAAAGCAGAATCTCAGGTACCTATGTTCGAGAATTGCTCAAGATGCTATATGTGTTGACATGGAAAAAACGATCAGGCTGCTGGAGGACATGAAGTCTATTGACCAACACTTGTCGGTCTGCGTTGATACGGATGATCAAGGGTCCCCAAAATTTGTTCTGTGGTGCACTGGAAAGAATAAACAGGATTATGTTTACTTTGGTGATGTTGTAACATTCCACACCACCTATAGAACCAACCTTTATAACATGCCGTTTGGGATATTTGTTGGCGTTAACAATCACTTCCAATCGACACATGGTGACAAAGTTTACCGCCGGGCGCGTTCGCCCAGAGAAAGAATCGTTCGAGCCGGTCAAGACACATGGTGACAAAGTTTACCGTCCCGATAAGGAAAAAGCCGCATAGCCCTGCTCGTGCACGCCACGCGCTCAGCATGCGCTTGCTCGATACAGATGGGTAGATGGACGCCTGAAGGCGACGGCCGTCCAGCTGCGTGCATGATGCTCAACACTCGCTGCTAACCATACTCCATACTGTACTCGCATGCGAGCATCTCTGCCGCACCGCCGACTCGCCGTATGCATGTCTCACACGTAAAGAACTTGGTCGGTCACTTGCCCCGCATGCGTTCCTCCTTATATATCGCTACAAAGGGACACATGTGAACGGCGCAACAGCAGTATAGTTTCCCTACCATACCACGCAACATACACTAGCCTTGCACCCGAGCATCGTAGGGATGTCAAATCCATGGAGGGTGAGGCCGTCAGGCACCACCCCACCATACGCCTCTGTCTCAGCTCCGGTTCACGCAAGACACGCCAGCTCGTGCTGTCATGTCTGGACAGTCTAGCCGGGGGATCTACGGCCAGAGCAGCACTCATGTCACGCAGGCCAGCCAGCCAAGCGTTGAGTCGTCAAGGAAATTCATAAATATTACTAATTTATTCAAAGCATAATGCATGGTTATATCCGTTAAGCCATATATTGCCACCAGGATACTATGAAGCAAAAGTTATAATCGTTTGGTTCATAATCCACACCTTCTAATTATGTGGGGTTGGGGAATTTGCATAAGTGTGTTTGTATTCGCCCCTAAATTTTTTTTCATTGATTTTCCAATATCAACGCAGACTAGCCCTGAGCCCGCTCAGACACTGTTGAACACGATACTGCGTATGGTCAAGGACTACACTTCTCCAAGGTGTACTAGTTTTTTCTCGTGAGATAGTATTATCATATGCATATGCATATATACACACCAGAATGTGAACCAAACTTTGTTATATGCTTTTTGCAGTGATCCTGGACTGTCATTTGGCTTCTTCAAGAGCAATACAGGGGCGGGACCGCATGCGCTGAGGGGTGTGCCAAAACGAAATAGAAGGTAGCGGAGTTTTTGCTCCTGAGCTCAGCTGCACCCACGCTAACGGGAAAATTCAAAACAAATGCACTTCACGATTTGTCTTTTTTTGCCGAAAGTTTCTTAAAATATCCAAATGAATTGAAATTTGGAGCGGGCCTCACGCATAAAAATATATAGCACACACAAAAAAATGCATTTTTTTTGAACTTTCCTAGTTCTTGTTTTGATTTTATTTTATAAGCGGGAGCAGATGAGCCTGGGCACCGATTTGAAATTCCGTGCATTCAATATCAATACATTGGAACGATGCTACGCTGTGGAATTTGTTGTTAAGCGCTGGATTACCATAATTAATAACGTCAACATTATGCCATTTTATGTAGGAACGCAATAGATGTACTTCTGCAACGCGGTGAGCTGATTAGAACACCAAATGAAGATAGCTACAAGCTTGCAAAATACAACTGAGCTGGATGCATCCACAGGGCATTCGTGATGTTCAATCTTAGCCTTCCTAAAAACTAAATAACCTTTAGACTTCCAGCTGTTATTGGCGTTACTATATGATGTTTTATCGTTATGCATGCAATCATTTGAGAATTTGTTGTAAGGATCTTATTATTTCCGGATCAATTAATCTTTAAGTATTACCATTCGGTCAAAGTAGCATTGGAAGCGCAGTGTGGGTCAAACAACAATTTTCTTGTTTGTTTTTTGTTTTACTTCATGTGTACAAGCATATGAGATGCGATGAATGGTCACAGACCTGTGACGTGACTAGTCCGATATGCGGTTTTGTTGGACGACGGGGCGGTGGCGTCAGACCACGCATGGTGTGCATTAATAAAGAAAAACAATGCACACGCCTTCTGTTCTTCCCCTCTAAGGATCCAGTCATCACAAAAAAATCACTAAATATATATATCACCCGCTCACACTCATCATATATATATAAAGCATCTAGGAACTATGATCCGTATCTGCTAGGCATACCGTATCTGCTTTATTTTGCGAAACTAGCTATGATCTCGCTGGATGTATGCCACTAAGTAGAATCATGTGTGTTGCACAAGACCTTGACCTTCCTTATGAAGCAGCGGCGAATCCACCCGGGGGGCTTCAACGGGCTCGAGGCCCCCCTCCAAAAGTGAGATTTTTTTTACTACTACTCCTAATCCAGCCCACCAGCCCAGCCCAGCTGCCCTGCACTTCTCCTCGTCCATACCGCAGCAGCCAGGCATCGAGCGAGGGCAGCAGCCGGCCGCCCCGCACTTCTCCTCGTCCAGGAACCCTAGCTACTCCGCCGGCCGCCGCGCACATCTCCGCCGGCCCTCCAAAGTCCCTGGCTCGCTGCTCTCCTTCCGCCCGCCCCGCCCCGTTCGGCCGTTCCCAGTTGGTCTCGGCCAGAGAGCTGGTCGCCGCCTCGCCGGATTGCCGGAGCCAGGGCCTAGGGCACTGGTCGCCCCCTTCCTGAAGTGCGTCGGCCAACGGCCCACCTTCGCCCCCTCGCCGGATTGCCGGAGGCAGGGCGCTGGTCACCCCCTTCCTTGAGACTCAGACGGGGAGGCGATAAGCAACAACACAGGAGAGGTTTGTCATTTTTTAACAGATTTATTTAAGTGTTCAACTCAACTCAATGGTCTCTTCTAGTTATAAACATCTAATACATGAATCTTTTCTTTGTAGATTTGCAAATGAAGAGAAAAAATCTGCACAGTTGGTTTGCTAGCTGTTCAAACAACCCCCCTGTTCCATCTGAACCTGAACGCACACAACCCGAACCTGTCCCAATTGTAAACATAGATCTTCCTACTCCAACAGAGAGCCCTAATCCTCCTTCAAGTGAGAGTATTAATCCCCCAACCAATGAGAGCATAAATGAACCAGCACCTAGGCATCATGTACAAGAATTTCATCCAAGTCAGATTTTTGGTGATCCGGCAGATCGAATACCAATAGAAAGTTATGCCCCTGAAGTTCGAAGTGAAGTTAGGAGAGCCTATTTGTTGAAAGAGAGAAACAAAGCAGAGGGGCATAAATTTGAAGCCAAATTGGATGGTAAAATTTGGAGATCTTTTCAACCACAATGGCTAGATAAGTTTGATTGGTTAGAATATAGTGTGAAAAAGGAGGCTGCCTTCTGCTTTTGTTGTTTCCTTTTCAAGAAACCATCACAAGCTGCTACATTTGGAAATGATGTATTCACAGTAGATGGTTACAAACGTTGGAAATCAGCTTTGGAAAAATTTCAGAAACATGTTGGTGGGCCATTGAGTTACCACAACATTGCTAAAGGATTGTGTGATGATTTCAATAATCAAAGGGCAAATGTGGCTACCAGATTCTCTGTTTACAATAAAGAGGTTGACATAGCCTATAAAATCCGTTTGAGTGCGTCATTGGATTGTGCAAGGTATCTCATAGCACAAGGGGAAGCATTTCGTGGACATGATGAATCCTCCAATTCCATCAACAAAGGCAATTTCAGGGAGTTCTTGGACTGGTACAAGGACAAAAGGAATGATGTGAAGGAGGCATTTGATAAAGGGCAAGGAAATGCGCTTATGATATGTCCAGAAATTCAGAAGGACCTTGCTGAATGTTGTGCAATGGAGGTTACAAAAGTCATCAAGGATGAGCTTGGACTTAAGAAATTTTCGGTGCTTGTTGATGAGGCTAGAGATTGCTCAATAAAGGAGCAAATGGCAGTGATTTTGAGGTAATGAATAGAAATTTGCATTGTTCTTTTATGTTTTCATTGTTGTTTGATTGTGTTCTAATTTGTAACTACCTAAATGTGCAGATTTTTGGATGATCATGGGGAGCTTCAAGAACGATTTCTTGCAATTAAGCACATAACAGATTGCACATCCGCTGGAATTAAAGAAGCTTTGGTTAGTGTGTTTGATAAGCATGGCTTGCTTATTTCTAGGCTTCGCGGACAAGGTTATGATGGAGCGTCGAATATGAGAGGGGAATTCAATGGTCTACAAAAGTTGATTAGAGATGAGAGTCCATATGCTTTCTTCGTCCATTGTTTTGCCCATCAATTGCAGTTGGTGGTCGTCACAGTAGCTCAATGTTGTCCAGTCATTGCAGATTTCTTCAACTATCTTCCATTGATAGTGACTCATGTGTCTTCATCTTGCAAGAGAAAAGATGGATTGCGTGCAAATCATCATGATAACTTGATAGAATTGATGGAGAATGGTAAGATTTCAGGTGGAACTGGGTTACATCAAGAAAGTAACCTAGCTAGGCCAGGGGCTACTCGTTGGGGCTCACATCTTAGAACCTTGCTTCGTATGTTCACAATGTGGGATGCAGTGGTGGATGTGTTAGCAATCATAGTTGACGATGCTCGGGAACACACTTGTCAAGGTGGAGCTTCAGGTTTGATCACGAAGATGGAGTGCTTTGAATTTGTGTTCATTATGCTATTCTTGATAAACTTGTTGAAGACCACAAACATGCTATCACAAGCTTTGCAGAGGAAGAATCAAGATGTTATTGAGGCCATGTGTTTGATCTTGGATGTCAAAGAAGGTTTGCAAGATATGAGGGACAATGGGTATGAGTCATTGTGCGACCAAGCCGAAACCTTCTGTATGGAACATGGCATTGATGTGCCATGTATGGATGATCTTGTTGGAGCTATGGGCCAATCAGTTCGCAGCAAGAATAAGGTATCTCGACATCATTATTTCAAGGTTAGCATCTTCTATGTTGCTATTGATGCAACTATCACTGAGATGAACCATCGATTCAATGAGGTTAACACCGAGTTAGTGGATTGCATGTCTTGTCTTGATCCAGCAAACAATTTCTCAAAGTTTAACATTGACAAACTTATTAGACTTGCTGAAATTTATGCCGAGGATTTTACAAAAGCTGACCGATTGTTGCTAAGAGTTGAGCTTCCATCATTCCTTAGAAATATTAGGAGAAGTGAGGAATTTAATGGATGTCCGGATGTTTCCACCCTTGCTCGGTTGATGGTTCAAACAACAAAACATACAACTTTCCAATTGGTATATCGCCTCATTGAGTTGATATTGATTCTTCCCGTGGCAACTGCATCAGTTGAGCGAATATTTTCAGCAATGAAAATCATCAAAACAGATTTGCGCAATAAGATGTCAGATGAGTGGCTCAATAATTTAATGGTGTGCTATTGTGAGAAAAGGATATTCAAAAGTATCCCTGATGATCGGATCATGATACGATTCCAGAAAATGAGAAATCGCAAAGGACATTTGCCTCGGGAGTACAATGTCATTTCCTAGAGGTATACCTCACTTCTCCTGGTGTTAATAGTCACTTCTGGATGCCTTATAGGTTGTACTGTTATATTTTGGTTTCGAGGTGTTCTACAATACCACCTCTACACCATCAGTAAGCAACATTAGTATCACTATTGTTGCTTCTGTAGTACATAATGATAGCTATTTTGCTACAAATGTCAAATATTTGATATTTTTCAAAAAATTCCCAAATATTGCAGCAAGTACTACCTATGTCCAGTAGTATTCTGGGAAATTATGAGTTCATTTTGACTACATGATTATGAGATTCTGCCTCCTTTGCTAAACAGTCATGAAAAATTTCTAGAAAATTTCATAATATTAACTTTGAGCCCCCCTTTATTTTCTTCCAAGATTCGCCACTGTCCGTGACATTTGTAGTACTTTGTACAGCATGCCAGCTGCGTGTTATCATGTGAGACCGGATGACTTGGCTCAGTTGTACATGGCTCAGCTTTATCATAGTGTCCCAGCTGTGCTGCTAGCCATATACAGTATGTGTGTGTATATATATATATACAGACTTTTTTCAGAGGCGTCTGGTACACCTTCCATAATGGGCGTGGCACATGTGCGATAGGGTTTACCACCATTCCGTGCATTGAACATAATTTGTACAGTAGCACAACAAAAGAGATATGGCGTCACGAACACTCACTAGTAGAAAACAGACCTTTTGTCCAAAGACTTAGTCCCGGTCTGGTTTTGAACCGGCACTAATGTGACCATTAGTCCCAGTTCGGGACGGGCATCATTAGTCCCGGTTCGTTCCGGACCTCTAGTCCCGGTTCGTAACACGAACCGGGACTAAAGGGGTGGTGGCAGGCTGGTGTCAGCCTGGGGCCCCACGATCACCTTTAGTCCCGGTTCGTGGCACGAACCGGGACTATAGGCTCACCTTTAGTCCCCTACATATGAACCCTTCTGCCAGCCCGAGCACACTCCTCCCTGTTTTTTCCCTTCTTCCTCTCCTTTGTTCTTCCCCTTGCTCGAGCTCACCTCCATTTTTGCCAAAATTTGTCAAGATTTGGAGGCACCCCATCCATCCAAGTGTTCACAAAGGTTAGCAACTTTGTCCTTTCATCTCTCATTGCTAGATTAGCTCTTGCAATGCTCTATAAGTATAGTGATTTATGGATTTTAGTTTGGGAGTATTTATATGTGGTAGTTTATTTGATTTATATGCAATTTGACCTCAAATTAACTTCTTACTTTGCATGTGTAGGTGTGGTTTACTTAGTGCCTTCCCGTCCCCGTCCTAACCACCGTCGATCGCCCGCACCGTCCCGTCGCCGGCACCACCTTGGTGAGCCTCTTGTTCTTATCCTTTTTATAAAAAAAAATCATGTTTGTAAGATTTAGATAGTTACTTGTATAGTTTTCTTACCTATATGGTTGTTTGTTATACATAGTGGCATGGTTTTGATATCCGTCCCCGTCGGCCCTCGTCCGGTTTATGATTCGACTCTTTTATAACTATTTGTTGCATTTCGTGTTTATGACAATTATGCCCATCAAGTTGACATAGATATTTTTATCTAGGAGGTATGTGAACCGGAAATTGCAACCGACATAGATATTCTTGTTAAGAAGTTAAATTTATTTGAAAAAGAAAACGAGTATTTGAAAGACAAATTGAAAAGAGTTGAAGAAGAGAAGATGAAACTGGAGTTGTATGTTGCCGATGTCGTCGATGATCACAAGATCAAGATGGATGCAATGCGCTTGAAGATTAGAAAATTTAAAAAATATGGCATTGATAGTGAGGCTTGGTATCACTATGCTGTTGGATCAATTGTTACCTTAGTTGCGATCTTGATCGCATTTGTTGTTGCATTTAAATGCTTTAGCTAGAGAGTTTGTATGTTGTTTTATGAGAACAAGTGTGTATGAACTTGTATTAATTTGGTCTTTTCGGTGTTGTGTAATGAAGATGAGCCGGAAATGGATGTACGATGACCGATTCTCTCCCCAGTTCATTAATGGCATGCATACTTTTCTGGTTGTGGCTGAGGCAAACAAGCGGGCGGATGGTTTTATGTATTGTCCATGTGCTGGCTGTAAGAATGATCGAAATTACTCTAACTCAAGAACCATTCACGTCCACCTGTTTGAGTCCGGTTTCATGTCCGGCTATAACTGTTGGACCAAGCACGGAGAAAGAGGGGTCCTAATGGAAGAGAATGAAGAAGAAGAGGATGACGACAGCTATCCTGGCCATGGGTTCCATGAATACGATGGTACAACAATGGGGGAAGAAGCTGAGCCGGCAATGCGGGAAGGAGCTGAAGAAGAGGCATCAGATGAGCCCGCTGATGATCTTGGTCGGGCCATTGCCGATGCAAAGAGAAACTGCGCAAGTGAAAAGGAGAAGCTGAAGTTGCAGCGCATGTTAGTGGATCACAAGAAATGGTTGTACCCAAATTGCGAAGATGACAAGAAAAAGTTGGGTACCACACTGGAATTGCTGCAATAGAAGGCAGAGAACGGTGTATCTGACAAGGCATTTGAAAAGGTGCTGAAAATAATGAAGAATAAGCTTCCAAAGGACAACGAATTGCCCGACAGTACATACGAAGCAAAGAAGGCTGTCTGCCCTCTAGGATTAGAGGTGCAGAAGATACATGCATGCCCTAATGACTGCATCCTCTACCGCGGTGAGTACGAGGATTTGAATGCATGCCCGGTATGCTGTGCATTGCGCTATAAGATCGGCCACGATGACCATGGTGATGTTGAGGGCGAGTGCCCCAGGAAGAAGATTCCTGCCAAGGTGATGTGGTATGCTCCTATAATACCACAGTTGAAACGTTTGTTCCAAAACAAAGAGCATGCCAAGTTGATGCGATGGCACAAAAAAGACCGTAAGAAAGACGGGAAGTTGAGAGTACCCGCTGACGGATCGCAGTGGAGAAAAATTGAGAGAAAGTGGAAGGACTTTGCAGGTGACCCAAGGAACGTATGGTTTGGTTTAAGTGCAGATGGCATTAATCCTTTTGGGGAGCAGAGCAGCAATCATAGCACATGGCCCGTGACTCTATGTATGTATAACCTTCCTCCTTGGTTGTGCATGAAGCGGAAGTTCATTATGATGCCAGTGCTCATCCAAGGCCCCAAGCAACCCGGCAACGACATTGATGTGTACCTAAGGCCATTAGTCAAAGAACTTTTAGAGCTGTGGAATGGAAAAGGTGTACGTGCGTGGGATGAGCACAAACAGCAGGAATTTGACCTGCGAGCGTTGTTGTTTGTAACCATCAATGATTGGCCTGCTCTCAGTAACCTTTCAGGACAGACAAACAAGGGATACCACGCTTGCACGCACTGTTTAGATGATACCGACAGTATATATTTGGAAAAATGTAAGAAGAATGTGTACCTGGGGCATCGTCGATTTCTTCAGAGCAGGCATCCCGTAAGAAAGAAAGGCAAGCATTTCAAAGGTGAGGCAGATCACCGGAAGAAGCCTCGCTACCGTACTGGTGATGATATACTTGATATGGTCAAGGATTTAAAAGTAATCTTTGGAAAGGGTCCTGGCGGACAATCTGTTCCGAATGACGCTGACGGACGCGCACCCATGTGGAAGAAGAAATCTATATTTTGGGACCTACCCTATTGGAAAGACCTAGAGGTCCGCTCTGCAATCGACGTGATGCACGTGACGAAGAATCTTTGCATGAACCTGCTAGGCTTCTTGGGCGCGTATGGGAAGACAAAAGATACACCGGAGGCACGGGAGGACCAGCAACGTATGCACGGAGAAGACGGCATGGATCCAAAGCAGTTTCAGGGTCATGCCAGCTACACTCTTACCAAAGAAGAGAAGGAAATCTTCTTCGAATGCCTGCTCA
Source organism: Elymus sibiricus (assembly GCA_039707655.1). Lineage (NCBI taxonomy): Eukaryota > Viridiplantae > Streptophyta > Magnoliopsida > Poales > Poaceae > Elymus > Elymus sibiricus. The sequence goes on from CM077663.1 coordinate 382,423,314, forward strand.
GTATGAAGGTCCCGTCTGGCTTCTCGTCGAATATAAAGGGAATAATAAATATGGCAGAGAAAAAGTTCCAGAACCTAAAGTCTCATGATTGCCACGTGATTATGACGCAACTGCTTCCGATTGCATTGAGGGGGCTTCTACCGGAAAACGTTCGATTAGCCATTGTGAAGCTATGTGCATTCCTCAATGCAATCTCTCAGAAGGTAATCGATCCAGAAATCCTACCAAGGTTAGAGAATGATTTGGTGCAATGTCTTGTCAGCTTCGAGTTGATGTTCCCACCATCTTTCTTCAATATCCTAACGCACGTCCTAGTTCACCTAGTCGAGGAGATTGCCATTCTGGGTCCTGTATTTCTACACAATATGTTCCCCTTTGAGAGGTTCATGGGAGTCTTAAAGAAATATGTTCATAATCGTGCTAGGCCAGAAGGAAGCATCTCCAAGGGCCATGAAACAGAGGAGGTCATTGAGTTTTGTGTTGACTTTATTCCTGACATTAAGCCGATTGGTGTTCCTGAATCGCGGCATGAGGGCAGACTGGGTGGAAAAGGCACGCTACGAAAGAATTCAGTAATATGCCAGGACGGGCATTCTTTGGCGCAAGCACACTACACAGTTCTACAAAGTTCCGCCTTGGTGGCTCCGTATATCGAGCAACACAAGAATATTCTACGCTCCAAACACCCGGAGCAGTCTGACGACTGGATTGCACATGAACAAACGGTGACTTTCGCCGGTTGGTTGCAGACACGTCTCATGCATGACAACACTATTGAAGATGACATGTACTTGCTGTCCAAGTTACTATCTTCGACTATATTGACTTTCAAAGGGTACGAGATAAATGGGAATACATTTTACACGATCGCCCAAGATAAAAAGAGCGCCAACCAAAACAGTGATGTCCGCTTTGATGCAGCAAACACCAATAGGCCAAAGGACACATATTATGGTTACATAGAGGAGATATGGGAACTTGACTATGGACTTGGTTTGAAGGTCCCTTTGTTTCGGTGCAAATGGGTCAATCTGACAGGAGGCGGGGTAAAGGAAGACCCGCAGTACGGAATGACAACAGTGGATCTCAACAATCTTGGGTACGCAGACGAACCATTCGTCCTAGCCAATGATGTGGCGCAGGTTTTCTATGTGAAGGACATGTCTACCAAGCCGAGAAAAAGAAAAAGAAAAGATAAGGAAGCGAATACATCATACGATGAGCCAAAGCGCCACATAGTTCTTTCAGGGAAAAGAAACATCGTGGGAGTGGAGGACAAGACAGACATGTCAGAAGATTATGAAAAGTTTCATGAAATTGCTCCCTTCACAGTGAATGTTGACCCGAGCATCAAGTTAAACGATGAAGATTGTCCATGGTTACGGCGCAAAGGGACACACGCGAAGAAAAAGTTTTATACCCAAAGATCCCACTCTGGGATGTGACCGGCTTCTCTAGTTAGTTTTCGGACTTATATATGTGGAAAGTCCCACTTCGGACAAATCGGAGGGAATCTTTGTAATAGTTGTGTACTTATGTGTTTTGGCATTTGAAACGCGAAGAAATATTATGTCCGAAGCCACGTCAACAATTTTCAACCCTTTCTCACTTCATTTGCTATTTTTCATGCATTTACTGATTTTTTGAGCTAAATGGCCCTGAAATTGAAAAGCACTACAAATGAACTCTGAAAAGGTTGAAAGTTGGCATGGTATCATCATTTCACCCACATAGCATGTGCTAAAAATTTGAGAGGGTTACGGCAAAAACTGGATGCACTTCGTGTACAAAATGGACAATCTCTTTCGAAGTATCAGGGTTTCAGATGAAAACTCGTCTGTTACAAAGGCATTTCATTTTTTTAAACTTATTTCAACCCCAGACTTTTTGTGCGTTCAGTATGCACCATTCGAAGCCACGTCATCAATTTTCAACCCTTTCCGACTTCATTTGCTATTTTTCATGCATTTACTAATTTTTTTGAGCTAAATGGCCCTGAAATTGAATAGCACTACAAATGAACACTGAAAAGGTTGAAAATTGGCATGGTATCATCATTTCACCCACATAGCATGTGCTAAAAAGTTGAGAGGGTTACGGCAAAAACTGGATGCACTTCGTGTACAAAATGGACAATCTCTTTCGAAGTATCAGGCTTTCGGACGAAAACTCATCTGTTACAAAGGCATTTCATTTTTTTAAATAACCTAAGAATTACCAAATTGAATATAATGATAAAACACACTAATATTAAACAGCAGAAAAAAGAATCACTTCAAAATCTATTTTTAAAATAAAGTTATTCACAAACTAGTGATTCACACAAATTTCAAATAATTCAAATTTAAGCTATTCAAATTTGAAAACTACTGGTACTAACAGAAAGTTTATAATTTTTTTTACCTAAAGCAAAAAGATTCACTCAGAAACTTTAAATAAAGCAAAAAACAACTCAGAAACAAAAAAAATAAATAAAGAAGAAAACAAAAAAAACTGAAAAGTAAATAAAAAAAGCCCGCCTACTGGGCCGCCACGGCCTGCATACGACTACATACCCAACTACTAGTTGGGCCAGGATGCAGGCCCGCACGGCCCAATATGGCCCACAGGGCAGGACAGAACGGTAGGCCTACAAGGCCCGCTTTAGAGAGGAGTTCGAATGAGCTACCACGCCGGGGTTTATAAACCAGTGCGGGCGCCCTTCGCTGGACGAGGTGGGACTAAACATCCACCACACTGCGCCGTGCCAAGAACAGGCCTTTAGTCGCGGCTGGTGGCTCCAACCGCGACTAAAGGTGTGCCTTTAGTCGCGGTTAGAGCCACCAACCGCGACTAAAGGTGAATTTCATCCAGTCCAAGCGGCGGGAAGCCAGACCTGTAGTCGCGGTTGGTGGCTCCAACCGCGACTAAAGGTGGCCTTTAGTCGCGGTTGGAGCCACTAACCGCGACTAAAGGCTCTCATATATATAACGCCACTTACGAAAAATTCACCATCCTCTCCATTCTCTCGACGCCAAACACAGACGCCGCCGCCAGGCTGCTGCGTGCCGCCGCCTGCCCCGTTCGACGCCGTCGCTACCCTCGACGCCGGCCGCCCCCGACGCCGGCCGCCCGCGCCTCCTCGCCGATCCCCGACTCGATCCGAACGCGCCCTCCTCGCCGATCCCCGACGGCGCCGCCGCCCGCGCCCGCTCCTCGATCGCTGCGCCGCCTGCCCCGACGCCGTCGCCGCCCCCGACTCGCCTCGCCTCGTCGTCGCCCCGCTGTGAGCTCATCAGTTCCCTCTCCCCTCTCTCCCTCGCCCCCTGCCGCCATGGCCGCCCCTGGCCTCTCCCCGAGCCCACACACACACACACACACATATGCATATGCATGCATGAACACAGTACACACACACACATGACACATTTTCTATTTAGATGTTTTAGTTGTTTTAGATGATTATTTAGTATATTAGTATATATGTATGTATAGAAATTAAATGTTAGATGAATGTTTTTTAGTTTTTTATACTTTTAGTTTATAGCTAGATAAATGTTAGATATAAAAACGTTGAGGAATTTTGACATTTGATCCAATGTATAGCAATTAGTATTTGCAAAAGTTGCATATTTTAATGTTGTATTTGCAATAGATTTTCTTAGTCCTTTTCTGCACATCCACGATGGCGCCATTTTGTTAAATCCCTTAAAGGTTAAGAGAATCCGTTATGATTCTGAAGGTTCCTCGTATATAAGAAATCACAATCAAGCATTTAAAAAATGTTAAATTTGCATAGAATTTCTTCTCGGAATCAACGATGCCCGGCCCGCATCCTCGTCGTCGACTTGTTCGCGACGACGTCCTGCTTCAGAGGGGCAACGTTCAGGACTGGGCTCTGCCGGGCTGGCACTGGGAGGTGCTACCTTCAGGGGCGCGCAGCTTGGTGAGGAACCCGGCCCCGGGTCCCGTCGTCGACCCGGAGCTTCTTTGGTGGCGTTTGCGTGGGCCACTTTCGGTGCGGAGGCAGCCGGCCCCGTCGGAGGTGGTACGTCGCCGTGTCAGGGAGGAGGACGAGCACGTCCGTCGCTACATGGATGCGTTGGACGTCAGGTTCTCCAATACCTGGCAAGTTCTTCAGGGATCTCACCCTAGCTATGATCATGTGATGGTTCCTTCTCTTTGGGTGTCCACCGCCCGCGCCTCAGGAACCGCGAGTGAACTAGCTTCTTCGATAATATTCGATCTGTATTAGCTAGTGATAATATTCGAGATTATATTCGATAATATTCAAGATGATTTATTCGAGATTATATTCGATGATGCATATTATATGAATTATTCGAGATGCATATTATGTACTATGATTCAGTTTTTCCTTATTGATTGCATGCATTCTAATTTGAATACTAAATTGTTTTATCTTTCTTCTGGATTAGTTAAATAAAAGCTATGGACAATACCGACAGAGAAGGAGAAGAGGCTCTATTCGACATCATACGCTCCCCGAGCCCAGAGCATGAACCTGAAGATGACGGCTCGCAATATCTGAACAATTCCGGTGAGGGTTGTATGATATTTGATGAAGACGAACGAATAGATGAAGGCGACAACGATGTTGACGAAGAAAATGTTCTTCAAATAACAAAGACCGGCGAGGTATATTTATTATATAAGCCATCCAGTGATCATTACATGTCTTAATTGATTTGTATGTATTAACGAATCGATCTTTCTTCTTTTAGGCCTCCGGATCGAGCAAATCTTCTACAAGCGACAGGGTAGTTCGAGGCTTGGCCAGAAAGTTGGAGCCTGGTGTAACACTAGTACAAAACAGGGCATTGGTCCATGCCAGATCAGAGCATTAGTCCCGGTTCTGTTACGAACCGGGACTAATGGGTGCATTAGTCCCGGTTCGAGCGGCGCAGGCATCAGTCCCGGTTCGAACGGGGCCTTTAGTCCCGGTTGGAGAGACCAACCGGGACTAAAGGGGCTTCGAACAGCCCCTTTAGTCCCGGTTGGTCTCTCCAACCGGGACTAAAGGCGCCCCCCCTTTAGTCCCGGTTGGTGTTACCAACCGGGACTAAAGGGGTTGAGGCTTTAGTCAACACCAACCGGGACTAAAGGTAGTTTTCCTGTTTTTACATTTGTTTTCTGTTTTTAGTTTCTGTTTTAAATTGCTTATATCTTTTAAGATATTTGATGTTTTTGAGTGATTCTTTTTGCATTAGATTCAAAATTTTGTCTAGTTTCTGTTTGTGCCATTAGTTTTCAAATTTGAATGGTTTAAATTTGAATTTGTTCAAATTTGCTTCAAACCCTAGATTGTGAATAACTTGAGTTTACAAATAGTTTTTAATTTAATTCTTTTTGCTCCTAGTCACGTGTTAGATTGTTGTCACAGTAAGATTTATTTGGTTATTTTTAGAATAATTTAAATTAGGATTTTAATTAAAAAAATGAAATGCATTTGTAACAGACGAGTTTTCGTTCGAAACCTTGATACTTCGAATGAGATGGTCCAGTTTGTACACGAAGTGCATCCAGTTTTTGCCGTAACCCTCTCAACTTTTTAGCACAAGGTATGTGGGTGAAATGATGATACCATGCCAAGTTTCAATCTTTTCAGAGTTCATTTGTAGTGTTTTTCAATTTCAGGGTCATTTAGCTCAAAAAAACCAATAAATGCATGAAAAATAGCAAATGAAGTTAGAAAGGGTTGAAATTTGAGGATGTGGCTTTGAATGGTGCATATTGAATGCACAAAAAGTGTGGAGTTGAAATAAGTTAAAAAAAATGAAATGACTTTGTAACAGACGAGTTTTCGTCCGAAACCTTGATACTTCGAATGAGATGGTCCAGTTTGTACACGAAGTGCATCCAGTTTTTGCCGTAACCCTCTCAACTTTTTAGCACAAGCTATGTGGGTGAAATGATGATACCATGCCAAGTTTCAACCTTTTCAGAGTTCATTTGTAGTGCTTTTCAATTTCAGGGTCATTTATCTCAAATAAATCATTAAATGCATAAAAAATAGCAAATGAAGTTAGAAAGGGTTGACTCTGGCTTGGTTAACCTTAGTTGTGACTCTGGCTGGGACGGTGCTAGCAGATGTGTAGTCGACGGTATGATTGGATGGACACCAACCCGGACTAAAAGGGTTCTGAAATTTTCAAACTCTACCCCCCGTGTGGACCGCCTTTTTTAGTTTTGTAGAAAATAAACAAAAATGATAAAATCTTCAAAAAATAAAATCCTTTGAGATGTAGTTAGGTTTTGGTGTCTAGTTGGTATAGAAATTTTGAAATATGAATTTTGACCTTTTTTGCAAAAAAACGAAAAAAAATGTAAAACGGCCATAACTTTTGCATACGATGTCGAAAAAAAAAGTTTAATATATAAAAAAAAACTAGAGAAAAATTGGGACTCGATTTCACCCGGGTTTACCCGGTGAAGTTTTCTCAGATTCTCAAAATTCCAAAAGGAAAAAAAGTTATTTCAAATCAAAAAAATAATTTTAAAACTTTTAAAAAATAATTTTAAAAAAATAAATGATGTCATATTTGGATTCCTCACATTTTTCTGATAATAATGGATATATTATTTGTCGAATTTCGATTTACAGATTTAAAGATATTAATTATGTCATATTAAATGAATAAATGGCAAACAAATTAATAAAATAATATTATTACTTATTTTATTTTCATTGAAATTCAATATTATTAGTACTTATTTTTTTTATTTTAATAATTGTTTAGAATTCAAAAAATTAAATCATGTGACATCAAGACCTAAGGGTTAACAAGATTGATAGCTTAAGATTGTCAGGAAAACAACAAGTGCAGTCTTGGAAACTAGGGGAGATAGAACCTGAAAGTTAAGCGTGCTGGGGCTGGAGTAGTGAGAGGATGGGTGACCGGCCGGGAAGTTAGACGATTTGAAATGAGTGCTGATTAGAGACTAGAGATTAAATTCTGAAGCAGTGAGGAGGGGTGATTACAGATTAAATTGTGAAAATCAGAAAAAAAAATTTAGAACAAATCAAAAAATTTGAAAAAAAAATTTGAATTTTTTTTCCTTTAGTCCCGGTTGGTGTTACCAACCGGGACTAAAGGCTCCACCTTTAGTCCCGGTTGGTAACACCAACCGGGACTAAAGGTCCTCCAGCCCACGCACAGAGAGCGGCCACGTGGAGGGCCTTTGGTCCCGGTTCGTAAGCCAACCGGGACTAAAGGTCTTGGGCATTAGTCCCGACCCTTTAGTCCCGGTTCGTAGGGACTAAAGGGGGTTTTTCTACTAGTGTAAAGTTCAACATCGATTCCATCAAAACATCAAATGGCGAACCGCTTGAACCTAGGAAAAATGCGACCAAGTTCAAGAATCAATGCGGAGTTATTGTCAGGGACCAAATCCCGATCTCCGTTCAATATTGGAAAAAGCCAGCAAAGGGAGATCGAGCAGGAGTTACTTTTGTCGACGAAAGAGCAAAAGATGTGCTTTGGACATCGCTCATGTCACATTTCACCCTACCAGATAATTTGACAGATGCAGATCTGAAGAAAGTCAGAAACTATGCTCTTAAAAATATGGCGATCGCATTCAACACCTTAAAGAAAAATACATGGGCTGCGTACGTCAAAGCAAAAAAAGAAGACTCTAGAATTCAAGGGAGCACTGGTGAAGGCAAAAGATCACTGGGACGCTTTAGTGAAGTTCAAGGAATCGGAAGACGCTAAGGAACGGTCGAGAAAAAACAAGATTAATGCTGCGAAAAAAGAAGTGGCACCATACTCTGGGGCCAGGTGGCTACCAGGTGGCCCTGCCTAAGTGGGATCAATCTGAGCAAGAGATGATTAGTGCAGGGGTGACTCCAGTTACATTGACATGGCCCCCCAGGTGCAGGACATGGTTTTATGCGCATGGGGGGAAGTTGGACCCAGAGACAGGGCTGATTAAGGTGAAGGCAAGTCTTAAAGAAGCGACAGACGAAATCCTTATTAGAATAGAAGAAGCTCGAACGGGGGTGTTCATGCCCAACAGAGAGAACGACGAGCTTACGCGCGCCCTGAAGAATCCTGAACACCCGGGAAGAACACGAGGCAAAGGCGTTGTTCCGTGGTTTGAGGGGTTTGTGGATTGGAACGACGACTACAGAAGACGTGCGAGAAAGAAGAAGCAGGAGGAGCAGAAGAAGGAGGAAGCACTCCGCCTTGAAGGCCTAGAATCAAAGCACCTGGAGTTGGAACGCGCTTTCAGGCGGCAGCAGGAGCAGATCGACTCACTCAGCCAGGAAAGGGCGTCTCAGCGGCAGCATGAGCAGATCGATCCAGCATTGGATAGCACCGTCCCATCTATGCCGAGAAGCAGTGTGGGTTCCGCCCCGGCCGATATCGATGATGCACTGCTAGCTAGCTACCCTGTGGATGATATCAAAGACAGGACTAACTATGAGCTACACATGAAAGTGAAGAACTTATCCATGAAGGTGGCGGACGGCTATGCTTTAGCAAATCCCCCTGAAGCAACCTTCCAGTGCAATCCCATTCCAGATGGCTATGCTCGTGTCGGGGTTGATGAAATGATGTCAGGATATCACGAGCTACAACTTGACATTCTTGGAGGTGACGAGGAGAGAACACTGGGAGAGGCCATACATCGTATCATTCTATGGAAAAAGGATTGCATCGTCTTTCCAAGGCCACCGACTCCTCCTCCTCCAAGTCCGCCACCGCGTCAGTCGACTCCTCCTCCTCCAAGTCCGCCGCCGCGTCAGTCGACTCCTCCTCCTCCAAGTCCGGCACCGCGTCAGCCGACTCCTCCTCCAAGTCCGGCACCGCGTCAGCCGACTCCTCCTCCAAGTCCGGCACGTCGTCAGCCAACTCCTCCTCCTCCAAGTCCGGCACCGCGTCAGCCGACTTCTCCTCCAAGTCTGGCACCGCGTTAGTCGACTCCTCCTCCTCCAAGGCCTAAGCAACAGCGAAAGAGAGAGGCCGCAGCTACGACGGCTAGCGGTACAACAGGCAAGAAATTCAAATATGGTACAAGCCTCAAGCCTCTTCCGAAGTTGTCTTAGCACCTGACTCAGGAGGAACTCGAAACCGTAGTGAATGCCCAATTGAAGGCCCATTTTGGACCGAAACCGCCCCCGCCGCCAAAGGAGAAAGTACCCGAGCATGTCTCACAACACTTTATTGATATGGCTCGACCGGCTGTCAAGCATAAGGACAGCGACTATGTGCGGTTTATCAAGAAGTCATATGTTGCACAACAAAAGGAGTCGAGCTCGAGCTCGAGCCAAGCAGTTGGCAAAAAAAGCGGGAAAACTGTTCCCCAGCTGGGAGAACAGGCAGTGCAATCGACCCCCCTGCTCATTGTACAAACACCTGTGAGTACCGCTGATCGGCTGGTAATAACCAACGATCATAAAAGGCAGGCTAAAGAGGCCGGTGTCACCGTCGAACAACTCCTAGGCCTTGAGGAAATCCCCGGGATTAAAGAGGAGGAAGTAAAATGGCAATATGTCCGCGGCAAACCTCTGGTCAAGCCTGACGATGTCAAGCTTCTACCAACGAGAATGTACAATTTGCATACGTGGTACATGCAACAAACAGCAAATACCGATGAAGAGTCCCTCATGGTGAAAGTCAAGAAAAAGCATTACTTCCATGGAAAAGATTTGTGGGTTGAGTATCCAGAGTTGTTTCAGTTATTCAATCAAGACGCACTCGACAAATCTATCGACAGTTGCTATTGTCTGTAAGTGATTTCTTTCTGTAATTTAAGTCTCTAGCTAGCTGTGCTCTCGTTCATTACCTGTAATTATCCTCACTATATTCTTTTCTGTGGTATTATGCAGAATGAAGATGTATGAAATGAAAAAAGCTGGACGCTATGGCATTGGGTTCATTGACCCAAATACGATTAATCAAAAGGTATGGGAAACTGAATATTCGAGAAAAGACACAGAGAGATTCCTGCTAGAGTTTTTGAAGTGACTAAACACCCAACCAGAAATAGTACTTCCTTACAACTTCGGGTGAGTGTTACTATATCTTGTACTACAAATTCTATTTTTTGCTTACTAGATGTTAATAAGTGTAGTTGATGAGTTATGCACATGCCCGCTTAATTGTACAACACGTGTGCGCATGCAGTTACCACTGGATCTTGTTAATCATTGAAGTTGACAAGGGAAAAGTTGAAGTACTGGACTCACTATATAAGAATCCATCCGAATACGCAACCGTGAGGGGGATGGTCGACAGGTAATTTTAATCATTATCGCACTATGTCGGCCTCTTTACTTCATTTCCTGATATCAACTAGTTAATAACTCCTTTATTCATTTTATTTGCCGGCGGGCAGGGCTTGGGCCAAGTTCATCAAACTGGTCCCAGGCGACTGGGCACAAAAGCTGACATGGGTGCGACCCAAGGTAATTAAGTAGTACTAGCTAGCTATGTCCGTGCATCTCTTTAATTCTAGTTTCAATACCATTATCATGCTTGATTAATTATTACCTGATTGAATTTTATTCTCGTAAAGTGCATGAGGCAGGAGCAGGGAAATAGTTTATGCGCATACTACGTTTGTGAGAACATTCGCATGATCACACCTGAAAGGAGCAGAGATGAAAGAAATCTTTGGGTACGTTTACGAGAACACTATCCATATTTTTTTTATCATGATCTAGCTAATATATATACACACAACTAATATATTCATCTTGATCTCCTTCTTATAGCTGATGGAGATGCGGGGCCAGCTCCTACCAACGGCTCGCGTACGAGCAATTTAAGAGGAAATAGCTGGATTTCTGCTCGACCATGTCATAGATCACAAAGGAGAATACCATTACAAGATCCCAAAGTAATGCCTGCATATGTAATGATCCGCAAATTGTAAGAGAAATTGTATATACCAAATTGTATATATATATGTATGTGAATGGTCGTCGTACGAGAAATTCGATGATATATATATGATCGGTTCTACGAGAAAATTTTATTTATATATATATGCACAACGTGTACAGTATGTAGTAGCGTAATATATGTTTGAAATGAAAAATAATTAAATGGAAAACACAAAATTAAAAGGAAAAATAAACCATAATTAATTCATAAACCCCTAAAGGATTAAAAGGAAAAATAAACCAAAATTAAAAGAATTAAATACTTTTAGTCCCGGTTGGTGTTACCAACCGGGACTAAAGGTCCCCCAGCCCACGGCGCCAGCAGGTGCCACGTGGTGGGCCTTTAGTGCCGGGCCGTGTTGAACCGGGACTAAAGGGGGGGGGGCCTTTAGTCCCCACCCTTTAGTGCCGGTTGGAGAACCGGCACTAAAGGCCCTTACAAACCGGCACTATAGGCCGATTCTGCACTAGTGACTGCCCAGGCTGAAGGCATCGGGATTATATTTATGGTGTACCTTGAACATGCGCCTTGTTGTGCCTGGTACATACACGACATCGCTGACATTTTTATATAAATGATCCTTGATATAGACGCTGCCTGAACGAAATTACGTTGAAATAGCTTAGGTTAATCTGATATGATGTTCGTGATAATAATCTGAATTGGTCCTGGTGCTGACGTGTGCGGAGCCTAGTTTTACATTGAATGTACCAGGTCCAAGTATGACCGTGTCCGTTGAATGTACCAGGTTCAAGTAGGGTTGTGTCCGCTGAATGTACCAGGTCCAAGTGTGGATGTGTCGGGCAAATGTACTAGGTCCAAGTATGGTTGGGAAGGGTGACTGTATCAGGTCCAAGTAGGGTTGTGTTGGGTGAATGTACCAGGTCCAAGTATGGTTGTATTGGGTAAATGCACCATGTCCAACTAGGGTTGTATCCGTTGAATACACCAGGTCCAAGTATGGTTGTGTCGAGTGAATGTACCCGGTCCAAGTAGGGTTGTGTTGGGCGAATGTACCAGGTCTAAGTATGGTTGTGTCGGTTGAATGTACCAGGTCCAAGTATGGTTGTGTCGGGTGAATGTACCAGGTCCAAGTATATTGTGTCGGGTGAATGTACCAGGTCCAAGTATGATTATGTTGGGTGAATTCACCTGACCAACTAGGGTTGTGTCCGTTGAATGTACTAGGTCCAAGTATGCTTGTGTCGCGTGAATGTACCAGGTCTAAGTATGGTTATGTTGGGTAAATGTACCAGGTCCATATAGGGTCGTGTTCGATGAATGTACTGGGTCCAAGTTTGGTTGTGTTGGGTGAATGCGCGTCATCCAACTAGGGTTGTGTCTGTTGAATTTATTAGGTCCAAGTATGGTTATGTTGGGTGAAAGTAATAGGTCCAAGTATGGTTGAGCCGGATGAATGTACCAGGTCCAAGTATGATTGTGTCGGGTGAATGTACTAGGGACATGTATAATTGTGTCGGGTGAATGTACCAGGCCTAAGTATGATTGTGTTGGGTGAATTCACCAGGTTAAACTAGGATTGTGTCCGTTGAAGGCACTAGGTCCAAGTATGGTTGTGTTGCATGAATGTACCAGATCTAAGTATAGTTGTGTCGGTTGAATGTACTAGGTCTAAGTTGGGTTGTGTTCCCTGAATATACCAGGTCAAAATATGGTTGTGTCCGCTAAATATATCAGGTCCAAGTTTGGTTGTGTTGGGTGAATGCACCAGGTCCAACTAGGATTGTGTCCATTGAATGTATCGGGTCCAAGTATAGTTATGTCAGGTGAATGTAATAGGTCCAAGTATGATTGGGTCGGCTACATGTACCAGGTCCAAATAGGATTGCGTCAGGTGAATGTACCAGGTTCAAGTATGGTTTTGTTAGATGAATGCATCATGTGCAAGTAAGGTTGTGTCCGTTTTATGTATTAGGTCCAACTATGGTTGCGTCAGGTGAATGTATCAGATCCAAGTATTAATAATCGGAAATCCCTCAACTGACCACACAAAACGTACGTTGATTGTAAGCTACTTCCTCCGTTCCTAAATATAAGTCTTTGTAGACATATCAATAGAGGACTACATACGGAGCAAAATGAGTGAACCTACACTCTAAAATATGTCTACATACATCCGTATGTAGTCCAATAGTAAAATCTCTAAAAAGACTTATATTTAGGAACGGAGGGAGTACAAGCTAATACATGAGTACTTTGACCTGGTCCATTCAGCCAACACAACTATTTTTTGATCTGGTATATGGAATCAACACAAAGATACTTCAACCTGTTACATCCACCAGACACAACTATCGTTGAACCTAGTACATTTAGCCAACACAAAGATACTTCGACCTGATACATTCACCCGACACAACCATAGTTGAACCTGGTACATGCAACGGACACAACCATGCATGGACCTGCTACACTCACCGGACACAAACATACTTGGACCTGGTACATTCAGACAACACAAAGATACTTGGACCTCGTACATCAAGCCGACACAATTATAGTTGTACCTTGGTATATTTAACGGGCACAATCATACTTGGACCTGGTACATTCACCGGCTACAAACATACCTGGATGTAGTACAATCAGCCGACACAACCATACAACACCCAAAATTATATTCCTACCAAGCAAAATAGGTAATTTCTCGCAAATAACAGAATCAAGCAGAATAAAAAAACAGTTTCTTCATGCGGGCCTTGCACGAATTATACGACCGCACTACCTTCTTCGGATGCATCCCCGACGACATACCCAAAATATGACATCATTGATGGCCCACACACACATTCCAGCTGTCTACTACAACATGATACACACATGGAGAGAAAAAATTATATCGAACATTTTGTCCTCGATTTATAACATGTGTGAGCTCAACTTTCAGCTTTCTAATACAACATGATTTGGTCGACACCGGTGAGGGGGGAGCAACGACAATGGCACGCCTTCAGCTCGCTCCAGTATTTGTAATCATCTCTACGTGGTCTACAGACCTGAATATCATTATTACTTCCGTTCTTTTTATAACTTTAACAATTGATGAATATATTAAAAAAATCATCGTTGAAGGAAAACATCCTATGGGTTTTTTTAGAGAAAAGGCGCCGGTCGAGCCCGAGAAGAGCTCAAACCTAGCCCGACTTTGAATTAACAAAGCCATCAACCGACCTGGATTACAAGGGCACCAAATTACAAAGGAGAAGCAAAGCAAGCGGAAAAGAAGATACAAGGCACTAGGCAGAACAACACAAAGGCAAAGGCAAGAGAGCCGATGCCGACAACCAGCACTACGCCTACACTGATAGCCAACCGAGAACACAGAAGGAGGGTCACACCGAGCAAGCATCGAGCGCTGACTGCATCCACAGGCCAAACTTTGGCAACACTTGAGTTGTCTTCGTCGTCGCAAAGGGCCACTACCCTTTCACCCAGGCTCGATGGGTGCCGCACCGACGGCCGGCAGAGTGGCTACCACAGAGCCCGACTCAAGGTGCACGAGCTGCCATAGGAGTAGCAAACGGAGCTGACCCACTAACCACATGAGACCAACCAGACGAGGACCAAGCCGGCAAAGGCAGCACGAAGCACCGGAAGAGCGTTGTCGAATGAAGGCGCACGCCCGTGGAGAAGACCGAATAGGACATCACAATGCACCGAGCGAAGCCGACCAAGATGTAGCGGGAAGTCTAGGCCGTCATGCTTCGAAACCAGGACACCAACCGCTCCACCACGAAGAGCAACTCCCAGTCACCGCCTTCAAGAAGGAGCACGTCAAGGTGCCGTCAACGCCCAGAACAGGGGAGCATCGGCTTTCGTCGGAGCTTAGGAGGGAGGCGGGAGGGCGAGGGACCACCCCAAAGCCTCCAGGAAAGGGATCGGCGCCAAAGGCGTCGACTTTAGGGCCAGGCCACCGCGCCGGCCAAGGGTTTCCCCCGGATCTCACCCAAATGCCAGGTCTAGCCAGCAAGCACCAGGAGACGGAGGCTGCAACCACCTGGAACCGGCACCGGCACGGACCAGAACGGATCGGCCCGGAACGAAGCTTCGCCACGGAGGCCCGACGGACTGCGAGGCGCCGCCGCTGCATCGTCGTCCGTGACTACCATCCTGCCCGCACAGCGATGAAGGACGCCCACCAGTACCCGCCGATGCCGCCCGCCGTCCAGGCGACGCCGCGCGCCACCGGCCGGGGCCGCCGCCCCGGGAGCCGAAGCCCTCCATCCAGAGAGGAGGCGCCAGATCCCCGCCGCCACCTTCATCGGGGCCACGCGCTAGCGTCGCGGCGCCCTCTGGCAGCGGCGGAGGGGAGGGAGAGAGGGGGAAAGCGCGGCGACGGCGCTAGGGTTGCCCCCGAGTCGCCAAAGAGGGGGCGACGTGGGGAGGGGGGGGGAGGGGGGCGACCTTTTCTTTTAAAGAAAGAGGTAGAATAACTTCTCAAATACTAATGAGAACTGTTTTGAAATGGTAATAGCGGCGGCGGCGGCGCTATGGGTTTGAAATGGTAACCACATCCGGAACAATACTAATGAGTCTGGTGGTACGACTGAGAAGAAATTCCAAATAACTACTCAAATAACGGTCAACTACAAAAACCTAGCGAAATAATGTAGTGATTACTATTGGTAATCAAGTCGAGGCATATATAGCCGGTTGATGATATTAATCGTAATGTTCACACCAGCTGCATACTTGTGTCGAATGCGGCAATGTGACGAGGTCTATAAGGCCACGTATCATCCATGTGAGGCTTTGAATACCACCAAGCTGAAGTGCCTGCAGCCTCCTAGCCACCTATGTCTCCTAGGACGTACAGTCACCATTGATAGATATGACTACTCATACTCCTTTATGAGAATTACTAGTATTTTTTGTCCGTAAGTAGCATGTCGCACCACGTAAAGCTGCAGAATCTTTCTGATGCAGCAAAAGTAGATTCCAACACATGCTTTCATGAACACGCTGAACGAGGACGTGCCCAGTCACATCGGAGTCGCCGCGAAACTAGTTCTGCATCACATAAAAAATATCAATATCGCATGAAAGTCGCTGTAAGTACAAAACTTTCGTCGTCGAAATTAAAGGCCAAACGAGTATTCCTATTTTTATTTATTTTATTGGGTCATAATCAGCGGGCCATCAAATAATAACACAATATCCGAATTTAATTATGCCTAAAAACAATGTCTGTGTCAAGAAAATAAAATAAAACTAAAAACAAATGATGAAAAACTTGCACGCAATTTATACCAAATTTGTATTTATTTTTCTGAATGTGAAAATAGGCGTATAATAGTGCAATTTTGCACTATAGTATAATTTACAAACATATTGTATAATACTTATGTGTATATTTACACACACACACCTAATATTCACACATATAGATAAAGAAAAAGAAAACCAACTAAAACACTTGATAAACAATAATGAAGACTAAAGCTAGTATACACAACTAAAAAGACAAAAATAAACTGACCCAAAAGTAAATTTCAGGCGACTTGCATTTAACAAAACTGGAAAACTGGAAGAAGAAATAGGAAAGGGCAAGAGAAGAGAAGAAGTGAAGGACCAGCGCGTCTGCAAGTGTGAACAGTGACACTGTTGCCTTTTTGCTTTTGGAAGGAGATGATGCGTTAGAAAATATTTACTCCGTTTCTAAATATTTGTCTTTTTAAAGATTCAACTACCGACGGCATACAGAACAAAATGAATGATCTATACTCTAAATTATGCCTATTTATATCTGTATGTAGTTCGTAGTGAAATCTCTAAAAAGACAAATATTTAAGAACGGAGGAAATACAATATAGAAAAGTACCCGGTACTACTTGGCCTAGGATACAGTCATAGTCATACAGGCGGAGTCCATTTGCTATCGTGTCTGAGTTGTGCCTGGCACATTTTTTGAGGTGTTCCCGGTACACCATTAAGCACAGAAAACAATTTTTTTCTTTGTGGTGGGTGTTACTACTAGAGTCAGTTGGACCTGTACCAAGTACACCATGAAACTATCTACGTGTTCCCACGGCACAGGTACCGGTTTCAAACACTTCGAGTCAGTTGGATGTTTGTACAACAAATACTCAAGACCTCACGTCAGAAGAAAATTAATACACAAGACCTGTGCTTCGCACTGCTTCTCACGTGCTGCACACGGAACAACTACTAGTAGATATAATCATACTCCCTTTGTTTCTACTCCCTCCCTCCGTCCGTCCCCGTACGAGGTTAGATCAAACGTTTTAAACTATGACCAAGTTTATAAAAAATAATATTTAAAATATGAAATCAATAGTAGTAGAATCATCGTTCAATATGTTTTCATACCACATATTTTTTTATTGTAAATGTATAGAATGTTTTTAATAAACTTGATCAAACTGTATAAAATTTACTTAGTCGAAGTTAATATATGAAGTAAATAAAAATAAAGGAAGTACTTTTTTAATTAAAATGCATCAACTGCTCCACGCACGTAATCTGGGTGCTGGCATTCAATTTTTTCATTTGGGAACATTGTCTTTTGTACTGATGTTTGCCTGACATTTCCAACGCCACTACGGTACCTCAAATCAGTCTCTTTATTCGTCTGTAGATGCGTCCGAATCTGAAACGTTCACTCGCATTTCAAATATAATTTAAACAAGCCAAACAAATTTGATACAAACCAAGCGATTTTCATGCAAAACTAGACAAAATACAAACATATTGCAATTCGATCGGACTAGTTCACCTAAATAAAAGAGAAACAAGGCGTGGGTGGACCGCTAGCGTGTGTGTCTCAAGCAGCAGGAGCAAAGTAAACACAAAGTTATCCAGTGGGATCTTTTGTGAGCAATGCCTGTACTGGATTTCACAAAAATGCTGTTAAACAGAGAGGTATAGAAGAGGCCACACAACTCTTTACATAAATAATCTGAGGCCTTCACAAAATTTATGCATGTCGGGGGAGCACATGCAGCATCAATGGTGAGAGTGCATGCACCGCAATTGAGTTGTCTCATCGACAGACACTGACCCGCCTGACCATAGTCTTAGCAACTGTTGCATGCACCTCCTGTCGTCTACGCATAGCCCTAGTACCTGTTGCCTACTCTGACTATTTCAGCTGAGCAGCACCTCTGTTTATCTCGGTTAAATGATCTGCTTAAGTATGACGAAACTGCAAATGGCCTGCTGCTGGCAAGACTGCAGCACGAATCTCATCGTGACTGAATGGACCGGATAAGAGGCTGTCGGGACCCCCGGGTGCTATCGCACCTTTCCGTATTTTTTAATGTGTGTTGTGTTTATTTGCGTTGCTAGATTGCTGCGTTCCTTGTGGAATCCCGGTTCTATATAGTCCTTTTGGTCTGGAACTCGTGAATGTATTACTTCTGAGTTGGAAGGGCTCTATACCCGAGGACCATTTGGAGAAGTTTAGAGGTGCTATCCAGGCATACATATGGTCTGCAATTTCTTGGAATTAGAATAGCGAGAGAATCTTTCTCTGCGGCCGACCATCAGTTTAAGGCCTGGTTCACAGGGTGGACCAAAATTTATGAGATAATTAATTCTTGATCCGCAAATGATTACAAGCTTAAGTGTTTGAAGAATCCTGAAGGGATTGTTTGGTTAATCCCTCCCGGTAAATTTTGACTTGTAGGGATTTAATCCCTTTCAAACCCCTTCAAAATTCAAGAAACCAAACAAGGCCTAAGAGCTCTAGGATCGAGCGTGGGAGTTATGCAGGGTCGCCGGTGGACGCCCCACGGGCTTGCGTGCATGCCATGTGTTGCATCTCCAGAGCCGATGACCGCCTGCGCTCATGAAACGAGGTTCCACGGAACCATAGACTCAAACATACAAAGATCATCCATGACACTCTCTGCCTCCGGCGATGTGCCTAGGCCTTAATGACGGTGCCATCTTTACTGATGCAACAGTACCACTCTAGCCCATCTACATGCCGAACTGTGTTGTGTGGCTTTCGTTCCATCTCCTATTTCCTCCCCGTCCCTATCTTCTGCTATTTTGTTGGAATTAGTTTCTTCAAGGATTTGTTGGATTTATTTTTTGCTTTGGTAGGGTGATTACTCCATCACTTCCGCTTCGGTACAACCCCCCTAAACACATCAACGGTCCAGATTAGCCCATACCCCTTCATAAAAAAGGGTAGGATGGGAAATCCAGTGCCCCGCGCCGTAGCACGCCCTAGCGCGCCGTATCACGCCCCCGCGCGCCGTAGACGGCCATACGAAGGTGGGCCCCATCATATGTCTACTCAGCGGCGAGGTCCTGTACGCCGCGTTTTTGGGCGGTCAACGCGGTAAACTGCCCCTCGCCCGCGTTCGCCCGCATTAGTGCGGCGCAGACTGCCGGGCGTCGTTTCGGCATTAACTCCGGCGCCGAAGAGTCTCGTCGACCGCCGCTGTGGCGTGTGGTTTGGCGCGCGGCGTCGGTTCACACGCCGCCTCGGCCCGCCCGCCTTCGCCCCGATCCGCCCGCCTTCTGCCGCCCGCGGACCGCCATCAATGGCTCCAACCACCACCGCCGCCCCCGCTCCCCGCCCCGCCGCTATATAAATCGCCCCACAGCGTCGCCCTCTGCCACTCGCTCGCCCCTCTCCACTCCGCCCCTCTCCGCCCCTCTCGTTCGACGCCGCTCATCTCCGCCCCTCTCCGGCGATGGCGCGCCCCAACCTGACGCTGGAGGAGGCGGAGGAGCTCGCCCACTTCGGCATCCCCGCCGTGCCGGACGTGCGCCTGCCATCGCGGTGGCGCCTGAGCATCGACGGCGTGCCTGTGGCGCCGGTGCCCGAGCCCGGCAGCCACATGTTCGCCCGTGCCGTCGGCCTCTACCGGGCGCGGCTGTCGGCGGCGGCGCTGGAGGACCCTACCTACGCCCCCAACAACCCCGCGTGGCCGGACATTCTCGCCGACGACCACGAGCAGCGCCTGAATGCCTTCGCCGGCCCGCGGCCGCCGGTCAAGCACAACCGTGCCCGGCGGCACCAGCTGTGGGATGACCGCTCCTTCGAGGAGGTCGTCGCCCCGTACCGCGCGCAGGCGGCCTCCGGCGCCTTGCCGGCCCGAACCGGCGCCGGTTTTGGCCTGTTCCGCCATGGCGTCACGCGCCCCACCTGCTTCCGCCACGGACGAGGCGGCAGAGGCGGCGCTGTCCTTCTCGGCGGAGGAGACCGCCGCACCATGGCGCCTCGCCCGGCTCCTCACCCGGCGCGGGACGGCGCTGGGTCTAGCCGTGCACCTCCGCCGGAGCCCGCGGAGGAGCCGGAGCCCGCCCTGTTGGCGGAGTACCGGCGGTTGGCGGCGCAGGACGGCGACCCGGAGGACATGCCGGGGCTGCAGACGGCCATCCGGGAGTCGGAGATGGCCATGCCGCCGCAGCTCGTGCAGGACTACATTCAGGTGGCCGCCATCGCCGATCACCCCGAGGACCCGCCGTATTTTCCCGGGTTGCACGCTGCGATGGCGGACTCCGTTGCGCCCATCGTCGACGTAGGCAGCAGCAGCAGCGACGACTCCGACGCCTCATTTGGCTACGACGAGGAGGACCCCGGCGGCGTCTATGACGAGTAGATTAGGGTTTATCATATGTCGTAGTAATCGTTAGTTTAAATATCGTTGAAGTACTATGTAATCGTTTGAACTGGAATGAAATGAATTTTAATTATGAAAGTTTGTTTGATGAATTTAGTTATTTATTATTTGTGAAATATATCATTTCAAATATTTTGCGGTTCTTAAAAAATTGTATTAAAAATATGAATTACAAATGTGTTGCAAAAATTTGTATCCGTCCGCGGACACCAACGTGAATCAATGCGAAACCCACGTTTTTCATTCGACATAAAGATAATATGTAAACGTTGTAATAAGAGTAACAAAATAATGATGATCATCAATGTATCATAATCTCATATTTAGAAATATAGCTCATATCTCAAATTACAAAATGAGTTCGCTATGCGAAACAAAAAGTTTTGACAGAACCTCTTTATTATAAATAAAAGTTCGACAAAAACCGAGGCATGCCTAGCTAGTACAGTAGTGTGTAGAAGTTATTTTTTCTTCCTCCTTGATAACCGAATAACTTGGTTTTTCACTTCCGACAACATATTCTTCGGCAAAAAAATAATTGAAGCTATCATGGCTTCTCGCCCATCATCAACTGATTCCTGAAAAGTAATTCATTTGTAATGTGAGTTGATATATTAAAAAAACACTTTTTGCATATTAAAATAGACTCACCTGGGAAAATCTACTAGTGAACTTTTCACTGTTCCAGTGCTCAAAGCATCGGAGGAGGAACAAGCCACATGAATTCCTGATTCATAAATTTTACATAAATCAAAATGCATCGCAAAGATAAAACATACATAACGTGTAAGTTCAAACTCACCCATCTTCTTGCTGTGGCATGTTGTATGCAACAATAGGCCATGCCGACACATCCGGATACAGAATAACTAAATTTTCATTTGCATCTCCTATATCTCCTGCTAGTTGTTCTCTCTGCATGTGATTCGTAAATGTTTGAAAAACTGTGTGCATGCCGAGTATGAAAAATACACTTAGGTATAATGGAACATACCAGATCCTCAACTAATTTTCTAGTAGATTCAGACATTTCTACCCATCAAAGAATCTAAAACCTGAAACTCTTTCTTTTGAGTATGCATCACAATTGTAATCCAATGGTTACCGTTCTTGTTAAGAGCGAAATAAGCCTACATGATGATCATCGAAACATGGTCGCAGTAAGCAAGCATTTAAAACAAATTCATGTGTCGTTACAAATAAAAACTTACCTTTGGTTTTTTGAAATATTCAGTCATGCATCTATTAAGTGGTCCATTCATATTGATTTCGTAGTCATTATTGTTGTCGGACTTGTTTGGACGGACTAAATTTGGTCTAGTATTCAAAAGCCATTGAACCCTGCATGTCGGTATTAGGAGACGATCCGCGGCAACTTTCGCGCTCAAGTACGACACATAAGCATCGATGAAATATTGTAAAGTCATATGTGTGTATTTTGTAAAATCATAACAAAGAGACATGAGTTACTTACATCACCAGATAACCATCCATGATTTAGTATGATGGCAGCTCGTTCGGCAGTCAGTACGTCGTTCATGCCACCATTGTATATTGGTAGCTTGTTTTTCTTTTTTGACTTCTCATACGCCCGGACGTACTGCACTGCCGCAGCCACCACTCCATCTGCAGAATAAATGTCAGCAGAGCTCTGTTCGCCAAACAAGTCTGCAGCAAATGTCAAGTATGTTAGCGAGATAACTGTTTATAATACCTAAATTAATTTATAGTACGAAGGTAAACTTACTCGTTTTAAGGGTACGTTTTGCACGCTTAGGCGATGTAATGAAAGGAGACGAAACATTCTTTGAAGGGATTCGTGTTCGTTTCCCAAGAATATGCTCCGTCCTCTCTTCAATAGCGCTACAATCGTCTGACATACCCTGAGACTTATCTTGATCATTTGGTGTTGATTGACATTCCTTCTCATCTGTAACATAGTCTGTCCGTAACGATGATTCTTCCTTCTGTTCTGACTCGTCCGGTAACTGTATAGGGTCCTCTTTGTCACTTTTATAGGCACTGAAGTTCCCTATTGTGTCTCCTTCAGAAAAAATGTCATGGTTGCCAACACCTTTGGGACCTTCCGGCGTGTGCAAGTCATCATAATGAAATTCTTTTCTAAATTTTTTATTGTTCTCACCGAACATATTCTTCTCTTGTTCTTCAAGGTTACCCGGTTTGTAGCGCACTCCGGTTTTATTCATTTCCTCTATCATCCTCTAGAACATAATAAAAAATTTAAGTCATTGGTGCAATTTTTTGAGGAACATAATAAAATATATGAACATGTAATTGATGGGATTGTCACCTCTGCGCATAACTCCGGAAGTCGGAGAATTTCCTTGCGAATCTTCTTTAAATCATTCATAACCCGGTTCATAAAAGGCTTGATGCTCGCGGGAGCATCCGACGTACTATCGTCTTTCCTCTTTCCTGTGATGCTTGATTTTCTGCTACTTGGTTTTTTATTACTTTGTGAATGCTGACGTGCAATTTTTGTCCTTCTATATTCATCAGTAATGTGATCCTCGATCTGCATTATGGGAAACAAAAAATTAGCTATTTTGTACACAATATTAATGGAATTATAAATGAAAGTTTTTAGTACCGTTCCATGACCACGTCCATTGGCGATGTCGTACTTGTCCCTTAACTCAGCACGACTTTCTGTCCAATTTTTCATCAAAGGACTTAACAGTGATAAGGGATCATATTTAGGCCCCGTGGTTGGCTCCACTTTCTCCCAATATAAGTACTGCAAAATAAATAATTTATGTAAGTAAAAGATTTATGACGAGTAGCACATATTACTGAAAAAGCACGCACGAATTCAAAAAACATACCTGAAGCAGCGCAAGGTTTCCAGTTGGCCATTGCCTAACACGGCCGTCTTGCAAAACTTTACCAACCTCCCTCAAACATGTTCGTAACGTGAAGGCGTTAAAGTTCAACTTGCTAATTAGCTTTACATCTTGCACCAACGCGTAGTATTCCTTCGGAATATATACATCAGACATTGGTGCAATTTCAGTTCCTAACAGAACTAGAACCGTCATACGGACGAAGTCATCGTCGCTGGCTTTATCCCTCACAATTTTTTCAATCAAATCATCAATCATTATGTTACCAGATTTTCTGTCGACAAACTGAATCGGTATTTTTTTAATTGCATTCTTTCCTTCAGTGTTAAGAACACCAAAAACATTAACACCTTCATTCTTCAAGCCAAATATAGCAAACACGTCGTCCGGCCTCAGTGAAATAAGACCTTTACTGCCTAATGGTTCTTGTATCATGAATTTCTCATTGTTTGGATTATAACCTTTTATCAAAAAATGCAACAGAAAATCTCTCATTTTGATGGACGGTATAAGCAAAAAATCTTGTAAATTCGTTGCATAAAACGTGAAACGCTGTCCAGTTGTAAGCCTCTCGACGAGGCTAAGCCACTTGTGTACTGAACATGCGATCACACCGTTGATGTCCATACTGCATTAATTTGTTGAGTAAACTTATATTACTTATGTTGTTATAATTACAGTAAAAAGTACTTTGAAATAAAACGTTTTATAAATAACCTGAATTGGTCGGCGATGACCGACCAGTCGTGGGCATCGGGCGGCCGGCGGTGACGACTCCTCGTGTGGCGGCCGGGAGCCGTTTGTGGGCGCGCACAGGTCCTTCTGCGGCGCACGTGGCAGGCTTGGGCGTGCGTGTACGATGAGGCGGCGCAGGGCGATCACGTAGGGCAACAGGCGCAGGGCGACCAGGGGTTGGTGGCTGCGTACGGATCGCAGGGGGTGCGGGCGGCGACGGCGATCGGGGGGGTGTTGGGGGGGTGGGGGGTGCGGGCGTCGATGTGCGATCAGGTGGCGGCGCAGGGAGGCGTGCGCTACGGGCGTAGGGTTCGTCTTTGGCCGGCCCACTCCGCCCACGTAGGGGCACATGCATGGCGGGTTTGAGCGACATGCATGGCGGGTTTGGGCGATCTGTTCGCCCCAAACAGGCGCTGCCTTACCATGTTTAAAAAAAAACAGGTGTTTCACACAGACCGGTACTTATCCTTGTGCATAGATTTGTTTTCAAACTTCACGAAATGGTCTCAATTTTTTTTTGCGAGTAGCAGCATCCGTGGTAAGCATGTGTGCCAAGTTTGAACGAAATCCGACATTCGATGGATTTTCTAGGATTTTACCGTCGAAAATGGCCGAAATACTGCCCGAACGTGACGCAACGTGCGATCGTTGTCGGATTTCGTTCATATTTGGCATGGAGTGATCCCATGACCATGCACACCTCCTCACAAAAGTTGGGTAAGTTTCATGAATGTATGCATGTACGACGTGTACAAACGTAGGTGTTTCACAAAGACCGGTAGTTATGCTTGTGCATAGATCTGTTTTCAAACTTCACGAAACGGTCTCAATTTTTTTTTTGCGAGTGGCAGCATCCGTGGTAAGCATGTGTGCCAAGTTTGAACGAAATCCGACATTCGATGGATTTTCTAGGATTTTACCATCGAAAATGGCCGAAATACTGCCCGAACGTGACGCAACGTGCGATCGTTGTCGGATTTCGTTCATATTTGGCATGGAGTGATCCCATGACCATGCACACCTCCTCGCAAAAGTTGGGTAAGTTTCATGAATGTATGCATGCACGACGTGTACAAACGTAAGTGTTTCACAAAGACCGGTAGTTATGCTTGTGCATAGATCTGTTTTCAAACTTCACGAAACGGTCTCAATTTTTTTTTGCGAGTGGCAGCATCCGTGGTAAGCATGTGTGCCAAGTTTGAACGAAATCCGACATTTGATGGATTTTCTAGGATTTTACCGTCGAAAATGGCCGAAATACCGCCCGGACGTGACGCAACGTGCGATCGTTGTCGGATTTCGTTCATATTTGGCATGGAGTGATCCCATGACCATGCACTCCTCCTCGCAAAAGTTGGGTAAGTTTCATGAATGTATGCATGTACGACGTGTACAAACGTATGTGTTTCACAAAGACCGGTAGTTATGCTTGTGCATAGATCTGTTTTCAAACTTCACGAAACGGTCTCAATTTTTTTTGCGAGTGGCAGCATCCGTGGTAAGCATGTGTGCCAAGTTTGAACGAAATCCGACATTCGATGGATTTTCTAGGATTTTACCGTCGAAAATGGCCGAAATACTGTCCGGACGTGACGCAACGTGCGAGCGTTGTCGGATTTCGTTCATATTTGGCATGGAGTGATCCCATGACCATGCACACCTCCTCGCAAAAGTTGGGTAAGTTTCATGAATGTATGCATGTACGACGTGTACAAACGTAAGTGTTTCACAAAGACCGATAGTTATGCTTGTGCATAGATCTGTTTTCAAACTTCACGAAACGGTCTCAATTTTTTTTGCGAGTGGCAGCATCCGTGGTAAGCATGTGTGCCAAGTTTGAACGAAATCCGACATTCGATGGATTTTCTAGGATTTTACCGTCGAAAATGGCCGAAATACTGTCCGGACGTGACGCAACGTGCGATCGTTGTCGGATTTCGTTCATATTTGGCATGGAGTGATCCCATGACCATGCACACCTCCTCGCAAAAGTTGGGTAAGTTTCATGAATGTATGCATGTACGACGTGTACAAACGTAGGTGTTTCGCAAAGACCGGTAGTTATGCTTGTGCATAGATCTGTTTTCAAACTTCACGAAACGGTCTCAATTTTTTTTTGCGAGTGGCAGCATCCGTGGTAAGCATGTGTGCCAAGTTTGAACGAAATCCGACATTCGATGGATTTTCTAGGATTTTACCGTCGAAATTGATCGAAATTCGTCGTAAATTCATAGAAAATTCATAAGATGTCCGATTGATTCAAAATTTGGCATGCATGCTTGTACTATTGATAGAATGCAACATAAAAAAATTCAGGCCGTTTGAAGCATGTAAAAAAAACATAGTCCTATACGGACCCTTCATTCCTACCCGAACGGCTTCTCGTGAACAAGGGTATTTTTGGACCATCTTCAGAATGGCATCAAATGTTGCCAGTTCGTTCATATGCTTATCCTAGTACCTTACAACAAATTTGAACTAAATCAGACAAGTAACGCACGTTGCGCAACGTCCGGTGAGTATTTAAGGAATTTATCGTCGTAAATTCATAAGATGTCTGATTGATTCGAAATTTGGCATGCATGCTTGTATTGTTGATAGAATGCAACATAAAAAAATTCAGGACGTTTGAAGCATGTCAAAAAAAACATAGTCCTATACGGACCCTTCATTCCTATCCGAACGGCCTCTCGTGAACAAGGGTATTTTTGGACCATCTTCAGAATGGCATTAAATGTTGCCAGTTCGTTCATATGCTTATCCTACTACCTTACAACAAATTTGAACTAAATCAGACAAGTAACGCACGTTGCGCAACGTCCGGTGAGTATTTAAAGAATTTATCGTCGTAACTTCATAGAAAATTCATAACATGTCTGATTGATTCGAAATTTGGCATGCATGCTTGTATTGTTGATAGTATGCAACATAAAAAAATTCAGACCGTTTGAAGCATGACAAAAAAAAGTTCTTGATTGTTGACGGATCTACCGTAGTAAACTGATGTACGTAATGCTTTATCAATGACAAAGCATCGCCTGCACCATCACAGTATGATAGGACCGCCACAATAAAGAACTTAGCACTGTTAACGGATGAGTCTATTTAAGTCGGTCAATCAAGACTTATGAAAGCAAGGTGGGACTATTAACAAGAATTCACTACGCACGGCGGTTACCGCTGCACGCGGCGTGCACAGGCCGGTTTATGCCATCATTAGGCGCACGCATCGTCGGCGCAAATCGGCCCAGTAGGCCTGGCGAAGCCGCTGCTGGAGCGGCCCACCTCCGCCCGACCGGCAACGTTCGCCGCGCCTGCAGCGGCGCAATCTTTAGTACCACCTCGCCGAGCGAGGGCGCGTTGGACCGGTTTAAATACCCCCACGCCCTCCTACCTAATAAGTTATCTGTGTTTATGCCGTCTGTCGCCCGTCCACGCCGTCTGTCGCCCGAAGGGGCGGTTGTTACTTTTTTTAAGTTTTAAAACAAAAACGAATGAACGCCGCTGATCGCCGGCTACTGGTAATTCAAGAACGGCGCTGTTCGCCGGCTACTGCTACAGCAGTTTAACTAAAAACATCGCACAGTAACACATTAAAATACCATTCATAATGTATCATCAGCATAATGCCATTGTCTCACATTAAAACAAATAAGTTTATAGCGATAATCCATTACTACAACGAAACAATTCAACATTTTTAATATAACATAACTTCATATCTTTATTCAAATGGTCCGTGCTTTGCTCATCATGCCATGTTCCTGCATAAAAAGACATGATCATTTGTGAAAATTTCATAAATACCTAAATGAATAACATAACTCAATTGAGAAAAATAAAACACGTACTTAGGATTTTGAGGACAATTGTTTTTAAAGTGACCTTTTGTTCTGCATAAGCTGCATAGCCGTGTTGGAGTTTTTTCGTCAAAAGCTTTTGGTCTACCATTTTTAGTCACGTCCGGATTGTCCTTAGAATGGCCTTTACTGTTTTGTTTGGGTGCCCCTTTGGTTGAAACTTTCACTGGATCACCAACCAACACATGGTCTTGATTTGGCTGAAATGCATCATCCTTCGCAACCTTATGTTGACTCACATACTCACTCTCCTCAACATCCTTGTTCGCTATTATATCCTCCAGACAAGCCTTCAACTTGTCGAATAAAAATGGTATATTACATGCGACATGAGATGCTTCTGCACATAATATAGTCAACTCACTGTACTTAGCTCTCTGCTCAGTACCAGCCCATCCCCATGCAAACAGATCACTGGTGCGCTTAACGGGTAGCCCACCTCTAGCATTTTTGGTGAATCTGCGCAGTACTAAACACTTTGGTATTTCACGTAAGCCCAGCTGCGTGAGCACGTAAAGAATATGTTTGCAAGGGAGACCTTTGCAACTCATACTTTTACAACTGCACTTCACTGTTTCTTCAGAATTATCCGGTGCATAGTCCACCTTGAATATGAGATCGCTATTATTCTTCCATGCCACTACAAACCTCTGACCGGTTGCTCCTCTTAGTCTTTCAACGATTTGAAGCTCCCCTGCCTTCTTCAAATCTTGCTGCAACATGTAAAAGTTTCTCGCAGTAAACTCACGGGTAGCGGCTTTCTCAATGTGCTTAAACTCATCGAGAACTGCTACTGGGAGTGTCAGTGTGGCCCTGCAGTCATCATACGCCTCGTTTTCACGTAAACGAACGATACAGTTCTCGTAGTGCACAACCATATCAACGATGGTCATACCAGAGTCAAGATGCATATGGAGGCACGAGTTCAGATTCTCGCTCCTCTGGTTACTCCGCATCCCAAGCAAGAAAGAATCCACCAGAAAGATATGACGCTGCCCAAAGCCTACGCAGCCATGTCTTAGTTTTCTCCGACTGCCATTTAGCTGTAAACGCTGCCCATCTCTCCTCAAATACTGTATGTGTAGTACTATAGTAAAGAAGAGCCCTGAACTCCTTCAGAGATTTATGATGAAGGTGTTTCTGCATGTTCTTCTCGATGTGCCACGAACAAAGTCGATGCCACGCGTCCGGAAGGACCTTCCTTATGGCCCTTATCATCGCTGCGTCTCCATTAGTTATTACAGATCTGGGCTTCTTCTGACAGTGAGCTCTCAAGAATGTCTGCAGCAACCAAACATACGTATCTTCCGTCTCGTCAGACACAATAGCACAGCCGAACACTGTCGTGCAACGGTGATTGTTGAGCCCCACGAAAGGTATAAACGGCATTCCATACCTGTTCATCTTGTACGTGCTGTCGAAGACGGTCACATCACCGAAGTCAAGATAATCCCGACGTGACTGTGAATCACACCAGAACAGGTTTTTCAGCCTGCCTTCACCGTCAACTGTGTGCTCAAAGAAAAAATCTGCATCCCTGTCCTTCCTGGTCATCATGATCCCAATGGCAGTGTCAGCATCACCCTTTGCAAGCAATTTCATCTTCTCTCTGTAACACATGTTATAAAGCTTTCTCCTCCCAAAACCAGCCTTAGCATACGACCCGTACCTGCTGACGAAGTTGTCAAAAATAATGTGCTTTCTGATCCCAGCTCCTGACATGGCTAAAATCTCAAGCTTCTGAAATTCCTTAATCCGATTATGTGACCGGAGATACGTAACTTCGTCTGGTCTAGCAAGAATGTGACTATGAACATCGCTGAAACTGCTGACATACCAAATTGCACGCTGACTATCAAGCTTCACTGTTAGATGGGCTTCACACAAGCAACGACTCTCGGGTCTGAGCCTCCGGGTCCTCCCTTCCATGGTACAAAACTTGGCCTGTCGTTTTCCAGCCCTAGAACACAAAAACCGCCTGAAGCGCATAGCTCTGTCAGCACCCTTTTTCCATCTCAGTAAGTCCCTTCTGATGCTGAACCCACGTTCCTTCGCGTGCGCGTTATAGAAATCGTACGCCTCCTCTTCAGACCTGAACGTCATGGCCATCACCTTCCAATGCCTGTCAAGCGACTCTTGCTAAAATTCATCGTATCCAATGTCAAAATTACACTCATCACCAACGTTATGGTCATCATTTTCGCTTGTGCCAGCAACGTGTCCCTGCATAAATTATACATACAACCAATGTCAGTCAGTTGATGTACGACGACTCAGATATATAACTTCTCTTCAAAGCTTACTTTGCTCGAGCTCTCGTCATAAGATGCATCGACATCGCTCTGGTTAATATAATCATCGACATTCCACTCATAGTACCCATCCTCATGCAGCTGCGCACATGTTCAATAATATATGTCAGTCTTAATAAGGTTGTTATGTCATTGCATGGTCTCATTAGTTTTGAACTTACCTGGCTACCGCTTTCAGCATATGAATCATCTATATCCATATTCTCATTGTGATCATCCTCATCTACCTGTATGAATAAAAAAATATACATGTCAGTTTCTTTGAATATGTTCATAATTCATGTCTTTGTCATACTTGATGCCACATACGTTGCCACTGTAAGATTCATCCATACTCATATAGTTCTCCTCGACATGATGATCTACATTCAAAGACGAGGATCCATCTTCACTTCCCCAATCATTGCTGTCATAACCCGTCTCTTCCTCCATCTATACATGACGTTTATACATAGAGTTAGATCAAATGAAACCTCACATATAACACTGCTCCACATATAATCATCAAAAATTTAACCAGTTTCATTGCAATTTGCTTAATGGTACGTCGCATCTCGTTGCAATGACTAAGCTCTTAATGTGATGTTATCTCGCCTACCTCCTGACTGTCGTCCGAAAGGTCACGATCGTCCATGGTCGCCGGTGACGGAGGCGACACGTGGACGTCGCGGGGGCAGGCGTCGGCGTGGCAGTCGGCGAAGACAGCGCGTGCCCAGGCGACGATGCCGCCGACAAAACTTGAGCAGCGGCGCCACCGACGGAGGGATCTAGGGTTCGCCGCCGCCGGCCGCTACGCGATCGTACACGGGCGGGAGTCGCGCGATCTGCGCCGAACCGTTTTTTTTTCTTCTCACGAACAGGCGACGTGGCGCGTGCGGGCCTACACGGGCGGCAGTCGTGCGGCGTATGCGGGCGGTCTATACGGCGTACGTGGGGCGCTCCGTACGGCGCCCACCCGTACGACATGTGAAATGACCCCCCTACCCCTTATACGTTTTGGGGGGGGGGGGGGGGTGTTGTACCGAAGCATGGCTCTTACTCCATTGGGAAATGATATCCTGCATTCAGGGTTCAAGCTCGTTGGTTGCCACACTTTCCTGTACACGGTGGCCGACTGTCCCAGTGCCCTCGACACCATGTCAGTTCCACTATACTCTGTTCTTTCTCTTCCACGTCCACAGGAAGTTAGAATTCCTCAATTTCAGGTAAGAAGTTTTTTCTGTTTTTATTATGTCCGGCTCGGTTATTTTTCTGAGTAGAGAATAAAATAGACTGAAATTGTGTGGAAGATGTATATACCCAAGGAATTGAAATGGACAAAGTAGAGGCACGTTATCATAGAAAGAAAAATGCAGCCGTCACTCTGTGAATCTTCAGTGGTAAGCTCGATAGTTGGTTCCAGATTACAAGTAAATCAATAATCACAAGTCTTATTGTAATACCAAGAGGCCTCTGACCTGAAAATCTTAAGGTATAGCATAAAATTGTTCTTGCAATCATAGGCTAACCGGCAACTTTCATGTTCTAAGTATTTAGGCCGTTTTCTCTCCCAACAAAAGTATGTTTTCCTGTTACCTTGCTACGTAGACCGTCTGCGGCATCTGTATTGCCGATACATGGATCACTCTCTAAGCCAACATATATGTGCAACTACCGATAACAGTTTGAAGGCCCGGAGACACAAAATAATGATGATTGTTTGTGTTTCAGCTTATTATAATTTTGCATGGCCATTTCTGCTAAATGTTGTACTTCGTGCTAGACCTATGACAATAATTCATGATAAGTGGTGATTATTAGGTCAACTTATGTAAATACTACTCCGTCTGATCTATAATATGTGACGCAGTTTTGAACTAAGGCAACCTTAGTTCAGAATTGCGACACTTATTTTGGATCGGAGGGAGTATCTTTTACTTGGTGCCTACATGTACCTTAAATCAGTGTTACAGTTAAGAGAGACATATATTGATTCAGATAACAACAATAGAATCATGCATGAATTGATAATTTCATTCTGTTTTTCAAATATGCTGATGTTGCTCATAGATTGGTTCTTGAGCCGATTTAGCTTTTCAATGAGTGGTTCGACACGATGCAGTTCAGAGTTTAAGCCAGTAAATGAGATTTCTGCACTTCCATTTCTGTAGGTCTTACAAAGATTTCATAATAGATAAAACTATGTTACAAAGTCAGACTGCTTCTCACACAATGGAACTACACAATTGTATTTATCTTGGCCTTTTTTTTTTTTTTTGTATAATTTTGCAGCCTCGAATTTTGTAGTACTCTCATCAATGATATAACTCAGCTTCGGATCTATTTTTATATTATGTTAGGTCAAAAAATGGCAGATATATACTGTATTTTAGCGTTATGGAAATTTATCCTCTTGTTGTAGGTTTCTCAATCTTACTCCAAGTATAGCTGAAATCAAGCGTACTGAGTTTAGGTCATTTTGGTTATATGCTATGCTGATGCGTTCTTTTTGGTTCAAATTTCAAAAGAACGCTTATCAAATGTCGCCACGAATAAATCATCACCTTCTTGATGTTTCAGTTCTGATAAATTCTGTTTTTGTGCTTTCAAGTTGTGAAGGCTAATCGGTTGTAGAATTTCATGTGCCACAAATCCTATGGTGACCATTGTTTCTCTTATGAACAAATGTTCAGCTCTATAACAAAACATGCCTTGCTGATAAAGTTTATCATATAGTATGTTGCAGATTCTCCTTGGATCATAGGTATTGTAAATCAACCAAAGAGTTCTGAGACATCAGCGCAAGTTGGCAGTTGGCACACTACAGCAGTAGGTTCAGCAACTATTGAGATGAGTCGCTTGATGCTAGAGTAAATATGGTGAATGTCAGACCTCTCTTCACACCAATCTTATGAAATATATTCAAGTTGCCTACCCGTAGGGCAAAAATGAAGATATATTTTGACAACAATTTTGCTTTTCTTTTACAGTCTTGAGTATATGAAGATGGATCTATGCTTTTGTCCTAGGAATATGTTGTATTTCTTCTCCAACATAATAAACATCTTAAGAGAGAAAAAATATATTGCTTCTGTGATGCCCATGTTTCAGATTTGGTGCAGCGAGCGCATGAGAAAAACATGCTGCGATAAAAAACTGCGCAGCAAAGCGCGCATGTATCCTTCTAGTCCAAAGCGAAACGCGCGCCATGATACAAAAGATTCCACAATTTTCACAAGTGTAAACATAGACCTGATCTGACATCTGAGTCCGGTAGTCGTCAATAAAATTGCGTGCATCCACTAGCTAGCTTTGTTAATACAGGGTCAACTTGTGATATCTATACCTAATACCTATACCTATATATATCTACCTAATAATAAACCGGCTATCGCTTCTGGTCGTACGTCGTCAGCGATTTTGCAAAAAGTCCCTCGGTTTCTGTGAATTCAACCCGCAGTCCTGTTCTAAGTGAAGATTTAAGAAAACGTTTCGTTTTTATACAAAAAAACCCTGCGTTAGTTTGAATTCAACCCGCGATCCGGTGGCTCATTTGCGGGTCAAACGTTGCGCGAAGAAAAGAGAGGGGATCGCGGGCGGAGCTATTGGCGGTGGAGGAGATCCTCACCGGCGGACGTCGGGAGTGGGCGCGCAGCTAGGAAGGGCGGTGCTGGGTAGCTCGTTCCGGCGGGGGTCGCCGGCGTCGAGGTGGCGAGGTGAGGCCGGGGTCGGGCGCGGCGACGGCGAGGCGGGGAGGCGGCGCTGCGCTCGGGAGATGCGGCCGTGAAGCGGCGGTGCGCTCGGCCGCCGCATTAGGCGACGACAGCGAGGCGGGGAGGAGGCGCTGCGCTCGGGAAATGCGGCAGCGAGGCGGGGAGGCGGCGCTATGCTCGGGAGATGCGGCAGCGAGGCGGGAAGGCGGCGCTGCGCTGGGACGCCGCATCAGGCGGCGGTAGGGAGGCGGGAGGCACGCGCAGATGAAGGTGGAGAAAATGGAGAGTCGACCGGGGCGAGGAGTTCGCCGGCTCAAAGCCACGGACCACGACGGCGCAAGCTTGCAGGGGGGCGGTGGTCATGGCGGGGAAACGGCGCTCTGCTCGGGCGTGGCATGCCTCCTCTGCTGCTCGTTCTTTCTTTCTTCCCCAACTCCTTCTCTCTTGCACGTCGTTGTCCTGCTACCCACGCAGCAAAAGATCGAGGAAGAGGCGGGAGTCGGGTCAATCAATCTGTCGAACGCGGATGAGAGGCATGATTTAGAACCATGGTTCAGCCGAACCTATGCTCCACGCCGTACGATTCAACATCCTTCTACATGTGGATCCGCACCATGCATGTCAAATCCATCCAACACTTCGTTTCATGCATTATTTAACACGCAAACATCTCCCATCCATGCATATTTTAATCAAACATGTACGGATCCTCATGAACAGAAATCAATGGTGTGGAGCGTAGGTTTGGCTGAACCATGGTCCAGTAAAACATTTTCGCGGATGCGGCACTCCCTGTTCCATCTAGATCAACGGGCTGCAGAGGGAGGTGGAAGAGGAGCCACGACCTGGAGCAGGAGGCTGCCGGAACGCATCTGACTGCGACTGATTTATCCATGAGCTGGAGGATGAGGTATTCACCTCTAAAATCACTATTATGTTTTCCCCGTTTCCATCAGAATATGGAATACCAATATACTCCTCTCACTTGGATTTGATTATGAAAGAAGTATAAATACTTGCACCGAACTGTATGATTTGTTGAGCCAAGTGTTGCGTCTGATATGGCATGTTTATGCTTTTAGGGAAGCGCACCTCTGAAATTCACAGTTTTGAAATTCAAGTTAAGAAAACGTTTCATGTTTACATAAAAGCCCCTGGCCGCTTAATTGACCGGATTCACCACGGCGGCTTATCCTTTCCCGTCCTCCACCGCAGGGCACGCGCCGCCGCGCGGCGCCGTTTGCCGTCGGCTTCCTCGCCGCAGGAGCCAAGAGGCGGGCGTAGGCGTCGCCCGAGCCCAGGAATGGGGTGAGGCGTAGCGGCTGGCGTTCGCGAATCCATTCCCGGCGGCGTCGGCGGCTTCCGGCAAGGAGGCGAGGGAGCTCGGGGAGATCCGACGGGGGCCTGTCGCCGGCGAGGCGAGGCCGAGGCAGCAGCACGCGGTCGCGAGGAGGCGGGGTCTAGGAGGCGCAGGAGGATGCCGGCCGGTGGCGCTCTGGCGAGGGCTTGGCGAGGGCGGCGGCCGGCGTGCTCGCTTGGGAGGATGGAGGCCGCCTCGCCGGGACTCGAGCACGGCAGTACCACGTCAGGCCGTTGCCGATGGCGCCGCGGCCGGGGCGGTGGTTTGACGGCGATGCGGAGGAGGTGCTGGCCTGGAGCCAGCGACGGCGGCTGCAGCGGGACGATGCAGGTGTTAACATCTTGCTTCAGGGGGCTGCGGGCATGGGCGGCGCCGTGCTCACGCGGGAGATCCTTGTCTGATTTCGATCGAGTTGCAGAGGGACAATGCAGACGTCAACAGGTACTATCTGGACGGAGCAGCTTGACGACGCCATGGTCCTTGTGCCAGCCCAATCCTAGCTCACACGCATGCAGCAACCCGAAACTCCAAGGTCTGCACATAGCTGCACAACGGTCAGCAAGCCGCGTGAGCATCTCCACTCACGATTCAAACTATGTAGTTGTATGTTCAGGTTTCCATTATTTTTCAGTTGAATTCAGTTGCAGATTCATCCAACTCATCTCCATTGCCACACACAGAAAGGCTTACATTTTGATTTTGGTTCAGTTTAGTTCAGATTTTCATTATTCCAATTTTGATTTTGGTTCAGTTTTGGTCAGGTTTTCATTATTTTTTCAGTTGAATTCAGTTGCAGATTGATCTCATCTGTGAACACAATGATCCATTGCCTCTCTCTCTGTTTGTGTGCATGTGCATCGTTGGTGAAGTAACCTGGGCAGTAGTGTTTGAGATCGTTGGCGAGGGACTACTATGGCGAGCTCGGCGTGAGCAACGATGCCGGCAGGGTGAGATAAAGAACACGAACTGAATGGTATGGCTCAGTACTATTGGGCTTGGCATTATTTTTCCAGCGAATTGGCGGGTTTCTCTGAGATGAATTAAGTGCACCAAATATATGCATCTAAATTATTGTAATCTTTAGCGCTATGTATTACGTCTAAAAATGGAAGCTCAAAACTGTCTTCTGAGAGTAGTTTAAAGTTGGTAGATGTTTCAGGCACCAAATCCACAAGAATTATATTTGCTAAATGAGGCATAAACATGATCAGTTAAACTGATTCAGTTTTATGCTTAGAAACCAAATCAGTTAAATGAGAGGCATAAACATGATCAGTTATTAGTGGTAATGTTTGTCTCTGTGTTTTGTCTTTTTAAATATGTGCCTAGGCCTCTATGTTAACCAATTCCAAAAACATGCCTGAAAAAATCTTCTGCATAAGCTAGGAAATCTACAAATCAATTATCTATAGACTATTTGTCAATACTTCTCCAAGATCTGAACATATACCATATTTGCTGACCGATTTTATTACTAACTAGCAGATTCCTCATGGTCAAGGGATTTGATTGGTAAGTGATGGAAAAAGGAGGCAACGGGAAATAGAAGGATTTTGGAAAGATACTTTTTTCTTTGTAGAATTTTTAACTGTGACCTGATAGTTAATAACTGAAGCCTTGTGTGTGTCTTGTTCTTAAGTTTTGCACAAGCAGCAGCTGCAGCGCAAGCTGGTGCATCCGTCGTACAAATATTTGTGAGACGTATTCGAGTAAATTTACCATGTTCTGTTTTCATTACCCCGCGCAAAAATGTAGATGTTATGCTCACCAAGGACCATAAACTATACTGGATTGGGAAAATGATCACTCTGGTGACCCGGAGATAGATGAAGCTTTAAAGAAGGGAGAAGATGCTGGGCTTGCCTTGGTTAGCAGCAATTACCATTTCATTTTTGCGTTTAATAGCATACGCTAATATCTAGAAACAGGGCTTCTTTACTCTGTAGTCCTACAATTTTTAATGTTCCTGGTGTCACTTTCCCCAGTACTCTTCTGTAGGTGTGTTTTGTGCTAAAAAGTGAAAATTTCAAACGTTTGGCAGTCACTACCAGCAAGTCATAGCAGTGACTATTATTTTAAATAGAATATGAAATCGAGCTTTCAGCTGCATCTTTTAGCATCCTAGCGCACTCATCAACTTGAGAGTTACCACTGGGTCACTTTTCTCAAGAAATCTGAAAGAAGCGAGGATTCTCAAGTAAGATAAGTCTGCTTACAAAAATTTGCCTACTGGAAAGTAGATAAGAGACTCGTGAAGTAAGAAGACATGCCTACATATTATAAATAGCAGGCTTCTGACTTCTCTGATTCTTGAAGCCTTGAGGCTGTGAAACATCTATGCTAGGTCGCCACACTTCTGCCACCTTCATTTGATGAGGTACATTCAGATTCGATTTGTTTATTACTTTATGGATGCTTCTCTTCTCATTACAGTGCTGGGAAATTTGATGAGAAATTATCTTCTCTTTGATGGTCCAGGTTCAGCATTCACTGCTATGAACGAAGAAGGCATAGATTTGCCTCATGGAATTGCCAGTAGACTCGTAGTGAGAACGAGTAAAAATCTACGATAGGCAGTACATTATTTTGAAGCTACATGGAAAGCAAAGTAAGCACATGGATCCCTCCTTTGATATTCTGATGGTATGTTAAAAAAAAGTATGGTCCATTTTGGAAGCCACAATGTGCCAGCAGCTCAGCATAGAACTGGTCAACGTACTGTGCGAATCCTGCTGTGCTATGTGAAAATTGTTGTTTAGCCACCAAAAGAAATTGTTCCACAAAAAGTATGATGTTATATTAATCATGAGAGCGATTTTAAATTGCGTGCGATTTGGCCGCAATCACTCGCGATTTTCATGCAGTACAAAATCACAGGATATGGCGGTAGATCGCGCCGACTTAGGCTACAATTTCATTGCAAATTTGTTTGCCATTAAATCCTTTCTTCCGCGTTTTTGATCAGTGATCATGAGTAACAGTACTAAATTTTCAACTGATCTGGAGGTGCATGTTTCATCATTGTTATCATTTTTGCTTACTGAGTGCTTGTTCATTTTTTTAATTATATTGATGCTATGTGCTTGTGTCGAAAGAATTAATATAATTTCTGTTTTCCATATTGATAAACAGCTCCCTTGACAAGCACAACTATAGTATGCTACTCACTGTGTTGTTTACTTATTTTGCTATTCAGTACACGTGAGATTCTTTTTTGGACTTCACAAGAAGAGTAAAAATTACTGATTTAGCTTCTACGCAGGTTGTATCTCGTTCGTGGGAAGATCATAAATTGATTGAGCCTGATGTGTCACCTTATTTGAACTCTGTGTTGTCAGATCTTTTTCAATTGAAGCGTGATCATCTGTGAAGTACGCCAAGAATTACGACAACATCAGGCCATTTGAGAGTGGGGGTTAAACTTCACTGGAGTTCTTCTCCCTTAAATCTTAATGCAGCCTTTTTATCACATTTCCTATTGTGTAGTTGGTGACAACGAGGAATTGTTATCCACTTGAGAAAATAAAGATCAAATCGATGATGCTCTCAAAAGTAAAATGACTTTCTGAGCTAGATAGTGACATTGTGAGCACCAATATAGAACTTATAAACCTTTTTGCATGTTTGTTATAATGATCTTTTCATTTTCCTTTGTATATTAAACTTGACAATATTATTCTGCTTTACTTCAATCGTTACTTTTTATGTGTTTGCAGTATGACTGTATGGTTCTCACTCAATGTAGAGGCCCAACAAACCTTTTTGAAGTAGGAATCAAAAACTACAATTGAGCGGGTAGTTCGGTGGCACCGACATCCAGCTAAAAGTTTATAGGAGGGTTAGTAAAGCATATTTGTTCATGAGGAAATATGCTAACAAAACATTGAGTCAGAGTGCAACTCAAATGCTTTTAACAAAAAAATTGTCGCTTTTCCATGTTTGTTCTTATTATTTTTTAGTTGGCATTGATATGCAAAAGAAAATCTTGTTGCTTTTTTGCCCTCTCATCGACCATTGTATTTGTGAGTCATATCAGTCTATGTAAAAGAATTCAATACCTTATGTTTTGTATATTTGGGAATATCTAAAGGCGTGGTGTTTCATATAACTGTATGCTATGCTGCCTATGCCTTTCCTCGTAGCCTTAGTATGGTCGTCGTTTTCTCTTTCATATACTTCATCTTAAATTAAAAAATATGAACCATTGCATTGTGCTAAAATTTATAATTATTATTTGACTTATTTATAGGCAATAGTTCTTCTAAAAAAATGCAAATTTCGTGTAACAAGCTAAAATAGAATCTTCTCTGTTGCAGTTGGGAACATGTCACATGACTACTGAGCTGGCATTATTTGCAAATTCTATAGTTGACAATGTCGATGTGTATCTTTGACACCATTCATTTTGAACCACCAAATAATAGAAGTTGTTTGATTGGTAAAATGTTTTTCAAGTTTCTAAGCACACGCTTATTTATTTTGTTTTTCCTGTAACACATGGTCTTTTGTGCTTTTACAAAATGACGAACCACTAGAAAACAACTAAAATTTGTATGCCCCGTTGCAACGCACGGGCCCTTGTGCTAGTATAATATTAAAGGGAGGATTGTTTCTCCAACTTTTTGGGTTTACAGTGGACCCCACATAATATTTCGTCCGTCTAAACCTACTCCCGATTTGTTTTCGCCTAAAAATTAACGTACAAAGCCGAAATAAGCCGGCCCATTAGGGGAAATTGTCCAACAAAACAAAAAGGTTGCCCCGCCCAGAGTCGAACCCGGGCGGCCAGGTTGAACAACAAGCACGGGCCCTTGTGCTAGTATAATATTAAAGGGAGGATTGTTTCTCCAACTTTTTGGGTTTACAGTGGACCCCACATAATATTTCGTCCGTCTAAACCTACTCCCGATTTGTTTTCGCCTAAAAATTAACGTACAAAGCCGAGATAAGCCGGCCCATTAGGGGAAATTGTCCAACAAAACAAAAAGGTTGCCCCGCCCAGAGTCGAACCCGGGCGGCCAGGTTGAACAACAACAACTGCTAACCACTACACTATAGAAGACCTTGAGTTCAATTGGCAGCGCGACACATTAAATTAAATGCACAACGGTGCCACATTTAAGACCAAAATGAATTTTCTTTTAGAAAAAGTGAACATATTTTAGAAGCGAATATTTAGTAAGGTTGTGAATAAAAATTAAAGTCAAATTTGGTTTTTCAGAAGATTTTTTTAAACCTGATGTTTATTTAAACACGGACAAATTTTTAAAACTAGGATACTGAATGTTTTTTTCGATTTTGCGAACATTTTTAAAAACACAAATATTTTTTGAAGTTTGAATTAGAAAACACAATTTTTTCAAAACGTTATTTTTTTAAACTAAGATATTGTAGCTAACATTTTTTAATCTGTACCTACTAATAATAAAACTGGGTGAATTTTGAAAATATGCCCACGGATGTATTGTTTTAGTTCAATTTATGTTCGAAAAGGGATCTTTTTCTCCATCGCATCTTCACGTACGACCAGCCCTCGCTCAGCCCAATGACACTCGTCACAATGCATGAGGAGTCCAACTAAGGTTTCATGTTTTATGTGACACAAATTATTGAATTTATATGATAACACATACATATATTATGTTTTTCCCTATTATATTAGCCGGATGATAAAAAACTCTTTTTTCAACGCTATTGATCTCGTCAGACACGAATGATGCTCAGTGATCCAGCTATTGGACCTGACCAACCTTGATTAGTGATAACTAGTACTGTGACCACCGGCTACGAGGACGACAAAGAGGACAAGCGAAAACATGGGTCCAATGTCATATTGAAATGGAGGATGTGGACACGAGGATGAGGTATTCGTTATGTTTATTATGTTACGGGCATTAGGGTGATGTCTTTAGCCATGCTCAGTGGATAAAGGCCGTGTGAGAGTTGTTTTCACCCGTTGCAACGCACGGGCATTTTTGCTAGTAAGTACTTATTTCCCAACCACTTGAAGACTAGCAATCATCCTTGGCATTGCCTATGGTTGTCTACAAGCTGATAATCTGTAAATCGTAAGTCAAATCTCAAAACCAAGTTTGTTCATTGTTGTATACGTGTAAGCGCCGGCGACCGGAGATGGCAAGCGACTCGCGCGTCCGTGTCGTGAGTGTTGGGGATAATAGCTAGAGGAGGAAGAACACAGATAGTTTTGGTGACCGGCCGCACACACAGCCTCAACCTTTTCTCCACTTCTATTTCCCTCGGGCTTACAAGCAAATATGGTAGTCTTTAAGTAGCGGGAGCGGATTAGGAGCACTCGGGTGCTCCACCCCCTATATTCAAAAATAATCTAATAAATTGAAAAAAGGGTAAAAAATCCCAGAACTTTTTTAGAATTCAATATGACTAGGTAATGTACTAGTATAAAATTTTTGGCCAAGGAATTATTCCCGTTGACTTCAGGGCAAAAAAAACAAATTTATGACGACGTTATAGCATGAATAGTAGTTTTATCTAGCATTTTTTGGGAAAACTTTGATCCCGGGATGCAATGAAGGTTATTCCATGTTTAATATTTTTATACGAGTGCAATACTTGGTCATGTTTCATTCCATAAAAAGTTCCGGGACTTTTTAATTGTTTTTGAATTATTAATATTTTTTTGAATATCGGGGTGCGTAGCACCCGAGAGCTCCTAGGCACTTTCGTTAAGTAGCCTACTACTCACGCACGCACGTACGTACTAAGCCAGCCACTTAGGGCCTGTTCTGATCTCCTCCCGCTCCACGCCTCACAAACTCCACGGATGAAATCCTCCCGAACGTTTCGACTCCGAGAAGCTGGATTCTAGAAGCTATGCCCGATGGCAGTGCAAAACCGTGAAGCAGCCTCGGCCCAGCTCCACCGATCAGGGAAGCTGGAGTTAGCCAATATTACAGCTGAATTGCCACCGCCAAGTCAGGCCAACCGAACCGGTACGCTCGCTAAACATGTCGCTCCTCGATCCCTCGCGCGTGCTCTCTCGCTGCTGCTGGTGGTGGCCCGATTTGGGCTGCCTCCGGTCAGCCCAACTAGCCCGAACAGGCCACAGGCCTTCCAGCTGGGCTGTAGCGTTGAGAGAAGTTGCAAACCGAGCCGAACGGAATTTCCATCGCTGTTTGGAGTTAGAAGCTACTCTGAGAAGCTAAATTTGTGAAGTTTTAAGAAGCTAGAGGAGATCAGAACATGCCCTTAGTCCACCACGAATCGCCACAACGCACGCCCAAGTCCCTGGAATATCTCTATGACCCAGCAGCACAACTAACAGCCCTGCATGCACTAACACGGCCACTAACTAACCCATGCACTAACATGGGACTCGGCTAGCACAGCGCACATGCAGCTAACGAACTGACTAGGCCATGAAGCACACGCGAGCACGGACTCAAACGCCACAGGGACACACGCGCACACACGCTACTGCCACGAGCGCGCACACCTACACACGTACGCACATACGTACACACGGCCGTGATCCAGCCCGCGGACCCGACCTGATGCACCGACGCTGGTCGCATCGCCACGGACCCGACCTGGCGCACTGACGCCGGTCGCACCGTGCTCCGAGTTGGAGAGATGATTTCCTTCCTTGATTGAATCAGTTACAATGTACAGCATATATGGGAGGCTAGCGCTCCTACAATTGAGGCACGCAGGCCACGAGCGCTGCCGATCCTACAAAGTAGGGGTGGACTGAGCCACTTACAACAGAAAGTATACAAGGTGTACATGTACAGTTTAACACCCCCCCTCAGCCGGAACGCCGTTTGGTAGGACGTTCAGGCTGGCACGAAACTCATGAAAAACCAGTGATGGTAGCCCCTTGGTGAAGAGATCCGCGAACTGGGAACTGGAGGGGACATGGAGCACCTGAGCTTCGCCTAAGGCAACACGATCACGAACAAAGTGTAGATCAATCTCAATGTGCTTAGTCCGCTGATGCTGCACCGGATTGCAGGCTAGGTAGGAGGCGCTGATGTTGTCACAGTAGACGACGGTAGCATGCGTCGGCGGACGCTTGAGTTCATGTAATAGTTGTGGAAGCCAGCAAGATTCAGCAACGCAGTTGGCAACACCGCGGTATTCTGCCTCTGCACTCGAACGTGACACGGTCGGTTGGCGCTTAGAAGACCAAGAGATGATGTTGGCGCCAAGGAAAACGCAAAAGCCCGAGGTGGACTTGCGGGTATGAACCCAGCCAGAGCGCGGAGGCGGAAGAGCCATGTCGTAGGGGGCGAAGTAGCCGGTGAAGGGCGCAAGTGTCGGGTTCGAAGACTGGCCACGAGTAGAGCTGTCACCGCGTCCGCGCCCGCGTCCACGGCCGCATCCACGATCACCGCCGTCGCCGCCGCGATCACCGCCGCGGCCAGGGTTGGGGTGCGGCTTCTGCGGGGGCCCGTGGGGGCACTCACTGCCTGAGGAGCGATCACCGCGGTCGGAGGGGCGGTTGCCACGCCCGGCACCGCCGGAGGGGCCCCGGCGCCGGAGGGGCCCCCGTGGGGGCACTCACTGCCCGAGGAGCGATCACACATATAGATAAAGAAAAAGAAAACCAACTAAAACACTTGATAAACAATAATGAAGACTAAAGCTAGTATACACAACTAAAAAGACAAAAATAAACTGACCCAAAAGTAAATTTCAGGCGACTTGCATTTAACAAAACTGGAAAACTGGAAGAAGAAATAGGAAAGGGCAAGAGAAGAGAAGAAGTGAAGGACCAGCGCGTCTGCAAGTGTGAACAGTGACACTGTTGCCTTTTTGCTTTTGGGAGGAGATGATGCGTTAGAAAATATTTACTCCGTTTCTAAATATTTGTCTTTTTAAAGATTCAACTACCGACGGCATACAGAACAAAATGAATGATCTATACTCTAAATTATGCCTATTTATATCTGTATGTAGTTCGTAGTGAAATCTCTAAAAAGACAAATATTTAAGAACGGAGGAAATACGATATAGAAAAGTACCCGGTACTACTTGGCCTAGGATACAGTCATAGTCATACAGGCGGAGTCCATTTGCTATCGTGTCTGAGTTGTGCCAGGCACATTTTTTGAGGTGTTCCCGGTACACCATTAAGCACAGAAAACAATTTTTTTCTTTGTGGTGGGTGTTACTACTAGAGTCAGTTGGACCTGTACCAAGTACACCAT
This sequence comes from Elymus sibiricus, assembly GCA_039707655.1. NCBI lineage: Eukaryota > Viridiplantae > Streptophyta > Magnoliopsida > Poales > Poaceae > Elymus > Elymus sibiricus. Next base: position 382,467,849 of record CM077663.1, read on the forward strand.
GAAACTATCTACGTGTTCCCACGGCACAGGTACCGGTTTCAAACACTTCGAGTCAGTTGGATGTTTGTACAACAAATACTCAAGACCTCACGTCAGAAGAAAATTAATACACAAGACCTGTGCTTCGCACTGCTTCTCACGTGCTGCACACGGAACAACTACTAGTAGATATAATCATACTCCCTTTGTTTCTACTCCCTCCCTCCGTCCGTCCCCGTACGAGGTTAGATCAAACGTTTTAAACTATGACCAAGCTTATAAAAAATAATATTTAAAATATGAAATCAATAGCAGTAGAATCATCGTTCAATATGTTTTCATACCACATATTTTTTTATTGTAAATGTATAGAATGTTTTTAATAAACTTGATCAAACTGTATAAAATTTACTTAGTCGAAGTTAATATATGAAGTAAATAAAAATAAAGGAAGTACTTTTTTAATTAAAATGCATCAACTGCTCCACGCACGTAATCTGGGTGCTGGCATTCAATTTTTTCATTTGGGAACATTGTCTTTTGTATTGATGTTTGCCTGACATTTCCAACGCCACTACGGTACCTCAAATCAGTCTCTTTATTCGTCTGTAGATGCGTCCGAATCTGAAACGTTCACTCGCATTTCAAATATAATTTAAACAAGCCAAACAAATTTGATACAAACCAAGCGATTTTCATGCAAAACTAGACAAAATACAAACATATTGCAATTCGATCGGACTAGTTCACCTAAATAAAAGAGAAACAAGGCGTGGGTGGACCGCTAGCGTGTGTGTCTCAAGCAGCAGGAGCAAAGTAAACACAAAGTTATCCAGTGGGATCTTTTGTGAGCAATGCCTGTACTGGATTTCACAAAAATGCTGCTAAACAGAGAGGTATAGAAGAGGCCACACAACTCTTTACATAAATAATCTGAGGCCTTCACAAAATTTATGCATGTCGGGGGAGCACATGCAGCATCAATGGTGAGAGTGCATGCACCGCAATTGAGTTGTCTCATCGACAGACACTGACCCGCCTGACCATAGTCTTAGCAACTGTTGCATGCACCTCCTGTCGTCTACGCATAGCCCTAGTACCTGTTGCCTACTCTGACTATTTCAGCTGAGCAGCACCTCTGTTTATCTCGGTTAAATGATCTGCTTAAGTATGACGAAACTGCAAATGGCCTGCTGCTGGCAAGACTGCAGCACGAATCTCATCGTGACTGAATGGACCGGATAAGAGGGTGTCGGGACCCCCGGGTGCTATCGCACCTTTCCGTATTTTTTAATGTGTGTTGTGTTTATTTGCGTTGCTAGATTGCTGCGTTCCTTGTGGAATCCCGGTTCTATATAGTCCTTTTGGTCTGGAACTCGTGAATGTATTACTTCTGAGTTGTTCTTCGTTTTGTATCAAGAAATGAAGGGCTCTATACCCGAGGACCATTTGGAGAAGTTTAGAGGTGCTATCCAGGCATACATATGGTCTGCAATTTCTTGGAATTAGAATAGCGAGAGAATCTTTCTCTGCGGCCGACCATCAGTTTAAGGCCTGGTTCACAGGGTGGACCAAAATTTATGAGATAATTAATTCTTGATCCGCAAATGATTACAAGCTTAAGTGTTTGAAGAATCCTGAAGGGATTGTTTGGTTAATCCCTCCCGGTAAATTTTGACTTGTAGGGATTTAATCCCTTTCAAACCCCTTCAAAATTCAAGAAACCAAACAAGGCCTAAGAGCTATAGGATCGAGCGTGGGAGTTATGCAGGGTCGCCGGTGGAGGCCCCACGGGCTTGCGTGCATGCCATGTGTTGCATCTCCAGAGCCGATGACCGCCTGTGCTCATGAAACGAGGTTCCACGGAACCATAGACTCAAACATACAAAGATCATCCATGACACTCTCTGCCTCCGGCGATGTGCCTAGGCCTTAATGACGGTGCCATCTTTACTGATGCAACAGTACCACTCTAGCCCATCTACATGCCGAACTGTGTTGTGTGGCTTTCGTTCGATCTCCTATTTCCTCCCCGTCCCAATCTTCTGCTATTTTGTTGGAATTAGTTTCTTCAAGGATTTGTTGGATTTATTTTTTGCTTTGGTAGGGTGATTACTCCATCACTTCCGCTTCGGTACAACCCCCCTAAACACATCAACGGTCCAGATTAGCCCATACCCCTTCATAAAAAAGGGTAGGATGGGAAATCCAGTGCCCCGCGCCGTAGCACGCCCTAGCGCGCCGTATCACGCCCCCGCGCGCCGTAGACGGCCATACGAAGGTGGGCCCCATCATATGTCTAGTCAGCGGCGAGGTCCTGTACGCCGCGTTTTTGGGCGGTCAACGCGGTAAACTGCCCCTCGCCCGCGTTCGCCCGCATTAGTGCGGCGCAGACTGCCGGGCATCGTTTCGGCATTAACTCCGGCGCCGAAGAGTCCCGTCGACCGCCGCTGTGGCGTGTGGTTTGGCGCGCGGCGTCGGTTCACACGCCGCCTCGGCCCGCCCGCCTTCGCCCCGATCCGCCCGCCTTCTGCCGCCCGCGGACCGCCATCAATGGCTCCAACCACCACCGCCGCCCCCGCTCCCCGCCCCGCCGCTATATAAATCGCCCCGCAGCGTCGCCCTCTGCCACTCGCTCGCCCCTCTCCACTCCGCCCCTCTCCGCCCCTCTCGTTCGACGCCGCTCATCTCCGCCCCTCTCTGGCGATGGCGCGCCCCAACCTGACGCTAGAGGAGGCGGAGGAGCTCGCCCACTTCGGCATCCCCGCCGTGCCGGACGTGCGCCTGCCATCGCGGTGGCGCCTGAGCATCGACGGCGTGCCTGTGGCGCCGGTGCCCGAGCCCGACAGCCACATGTTCGCCCGTGCCGTCGGCCTCTACCGGGCGCGGCTGTCGGCGGCGGCGCTGGAGGACCCTACCTACGCCCCCAACAACCCCGCGTGGCCGGACATTCTCGCCGACGACCATGAGCAGCGCCTGAATGCCTTCGCCGGCCCGCGGCCGCCGGTCAAGCACAACCGTGCCCGGCGGCACCAGCTGTGGGATGACCGCTCCTTCGAGGAGGTCGTCGCCCCGTACCGCGCGCAGGCGGCCTCCGGCGCCTTGCCGGCCCGAACCAGCGCCGGTTTTGGCCTGTTCCGCCGTGGCGTCACGCGCTCCACCTGCTTCCGCCACGGACGAGGCGGCGGAGGCGGCGCTGTCCTTCTCGGCGGAGGAGACCGCCGCACCGTGGCGCCTCGCCCGGCTCCTCACCCGGCGCGGGACGGCGCTGGGTCTAGCCGTGCACCTCCGCCGGAGCCCGCGGAGGAGCCGGAGCCCGCCCTGTTGGCGGAGTACCGGCGGTTGGCGGCGCAGGACGGCGACCCGGAGGACATGCCGGGGCTGCAGACGGCCATCCGGGAGTCGGAGATGGCCATGCCGCCGCAGCTCGTGCAGGACTACATTCAGGTGGCCGCCATCGCCGATCACCCCGAGGACCCGCCGTACTTTCCCGGGTTGCACGCTGCGATGGCGGACTCCGTTGCGCCCATCGTCGACGCAGGCAGCAGCAGCAGCGACGACTCCGACGCCTCATTTGGCTACGACGAGGAGGACCCCGGCGGCGTCTATGACGAGTAGATTAGGGTTTATCATATGTCGTAGTAATCGTTAGTTTAAATATCGTTGAAGTACTATGTAATCGTTTGAACTGGAATGAAATGAATTTTAATTATGAAAGTTTGTTTGATGAATTTAGTTATTTATTATTTGTGAAATATATCATTTCAAATATTTTGCGGTTCTTAAAAAATTGTATTAAAAATATGAATTACAAATGTGTTGCAAAAATTTGTATCCGTCCGCGGACACCAACGTGAATCAATGCGAAACCCACGTTTTTCATTCGACATAAAGATAATATGTAAACGTTGTAATAAGAGTAACAAAATAATGATGATCATCAATGTATCATAATCTCATATTTAGAAATATAGTTCATATCTCAAATTACAAAATGAGTTCGCTATGCGAAACAAAAAGTTTTGACAGAACCTCTTTATTATAAATAAAAGTTCGACAAAAACCGAGGCATGCCTAGCTAGTACAGTAGTGTGTAGAAGTTATTTTTCTTCCTCCTTGATAACCGAATAACTTGGTTTTTCACTTCCGACAACATATTCTTCGGCAAAAAAATAATTGAAGCTATCATGGCTTCTCGCCCATCATCAACTGATTCCTGAAAAGTAATTCATTTGTAATGTGAGTTGATATATTAAAAAAACACTTTTTGCATATTAAAATAGACTCACCTGGGAAAATCTACTAGTGAACTTTTCACTGTTCCAGTGCTCAAAGCATCGGAGGAGGAACAAGCCACATGAATTCCTGATTCATAAATTTTACATAAATCAAAATGCATCGCAAAGATAAAACATACATAACGTGTAAGTTCAAACTCACCCATCTTCTTGCTGTGGCATGTTGTATGCAACAATAGGCCATGCCGACACATCCGGATACAGAATAACTAAATTTTCATTTGCATCTCCTATATCTCCTGCTAGTTGTTCTCTCTGCATGTGATTCGTAAATGTTTGAAAAACTGTGTGCATGCCGAGTATGAAAAATACACTTAGGTATAATGGAACATACCAGATCCTCAACTAATTTTCTAGTAGATTCAGACATTTCTACCCATCAAAGAATCTAAAACCTGAAACTCTTTCTTTTGAGTATGCATCACAATTGTAATCCAATGGTTACCGTTCTTGTTAAGAGCGAAATAAGCCTACATGATGATCATCGAAACATGGTCGCAGTAAGCAAGCATTTAAAACAAATTCATGTGTCGTTACAAATAAAAACTTACCTTTGGTTTTTTGAAATATTCAGTCATGCATCTATTAAGTGGTCCATTCATATTGATTTCGTAGTCATTATTGTTGTCGGACTTGTTTGGACGGACTAAATTTGGTCTAGTATTCAAAAGCCATTGAACCCTGCATGTCGGTATTAGGAGACGATCCGCGGCAACTTTCGCGCTCAAGTACGACACATAAGCATCGATGAAATATTGTAAAGTCATATGTGTGTATTTTGTAAAATCATAACAAAGAGACATGAGTTACTTACATCACCAGATAACCATCCATGATTTAGTATGATGGCAGCTCGTTCGGCAGTCAGTACGTCGTTCATGCCACCATTGTATATTGGTAGCTTCTTTTTCTTTTTTGACTTCTCATACGCCCGGACGTACTGCACTGCCGCAGCCACCACTCCATCTGCAGAATAAATGTCAGCAGAGCTCTGTTCGCCAAACAAGTCTGCAGCAAATGTCAAGTATGTTAGCGAGATAACTGTTTATAATACCTAAATTAATTTATAGTACGAAGGTAAACTTACTCATTTTAAGGGTACGTTTTGCACGCTTAGGCGATGTAATGAAAGGAGACGAAACATTCTTTGAAGGGATTCGTGTTCGTTTCCCAAGAATATGCTCCGTCCTCTCTTCAATAGCGCTACAATCGTCTGACATACCCTGAGACTTATCTTGATCATTTGGTGTTGATTGACATTCCTTCTCATCTGTAACATAGTCTGTCCGTAACGATGATTCTTCCTTCTGTTCTGACTCGTCCGGTAACTGTATAGGGTCCTCTTTGTCACCTTTATAGGCACTGAAGTTCCCTATTGTGTCTCCTTCAGAAAAAATGTCATGGTTGCCAACACCTTTGGGACCTTCCGGCGTGTGCAAGTCATCATAATGAAATTCTTTTCTAAATTTTTTATTGTTCTCACCGAACATATTCTTCTCTTGTTCTTCAAGGTTACCCGGTTTGTAGCGCACTCCGGTTTTATTCATTTCCTCTATCATCCTCTAGAACATAATAAAAAATTTAAGTCATTGGTGCAATTTTTTGAGGAACATAATAAAATATATGAACATGTAATTGATGGGATTGTCACCTGTGCGCATAACTCCGGAAGTCGGAGAATTTCCTTGCGAATCTTCTTTAAATCATTCATAACCCGGTTCATAAAAGGCTTGATGCTCGCGGGAGCATCCGACGTACTATCGTCTTTCCTCTTTCCTGTGATGCTTGATTTTCTGCTACTTGGTTTTTTATTACTTTGTGAATGCTGACGTGCAATTTTTGTCCTTCTATATTCATCAGTAATGTGATCCTCGATCTGCATTATGGGAAACAAAAAATTAGCTATTTTGTACACAATATTAATGGAATTATAAATGAAAGTTTTTAGTACCGTTCCATGACCACGTCCATTGGCGATGTCGTACTTGTCCCTTAACTCAGGACGACTTTCTGTCCAATTTTTCATCAAAGGACTTAACAGTGATAAGGGATCATATTTAGGCCCCGTGGTTGGCTCCACTTTCTCCCAATATAAGTACTGCAAAATAAATAATTTATGTAAGTAAAAGATTTATGACGAGTAGCACATATTACTGAAAAAGCACGCACGAATTCAAAAAACATACCTGAAGCAGCGCAAGGTTTCCAGTTGGCCATTGCCTAACACGGCCGTCTTGCAAAACTTTACCAACCTCCCTCAAACATGTTCGTAACGTGAAGGCGTTAAAGTTCAACTTGCTAATTAGCTTTACATCTTGCACCAACGCGTAGTATTCCTTCGGAATATATACATCAGACATTGGTGCAATTTCAGTTCCTAACAGAACTAGAACCGTCATACGGACGAAGTCATCGTCGCTGGCTTTATCCCTCACAATTTTTTCAATCAAATCATCAATCATTATGTTACCAGATTTTCTGTCGACAAACTGAATCGGTATTTTTTTAATTGCATTCTTTCCTTCAGTGTTAAGAACACCAAAAACATTAACACCTTCATTCTTCAAGCCAAATATAGCAAACACGTCGTCCGGCCTCAGTGAAATAAGACCTTTACTGCCTAATGGTTCTTGTATCATGAATTTCTCATTGTTTGGATTATAACCTTTTATCAAAAAATGCAACAGAAAATCTCTCATTTTGATGGACGGTATAAGCAAAAAATCTTGTAAATTCGTTGCATAAAACGTGAAACGCTGTCCAGTTGTAAGCCTCTCGACGAGGCTAAGCCACTTGTGTACTGAACATGCGATCACACCGTTGATGTCCATACTGCATTAATTTGTTGAGTAAACTTATATTACTTATGTTGTTATAATTACAGTAAAAAGTACTTTGAAATAAAACGTTTTATAAATAACCTGAATTGGTCGGCGATGACCGACCAGTCGTGGGCATCGGGCGGCCGGCGGTGACGACTCCTCGTGTGGCGGCCGGGAGCCGTTTGTGGGCGCGCACAGGTCCTTCTGCGGCGCACGTGGCAGGCTTGGGCGTGCGTGTACGATGAGGCGGCGCAGGGCGATCACGTAGGGCGACAGGCGTAGGGCGACCAGGGGTTGGTGGCTGCGTACGGATCGCAGGGGGTGCGGGCGGCGACGGGCGATCACGTGGCGGCGAAGGGGCGATCGCGGGGGGGTGCGGGCAGCGACGACGATCGGGGGGGTGTTGGGGGGGTGGGGGGTGCGGGCGTCGATGTGCGATCAGGTGGCGGCGCAGGGAGGCGTGCGCTACGGGCGTAGGGTTCGTCTTTGGCCGGCCCACTCCGCCCACGTAGGGGCACATGCATGGCGGGTTTGAGCGACATGCATGGCGGGTTTGGGCGATCTGTTCGCCCCAAACAGGCGCTGCCTTACCATGTTTAAAAAAAAACAGGTGTTTCACACAGACCGGTACTTATCCTTTTGCATAGATTTGTTTTCAAACTTCACGAAATGGTCTCAATTTTTTTTTGCGAGTAGCAGCATCCGTGGTAAGCATGTGTGCCAAGTTTGAACGAAATCCGACATTCGATGGATTTTCTAGGATTTTACCGTCGAAAATGGCCGAAATACTGCCCGGACGTGACGCAACGTGCGATCGTTGTCGGATTTCGTTCATATTTGGCATGGAGTGATCCCATGACCATGCACACCTCCTCACAAAAGTTGGGTAAGTTTCATGAATGTATGCATGTACGACGTGTACAAACGTAGGTGTTTCACAAAGACCGGTAGTTATGGTTGTGCATAGATCTGTTTTCAAACTTCACGAAACGGTCTCAATTTTTTTTTTGCGAGTGGCAGCATCCGTGGTAAGCATGTGTGCCAAGTTTGAACGAAATCCGACATTCGATGGATTTTCTAGGATTTTACCGTCGAAAATGGCCGAAATACTGCCCGAACGTGACGCAACTCGCGATCGTTGTCGGATTTCGTTCATATTTGGCATGGAGTGATCCCATGACCATACACACCTCCTCGCAAAAGTTGGGTAAGTTTCATGAATGTATGCATGCACGACGTGTACAAACGTAGGTGTTTCACAAAGACCGGTAGTTATGCTTGTGCATAGATCTGTTTTCAAACTTCACGAAACGGTCTCAATTTTTTTTTGCGAGTGGCAGAATCCGTGGTAAGCATGTGTGCCAAGTTTGAACGAAATCCGACATTTGATGGATTTTCTAGGATTTTACCGTCGAAAATGGCCGAAATACCGCCCGGACGTGACGCAACGTGCGATCGTTGTCGGATTTCGTTCATATTTGGCATGGAGTGATCCCATGACCATGCACACCTCCTCGCAAAAGTTGGGTAAGTTTCATGAATGTATGCATGTACGACGTGTACAAACGTAGGTGTTTCACAAAGACCGGTAGTTATGCTTGTGCATAGATCTGTTTTCAAACTTCACGAAACGGTCTCAATTTTTTTTGCGAGTGGCAGCATCCGTGGTAAGCATGTGTGCCAAGTTTGAACGAAATCCGACATTCGATGGATTTTCTAGGATTTTACCGTCGAAAATGGCCGAAATACTGTCCGGACGTGACGCAACGTGCGATCGTTGTCGGATTTCGTTCATATTTGGCATGGAGTGATCCCATGACCATGCACACCTCCTCGCAAAAGTTGGGTAAGTTTCATGAATGTATGCATGTACGACGTGTACAAACGTAGGTGTTTCGCAAAGACCGGTAGTTATGCTTGTGCATAGATCTGTTTTCAAACTTCACGAAACGGTCTCAATTTTTTTTTTGCGAGTGGCAGCATCCGTGGTAAGCATGTGTGCCAAGTTTGAACGAAATCCGACATTCGATGGATTTTCTAGGATTTTACCGTCGAAAATGATCGAAATTCGTCGTAAATTCATAGAAAATTCATAAGATGTCCGATTGATTCAAAATTTGGCATGCATGCTTGTACTATTGATAGAATGCAACATAAAAAAATTCAGGCCGTTTGAAGCATGTAAAAAAAACATAGTCCTATACGGACCCTTCATTCCTACCCGAACGGCTTCTCGTGAACAAGGGTATTTTTGGACCATCTTCAGAATGGCATCAAATGTTGCCAGTTCGTTCATATGCTTATCCTAGTACCTTACAACAAATTTGAACTAAATCAGACAAGTAACACACGTTGCGCAACGTCCGGTGAGTATTTAAGGAATTTATCGTCGTAAATTCATAAGATGTCTGATTGATTCGAAATTTGGCATGCATGCTTGTATTGTTGATAGAATGCAACATAAAAAAATTCAGGACGTTTGAAGCATGTCAAAAAAAAAAACATAGTCCTATACGGACCCTTCATTCCTATCCGAACGGCCTGTCGTGAACAAGGGTATTTTTGGACCATCTTCAGAATGGCATTAAATGTTGCCAGTTCGTTCATATGCTTATCCTACTACCTTACAACAAATTTGAACTAAATCAGACAAGTAACGCACGTTGCGCAACGTCCGGTGAGTATTTAAAGAATTTATCGTCGTAACTTCATAGAAAATTCATAACATGTCTGATTGATTCGAAATTTGGCATGCATGCTTGTATTGTTGATAGTATGCAACATAAAAAAATTCAGACCGTTTGAAGCATGACAAAAAAAAGTTCTTGATTGTTGACGGATCTACCGTAGTAAACTGATGTACGTAATGCTTTATCAATGACAAAGCATCGCCTGCACCATCACAGTATGATAGGACCGCCACAATAAAGAACTTAGCACTGTTAACGGATGAGTCTATTTAAGTCGGTCAATCAAGACTTATGAAAGCAAGGTGGGACTATTAACAAGAATTCACTACGCACGGCGGTTACCGCTGCACGCGGCGTGCACATGCCGGTTTATGCCATCATTAGGCGCACGCATCGTCGGCGCAAATCGGCCCAGTAGGCCTGGCAAAGCCGCTGCTGGAGCGGCCCACCTCCGCCCGACCGGCAACGTTCGCCGCGCCTGCAGCGGCGCAATCTTTAGTACCACCTCGCCGAGCGAGGGCGCGTTGGACCGGTTTAAATACCCCCCACGCCCTCCTACCTAATAAGTTATCTGTGTTTATGCCGTCTGTCGCCCGTCCACGCCGTCTGTCGCCCGAAGGGGCGGTTGTTAGTTTTTTTAAGTTTTAAAACAAAAACGAATGAACGCCGCTGATCGCCGGCTACTGGTAATTCAAGAACGGCGCTGTTCGCCGGCTACTGCTACAGCAGTTTAACTAAAAACATCGCACAGTAACACATTAAAATACCATTCATAATGTATCATCAGCATAATGCCATTGTCTCACATTAAAACAAATAAGTTTATAGCGATAATCCATTACTACAACGAAACAATTCAACATTTTTAATATAACATAACTTCATATCTTTATTCAAATGGTCCGTGCTTTGCTCATCATGCCATGTTCCTGCATAAAAAGACATGATCATTTGTGAAAATTTCATAAATACCTAAATGAATAACATAACTCAATTGAGAAAAATAAAACACGTACTTAGGATTTTGAGGACAATTGTTTTTAAAGTGACCTTTTGTTCTGCATAAGCTGCATAGCCGTGTTGGAGTTTTTTCGTCAAAAGCTTTTGGTCTACCATTTTTAGTCACGTCCGGATTGTCCTTAGAATGGCCTTTACTGTTTTGTTTGGGTGCCCCTTTGGTTGAAACTTTCACTGGATCACCAACCAACACATGGTCTTGATTTGGCTGAAATGCATCATCCTTCGCAACCTTATGTTGACTCACATACTCACTCTCCTCAACATCCTTGTTCGCTATTATATCCTCCAGACAAGCCTTCAACTTGTCGAATAAAAATGGTTTATTACATGCGACATGAGATGCTTCTGCACATAATATAGTCAACTCACTGTACTTAGCTCTCTGCTCAGTACCAGCCCATCCCCATGCAAACAGATCACTGGTGCGCTTAACGGGTAGCCCACCTCTAGCATTTTTGGTGAATCTGCGCAGTACTAAACACTTTGGTATTTCACGTAAGCCCAGCTGCGTGAGCACGTAAAGAATATGTTTGCAAGGGAGACCTTTGCAACTCATACTTTTACAACTGCACTTCACTGTTTCTTCAGAATTATCCGGTGCATAGTCCACCTTGAATATGAGATCGCTATTATTCTTCCATGCCACTACAAACCTCTGACCGGTTGCTCCTCTTAGTCTTTCAACGATTTGAAGCTCCCCTGCCTTCTTCAAATCTTGCTGCAACATGTAAAAGTTTCTCGCAGTAAACTCACGGGTAGCGGCTTTCTCAATGTGCTTAAACTCATCGAGAACTGCTACTGGGAGTGTCAGTGTGGCCCTGCAGTCATCATACGCCTCGTTTTCACGTAAACGAACGATACAGTTCTCGTAGTGCACAACCATATCAACGATGGTCATACCAGAGTCAAGATGCATATGGAGGCACGAGTTCAGATTCTCGCTCCTCTGGTTACTCCGCATCCCAAGCAAGAAAGAATCCACCAGAAAGATATGACGCTGCCCAAAGCCTACGCAGCCATGTCTTAGTTTTCTCCGACTGCCATTTAGCTGTAAACGCTACCCATCTCTCCTCAAATACTGTATGTGTAGTACTATAGTAAAGAAGAGCCCTGAACTCCTTCAGAGATTTATGATGAAGGTGTTTCTGCATGTTCTTCTCGATGTGCCACGAACAAAGTCGATGCCACGCGTCCGGAAGGACCTTCCTTATGGCCCTTATCATCGCTGCGTCTCCATCAGTTATTACAGATCTGGGCTTCTTCTGACAGTGAGCTCTCAAGAATGTCTGCAGCAACCAAACATACGTATCTTCCGTCTCGTCAGACACAATAGCACAGCCGAACACTGTCGTGCAACGGTGATTGTTGAGCCCCACGAAAGGTATAAACGGCATTCCATACCTGTTCATCTTGTACGTGCTGTCGAAGACGGTCACATCACCGAAGTCAAGATAATCCCGACGTGACTGTGAATCACACCAGAACAGGTTTTTCAGCCTGCCTTCACCGTCAACTGTGTGCTCAAAGAAAAAATCTGCATCCCTGTCCTTCCTGGTCATCATGATCCCAATGGCAGTGTCAGCATCACCCTTTGCAAGCAATTTCATCTTCTCTCTGTAACACATGTTATAAAGCTTTCTCCTCCCAAAACCAGCCTTAGCATACGACCCGTACCTGCTGACGAAGTTGTCAAAAATAATGTGCTTTCTGATCCCAGCTCCTGACATGGCTAAAATCTCAAGCTTCTGAAATTCCTTAATCCGATTATGTGACCGGAGATACGTAACTTCGTCTGGTCTAGCAAGAATGTGACTATGAACATCGCTGAAACTGCTGACATACCAAATTGCACGCTGACTATCAAGCTTCACTGTTAGATGGGCTTCACACAAGCAACGACTCTCGGGTCTGAGCCTCCGGGTCCTCCCTTCCATGGTACAAAACTTGGCCTGTCGTTTTCCAGCCCTAGAACACAAAAACCGCCTGAAGCGCATAGCTCTGTCAGCACCCTTTTTCCATCTCAGTAAGTCCCTTCTGATGCTGAACCCACGTTCCTTCGCGTGCGCGTTATAGAAATCGTACGCCTCCTCTTCAGACCTGAACGTCATGGCCATCACCTTCCAATGCCTGTCAAGCGACTCTTGCTAAAATTCATCGTATCCAATGTCAAAATTACACTCATCACCAACGTTATGGTCATCATTTTCGCTTGTGCCAGCAACGTGTCCCTGCATAAATTATACATACAACCAATGTCAGTCAGTTGATGTACGACGACTCAGATATATAACTTCTCTTCAAAGCTTACTTTGCTCGAGCTCTCGTCATAAGATGCATCGACATCGCTCTGGTTAATATAATCATCGACATTCCACTCATAGTACCCATCCTCATGCAGCTGCGCACATGTTCAATAATATATGTCAGTCTTAATAAGGTTGTTATGTCATTGCATGGTCTCATTAGTTTTGAACTTACCTGGCTACCGCTTTCAGCATATGAATCATCTATATCCATATTCTCATTGTGATCATCCTCATCTACCTGTATGAATAAAAAAATATACATGTCAGTTTCTTTGAATATGTTCATAATTCATGTCTTTGTCATACTTGATGCCACATACGTTGCCACTGTAAGATTCATCCATACTCATATAGTTCTCCTCGACATGATGATCTACATTCAAAGACGAGGATCCATCTTCACTTCCCCAATCATTGCTGTCATAACCCGTCTCTTCCTCCATCTATACATGACGTTTATACATAGAGTTAGATCAAATGAAACCTCACATATAACACTGCTCCACATATAATCATCAAAAATTTAACCAGTTTCATTGCAATTTGCTTAATGGTACGTCGCATCTCGTTGCAATGACTAAGCTCTTAATGTGATGTTATCTCGCCTACCTCCTGACTGTCGTCCGAAAGGTCACGATCGTCCATGGTCGCCGGTGACGGAGGCGACACGTGGACGTCGCGGGGGCAGGCGTCGGCGTGGCAGTCGACGAAGACAGCGCGTGCCCAGGCGACGATGCCGCCGACAAAACTTGAGCAGCGGCGCCACCGACGGAGGGATCTAGGGTTCGCCGCCGCCGGCCGCTACGCGATCGTACACGGGCGGGAGTCGCGCGATCTGCGCCGAACCGTTTTTTTTTCTTCTCACGAACAGGCGACGTGGCGCGTGCGGGCCTACACGGGCGGCAGTCGTGCGGCGTATGCGGGCGGTCTATACGGCGTACGTGGGGCGCTCCGTACGGCGCCCACCCGTACGACATGTGAAATGACCCCCCTACCCCTTATACGTTTTGGGGGGGGGGGGGGGGGGGGGTTGTACCGAAGCATGGCTCTTACTCCATTGGGAAATGATATCCTGCATTCAGGGTTCAAGCTCGTTGGTTGCCACACTTTCCTGTACACGGTGGCTGACTGTCCCAGTGCCCTCGACACCATGTCAGTTCCACTATACTCTGTTCTTTCTCTTCCACGTCCACAGGAAGTTAGAATTCCTCAATTTCAGGTAAGAAGTTTTTTCTGTTTTTATTATGTCCGGCTCGGTTATTTTTCTGAGTAGAGAATAAAATAGACTGAAATTGTGTGGAAGATGTATATACCCAAGGAATTGAAATGGACAAAGTAGAGGCACGTTATCATAGAAAGAAAAATGCAGCCGTCACTCTGTGAATCTTCAGTGGTAAGCTCGATAGTTGGTTCCAGATTACAAGTAAATCAATAATCACAAGTCTTATTGTAATACCAAGAGGCCTCTGACCTGAAAATCTTAAGGTATAGCATAAAATTGTTCTTGCAATCATAGGCTAACCGGCAACTTTCATGTTCTAAGTATTTAGGCCGTTTTCTCTCCCAACAAAAGTATGTTTTCCTGTTACCTTGCTACGTAGACCGTCTGCGGCATCTGTATTGCCGATACATGGATCACTCTCTAAGCCAACATATATGTGCAACTACCGATAACAGTTTGAAGGCCCGGAGACACAAAATAATGATGATTGTTTGTGTTTCAGCTTATTATAATTTTGCATGGCCATTTCTGCTAAATGTTGTACTTCGTGCTAGACCTATGACAATAATTCATGATAAGTGGTGATTATTAGGTCAACTTATGTAAATACTACTCCGTCTGATCTATAATATGTGACGCAGTTTTGAACTAAGGCAACCTTAGTTCAGAATTGCGACACTTATTTTGGATCGGAGGGAGTATCTTTTACTTGGTGCCTACATGTACCTTAAATCAGTGTTACAGTTAAGAGAGACATATATTGATTCAGATAACAACAATAGAATCATGCATGAATTGATAATTTCATTCTGTTTTTCAAATATGCTGATGTTGCTCATAGATTGGTTCTTGAGCCGATTTAGCTTTTCAATGAGTGGTTCGACACGATGCAGTTCAGAGTTTAAGCCAGTAAATGAGATTTCTGCACTTCCATTTCTGTAGGTCTTACAAAGATTTCATAATAGATAAAACTATGTTACAAAGTCAGACTGCTTCTCACACAATGGAACTACACAATTGTATTTATCTTGGCCTTTTCTGTTTTTTTTTTGTATAATTTTGCAGCCTCGAATTTTGTAGTACTCTCATCAATGATATAACTCAGCTTCGGATCTATTTTTATATTATGTTAGGTCAAAAAATGGCAGATATATACTGTATTTTAGCGTTATGGAAATTTATCCTCTTGTTGTAGGTTTCTCAATCTTACTCCAAGTATAGCTGAAATCAAGCGTACTGAGTTTAGGTCATTTTGGTTATATGCTATGCTGATGCGTTCTTTTTGGTTCAAATTTCAAAAGAACGCTTATCAAATGTCGCCACGAATAAATCATCACCTTCTTGATGTTTCAGTTCTGATAAATTCTGTTTTTGTGCTTTCAAGTTGTGAAGGCTAATCGGTTGTAGAATTTCATGTGCCACAAATCCTATGGTGACCGTTGTTTCTCTTATGAACAAATGTTCAGCTCTATAACAAAACATGCCTTGCTGATAAAGTTTATCATATAGTATGTTGCAGATTCTCCTTGGATCATAGGTATTGTAAATCAACCAAAGAGTTCTGAGACATCAGCGCAAGTTGGCAGTTGGCACACTACAGCAGTAGGTTCAGTCAAAATGGTATGCTAGAGTTGCAACTATTGAGATGAGTCGCTTGATGCTAGAGTAAATATGGTGAATGTCAGACCTCTCTTCACACCAATCTTATGAAATATATTCAAGTTGCCTACCCGTAGGGCAAAAATGAAGATATATTTTGACAACAATTTTGCTTTTCTTTTACAGTCTTGAGTATATGAAGATGGATCTATGCTTTTGTCCTAGGAATATGTTGTATTTCTTCTCCAACATAATAAACATCTTAAGAGAGAAAAAATATATTGCTTCTGTGATGCCCATGTTTCAGATTTGGTGCAGCGAGCGCATGAGAAAAACATGCTGCGATAAAAAACTGCGCAGCAAAGCGCGCATGTATCCTTCTAGTCCAAAGCGAAACGCGCGCCATGATACAAAAGATTCCACAATTTTCACAAGTGTAAACATAGACCTGATCTGACATCTGAGTCCGGTAGTCGTCAATAAAATTGCGTGCATCCACTAGCTAGCTTTGTTAATACAGGGTCAACTTGTGATATCTATACCTAATACCTATACCTATATATATCTACCTAATAATAAACCGGCTATCGCTTCTGGTCGTACGTCGTCAGCGATTTTGCAAAAAATCCCTCGGTTTCTGTGAATTCAACCCGCAGTCCTGTTCTAAGTGAAGATTTAAGAAAACGTTTCGTTTTTATACAAAAAAACCCTGCGTTAGTTTGAATTCAACCCGCGATCCGGTGGCTCATTTGCGGGTCAAACGTTGCGCGAAGAAAAGAGAGGGGATCGTGGGCGGAGCTGTTGGTGGTGGAGGAGATCCTCACCGGCGGACGTCGGGAGTGGGCGCGCAGCTAGGAAGGGCGGTGCTGGGTAGCTCGTTCCGGCGGGGGTCGCCGGCGTCGAGGTGGCGAGGTGAGGCCGGGGTCGGGCGCGGCGACGGCGAGGCGGGGAGGCGGCGCTGCGCTCGGGAGATGCGGCCGTGAAGCGGCGGTGCGCTCGGCCGCCGCATTAGGCGACGACAGCGAGGCGGGGAGGAGGCGCTGCGCTCGGGAAATGCGGCAGCGAGGCGGGGAGGCGACGCTATGCTCGGGAGATGCGGCAGCGAGGCGGGAAGGCGGCGCTGCGCTGGGACGCCGCATCAGGCGGCGGTAGGGAGGCGGGAGGCACGCGCAGATGAAGGTGGAGAAAATGGAGAGTCGACCGGGGCGAGGAGTTCGCCGGCTCAAAGCCACGGACCACGACGGCGCAAGCTTGCAGGGGGGCGGTGGTCATGGCGGGGAAACGGCGCTCTGCTCGGGCGTGGCATGCCTCCTCTGCTGCTCGTTCTTTCTTTCTTCCCCAACTCCTTCTCTCTTGCACGTCGTTGTCCTGCTACCCACGCAGCAAAAGATCGAGGAAGAGGCGGGAGTCGGGTCAATCAATCTGTCGAACGCGGATGAGAGGCGTGATTTAGAACCATGGTTCAGCCGAACCTATGCTCCACGCCGTACGATTCAACATCCTTCTACATGTGGATCCGCACCATGCATGTCAAATCCATCCAACACTTCGTTTCATGCATTATTTAACACGCAAACATCTCCCATCCATGCATATTTTAATCAAACATGTACGGATCCTCATGAACAGAAATCAATGGTGTGGAGCGTAGGTTTGGCTGAACCATGGTCCAGTAAAACATTTTCGCGGATGCGGCACTCCCTGTTCCATCTAGATCAACGGGCTGCAGAGGGAGGTGGAAGAGGAGCCACGACCTGGAGCAGGAGGCTGCCGGAACGCATCTGACTGCGACTGATTTATCCATGAGCTGGAGGATGAGGTATTCACCTCTAAAATCACTATTATGTTTTCCCCGTTTCCATCTGAATATGGAATACCAATATACTCCTCTCACTTGGATTTGATTATGAAAGAAGTATAAATACTTGCACCGAACTGTATGATTTGTTGAGCCAAGTGTTGCGTCTGATATGGCATGTTTATGCTTTCAGGGAAGCGCACCTCTGAAATTCACAGTTTTGAAATTCAAGTTAAGAAAACGTTTCATGTTTACATAAAAGCCCCTGGCCGCTTAATTGACCGGATTCACCACGGCGGCTTATCCTTTCCCGTCCTCCACCGCAGGGCACGCGCCGCCGCGCGGCGCCGTTTGCCGTCGGCTTCCTCGCCGCAGGAGCCAAGAGGCGGGCGTAGGCGTCGCCCGAGCCCAGGAATGGGGTGAGGCGTAGCGGCTGGCGTTCGCGAATCCATTCCCGGCGGCGTCGGCGGCTTCCGGCAAGGAGGCGAGGGAGCTCGGGGAGATCCGACGGGGGCCTGTCGCCGGCGAGGCGAGGCCGAGGCAGCAGCACGCGGTCGCGAGGAGGCGGGGTCTAGGAGGCGCAGGAGGATGCCGGCCGGTGGCGCTCTGGCGAGGGCTTGGCGAGGGCGGCGGCCGGCGTGCTCGCTTGGGAGGATGGAGGCCGCCTCGCCGGGACTCAAGCACGGCAGTACCACGTCAGGCCGTTGCCGATGGCGCCGCGGCCGGGGCGGTGGTTTGACGGCGATGCGGAGGAGGTGCTGGCCTGGAGCCAGCGACGGCGGCTGCAGCGGGACGATGCAGGTGTTAACATCTTGCTTCAGGGGGCTGCGGGCATGGGCGGCGCCGTGCTCACGCGGGAGATCCTTGTCTGATTTCGATCGAGTTGCAGAGGGACAATGCAGACGTCAACAGGTACTATCTGGACAGAGCAGCTTGACGACGCCATGGTCCTTGTGCCAGCCCAATCCTAGCTCACACGCATGCAGCAACCCGAAACTCCAAGGTCTGCACATAGCTGCACAACGGTCAGCAAGCCGCGTGAGCATCTCCACTCACGATTCAAACTATGTAGTTGTATGTTCAGGTTTCCATTATTTTTCAGTTGAATTCAGTTGCAGATTCATCCAACTCATCTCCATTGCCACACACAGAAAGGCTTACATTTTGATTTTGGTTCAGTTTAGTTCAGATTTTCATTATTCCAATTTTGATTTTGGTTCAGTTTTGGTCAGGTTTTCATTATTTTTTCAGTTGAATTCAGTTGCAGATTGATCTCATCTGTGAACACAATGATCCATTGCCTCTCTCTCTGTTTGTGTGCATGTGCATCGTTGGTGAAGTAACCTGAGCAGTAGTGTTTGAGAACGTTGGTGAGGGACTACTATGGCGAGCTCGGCGTGAGCAACGATGCCGGCAGGGTGAGATAAAGAACACGAACTGAATGGTATGGCTCAGTACTATTGGGCTTGGCATTATTTTTCCAGCGAATTGGCGGGTTTCTCTGAGATGAATTAAGTGCACCAAATATATGCATCTAAATTATTGTAATCTTTAGCGCTATGTATTACGTCTAAAAATGGAAGCTCAAAACTGTCTTCCGAGAGTAGTTTAAAGTTGGTAGATGTTTCAGGCACCAAATCCACAAGAATTATATTTGCTAAATGAGGCATAAACATGATCAGTTAAACTGATTCAGTTTTATGCTTAGAAACCAAATCAGTTAAATGAGAGGCATAAACATGATCAGTTATTAGTGGTAATGTTTGTCTCTGTGTTTTGTCTTTTTAAATATGTGCCTAGGCCTCTATGTTAACCAATTCCAAAAACATGCCTGAAAAAATCTTCTGCATAAGCTAGGAAATCTACAAATCAATTATCTATAGACTATTTGTCCATACTTCTCCAAGATCTGAACATATACCATATTTGCTGACCGATTTTATTACTAACTAGCAGATTCCTCATGGTCAAGGGATTTGATTGGTAAGTGATGGAAAAAAGGAGGCAACGGGAAATAGAAGGATTTTGGAAAGATACTTTTTTCTTTGTAGAATTTTTAACTGTGACCTGATAGTTAATAACTGAAGCCTTGTGTGTGTCTTGTTCTTAAGTTTTGCACAAGCAGCAGCTGCAGCGCAAGCTGGTGCATCCGTCGTACAAATATTTGTGAGACGTATTCGAGTAAATTTACCATGTTCTGTTTTCATTACCCCGCGCAAAAATGTAGATGTTATGCTCACCAAGGACCATAAACTATACTGGATTGGGAAAATGATCACTCTGGTGACCCGGAGATAGATGAAGCTTTAAAGAAGGGAGAAGATGCTGGGCTTGCCTTGGTTAGCAGCAATTACCATTTCATTTTTGCGTTTAATAGCATACGCTAATATCTAGAAACAGGGCTTCTTTACTCTGTAGTCCTACAATTTTTAATGTTCCTGGTGTCACTTTCCCTAGTACTCTTCTGTAGGTGTGTTTTGTGCTAAAAAGTGAAAATTTCAAACGTTTGGCAGTCACTACCAGCAAGTCATAGCAGTGACTATTATTTTAAATAGAATATGAAATCGAGCTTTCAGCTGCATCTTTTAGCATCCTAGCGCACTCATCAACTTGAGAGTTACCACTGGGTCACTTTTCTCAAGAAATCTGAAAGAAGCGAGGATTCTCAAGTAAGATAAGTCTGCTTACAAAAATTTGCCTACTGGAAAGTAGATAAGAGACTCGTGAAGTAAGAAGACATGCCTACATATTATACATAGCAGGCTTCTGACTTCTCTGATTCTTGAAGCCTTGAGGCTGTGAAACATCTATGCTAGGTCGCCACACTTCTGCCACCTTCATTTGATGAGGTACATTCAGATTCGATTTGTTTATTACTTTATGGATGCTTCTCTTCTCATTACAGTGCTGGGAAATTTGATGAGAAATTATCTTCTCTTTGATGGTCCAGGTTCAGCATTCATTGCTATGAACGAAGAAGGCATAGATTTGCCTCATGGAATTGCCAGTAGACTCGTAGTGAGAACGAGTAAAAATCTACGACAGGCAGTACATTATTTTGAAGCTACATGGAAAGCAAAGTAAGCACATGGATCCCTCCTTTGATATTCTGATGGTATGTTAAAAAAAAGTATGGTGCATTTTGGAAGCCACAATGTGCCAGCAGCTCAGCATAGAACTGGTCAACGTACTGTGCGAATCCTGCTGTGCTATGTGAAAATTGTTGTTTAGCCACCAAAAGAAATTGTTCCACAAAAAGTATGATGTTATATTAATCATGAGAGCGATTTTAAATTGCGTGCGATTTGGCCGCAATCACTCGCGATTTTCATGCAGTACAAAATCACAGGATATGGCGGTAGATCGCGCCGACTTAGGCTACAATTTCACTGCAAATTTGTTTGCCATTAAATCCTTTCTCCCGCGTTTTTGATCAGTGATCATGAGTAACAGTACTAAATTTTCAACTGATCTGGAGGTGCATGTTTCATCATTGTTATCATTTTTGCTTACTGAGTGCTTGTTCATTTTTTTAATTATATTGATGCTATGTGCTTGTGTCGAAAGAATTAATATAATTTCTGTTTTCCATATTGATAAACAGCTCCCTTGACAAGCACAACTATAGTATGCTACTCACTGTGTTGTTTACTTATTTTGCTATTCAGTACACGTGAGATTCTTTTTTGGACTTCACAAGAAGAGTAAAAATTACTGATTTAGCTTCTACGCAGGTTGTATCTCGTTCGTGGGAAGATCATAAATTGATTGAGCCTGATGTGTCACCTTATTTGAACTCTGTGTTGTCAGATCTTTTTCAATTGAAGCGTGATCATCTGTGAAGTACGCCAAGAATTACGACAACATCAGGCCATTTGAGAGTGGGGGTTAAACTTCACTGGAGTTCTTCTCCCTTAAATCTTAATGCAGCCTTTTTATCACATTTCCTATTGTGTAGTTGGTGACAACGAGGAATTGTTATCCACTTGAGAAAATAAAGATCAAATCGATGATGCTCTCAAAAGTAAAATGACTTTCTGAGCTAGATAGTGACATTGTGAGCACCAATATAGAACTTATAAACCTTTTTGCATGTTTGTTATAATGATCTTTTCATTTTCCTTTGTATATTAAACTTGACAATATTATTCTGCTTTACTTCAATCGTTACTTTTTATGTGTTTGCAGTATGACTGTATGGTTCTCACTCAATGTAGAGGCCCAACAAACCTTTTTGAAGTAGGAATCAAAAACTACAATTGAGCGGGTAGTTCGGTGGCACCGACATCCAGCTGAAAGTTTATAGGAGGGTTAGTAAAGCATATTTGTTCATGAGGAAATATGCCAACAAAACATTGAGTCAGAGTGCAACTCAAATGCTTTTAACAAAAAAATTGTCGCTTTTCCATGTTTGTTCTTATTATTTTTTAGTTGGCATTGATATGCAAAAGAAAATCTTGTTGCTTTTTTGCCCTCTCATCGACCATTGTATTTGTGAGTCATATCAGTCTATGTAAAAGAATTCAATACCTTATGTTTTGTATATTTGGGAATATCTAAAGGCGTGGTGTTTCATATAACTGTATGCTATGCTGCCTATGCCTTTCCTCGTAGCCTTAGTATGGTCGTCGTTTTCTCTTTCATATACTTCATCTTAAATTAAAAAATATGAACCATTGCATTGTGCTAAAATTTATAATTATTATTTGACTTATTTATAGGCAATAGTTCTTCTAAAAAAATGCAAATTTCGTGTAACAAGCTAAAATAGAATCTTCTCTGTTGCAGTTGGGAACATGTCACATGACTACTGAGCTGGCATTATTTGCAAATTCTATAGTTGACAATGTCGATGTGTATCTTTGACACCATTCATTTTGAACCACCAAATAATAGAAGTTGTTTGATTGGTAAAATGTTTTTCAAGTTTCTAAGCACACGCTTATTTATTTTGTTTTTCCTGTAACACATGGTCTTTTGTGCTTTTACAAAATGACGAACCACTAGAAAACAACTAAAATTTGTATGCCCCGTTGCAACGCACGGGCCCTTGTGCTAGTATAATATTAAAGGGAGGATTGTTTCTCCAACTTTTTGGGTTTACAGTGGACCCCACATAATATTTCGTCCGTCTAAACCTACTCCCGATTTGTTTTCGCCTAAAAATTAACGTACAAAGCCGAGATAAGCCGGCCCATTAGGGGAAATTGTCCAACAAAACAAAAAGGTTGCCCCGCCCAGAGTCGAACCCGGGCGGCCAGGTTGAACAACAACAACTGCTAACCACTACACTATAGAAGACCTTGAGTTCAATTGGCAGCGCGACACATTAAATTAAATGCACAACGGTGCCACATTTAAGACCAAAATGAATTTTCTTTTAGAAAAAGTGAACATATTTTAGAAGCGAATATTTAGTAAGGTTGTGAATAAAAATTAAAGTCAAATTTGGTTTTTCAGAAGATTTTTTTTAAACCTGATGTTTATTTAAACACGGACAAATTTTTAAAACTAGGTTACTGAATGTTTTTTTCGATTTTGCGAACATTTTTAAAAACACAAATATTTTTTGAAGTTTGAATTAGAAAACACAATTTTTTCAAAACGTTATTTTTTTAAACTAAGGTATTGTAGCTAACATTTTTTAATCTGTACCTACTAATAATAAAACTGGGTGAATTTTGAAAATATGCCCACGGATGTATTGTTTTAGTTCAATTTATGTTCGAAAAGGGATCTTTTTCTCCATCGCATCTTCACGTACGACCAGCCCTCGCTCAGCCCAATGACACCCGTCACAATGCATGAGGAGTCCAACTAAGGTTTCATGTTTTATGTGACACAAATTATTCAATTTATATGATAACACATACATATATTATGTTTTTCCCTATTATATTAGCCGGATGATAAAAAAACTCTTTTTTCAACGCTATTGATCTCGTCAGACACGAATGATGCTCAGTGATCCAGCTATTGAACCTGGCCAACCTTGATTAGTGATAACTAGTACTGTGACCACCGGCTACGAGGACGACAAAGAGGACAAGCGAAAACATGGGTCCAATGTCATATTGAAATGGAGGATGTGGACACGAGGATGAGGTATTCGTTATGTTTATTATGTTACGGGCATTAGGGTGATGTCTTTAGCCATGCTCAGTGGATAAAGGCCGTGTGAGAGTTGTTTTCACCCGTTGCAACGCACGGGCATTTTTGCTAGTAAGTACTTATTTCCCAACCACTTGAAGACTAGCAATCATCCTTGGCATTGCCTATGGTTGTCTACAAGCTGATAATCTGTAAATCGTAAGTCAAATCTCAAAACCAAGTTTGTTCATTGTTGTATACGTGTAAGCGCCGGCGACCGGAGATGGCAAGCGACTCGCGCGTCCGTGTCGTGAGTGTTGGGGATAATAGCTAGAGGAGGAAGAACACAGATAGTTTTGGTGACCGGCCGCACACACAGCCTCAACCTTTTCTCCACTTCTATTTCCCTCGGGCTTACAAGCAAATATGGTAGTCTTTAAGTAGCGGGAGCGGATTAGGAGCACTCGGGTGCTCCACCCCCCTATATTCAAAAACAATCTAATAAATTGAAAAAAGGGTAAAAAAATCCCAGAACTTTTTTAGAATTCAATATGACTAGGTAATGTACTAGTATAAAATTTTTGGCCAAGGAATTATTCCCGTTGACTTCAGGGCAAAAAAAACAAATTTATGACGACGTTATAGCATGAATAGTAGTTTTATCTAGCATTTTTTGGGAAAACTTTGATCCCGGGATGCAATGAAGGTTATTCCATGTTTAATATTTTTATACGAGTGCAATACTTGGTCATGTTTCATTCCATAAAAAGTTCCGGAACTTTTTAATTGTTTTTGAATTATTAATATTTTTTTTGAATATCGGGGTGCGTAGCACCCGAGAGCTCCTAGGCACTTTCGTTAAGTAGCCTACTACTCACGCACGCACGCACGTACTAAGCCAGCCACTTAGGGCCTGTTCTGATCTCCTCCCGCTCCACGCCTCACAAACTCCACGGATGAAATCCTCCCGAACGTTTCGACTCCGAGAAGGTGGATTCTAGAAGCTATGCCCGATGGCAGTGCAAAACCGTGAAGCAGCCTCGGCCCAGCTCCACCGATCAGGGAAGCTGGAGTTAGCCGATATTACAGCTGAATTGCCACCGCCAAGTCAGGCCAACCGAACCCGGTACTACTTGGCCTAGGATACAGTCATAGTCATACAGGCGGAGTCCATTTGCTATCGTGTCTGAGTTGTGCCAGGCACATTTTTTGAGGTGTTCCCGGTACACCATTAAGCACAGAAAACAATTTTTTTCTTTGTGGTGGGTGTTACTACTAGAGTCAGTTGGACCTGTACCAAGTACACCATGAAACTATCTACGTGTTCCCACGGCACAGGTACCGGTTTCAAACACTTCGAGTCAGTTGGATGTTTGTACAACAAATACTCAAGACCTCACGTCAGAAGAAAATTAATACACAAGACCTGTGCTTCGCACTGCTTCTCACGTGCTGCACACGGAACAACTACTAGTAGATATAGATATAATCATACTCCCTTTGTTTCTACTCCCTCCCTCCGTCCGTCCCCGTACGAGGTTAGATCAAACGTTTTAAACTATGACCAAGTTTATAAAAAATAATATTTAAAATATGAAATCAATAGCAGTAGAATCATCGTTCAATATGTTTTCATACCACATATTTTTTTTATTGTAAATGTATAGAATGTTTTTAATAAACTTGATCAAACTGTATAAAATTTACTTAGTCAAAGTTAATATACGAAGTAAATAAAAATAAAGGAAGTACTTTTTTAATTAAAATGCATCAACTGCTCCACGCACGTAATCTGGGTGCTGGCATTCAATTTTTTCATTTGGGAACATTGTCTTTTGTACTGATGTTTGCCTGACATTTCCAACGCCACTACGGTACCTCAAATCAGTCTCTTTATTCGTCTGTAGATGCGTCCGAATCTGAAACGTTCACTCGCATTTCAAATATAATTTAAACAAGCCAAACAAATTTGATACAAACCAAGTGATTTTCATGCAAAACTAGACAAAATACAAACATATTGCAATTCGATCGGACTAGTTCACCTAAATAAAAGAGAAACAAGGCGTGGGTGGACCGCTAGCGTGTGTGTCTCAAGCAGCAGGAGCAAAGTAAACACAAAGTTATCCAGTGGGATCTTTTGTGAGCAATGCCTGTACTGGATTTCACAAAAATGCTGTTAAACAGAGAGGTATAGAAGAGGCCACACAAATCTTTACATAAATAAGCTGAGGCCTTCACAAAATTTATGCATGTCGGGGGAGCACATGCAGCATCAATGGTGAGAGTGGATGCACCGCAATTGAGTTGTCTCATCGACAGACACTGACCCGCCTGACCATAGTCTTAGCAACTGTTGCATGCACCTCCTGTCGTCTACGCATAGCCCTAGTACCTGTTGCCTACTCTGACTATTTCAGCTGAGCAGCACCTCTGTTTATCTCGGTTAAATGATCTGCTTAAGTATGACGAAACTGCAAATGGCCTGCTGCTGGCAAGACTGCAGCACGAATCTCATCGTGACTGAATGGACCGGATAAGAGGGTGTCGGGACCCCCGGGTGCTATCGCACCTTTCCGTATTTTTTAATGTGTGTTGTGTTTATTTGCGTTGCTAGATTGCTGCGTTCCTTGTGGAATCCCGGTTCTATATAGTCCTTTTGGTCTGGAACTCGTGAATGTATTACTTCTGAGTTGTTCTTCGTTTTGTATCAAGAAATGAAGGGCTCTATACCCGAGGACCATTTGGAGAAGTTTAGAGGTGCTATCCAGGCATACATATGGTCTGCAATTTCTTGGAATTAGAATAGCGAGAGAATCTTTCTCTGCGGCCGACCATCAGTTTAAGGCCTGGTTCACAGGGTGGACCAAAATTTATGAGATAATTAATTCTTGATCCGCAAATGATTACAAGCTTAAGTGTTTGAAGAATCCTGAAGGGATTGTTTGGTTAATCCCTCCCGGTAAATTTTGACTTGTAGGGATTTAATCCCTTTCAAACCCCTTCAAAATTCAAGAAACCAAACAAGGCCTAAGAGCTCTAGGATCGAGCGTGGGAGTTATGCAGGGTCGCCGGTGGACGCCCCACGGGCTTGCGTGCATGCCATGTGTTGCATCTCCAGAGCCAATGACCGCCTGCGCTCATGAAACGAGGTTCCACGGAACCATAGACTCAAACATACAAAGATCATCCATGACACTCTCTGCCTCCGGCGATGTGCCTAGGCCTTAATGACGGTGCCATCTTTACTGATGCAACAGTACCACTCTAGCCCATCTACATGCCGAACTGTGTTGTGTGGCTTTCGTTCCATCTCCTATTTCCTCCCCGTCCCTATCTTCTGCTATTTTGTTGGAATTAGTTTCTTCAAGGATTTGTTGGATTTATTTTTTGCTTTGGTAGGGTGATTACTCCATCACTTCCGCTTCGGTACAACCCCCCTAAACACATCAACGGTCCAGATTAGCCCATACCCCTTCATAAAAAAGGGTAGGATGGGAAATCCAGTGCCCCGCGCCGTAGCACGCCCTAGCGCGCCGTATCACGCCCCCGCGCGCCGTAGACGGCCATACGAAGGTGGGCCCCATCATATGTCTAGTCAGCGGCGAGGTCCTGTACGCCGCGTTTTTGGGCGGTCAACGCGGTAAACTGCCCCTCGCCCGCGTTCGCCCGCATTAGTGCGGCGCAGACTGCCGAGCGTCGTTTCGGCATTAACTCCGGCGCCGAAGAATCCCGTCGACCGCCGCTGTGGCGTGTGGTTTGGCGCGCGGCGTCGGTTCACACGCCGCCTCGGCCCGCCCGCCTTCGCCCCGATCCGCCCGCCTTCTGCCGCCCGCGAACCGCCATCAATGGCTCCAACCACCACCGCCGCCCCCGCTCCCCGTCCCGCCGCTATATAAATCGCCCCGCAGCGTCGCCCTCTGCCACTCGCTCGCCCCTCTCCACTCCGCCCCTATCCGCCCCTCTCGTTCGACGCCGCTCATCTCCGCCCCTCTCCGGCGATGGCGCGCCCCAACCTGACGCTGGAGGAGGCGGAGGAGCTCGCCCACTTCGGCATCCCCGCCGTGCCGGACGTGCGCCTGCCATCGCGGTGGCGCCTGAGCATCGACGGCGTGCCTGTGGCGCCGGTGCCCGAGCCCGGCAGCCACATGTTCGCCCGTGCCGTCGGCCTCTACCGGGCGCGGCTGTCGGCGGCGGCGCTGGAGGACCCTACCTACGCCCCCAACAACCCCGCGTGGCCGGACATTCTCGCCGACGACCACGAGCAGCGCCTGAATGCCTTCGCCAGCCCGCGGCCGCCGGTCAAGCACAACCGTGCCCGGCGGCACCAGCTGTGGGATGACCGCTCCTTCGAGGAGGTTGTCGCCCCGTACCGCGCGCAGGCGGCCTCCGGCGCCTTGCCGGCCCGAACCAGCGCCGGTTTTGGCCTGTTCCGCCGTGGCGTCACGCGCTCCACCTGCTTCCGCCACGGACGAGGCGGCGGAGGCGGCGCTGTCCTTCTCGGCGGAGGAGACCGCCGCACCGTGGCGCCTCGCCCGGCTCCTCACCCGGCGCGGGACGGCGCTGGGTCTAGCCGTGCACCTCCGCCGGAGCCCGCGGAGGAGCCGGAGCCCGCCCTGTTGGCGGAGTACCGGCGGTTGGCGGCGCAGGACGGCGACCCGGAGGACATGCCGGGGCTGCAGACGGCCATCCGGGAGTCGGAGATGGCCATGCCGCCGCAGCTCGTGCAGGACTACATTCAGGTGGCCGCCATTGCCGATCACCCCGAGGACCCGCCGTATTTTCCCGGGTTGCACGCTGCGATGGCGGACTCCGTTGCGCCCATCGTCGACGTAGGCAGCAGCAGCAGCGACGACTCCGACGCCTCGTTTGGCTACGACGAGGAGGACCCCGGCGGCGTCTATGATGAGTAGATTAGGGTTTATCATATGTCGTAGTAATCGTTAGTTTAAATATCGTTGAAGTACTATGTAATCGTTTGAACTGGAATGAAATGAATTTTAATTATGAAAGTTTGTTTGATGAATTTAGTTATTTATTATTTGTGAAATATATCATTTCAAATATTTTGCGGTTCTTAAAAAATTGTATTAAAAATATGAATTACAAATGTGTTGCAAAAATTTGTATCCGTCCGCGGACACCAACGTGAATCAATGCGAAACCCACGTTTTTCATTCGACATAAAGATAATATGTAAACGTTGTAATAAGAGTGACAAAATAATGATGATCATCAATGTATCATAATCTCATATTTAGAAATATAGCTCATATCTCAAATTACAAAATGAGTTCGCTATGCGAAACAAAAAGTTTTGACAGAACCTCTTTATTATAAATAAAAGTTCGACAAAAACCGAGGCATGCCTAGCTAGTACAGTAGTGTGTAGAAGTTATTTTTTCTTCCTCCTTGATAACCGAATAACTTGGTTTTTCACTTCCGACAACATATTCTTCGGCAAAAAAATAATTGAAGCTATCATGGCTTCTCGCCCATCATCAACTGATTCCTGAAAAGTAATTCATTTGTAATGTGAGTTGATATATTAAAAAAACACTTTTTGCATATTAAAATAGACTCACCTGGGAAAATCTACTAGTGAACTTTTCACTGTTCCAGTGCTCAAAGCATCGGAGGAGGAACAAGCCACATGAATTCCTGATTCATAAATTTTACATAAATCAAAATGCATCGCAAAGATAAAACATACATAACGTGTAAGTTCAAACTCACCCATCTTCTTGCTGTGGCATGTTGTATGCAACAATAGGCCATGCCGACACATCCGGATACAGAATAACTAAATTTTCATTTGCATCTCCTATATCTCCTGCTAGTTGTTCTCTCTGCATGTGATTCGTAAATGTTTGAAAAACTGTGTGCATGCCGAGTATGAAAAATACACTTAGGTATAATGGAACATACCAGATCCTCAACTAATTTTCTAGTAGATTCAGACATTTCTACCCATCAAAGAATCTAAAACCTGAAACTCTTTCTTTTGAGTATGCATCACAATTGTAATCCAATGGTTACCGTTCTTGTTAAGAGCGAAATAAGCCTACATGATGATCATCGAAACATGGTCGCAGTAAGCAAGCATTTAAAACAAATTCATGTGTCGTTACAAATAAAAACTTACCTTTGGTTTTTTGAAATATTCAGTCATGCATCTATTAAGTGGTCCATTCATATTGATTTCGTAGTCATTATTGTTGTCGGACTTGTTTGGACGGACTAAATTTGGTCTAGTATTCAAAAGCCATTGAACCCTGCATGTCGGTATTAGGAGACGATCCGCGGCAACTTTCGCGCTCAAGTACGACACATAAGCATCGATGAAATATTGTAAAGTCATATGTGTGTATTTTGTAAAATCATAACAAAGAGACATGAGTTACTTACATCACCAGATAACCATCCATGATTTAGTATGATGGCAGCTCGTTCGGCAGTCAGTACGTCGTTCATGCCACCATTGTATATTGGTAGCTTCTTTTTCTTTTTTGACTTCTCATACGCCCGGACGTACTGCACTGCCGCAGCCACCACTCCATCTGCAGAATAAATGTCAGCAGAGCTCTGTTCGCCAAACAAGTCTGCAGCAAATGTCAAGTATGTTAGCGAGATAACTGTTTATAATACCTAAATTAATTTATAGTACGAAGGTAAACTTACTCGTTTTAAGGGTACGTTTTGCACGCTTAGGCGATGTAATGAAAGGAGACGAAACATTCTTTGAAGGGATTCGTGTTCGTTTCCCAAGAATATGCTCCGTCCTCTCTTCAATAGCGCTACAATCGTCTGACATACCCTGAGACTTATCTTGATCATTTGGTGTTGATTGACATTCCTTCTCATCTGTAACATAGTCTGTCCGTAACGATGATTCTTCCTTCTGTTCTGACTCGTCCGGTAACTGTATAGGGTCCTCTTTGTCACCTTTATAGGCACTGAAGTTCCCTATTGTGTCTCCTTCAGAAAAAATGTCATGGTTGCCAACACCTTTGGGACCTTCCGGCGTGTGCAAGTCATCATAATGAAATTCTTTTCTAAATTTTTTATTGTTCTCACCGAACATATTCTTCTCTTGTTCTTCAAGGTTACCCGGTTTGTAGCGCACTCCGGTTTTATTCATTTCCTCTATCATCCTCTAGAACATAATAAAAAATTTAAGTCATTGGTGCAATTTTTTGAGGAACATAATAAAATATATGAACATGTAATTGATGGGATTGTCACCTGTGCGCATAACTCCGGAAGTCGGAGAATTTCCTTGCGAATCTTCTTTAAATCATTCATAACCCGGTTCATAAAAGGCTTGATGCTCGCGGGAGCATCCGACGTACTATCGTCTTTCCTCTTTCCTGTGATGCTTGATTTTCTGCTACTTGGTTTTTTATTACTTTGTGAATGCTGACGTGCAATTTTTGTCCTTCTATATTCATCAGTAATGTGATCCTCGATCTGCATTATGGGAAACAAAAAATTAGCTATTTTGTACACAATATTAATGGAATTATAAATGAAAGTTTTTAGTACCGTTCCATGACCACGTCCATTGGCGATGTCGTACTTGTCCCTTAACTCAGCACGACTTTCTGTCCAATTTTTCATCAAAGGACTTAACAGTGATAAGGGATCATATTTAGGCCCCGTGGTTGGCTCCACTTTCTCCCAATATAAGTACTGCAAAATAAATAATTTATGTAAGTAAAAGATTTATGACGAGTAGCACATATTACTGAAAAAGCACGCACGAATTCAAAAAACATACCTGAAGCAGCGCAAGGTTTCCAGTTGGCCATTGCCTAACACGGCCGTCTTGCAAAACTTTACCAACCTCCCTCAAACATGTTCGTAACGTGAAGGCGTTAAAGTTCAACTTGCTAATTAGCTTTACATCTTGCACCAACGCGTAGTATTCCTTCGGAATATATACATCAGACATTGGTGCAATTTCAGTTCCTAACAGAACTAGAACCGTCATACGGACGAAGTCATCGTCGCTGGCTTTATCCCTCACAATTTTTTCAATCAAATCATCAATCATTATGTTACCAAATTTTCTGTCGACAAACTGAATCGGTATTTTTTTAATTGCATTCTTTCCTTCAGTGTTAAGAACACCAAAAACATTAACACCTTCATTCTTCAAGCCAAATATAGCAAACACGTCGTCCGGCCTCAGTGAAATAAGACCTTTACTGCCTAATGGTTCTTGTATCATGAATTTCTCATTGTTTGGATTATAACCTTTTATCAAAAAATGCAACAGAAAATCTCTCATTTTGATGGACGGTATAAGCAAAAAATCTTGTAAATTCGTTGCATAAAACGTGAAACGCTGTCCAGTTGTAAGCCTCTCGACGAGGCTAAGCCACTTGTGTACTGAACATGCGATCACACCGTTGATGTCCATACTGCATTAATTTGTTGAGTAAACTTATATTACTTATGTTGTTATAATTACAGTAAAAAGTACTTTGAAATAAAACGTTTTATAAATAACCTGAATTGGTCGGCGATGACCGACCAGTCGTGGGCATCGGGCGGCCGGCGGTGACGACTCCTCGTGTGGCGGACGGGAGCCGTTTGTGGGCGCGCACAGGTCCTTCTGCGGCGCACGTGGCAGGCTTGGGCGTGCGTGTACGATGAGGCGGCGCAGGGCGATCACGTAGGGCGACAGGCGTAGGGCGACCAGGGGTTGGTGGCTGCGTACGGATCGTAGGGGGTGCGGGCGGCGACGGGCGATCACGTGGCGGCGAAGGGGCGATCGCGGGGGGGTGCGGGCGGCGACGGCGATCGGGGGGGTGTTGGGGGGGTGGGGGGTGCGGGCGTCGATGTGCGATCAGGTGGCGGCGCAGGGAGGCGTGCGCTACGGGCGTAGGGTTCGTCTTTGGCCGGCCCACTCCGCCCACGTAGGGGCACATGCATGGCGGGTTTGAGCGACATGCATGGCGGGTTTGGGCGATCTGTTCGCCCCAAACAGGCGCTGCCTTACCATGTTTAAAAAAAAACAGGTGTTTCACACAGACCAGTACTTATCCTTGTGCATAGATTTGTTTTCAAACTTCACGAAATGGTCTCAATTTTTTTTTGCGAGTAGCAGCATCCGTGGTAAGCATGTGTGCCAAGTTTGAACGAAATCCGACATTCGATGGATTTTCTAGGATTTTACCGTCGAAAATGGCCGAAATACTGCCCGGACGTGACGCAACGTGCGATCGTTGTCGGATTTCGTTCATATTTGGCATGGAGTGATCCCATGACCATGCACACCTCCTCACAAAAGTTGGGTAAGTTTCATGAATGTATGCATGTACGACGTGTACAAACGTAGGTGTTTCACAAAGACCGGTGGTTATGCTTGTGCATAGATCTGTTTTCAAACTTCACGAAACGGTCTCAATTTTTTTTTGCGAGTGGCAGCATCCGTGGTAAGCATGTGTGCCAAGTTTGAACGAAATCCGACATTCGATGGATTTTCTAGGATTTTACCGTCGAAAATGGCCGAAATACTGCCCGAACGTGACGCAACGTGCGATCGTTGTCGGATTTCGTTCATATTTGGCATGGAGTGATCCCATGACCATGCACACCTCCTCGCAAAAGTTGGGTAAGTTTCATGAATGTATGCATGCACGACGTGTACAAACGTAGGTGTTTCACAAAGACCGGTAGTTATGCTTGTGCATAGATCTGTTTTCAAACTTCACGAAACGGTCTCAATTTTTTTTTGCGAGTGGCAGCATCCATGGTAAGCATGTGTGCCAAGTTTGAACGAAATCCGACATTCGATGGATTTTCTAGGATTTTACCGTCGAAAATGGCCGAAATACCGCCCGGACGTGACGCAACGTGCGATCGTTGTCGGATTTCGTTCATATTTGGCATGGAGTGATCCCATGACCATGCACACCTCCTCGCAAAAGTTGGGTAAGTTTCATGAATGTATGCATGTACGACGTGTACAAACGTAGGTGTTTCACAAAGACCGGTAGTTATGCTTGTGCATAGATCTGTTTTCAAACTTCACGAAACGGTCTCAAATTTTTTTGCGAGTGGCAGCATCCGTGGTAAGCATGTGTGCCAAGTTTGAACGAAATCCGACATTCCATGGATTTTCTAGGATTTTACCGTCGAAAATGGCCGAAATACTGTCCGGACGTGACGCAACGTGCGATCGTTGTCGGATTTCGTTCATATTTGGCATGGAGTGATCCCATGACCATGCACACCTCCTCGCAAAAGTTGGGTAAGTTTCATGAATGTATGCATGTACGACGTGTACAAACGTAGGTGTTTCACAAAGACCGGTAGTTATGCTTGTGCATAGATCTGTTTTCAAACTTCACGAAACGGTCTCAATTTTTTTTTGCGAGTGGCAGCATCCGTGGTAAGCATGTGTGCCAAGTTTGAACGAAATCCGACATTCGATGGATTTTCTAGGATTTTACCGTCGAAAATGATCGAAATTCGTCGTAAATTCATAGAAAATTCATAAGATGTCCGATTGATTCAAAATTTGGCATGCATGCTTGTACTATTGATAGAATGCAACATAAAAAAATTCAGGCCGTTTGAAGCATGTAAAAAAAACATTGTCCTATACGGACCCTTCATTCCTACCCAAACGGTTTCTCGTGAACAAGGGTATTTTTGGACCATCTTCAGAATGGCATCAAATGTTGCCAGTTCGTTCATATGCTTATCCTAGTACCTTACAACAAATTTGAACTAAATCAGACAAGTAACGCACGTTGCGCAACGTCCGGTGAGTATTTAAGGAATTTATCGTCGTAAATTCATAAGATGTCTGATTGATTCGAAATTTGGCATGCATGCTTGTATTGTTGATAGAATGCAACATAAAAAAATTCAGGACGTTTGAAGCATGTCAAAAAAAAACATAGTCCTATACGGACCCTTCATTCCTATCCGAACGGCCTCTCGTGAACAAGGGTATTTTTGGACCATCTTCAGAATGGCATTAAATGTTGCCAGTTCGTTCATATGCTTATCCTACTACCTTACAACAAATTTGAACTAAATCAGACAAGTAACGCACGTTGCGCAACGTCCGGTGAGTATTTAAATAATTTATCGTCGTAACTTCATAGAAAATTCATAACATGTCTGATTGATTCGAAATTTGGCATGCATGCTTGTATTGTTGATAGTATGCAACATAAAAAAATTCAGACCGTTTGAAGCATGACAAAAAAAAGTTCTTGATTGTTGACGGATCTACCGTAGTAAACTGATGTACGTAATGCTTTATCAATGACAAAGCATCGCCTGCACCATCACAGTATGATAGGACCGCCACAATAAAGAACTTAGCACTGTTAACGGATGAGTCTATTTAAGTCGGTCAATCAAGACTTATGAAAGCAAGGTGGGACTATTAACAAGAATTCACTACGCACGGCGGTTACCGCTGCACGCGGCGTGCACAGGCCGGTTTATGCCATCATTAGGCGCACGCATCGTCGGCGCAAATCGGCCCTGTAGGCCTGGCGAAGCCGCTGCTGGAGCGGCCCACCTCCGCCCGACCGGCAACGTTCGCCGCGCCTGCAGCGGCGCAATCTTTAGTACCACCTCGCCGAGCGAGGGCGCGTTGGACCGGTTTAAATACCCCCACGCCCTCCTACCTAATAAGTTATCTGTGTTTATGCCGTCTGTCGCCCGTCCACGCCGTCTGTCGCCCGAAGGGGCGGTTGTTAGTTTTTTTAAGTTTTAAAACAAAAACGAATGAACGCCGCTGATCGCCGGCTACTGGTAATTCAAGAACGGCGCTGTTCGCCGGCTACTGCTACAGCAGTTTAACTAAAAACATCGCACAGTAACACATTAAAATACCATTCATAATGTATCATCAGCATAATGCCATTGTCTCACATTAAAACAAATAAGTTTATAGCGATAATCCATTACTACAACGAAACAATTCAACATTTTTAATATAACATAACTTCATATCTTTATTCAAATGGTCCGTGCTTTGCTCATCATGCCATGTTCCTGCATAAAAAGACATGATCATTTGTGAAAATTTCATAAATACCTAAATGAATAACATAACTCAATTGAGAAAAATAAAACACGTACTTAGGATTTTGAGGACAATTGTTTTTAAAGTGACCTTTTGTTCTGCATAAGCTGCATAGCCGTGTTGGAGTTTTTTCGTCAAAAGCTTTTGGTCTACCATTTTTAGTCACGTCCGGATTGTCCTTAGAATGGCCTTTACTGTTTTGTTTGGGTGCCCCTTTGGTTGAAACTTTCACTGGATCACCAACCAACACATGGTCTTGATTTGGCTGAAATGCATCATCCTTCGCAACCTTATGTTGACTCACATACTCACTCTCCTCAACATCCTTGTTCGCTATTATATCCTCCAGACAAGCCTTCAACTTGTCGAATAAAAATGGTTTATTACATGCGACATGAGATGCTTCTGCACATAATATAGTCAACTCACTGTACTTAGCTCTCTGCTCAGTACCAGCCCATCCCCATGCAAACAGATCACTGGTGCGCTTAACGGGTAGCCCACCTCTAGCATTTTTGGTGAATCTGCGCAGTACTAAACACTTTGGTATTTCACGTAAGCCCAGCTGCGTGAGCACGTAAAGAATATGTTTGCAAGGGAGACCTTTGCAACTCATACTTTTACAACTGCACTTCACTGTTTCTTCAGAATTATCCGGTGCATAGTCCACCTTGAATATGAGATCGCTATTATTCTTCCATGCCACTACAAACCTCTGACCGGTTGCTCCTCTTAGTCTTTCAACGATTTGAAGCTCCCCTGCCTTCTTCAAATCTTGCTGCAACATGTAAAAGTTTCTCGCAGTAAACTCACGGGTAGCGGCTTTCTCAATGTGCTTAAACTCATCGAGAACTGCTACTGGGAGTGTCAGTGTGGCCCTGCAGTCATCATACGCCTCGTTTTCACGTAAACGAACGATACAGTTCTCGTAGTGCACAACCATATCAACGATGGTCATACCAGAGTCAAGATGCATATGGAGGCACGAGTTCAGATTCTCGCTCCTCTGGTTACTCCGCATCCCAAGCAAGAAAGAATCCACCAGAAAGATATGACGCTGCCCAAAGCCTACGCAGCCATGTCTTAGTTTTCTCCGACTGCCATTTAGCTGTAAACGCTGCCCATCTCTCCTCAAATACTGTATGTGTAGTACTATAGTAAAGAAGAGCCCTGAACTCCTTCAGAGATTTATGATGAAGGTGTTTCTGCATGTTCTTCTCGATGTGCCACGAACAAAGTCGATGCCACGCGTCCGGAAGGACCTTCCTTATGGCCCTTATCATCGCTGCGTCTCCATCAGTTATTACAGATCTGGGCTTCTTCTGACAGTGAGCTCTCAAGAATGTCTGCAGCAACCAAACATACGTATCTTCCGTCTCGTCAGACACAATAGCACAGCCGAACACTGTCGTGCAACGGTGATTGTTGAGCCCCACGAAAGGTATAAACGGCATTCCATACCTGTTCATCTTGTACGTGCTGTCGAAGACGGTCACATCACCGAACTCAAGATAATCCCGACGTGACTGTGAATCACACCAGAACAGGTTTTTCAGCCTGCCTTCACCGTCAACTGTGTGCTCAAAGAAAAAATCTGCATCCCTGTCCTTCCTGGTCATCATGATCCCAATGGCAGTGTCAGCATCACCCTTTGCAAGCAATTTCATCTTCTCTCTGTAACACATGTTATAAAGCTTTCTCCTCCCAAAACCAGCCTTAGCATACGACCCGTACCTGCTGACGAAGTTGTCAAAAATAATGTGCTTTCTGATCCCAGCTCCTGACATGGCTAAAATCTCAAGCTTTTGAAATTCCTTAATCCGATTATGTGACCGGAGATACGTAACTTCGTCTGGTCTAGCAAGAATGTGACTATGAACATCGCTGAAACTGCTGACATACCAAATTGCACGCTGACTATCAAGCTTCACTGTTAGATGGGCTTCACACAAGCAACGACTCTCGGGTCTGAGCCTCCGGGTCCTCCCTTCCATGGTACAAAACTTGGCCTGTCGTTTTCCAGCCCTAGAACACAAAAACCGCCTGAAGCGCATAGCTCTGTCAGCACCCTTTTTCCATCTCAGTAAGTCCCTTCTGATGCTGAACCCACGTTCCTTCGCGTGCGCGTTATAGAAATCGTACGCCTCCTCTTCAGACCTGAACGTCATGGCCATCACCTTCCAATGCCTGTCAAGCGACTCTTGCTAAAATTCATCGTATCCAATGTCAAAATTACACTCATCACCAACGTTATGGTCATCATTTTCGCTTGTGCCAGCAACGTGTCCCTGCATAAATTATACATACAACCAATGTCAGTCAGTTGATGTACGACGACTCAGATATATAACTTCTCTTCAAAGCTTACTTTGCTCGAGCTCTCGTCATAAGATGCATCGACATCGCTCTGGTTAATATAATCATCGACATTCCACTCATAGTACCCATCCTCATGCAGCTGCGCACATGTTCAATAATATATGTCAGTCTTAATAAGGTTGTTATGTCATTGCATGGTCTCATTAGTTTTGAACTTACCTGGCTACCGCTTTCAGCATATGAATCATCTATATCCATATTCTCATTGTGATCATCCTCATCTACCTGTATGAATAAAAAAAATATACATGTCAGTTTCTTTGAATATGTTCATAATTCATGTCTTTGTCATACTTGATGCCACATACGTTGCCACTGTAAGATTCATCCATACTCATATAGTTCTCCTCGACATGATGATCTACATTCAAAGACGAGGATCCATCTTCACTTCCCCAATCATTGCTGTCATAACCCGTCTCTTCCTCCATCTATACATGACGTTTATACATAGAGTTAGATCAAATGAAACCTCACATATAACACTGCTCCACATATAATCATCAAAAATTTAACCAGTTTCATTGCAATTTGCTTAATGGTACGTCGCATCTCGTTGCAATGACTAAGCTCTTAATGTGATGTTATCTCGCCTACCTCCTGACTGTCGTCCGAAAGGTCACGATCGTCCATGGTCGCCGGTGACGGAGGCGACACGTGGACGTCGCGGGGGCAGGCGTCGGCGTGGCAGTCGGCGAAGACAGCGCGTGCCCAGGCGACGATGCCGCCGACAAAACTTGAGCAGCGGCGCCACCGACGGAGGGATCTAGGGTTCGCCGCCGCCGGCCGCTACGCGATCGTACACGGGCGCAGTCGCGCGATCTGCGCCGAACCGTTTTTTTTTCTTCTCACGAACAGGCGACGTGGCGCGTGCGGGCCTACACGGGCGGCAGTCGTGCGGCGTATGCGGGCGGTCTATACGGCGTACGTGGGGCGCTCCGTACGGCGCCCACCCGTACGACATGTGAAATGACCCCCCTACCCCTTATACGTTTTGGGGGGGGGGGGGGGGGGGGTTGTACCGAAGCATGGCTCTTACTCCATTGGGAAATGATATCCTGCATTCAGGGTTCAAGCTCGTTGGTTGCCACACTTTCCTGTACACGGTGGCCGACTGTCCCAGTGCCCTCGACACCATGTCAGTTCCACTATACTCTGTTCTTTCTCTTCCACGTCCACAGGAAGTTAGAATTCCTCAATTTCAGGTAAGAAATTTTTTCTGTTTTTATTATGTCCGGCTCGGTTATTTTTCTGAGTAGAGAATAAAATAGACTGAAATTGTGTGGAAGATGTATATACCCAAGGAATTGAAATGGACAAAGTAGAGGCACGTTATCATAGAAAGAAAAATGCAGCCGTCACTCTGTGAATCTTCAGTGGTAAGCTCGATAGTTGGTTCCAGATTACAAGTAAATCAATAATCACAAGTCTTATTGTAATACCAAGAGGCCTCTGACCTGAAAATCTTAAGGTATAGCATAAAATTGTTCTTGCAATCATAGGCTAACCGGCAACTTTCATGTTCTAAGTATTTAGGCCGTTTTCTCTCCCAACAAAAGTATGTTTTCCTGTTACCTTGCTACGTAGACCGTCTGCGGCATCTCTATTGCCGATACATGGATCACTCTCTAAGCCAACATATATGTGCAACTACCGATAACAGTTTGAAGGCCCGGAGACACAAAATAATGATGATTGTTTGTGTTTCAGCTTATTATAATTTTGCATGGCCATTTCTGCTAAATGTTGTACTTCGTGCTAGACCTATGACAATAATTCATGATAAGTGGTGATTATTAGGTCAACTTATGTAAATACTACTCCGTCTGATCTATAATATGTGACGCAGTTTTGAACTAAGGCAACCTTAGTTTAGAATTGCGACACTTATTTTGGATCGGAGGGAGTATCTTTTACTTGGTGCCTACATGTACCTTAAATCAGTGTTACAGTTAAGAGAGACATATATTGATTCAGATAACAACAATAGAATCATGCATGAATTGATAATTTCATTCTGTTTTTCAAATATGCTGATGTTGCTCATAGATTGGTTCTTGAGCCGATTTAGCTTTTGAATGAGTGGTTCGACACGATGCAGTTCAGAGTTTAAGCCAGTAAATGAGATTTCTGCACTTCCATTTCTGTAGGTCTTACAAAGATTTCATAATAGATAAAACTATGTTACAAAGTCAGACTGCTTCTCACACAATGGAACTACACAATTGTATTTATCTTGGCCTTTTCTGTTTTTTTTTTTGTATAATTTTGCAGCCTCGAATTTTGTAGTACTCTCATCAATGATATAACTCAGCTTCGGATCTATTTTTATATTATGTTAGGTCAAAAAATGGCAGATATATACTGTATTTTAGCGTTATGGAAATTTATCCTCTTGTTGTAGGTTTCTCAATCTTACTCCAAGTATAGCTGAAATCAAGCGTACTGAGTTTAGGTCATTTTGGTTATATGCTATGCTGATGCGTTCTTTTTGGTTCAAATTTCAAAAGAACGCTTATCAAATGTCGCCACGAATAAATCATCACCTTCTTGATGTTTCAGTTCTGATAAATTCTGTTTTTGTGCTTTCAAGTTGTGAAGGCTAATCGGTTGTAGAATTTCATGTGCCACAAATCCTATGGTGACCGTTGTTTCTCTTATGAACAAATGTTCAGCTCTATAACAAAACATGCCTTGCTGATAAAGTTTATCATATAGTATGTTGCAGATTCTCCTTGGATCATAGGTATTGTAAATCAACCAAAGAGTTCTGAGACATCAGCGCAAGTTGGCAGTTGGCACACTACAGCAGTAGGTTCAGTCAAAATGGTATGCTAGAGTTGCAACTATTGAGATGAGTCGCTTGATGCTAGAGTAAATATGGTGAATGTCAGACCTCTCTTCACACCAATCTTATGAAATATATTCAAGTTGCCTACCCGTAGGGCAAAAATGAAGATATATTTTGACAACAATTTTGCTTTTCTTTTACAGTCTTGAGTATATGAAGATGGATCTATGCTTTTGTCCTAGGAATATGTTGTATTTCTTCTCCAACATAATAAACATCTTAAGAGAGAAAAAATATATTGCTTCTGTGATGCCCATGTTTCAGATTTGGTGCAGCGAGCGCATGAGAAAAACATGCTGCGATAAAAAACTGCGCAGCAAAGCGCGCATGTATCCTTCTAGTCCAAAGCGAAACGCGCGCCATGATACAAAAGATTCCACAATTTTCACAAGTGTAAACATAGACCTGATCTGACATCTGAGTCCGGTAGTCATCAATAAAATTGCGTGCATCCACTAGCTAGCTTTGTTAATACAGGGTCAACTTGTGATATCTATACCTAATACCTATACCTATATATATCTACCTAATAATAAACCGGCTATCGCTTCTGGTCGTACGTCGTCAGCGATTTTGCAAAAAATCCCTCAGTTTCTGTGAATTCAACCCGCAGTCCTGTTCTAAGTGAAGATTTAAGAAAACGTTTCGTTTTTATACAAAAAAACCCTGCGTTAGTTTGAATTCAACCCGCGATCCGGTGGCTCATTTGCGGGTCAAACGTTGCGCGAAGAAAAGAGAGGGGATCGCGGGCGGAGCTGTTGGCGGTGGAGGAGATCCTCACCGGCGGACGTCGGGAGTGGGCGCGCAGCTAGGAAGGGCGGTGCTGGGTAGCTCGTTCCGGCGGGGGTCGCCGGCGTCGAGGTGGCGAGGTGAGGCCGGGGTCGGGCGCGGCGACGGCGAGGCGGGGAGGCGGCGCTGCGCTCGGGAGATGCGGCCGTGAAGCGGCGGTGCGCTCGGCCGCTGCATTAGGCGACGACAGCGAGGCGGGGAGGAGGCGCTGCGCTCGGGAAATGCGGCAGCGTGGCGGGGAGGCGGCGCTATGCTCGGGAGATGCGGCAGCGAGGCGGGAAGGCGGCGCTGCGCTGGGACGCCGCATCAGGCGGCGGTAGGGAGGCGGGAGGCACGCGCAGATGAAGGTGGAGAAAATGGAGAGTCGACCGGGGCGAGGAGTTCGCCGGCTCAAAGCCACGGACCACGACGGCGCAAGCTTGCAGGGGGGCGGTGGTCATGGCGGGGAAACGGCGCTCTGCTCGGGCGTGGCATGCCTCCTCTGCTGCTCGTTCTTTCTTTCTTCCCCAACTCCTTCTCTCTTGCACGTCGTTGTCCTGCTACCCACGCAGCAAAAGATCGAGGAAGAGGCGGGAGTCGGGTCAATCAATCTGTCGAACGCGGATGAGAGGCGTGATTTAGAACCATGGTTCAGCCGAACCTATGCTCCACGCCGTACGATTCAACATCCTTCTACATGTGGATCCGCACCATGCATGTCAAATCCATCCAACACTTCGTTTCATGCATTATTTAACACGCAAACATCTCCCATCCATGCATATTTTAATCAAACATGTACGGATCCTCATGAACAGAAATCAATGGTGTGGAGCGTAGGTTTGGCTGAACCATGGTCCAGTAAAACATTTTCGCGGATGCGGCACTCCCTGTTCCATCTAGATCAACGGGCTGCAGAGGGAGGTGGAAGAGGAGCCACGACCTGGAGCAGGAGGCTGCCGGAACGCATCTGACTGCGACTGATTTATCCATGAGCTGGAGGATGAGGTATTCACCTCTAAAATCACTATTATGTTTTCCCCGTTTCCATCTGAATATGGATTACCAATATACTCCTCTCACTTGGATTTGATTATGAAAGAAGTATAAATACTTGCACCGAACTGTATGATTTGTTGAGCCAAGTGTTGCGTCTGATATGGCATGTTTATGCTTTCAGGGAAGCGCACCTCTGAAATTCACAGTTTTGAAATTCAAGTTAAGAAAACGTTTCATGTTTACATAAAAGCCCCTGGCCGCTTAATTGACCGGATTCACCACGGCGGCTTATCCTTTCCCGTCCTCCACCGCAGGGCACGCGCCGCCGC
Organism: Elymus sibiricus; assembly: GCA_039707655.1. Taxonomy (NCBI): domain Eukaryota; kingdom Viridiplantae; phylum Streptophyta; class Magnoliopsida; order Poales; family Poaceae; genus Elymus; species Elymus sibiricus. The sequence continues at coordinate 382,511,060 of CM077663.1, forward strand.
GCGCCGCCGTTTGCCGTCGGCTTCCTCGCCGCAGGAGCCAAGAGGCGGGCGTAGGCGTCGCCCGAGCCCAGGAATGGGGTGAGGCGTAGCGGCTGGCGTTCGCGAATCCATTCCCGGCAGCGTCGGCGGCTTCCGGCAAGGAGGCGAGGGAGCTCGGGGAGATCCGGCGGGGGCCTGTCGCCGGCGAGGCGAGGCCGAGGCAGCAGCACGCGGTCACGAGGAGGCGGGGTCTAGGAGGCGCAGGAGGATGCCGGCCGGTGGCGCTCTGGCGAGGGCTTGGCGAGGGCGGCGGCCGGCGTGCTCGCTTGGGAGGATGGAGGCCGCCTCGCCGGGACTCGAGCACGGCATTACCACGTCAGGCCGTTGCCGATGGCGCCGCGGCCGGGGCGGTGGTTTGAGGGCGATGCGGAGGAGGTGCTGGCCTGGAGCCAGCGACGGCGGCTGCAGCGGGACGATGCAGGTGTTAACATCTTGCTTCAGGGGGCTGCGGGCATGGGCGGCGCCGTGCTCACGCGGGAGATCCTTGTCTGATTTCGATCGAGTTGCAGAGGGACAATGCAGACGTCAACAGGTACTATCTGGACGGAGCAGCTTGACGACCCCATGGTCCTTGTGCCAGCCCAATCCTAGCTCACACGCATGCAGCAACCCGAAACTCCAAGGTCTGCACATAGCTGCACAACGGTCAGCAAGCCGCGTGAGCATCTCCACTCACGATTCAAACTATGTAGTTGTATGTTCAGGTTTCCATTATTTTTCAGTTGAATTCAGTTGCAGATTCATCCAACTCATCTCCATTGCCACACACAGAAAGGCTTACATTTTGATTTTGGTTCAGTTTAGTTCAGATTTTCATTATTCCAATTTTGATTTTGGTTCAGTTTTGGTCAGGTTTTCATTATTTTTTCAGTTGAATTCAGTTGCAGATTGATCTCATCTGTGAACACAATGATCCATTGCCTCTCTCTCTGTTTGTGTGCATGTGCATCGTTGGTGAAGTAACCTGGGCAGTAGTGTTTGAGATCATTGGTGAGGGACTACTATGGCGAGCTCGGCGTGAGCAACGATGCCGGCAGGGTGAGATAAAGAACACGAACTGAATGGTATGGCTCAGTACTATTGGGCTTGGCATTATTTTTCCAGCGAATTGGCGGGTTTCTCTGAGATGAATTAAGTGCACCAAATATATGCATCTAAATTATTGTAATCTTTAGCGCTATGTATTACGTCTAAAAATGGAAGCTCAAAACTGTCTTCCGAGAGTAGTTTAAAGTTGGTAGATGTTTCAGGCACCAAATCCACAAGAATTATATTTGCTAAATGAGGCATAAACATGATCAGTTAAACTGATTCAGTTTTATGCTTAGAAACCAAATCTGTTAAATGAGAGGCATAAACATGATCAGTTATTAGTGGTAATGTTTGTCTCTGTGTTTTGTCTTTTTAAATATGTGCCTAGGCCTCTATGTTAACCAATTCCAAAAACATGCCTGAAAAAATCTTCTGCATAAGCTAGGAAATCTACAAATCAATTATCTATAGACTATTTGTCCATACTTCTCCAAGATCTGAACATATACCATATTTGCTGACCGATTTTATTACTAACTAGCAGATTCCTCATGGTCAAGGGATTTGATTGGTAAGTGATGGAAAAAAGGAGGCAACGGGAAATAGAAGGATTTTGGAAAGATACTTTTTTCTTTGTAGAATTTTTAACTGTGACCTGATAGTTAATAACTGAAGCCTTGTGTGTGTCTTGTTCTTAAGTTTTGCACAAGCAGCAGCTGCAGCGCAAGCTGGTGCATCCGTCGTACAAATATTTGTGAGACGTATTCGAGTAAATTTACCATGTTCTGTTTTCATTACCCCGCGCAAAAATGTAGATGTTATGCTCACCAAGGACCATAAACTATACTGGATTGGGAAAATGATCACTCTGGTGACCCGGAGATAGATGAAGCTTTAAAGAAGGGAGAAGATGCTGGGCTTGCCTTGGTTAGCAGCAATTACCATTTCATTTTTGCGTTTAATAGCATACGCTAATATCTAGAAACAGGGCTTCTTTACTCTGTAGTCCTACAATTTTTAATGTTCCTGGTGTCACTTTCCCCAGTACTCTTCTGTAGGTGTGTTTTGTGCTAAAAAGTGAAAATTTCAAACGTTTGGCAGTCACTACCAGCAAGTCATAGCAGTGACTATTATTTTAAATAGAATATGAAATCGAGCTTTCAGCTGCATCTTTTAGCATCCTAGCGCACTCATCAACTTGAGAGTTACCACTGGGTCACTTTTCTCAAGAAATCTGAAAGAAGCGAGGATTCTCAAGTAAGATAAGTCTGCTTACAAAAATTTGCCTACTGGAAAGTAGATAAGAGACTCGTGAAGTAAGAAGACATGCCTACATATTATACATAGCAGGCTTCTGACTTCTCTGATTCTTGAAGCCTTGAGGCTGTGAAACATCTATGCTAGGTCGCCACACTTCTGCCACCTTCATTTGATGAGGTACATTCAGATTCGATTTGTTTATTACTTTATGGATGCTTCTCTTCTCATTACAGTGCTGGGAAATTTGATGAGAAATTATCTTCTCTTTGATGGTCCAGGTTCAGCATTCACTGCTATGAACGAAGAAGGCATAGATTTGCCTCATGGAATTGCCAGTAGACTCGTAGTGAGAACGAGTAAAAATCTACGACAGGCAGTACATTATTTTGAAGCTACATGGAAAGCAAAGTAAGCACATGGATCCCTCCTTTGATATTCTGATGGTATGTTAAAAAAAAAGTATGGTCCATTTTGGAAGCCACAATGTGCCAGCAGCTCAGCATAGAACTGGTCAACGTACTGTGCGAATCCTGCTGTGCTATGTGAAAATTGTTGTTTAGCCACCAAAAGAAATTGTTCCACAAAAAGTATGATGTTATATTAATCATGAGAGCGATTTTAAATTGCGTGCGATTTGGCCGCAATCACTCGCGATTTTCATGCAGTACAAAATCACAGGATATGGCGGTAGATCGCGCCGACTTAGGCTACAATTTCACTGCAAATTTGTTTGCCATTAAATCCTTTCTTCCGCGTTTTTGATCAGTGATCATGAGTAACAGTACTAAATTTTCAACTGATCTGGAGGTGCATGTTTCATCATTGTTATCATTTTTGCTTACTGAGTGCTTGTTCATTTTTTTAATTATATTGATGCTATGTGCTTGTGTCGAAAGAATTAATATAATTTCTGTTTTCCATATTGATAAACAGCTCCCTTGACAAGCACAACTATAGTATGCTAGTCACTGTGTTGTTTACTTATTTTGCTATTCAGTACACGTGAGATTCTTTTTTGGACTTCACAAGAAGAGTAAAAATTACTGATTTAGCTTCTACGCAGGTTGTATCTCGTTCGTGGGAAGATCATAAATTGATTGAGCCTGATGTGTCACCTTATTTGAACTCTGTGTTGTCAGATCTTTTTCAATTGAAGCGTGATCATCTGTGAAGTACGCCAAGAATTACGACAACATCAGGCCATTTGAGAGTGGGGGTTAAACTTCACTGGAGTTCTTCTCCCTTAAATCTTAATGCAGCCTTTTTATCACATTTCCTATTGTGTAGTTGGTGACAACGAGGAATTGTTATCCACTTGAGAAAATAAAGATCAAATCGATGATGCTCTCAAAAGTAAAATGACTTTCTGAGCTAGATAGTGACATTGTGAGCACCAATATAGAACTTATAAACCTTTTTGCATGTTTGTTATAATGATCTTTTCATTTTCCTTTGTATATTAAACTTGACAATATTATTCTGCTTTACTTCAATCGTTACTTTTTATGTGTTTGCAGTATGACTGTATGGTTCTCACTCAATGTAGAGGCCCAACAAACCTTTTTGAAGTAGGAATCAAAAACTACAATTGAGCGGGTAGTTCGGTGGCACCGACATCCAGCTAAAAGTTTATAGGAGGGTTAGTAAAGCATATTTGTTCATGAGGAAATATGCCAACAAAACATTGAGTCAGAGTGCAACTCAAATGCTTTTAACACAAAAATTGTCGCTTTTCCATGTTTGTTCTTATTATTTTTTAGTTGGCATTGATATGCAAAAGAAAATCTTGTTGCTTTTTTGCCCTCTCATCGACCATTGTATTTGTGAGTCATATCAGTCTATGTAAAAGAATTCAATACCTTTTGTTTTGTATATTTGGGAATATCTAAAGGCGTGGTGTTTCATATAACTGTATGCTATGCTGCCTATGCCTTTCCTCGTAGCCTTAGTATGGTCGTCGTTTTCTCTTTCATATACTTCATCTTAAATTAAAAAATATGAACCATTGCATTGTGCTAAAATTTATAATTATTATTTGACTTATTTATAGGCAATAGTTCTTCTAAAAAAATGCAAATTTCGTGTAACAAGCTAAAATAGAATCTTCTCTGTTGCAGTTGGGAACATGTCACATGACTACTGAGCTGGCATTATTTGCAAATTCTATAGTTGACAATGTCGATGTGTATCTTTGACACCATTCATTTTGAACCACCAAATAATAGAAGTTGTTTGATTGGTAAAATGTTTTTCAAGTTTCTAAGCACACGCTTATTTATTTTGTTTTTCCTGTAACACATGGTCTTTTGTGCTTTTACAAAATGACGAACCACTAGAAAACAACTAAAATTTGTATGCCCCGTTGCAACGCACGGGCCCTTGTGCTAGTATAATATTAAAGGGAGGATTGTTTCTCCAACTTTTTGGGTTTACAGTGGACCCCACATAATATTTCGTCCGTCTAAACGTACTCCCGATTTGTTTTCGCCTAAAAATTAACGTACAAAGCCGAGATAAGCCGGCCCATTAGGGGAAATTGTCCAACAAAACAAAAAGGTTGCCCCGCCCAGAGTCGAACCCGGGCGGCCAGGTTGAACAACAAGCACGGGCCCTTGTGCTAGTATAATATTAAAGGGAGGATTGTTTCTCCAACTTTTTGGGTTTACAGTGGACCCCACATAATATTTCGTCCGTCTAAACCTACTCCCGATTTGTTTTCGCCTAAAAATTAACGTACAAAGCCGAGATAAGCCGGCCCATTAGGGGAAATTGTCCAACAAAACAAAAAGGTTGCCCCGCCCAGAGTCGAACCCGGGCGGCCAGGTTGAACAACAACAACTGCTAACCACTACACTATAGAAGACCTTGAGTTCAATTGGCAGCGCGACACATTAAATTAAATGCACAACGGTGCCACATTTAAGACCAAAATGAATTTTCTTTTAGAAAAAGTGAACATATTTTAGAAGCGAATATTTAGTAAGGTTGTGAATAAAAATTAAAGTCAAATTTGGTTTTTCAGAAGATTTTTTTTAAACCTGATGTTTATTTAAACACGGACAAATTTTTAAAACTAGGATATTGAATGTTTTTTTCGATTTTGAGAACATTTTTAAAAACACAAATATTTTTTGAAGTTTGAATTAGAAAACACAATTTTTTCAAAACGTTATTTTTTTAAACTAAGGTATTGTAGCTAACATTTTTTAATCTGTACCTACTAATAATAAAACTGGGTGAATTTTGAAAATATGCGCACGGATGTATTGTTTTAGTTCAATTTATGTTCGAAAAGGGATCTTTTTCTCCATCGCATCTTCACGTACGACCAGCCCTCGCTCAGCCCAATGACACCCGTCACAATGCATGAGGAGTCCAACTAAGGTTTCATGTTTTATGGGACACAAATTATTCAATTTATATGATAACACATACATATATTATGTTTTTCCCTATTATATTAGCCGGATGATAAAAAAACTCTTTTTTCAACGCTATTGATCTCGTCAGATACGAATGATGCTCAGTGATCCAGCTATTGGACCTGGCCAACCTTGATTAGTGATAACTAGTACTGTGACCACCGGCTACGAGGACGACAAAGAGGACAAGCGAAAACATGGGTCCAATGTCATATTGAAATGGAGGATGTGGACACGAGGATGAGGTATTCGTTATGTTTATTATGTTACGGGCATTAGGGTGATGTCTTTAGCCATGCTCAGTGGATAAAGGCCGTGTGAGAGTTGTTTTCACCCGTTGCAACGCACGGGCATTTTTGCTAGTAAGTACTTATTTCCCAACCACTTGAAGACTAGCAATCATCCTTGGCATTGCCTATGGTTGTCTACAAGCTGATAATCTGTAAATCGTAAGTCAAATCTCAAAACCAAGTTTGTTCATTGTTGTATACGTGTAAGCGCCGGCGACCGGAGATGGCAAGCGACTCGCGCGTCCGTGTCGTGAGTGTTGGGGATAATAGCTAGAGGAGGAAGAACACAGATAGTTTTGGTGACCGGCCGCACACACAGCCTCAACCTTTTCTCCACTTCTATTTCCCTTGGGCTTACAAGCAAATATGGTAGTCTTTAAGTAGCGGGAGCGGATTAGGAGCACTCGGGTGCTCCACCCCCCTATATTCAAAAATAATCTAATAAATTGAAAAAAGGGTAAAAAAAATCCCAGAACTTTTTTAGAATTCAATATGACTAGGTAATGTACTAGTATAAAAATTTTGGCCAAGGAATTATTCCCGTTGACTTCAGGGCAAAAAAAACAAATTTATGACGACGTTATAGCATGAATAGTAGTTTTATCTAGCATTTTTTGGGAAAACTTTGATCCCGGGATGCAATGAAGGTTATTCCATGTTTAATATTTTTATACGAGTGCAATACTTGGTCATGTTTCATTCCATAAAAAGTTCCGGGACTTTTTAATTGTTTTTGAATTATTAATATTTTTTTGGAATATCGGGGTGCGTAGCACCCGAGAGCTCCTAGGCACTTTCGTTAAGTAGCCTATTACTCACGCACGCACGCACGTACTAAGCCAGCCACTTAGGGCCTGTTCTGATCTCCTCCCGCTCCACGCCTCACAAACTCCACGGATGAAATCCTCCCGAACGTTTCGACTCCGAGAAGCTGGATTCTAGAAGCTATGCCCGATGGCAGTGCAAAACCGTGAAGCAGCCTCGGCCCAGCTCCACCGATCAGGGAAGCTGGAGTTAGCCGATATTACAGCTGAATTGCCACCGCCAAGTCAGGCCAACCGAACCGGTACGCTCGCTAAACATGTCGCTCCTCGATCCCTCGCGCGTGCTCTCTCGCTGCTGCTGGTGGTGGCCCGATTTGGGCTGCCTCCAGTCAGCCCAACTAGCCCGAACAGGCCACAGGCCTTCCAGCTGGGCTGTAGCGTTGAGAGAAGTTGCAAACCGAGCCGAACGGAATTTCCATCGCTGTTTGGAGTTAGAAGCTACTCTGAGAAGCTAAATTTGTGAAGTTTTAAGAAGCTAGAGGAGATCAGAACATGCCCTTAGTCCACCACGAATCGCCACAACGCACGCTCAAGTCCCTGGAATATCTCTATGACCCAGCAGCACAACTAACAGCCCTGCATGCACTAACACGGCCACTAACTAACCCATGCACTAACATGGGACTCGGCTAGCACAGCGCACATGCAGCTAACGAACTGACCAGGCCATGAAGCACACGCGAGCACGGACTCAAACGCCACAGGGACACACGCGCACACACGCTACTGCCACGAGCACGCACACCTACACACGTACGCACATACGTACACACGGCCGTGATCCAGCCCGCGGACCCGACCTGACGCACCGACGCCGGTCGCATCGCCACGGACCCGACCTGGCGCACTGACGCCGGTCGCACCGTGCTCCGAGTTGGAGAGATGATTTCCTTCCTTGATTGAATCAGTTACAATGTACAGCATATATGGGAGGCTAGCGCTCCTACAATTGAGGCACGCAGGCCACGAGCGCTGCCGATCCTACAAAGTAGGGGTGGACTGAGCCACTTACAACAGAAAGTATACAAGGTGTACATGTACAGTTTAACACCCCCCCTCAGCCGGAACGCCGTTTGGTAGGACGTTCAGGCTGGCACGAAACTCATGAAAAACCAGTGATGGTAGCCCCTTGGTGAAGAGATCCGCGAACTGGGAACTGGAGGGGACATGGAGCACCTGAGCTTCGCCTAAGGCAACACGATCACGAACAAAGTGTAGATCAATCTCAATGTGCTTAGTCCGCTGATGCTGCACCGGATTGCAGGCTAGGTAGGAGCCGCTGATGTTGTCACAGTAGACGACGGTAGCATGCGTCGGCGGACGCTTGAGTTCATGTAATAGTTGTGGAAGCCAGCAAGATTCAGCAACGCAGTTGGCAACACCGCGGTATTCTGCCTCTGCACTCGAACGTGACACGGTCGGTTGGCGCTTAGAAGACCAAGAGATGATGTTGGCGCCAAGGAAAACGCAAAAGCCCGAGGTGGACTTGCGGGTATGAACCGAGCCAGAGCGCGGAGGCGGAAGAGCCATGTCGTAGGGGGCGAAGTAGCCGGTGAAGGGCGCAAGTGTCGGGGTCGAAGACTGGCCACGAGCAGAGCTGTCACCGCGTCCGCGCCCGCGTCCACGGCCGCATCCACGATCACCGCCGTCGTCGCCGCGATCACCGCCGCGGCCAGGGTTGGGGTGCGGCGACTGCGGGGGCCCGTGGGGGCACTCACTGCCCGAGGAGCGATCACCGTGGTCGGAGGGGCGGTCGCCACGCCCGGCACCGCCGGAGGGGCCCCCGGCGCCGGAGGGGCCCCCGTGGGGGCACTCACTGCCCGAGGAGCGATCACACATATAGATAAAGAAAAAGAAAACCAACTAAAACACTTGATAAACAATAATGAAGACTAAAGCTAGTATACACAACTAAAAAGACAAAAATAAACTGACCCAAAAGTAAATTTCAGGCGACTTGCATTTAACAAAACTGGAAAACTGGAAGAAGAAATAGGAAAGGGCAAGAGAAGAGAAGAAGTGAAGGACCAGCGCGTCTGCAAGTGTGAACAGTGACACTGTTGCCTTTTTGCTTTTGGGAGGAGATGATGCGTTAGAAAATATTTACTCCGTTTCTAAATATTTGTCTTTTTAAAGATTCAACTACCGACGGCATACAGAACAAAATGAATGATCTATACTCTAAATTATGCCTATTTATATCTGTATGTAGTTCGTAGTGAAATCTCAAAAAGACAAATATTTAAGAACGGAGGAAATACGATATAGAAAAGTACCCGGTACTACTTGGCCTAGGATACAGTCATAGTCATACAGGCGGAGTCCATTTGCTATCGTGTCTGAGTTGTGCCAGGCACATTTTTTGAGGTGTTCCCGGTACACCATTAAGCACAGAAAACAATTTTTTTCTTTGTGGTGGGTGTTACTACTAGAGTCAGTTGGACCTGTACCAAGTACACCATGAAACTATCTACGTGTTCCCACGGCACAGGTACCGGTTTCAAACACTTCGAGTCAGTTGGATGTTTGTACAACAAATACTCAAGACCTCACGTCAGAAGAAAATTAATACACAAGACCTGTGCTTCGCACTGCTTCTCACGTGCTGCACACGGAACAACTACTAGTAGATATAATCATACTCCCTTTGTTTCTACTCCCTCCCTCCGTCCGTCCCCGTACGAGGTTAGATCAAACGTTTTAAACTATGACCAAGTTTATAAAAAATAATATTTAAAATATGAAATCAATAGCAGTAGAATCATCATTCAATATGTTTTCATACCACATATTTTTTTTATTGTAAATGTATAGAATGTTTTTAATAAACTTGATCAAACTGTATAAAATTTACTTAGTCAAAGTTAATATACGAAGTAAATAAAAATAAAGGAAGTACTTTTTTAATTAAAATGCATCAACTGCTCCACGCACGTAATCTGGGTGCTGGCATTCAATTTTTTCATTTGGGAACATTGTCTTTTGTACTGATGTTTGCCTGCCATTTCCAACGCCACTACGGTACCTCAAATCAGTCTCTTTATTCGTCTGTAGATGCGTCCGAATCTGAAACGTTCACTCGCATTTCAAATATAATTTAAACAAGCCAAACAAATTTGATACAAACCAAGCGATTTTCATGCAAAACTAGACAAAATACAAACATATTGCAATTCGATCGGACTAGTTCACCTAAATAAAAGAGAAACAAGGCGTGGGTGGACCGCTAGCGTGTGTGTCTCAAGCAGCAGGAGCAAAGTAAACACAAAGTTATCCAGTGGGATCTTTTGTGAGCAATGCCTGTACTGGATTTCACAAAAATGCTGTTAAACAGAGAGGTATAGAAGAGGCCACACAACTCTTTACATAAATAATCTGAGGCCTTCACAAAATTTATGCATGTCGGGGGAGCACATGCAGCATCAATGGTGAGAGTGCATGCACCGCAATTGAGTTGTCTCATCGACAGACACTGACCCGCCTGACCATAGTCTTAGCAACTGTTGCATGCACCTCCTGTCGTCTACGCATAGCCCTAGTACCTGTTGCCTACTCTGACTATTTCAGCTGAGCAGCACCTCTGTTTATCTCGGTTAAATGATCTGCTTAAGTATGACGAAACTGCAAATGGCCTGCTGCTGGCAAGACTGCAGCACGAATCTCATCGTGACTGAATGGACCGGATAAGAGGGTGTCGGGACCCCCGGGTGCTATCGCACCTTTCCGTATTTTTTAATGTGTGTTGTGTTTATTTGCGTTGCTAGATTGCTGCGTTCCTTGTGGAATCCCGGTTCTATATAGTCCTTTTGGTCTGGAACTCGTGAATGTATTACTTCTGAGTTGTTCTTCGTTTTGTATCAAGAAATGAAGGGCTCTATACCCGAGGACCATTTGGAGAAGTTTAGAGGTGCTATCCAGGCATACATATGGTCTGCAATTTCTTGGAATTAGAATAGCGAGAGAATCTTTCTCTGCGGCCGACCATCAGTTTAAGGCCTGGTTCACAGGGTGGACCAAAATTTATGAGATAATTAATTCTTGATCCGCAAATGATTACAAGCTTAAGTGTTTGAAGAATCCTGAAGTGATTGTTTGGTTAATCCCTCCCGGTAAATTTTGACTTGTAGGGATTTAATCCCTTTCAAACCCCTTCAAAATTCAAGAAACCAAACAAGGCCTAAGAGCTCTAGGATCGAGCGTGGGAGTTATGCAGGGTCGCCGGTGGACGCCCCACGGGCTTGCGTGCATGCCATGTGTTGCATCTCCAGAGCCGATGACCGCCTGCGCTCATGAAACGAGGTTCCACGGAACCATAGACTCAAACATACAAAGATCATCCATGACACTCTCTGCCTCCGGCGATGTGCCTAGGCCTTAATGACGGTGCCATCTTTACTGATGCAACAGTACCACTCTAGCCCATCTACATGCCGAACTGTGTTGTGTGGCTTTCGTTCCATCTCCTATTTCCTCCCCGTCCCTATCTTCTGCTATTTTGTTGGAATTAGTTTCTTCAAGGATTTGTTGGATTTATTTTTTGCTTTGGTAGGGTGATTACTCCATCACTTCCGCTTCGGTACAACCCCCCTAAACACATCAACGGTCCAGATTAGCCCATACCCCTTCATAAAAAAGGGTAGGATGGGAAATCCAGTGCCCCGCGCCGTAGCACGCCCTAGCGCGCCGTATCACGCCCCCGCGCGCCGTAGACGGCCATACGAAGGTGGGCCCATCATATGTCTAGTCAGCGGCGAGGTCCTGTACGCCGCGTTTTTGGGTGGTCAACGCGGTAAACTGCCCCTCGCCCGCGTTCGCCCGCATTAGTGCGGCGCAGACTGCCGGGCGTCGTTTCGGCATTAACTCCGGCGCCGAAGAGTCCCGTCGACCGCCGCTGTGGCATGTGGTTTGGCGCGCGGCGTCGGTTCACACGCCGCCTCGGCCCGCCCGCCTTCGCCCCGATCCGCCCGCCTTCTGCCGCCCGCGGACCGCCATCAATGGCTCCAACCACCACCGCCGCCCCCGCTCCCCGCCCCGCCGCTATATAAATCGCCCCGCAGCGTCGCCCTCTGCCACTCGCTCGCCCCTCTCCACTCCGCCCCTCTCCGCCCCTCTCGTTCGACGCCGCTCATCTCCGCCCCTCTCCGGCGATGGCGCGCCCCAACCTGACGCTGGAGGAGGCGGAGGAGCTCGCCCACTTCGGCATCCCCGCCGTGCCGGACGTGCGCCTGCCATCGCGGTGGCGCCTGAGCATCGACGGCGTGCCTGTGGCGCCGGTGCCCGAGCCCGGCAGCCACATGTTCGCCCGTGCCGTCGGCCTCTACCGGGCGCGGCTGTCGGCGGCGGCGCTGGAGGCCCCTACCTACGCCCCCAACAACCCCGCGTGGCCCGACATTCTCGCCGACGACCACGAGCAGCGCCTGAATGCCTTCGCCGGCCCGCGGCCGCCGGTCAAGCACAACCGTGCCCGGTGGCACCAGCTGTGGGATGACCGCTCCTTCGAGGAGGTCGTCGCCCCGTACCGCGCGCAGGCGGCCTCCGGCGCCTTGCCGGCCCGAACCAGCGCCGGTTTTGGCCTGTTCCGCCGTGGCGTCACGCGCTCCACCTGCTTCCGCCACGGACGAGGCGGCGGAGGCAGCGCTGTCCTTCTCGGCGGAGGAGACCGCCGCACCGTGGCGCCTCGCCCGGCTCCTCACCCGGCGCGGGACGGCGCTGGGTCTAGCCGTGCACCTCCGCCGGAGCCCGCGGAGGAGCCGGAGCCCGCCCTGTTGGCGGAGTACCGGCGATTGGCGGCGCAGGACGGCGACCCGGAGGACATGCCGGGGCTGCAGACGGCCATCCGGGAGTCGGAGATGGCCATGCCGCCGCAGCTCGTGCAGGACTACATTCAGGTGGCCGCCATCGCCGATCACCCCGAGGACCCGCCGTATTTTCCCGGGTTGCACGCTGCGATGGCGGACTCCGTTGCGCCCATCGTCGACGTAGGCAGCAGCAGCAGCGACGACTCCGACGCCTCGTTTGGCTATGACGAGGAGGACCCCGGCGGCGTCTATGACGAGTAGATTAGGGTTTATCATATGTCGTAGTAATCGTTAGTTTAAATATCGTTGAAGTACTATGTAATCGTTTGAACTGGAATGAAATGAATTTTAATTATGAAAGTTTGTTTGATGAATTTAGTTATTTATTATTTGTGAAATATATCATTTCAAATATTTTGCGGTTCTTAAAAAATTGTATTAAAAATATGAATTACAAATGTGTTGCAAAAATTTGTATCCGTCCGCGGACACCAACGTGAATCAATGCGAAACCCACGTTTTTCATTCGACATAAAGATAATATGTAAACGTTGTAATAAGAGTGACAAAATAATGATGATCATCAATGTATCATAATCTCATATTTAGAAATATAGCTCATATCTCAAATTACAAAATGAGTTCGCTATGCGAAACAAAAAGTTTTGACAGAACCTCTTTATTATAAATAAAAGTTCGACAAAAACCGAGGCATGCCTAGCTAGTACAGTAGTGTGTAGAAGTTATTTTTTCTTCCTCCTTGATAACCGAATAACTTGGTTTTTCACTTCCGACAACATATTCTTCGGCAAAAAAATAATTGAAGCTATCATGGCTTCTCGCCCATCATCAACTGATTCCTGAAAAGTAATTCATTTGTAATGTGAGTTGATATATTAAAAAAACACTTTTTGCATATTAAAATAGACTCACCTGGGAAAATCTACTAGTGAACTTTTCACTGTTCCAGTGCTCAAAGCATCGGAGGAGGAACAAGCCACATGAATTCCTGATTCATAAATTTTACATAAATCAAAATGCATCGCAAAGATAAAACATACATAACGTGTAAGTTCAAACTCACCCATCTTCTTGCTGTGGCATGTTGTATGCAACAATAGGCCATGCCGACACATCCGGATACAGAATAACTAAATTTTCATTTGCATCTCCTATATCTCCTGCTAGTTGTTCTCTCTGCATGTGATTCGTAAATGTTTGAAAAACTGTGTGCATGCCGAGTATGAAAAATACACTTAGGTATAATGGAACATACCAGATCCTCAACTAATTTTCTAGTAGATTCAGACATTTCTACCCATCAAAGAATCTAAAACCTGAAACTCTTTCTTTTGAGTATGCATCACAATTGTAATCCAATGGTTACCGTTCTTGTTAAGAGCGAAATAAGCCTACATGATGATCATCGAAACATGGTCGCAGTAAGCAAGCATTTAAAACAAATTCATGTGTCGTTACAAATAAAAACTTACCTTTGGTTTTTTGAAATATTCAGTCATGCATCTATTAAGTGGTCCATTCATATTGATTTCGTAGTCATTATTGTTGTCGGACTTGTTTGGACGGACTAAATTTGGTCTAGTATTCAAAAGCCATTGAACCCTGCATGTCGGTATTAGGAGACGATCCGCGGCAACTTTCGCGCTCAAGTACGACACATAAGCATCGATGAAATATTGTAAAGTCATATGTGTGTATTTTGTAAAATCATAACAAAGAGACATGAGTTACTTACATCACCAGATAACCATCCATGATTTAGTATGATGGCAGCTCGTTCGGCAGTCAGTACGTCGTTCATGCCACCATTGTATATTGGTAGCTTCTTTTTCTTTTTTGACTTCTCATACGCCCGGACGTACTGCACTGCCGCAGCCACCACTCCATCTGCAGAATAAATGTCAGCAGAGCTCTGTTCGCCAAACAAGTCTGCAGCAAATGTCAAGTATGTTAGCGAGATAACTGTTTATAATACCTAAATTAATTTATAGTACGAAGGTAAACTTACTCGTTTTAAGGGTACGTTTTGCACGCTTAGGCGATGTAATGAAAGGAGACGAAACATTCTTTGAAGGGATTCGTGTTCGTTTCCCAAGAATATGCTCCGTCCTCTCTTCAATAGCGCTACAATCGTCTGACATACCCTGAGACTTATCTTGATCATTTGGTGTTGATTGACATTCCTTCTCATCTGTAACATAGTCTGTCCGTAACGATGATTCTTCCTTCTGTTCTGACTCGTCCGGTAACTGTATAGGGTCCTCTTTGTCACCTTTATAGGCACTGAAGTTCCCTATTGTGTCTCCTTCAGAAAAAATGTCATGGTTGCCAACACCTTTGGGACCTTCCGGCGTGTGCAAGTCATCATAATGAAATTCTTTTCTAAATTTTTTATTGTTCTCACCGAACATATTCTTCTCTTGTTCTTCAAGGTTACCCGGTTTGTAGCGCACTCCGGTTTTATTCATTTCCTCTATCATCCTCTAGAACATAATAAAAAATTTAAGTCATTGGTGCAATTTTTTGAGGAACATAATAAAATATATGAACATGTAATTGATGGGATTGTCACCTGTGCGCATAACTCCGGAAGTCGGAGAATTTCCTTGCGAATCTTCTTTAAATCATTCATAACCCGGTTCATAAAAGGCTTGATGCTCGCGGGAGCATCCGACGTACTATCGTCTTTCCTCTTTCCTGTGATGCTTGATTTTCTGCTACTTGGTTTTTTATTACTTTGTGAATGCTGACGTGCAATTTTTGTCCTTCTATATTCATCAGTAATGTGATCCTCGATCTGCATTATGGGAAACAAAAAATTAGCTATTTTGTACACAATATTAATGGAATTATAAATGAAAGTTTTTAGTACCGTTCCATGACCACGTCCATTGGCGATGTCGTACTTGTCCCTTAACTCAGCACGACTTTCTGTCCAATTTTTCATCAAAGGACTTAACAGTGATAAGGGATCATATTTAGGCCCCGTGGTTGGCTCCACTTTCTCCCAATATAAGTACTGCAAAATAAATAATTTATGTAAGTAAAAGATTTATGACGAGTAGCACATATTACTGAAAAAGCACGCACGAATTCAAAAAACATACCTGAAGCAGCGCAAGGTTTCCAGTTGGCCATTGCCTAACACGGCCGTCTTGCAAAACTTTACCAACCTCCCTCAAACATGTTCGTAACGTGAAGGCGTTAAAGTTCAACTTGCTAATTAGCTTTACATCTTGCACCAACGCGTAGTATTCCTTCGGAATATATACATCAGACATTGGTGCAATTTCAGTTCCTAACAGAACTAGAACCGTCATACGGACGAAGTCATCGTCGCTGGCTTTATACTTCACAATTTTTTCAATCAAATCATCAATCATTATGTTACCAAATTTTCTGTCGACAAACTGAATCGGTATTTTTTTAATTGCATTCTTTCCTTCAGTGTTAAGAACACCAAAAACATTAACACCTTCATTCTTCAAGCCAAATATAGCAAACACGTCGTCCGGCCTCAGTGAAATAAGACCTTTACTGCCTAATGGTTCTTGTATCATGAATTTCTCATTGTTTGGATTATAACCTTTTATCAAAAAATGCAACAGAAAATCTCTCATTTTGATGGACGGTATAAGCAAAAAATCTTGTAAATTCGTTGCATAAAACGTGAAACGCTGTCCAGTTGTAAGCCTCTCGACGAGGCTAAGCCACTTGTGTACTGAACATGCGATCACACCGTTGATGTCCATACTGCATTAATTTGTTGAGTAAACTTATATTACTTATGTTGTTATAATTACAGTAAAAAGTACTTTGAAATAAAACGTTTTATAAATAACCTGAATTGGTCGGCGATGACCGACCAGTCGTGGGCATCGGGCGGCCGGCGGTGACGACTCCTCGTGTGGCGGACGGGAGCCGTTTGTGGGCGCGCACAGGTCCTTCTGCGGCGCACGTGGCAGGCTTGGGCGTGCGTGTACGATGAGGCGGCGACGGCGATCGGGGGGGTGTTGGGGGGGGGGTCGGGGGTGCGGGCGTCGATGTGCGATCAGGTGGCGGCGCAGGGAGGCGTGCGCTACGGGCGTAGGGTTCGTCTTTGGCCGGCCCACTCCGCCCACGTAGGGGCACATGCATGGCGGGTTTGAGGGACATGCATGGCGGGTTTGGGCGATCTGTTCGCCCCAAACAGGCGCTGCCTTACCATGTTTAAAAAAAAACAGGTGTTTCACACAGACCGGTACTTATCCTTGTGCATAGATTTGTTTTCAAACTTCACGAAATGGTCTCAATATTTTTTTTGCGAGTAGCAGCATCCGTGGTAAGCATGTGTGTCAAGTTTGAACGAAATCCGACATTCGATGGATTTTCTAGGATTTTACCGTCGAAAATGGCCGAAATACTGCCCGGACGTGACGCAACGTGCGATCGTTGTCGGATTTCGTTCATATTTGGCATGGAATGATCCCATGACCATGCGCACCTCCTCACAAAAGTTGGGTAAGTTTCATGAATGTATGGATGTACGACGTGTACAAACGTAGGTGTTTCACAAAGACCGGTAGTTATGCTTGTGCATAGATCTGTTTTCAAACTTCACGAAACGGTCTCAAATTTTTTTTTTGCGAGTGGCAGCATCCGTGGTAAGCATGTGCGCCAAGTTTGAACGAAATCCGACATTCGATGGATTTTCTAGGATTTTACCGTCGAAAATGGCCGAAATACTGCCCGAACGTGACGCAACGTGCGGTCGTTGTCGGATTTCGTTCATATTTGGCATGGAGTGATCCCATGACCATGCACACCTCCTCGCAAAAGTTGGGTAAGTTTCATGAATGTATGCATGTACGACGTGTACAAACGTAGGTGTTTCACAAAGATCGGTAGTTATGCTTGTGCATAGATCTGTTTTCAAACTTCACGAAACGGTCTCAATTTTTTTTTGCGAGTGGCAGCATCCGTGGTAAGCATGTGTGTCAAGTTTGAACGAAATCCGACATTCGATGGATTTTCTAGGATTTTACCGTCGAAAATGGCCGAAATACTGTCCGGACGTGACGCAACGTGCGATCGTTGTCGGATTTCGTTCATATTTGGCATGGAGTGATCCCATGACCATGCACACCTCCTCGCAAAAGTTGGGTAAGTTTCATGAATGTATGCATGTACGACGTGTACAAACGTAGGTGTTTCACAAAGACCGGTAGTTATGCTTGTGCATAGATCTGTTTTCAAACTTCACGAAACGGTCTCAATTTTTTTTGCGAGTGGCAGCATCCGTGGTAAGCATGTGTGCCAAGTTTGAACGAAATCCGACATTCGATGGATTTTCTAGGATTTTACCGTCGAAAATGGCCGAAATACTGTCCGGACGTGACGCAACGTGCGATCGTTGTCGGATTTCGTTCATATTTGGCATGGAGTGATCCCATGACCATGCACACCTCCTCGCAAAAGTTGGGTAAGTTTCATGAATGTATGCATGTACGACGTGTACAAACGTAGGTGTTTCACAAAGACCGGTAGTTATGCTTGTGCATAGATCTGTTTTCAAACTTCACGAAACGGTCTCAATTTTTTTTTGCGAGTGGCAGCATCCGTGGTAAGCATGTGTGCCAAGTTTGAACGAAATCCGACATTCGATGGATTTTCTAGGATTTTACCGTCGAAAATGGCCGAAATACCGCCCGGACGTGACGCAACGTGCGATCGTTGTCGGATTTCGTTCATATTTGGCATGGAGTGATCCCATGACCATGCACACCTCCTCGCAAAAGTTGGGTAAGTTTCATGAATGTATGCATGTACGACGTGTACAAACGTAGGTGTTTCACAAAGAACGGTAGTTATGCTTGTGCATAGATCTGTTTTCAAACTTCACGAAACGGTCTCAATTTTTTTCGCGAGTGGCAGCATCCGTGGTAAGCATGTGTGCCAAGTTTGAACAAAATCCGACATTCGATGGATTTTCTAGGATTTTACCTTCGAAAATGGCCGAAATACTGTCCGGACGTGACGCAACGTGCGATCGTTGTCGGATTTCGTTCATATTTGGCATGGAGTGATCCCATGACCATGCACACCTCCTCGCAAAAGTTGGGTAAGTTTCATGAATGTATGCATGTACGACGTGTACAAACGTAGGTGTTTCACAAAGACCGGTAGTTATGCTTGTGCATAGATCTGTTTTCAAACTTCACGAAACGGTCTCAATTTTTTTTTGCGAGTGGCAGCATCCGTGGTAAGCATGTGTGCCAAGTTTGAACGAAATCCGACATTCGATGGATTTTCTAGGATTTTACCGTCGAAAATGATCGAAATTCGTCGTAAATTCATAGAAAATTCATAAGATGTCCGATTGATTCAAAATTGGGCATGCATGCTTGTACTGTTGATAGAATGCAACATAAAAAAATTCAGGCCGTTTGAAGCATGTAAAAAAAACATAGTCCTATACGGACCCTTCATTCCTACCCGAACGGCTTCTCGTGAACAAGGGTATTTTTGGACCATCTTCAGAATGGCATCAAATGTTGCCAGTTCGTTCATATGCTTATCCTAGTACCTTACAACAAATTTGAACTAAATCAGACAAGTAACGCACGTTGCGCAACGTCCGGTGAGTATTTAAGGAATTTATCGTCGTAAATTCATAAGATGTCTGATTGATTCGAAATTTGGCATGCATGCTTGTATTGTTGATAGAATGCAACATAAAAAAATTCAGGACGTTTGAAGCATGTCAAAAAAAAACATAGTCCTATACGGACCCTTCATTCCTATCCGAACGGCCTCTCGTGAACAAGGGTATTTTTGGACCATCTTCAGAATGGCATTAAATGTTGCCAGTTCGTTCATATGCTTATCCTACTACCTTACAACAAATTTGAACTAAATCAGACAAGTAACGCACGTTGCGCAACGTCCGGTGAGTATTTAAAGAATTTATCGTCGTAACTTCATAGAAAATTCATAACATGTCTGATTGATTCGAAATTTGGCATGCATGCTTGTATTGTTGATAGTATGCAACATAAAAAAATTCAGACCGTTTGAAGCATGACAAAAAAAAGTTCTTGATTGTTGACGGATCTACCGTAGTAAACTGATGTACGTAATGCTTTATCAATGACAAAGCATCGCCTGCACCATCACAGTATGATAGGACCGCCACAATAAAGGACTTAGCACTGTTAACGGGTGAGTCTATTTAAGTCGGTCAATCAAGACTTATGAAAGCAAGGTGGGACTATTAACAAGAATTCAGTACGGACGGCGGTTACCGCTGCACGCGGCGTGCACAGGCCGGTTTATGCCATCATTAGGCGCACGCATCGTCGGCGCAAATCGGCCCAGTAGGCCTGGCGAAGGCGCTGCTGGAGCGGCCCACCTCCGCCCGACCGGCAACGTTCGCCGCGCCTGCAGCGGCGCAATCTTTAGTACCACCTCGCCGAGCGAGGGCGCGTTGGACCGGTTTAAATACCCCCACGCCCTCCTACCTAATAAGTTATCTGTGTTTACGCCGTCTGTCACCCGTCCACGCCGTCTGTGGCCCGAAGGGGCAGTTGTTAGTTTTTTTAAGTTTTAAAACAAAAACGAATGAACGCCGCCGATCGCCGGCTACTGGTAATTCAAGAACGGCGCTGTTCGCCGGCTACTGCTACAGCAGTTTAACTAAAAACATCGCACAGTAACACATTAAAATATCATTCATAATGTATCATCAGCATAATGCCATTGTCTCACATTAAAACAAATAAGTTTATAGCGATAATCCATTACTACAACGAAACAATTCAACATTTTTAATATAACATAACTTCATATCTTTATTCAAATGGTCCGTGCTTTGCTCATCATGCCATGTTCCTGCATAAAAAGACATGATCATTTGTGAAAATTTCATAAATACCTAAATGAATAACATAACTCAATTGAGAAAAATAAAACACGTACTTAGGATTTTGAGGACAATTGTTTTTAAAGTGACCTTTTGTTCTGCATAAGCTGCATAGCCGTGTTGGAGTTTTTTCGTCAAAAGCTTTTGGTCTACCATTTTTAGTCACGTCCGGATTGTCCTTAGAATGGCCTTTACTGTTTTGTTTGGGTGCCCCTTTGGTTGAAACTTTCACTGGATCACCAACCAACACATGGTCTTGATTTGGCTGAAATGCATCATCCTTCGCAACCTTATGTTGACTCACATACTCACTCTCCTCAACATCCTTGTTCGCTATTATATCCTCCAGACAAGCCTTCAACTTGTCGAATAAAAATGGTTTATTACATGCGACATGAGATGCTTCTGCACATAATATAGTCAACTCACTGTACTTAGCTCTCTGCTCAGTACCAGCCCATCCCCATGCAAACAGATCACTGGTGCGCTTAACGGGTAGCCCACCTCTAGCATTTTTGGTGAATCTGCGCAGTACTAAACACTTTGGTATTTCACGTAAGCCCAGCTGCGTGAGCACGTAAAGAATATGTTTGCAAGGGAGACCTTTGCAACTCATAATTTTACAACTGCACTTCACTGTTTCTTCAGAATTATCCGGTGCATAGTCCACCTTGAATATGAGATTGCTATTATTCTTCCATGCCACTACAAACCTCTGACCGGTTGCTCCTCTTAGTCTGTCAACGATTTGAAGCTCCCCTGCCTTCTTCAAATCTTGCTGCAACATGTAAAAGTTTCTCGCAGTAAACTCACGGGCAGCGGCTTTCTCAATGTGCTTAAACTCATCGAGAACTGCTACTGGGAGTGTCTGTGTGGCCCTGCAGTCATCATACGCCTCGTTTTCACGTAAACGAACGATACAGTTCTCGTAGTGCACAACCATATCAACGATGGTCATACCAGAGTCCAGATGCATATGGAGGCACGAGTTCAGACTCTCGCTCCTCTGGTTACTCCGCATCCCAAGAAAGAATCCACCAGAAAGATATGACGCTGCCCAAAGCCTCTTCTTTCTGTACATCCTACGCAGCCATGTCTTAGTTTTCTCCGACTGCCATTTAGCTGTAAACGCTGCCCATCTCTGCTCAAATACTGTATGTGTAGTACTATAGTAAAGAAGAGCCCTGAACTCCTTCAGAGATTTACGATGAAGGTGTTTCTGCATGTTCTTCTCGATGTGCCACGAACAAAGTCGATGCCACGCGTCCGGAAGGACCTTCCTTATGGCCCTTATCATCGCTGCGTCTCCATCAGTTATTACAGATCTGGGCTTCTTCTGACAGTGAGCTCTCAAGAATGTCTGCAGCAACCAAACATACGTATCTTCCGTCTCGTCAGACACAATAGCACAGCCGAACACTGTCGTGCAACGGTGATTGTTGAGCCCCACGAAAGGTATAAACGGCATTCCATACCTGTTCATCTTGTACGTGCTGTCGAAGACGGTCACATCACCGAAGTCAAGATAATCCCGACGTGACTGTGAATCACACCAGAACAGGTTTTTCAGCCTGCCTTCACCGTCAACTGTGTGCTCAAAGAAAAAATCTGCATCCCTGTCCTTCCTGGTCATCATGATCCCAATGGCAGTGTCAGCATCACCCTTTGCAAGCAATTTCATCTTCTCTCTGTAACACATGTTATAAAGCTTTCTCCTCCCAAAACCAGCCTTAGCATACGACCCGTACCTGCTGACGAAGTTGTCAAAAATAATGTGCTTTCTGATCCCAGCTCCTGACATGGCTAAAATCTCAAGCTTCTGAAATTCCTTAATCCGATTATGTGACCGGAGATACGTAACTTCGTCTGGTCTAGCAAGAATGTGACTATGAACATCGCTGAAACTGCTGACATACCAAATTGCACGCTGACTATCAAGCTTCACTGTTAGATGGGCTTCACACAAGCAACGACTCTCGGGTCTGAGCCTCCGGGTCCTCCCTTCCATGGTACAAAACTTGGCCTGTCGTTTTCCAGCCCTAGAACACAAAAACCGCCTGAAGCGCATAGCTCTGTCAGCACCCTTTTTCCATCTCAGTAAGTCCCTTCTGATGCTGAACCCACGTTCCTTCGCGTGCGCGTTATAGAAATCGTACGCCTCCTCTTCAGACCTGAACGTCATGGCCATCACCTTCCAATGCCTGTCAAGCGACTCTTGCTAAAATTCATCGTATCCAATGTCAAAATTACACTCATCACCAACGTTATGGTCATCATTTTCGCTTGTGCCAGCAACGTGTCCCTGCATAAATTATACATACAACCAATGTCAGTCAGTTGATGTACGACGACTCAGATATATAACTTCTCTTCAAAGCTTACTTTGCTCGAGCTCTCGTCATAAGATGCATCGACATCGCTCTGGTTAATATAATCATCGACATTCCACTCATAGTACCCATCCTCATGCAGCTGCGCACATGTTCAATAATATATGTCAGTCTTAATAAGGTTGTTATGTCATTGCATGGTCTCATTAGTTTTGAACTTACCTGGCTACCGCTTTCAGCATATGAATCATCTATATCCATATTCTCATTGTGATCATCCTCATCTACCTGTATGAATAAAAAAATATACATGTCAGTTTCTTTGAATATGTTCATAATTCATGTCTTTGTCATACTTGATGCCACATACGTTGCCACTGTAAGATTCATCCATACTCATATAGTTCTCCTCGACATGATGATCTACATTCAAAGACGAGGATCCATCTTCACTTCCCCAATCATTGCTGTCATAACCCGTCTCTTCCTCCATCTATACATGACGTTTATACATAGAGTTAGATCAAATGAAACCTCACATATAACACTGCTCCACATATAATCATCAAAAATTTAACCAGTTTCATTGCAATTTGCTTAATGGTACGTCGCATCTCGTTGCAATGACTAAGCTCTTAATGTGATGTTATCTCGCCTACCTCCTGACTGTCGTCCGAAAGGTCACGATCGTCCATGGTCGCCGGTGACGGAGGCGACACGTGGACGTCGCGGGGGCAGGCGTCGGCGTGGCAGTCGGCGAAGACAGCGCGTGCCCAGGCGACGATGCCGCCGACAAAACTTGAGCAGCGGCGCCACCGACGGAGGGATCTAGGGTTCGCCGCCGCCGGCCACTACGCGATCGTACACGGGCGGCAGTCGCGCGATCTGCGCCGAACCGTTTTTTTTTCATCTCACGAACAGGCGACGTGGCGCGTGCGGGCCTACACGGGCGGCAGTCGTGCGGCGTATGCGGGCGGTCTATACGGCGTACGTGGGGCGCTCCGTACGGCGCCCACCCGTACGACATGTGAAATGACCCCCCTACCCCTTATACGTTTTGGGGGGTGGGGGGGGGGGTTGTACCGAAGCATGGCTCTTACTCCATTGGGAAATGATATCCTGCATTCAGGGTTCAAGCTCGTTGGTTGCCACACTTTCCTGTACACGGTGGCCGACTGTCCCAGTGCCCTCGACACCATGTCAGTTCCACTATACTCTGTTCTTTCTCTTCCACGTCCACAGGAAGTTAGAATTCCTCAATTTCAGGTAAGAAGTTTTTTCTGTTTTTATTATGTCCGGCTCGGTTATTTTTCTGAGTAGAGAATAAAATAGACTGAAATTGTGTGGAAGATGTATATACCCAAGGAATTGAAATGGACAAAGTAGAGGCACGTTATCATAGAAAGAAAAATGCAGCCGTCACTCTGTGAATCTTCAGTGGTAAGCTCGATAGTTGGTTCCAGATTACAAGTAAATCAATAATCACAAGTCTTATTGTAATACCAAGAGGCCTCTGACCTGAAAATCTTAAGGTATAGCATAAAATTGTTCTTGCATTCATAGGCTAACCGGCAACTTTCATGTTCTAAGTATTTAGGCCGTTTTCTCTCCCAACAAAAGTATGTTTTCCTGTTACCTTGCTACGTAGACCGTCTGCGGCATCTGTATTGCCGATACATGGATCATTCTCTAAGCCAACATATATGTGCAACTACCGATAACAGTTTGAAGGCCCGGAGACACAAAATAATGATGATTGTTTGTGTTTCAGCTTATTATAATTTTGCATGGCCATTTCTGCTAAATGTTGTACTTCGTGCTAGACCTATGACAATAATTCATGATAAGTGGTGATTATTAGGTCAACTTATGTAAATACTACTCCGTCTGATCTATAATAAGTGACGCAGTTTTGAACTAAGGCAACCTTAGTTCAGAATTGCGACACTTATTTTGGATCGGAGGGAGTATCTTTTACTTGGTGCCTACATGTACCTTAAATCAGTGTTACAGTTAAGAGAGACATATATTGATTCAGATAACAACAATAGAATCATGCATGAATTGATAATTTCATTCTGTTTTTCAAATATGCTGATGTTGCTCATAGATTGGTTCTTGAGCCGATTTAGCTTTTCAATGAGTGGTTCGACACGATGCAGTTCAGAGTTTAAGCCAGTAAATGAGATTTCTGCACTTCCATTTCTATAGGTCTTACAAAGATTTCATAATAGATAAAACTATGTTACAAAGTCAGACTGCTTCTCACACAATGGAACTACACAATTGTATTTATCTTGGCCTTTTCTGTTTTTTTTTGTATAATTTTGCAGCCTCGAATTTTGTAGTACTCTCATCAATGATATAACTCAGCTTCGGATCTATTTTTATATTATGTTAGGTCAAAAAATGGCAGATATATACTGTATTTTAGCGTTATGGAAATTTATCCTCTTGTTGTAGGTTTCTCAATCTTACTCCAAGTATAGCTGAAATCAAGCGTACTGAGTTTAGGTCATTTTGGTTATATGCTATGCTGATGCGTTCTTTTTGGTTCAAATTTCAAAAGAACGCTTATCAAATGTCGCCACGAATAAATCATCACCTTCTTGATGTTTCAGTTCTGATAAATTCTATTTTTGTGCTTTCAAGTTGTGAAGGCTAATCGGTTGTAGAATTTCATGTGCCACAAATCCTATGGTGACCGTTGTTTCTCTTATGAACAAATGTTCAGCTCTATAACAAAACATGCCTTGCTGATAAAGTTTATCATATAGTATGTTGCAGATTCTCCTTGGATCATAGGTATTGTAAATCAACCAAAGAGTTCTGAGACATCAGCGCAAGTTGGCAGTTGGCACACTACAGCAGTAGGTTCAGTCAAAATGGTATGCTAGAGTTGCAACTATTGAGATGAGTCGCTTGATGCTAGAGTAAATATGGTGAATGTCAGACCTCTCTTCACACCAATCTTATGAAATATATTCAAGTTGCCTACCCGTAGGGCAAAAATGAAGATATATTTTGACAACAATTTTGCTTTTCTTTTACAGTCTTGAGTATATGAAGATGGATCTATGCTTTTGTCCTAGGAATATGTTGTATTTCTTCTCCAACATAATAAACATCTTAAGAGAGAAAAATTATATTGCTTCTGTGATGCCCATGTTTCAGATTTGGTGCAGCGAGCGCATGAGAAAAACATGCTGCGATAAAAAACTGCGCAGCAAAGCGCGCATGTATCCTTCTAGTCCAAAGCGAAACGCGCGCCATGATACAAAAGATTCCACAATTTTCACAAGTGTAAACATAGACCTGATCTGACATCTGAGTCCGGTAGTCGTCAATAAAATTGCGTGCATCCACTAGCTAGCTTTGTTAATACAGGGTCAACTTGTGATATCTATACCTAATACCTATACCTATATATATCTACCTAATAATAAACCGGCTATCGCTTCTGGTCGTACGTCGTCAGCGATTTTGCAAAAAATCCCTCGGTTTCTGTGAATTCAACCCGCAGTCCTGTTCTAAGTGAAGATTTAAGAAAACGTTTCGTTTTTATACAAAAAAACCCTGCGTTAGTTTGAATTCAACCCGCGATCCGGTGGCTCATTTGCGGGTCAAACGTTGCGCGAAGAAAAGAGAGGGGATCGCGGGCGGAGCTGTTGGCGGTGGAGGAGATCCTCACCGGCGGACGTCGGGAGTGGGCGCGCAGCTAGGAAGGGCGGTGCTGGGTAGCTCGTTCCGGCGGGGGTCGCCGGCGTCGAGGTGGCGAGGTGAGGCCGGGGTCGGGCGCGGCGACGGCGAGGCGGGGAGGCGGCGCTGCGCTCGGGAGATGCGGCCGTGAAGTGGCGGTGCGCTCGGCCGCCGCATTAGGCGACGACAGCGAGGCGGGGAGGAGGCGCTGCGCTCGGGAAATGCGGCAGCGAGGCAGGGAGGCGGCGCTATGCTCGGGAGATGCGGCAGCGAGGCGGGAAGGCGGCGCTGCGCTGGGACGCCGCATCAGGCGGTGGTAGGGAGGCGGGAGGCACGCGCAGATGAAGGTGGAGAAAATGGAGAGTCGACCGGGGCGAGGAGTTCGCCGGCTCAAAGCCACGGACCACGACGGCGCAAGCTTGCAGGGGGGCGGTGGTCATGGCGGGGAAACGGCGCTCTGCTCGGGCGTGGCATGCCTCCTCTGCTGCTCGTTCTTTCTTTCTTCCCCAACTCCTTCTCTCTTGCACGTCGTTGTCCTGCTACCCACGCAGCAAAAGATCGAGGAAGAGGCGGGAGTCGGGTCAATCAATCTGTCGAACGCGGATGAGAGGCGTGATTTAGAACCATGGTTCAGCCAAACCTATGCTCCACGCCGTACGATTCAACATCCTTCTACATGTGGATCCGCACCATGCATGTCAAATCCATCCAACACTTCGTTTCATGCATTATTTAACACGCAAACATCTCCCATCCATGCATATTTTAATCAAACATGTACGGATCCTCATGAACAGAAATCAATGGTGTGGAGCGTAGGTTTGGCTGAACCATGGTCCAGTAAAACATTTTCGCGGATGCGGCACTCCCTGTTCCATCTAGATCAACGGGCTACAGAGGGAGGTGGAAGAGGAGCCACGACCTGGAGCAGGAGGCTGCCGGAACGCATCTGACTGCGACTGATTTATCCATGAGCTGGAGGATGAGGTATTCACCTCTAAAATCACTATTATGTTTTCCCCGTTTCCATCTGAATATGGATTACCAATATACTCCTCTCACTTGGATTTGATTATGAAAGAAGTATAAATACTTGCACCGAACTGTATGATTTGTTGAGCCAAGTGTTGCGTCTGATATGGCATGTTTATGCTTTCAGGGAAGCGCACCTCTGAAATTCACAGTTTTGAAATTCAAGTTAAGAAAACGTTTCATGTTTACATAAAAGCCCCTGGCCGCTTAATTGACCGGATTCACCACGGCGGCTTATCCTTTCCCGTCCTCCACCGCAGGGCACGCGCCGCCGCGCGGCGCCGTTTGCCGTCGGCTTCCTCGCCGCAGGAGCCAAGAGGCGGGCGTAGGCGTCGCCCGAGCCCAGGAATGGGGTGAGGCGTAGCGGCTGGCGTTCGCGAATACCAGCGGCGTCGGCGGCTTCCGGCAAGGAGGCGAGGGAGCTCGGGGAGATCCGGCGGGGGCCTGTCGCCGGCGAGGCGAGGCCGAGGCAGCAGCACGCGGTCGCGAGGAGGCGGGGTCTAGGAGGCGCAGGAGGATGCCGGCCGGTGGCGCTCTGGCGGGGGCTTGGCGAGGGCGGCGGCCGGCGTGCTCGTTTGGGAGGATGGAGGCCGCCTCGCCGGGACTCGAGCGCGGCAGTACCACGTCAGGCCGTTGCCGATGGCGCCGCGGCCGGGGCGGTGGTTTGACGGCGATGCGGAGGAGGTGCTGGCCTGGAGCCAGCGACGGCGGCTGCAGCGGGACGATGCAGGTGTTAACATCTTGCTTCAGGGGGCTGCGGGCATGGGCGGCGCCGTGCTCACGCGGGAGATCCTTGTCTGATTTCGATCGAGTTGCAGAGGGACAATGCAGACGTCAACAGGTACTATCTGGACGGAGCAGCTTGACGACGCCATGGTCCTTGTGCCAGCCCAATCCTAGCTCACACGCATGCAGCAGCCCGAAACTCCAAGGTCTGCACATAGCTGCACAACGGTCAGCAAGCCGCGTGAGCATCTCCACTCACGATTCAAACTATGTAGTTGTATGTTCAGGTTTCCATTATTTTTCAGTTGAATTCAGTTGCAGATTCATCCAACTCATCTCCATTGCCACACACAGAAAGGCTTACATTTTGATTTTGGTTCAGTTTAGTTCAGATTTTCATTATTCCAATTTTGATTTTGGTTCAGTTTTGGTCAGGTTTTCATTATTTTTTCAGTTGAATTCAGTTGCAGATTGATCTCATCTGTGAACACAATGATCCATTGCCTCTCTCTCTGTTTGTGTGCATGTGCATCGTTGGTGAAGTAACCTGGGCAGTAGTGTTTGAGATCGTTGGTGAGGGACTACTATGGCGAGCTCGGCGTGAGCAACGATGCCGGCAGGGTGAGATAAAGAACACGAACTGAATGGTATGGCTCAGTACTATTGGGCTTGGCATTATTTTTCCAGCGAATTGGCGGGTTTCTCTGAGATGAATTAAGTGCACCAAATATATGCATCTAAATTATTGTAATCTTTAGCGCTATATATTACGTCTAAAAATGGAAGCTCAAAACTGTCTTCCGAGAGTAGTTTAAAGTTGGTAGATGTTTCAGGCACCAAATCCACAAGAATTATATTTGCTAAATGAGGCATAAACATGATCAGTTAAACTGATTCAGTTTTATGCTTAGAAACCAAATCAGTTAAATGAGAGGCATAAACATGATCAGTTATTAGTGGTAATGTTTGTCTCTGTGTTTTGTCTTTTTAAATATGTGCCTAGGCCTCTATGTTAACCAATTCCAAAAACATGCCTGAAAAAATCTTCTTCATAAGCTAGGAAATCTACAAATCAATTATCTATAGACTATTTGTCCATACTTCTCCAAGATCTGAACATATACCATATTTGCTGACCGATTTTATTACTAACTAGCAGATTCCTCATGGTCAAGGGATTTGATTGGTAAGTGATGGAAAAAAGGAGGCAACGGGAAATAGAAGGATTTTGGAAAGATACTTTTTTCTTTGTAGAATTTTTAACTGTGACCTGATAGTTAATAACTGAAGCCTTGTGTGTGTCTTGTTCTTAAGTTTTGCACAAGCAGCAGCTGCAGCGCAAGCTGGTGCATCCGTCGTACAAATATTTGTGAGACGTATTCGAGTAAATTTACCATGTTCTGTTTTCATTACCCCGCGCAAAAATGTAGATGTTATGCTCACCAAGGACCATAAACTATACTGGATTGGGAAAATGATCACTCTGGTGACCCGGAGATAGATGAAGCTTTAAAGAAGGGAGAAGATGCTGGGCTTGCCTTGGTTAGCAGCAATTACCATTTCATTTTTGCGTTTAATAGCATACGCCAATATCTAGAAACAGGGCTTCTTTACTCTGTAGTCCTACAATTTTTAATGTTCCTGGTGTCACTTTCCCCAGTACTCTTCTGTAGGTGTGTTTTGTGCTAAAAAGTGAAAATTTCAAACGTTTGGCAGTCACTACCAGCAAGTCATAGCAGTGACTATTATTTTAAATAGAATATGAAATCGAGCTTTCAGCTGCATCTTTTAGCATCCTAGCGCACTCATCAACTTGAGAGTTACCACTGGGTCACTTTTCTCAAGAAATCTGAAAGAAGCGAGGATTCTCAAGTAAGATAAGTCTGCTTACAAAAATTTGCCTACTGGAAAGTAGATAAGAGACTCGTGAAGTAAGAAGACATGCCTACATATTATACATAGCAGGCTTCTGACTTCTCTGATTCTTGAAGCCTTGAGGCTGTGAAACATCTATGCTAGGTCGCCACACTTCTGCCACCTTCATTTGATGAGGTACATTCAGATTCGATTTGTTTATTACTTTATGGATGCTTCTCTTCTCATTACAGTGCTGGGAAATTTGATGAGAAATTATCTTCTCTTTGATGGTCCAGGTTCAGCATTCACTGCTATGAACGAAGAAGGCATAGATTTGCCTCATGGAATTGCCAGTAGACTCGTAGTGAGAACGAGTAAAAATCTACGACAGGCAGTACATTATTTTGAAGCTACATGGAAAGCAAAGTAAGCACATGGATCCCTCCTTTGATATTCTGATGGTATGTTAAAAAAAAGTATGGTCCATTTTGGAAGCCACAATGTGCCAGCAGCTCAGCATAGAACTGGTCAACGTACTGTGCGAATCCTGCTGTGCTATGTGAAAATTGTTGTTTAGCCACCAAAAGAAATTGTTCCACAAAAAGTATGATGTTATATTAATCATGAGAGCGATTTTAAATTGCGTGCGATTTGGCCGCAATCACTCGCGATTTTCATGCAGTACAAAATCACAGGATATGGCGGTAGATCACGCCGACTTAGGCTACAATTTCACTGCAAATTTGTTTGCCATTAAATCCTTTCTCCCGCGTTTTTGATCAGTGATCATGAGTAACAGTACTAAATTTTCAACTGATCTGGAGGTGCATGTTTCATCATTGTTATCATTTTTGCTTACTGAGTGCTTGTTCATTTTTTTAATTATATTGATGCTACTGTGCTTGTGTCGAAAGAATTAATATAATTTCTGTTTTCCATATTGATAAACAGCTCCCTTGACAAGCACAACTATAGTATGCTACTCACTGTGTTGTTTACTTATTTTGCTATTCAGTACACGTGAGATTCTTTTTTGGACTTCACAAGAAGAGTAAAAATTACTGATTTAGCTTCTACGCAGGTTGTATCTCATTCGTGGGAAGATCATAAATTGATTGAGCCTGATGTGTCACCTTATTTGAACTCTGTGTTGTCAGATCTTTTTCAATTGAAGCGTGATCATCTGTGAAGTACGCCAAGAATTACGACAACATCAGGCCATTTGAGAGTGGGGGTTAAACTTCACTGGAGTTCTTCTCCCTTAAATCTTAATGCAGCCTTTTTATCACATTTCCTATTGTGTAGTTGGTGACAACGAGGAATTGTTATCCACTTGAGAAAATAAAGATCAAATCGATGATGCTCTCAAAAGTAAAATGACTTTCTGAGCTAGATAGTGACATTGTGAGCACCAATATAGAACTTATAAACCTTTTTGCATGTTTGTTATAATGATCTTTTCATTTTCCTTTGTATATTAAACTTGACAATATTATTCTGCTTTACTTCAATCGTTACTTTTTATGTGTTTGCAGTATGACTGTATGGTTCTCACTCAATGTAGAGGCCCAACAAACCTTTTTGAAGTAGGAGTCAAAAACTACAATTGAGCGGGTAGTTCGGTGGCACCGACATCCAGCTGAAAGTTTATAGGAGGGTTAGTAAAGAATATTTGTTCATGAGGAAATATGCCAACAAAACATTGAGTCAGAGTGCAACTCAAATGCTTTTAACAAAAAAATTGTCGCTTTTCCATGTTTGTTCTTATTATTTTTTAGTTGGCATTGATATGCAAAAGAAAATCTTGTTGCTTTTTTGCCCTCTCATCGACCATTGTATTTGTGAGTCATATCAGTCTATGTAAAAGAATTCAATACCTTATGTTTTGTATATTTGGGAATATCTAAAGGCATGGTGTTTCATATAACTGTATGCTATGCTGCCTATGCCTTTCCTCGTAGCCTTAGTATGGTCGTCGTTTTCTCTTTCATATACTTCATCTTAAATTAAAAAATATGAACCATTGCATTGTGCTAAAATTTATAATTATTATTTGACTTATTTATAGGCAATAGTTCTTCTAAAAAAATGCAAATTTCGTGTAACAAGCTAAAATAGAATCTTCTCTGTTGCAGTTGGGAACATGTCACATGACTACTGAGCTGGCATTATTTGCAAATTCTATAGTTGACAATGTCGATGTGTATCTTTGACACCATTCATTTTGAACCACCAAATAATAGAAGTTGTTTGATTGGTAAAATGTTTTTCAAGTTTCTAAGCACACGCTTATTTATTTTGTTTTTCCTGTAACACATGGTCTTTTGTGCTTTTACAAAATGACGAACCACTAGAAAACAACTAAAATTTGTGTGCCCCGTTGCAACGCACGGGCCCTTGTGCTAGTATAATATTAAAGGGAGGATTGTTTCTCCAACTTTTTGGGTTTACAGTGGACCCCACATAATATTTCGTCCGTCTAAACCTACTCCCGATTTGTTTTCGCCTAAAAATTAACGTACAAAGCCGAGATAAGCCGGCCCATTAGGGGAAATTGTCCAACAAAACAAAAAGGTTGCCCCGCCCAGAGTCGAACCCGGGCGGCCAGGTTGAACAACAAGCACGGGCCCTTGTGCTAGTATAATATTAAAGGGAGGATTGTTTCTCCAACTTTTTGGGTTTACAGTGGACCCCACATAATATTTCGTCCGGCTAAACCTACTCCCGATTTGTTTTCGCCTAAAAATTAACGTACAAAGCCGAGATAAGCCGGCCCATTAGGGGAAATTGTCCAACAAAACAAAAAGGTTGCCCCGCCCAGAGTCGAACCCGGGCGGCCAGGTTGAACAACAACAACTGCTAACCACTACACTATAGAAGACCTTGAGTTCAATTGGAAGCGCGACACATTAAATTAAATGCACAACGGTGCCACATTTAAGACCAAAATGAATTTTCTTTTAGAAAAAGTGAACATATTTTAGAAGCGAATATTTAGTTAGGTTGTGAATAAAAATTAAAGTCAAATTTGGTTTTTCAGAAGATTTTTTTTAAACCTGATGTTTATTTAAACACGGACAAATTTTTAAAACAAGGATACTGAATGTTTTTTTCGATTTTTCGAACATTTTTAAAAACACAAATATTTTTTGAAGTTTGAATTAGAAAACACAATTTTTTCAAAACGTTATTTTTTTAAACTAAGGTATTGTAGCTAACATTTTTTAATCTGTACCTACTAATAATAAAACTTGGTGAATTTTGAAAATATGCCCACGGATGTATTGTTTTAGTTCAATTTATGTTCGAAAAGGGATCTTTTTCTCCATCGCATCTTCACGTACGACCAGCCCTCGCTCAGCCCAATGACACCCGTCACAATGCATGAGGAGTCCAACTAAGGTTTCATGTTTTATGGGACACAAATTATTCAATTTATATGATAACACATACATATATTATGTTTTTCCCTATTATATTAGCCGGATGATAAAAAAACTCTTTTTTCAACGCTATTGATCTCGTCAGACACGAATGATGCTCAGTGATCCAGCTATTGGACCTGGCCAACCTTGATTAGTGATAACTAGTACTGTGACCACCGGCTACGAGGACGACAAAGAGGACAAGCGAAAACATGGGTCCAATGTCATATTGAAATGGAGGATGTGGACACGAGGATGAGGTATTCGTTATGTTTATTATGTTACGGGCATTAGGGTGATGTCTTTAGCCATGCTCAGTGGATAAAGGCCGTGTGAGAGTTGTTTTCACCCGTTTCAACGCACGGGCATTTTTGCTAGTAAGTACTTATTTCCCAACCACTTGAAGACTAGCAATCATCCTTGGCATTGCCTATGGTTGTCTACAAGCTGATAATCTGTAAATCGTAAGTCAAATCTCAAAACCAAGTTTGTTCATTGTTGTATACGTGTAAGCGCCGGCGACCGGAGATGGCAAGCGACTCGCGCGTCCGTGTCGTGAGTGTTGGGGATAATAGCTAGAGGAGGAACAACACAGATAGTTTTGGTGACCGGCCGCACACACAGCCTCAACCTTTTCTCCACTTCTATTTCCCTCGGGCTTACAAGCAAATATGGTAGTCTTTAAGTAGCGGGAGCGGATTAGGAGCACTCGGGTGCTCCACCCCTCTATATTCAAAAATAATCTAATAAATTGAAAAAAGGGTAAAAAAAATCCCAGAACTTTTTTAGAATTCAATATGACTAGGTAATGTACTAGTATAAAATTTTTGGCCAAGGAATTATTCCCGTTGACTTCAGGGCAAAAAAAACAAATTTATGACGACGTTATAGCATGAATAGTAGTTTTATCTAGCATTTTTTGGGAAAACTTTGATCCCGGGATGCAATGAAGGTTATTCCATGTTTAATATTTTTATACGAGTGCAATACTTGGTCATGTTTCATTCCATAAAAAGTTCCGGGACTTTTTAATTGTTTTTGAATTATTAATATTTTTTTTGAATATCGGGGTGCGTAGCACCCGAGAGCTCCTAGGCACTTTCGTTAAGTAGCCTACTACTCACGCACGCACGCACGTACTAAGCCAGCCACTTAGGGCCTGTTCTGATCTCCTCCCGCTCCACGCCTCACAAACTCCACGGATGAAATCCTCCCGAACGTTTCGACTCCGAGAAGCTGGATTCTAGAAGCTATGCCCGATGGCAGTGCAAAACCGTGAAGCAGCCTCGGCCCAGCTCCACCGATCAGGGAAGCTGGAGTTAGCCGATATTACAGCTGAATTGCCACCGCCAAGTCAGGCCAACCGAACCGGTACGCTCGCTAAACATGTCGCTCCTCGATCCCTCGCGCGTGCTCTCTCGCTGCTGCTGGTGGTGGCCCGATTTGGGCTGCCTCCAGTCAGCCCAACTAGCCCGAACAGGCCACAGGCCTTCCAGCTGGGCTGTAGCGTTGAGAGAAGTTATAAACCGAGCCGAACGGAATTTCCATCGCTGTTTGGAGTTAGAAGCTACTCTGAGAAGCTAAATTTGTGAAGTTTTAAGAAGCTAGAGGAGATCAGAACATGCCCTTAGTCCACCACGAATCGCCACAACGCACGCCCAAGTACCTGGAATATCTCTATGACCCAGCAGCACAACTAACAGCCCTGCATGCACTAACACGGCCACTAACTAACCCATGCACTAACATGGGACTCGGCTAGCACAGCGCACATGCAGCTAACGAACTGAC
Source organism: Elymus sibiricus (assembly GCA_039707655.1). Classification (NCBI taxonomy): domain Eukaryota; kingdom Viridiplantae; phylum Streptophyta; class Magnoliopsida; order Poales; family Poaceae; genus Elymus; species Elymus sibiricus. Next base: position 382,546,506 of record CM077663.1, read on the forward strand.
CAGGCCATGAAGCACACGCGAGCACGGACTCAAACGCCACAGGGACACACGCGCACACACGCTACTGCCACGAGCACGCACACCTACACACGTACGCACATACGTACACACGGCCGTGATCCAGCCCGCGGGCCCGACCTGACGCACCGACGCCGGTCGCATCGCCACGGACCCGACCTGGCGCACTGACGCCGGTCGCACCGTGCTCCGAGTTGGAGAGATGATTTCCTTCCTTGATTGAATCAGTTACAATGTACAGCATGTTGGGGAACGCGACAGAAAACAAAAAATTTCCGACCTACGCACCAGCCAGGTCCACTATGGAGACTGCATACAAGGTTTGATCACTTTCGTTACCGACTCGTAGCGCAGCGGAAGTAGAGTCGATGACGATCGGCGGTGCAGATCCCCGCAGCTAGGATTTTACAACCTCCCAACCGCGAGGATGTATACCCTCATCTGCCCCGCGGACAGCCCTCCGGGAGGCAGTCGCACAGTCCCCCGGACGGTGTCGCGGACAGCCCTTCGGGGGGACCTCCGAAACTCGGACTGTCACTCGGACAGCCCTTCGGGAGGACCTCCAAAACTCGGACGGTCACACGGACAGCCCTTCGAGAGGCACTCTCGAACTAAGACCGAAACTACGATCTCTCTACAGAGTTGCACACATACGGTGTCATCTATCCAGCAGGGCTTCGCCGTCCAGAACTAGTTCCTGCCGGAACCCAGACAGCTTTTCGGCTCTACGAAACTATTTCGCTGGGAGGGAGAGAAGAATGCCAGATCATGCATGGCTTTGTGTATGAGAGCAAGAGTGTGTCTTATGGCAGCCCACACACCTCCTATTTATAGGAAACCCAAGCGGTAGGGTGGTTTTACAAGAAAACCCAAAACCCACATGGAAAGGAGTCCTTCCCAAGGACCTAAAAGGCGAAACCAAGGAACAAGGGGGACTCCATGAAGGAGTCCACCATGTGGCCGGCCACACCCTCATGTGGAGCCCCAAAATTGGCCCCTATCCATCCATGTCATCCCCAAGATCTTTTGGAGCAAAGCCCCAAAAGGTGGCTTTCCAAAAATATCCCAAAAAGCACTTTCACTATTCACGACGACATTTTTCAGCGTCTGATCGAACTGAAAATATTCATGTGGGCTTAGAACAATTCTAGTACCCACCAAAATAATTTTCAATGCAAGCCGGAACAATTCCGGTTTAGTGATTTCATCTGCGAAAAGCATCTGAAGCGGTTTCGGCAGCTCCGGAACATTTCCGGTTTTCATCCCGGAAAATTCCAGAAAGTTTCCAGAATGATTCTGGCACCCTCCAAGAATTATTAGGCATGTGCCAAAACCAATTTGACTTTATGGTATCCTCTGAAACAACTTTTCAGTTTCACCGGAACTCATCCGGTGACCTCTCTGCGGAACTTTTCCGCTGTCCGAAACTTTTCCGGTGTCCGAAACTTTTTCGGTGTTTTTCTCTCAGACTCCCTGTCTAGTATTCAACAGATAGATGACCCTTAAGCGTGTGACCCTATAGGTTCGGTGAAGCATAGACATGACCCGGAACCCCTTCCGATCAATGATCAACATCGGAGCCGTGGACACCCATATTGACCCCTATACCCACACGAATGAATATTCGAGTGAACCTCCAGTTGCCGTGTGCTATTCCTGTTGCTTCACGATATGTTACAAATACCCAAGGTGAGACATGTTGGCATCCTCGTGGATCAACAACTTGTCCACTATGCCAGTTACCTCGTTGCCGGTATTGTTCTCTTTTCTCGTTCCCGTGTTCCGGCATCCCTGTGATCAAATCACAATGTGTCTGGCCAGACGATGATGGATACCGTAACACCGAGAGGGCCCAGAGATATCTCTCCATCGTCGGAGGAGCAAATCCCAATCTCGAGCTATCAAGTTACTTGACACACTTTTCCATGAACCCGTAAGCCGCCGTAATAGCCACCCATTTACGGATGACGTTTAACAAACCCCAAAGTTCATGAAGCAAGCATGAAGAAACTCGATACTCTCATGGTCTAAGGAATCATGCAAACGTTAACCATCTCTGTGTTATCAACCATTAACTTATGACGAATGTATCTCATAGCATAACATCAATTCGGGTCGATTTAACACAAGTGTTCTACCAACAATTGTGCCCTCAAAATTGCCGGCATAGCCATGCCCATGATCAGGAAAACAGGATCATCATGCAATACTTGAGCCAGTCCTAGAGGCTTGACTAGGAATACATTTTACCGTTTATTATCCCACACGTGCATATGAGTCTTCCTCCGAGCCTCGTGGTTATTGCAGACTCGAGAACCATAGCAGTTATAGCATGGAACATAAACCTAATTATGAACAGGGAGATAATCAATAACATTTATTATTGCCTCTAGGGCATATCTCCTATAGACTCCCACTTGCACTAGAGTCAATAATCTAGTCAACGCTAATGCACTTTACACCTATGGCATACTGGTGTAAAATATGCTTCGCATGTGGTATAGCCTGATGTCCAACAGATCTGACGACTTCAGCTCCGTGTGTAACTTTGCATATCCTCGCGTTTTCACGCTTTCACAAAATTCATATTTTGTGTGGACTTGGCTTTGCATATGTGTGAATCATTGGTCGAAACCTGATTCCTCAGACTGAGCTATGGAGCAACTATCTGCAATAGTGTCCCATAGACCAAAGTCATCTTGGAACCATACTAAGTTCATGAATGAACTATATGATTCAACAACTTCTTTGTCGCTTCTTAAGCATCAACATAGTTAGCCTTTGTTATAGAATTCGCCACAGTATCTTGTTTGGAACAATTTCCAACTACCGTGCCACCATATTGTGTATCACACAAAACCCTCAATTTAAATCGAAAATCGCATGGAGCATTGATGAAGACTGTATCGATGTAATCACTTACAACGAGCACTTCATAATCTCTACTTGCGAGAAAACATGTCATCAGCACTACTCTTAGCACTTAATGACATCTTTCACTGTTGTCCTATGATCAGTACTTTGATCACTATGGTATCTATACTCGCAACAACTTTGGAGTATTGGACATATCTGTTTGTTTTTACATACCATGGAATACATGATTAATCCAAACACAAGAGTGTGTGGAATCTCCATCATGTATTTTACTCATCAGTGTTTTGGGACACCGAGTCTTGCAAAAACTCTTTCCATGTGACTTCGGCAAGAATCACTCCTTGGCGTTTTAAATGCTAAAAGGTTTTAGCATCTTGTCAATATGTATTCATTGCTTAGCCCCATTAGGTAAATCTATCTCCATAGATCATCATGACTAATATTGAGGCTATTTAGCCTAAGCACTTCATTGAAAAACTATTTTCAAATGAAGTCCTAATTCGTGTCAAGAAATTTATTTCCAATTAACAATATGTCAAGTACACAAGGTTTTTATAAATATTATTATGCTCCCACTTACTTTCTTGAATCACAAGCATCTTCGATACCCATTTGATGAAGTCAAACCCCTTTGACCATTCCATAAAAAACGAAGATTCCAACTCCACTTTGCTCTCTTCTGTCCATCGCTGGAACTCTGAAGTTTGCATACTTACTAGCATCCTCTGGATCGACAAATTACTTTGGACTGTATCACATACAAGTCCTAGGTTTCATTTTCATCAGATGGAAATCCCTTTGTCATCCATGTTTAATATCTCATGATTGAAATATGTATTAATTGCTAGTTCAACCCGAACCGACTTTAAGCATCGCTACGGTGAAACAATCTCATCGTAGTCAACTCCTTGAACTTGTTATTGCAACAAGTCGAGCTTTATGGATAAAACAATTTTTTCCGTATCAGTTTTTAGTTCCATAAATATTCGTTAGACTCTAATTCTTCCGAAAGGTGTATCAAGATTTTAATCTTGAATCACATATATGGAAACTATCTCAGATTGTATTGGCATTTAGCCAATTCCGGAGTCAGGGCCCATCAACGCTTCCTTGTGTATTGTAGGTATACTGTTGTCTAACAACAATATCTCGTTTGCGCACCTGATAGGTTTGCACGAGCTTTGCCTACGTGGTTCAGCTGCAAGTTCGACCGAAGTCCATACATTTTATTGTAGAGACTTCCGTATCAGTCGCAGTAGGAAACTCCGGAATCACTTCCAAGGTTTCTTTCCTTTGATCTGATGACGAAGATACTGTTTATCTCGTCGAGTTGCGCTGTCCTCCCACTCACCTTTTTGAAAGAACTATTCTCTTTAAAAGCATACCGTTTTGCGGCAAAACCCTTTGCCTCGGTATAGTGGTGGGGGAATTCCCAATGACTTGGGATAACCTTACAAAGCAGCACTTGTCTGATTTGGAATAGGTTTGTAACCTTTTACACAAGCCCCATATTCCAAATGTTAAGAAAAGATATAACATGGTTGGGCGTACCATACCATGGCGTCATTTCAACAGACCTGATGGAGCTCTTTTCAGTGTAAAAGCCGCAGTCTCTAAAGCATCACTCTATAAAAGGGGTAATGGCAAATTTATTTATGTCATCTTTGATCTTACCATGTCATAAATGGTTCGATTACATCTTCACGGACTTTCCACTTGCAGCGGTGTTCCGGGAGGTGCAAGTTATGAAACCCCTTTCACAACTCATCAGACATTCGCTAAACTTGTAACTCAAATATTCCTTTCTGCAATCAAATTGCAGAAACATAATTTTCTTGTTACAATAACTTCTACTTCATTTTTGAAAACCTTCTGAATGAATTCAAAAGATCCAGACTTACGTCTCAACAAGTAAATATCCATATATCTACTTGAGTCATTTCTGAAGACAGATAAATCCACTACTTGCAACAACATTTATTGGACTACACACATCATAATGTATGATTACCAATATGTTCTTTGCTCGTTCCTTATGGCCTGTGAACGGTATTTCAGTCACTTTACCTTTCAGAGGAAAGTTGCAAGTGTCAGATGATTCAAAATCAAACGACTTCAAAATCCATCATAATGGAATTTTCCATGCGGGTTTCCACAATGTGACCAAATGCAGTGCCACACTTGTGTGGTATTCTTTTAGTCTTGCGACATTTAGCGTCAGTGTTATGGATGTATCATATTTGCATCAATGTTCATAACATACATCCCATCTTCGATGGAAGCATGGCCCTTCATTTTATTCATAATACTGAACAACAATTGTTGTTTCTATGAACAACTCTTTTGCAACAAACATTGTGCAATGGGCTAGAGTGTACGAAACTCTAAAATGAATTATGAAAGTAAACCCAGAGGTAATGTATTATTATCAATATTCATAACATACGTCTCATTCATAATGAAAGTATGGCCCTTATGTTATTCATAACACCGAACATTAAAAGTTCTCTTATGAATAACCTTCTTGCAAGATACCTTATGCAAAGGGCTAGAGTGTGAAACTCTAAAATGAATTATGAAAGTAAATACATAGGGAATACACCGATGGAAGGCATAGTAACATTTACTATGTTCCCTGCGTGTATCTAAACCTCATTCCTGGCTAGTCTCTCAGGCCATAGTAGTTCTTACATCGAGTTGCAACAGAATGCAATCGAGCGGGTATCTTTGTGATTAACTCACAATACCCAAGAATTAGTGATTAACATGTTTAACCATAATTCCCAAGAACTATATCTTTGACCAGCCTTCTATACATCAAAAAACCTGTATGACATTCATACATGAGCTGGATATTCCAGTCTTCTATCCTTTTGCCATTATACTTCTAACAGTTTAACTTTCAGTATTTCTCCTACTCTCAGAAGAAGCACCCAACTTAAGAGTGGTGTTAGCCCCGGATTTCCTAGGCGTGAAAGTTTCACTAACACCCTTCGAATACTTCCTTTCTCTTTAAGTTGTTGTTTTATTCACCATCATCATATGACAGGCGTTCTTCTGGATCCCTCTCTTATCAGTCAAATGCCCAGTAAACACTTTTACTAATAGTTTGCAAACAAACATGGCTTTAGATATCTCATATCTTTCAGCCTTTGTTTGTATCTGAAAATTAATTTTCAGTTCCATGAATATCACATAACTATCCCAAAACTTTTGAAGTTCGGGTCTCATGGAAGCAAACATATTTCACTCGACCGTAACGGAATTTTAGCTTTTGGATCGAAGGACGTGAGTCACATGATCCATAGCATTAGCGGGAGAATACCGAAAATATGCGATAGGACAAAGTCCTTCTCGGCACTCTAGAGGACAATCCTCACATTACGTTTACCAACCGTAAAGTTTTAACCAGATATTAAACAGCTATTCAATTTTAATAGGAAAGGTGGAAACGCGAGCCATTCTTCTACAACTATTATGCAAATCACACTTAGACAGTGTTCAAAATTAATTGCACTGAGAATTAAACAAGTTAATTCAACAGTGCGCTCCCACTCAAATCAATATCTCTCATAATCGATTGTGAGTGATACAAGACCCACGTATCAATTGTTCGCCATTGGTGTAACACCACTGATGACGAAAATCTCAACCGGTAGGCAAACTTGCCAATCACATCTTCCATGCGACTCTTGTTCATCTTTCGATGCGTGTGTTCCGAGCTCATGACGGTCATGCCTGAACGTCAAGACAACCAAGTGATCTCGCTGCGAGGTCTCAACTCACCCGCCTCACACATCCCTAATCGTTCGTACCCGTGTGACACGGCGCACCCCGAAAAGATAGGTGCCGTGACGGTGCTACACTTGGGAGAACACTAACTACTTGATATTTTTGTGAGAGATCACCCTAATAAAAGCGACTACCGCGCAATCAAGAAGGGTGCATCATAAGGGATAAACATCCCAGGCAATTCATAATAGCATGATATGGTATAGCCCTTCCGACGGAGAAGTCTTGTATTTCTTCGTCTTCGGCATTCACGTCGGTATTCACCTTCGCGAAGATTGCCACCACCTTGTCGGGGCACCAGATAATATTGCTATCTCTATAGCTAATAAAATAAGTGCATTACATAAGGTTGACACGCAGGTCATTAAAGTGCAATCATATGGCTCCAGCCATCATGCCGAATCATGACACGCAGGTCATGTTAATCAATTTACATCATATAGTCATCTCATACATAATCAAATTATTATGAACACTGCTATACCACATCACATGCACATGCAAACCATCCTGCAAAACCAAGTTAGACGCCTCTAATCGGTTCATGCAAAATTTTATTTTACGTGGCTTCTAAGGTTTCGAAACAAACCGAAGCTACCAACGTCCATCATCAAGCATGATAATCCAAGTCGCTAGATTAACATTCCAGGGTGTATGAAACACGAGATAATAAAATCTCGAGCCCCATACTAAACTTCGTCATACGCGTGACCCCCGTGCAGATCACATCTGCATTGCCCTTTCGTCTGCAAAATTTCATCTTTCTTTTTAACTACGGTGGAATTCAATGAACTGTTAGCACTTCGTTGATCAATCAGGATCGCGGATTGCCAGAACATTGAAACTCCACCATACTGTTATAAAGATCAGAAATATGCAAATTCGAGGGAAGCAACAAGAACATCGGGTAACAGACTTCATCTGCTACCCGCACAAATAATTTTCAGCAATAGATCTCATCTACTACCTAATTATATTGTGCAACACCCATACATCTCTATGTATTCTAGATCGCAACCTGCATCTACGCATAGCACGGCTCTTGATGCCACTGTTGGGGAACGCGACAGAAAACAAAAAATTTCCGACCTACGCACCAGCCCAGGACCACTATGGAGACTGCATACAAGGTTTGATCACTTTCGTTACCGACTCGTAGCGCAGCGGAAGTAGAGTCGATGACGATCGACGGTGCAGATCCCCGCAGCTAGGATTTTACAACCTCCCAACTGCGAGGATGTATACCCTCATCTGCCCCGCGGACAGCCCTCCGGGAGGCGGTCGCACAGTCCCCCGGACGGTGTCGCGGACAGCCCTTCGGGGGGACCTCCGAAACTCGGACTGTCACTCGGACAGCCCTTCGGGAGGACCTCCAAAACTCGGACGGTCACACGGACAGCCCTTCGAGAGGCACTCTCGAACTAAGACCGAAACTACGATCTCTCTACAGAGTTGCACACATACGGTGTCATCTATCCAGCAGGGCTTCGCCGTCCAGAACTAGTTCCTGCCGGAACCCAGACAGCCTTTCGGCTCTACGAAACTATTTCGCTGGGAGGGAGAGAAGAATGCCAGATCATGCATGGCTTTGTGTATGAGAGCAAGAGTGTGTCTTATGGCAGCCCACACACCTCCTATTTATAGGAAACCCAAGGGCTAGGGTGGTTTTACAAGAAAACCCAAAACCCACATGGAAAGGAGTCCTTCCCAAGGACCTAAAAGGTGAAACCAAGGAACAAGGGGGACTCCATGAAGGAGTCCACCATGTGGCCGGCCACACCCTCATGTGGGGCCCCAACATTGGCCCCTATCCATCCATGTCATCCCCAAGATCTTTTGGAGCAAAGCCCCAAAAGGTGGCTTTCCAAAAATATCCCAAAAAGCACTTTCACTATTCACGACGACATTTTTCAGCGTCTGATCGAACTGAAAATATTCATGTGGGCTTAGACCAATTCTAGTACCCACCAAAATAATTTTCAACGCAAGCCGGAACAATTCCGGTTTAGTGATTTCATCTGCGAAAAGCATCTGAAGCGGTTTCGGCAGCTCCGGAACATTTCCGGTTTTCATCCCGGAAAATTCCAAAAAGTTTCCAGAATGATTCTGGCACCCTCCAAGAATTATCAGGCATGTGCCAAAACCAATTTGACTTTATGGTATCCTCTGAAACAACTTTTCAGTTTCACCGGAACTCATCCGGTGACCTCTCTGCGGATCTTTTTCGCTGTCCGAAACTTTTCCGGTGTCCGAAACTTTTTCGGTGTTTTTCTCTCAGACTCCCTGTCTAGTATTCAACAGATAGATGACCCTTAAGCGTGTGACCCTATAGGTTCGGTGAAGCATAGACATGACCCGAAACCCCTTCCGATCAATGATCAACATCGGAGCCGTGGACACCCATATTGACCCCTATACCCACACGAATGAATATTCGAGTGAACCTCCAGTTGTCGTGTGCTATTCCTGTTGCTTCACGATATGTTACAAATACCCAAGGTGAGACATGTTGGCATCCTCGTGGATCAACAACTTGTCCACTATGCCAGTTACCTCGTTGCCGGTATTGTTCTCTTTTCTCGTTCCCGTGTTCCGGCATCCCTGTGATCAAATCACAATGTGTCTGGCCAGACGATGATGGATACCGTAACACCGAGAGGGCCCAGAGATATCTCTCCATCGTCGGAGGAGCAAATCCCAATCTCGAGCTATCAAGTTACTTGACACACTTTTCCATGAACCCGTAAGCCGCCGTAATAGCCACCCATTTACGGATGACGTTTAACAAACCCCAAAGTTCATGAAGCAAGCATGAAGAAACTCGATACTCTCATGGTCTAAGGAATCATGCAAATGTTAACCATCTCTGTGTTATCAACCATTAACTTATGACGAATGTATCTCATAGCATAACATCAATTCGGGTCGATTCAACACAAGTGTTCTACCAACAATTGTGCCCTCAAAATTGCCGGCATAGCCATGCCCATGATCAGGAAAACAGGATCATCATGCAATACTTGAGCCAGTCCTAGAGGCTTGACTAGGAATATATTTTACCGTTTATTATCCCACACGTGCATATGAGTCTTCCTCCGAGCCTCGTGGTTATTGCAGACTCGAGAACCATAGCAGTTATAGCATGGAACATAAACCTAATTATGAACAGGGAGATAATCAATAACATTTATTATTGCCTCTAGGGCATATCTCCTACACAGCATATATGGGAGGCTAGCGCTCCTACAATTGAGGCACGCAGGCCACGATTGCTGCCGATCCTACAAAGTAGGGGTGGACTCAGCCACTTACAACAGAAAGTATACAAGGTGTACATGTACAGTTTAACACCCCCCCTCAGCCGGAACGCCGTTTGGTAGGACGTTCAGGCTGGCACGAAACTCATGAAAAACCAGTGATGGTAGCCCCTTGGTGAAGAGATCCGCGAACTGGGAACTGGAGGGGACATGGAGCACCTGAGCTTCGCCTAAGGCAACACGATCACGAACAAAGTGTAGATCAATCTCAATGTGCTTAGTCCGCTGATGCTGCACCGGATTGCAGGCTAGGTAGGAGGCGCTGATGTTGTCACAGTAGACGACGGTAGCATGCATCGGCGGACGCTTGAGTTCATGTAATAGTTGTCGAAGCCAGCAAGATTCAGCAACGCAGTTGGCAACACCGCGGTATTCTGCCTCTGCACTCGAACGTGACACGGTCGGTTGGCGCTTAGAAGACCAAGAGATGATGTTGGCGCCAAGGAAAACGCAAAAGCCCAAGGTGGACTTGCGGGTATGAACCCAGCCAGAGCGCGGAGACGGAAGAGCCATGTCGTAGGGGGCGAAGTAGCCGGTGAAGGGCGCAAGTGTCGGGGTCGAAGACTGGCCACGAGCAGAGCTGTCACCGCGTCCGCGCCCGCGTCCACGGCCGCATCCACGATCACCGCCGTCGCCGCCGCGATCACCGCCGCGGCCAGGGTTGGGGTGCGGCGACTGCGGGGGCCCGTGGGGGCACTCACTGCCCGAGGAGCGATCACCGCGGTCGGAGGGGCGGTCGCCACGCCCGGCACCGCCGGAGGGGCCCCCGGCGCTGGAGGAGCCGCCGCCGGAGAGGGCGAACGCCGAGGCGCTCTCTTCGGCCGCCCGCTGTTCCATGGACTCCTCAGCCAAGGCGACGCGGGAGAGAACGGTGTCGAACGGCATGGAGGAGGCCTGATCACCCAGAACAACCCGGATCGTGTCCAGACGTTTGTCGAGGCCGTGAAGGAACTGGGTGGTGAGATCCACCTCAGTGACCGCATGATCGATGTCCGCAAGGCCATCTGTGAGGAGCTTCATGCGACGAGCATATTCGGTGACAGAGAGATCGCCTTGTTTGAGATTGTGGTATTGGCGGTTGAGAATCATGAAGCGAGCCGCGCGATTGGCGAGGAAGAAGTCATGGATCTTCTTCGAGAGGGTGAAGGTGGTGGTGGCACCGACGACATGGTCGACGAGAGGATCGGCCAGGGTGGCATAGATCCAAAGGGCGACATGGGCGTCGAGCTCAAGAAGGTGAGCACTGGCATTGGGGGGGAGGGGCTGCTCGATGAGGAAGGAGACACCGTAGCGGAGAAGCACCATGAGGAAGAAGGACTTCCATTTGTGATAATTGTGAGCAGCGGGATCGAGAAGAAACTTGATGTGATTGTTGATGTGATCACTGAATATAGGGTGACGAGGGGCCGGCGGCGGCGCCGCCGGCGGGGCAGTGGAAGGGAAGAGGGGGGCAAATTGAGTGCCGGCTGCAGCGGAGGTGGCGTTGATGAGGGAGGGATTGGTACCGAAAACGAAGGGCGGCGAGGTCGCCGCGGAGGTGGCTGAGGAGGTGGCGGCGCCGGACGCCGCGGAGGAGAGGGAGCTCGGGGAAGTGGCCGAGGCCAGAGCAGCGGAGGAGGAAGACGAGCCGGTCTCGACCATTTGGAGGGCCTGGTCGCTGATACCAAGTTGGAGAGATGATTTCCTTCCTTGATTGAATCAGTTACAATGTACAGCATATATGGGAGGCTACCGCTCCTAGAATTGAGGCACGCAGGCCACGAACGCTGCCGATCCTACAAAGTAGGGGTGGACTCAGCCACTTACAACAGAAAGTATACAAGGTGTACATGTACAGTTTAACACTCCGTCACGACTTATTCCCAACAGTGAGCCGGAGCAACGTCAAGGCGTTAGGCTCCTCCGGCACACCCGCACCACCGCGTCTCCTCGCCGTCTCCAACCTCGACCTGCTGCCGCAGAGCATCCCCGTCTCGCTCTTCTGCGCCTACCGGAGCCCCTCCTCCGGCGGCGGCTTCCGCGACGTCGTCGCGGCTTTCGAGGCCAAGCTGCCGTCCCTGCTCGACCACTTCCTCCCCCTGACAGGCCGCATCGTCGTCGACCCGCGGTCCGGGCGCAGGGAGATGCTAAACTGCGACAACCAGGGCGCGGAGCTTGTCCTCGCCGAGGTCGACGTGGCCCTGGCGAGCCTGGACTACGGCCAACTGGGCGCGTCGCTGGCGGAGGTCGGCGTCCCCGTCAAGTACGACGCCGGCGTCGCGCTCTCGGTGCAGCTGGTCTGCTGGTGTCGTTCGCCTGCGGCGGGTTCGCCGTGGCGTGGGCCAGCAACCACCTGCTCATGGACGGGTACTCGCTCTGCATTATCGCCACCGCGTGGTCCGAGCTTGCGCGCTCCGGGGCGGTCTCCGCCGCCCTGAACCACGACCGCTCCGTGTTCCGCCCACGCGCCACGCCTTGCTACGGCCCCTCGTTCGGCGAGCAGTTCACGCCGCTGGAGGGCGCGCACCTCGTCAACGCCCTGACCACCCGGTGCTCCTTGGTCGGGCGCACGTACTACGTCGAGGCGCGGGACCTCGAGACGCTGCGTGCTCAGGCGAGCCGGGGCCGGGAGGACGGCGTGGTGGCCACCCGCCTCGAGGCGCTGTCCGCGTACCTGTGGAAGGCCTTCGGCCCCGTCGTGGGCGCGTCCGACGAGAGCTGCCGCATGGGCTGGTGGGTGAACGGGCGGCGCCGTCTCGCCGCGCCAAGGTACAAGGCGGCGATGCGCGAGCGCGAGTACGTCGGCAACCTCACCACGTTCGCGGTGGCCGAGGCGAGCGTGGATGACACCCTCCGGCGGCCGCTCCCGGACGTCGCGTCCACGGTGCGCGAGACGATCAGGTCCACGGCCACGGACGAGCACTTCCAGCAGCTGGTGGACTGGGTGGAGGAGCACAGGGCTACCAAGTACGTCGAGACGGCCTGCGTCGGGTTGGGTAGTCCGGCGCTGACCGTGACCTCGTTCGCAACGTTCAGTTCAGTTTGGACACCGACTTCGGCTTCGGGCGTGCCGCGCTGACGATGCCCACGGGGGAGGACTGCGGGAGGCTGTGCAGTGGCTACGTGCAGATCATCGCGCGCCCGGGTGGCGACGGCTGGCTCGTTGCCATGTATGTGTGGCCGAGGCTCGCCGCCGCTCTCGACTCCGACGAGCGGCGCATCTTCAAGCATCTGACCGCTGAGTTCCTCGGCCTCGGTCATTATAGCCGGCTTTGATCACAGGGATGACGCTCATCACAGCGTCAACCATCACCCACGCTGAATAAATTACATATTCAATATGTTTTCAGAACTATACTTTACATGCTTATCGAATTGCACAACTCTTTACGATTTCACGGACGGCATTGCCATTTCACATCTACTAGAAGAAGGTTTGGGCGAGTCGCTGCGCCGTTGAGGCTGTTTTGTTTTCATAATTTGTTTACTTTATTTATTTTAAAATATAAGTTGTATTAGTTTTAAGAAAAGTTAAACCTCTTTATTAACCACATTTGTGTACAAATATATCAACATCCATAATATCACATCAGATTGTTAGATTAATCATGAAACACATTTTTATATTTAATTTATTTATTACTATTGTGAATGTTGATTTTTTTTTTTGCTTTAAACTTGGTCAAAGCTGAAATAATTTGACTTTTCAATAAACTGATACACCTTATCTTTTGGATAAGAGGACATATTTGGTTTGGTTAGCGGGGAAAATGATGGAGTGTGTGTTTCTTTTTTAGTATAATATTGATTTGCCTTTCGTGGGGGTGATTTGGTGTTCTCTGCTAATCAATTTATACTTACTAGCACAAATGCCCGTGCGTTGCCACGGGAGACATTTGCCTCAGTCAGTTTCGTTCGTCCTCGTCTCCTCCTCTCAGTCTGCGCTCCATCTAATTTTGTTTTAATTACATAGCTTTCCTTTCTTATTTCTTTGACAGATATATGTGCTTATTCCTTACATCCCTTCCTTGTTTTTTCTCAATTCCTTTCCTTCCCTTTCATATTCTCTCTCAATTCCTTCCCTTCACTTTTCCTTGCATGTGTGGTATTAGCAAGAGCTAGACCATCCCTCATAGCCAATGCTTTTGTCGTGATCACGTCTGCTGCAAATGGAATGAATTTACACCGAGCCACGAGAAAATTACCTTTATTATCGCTGAGTATGGCCGCCATAGCTCCAATTCCTTCGTCTGGGAAAAATGTTCCATCAACATTTAGTTTACTGAAACTCGGGTTTGGCTTACAAAACCTGGATTCAAGTATACTTGGTGAATGGGGTAATGAATTCTGATGATTGCTTGTAATTGACAAGACCAAAAGAGACCATCTCCATGCCGGTGGAACTGCTTCATTGTGCGCAATTTGTCTGCGGATCCGCCACAAGTATGAACCTCCGACTCTTATCCCTTGTTTGAAATTTAAAGTTGGATCTATAGCTAGGTGTTCCTCCAGAAGAGATATCACGTGTTTGAATATAGTATAGAACCCAATTTATCCATTGGCAAAGTGTGATCAATGAGCTGTATCGCCCCAAGACGGGTCCACGTGACTCACGCAGTTGTGCACATGAATAGTATATTAGATGTCGGATGTCCTCCACCCCTTGATGACAAATAGGCAGCCTCCGTTTGACTCGATATGCTTGTTGGTTAAGATAGCTCGGAGAGGACTAATTCGTCGCAAAACTCACCATCCAAAAATCTGAACCTTACGTGGAATTTGAAGCTTCCAAAGAGTATTCCAAGCAGGCAAAGGGGTAGAGCCACCAGGTCGCTCTATCATGTTTGCATGACCAAGAAAGTATGTATCCAGCGCATATGGTAAGCACTTCGGACTGAAAAAATTCATGTTCTATTTCGGTGTCACCGGGTTAAATATGCTCCTTAGGAACTCCTCATCCCATCTCCCATTCACTGGTCTATTAGTTCACATACTCTAGTCCGGCATGAGACCTTAAAAGCAGCACAACATGATAAGAATTTGAAAGGCATCTAGAAGACACATTTTAATGGGGCCGGCGTGGTAGTCTTTTTCGGTCAAGTTACACTATCAGAACAGTTGAAACATTTGGGAATGGTATTTTTTTTTTGTATTTTTTCTTAATTTTATACATTCAATTCTTCTGCATTTTTTTCAGTAGCGGCTTTGTTACTCGCTGGGGACTCATCATCATTTCTGGTCATGTAGTTCTCCACGGGCCGGCCTCCATGGCGACACGATCAAGTGGTCATCCACGTTCACTCCCGTGCCATTTGACACCCATGTCACCACGTGTTTAAGATGTATATAGATTCCATGAGTCTAGAATCACCCGTCATCGTCCATTAGCATCCATATATAGCTTAAATAGTGAGCTTTCCTTCCTTATTGCTCTGACTGATTTCCATCCTTATTCCTGACATCTCTTCCTTATTCTTTGTCACCATTCCTTCCTGACATCTCTTCCTTATTCTTTGTCACCACTCCTTTCCTTATTATTTCTAGGTATTCCTTTTTTCTTTGTCTCAATCCTTTCATTCCACTTTCCTTATTAATTCCAATAAGACGGCTCCTTGATAGCAGGAATCTTAAAAACATATATAAATTGAAAGAATTTTATGTAAGGAGGCGAGGTGGGACTTTGTATAACGTTGGAACTGTGCAGGGCTGGCCCGTAGTCTAGGATTTTACATAAGGGGGCGAGGTAGGACTTATCAATAAACCAACCTTCTTTTATGCCACAAGGTGACCTAGTCTGGTTGGCCGTGACCTATATGTTGTTAGCATGAGGTTGTGTGTTCAAATCCTGCTGCAGCCATGATTTTTTGTCTCCTCCCACGGAATATTTGGGCCGGCGTCACCAAAATCAACCCAAAATAAAAACAGCCCGAACGGGCCTGCGTATAATAAAATCAGTCCTCAGAAAAAAACTTACCAAAAAATCACCTAAACGGGACGAAACCAAGAATATCACCTTGCTTTATTATATTATTATATATAATATATATATTATTATATTATATATATATATATATTAT
The DNA here is from genome assembly GCA_039707655.1 of Elymus sibiricus. NCBI lineage: Eukaryota > Viridiplantae > Streptophyta > Magnoliopsida > Poales > Poaceae > Elymus > Elymus sibiricus. The sequence continues at coordinate 382,562,566 of CM077663.1, forward strand.
ATATATTATATTATTATTAAATTAAAAAATTATATATATATATTATAATATATATATATAAATAATATAATATATATATATATAAATATATATATATATATATATAAATATAGTTAAAAAAAAGATATAGATATAGATATAGATGTGAGGAAATTTTATGCGTGGATGGTTGCATGTACTATATTGTTACGTTTTTTTTTTTTTGTGAATAGACTATATTGTTACATGTTGATGCTTCTTTTTTCTAGATGTATGTGTGGCCGAGGCTTGTCGCTCGACTCCGACGAGCGGCACGTCTTCAAGCCTCTGACCGCTGAGTCCCTCGGCCATGGTCATTATCGCCGGCTTTGATCACAGGGATGACACTCATCACCGTGTCAACCGTCAACTACGCTGAATAAACTATATTTTTTGAATAAAGGGTGGTTTTATTCGCTCAAAATGAAGCTTCAACCGTCATTATAGCCGGCTTTGAAAAATTGTTTCTTTATTTATTTTTATTTATTACTTTCCCTCTTTTTTGCTTTTATTTTTTTTACTTTTTATTATTTATTTTAAATTCACAAACCTTCTCAAAATTTATTTGTTTGTTGTTAGTGTCAGTTGCCCATTTTTATCTTTACCTAATAATAAATGGGTTATTTCTTCTGACGATACATCATTGAAATTACCGTCAAAGTTGTTAAGCTACCCCTTGAATATCACATGCACATGATTGCCCAGTGGCTAGAGCGATCGGAAGCCATCTCGTAGACCCGAGTTTGAGACCCGTTGCATCCCTTTTTCTCTCTTTTCTCACTAAATTTTTGTTGGTGTCAAATAGAGTTGCATCGCCCGAGCGTTGTTTAGTAGATGGGATGCATTGTGTGCAATTCCGTCCCATCTAATGTCCCTTTTAACTTTTTTTGAGCAGATTTAAGTACTTAAATTATTCATATATTTTAAACCGTAACTTGAAATTAAAGATGTTATATATGGAAATCGCTCAGAAAAATGTGTAAATTTCAAATATGCTATTATCATGCATGTTAATCATTTCTAATTTTTTTAGGATGTACGCTTAATTAATACTTTTCTTTATATTGTGTATTTGGAACATGCCTATTATATATGTTTTTTACCCATTTAAATTGGCTAGATAGGATGGTTTGATGCTCTTAAAAATATATTATTGACACCATAGGGATGTATATGCTTAAGGTTACCACATGCACATAATCATCCTCTCTATTTCGGTGAGTGCACAATAACCAATCCATATAGATGATGTACACTAAACTATTCATATGAGCTTTATGTAAACCAAGTGGCTTAATGCTGATTTCCAGAAGAGGCGCCTATAAAGATGTTTCTAAAAATATTAATGTTGATATGCAACCTTGAACATTCATTATGCATGTCCTTAAGGATTAATTGTTTTCGATAAAGATGTCTAATATATGCTCTTATCCGCATGCTACAATTGAGTAGTAAAATGTACTTTGCTACTTTTAGCCTAATGCACTATTTGTTGGGCATCACTGAGGTGGAACGCCAGCAAAAGCATGAATTGGTACCGAAACCTAGGTAGATATTTCTGTTGTCTAATAAATTGGACACACCTTCAATACACTTAAAAAATCGTTCTAAATTTATGTCTTTGCGCAACATAACTTATCATGTTATTTCTCATACGACATCGTGAAATATTTGAAAGGATTTGCTGATGTCGTCTAATATGTCTATGAGCAATGATTTTTTCTCTCCGGTTACAGCGCACGAACATATTTGCTAGTTATAAAATACGCAACTTCAAGTGTCATTCCGTCCTGTAACTGTATGTCTTCCATGTAAGAACAACTAAGGGGCGGATTTTTTTCGTTTTCGCGACTTTCCCTCAAATTACGATCTGTGCCAGGTCGTAAATTTTTCGTTTTCGCGATTTTCCCTCAAATTACGAGCTTTTGCCAGTGAATCTTGAAATATCGTTGTCGGTACTAAAATCGGCTGATCTTTGGTCGGGGGTCCCGAGCTCCTAGAAAAACAGTGCAACATATACCCCTTAAAAATATCCAGTGTAGTTAAAAAAAATCAAATGTAGTTTATGCCCTTGAAATATCGTTGTCAGTACTAAAACCGGTTGATCTCGGGCAGTTTATGCCATTGGTCTCCTCTCCCTCAATCGTCCAATATATACTTCTTGAAACAATAAATATTACACAAAGGATACTCCTTTGCACTCACATATCTTTCAAGAGTATATTAGTGCATATATAGTTAGGGCTCCCAAATGCCTCCTATTTGCATTCTAATGGACGAGCCGATTAGTGACCGGTAAAAAAATTGTTATCCACACGGGCTCCTCATACTGACCCTATATTTCTAGACTGACCGACACCCTATATCCAGCCCATATTCCAGGCGGATATGATGAGGCCTGGACACAGACGAGAGAACAGACCGACCACAAATTCCACAAAATTAATCAAATCAAACAAATCCGTCGCCTCCTCCCACGCCGGTCCTCATTTTCTTGCGTCCGAGACGTCGCCATCCTCCATCCTTGGTCCCCCATCCGCGCCGCTGCCGCCACCCGCCGCTCTAAAGGTCGTCATTGGGTACCCTGTGATGGTGTCCTAACTAGGAATATCTACCACGTTGTCTTCCAGCCAGGTGGGCCGGGGCGAGGACCCCATGTAGCGGTTCATCAGCGAGCCATCTCAAGGAGGCCCATGGCGCGTAGAAAGAATATTCCCGAAGACCTGGCACCCATTTCAAGACTTGAATGTCGTCCACAACACGATTACCATATACAAAGTCGATCTCTGTGTAACCTTCGTCCCCCCAAGTATGTATAAACCAAGGGGAAGGGCTCGTAGATGACACAAAACAATATCATGGTAGATCACATGTACTTTGTACTCCATCCCAAATCAATACAAACACAAGAAGGAAGCATGGTATTATTTCTCCGAGAGACTCTGAACCTGGGTAAAACCCTGTGTCCTGGTTACCATCGTGTCTAGACTACTGGCTCGGGACCCACTATCTGAGATTCATCGAAATCGATTCCGTCATTGGTGGCCCATGCAGGCCCCGCTACGTAGTTGATGTGATTCAATGGAGATCAACATTGCAGAGCAGATTGGCGTTGCCATGACCTTCCCACTGGGCCAACTCTTTGTTTTCGGTAACATCGCCCTTTTCCCTGACTCGACCGACCACCTAAGGCAGGTCGAGAACCTAGTTCTCGTCCAGATCATGAGATTTAGCAACTTGGAGTACACCATGGATTTGTTGACACTAGATTTTGGCACGGTGCAAAATGCTATTAAGATGGCCTCAAATTAAAAAGTTCTCAACATAATAAAGTTTCGTAAAATAAGAAACTTTGTTGTTGGGGTCATTGCCATCCGATCTCATATCAAGGGCTGAAACCATGCATGAAGTATCAAGATTTTTTTGTTTCGAGTGTTGGTTGGCCAATTAGGCCTCCAAGACGGCCTCAATGCAGGAATGCTTTACATGGATTGTCTTCGTCTTGTCGGTGCGATCAATTTTGATATATAAATCTTCTTAATCCGAGTTCATATGCAAAAGTAATAGTCAACACGGTCCAGCCCGACCAAAGATCAAAACATGACGCCTGACACCAGACACATGTTGATGGATGTCTAGTGCAATGCGTGAGAAACTAGGCCCTCAAGATGGGCACAAAATGAAATATGTTCAACATGAAAGATTTTCGTCCCGTCGAGGCGATCGATTTTAATATATAAATCATCTCAATCCGAGGTCGTATGCAACCTAGGGAGGCAAAACAAGATCAGGCTAAATATCATTCGGAAAATCCGAGTGAAAAGTTGTCGTGTGAGTGGAAGGTTACTGTCCGAGTGAAGAAATCTAGTCATGCAATCCGAGTCAATGACCCTAACGTCGAACTGGAGAAATTCAAGTCCGAGTGAAGCTGAAGATGGGCCCGAAAGTTTATCTAGATGGCCTCGAATGAAAAAGTGTTCAACACTGAAGTTGTTAGTAACTTCGAAACAGTAAACCTTGCTTTTGGGGTCATCATCATTTGAGATAGTATACAACCTGCAAAGTCACCACTAGTCCCGAACAATCCAGTCAGCTACATGATCGGGTCCGACCAGAAGTTAATAATGGCCCCATAGAGTATTGAAGATGACCTTATTTGGAAACGTGATCAACGAATGGATTGTTTGTCTCGTCGGGGCGCACTAATTTGGTATTTTGAGTGTGTAGATCGGAGGTCATATGCAAATTCCACGACCCGCAAGAAGCAAGACAAAGTTTGAACCGATTTCGGGCTGAGTTCGAGTTGGACTAGAGTTAGGACTCTAGAACGTGATTTGATGCAATTTTCTTGTAAGAAAAACCTAGATGCATCCTTTACTTGTACGGGAAGTCCAGCCGCCTCTTATATATGTTGGGGTTGATGACCGATTAAACAACACACAATCGAACAAATCATCTACCACCTTTTACCTTTACTTTTATCTCTCTCCCTTGTGCTTGTTCTTCCTCATTCTTCGTTCTTTATTCTTGTTGCAGGGCGGCGAACCTCGAGGCCCTACGCCCGATCAGGTCGACCTAGGGCCCATAGCCATCGTGCGCCCTGACGGGGTCCCTCCTGGGTGTGTGGGGTTTCAGGTCTACAAAAGCGCCCGTCAGATTGCTTGTTTACCGCGCTTCCGGGCGGCTGTCCTTCGACGTGAGCAGCAGTGCGTCATCCCCCGGCGTCGAGGGTACACGGTGACGTGTTCGAGTGCGAACACACTTTGTGGCGACTCCGCTGGGGAGAAAACTTTGAACGATCTCCGGCCTATGGAGAGGGTCATCAAGCGGCTGCAATCTACCACGTAACATGTATCATCAATTTCCTTACGTAGACACAAATAGCCATTATTTTGGTGTCGCGATATCTTCCAATGGACATGTCATGTCGGCTAGCCCTAACGAGCAAAGGCCGACTAATTATTCTGTTGCAAAAGCTTGGAATTTATATAATCGCGACATGCAACTTATGGATCCGAACTTTCGTGAATCGTCAACACCTTTCAATATGTCGGTGAACAACACGATTAGTTCGAGTGATCAATATAGGACACCTCATGTACATGAGGGCGTCTCACTGTTTTATCCATCGGCAATCGGCTCACAATATGCAGGTTCATCCCCAAACATGCCGATGGATGGGAGAATCAACCATGCTTCCATTAGCCATTTGGTCGATTATCCTCATTCATCATATACTATACCTCATGAGATTAACTGTTCAGCTACATATGCAACTAAAAATATTCATGGCTCAGCTAACCTTCATGGTTATGGCCGAGTGAACGTAGATTGTACAGGAGCATTTGTGCCTAACATTGCGGGAGATGAGGTGGCTCTGACTGCATTTAGAAATTTAGCCCAAAATAATAAGATTAGTTCTCTTTGCCTTGAGCTACATGAAAAAGGGTTGGTTCCTGATTATGAGGCAATAAGAGCTAGGGTTTTGAAAGAAGACGAAGCGTTGCCAACTGATCGAATTGGCGAGAGAAAATATTCAACAACCGTGCAAACGTCTTCACCTATCATTGCAGCATGTTATACACCCCTTATACAATTGCAAAATTTTGGCAACATTAATTCATTGCAGAAGGACATTAAAAGAATTAGGGGGCAAGCTGATCCAAGCAAGACCGAGTTTAAATAAAAATATGTGGCCCATATGGACAAGGTCAAGCCAAAGATCACATGGTACCATCAACGATTTTGCAACGATGACTGTTGAGGAATTTCCTGTAGAACATCGCCAAGCTTATGAAGCACTCAAAAAGAAGCATGATGAAGAAGGGTTTCAAGTATACGTCAAGTCACTTCCTCCATGCAGCAACCATGTTGGCTCCTTTGTGATATTGAGGCAAGATAGAAAAGAAGCTTTGCAAGCCAAACAACAGAAAATGATTCACTCAGCTAATACGGTTGATTCAGTTTAAACTGAGTCAAATATGACTAAATCATCTATAGCCAAGTCGAACGATTCCTTCATAGCCAAGACAATGGTGGATTCGGTTGAAACCAGATTGAGTACCGAGCCGAGTGCATCGAGCCAAAGTCGAGTACAATGAGCCATCCGAGTGCATCAAGCCAGTTATTTCCGAGTGTATCAAAACAGAACATGCAAGCTTCACCGAGCAAAGCCATGGCAAATGTAGCAAGTTGGCCGCAGCAACGCGCGGGGTATCATCTAGTTAATACAGTAGTCGGTCCACTATTTCAATATTTCCCCGTTAATCCAGGGTACACGCAGAAGAGCAGTTTTAAGATGGTCGATGCTAGGCACCGGCTGGCCCGTCCAAATTTCGGCTGGTCGCGCCCTAGCCATCAGATGCACCATGCGTGAGCTGTTCAATTTGTCAAAACGGTTTTCACTCAGCTCATTCTCCCTACCGCATCTCGTTCAGCTCGCCCCCGTGCCCCTACCTCATCCGCATCTCGCCAATTACCTGGCCTTCCCGTCACCCTTGGGCATGGAACCGCGGCATGGCGGTCCAAGGAACTGTGCCTCGCTGGTGCCACCACTCTCGGTTGCAACATCCATGCATCCCGACACACCAACGCTCGCACTGGTTCCAGCAAAAAAGCTCTCTGGTTCCAGCAATGGCGTGCCTGGTTGCAACATCTCACCGCAACCCTCGAAGCTCGCCGGTTCTCTGTGCTGACATTGAGGCTCATCTCGGCAACGGTTCCAGCAAAGCCGATTCATGGTTGCAGCACCTCGCGTCCAAAGGTTCCAGCTCGCCGTGGTTACCCGACGCAGCTCGCAGCGGTGACCGGTTCCAGCTAAACCGAGTTGCGGATGCAGCTCCACATCAACGGTTGTAGCATCGCATGCTCTCCGTCGCGCCTGCCGGTCAAAGTAGTAACAAAAATAGTAGCCGGTTGCAGCAAAAAAGGAAGCCAATTCTAGCAAAAAATTCCTTGCCGTTACCGGGTTGAAGCAAAAAATACCGCCGATGTTTCCGGTTGAAACAAAAAAAATTGGTCAGTTACAAGAAAAAAAGAAGCCAATTCCAGCAAATTTACCTCACCGTCGCCAGCAACAACAAAAAATCTCGTCTGTTCTTGCATAAGGAAAAGCCAGTTGTAGCTCAAAATTGTGCTGGTTGTAGCACGTCGACTCCACGGCACCAAAAACGCACCTTGCTCCAGTGCCGGCTGCTGCCGGCTGCAGCTCCTGTTTCTGCCATCCGCAGCAAAACGATGCATGCTGGGGTTGCAGCATGCAGCACCACACCCGGGGCATAGCTCATAACTCATGGCCTCGAACTCGTCGGTGTTTGATGTGCTTGTGGCAAGGCCAGGGGAGCACGCGACGAGCGCAGACTGGTCACTGCAACTCCGATGCGCGGTGGCGGCTTCGTGGGTGTGGCGCGGGAGTGCGGGAGGTGGGCGGCTGTCGACGCGGGGGGAGCAGGAGATGGGCGGTTGTCGACTCAGCGCAGGTAGAGATGCGGGTGAGAGAGATGACACAGAGCACCTGAGAAGATAAAATAGTATAATTGTGAGATGCACGATTAGTTCGAATCGAGCCTCACACGAGCGACCGGCGCAAAGTTGGGCCGGTTGGCCGTATACAAATGTTTCCTTTCAAGATGCCCCGCTTACCTCCTACTAGTTCATAACAATATCGCCGTGGGGCTGAGCGACCTCATTGTAGACAGCGACGAGGAGCAACTCCGATGTGCTGCTTGACTTATGTTGAGAGATATAGGCCGGGCCAGAGATGAGGCATAGCCACTCCTTGGAGACGCACCTGAAGCGGCACACTGACTTGATCAGCGTCCAGGAAAGGATGTCAAAGATGGCATCTGTTGGCAACAAGACAACATTGACGCCACATTCAGCCATGTGTTTTCGATACAACTCCTACTAAACGTCACGAACACACGCACAAAACTTTTTTAGGCAAAGGCACCTCACGTACTTAGTTCTTTTCTTTATACTTCACGGTTACAAGGTGCCCTGTGCATGTGTATATGTAATTATGTATACATTGTGTGTATATACATACACATCCGGCCAGTAACGAACATACCCAAAACAGAATCGGACACATATACTCTATCTTGTACTCGGAATGCACTTCCTGTACGAAATAGACCTAAACCAGACTTTCTTTTGATGTCATCCGAGGAACTACACACTAGGACTATGACTTACGTTGCATATGTCCAAGCCGTAAATAGCAGTATGGAAGCACTTCAACTAACAAAACAAACCCAAGCATGTAGACAAGGAAACTAACTTAATAAACTGAAGCTGGTAATTACACCTGTTGTTCAATGCCCAAGAGTAAGATTAAGAAGCTATCTGATGTCTATGAATTTGTCGATGCCCTTGACCGATGAACAATAATATAATGTGAGTTGTGTCCATAGCTAGACCCAAATCGCACATTGAAGGTTGATTCAGCTGGGCGGCTGTCATTAGATCTTGTCGGCACCAAAGCAATCCAAGTGCAAGTTACAAAGACAGACTTTGCCAAAGGTGTTTTTTGGGATCTTTACCACATCCATGCATGTACCAACAGAGGAATCATACACTTGTAACATAGGGGTCATCATGATTTTAGAGCGGCAGTATAAGAGTAACTTTACACCGTCAGGCATCAACCACAAAGGTTCGACCATATCGAAGGGCGTGGCCATCGGAACCACGTACGCCTTCACCCATATGCTGTTGTCGGCATCAATCAGGAGCCATATGTTGCAGAAATTGTTTCCTTCATTTGAAATCATACACAAGGTGTTGTCGAACTGTGTTATGCGAATTTCGCTCCGCAACTCAGCGTCTTCTTTCAATGGGCCTTGGATTGTCTTCCCCCACTCTTCGCTCTCGAGGTCGAAACAAAGAACACTGTTGTCTGATGGCTCGTGCATAGAGAGAAAGTACACGACACCATTGACGGCGGCACTGGAGCTTACGAAAATGTGCATGCGGACAAGGGCTGGGGGCGATGGTGCCTGCCTCCACTCATAATCGTCATGCCCTAACGTGAGAACCTTGCATGTCTGCTGGGATTGAAGAACATCATATTCATAATTGTACGAGAAGCTTTTGGTGATGCGGACGGCTTTGCGGGCGTTGGAGACGGCGGTGCGGCCAAGGCTGATGGCATGGATCTTGCTGGTCTCCAATGTTGTGCAGGTCAGGAGCACCTTACCGGTGGTGACATCGACCAAGCGGGTGCCGGGGGATTCAGTGCAGTGGACGCTGACTAGTTTGCCGACACTCAAGGCGACACAAGGGAAGGGGCCTAGGCCTTTGACCGTCCTCAAGACGTTGCCCTCCACGTCCATCAGCAGCAGGCCACCGTCGTCGGGCAAGCAGTAGCTACCGACGAGGAGCGGCCCCGAGCGTGACCTGTGCTGGGTGATGAAGGCGGGGCCGGAGATGAGGGCAAGCCAATCCTTGGACACGCACCGGAAGCGGCACACGGACTTGAGCGGCGCCCAGGTGAGGATGTCGAAGATGGCATCCCTCGGCAACAACGAGCCTGCAGCGGCGGCGGCGCCACCGTCGTTCATCCTGCTGGTTGTGCGCGAGCGCGGCGGTGGCGGCATGGATTAGGGTTGGAGCCGCAGGTTTGCAACGAAAACACGGACGTCTTGATTTGAGATCGTGGCTCGTGTGAGGCGTTTAAACATCTACAGTATCTAGTAGATGGAATCATGGAAGTACCAAATTACCAACAGGCTTGGGCTGCCACACGATCTGTACCGCGTAGGTTGTATTCCAAGCCTGGATAAACGTAATCTGTTAGTTCTTTTTTTCAGGGTGTATTCCAAGCCTCCGTCAGGCGGTGCGTGACATCGGCAATGGGGAAGCCGGCGACGACCGAAGGAATCCAGCATGAAGGCCTTCATCGGTGGCCTGACCTAGCCGAAACATTGGAGAAGAGGGCCTCGGTGCATGGTTCCGAACGGCAGTGGGTCCGACATCAGGCCTGGCATGTTCATACAATGACATGGGTGAATTTTTTCAGATTTTCTTTACAGGGTCTTTGTGTTTGGTTTGAGGCGGCGAAGCGGCGGCGTTGCAGTAGGTCAGGAATAATGTTCTCTCGCCCTATCTTCGTTCCATTGGTTTGTTTCTCACCGGTGGATGGTGTATGGAGTTGTATCTCTGATGGATCTTCCGGGATCCGTTCGATTTAGGTTTCCGGTGGAGTGGATCCATCTGGATTTGGCCGGCTTCCGTGGTCATTGTTGTCTTTGGAGTCTCTACATGCCTTTATTGACGTTTTTTTTCCTCTGATGCAGCGATTTGCTTCGCAGATCACGGCTACCGGCGTCTCCTGGTCTGCATTGACGACTTTCCGGCCACTGCTTCTACAAGTTCTTGGGTTTGAAAAAGTTTGCTCCGCCAAGGCGGAGGCCAAAGGTGGCACCGAGCTTTGCTCACGGTGTGCCGTCGATGGATACAGGAGGAAGAAGACTTCGACACCCCCATGATTTTTAATGTATTTTTTTGTAAAGGTGTGTATATAAGGACATGGGATACTTAATATATATTGCTTTAGGCCTTTTCGCAAATAAAAAAAGATGCAAATTGTATTTGACTCTAACTTAATCCATACTTTGGCCAATAATTGAACCAATAACAAAAATTATAAGACACACACAAAATAATATAATTGATCGGTATTCATAAGCTATGATGTTGCAACTACTAACAAAATATTAGTAGTTGCCACTCATCTTAGGGCTATATAAAGTTTCTTCGGCGTTGCCCCTCTTCCTCTAGTAGATCATTGCCCTGCTTCTCCATCAGATCCTCCGATGGGCAGTGCGAGGATCAATGGCGGGTTGGGGGGTGGGGGGGGGGGGGGGTAGGAGGGGCTTGGGCCACCCAGCAGTATGTATTCGTTATTACTACACACGTGGACATTAGTTTTTCTTATATCCTTCAACCTCCCCCCCCCCCTCCTAAACAATAATATTTCATCAATCCTAGTGGGAAAAACCCGCTCTACCGGCCTAAGTTATAGTTTTTCTTAAATCCTTCAACTCCCCCCCCCCAAAACAATAAGGGTTTCTCCGTCTTCAGCAGTGCGTGCGCCGTCAGATCCGGTTGTCATAGTTTCCTTTACCTCTATGGTCAAAGTAGGGTGGTTGATTCTAACTTTGGTGGGCATTTATTGCTTGGGAAGCAGCCCCGCCTATTTGGTTATTCCGTTGGCTCAGATGAACTTATAGGTGCGATCGACCTAGCATTGTGTTCTTTTTTGGTCCCGGGATCCTATTGACGCCGTCGGCACTTACCCATAGAGATGGGTGACTTCGCGTCTCCGTGGATAGTACTAACTTGTTCCAGTGGTGGCACAACATCATCATGTGCGGGATGGAGAGAATGTAGGATTCCCCTAGAACCATATTGTGTTTGAACGTAAGGTCGGTGGACTGACGGACGGCGTTCAGTACTACGGACTACCTTGCACGTGATGGATAGAGCGGTGCGGCCTTATGATTTAGTTTTTCTATCGTTCAATTTTTGAACTGCCACAAGCACCTTCCAAATCGCTACATCAACCACACGGATGATGATGTCATATTCAAAAGGTTTATTTCGTAGAACTAAATTTTATCCTTTTCTCTACATCTTAAAAGTCTTTTCAATGGGAAATTACGAGCATTTCAACACATCATCATCCTTAGCACCTCTCACTACCACAGAACTGCTTATAGGTGAGTCCTCGCTAGCAGCGGGCAGACATTTGCACCTGCCACTGGTAATCTGGTCAATTGCAATAGAACTACTTATAGATAGTAATGATAGGTCGATAGGGGTCCATTGGCAACTAAGTTCTTTTGGGCTCAACTTTTTCAACTAGTTATACCGTATATACACTGCAATCAGATAAGCATTTGAAAACTTTGTGGTATATACGCAAAAAAATAATATCTTGTAGTGATTGCTTGCAAGAATTGCCCAATGTTCTGCCTAAACAAACTTCTGATAATAGCAATGATATAGTCTTTCATGCTTAAACTTTTTATCATGTTATGTACACCGCACTGTCTCTTTAATACAATATTCAGATGACTACCATCTACATATTTGTTTACCCTCTGCAGAGATGAGATTAGTTGCAGGCATGTCTAAGTGGATTAAATTGTGCTGCCTTTTGCCCAGCAAGGTTGTCCGATCTCCGTTGAATAATATTCAATAAATTATAATACAAAATTAGAGTTCGACTAAATTAAGTTTTTGTATAATGCCCAAGAATAACAATAGGAAGTTATCCCTTGAATAATTGGAAAACATGTCTAAGAAAGTAGTATAAAAAGTTGCCAAAAGTATATGAAAGTTGTAGAATATTGGCATGAAACAATCAAAAATTATAGATACGACGGAGACGTATCAACATCCCCAAGCTTAATTCCTGCTCGTCCTCGAGTAGGTAAATGATAAAAAAGATAATTTTTGATGTGGAATGCTACCTAGCATAATCTTGATCATATAATCTAATCATGGCATGAATATTAAGACACGAGTGATTCAAAGCAATAGTCTATCATTTGACATTAAGAAAATAATACTTCAAGCATACTAATAAAGCAATCATGTCTTCTCAAAATAACATGGCCAAAGAAAGTTATCCCTACAAAGTCATATAGTCTGGCTATGCTCCATCTTCATCACACAAAGTATTAAATCATGCACAACCCCGGTTTTAGCCAAGCAATTGTTTCATAATCTAGTATTCTCAAACCTTTTCAACTTTCACGCAATACATGAGCGTGAGCCATGGATATAGCACTATAGGTGGAATAGAATATGGTGGTTGTGGAGAAGACAAAAAGAAAGAGATAGTCTCACATCAACTAGGCGTATCAACGGGCTATGGAGATGCCCATCAATAGATATCAATGTGAGTGAGTAGGGATTGCCATGCAACGGATGCACTAGAGCTATAAGTGTATGAAAGCTCAAAAAGAAACTAAGTGGGTGTGCATCCAACTCGCTTTCTCACGAAGACCTAGGGCAATTTGAGGAAGCCCATCGTTGGAATATACAAGCCAAGTTCTATAATGAAAAATTCCCACTAGTATATGAAAGTGACAATATAGGAGACTCTCTATCATGAAGATCATGGTGCTACTTTGAAGCACAAGTGTGGAAAAAGGAATAGTAGCATTGCCCCTTCTCTCTTTTCTCTCATTTTTTTGTGTTTTTTTTGGTGGGCTTCTTTGGCCTCTTTTATTTATTTATAAAGTCCGGAGACTCATCCCAACTTGTGAGGGAATCATAGCTTCCATCATCCTTTCCTCACATGGGACAATGCTCTAATAATGATGATCATCACACTTTTATTTACTTACAGCTCAAGAATTACAACTCGATACTAGAACAAAATATGACTCTATCTGAATGCCTCCGGCGGTGTACCGGGATGTGCAATGATCTAGCGTAGCAATGACATCAAAAAACGGACAAGCCATGAAAACATCATGCTAGCTATCTTACGATCATGCAAAGCAATATGACAATGATGGTGCATGTCATAATAAACGGAACGGTGGAAGTTGCATGGCAATATATCTCGAAACGGCTATGGAAATGCCATAATAGGTAGGTATGGTGGCTGTTTTGAGGAAGGATATATGGTGGGTGTAATGCACCAGCGAAAGTTGCGCGGTACTAGAGAGGCTAGCAATGGTGGAAGGGTGAGAGTGCGTATAATCCATGGACTCAACATTAGTCATAAAGAACTCACATACTTATTGCAAAAATTTATTAGTCATCGAAACAAGGTACTACACGCATGCTCCTAGGGGAAGGGTTGGTAGGAATTAACCATCGCGTGATCCCGACCTCCACACAAAGGATGACAATCAATAAATAAATCATGCTCCGACTTCATCACATAACGGTTCACCATACGTGCATGCTACAGGAATCACAAACTTTAACACAAGTATTTCTACCAATCCACAATTACTCACTAGCATGACTCTAATATCACCATCTTTATATCGCAAAACTATTGCAAGGAATCAAACATATCATATTCAGTGATCTACAAGTTTTATGTAGGATTTTATGACTAACCATGTGAATGACCAACTCCTGTTAACTCTCTAAATAGATATAAGTGAAGCATGAGAGTTTAATTCTTTCTACAAAAGATATGCCCACGCTCTAACAAATATAATTGAAGCAAAAGAGCATTCTACAAATGGTGGTTTTCTATGTGTAGAGAAACAGGCAATCCAAACTTCAAATGATATAAGTGAAGCACATGAAGCATTCTATAAAGCCATACTCAAAAGATATAAGTGAGGTGCAAAGAGCCTTCTATAAATCAACCAAGGACTTTCTCATACCAGCATGGTGCATTATTAAAATAAAAATAAAAAGCACACGACGCTCCAAGATTTACGCATATCATGTGACGAATAAAAATATAGCTCCAAGTAAAATTACCGATGGTTGTTAGAAGAAAGAGGGGATGCCTTCCGTGGCATCCCCAAGCTTAGTTTCTTGGGAGTCCTTGAATATTACCTTGGGGTGCCTCGGGCATCCCCAAGCTTAGTCTCTTTCCACTCCTTATTCCTTCATCCATCGTGATCTCACCCAAAACTTGAAAACTTCAATCACACAAAACTTAACAAAACCCTCGTGAGATCCGTTAGTATAATAAAGCAAATTACCACTTTAAGTACTGTTGCAAACCCATTCACATTTTATTTTTGCTTTGTAGCTACTGTATTATAACTTCTTTATGGCTTATACCATCGATAAAATCGATAGTTTCATCAAAACTAGCAAAACAATGCATCAAAAACAGAATCTGTCTTAAACAGGACAGTCTGTAGCAATCCGAACATTTACTATATTTATGTAACTCTAAAAATTCTGAAACATTAGGAAAAAATAAAAATTTGCATAGAAGTACTGTGTAAAAATTTCAGAAAATTTTGACATTCCATTAAAAAATGTAAATTCACGCACTACAGCCAAAGTTTCTGTTTTTGCACTGCACACACCAAACAAGCAATCTAATCATCCTAAAGGCAAATCTTGGCACATTATTTTATAATACAAGGGATTTATACAAGGGGATAATTAGTTTTGTTGAAAAGTTTCTGTAATTAAGATTCGCAAAGTTTCCATGGGCATGAACAAAGTTCAAGGAGCTCCCCCACTTCAACGGTGCTTGTCCTTCTTACTTTCACTTCTCTTTTTGAAAAAGTTTTAGGTTCCCCTCTTTATTTTTATTTTGTTTTTGAACTATATAAAAGCACACAACAGAATAAAATGACTCTCTAAAACTTGCGGGTTGTCTCCCTGGCAGCGCTTTCTTTAAAGCCATTAAGCTAGGCATAAAGTGCTCAAGTAACGGATCCACCCGGATCCCAAGGTATATCAAAGCCAATTTTAATTAACAATGATTTGTAATTTAGTATTGAGCACAAAGTAATATATATCATGCAATGACGAAGTCTAACTCTCTTCCTATGCATCGGCATGTCATAAAAGAACAATTCATGCACACAAAGTAAAACTCGATACATAGCATAAGCAGTTTCTTGCAATTTTATCGTATTGGAAACATAGAGAGGTGGAGGTGTAGTTCCTCTCTCATAATAATTACAAGTAGGAGCAGCAAGCACATGCATATTATATTTATCAAAATTATCATGTGCAATAGTAGAACGCAACCCATCAATGTAATCCTTAATAAGCGCAAACTTCTCCGATATAGTGTAGTTGGGAGAATTCAATCAAAAAGATAATAGGACTATCATGCGTGGGTGAAATAGCAACAATTTCATTCTTAACATAAGAAACTCTAGCAAGTTCATCTCCATAAGCATAATTCATATTGGCATCATGGTCACAAGCATAACAAGCATCAATTTCATCAAAAAGGGATATTTCAAACGAATCCAAGGGATCATAGCAATCATCATAGCATTCATCCTTCGGTAAGCACGAAGGGAAATTAAACAATGTATGAGTTGAAGAGTTACTCTCATTAGAAGGTGGGCACGGGTAGCTAGTCCGCTCTTCCTCCTTTTGTTCTTCGCTCTCCTCGTCATCTTTTTCATCAAATGAGCTCACAGTGTCATCATTTTCTTCTTCCATAGTTTCCTGCAAAATATTAGTCTCCTCTTGGACAGCAGAGGAGTCCTCAATATATGGCTTAACATAAGCATTAGAAGCATAGTTTTCATAGCAATATTTAAGTATGGCAAAACTTTCAGATTTTTAAAGAGTAGCATCATACTTTTCAATCAAAGAAGCAATTTCATAGGCACCCTTAAAAGCAACAAATTCTTTAATTTGCTCAATATCATAGTAATTATAAACACCCTTGGCATAAGAAGATACGATTCCATTATCCTTAAACTCACATTGATAGGGAAGGTGTTTTTTAGGGTCTTCAGGACAACAAGTAAAATCATAAATTTCGCATAAATTCCAAGCATACCATTGCAAAGTATTAATATGATGCCATAAAAGTTTCCCTTTTTGAGATAAGCGGTGTCGCACATAATAAGCATGCTCATTTAATGATTTGCCCTCAACTAAGCTAGTTGGGGTTTCAGCACGAGCACAAACGGATCGAAGATGATCCAAGTAAAAAGCTTCAACAGTGTGATAGATTTTGGGTGGTTCTTCAACCATTGGTGTAGTAGGTTCAACTAATTTTTTTGGTATTTCGTGTTCCATATCCATAACTAAAGATAAAGAACAACTTAGAACAATAAATAAAATCTACTTAGTGATAAAGCAAACAAGCACACACGAGAATATTCACCCCACGCTATTGCTCCCCGGCAACGGCGCCAGAAAAAGGTCTTGATAACCCACAAGTATAGGGGATCAGTTGTAGCCTTTCTCGATAAGTAAGAGTGTCGAACCCAACGAGGATCTAAAGGTAGAACAAATATTCCCTCAAGTTCTATCGACCACCGATACAACTCTACGCACGCTTAACGTTCGCTTTACCTAGAACAAGTATGAAACTAGAAGTACTTTGTAGGTGGAACGGGATAGGTTTGCAAGATAATAAAGAACACGTAAATAAAATCTAGGGGCTGTTTAGATAAAGTAACAATTAAGTTAGTTTAACGAGTGTGGAAAATTGGTGGTAGGAGTTGCGGAATTGTCCCTAAGCAATTGACTACGTTACTAGACCGACAGCAAGTTTTATGTGGGAGAGGCCACTGCTAGCATGTCATCCCTTACTTGGAATTCTTTGCACTTATGATTGGAACTATTAGAAAGCATCCGCAACTACTATTGTTCATTAAGGTAAAACCCAACCATAGCATTAAGATATATTGGTCCCCCTTCAATCCAGTATGCATCAATTTCTATGCTAGGCTGAAGCTGCTATCACCCTTGCCCTCCAATACATAGTCCTATCAACATACAACTAACCCTATGGTGTGATCCACGCGCGCGCTCATATGATGGGCACCAAAGGACAGCAACATAACCACAAGCAAATTAAACCAATCATAGCAATTCACCAATCACCGATAGGACAACAAAAATCTACTCACACATCATAGGATGGCAACGCATGTTGACACCAGATTTTGGCATGGTCAAAAACATAATTAAGAAGGCCTCAAATGGAAAAGTGCTCAAAGTGAGAAAGTTCTGTATCGTCGAAAAGAGAAACTTTGATATTTGGGCCATAGCCATCCGATCTCATCTCTAAGGCCGAAGTTGTGTTCGAAGTACTGGGATTTTGTATCCAGAACACTATTCGGCTTATTACGCCCTCAAGATGATCTCATATGAGAAACCTTTCTATATTAATTGTCTTCGTCTCGTCGAATCGGTCGATTTTCATATAAAAATCGTCTCAATCCAAGTTCGTATGCAAAAGTTAGAGCTGTCTGAATGCAGCCATGTCAAGAGGCGAAATATGACGCGGGAGACCAGACACGTCTTGGCGAGTGTCTGATGCAATGCATGAGCAATTAGCCATTCAAGATGGCCTCGAATCGAAAATCGTTGAACATGAAAGTTGTTCGTAACGTCGAAACGGTCAACTTTGCTTTTGGGCACATTTTCATCCGAGGTCGTTTACTGCCACAAAAAGGACCCGCAAGGTACAGCCAGAAAGCTTGCCGGGATGGAAACCTTGCCAGGGAAATCTTGCCGGGATGGAAACCTTGCCGGGATAGAAACCTTGCCGGGGAAATCTTGCCGGGATGGAAACCTTGCCGGGGTGTGAAAGCTTGGCGGGATGGAAACCTTGCCGGGGAAAGCTTGCCGGAGTGGAAACTGTCAAATCCGACCAGAAGCTGAAGATGGGCTCAAATAATTATCTAGATGGCCTCGGATGAAAAAGTGTTCAACATGAAAGTTGTTCGTAACGTCGAAACGGTCAACTTTGCTTTTGGAGTCATCATCATCCGACATAGTATACGACCTGCAGAGACGCTACAAGAGTCGGACGGTCCAGTCAGCTACATAACCGAGTCCGACTCGAAATTAAAGATGACCCCGTAGAGTATTCAAGATGGCCTTATTTGGAAAAGTGATCAACATACGGATTATTGGCCTCGTCGAAGCACACAAAATCCGTGTTTGAACCATCTCCATCGGAGGTCATGTGCAGATTCCACGGCCCACGCAAGGAGCAAGACAGAAGATTGGACCAGATTTGGGCTGAATCCGAGCGGGACCAGAACTAGGACTCTAGGACGTGAATTGATGTAATTTTCTTGTAAGGAAAGCCTAGATGAATCCTTTGCTTGTACGGGAAGTCCAGCCGCCTCTTATATATGTTGGGGGTGACGGCCGATTGAAAAACACACAATCGAACAAACACATCTACTACTTTTTCGTACTTTTACTTTCGTTTACTGTTTTCATCTTTGTTGCTTTGCTCGTAAAGCATCCGTCCCTCCTCTCCGAAATCGAGGAACCTTCTTTGTTGCTTTGCTCAAAAAGCATCCGCCCCTCGCCGCGAAAGTGCGAGGATTATCGTTGTGTTGCGCGGTGCGAATTTCCGCGCCAACACAAAATGGCGACTCCGCTGGGGACCGAAGAATGCCGAGTACTTCCAATCTACTCGGCGACGAGAAGAACAAGGGCAACATCTACTCAGGACATGATGAATACCGAGTCCAGGAATGGGAGCGACATCGACCCGGATAACGTCATCGCCGTTACGTTCGATGACCTGTCTGAAGATGATCGGCGCGAGTTTGAACAGGAGCTCGAGAGACAGAACGCTGAAAAGAAGAACATGTTTTTGGCGGGATACCAAAAGACAAGGAACGGCGTCGTCAAAAAGGTAGTTGCGCCAAGTCCTTCCGATGCTGAGGTAAAAAAGCCAACCGAAGAAATTGCTCATTTAATTGATGTGTCCGTAGCTAGCAAATTTGGATCCGACATGACAAATGCGATGAACACGCTTTCTAAATCCATGGCTGATAAATTTGAAGAACTTGAAAAGCGACTTAGCAAAGGTTTAGGGGATGGTTCATCTCATCATATTCAATCATTAGGGCAACATGTTGAAAGTGCATCGGCTAACAGAGATCAAATTCATGCTGTTCTAAACAATGATCAAAGTGGCCGGAACTATACTAATAGTTCGGCCCATAACTTTATCCCTAGTGTTGCTCCTCCTATCGTTTCTACTTCGGTTGCACAAAGTTATGATAGCAATAACCGAAGTAGGGTTTTGAATTCAAATCTGTGGCAACCCTACTATCAAACAGTAGCATATACCACGCCACCGAGTTACAATCAACTCGGAGCAAACTCACCACCGAGTTACAATCAATTCGGTACGAACCCTCACCGAATTGTAAATAATTCAGAGGCTATGCCGCCAGCTGTCCGTACCGGGATTCCATATGGGCTGGTACTTGATTCGCAAGCTAATGATCCTCCGTTGCAAACTTCACATGCTCAAACCATATTGCCGGAGAATCCACCACATGCTGTTCCACAAACATATGTTAGTGTGAAAGATCAAATAACCGAGATCCTGAGTCAATACGGTTTGGCGCCGAAAGGTGTGGCACGTACCTATCGGAAACCATACCCTGAATACTTTGAATCCACTCCTTATCCTCGAGGTGTTAGGATCCCTGATTTTGTTAAATTCACCGGGGAAGGTGGTAGGTCTACTGTTGAACATGTGGCACAGTTCTTAGCACAATGCAGTGAGTTTGGTAATTCAGATATTTATAGAGTTAGACTATTTCCTTTGTCTTTAACCGGCACTGCATTTACTTGGTTTTCATCCCTTGCTCCTAACTCTATTTCTTCATGGGTACAGTTAGAGCAGCGATTTCATGAGTACTTCTATAGCGGTGAAGCTGAGCTTCAGCTTTCTGACCTAACTATGGTTAGGAAGAAGTATAATGAGCCGGTGCATGATTACATTAGAAGGTTTAGGGAAGTAAAGAACCGCTACTACAGCTTAAATATAGCCGAAAAAGATTTGGCTGATCTAGCTTTTTCGGGTTTGCATGCTCACATTAAAGATAAACTAGAAGGGCAGGAATTTTTAGATGTAAACCAAGTGTTACAAAAGGCTTTGGCGCAGGAAAACCGAGCTAGAGAAGTTAAGCAATCTAGTCGGTTCAGAGAAAACAAAAATAAAGATAAGGTTATTCCTGCTGTTAATACTTTAGAGTGTGAAGATGATTCGGCTAGTGATAATGATCTAGACATATGTGTAGCCGAGTGGATCCAAACGCCAAAGTCTAAACCCTTTGCATGTCCAGCTTTAAAACCTACACCTGCTAAAAAAGATGAGATTAAATATACTTTTGATGTTAGCAAGTGTGATAAGATCTTTGATATGTTATTGCAAGGGAAGCAAATAAGATTGAGAGGAAATCATGTGATCCCATCTCCGGAAGAATTGGGACGAAGAGCTTACTGTAAGTGGCATCATTCTTTTTCACATGCTACTAATGATTGTAATATTTTTCGTCGACAGGTGCAATCGGCCATTAACGAAGGACGATTGACATTCATAGAGGATGCCAAGATGAAGCTCGATAGTGATCCTTTCCCTGTTAATGTGATCGAGTTTGAAGGCAAAAGGATGCTAATTCGGTCGGATCAGGCCAAGTCAGCCAAGGAGAAAAATACTGTTGATGAGAATGCTCCACCAAAAATGATTAAACCTAGGAACCCAGAGGTCGGAGTATGGAAAGTCAATGGAAAGAAAAAGCAAGGTCCAAGACCAAAGCCGACTGTCAACATGCTGTTGGAAAAATACACTTCGCGTAGAAACAGCAATGTGTTCAATCGGCTTGGAGGAGTCAAGCGTCCGAGGTCCCCTCCTAGACTTGATGATCATGAGCATTGGGGGAGAAATTCATATGAGCAACAGCCGTGTTTTCCAATGCAACCGGCTTATTGGGGATGCCCACCTCCTATGCACCCATATTTTCCTCCGTGTCCTCCGTGGGGGTTTAATCCTTGGGCACCACACCCTATGGGGCCACCGGGTTATTTTTGGCCAGAATGGAATCATCCGAGTAATATGCACAGGGGGCCAGTGCGTCAGAAAAGGACTCGGTTTGATGAAGACACGATTCGAAGGGATCGGTCACCAGTGCGCCAAGTGGCTGACAAAAATAGTAATGGCCGTGGGCTCACTTGGGTGCGTAAGTCTGCAAAAGAACTCGGTGAAAAGAAAAGTCCAGGAAAGGAGGACATTGCCGAGTTGAAAGATAATTCTGTTCAGGAAAAAGATGCTAATGCACATACTGAATCTGCCGGCGTAACTCGGAAAATTGGAGCGGTTGGTGTGATAATTGATCCACTCATCAAAGAGAACAGCTCACGTGCATCCCCTGGACAGTCTCCAGTTATTTTTGGCTCGCTCAATCATGGGAACCGAAGTACTAATGGAAGCCAGAAATTTGCAGCAGGGGGTGTATCGCATCAGCAGAAGGGTGTTTCGGCTACTCGGAACAGGCCGAGTTACATGAGAAGCAACATGCCGAGATACTCAGGAGGCAGTCAGTACAGGCCGGGTTACTCGGGGGGCAACAGGACAGTACGTCAGAAAATGCCGAGTAGTTCGGGGGGCAAAAAAAACTGTCGCTCCAGGGACCAAACCAGAACCTCAATGGTGTCTGACAGGATTAAATCACACTCAGAAACGCCGAGTGCAGCGGCTGCGAGCGTTGGAAATCGAAAAAGAAATAGCCGAGAAAAAGCGGGATGAGCAATTCAATGAGGATAGACCAATGATACCCCGACTGGTGTGGAGAGAAAAACGCATATCAAAAGAAGAAGATGCAGTTGCCGATAACTCGGTTGATGCTCCCACTGGCTCGGTTGATGCAGTCACTAGTTATTCGGAAGATACCGCTCACAATCCGGAAGATGGTGGCGATTGCTCGGAAGATGATGGCAAGTACTCAGATGATGACATGACAGATGACAAGGTTGACGGCGTCAACTCGGAGAATGGCAACAATATATTCACTGATATGGATATTAACATGGTTTTTGCATTGCCCGCCGAGTTCCGCGCACCTGAGTCTGAGGTTGCTGAGTTAATTCTTGGGCCGGGTAAGGCTATGTTCGAAAAACCAGAAAAACCCGACCAACACTTGAAGCCGTTATTCATCAAAGGACATGTTGATGGCAAGCCTATTGGGCGTATGCTTGTTGATGGCGGCGCTTGTGTGAATATCATGCCTCTTTCGGTGTTTTCCAAGCTGAACCGAAAGGAGAGCGAGCTAATGAAGACCAACATGGCAGTCAGTGGGTTTTCAGGAGAGCTATCTGAAGCCAAAGGCGTTATATCTATGGAGCTTACAGTCGGAAGCAAGACATTGCCGACTGCTTTCTTTGTAGTTGATGTCAAAGGCCGATACAATATTCTGTTAGGGCGTGACTGGATCCATGCGAATTGTTGCATTCCATCTACTTTGCATCAGTGCTTAATTCAATGGGTAGATGATGATGTAGAGGTGATTGGGGCGACAACTCAACTTGCATAGCCTTGACAGAAGCGCCGGTTGATTGGCAACTCGGTGATATGCAATGCTTGACCGGTAGAGATCTATCGGACTATGATTACATTAGTATAGGTCGAGATGATTTTGTACCCATAAATGTACAGCCGGCTGATGTAGCTCGGCTTAATGATCTATCTATGTAAGTGATGAATAAAGAAGATATCATTAAATGGTTACAAAAACGTACAGAAGAATATCGTTCCGGAAAGAACGATATGCATGAGACTATTGAAGAATTTGAAGACATGGACAAGCTTGGGCATGGATTCTCATCGGCTGATCCACTTGAAGAAATAGACATTGGTGATGGGAGCACTCCGACACCTACATTTATCAATGCTAATTTAAAAGCCGATCAGAAAAGCAAGTTAACCGTGTTACTTAAAGAATTTGTTGATTGCTTTGCTTGGAATTATACCGAAATGCCTGGCTTAAATAGAGATTTAGTGGAACATAGATTACCTATCAAACCTGGTTTTAGGCCGTATAAGCAACCGCGTAGAAATTTTAATCCTAACATGTATGACCGCATCAAAGAAGAAGTTGACCGGTTGATAAAAGCAAAGTTTATTCGGCCATGTAGATATGCGGATTGGGTGTCTAATATTGTTCCTGTTGAAAAGAAGAATACTAGCAAAATTAGAATATGTGTTGATTTTAGGGACTTGAATAAGGCTACTCCAAAAGATGAATATCATATGCCTATTGCCGACATCCTTATTAATAATGCTTCGGGACATAGAATAATCAGTTTTTTAGATGGCAATGCTGGTTATAATCAAATATTTATGGCCGAAAAGGACATGTCTAAGACTGCTTTTCGGTGCCCTGGCTTTGTCGGTTTGTTTGAGTGGGTAGTCATGACTTTTGGGTTGAAGAATGTCGGTGCTACATATCAACATGCCATGAATCTAATATTTCATGATCTTCTAGGCATTATATTAGAAATATACATTGATGATATAGTTGTTAAATCGGATGGGTTTGAGCATCATCTTGCCGATTTACGACTCGGTTTTGAAAGAATGCGCCGGTATGGGTTGAAGATGAATCCCCTTAAATGTGCTTTTGGTGTGTCGGCTGGAAAATTCTTAGGATTTATAATTCATGAAGGTGGTATAGAGATTGACCCTAAGAAAGTAGAGGCAATTAAAAATCTGGAACAGCCGACTTGCAAAGGAGATGTGCAAAAGTTATTGGGGAAAATCAATTACTTGAGACGATTTATATCTAACTTGGCAGGGAAGATTGAATCGTTTGCTCCAATACTTCGGCTAAAGAATGAAGCCGAATTCACTTGGGGGGCAGAACAACGAGAGGCTTTTAATAACATAAAGACATATTTGTTTAATCCTCCGGTGTTGCGTGCACCCAAATCTGGTGCGCCGTTCAAATTATATATTGCTGCACAAGATAAAGTGATCGGCGCAGTATTGGCACAAGAAGATGACGGGAAGGAGTGTATCATAGCATACTTAAGTCGTCGCTTGATTGACGCCGAAACTCGATATGTGTTTATTGAAAAGTTATGCTTATCCTTATATTATGCATGTACCAAGTTTCGACCTTATTTGCTGTCCAGTACTTGTGTGGTAGCTTGTCAGGCCGACGTAGTTAAACACATGTTGCAAAAACCGATTCTTAGTGGTAGGATTGGTAAATGGGCTTATGCACTAATAGAGTATGATTTGACGTATGAGTCGTTGCGTGCTATGAAAGGTCAAATTATCGCTGATTTCATTGTTGATCATAGGGTTAAGGATGAAGAAGATATTAATTATGTTAGCATATGCCCATGGAAACTTTATTTTGATGGATCAGTTTGTAGAAAGGGACAAGGCGTCGGCAATATTTTGATTTCTCCTAATAATGTTATATATGAAACATCGGTTCGCTGAGAATATCCTTGCACGAATAACCAAGCTGAGTATGAGGCTCTTTTGTTTGGTTTACAAATTTTACTGGATATGGGTGTTAAGGATGTAG
Organism: Elymus sibiricus; assembly: GCA_039707655.1. Classification (NCBI taxonomy): domain Eukaryota; kingdom Viridiplantae; phylum Streptophyta; class Magnoliopsida; order Poales; family Poaceae; genus Elymus; species Elymus sibiricus. The sequence goes on from CM077663.1 coordinate 382,587,588, forward strand.
ATGCTTTTGGTGATTCGCTTCTGGTAGTGCAACAAATTAAAGGCGAATTCCAATGTTTTGACGGGTTGTTAAATAGTTATTTAGACCGATGTTTGGACATGATTAAATCTCTAGATACATTCACCATCCCTCATATACCTAGAGAAGAAAATTCTAGAGCTAATTCTTTAGCACAACAAGCATCCGGTTACAATATCAGTAGAGGAAAGTTCTTCGTCTTAGAAAAACCGATGTTGATTGCTACAAAGGGTGAGACCGAGTTACAAATAAACGAACTATCACCAGTGACCGAATTAGCTACTAATTCGGAGATTGTAGATTGGAGAATTCCTTTGATTAATCATTTAAAAGATCCAAGTCAAACGAGAGATAGAAAAATTCGGCGACAAGCTTTGAAGTATACTCTGTTTAACGACGAGTTACATCGCCGAACTATAGATGGGCTATTGTTAAAATGTTTGGATTCTGACCAATCTAGATTAGCCATGGGTGAAGTGCATGAGGGCATATGTGGGACACACCAGTCGGCTCATAAGATGCGGTGGTTGATAAAAAGAGCAGGTTTTTATTGGCCGACTTTGTTAGAAGATTGTTTCCGTTCTTATAAAGGCTGTGAAGCTTGTCAGAAATTTGGCAACATACAATTAGCACCCGCAGCTATGTTGAATCCCATAATTAAGCCATGGCCGTTTAGAGGATGGGGCTTAGATTTTATTGGTGAGATACATCCTTCGTCTTCTAAACAACATCGCTTCGTCCTGGTAGCCACTGATTATTTCACCAAGTGGACGGAAGCGATTCCTTTGAGGAAAATGACTCATAGAGAAGTAATTAATTTTGTTTTGGAGCATATTATTCATAGATTCGGTATTCCTCAAACTTTGACTACTGATCAAGGTGCTTCTTTTATGTCCCATCAATTTCGTGAATTTGCCGAATCTTATGGAATTAGATTGTTGAATTCGTCGCCTTATTATGCTCAAGCTAATGGACAGGCCGAATCTAGCAATAAGACTTTGATCAAGCTTATAAAGAAGAAAGGTGAAGAACATCTGAGAAGATGGCACGAGGTGCTTTCGGAAGTCTTATGGGCTCATAGAATATCTAAGCATGGAGCTACTCAAGTATCACCTTTTGAGCTAGTGTATGGCCAGGAGGCGGTGTTACCTGTGGAACTTAAGTTGCAAGCTCTTAGGGTAGCCAGACAAAATGATTTGTCGGCTGTTGAATATACTGATTTGATGATGGACAGAATAGATGACGTTCCAGAAGAAAGGTTAAGAGCTTTGCGAGGAATTGAGAAAGAAAAATTAAGAGTAGCCAAGGCTTATAACAAAAGGGTGAAAGAAAAGTCGTTTCAAATAGGAGATTTAGTATGGAAAACGATTTTACCCATTGGAACTAAAGATAGAAAATTCGGCAAGTGGTCGCCGAGTTGGGAAGGTCCATATAAAGTTGTAGAGATTGTCCCTGGCAATTCATATTTTGTACAATCTTTGCAAGGGGAGAAGCTGGCTAAAGCGCTCAATGGAAAATATCACCATCCAAGTGTGTGGCAAGAAGCCTAAATAGGCGATGGCCGATATATGATTATCGCCCTAAGAGCAAACATGGCCGATATATGATTATCGCCCTAAGAGCAAACGTCGCCGATATATGATTATCGCCCTAAGAGCAAACGTGGCCGATATATGATTATCGCCCTAAGAATATAAATGGCCGATGGAGTGTTGACATCGTCCTTACAAAAAGCATTGTGCAAGTTATTTTTTGGCACACAAGTTTTGCCGAAAAACAGGGGGGCATGTGTTGACACCAGATTTTGGCATGGTCAAAAACATAATTAAGAAGGCCTCAAATGGAAAAGTGCTCAAAGTGAGAAAGTTCCGTATCGTCGAAAAGAGAAACTTTGATATTTGGGCCATAGCCATCCGATCTCATCTCTAAGGCCGAAGTTGTGTTCGAAGTACTGGGATTTTGTATCCAGAACACTATTTGGCTTATTACGCCCTCAAGATGATCTCATATGAGAAAACTTTCTACATGAATTGTCTTCGTCTCGTAGAATCGGTTGATTTTCAAATAAAAATCGTCTCAATCCAAGTTCGTATGCAAAAGTTAGAGCTGTCTGAATGCAGCCATGTCAAGAGGCGAAATAAGACGCGGGAGACCAGACACGTCTTGGCGAGTGTCTGATGCAATGCATGAGCAATTAGCCATTCAAGGTGGCCTCGAATCAAAAAACGTTCAACATGAAAGTTGTTTGTAACGTCGAAACGGTCAACTTTGCTTTTGGGCACATTTTCATCCGAGGTCGTTTACTGCCACAAAAAGGACCCGCAAGGTACAGCCAGAAAGCTTGCCGGGATGGAAACCTTGCCGGGGAAATCTTGCCGGGATGGAAACCTTGCCGGGATAGAAACCTTGCCGGGGAAATCTTGCCGGGATGGAAACCTTGCCGGGGTGTGAAAGCTTGGCGGGATGGAAACCTTGCCGGGGAAAGCTTGCCGGAGTGGAAACTGTCAAATTCGACCAGAAGCTGAAGATGGGCTCAAATAATTATCTAGATGGCCTCGGATGAAAAAGTGTTCAACATGAAAGTTGTTCGTAACGTTGAAATGGTCAACTTTGCTTTTGGAGTCATCATCATCCGAAATAGTATACGACCTGCAGAGACGCTACAAGAGTCGGACGGTCCAGTCAGCTACATAACCGAGTCCGACTCGAAATTAAAGATGACCCCGTAGAGTATTCAAGATGGCCTTATTTGGAAAAGTGATCAACATACGGATTATTGGCCTCGTCGAAGCGCACAAAATTCGTGTTTGAACCATCTCCATCGGAGGTCATGTGCAGATTCCACGGCCCACGCAAGGAGCAAGACAGAAGATTGGACCAAATTCGGGCTGAATTCGAGCGGGACCAGAACTAGGACTCTAGGACGTGAATTGATGTAATTTTCTTGTAAGGAAAGCCTAGATGAATCCTTTGCTTGTACGGGAAGTCCAGCCGCCTCTTATATATGTTGGGGGTGATGGCCGATTGAAAAACACACAATCGAACAAACACATCTACTACTTTTTCGTACTTTTACTTTCGTTTACTGTTTTCATCTTTGTTGCTTTGCTCGTAAAGCATCCGTCCCTCCTGTCCGAAATCGAGGAACCTTCTTTGTTGCTTTGCTCGAAAAGCATCCGCCCCTCGCCGTGAAAGTGCGAGGATTATCGTTGTGTTGCGCGGTGCGAATTTCCGCGCCAACAACACATCATTGGATAATAATATGAAGCATAAAGCACCATGTTCAAGTAGAGGGTACAGCAGGTTGCGGGAGAGTGGACCACTGTAGATAGATGGGGGAAGGTGATGGAGGTGTTGGTGAAGATGACGGAGTTGTTGGAGTAGATCGCCGTCACACGATGATTGCCCCGGCGGCGTTCCGGCGCCACCGGGAGAGAGGGGGAGAGAGCCCCCCTCCTTCTTCTTCTTCCTTGACCTCCCCCCTAGATGGGAGGAGGGTTTCCCCTCTGGTCCTTGGCCTCCATGGCAGCGGAGGGGCGGGAGCCCCTCCGAGATTGGATCTCTCTCTCTCTCTCTCTGTTTCCTTCTGTTTCTGCCTTCCCAGATTCTGTCCTTTCACCGTTTCTTAAATTCCCGAAGATCCGTAACTCCGATTGGGCTGAAATCTTAACACAATTTTTATCCGGATATTAGCTTTCTTGCGACGAAAGAAGGGCACCAACCGCCTTACGGGGTGACCACAAGGGTCCAGGGCACGCCCTACCCCCTGGGGCGCGCCCCTATGTCTTGTGGGCCCCTCGGGCACCGCCTTCTGTTAATCCCACTTCCCAAAATTCACATATATCCCAAAAAACATCTCCGTAAGTTTTTATCCCGTTTGGACTTCGTTTGATATGGATTTTCTGCGAAACAAAAAACATGCAACAAACAGGAACTGGCACTCGGCACTGGATCAATATGTTAGTCCCAAAAAGTAGTATACAAAGTTGCCAAAAGTATATGAAAGTTGTAGAATATTGGCATGAAACAATCAAAAATTATAGATACGACGGAGACGTATCAATGGCCAGTCTGCCATGCCTTTGTTTGAATCATGCACAAGGCGTCATTGAGTTCGGTTGTATGTATATCTTCTGTCCATCCCCGCAAGTCGATATTCGCTTCCGGTGGTGCTCGAATTGTCCTGCTCCACTTCTCGCTCTCGAGGTCAAAGCAGACCACATTTTTGGAGTCAGAGAGGAAGTACAATGCACCATTGACGGTGGCACCGGAGCTATACAATTCATGTAGACAGACAAGGACCGGTGGCAGTTGCGCCCTTTTCCACTTGGCACCATCTCTCAACGTGAGAACCTCACAGGTCTGCTTGCGGTGATCGTCTCGGCTTTCTTCGATACGTACAACTTTGCAGGATCCAGATACAGCCGCACGACCGAGCCTGATGGTGTGATAGTAGCACTCGTCCGATTCACTATGGGTCACAAGCATCTACCTCCCGGTGGCGACATTGACCACATGGGTGGAATCAGCACATCGGATGGTGATGAAATTGTCAAGATTGGAGCAGAAGTCACGGATGGACCCTAAGCCTTCGATCGTCCTCACGACGTTTCCCTTCATGTCCATCACCAGCACACCACCGGGCTTGCCGTGGTAGCCGGCGATGAGGATCGGCTCCGACCCGGCCCGGGACCTGTGCTGCGCGACGAAAGCCGGGTTCACTAATAGAAAACATGGCTATGGTCCTGGTCAGATCAGAGCATTAGTCCCGGTCGTGTTACGAACCGGGACTAATGGGGGCATCTGTCCCGGTTCGAGCGGCTAGGACGCCGGCCGGGCCTCGGCAGGCATCAGTCCTGGTTCAACTGGGACCTTTAATCCTGGTTCCAGCCACCAACCGGGACTAAATTAAGGGATTGCTGCCCTTTAGTCCCGGTTTGTGTCTGGAACCGGGACTAAAGGGTAGGCCTTTAGTCCCGGTTTTAGATACAAACCGAGACTAATGTTTTGCCTATATATATCCACGCCCCCCCATCTCCTCTGTTTTTTGGCCGTGGAAGGGTGGGATGTGTGTGCTACTATGTTCTCACCTCCTATGCACATGAGGTGTTTGATGAAATGCCCTAGCCACACTTAAGCTTTCTCCTCTCCAAGCTCGACCTCCAAGCTACATTTTCCCCAAGATTTGTCTAGGTTTGGCGATGCACCAACTACACAAGTGTTCTAAAAGGTTAGCAACTTCATCCTTTCATCTCTCACTGCTAGCTTAGCTCGTTTCAAATGCTCTAGAAGTAGTGTAGTTTGTGGGTTTTAGTGGAGGAGTGTATGTGTGAGTTTATTTGATTTAGATGCACAATTTGAGCTCAAATTAACTTCTTACTTGTATTATTGTTTGTTATTATACAGTGCCATGGTTTTGGTAGACGCCCCCGTCGGCTCTCGTCCGGTCTATGATCCGGATGTGGTATATTATCTTTTATTACTATTTGTTTCATTCAATGTTTATGACAATTATACCGACCAACTTGACATAGATGTCTTTATCTAGGAGGTATGTGTACCAGAAATTCCAACCGACCCTATTGTCGAGAGGTTAAATTTAGTTGAAAAAGAAAACAATTATTTGAAAGAAAAATTGAAAAGAGTTGAAGAAGAGAAGATGAAATTGGATTTGCATGTTGCCGATGTCGTCGATGTACACAAGATCCAGATGGATGCAATGCGCTTGAAGATTAGAAAGATTTGAAAACATGCCATTAATAATGAGGCTTGGTATCATTATGCTGTTGGATCAATTGTTACTTTAGTTGCGATTTTGATCGCATTTGTTGTTGCATTTAAATGTTTTACATAGTTGTATGTTAGTTTCAATGTATGTTTTAATTAGATGCTCTAGAGAGCTGTATGTTGTTCTATGAGAACTATATGTATGAACTTTATGTATTTATTTTTTCAGTAATAACATTTGATCACTACTGTACTTTGGTTTTAATGCGATGATGAACTTGTATTAATTTGGTCACTTCTCTATTCATGATGTTCTGTAATGGTTTTTGATATACTTAATTATATAATGCCTGGCCTGTGATGGTTTGGGGAGCAGAGAAGCAATCATAGCACCTGGCCTGTGACTCTATGTATCTATAACCTTCCTCCTTGGTTGTGCATGAACCGGAAGTTCATTGTGATGCCAGTGCTCATCCAAGGCCCTAAGCAACCCGGCAACGACATTGATGTGTACCTAAGGCCATTAATTGATGAACTTTGACAGCTGTGGAATAAAAAAGGTGTACGTGTGTGGGATGAGCACAAACAGGAGGAATTTGACCTGCTCTGCTCTTACCAAAGCAGAGAAGGAAATCTTCTTTGAATGCCTGCTCATCAAGGTCCTGTCTAGCTTCTCGTCGAATATAAAGGGAATAATAAACATGGCAGAGAAAAAATTCCAAAACCTAAAATGTCATGACTGCTGATACGTCTCCAACGTATCTATAATTTTTGATTGTTCCATGCTATTATATTATCTGTTTTGGATGTTTTATATGCATTAATATGCTATTTTATATTATTTTTGGGACTAACCTATTAATCTATAGCCTAGTGCCAGTTTATGTTTTTTCCTTGTTTTTGAGTATTGCAGATAAGGAATATTAAACGGAGTCCAAACGGAATAAAATCTTCGGAATGATTTTTCTTGGGCCAGAAGAAACCCAGCAGACTTGGAGATGAAGGCAGGAGACCTGCCGTGGAGTCACAAGCCACCAGGGCGCGCCCTAGGGGGGGGGGGGGGGCGCCCCCCTGGCTTGTGGCCCCACGGCAGCCCTCCTAACCCTATTCTTCGGCCTATAAATTCCCAAATATTCCCTGGATACCAAAGAGAGCCACAAAAATACTTTTCCGCCGTCGGAAGCCTCTGTTCCCGTGAGATCCAATCTTGGAGCCTTTTCCGGTAATCTGCCGGAGGGGGATTCGATCACGGAGGGCATCTACATCAACTCCATTGCCCCTCCGATGATGCGTGAGTAGTTTACCACAGACCTTCGGGTCCATAGCTAGTAGCTAGATGGCTTCTTCTCTCTCTCTTTGTTCTTCAATACCATGTTCTCTATGATCTTCATGGAGATCTATCCGATGTAATACTCTTTTGCGGTGTGTTTGTCGAGATCCGATGAATTATGGGTTTATGATCAGCTTATCTATGAATATTATTTGAATCTTCTATGAATTCTTATATGCATGATTTCATATCTTTGCAAGTCTCTTCGAGTTATTGGTTTGGTTTGGCCAACTAGATTGGTAATTCTTGCAATGGGAGAAGTGCTTTGTTTTGGGTTCAATCTTGCGGTGTCCTCACCCAATGACAAAGTAGGGGTAGCGAGGCACGTATTTGTATTGTTGCCATCGAGGATAAAAAGATGGGGTTTTCATCATATTGCTTGAGTTTATCCCTCTACATCATGTCATCTTACCTAATGCGTTACTCTGTTCTTCATGAACTTAATACTCTAGATGCAGGCAGGAGTCGGTCGATGTGTGGAGTAATAGTAGTAGATGCAGAATCGTTTCGGTCTACTTGACATGGACGTGATGCCTATATACATAATCATTGCCTTGGATATCTTCATAATTATTCGCTTTTTTTATCAATTGCTCGACAGTAATTTGTTCACCCACCGTATTATTTTCCTTCATGAGAGAAGCCTCTAGTGAAACCTATGGCCCCCGGGTCTATTTTCCATATTATATTTTCAGATCTATAAACCAAAAATACCAAAAATACTTAGCTGCAATCTTTTTACCTTTGTTTTACTTTTTGTTTTAGCAATCCTATCTATCTATCTCTATCAGATCTCATCCTTGCAAGTAACCGTGAAGGGATTGACAACCCCTTTATAGCGTTGGGTGCAAGTGTTTGATTATTTGTGTAGGTACATCTATTGGGGACTTGCTTGTATCTCCTACTGGATTGATACCTTGGTTCTCAACAACTGAGGGAAATACTTATCTACTTTGCTGCATCACCCTTTCCTCTTCAAGGGAAAACCAACGCATGCTCAAGAAGTAGCAAGAAGGATTTCTGGCGCCGTTGCCGGGGAGATCTACATCAAGCCTACCAAGTACCCATCACAAACTCATCTCTTGCATTTACATTATTTGCCATTTGCCTCTCGTTTTCCTCTCCCCCACTTCACCAATTTGCTATTTTATTCGCCTTTTTCTCGCCGGATCTCTTTTTGTTTGCTTGTGTTGCCATGTGCCTTCTATTTGCTTGCATCTTCGCTTGCTAAAAATCTATTGATATGGATCCTCATCCACTTGCTAATCTTTTCAAAAGGCCAAATTATGATGAACCAATTGCTAGTGAGTTGAGTGCACTTGATTATCTCTATGAAGTTTTGTTTGAAAATCATGAATCTGAAAATTATGATGAAGTGTTGAAAGAAGAAATTTATAAGGTGATTCATGATAGCTCCTTAATTGAAAAGCATGATTGCAAGGATGTTACTATAAATTCTATTAATGTCAATTATGCTAATGATATGCAAAGCCACAAGCTTGGGGATGCTATGTTTGATGAAGATGATATTTTTTGTCCCCCAAGTTTTGATGAGCAAATTCATTATGATGATTGCATGCTCGTGTATCATGAAAAGAATGATTTATGTGATAGTTATATTGTTGAATTCTTCATGATGCTACTGAAATTTATTATGAGGGAGTAACATATGCTTGTAGGAATTGCAATAACATCAAATTTCCTCTCTATGTGTTCAAAGTTTTGAAGTTATGCTTGTTTTGCCTTCCTATGCTAGTTGATTCTTCTTCCCATAAATCATTTGTTAACAAAATTCCTATGCATAGTAAGTGGGTTAGAATTAAATGTGTTTGTCATGAGATTCATGATGCTTTCTTGCATATTTCAATTACTACTTTTTATGTGAGCATCATTGAAATCATTATGCCTAGCTAGGGGCGTTAAACAATAGCGCTTGTTGGGAGGCAACCCAATTTTATTTTTATGCTTTTGTTTTTGCTTCTGTTTTTGAGTGTTTTGCACATTATTACCTCTGTAATAATTGTGTTTTCTTGTTTTAATTAGTGTTTGAGCCAAGTAAGACCTTTGGGATGGTCTACGGTGTTTGTTGATTTGATTTTGCTGAAAAACAGAAACTTTTGCTCTCAGTCCATGTATTTTGTAAATTCACTGGAACTTGCTTTTCATCTAATTTTTAAAAAAAGATTGATATACAATTTTCCCTGATTTTCCTAATTTTTCAGAATTTTTGGAGTTACAGAAGTATTCGAAGTCTATAGATCGCTACAGACTGTTCTGTTTTACACAGATTCTGTTTACTTTGTGTTGTTTGCTTATTTTGATGTATCTATGGGTTGTATCGGGGGGTATGAACCATGGAGAAGTTGGAATACAGTAGATATTACACCAATATAAATAAATAATTAGTTCACAACACTACCTAAAGTGGTGATTTATTTTTCTTATACTAACGGATCTCATGAGTTTTCTGTTGAGTTTTGTGTTGTGAAGTTTTCAGGTTTTGGGTAAAGATTTGATGGACTATGGAATAAGGATTGGCAAGAGCCTAAGCTTGGGGATGCCCAAGGCACCCCAAGCCATATTAAAGGATACCAAAAAGCCTAAGCTTGGGGATGCCCCGGAAGGCATCCCCTCTTTCGTCTTCAATCCATCGGTAAATTTACTTGAGGCTATATTTTTATTCACCACATGATATGTGTTTTGCTTGGAGCGCCTTGTATGATATGAGTCTTTGCTTTTTAGTTTGCCACAATCATCCTTGCTGCACACATCTTTTTGAGAGAGACACGCGTTAATCGTGAATTTATTAGAATACTCTATGTGCTTCACTTATATCTTTTGAGCTAGGCAATGTTGCTCTAGTGCTTCACTTATATCTTTTCAGAGCACGGTGGTGTTTTATTTTATAGAAATTAGTGAACTCTCGTACCTCACTTATATTATTTTGAGAGTCTTTAAACAGCATGGTAATTGGTTTAGGTTATGAATTTAGTCCTAATATAATGGGCATCCAAGAGGGATATAATAAAAACTTTCATATAAAGTGCATTGAATACTATGAGAAGTTTGATTCCTTGCATATAGTTTTGAGATATAGAGATGGTAATATGAGAGTCATGCTAGTGAGTAGTTGTGAATTGGAATAAATACTTGTGTTAAAGTTTGTGATTCCCGTAGCATGCACGTATGGTGAACCGTTTTGTAACGAAGTCGGAGCATGATTTGTTTAATGATTGTCAACCTTTGTGAGAGGGTCGGGAGCGCGCGATGGTTAACTCCTACCAACCTCTCCCCTAGGAGCATGCGTCTAATACTTTGCTTCGATAACTAATAGACTTTTGCAATAAGTATGTGAGTTCTTTATGACTAATGTTGAGTCCATGGATTATACGCACTCTCACCCTTCCACCTTTGCTAGCCTCTCTAGTACCGCGCAACTTTCGCCGGTGCATTAAACCCACCTTCCTCAAAACAGCCACCATATATTTTCCTCAAAGCAGCCACCATACCTACCTATTATGGCATTTCCATAGCCATTCCGAGATATATTGCCATGCAACTTCCACCGTTCCGTTTTTCATGACATGCACCATCATTTAATGAAAATAAATCATTAAATGCATAAAAAATAGCAAATTAAGTCAGAAAAGGGTTGAAATTGACGATGTGGCTTTGAATGGTGCATATTGAACGCACAAAAATTCTGGAGTTAAAATATGTTAAAAAATGAAATCCCTTTGTAATAGATGAGTTTTCGTCCGAAACCGTGATACTTCGAAAGAGGTTGTCCAGTTTGTACACGAAGTGCATCCAGTTTTTGCCGTAACCCTCTAAACTTTTTAGCACATGCTATGTGCATGAAATTATGATACCAAGTTTCAACCTTTTCAGAGTTCATTTGTAGTGCTTTTCAAATTCAGGGTCATTTAGCTCAAAATAAATCATTAAATGCATGAAAAATAGCAAATGAAGTTGGAAAAGGGTTGAAAATTGATGATGTGGCTTTGAATGGTGCATATTGAACGCACAAAAAGTCTGGATTTAAAATATGTTAAAAAAATGAAATCCCTTTGTAATAGATGGGTTTTCGTCCGAAACCCTGATACTTCGAAGGAGATTGTCCAGTTTGTACACGAAGTGCATCCAGTTTTTGCCGTAACCCTCTAATTTTTTTAGCACATGCTATGTGGGTGAAATTATGATACCATGCCAAGTTTCAACCTTTTCAGAGTTCATTTGTAGTGCTTTTCAAATTCAGGGTCATTTAGCTCAAAATAAATCATTAAATGCATGAAGAATAGCAAATGAAGTCAGAAAAGGGTTGAAAATTGATGATGTGGCTTTGAATGGTGCATATTGAACGCAAAAAAAGTTTGGAGTTAAAATATGTTTAAAAAAATGAAATCCCCTTGTAATAGATGAGTTTTCGTCCGAAACCCTGATACTTCGAAAGAGATTGTCCAGTTTGTACACGAAGTGCATCTAGTTTTTGCCGTAACCCTCTAAACTTTTTAGCACATGCTATGTGGGTGAAATTATGATACCGTGCCATGTTTCAACCTTTTCAGAGTTCATTTGTAGTGCTTTTCAAATTCAGGGTCATTTAACTCAAAATAAATCATTAAATGCATCAAAAATAGGAAATGAAGTCAGAAAAGGGTTGAAAATTGATGATGTGGCTTTGAATGGTGCATATTGAACGCACAAAAAGTTTGGAGTTAAAATATGTTATAAAAATGAAATCCCTATGTAATAGATGAGTTTTCGTCCGAAACCGTGATCCTTCGAAACAGATTGTCCAGTTTGTACACGAAGTGCATCCAGGTTTTGCCATAACCCACTAAACTTTTTAGCACATGCTATGTGGGTGAAATTATGACACCATGTCAAGTTTCAACCTTTTTAGAGTTCATTTGTAGTGCTTTTCAAATTCAGGGTCATTTAGCTCAAAATAAATCATTAAATGCATGAAAAATAGCAAATGAAGTCGGAAAAGGGTTGAAAATTGATGATGTGGCTTTGACTGGTGCATATTGAACGCAAAAAAAGTCTGGAGTTAAAATATGTTTAAAAAATGAAATCCCTTTGTAATAGATGAGTTTTCGTCCGAAACCCTGATACTTCGAAAGAGATTGTCCAGTTTGTACACGAAGTGCATCCAGTTTTTGCCGTAACCCTCTAAAAAATTTATCACATGCTATGTGGGTGAAATTATGATACCATGCCAAGTTTCAACCTTTTCAGAGTTCATTTGTAGTGCTTTTCAAATTCAGGGTCATTTCGCTCAAAATAAATCATTAAATGAATAAAAAATAGCAAATGAAGTCAGAAAAGGGTTGAAATTGACGATGTGGCTTTGAATGGTGCATATTGAACGCACAAAAAGTCTGGAGTTAAAATATGTTAAAAATATGAAATCCCTTTGTAATAGATGAGTTTTCGTCCGAAACCGTGATACTTCGAAAGAGGTTCTCCAGTTTGGACACGAAGTGCATCCAGTTTTTGCCATAACCCTCTAAATTTTTAGCACATGCTATGTGGGTGAAATTATGATACCGTGCCATGTTTCAACCTTTTCAGAGTTCATTTGTAGTGCTTTTCAAATTAAGGGTCATTTAGCTCAAAATAAATCATTAAATGCATGAAAAATAGTAAATGAAGTCGGAAAAGGGTTGAAAATTGATGATGTGGCTTTGAATGGTGCATATTGAACGCACAAAAAGTTTGGAGTTAAAATATGTTATAAAAATGAAATCCCTATGTAATAGATGAGTTTTCGTCCGAAACCGTGATCCTTCGAAAGACATTGTCCAGTTTGTACACGAAGTGCATCCAGTTTTTGCCGTAACCCTCTAAACTTTTTAGCACATGCTATGTGGATGAAATTATGATACCAAGTTTCAACCTTTTCAGAGTTCATTTGTAGTGCTTTTCAAATTCAGGGTCATTTAGCTCAAAATAAATCATTAAATGCATGAAAAATAGCAAATGAAGTCAGAAAAGGATTGAAAATTGATGATGTGGCTTTGAATGGTGCATATTGAACGCAAAAAATAGTTTGGAGTTAAAATATGTTTAAAAAAATGAAATCCCTTTGTAATAGATGAGTTTTCGTCCGAAACCCTGATACTTCGAAAGAAATTGTCCAGTTTGTACACGAAGTGCATCCAGTTTTTGCCGTAACCCACTAAACTTTTTAGGACATGCTATGTGGGTGAAATTATTGTACCATGCCAAGTTTCAACCTTTTCAGAGTTCATTTGTAGTGCTTTTCAAATTCAGGGTCATTTCGCTCAAAATAAAGCATTAAATGCATGAAAAATAGCAAATGAAGTCGGAAAAGGGTTGAAAATTGATGATGTGGCTTTGAATGGTGCATATTGAACTCAAAAAAATTCTGGAGTTAAAATATGTTTAAAAAAAATGAAATCCCTTTGTAATAGATGAGATTTCGTCCGAAACCCTCATACTTCGAAAGAGATTGTCCAGTTTGTACACGAAGTGCATCCAGTTTTTGCCGTAACCCTCTAAACTTTTTAGCACATGCTATGTGGGTGAAATTATGATACCGTGCCATGTTTCAACCTTTTCAGAGTTCATTTGTAGTGCTTTTCAAATTAAGGGTCATTTAGCTCAAAATAAATCATTAAATGCATGAAAAATAGTAAATGAAGTCGGAAAAGGGTTGAAAATTGATGATGTGGCTTTGAATGGTGCATATTGAACGCACAAAAAGTTTGGAGTTAAAATATGTTATAAAAATGAAATCCCTATGTAATAGATGAGTTTTCGTCCGAAACCGTGATCCTTCGAAAGACATTGTCCAGTTTGTACACGAAGTGCATCCAGTTTTTGCCGTAACCCTCTAAACTTTTTAGCACATGCTATGTGGGTGAAATTATGATACCATGCCAAGTTTCAACTTTTTCAGAGTTCATTTGTAGTGCTTTTCAAATCAGGGTCATTTAGCTCAAAATAAATCATTAAATGCATGAAGAATAGCAAATGAAGTCAGAAAAGGATTGAAAATTGATGATGTGGCTTTGAATGGTGCATATTGAACGCAAAAAATAGTTTGGAGTTAAAATATGTTTAAAAAAATGAAATCCCTTTGTAATAGATGAGTTTTCGTCCGAAACCCTGATACTTCGAAAGAAATTGTCCAGTTTGTACACGAAGTGCATCCAGTTTTTGCCGTAACCCACTAAACTTTTTAGGACATGCTATGTGGGTGAAATTATTGTACCATGCCAAGTTTCAACCTTTTCAGAGTTCATTTGTAGTGCTTTTCAAATTCAGGGTCATTTCGCTCAAAATAAAGCATTAAATGCATGAAAAATAGCAAATGAAGTCGGAAAAGGGTTGAAAATTGATGATGTGGCTTTGAATGGTGCATATTGAACTCAAAAAAATTCTGGAGTTAAAATATGTTTAAAAAAAATGAAATCCCTTTGTAATAGATGAGATTTCGTCCGAAACCCTCATACTTCGAAAGAGATTGTCCAGTTTGTACACGAAGTGCATCCAGTTTTTGCCGTAACCCTCTAAACTTTTTAGCACATGCTATGTGGGTGAAATTATGATACCGTGCCATGTTTCAACCTTTTCAGAGTTCATTTGTAGTGCTTTTCAAATTAAGGGTCATTTAGCTCAAAATAAATCATTAAATGCATGAAAAATAGTAAATGAAGTCGGAAAAGGGTTGAAAATTGATGATGTGGCTTTGAATGGTGCATATTGAACGCACAAAAAGTTTGGAGTTAAAATATGTTATAAAAATGAAATCCCTATGTAATAGATGAGTTTTCGTCCGAAACCGTGATCCTTCGAAACAGATTGTCCAGTTTGTACACGAAGTGCATCCAGTTTTTGCCGTAACCCACTAAACTTTTTAGCACATGCTATGTGGGTGAATTTATGATACCATGCCAAGTTTCAACCTTTTCAGAGTTCATTTGTAGTGCTTTTCAAATTCAGGGTCATTTAGCTCAAAATAAATCATTAAATGCATGAAAAATAGCAAATGAAGTCGGAAAAGGGTTGAAAATTGATGATGTGGCTTTGACTGGTGCATATTGAACGCAAAAAAAGTCTGGAGTTAAAATATGTTTAAAAAAATGAAATCCCTTTGTAATAGATGAGTTTTCGTCCGAAACCCTGATACTTCGAAAGAGTTTATCCAGTTTGTACACGAAGTGCATCCAGTTTTTGCCGAAACCCTCTAATTTTTTTTTATCACATGCTATGTGGGTGAAATTATGATACCATGCCAAGTTTCAACCTTTTCAGAGTTCATTTGTAGTGCTTTTCAACTTCAGGGTCATTTAGCTCAAAATAAATCACTAAATGCATGAAAAATAGCAAATGAAGTCGGAAAAGGATTGAAAAGTGATGATGTGGCTTTGAATGGTGCATATTGAACGCACAAAAAGTCTGGAGTTAAAATATGTTAAAAAAAATGAAATCCCTTTGTAATAGATGAGTTTTCGTCCGAAACTGTGATACTTCGAAAGAGATTGTCCAGTTTGTACACGAAGTACATCCAGTTTTTGCCGTAACCCTCTAAACTTTTTAGCACATGCTATGTGGGTGAAATTATGATACCATGCCAAGTTTCAACCTTTTCAGAGTTCATTTGTAGCGCTTTTCAAATTCAGGGTCATTTAGCTCAAAATAAATCATTAAATGCATGAAAATAGCAAATGAAGTCAGAAAAGGGTTGAAAATTGATGATGTGGCTTTGAATGGTGCATATTGAACGCACAAAAAGTCCTGAGATAAAATATGTTAAAAAAAATCAAATCCCTTTGTAATAGATGAGTTTTCGTCCGAAACCGTGATACTTCGAAAGTGATTGTCTAGTTTGTATAGGAAGTGCATCCAGTTTTTGCCGTAAGCTTCTAAACTTTTTAGCACATGCTATGTGGGTGAAATTATGATACCATGCCAAGTTTTAACCTTTTCAGAGTTCATTTGTAGTGCTTTTAAAATTCAGGGTCATTTAGCTCAAAATAAATCATTAAATGCATTAAAAGTAGCAAATGAAGTCGGAAAAGGGTTGAAAATTGATGATGTGTCTTTGAATGGTGCATATTGAATGCACAAAAAGTCTGGAGTTAAAATATGTTAAAAAAATTAAATCACTTTGTAATAGATGAGTTTTCGTCCGATACCCTGATACTTCGAAAGAGATTGTCGAGTCTGTACACGAAGTGCATCCAGTTTTTGGCATAAGCCTCTAAATTTTTAGCACATGCTATGTGGGTGAAATTATGATACCATGCCAAGTTTCAACCTTTTCAGAGTTCGTTTGTACTGCTTTTCAAATTCAGGGTCATTTAGCTCAAAATAAATCATTAAATGCATGAAATAAAGAAAATACTAATTACTTAACAGAAAAGAAAATATAACATTATTAGGTTAACAAAAAGTATTTTATAATATTCTTTATTTGTAGTGCTTTTTAATTTTATGGTCATTTAGCTGAAAAAAATCATTAAAATAATCAGCTAAAAAGCTTTTATAAAACTATAATAGCAAAAAGAATCAACTAAAAAGAATCAATTATAATTTTTTATTATGATCAACTAAAAGAAAACTGTAATATTCTTCAATAGCAAAAATAATCAATTAAAAAGCTTTTATAAACCTCTAGTTATGATCAAAATATATTTTTTCAAAAAATAACATAAAAAATAAAAAAATGCCCGCCTAATAGGCCACCACGGCCTGCATACAACTAGAAACCCAACTATACATGGGCCAGGATGCAGGCCCACGGGGCAAGTAGGCCCAACAGGGCAGAGAGAGTGTTAGGCATGTACTGCGTGCAATAGAGAGGAGCTCGAGAGGGAAGCCGCGTCAGGGCTTATAAACTACTTCGAGCGCGCTTCGCTTGGCGAGGTGGGACTAAACTTCCACCGCCCCTCGGCCGTGCCAGGAACATGCCTTTAGTCCCGGTTGGTGGCTCCAACCGGGACTAAAGGCCCCTCTTTAGTTCCGGTCCGAACCACCAACCGGGACTAAAGGCCTGGGCTTCCCGCCCTTTCGCCTGGTGAAATTCACCTTTAGTCCCGGTTGATAGCTCCAACCGGGACTAAAGGGGGACCTTTAGTCCCGGTTGGAGCCACCAACCAGGACTAAAGGATAGGGTATATAAGCGGCACTTAGCAAAATTTCCAAATCCATCTGCTTTCTTCAATCTCCTCCTCTCCCCCGACGGCACCGATGACCACCTCGACGCCGCCAGGCTGCCGGACCTCGCCCTCGCCTCCCCGAGCCCACTCCTCGTCGCCGCCCCCGTCGCCGCCCCCGACACCATCCCCGTCCCTGCCCCGACGCCGCCCCCGACGCCGTCCCCGTGCCCTGCCCCGACGCCGTCCCCAAGCCCGCCCTCGTCGCCGGCCGGACCTCCCCGAGCATCGCCGCGCCCCCGAGAGCCCGTCGTTGTCGCCGGCCGGACCTCCTCGCCGGCCCTCCTCCCCGAGCCCTGCCCCGATGCCGTCCCCGAGCCCGCTAGCTCCTCGTCGCCGGCCGGACCTCCCCGAGCATCGCTGCACCCCCGAGAGCCCGTCCTTGTCGTCGGCCGGACCTCCTCACCGGCCCTCCTCCCCAAGCCCTCGCCGCCCCCGCTGTGAGCCGCCGTCGCCCTGGAGAAAAATAAATCAAGAAAATCAGAAAAATGTACATATACATACATCTTTTGTGATTGCTTAGTATATGAATTTGGGGTAGAATAATAGTTAATTTGTTATGTGAAGTTTTATATGTGACACTTAGTTAATTTGCAACATGCATGAAGTTTGTTATGTGTGACACTTAGTTTGTAACATGAAGTTTGTAACAATATCTTTTGGGCAATCTTTGAACATGAAGTTTGTTATGTGACACTTAATTTTATTGTTGTTCTCGCTATGTGACACTTAGTTTCTAAAATAGATTCATTAGTTTTTTTAATATGAGATGTTGTTAAATAGCTATGCATGTGAGATGTGCTCCAAAATAGCTATATATGTTAAATAGCTAATACAAATTGAAGAACAATCTTTTTGCATTAGAGTTCATTTTGTCTTTTTTGTATGTTTTAATGCAAGCATCTTTTGGGCAATCTTTGAACATGAAGTAGGATCATTTTGATGTCATCTTGCTGGTAGATTTTAATTCATGCCATGTTAGGACCTGTAGTGAGTGCTACAAGTTTGTAAACTTGCTATCTATTCATTTCTGCCATGCCATGCTATTTTTCTCTAAGCTTGAAACTGGCAGTATTAATACTTTGCCTAATTATTTTTCACTCGGTGGAATTACAGGTTGTGGTGTTCCATCTCCGTGGAGTTGGTCCCTGGTCGTCCCTCCGCTATTCGACAAAAGGTGTCCATTTGTTGTATGTTGAGTTTTGTTTATAGGATGATGGTTGGTTCATTTGTTGAGTTGTGTATTCATCTTGTGTATAAATCTTGTATTCATTTTGTATTCATCTTGTGTATAAATCTTGTATTCATCTTGTCGTTAAAACATAACCCCGATAACTTTGATTTTGAGACATATGAAAACATGAGAGAGGGGGTCGTTAAAACATAACCCTGATCACTTCGACATGAGGGGGGGGGTCGTTAAAACATAACCCCGATAACTTTGATTTTGAGGCATATGAAAACATGATTTGCACGTCCGACGATAGGCAAAAGATCAAGATAGGCAAAAGATCGTCCGCATAGTAACCTCTCCCGAAAGATAGGACGACTCATCAGACATGAGGGGGGACGAGTCCTCGACGATTGTCTGAAACTGACTGTTATAAAACTTGTCAACTTTGCATGATATGATATGCATATGATTACTTGTTGTGATTAGGTCTATGTTTGTCACTAATCCATCTCTCATGGTTGTATATTGCCATGTTGTGATATTTGCAGAAACTATGGACAGCGACTTAGAAAAAGAAGAGTTGTTGGGGGATATAATCCGCGATGGAGGTGATGATATCACCTTGTCATTTCTCAACGACACCGATGGTGATGGAAGAGAGGATGACGGCCCCGATGATCGAATGGAGGAGGGAGGAGATGACGGCTCCGGTGATCGAATGGAGGAGGAAGGAGATGACGGCTCCGATGATCGAATGTAGGAGGAAGGAGATTATGGCTCCGCCGGTGTTGGAGCCTTAACTGTTGCAAAGTCCGACGAGGTATATATATTAATTAAGCCTCTGCTGACTAGATGCATTAATTGTTTTGTATGTACATATATTAACGCTTCTTTCTTCTTTTAGTCCTCTGGATTGAGACAAACTTCTGTAACGAGACGAGGCCCGAAGAAAAGGTTGGATAAGGATGAAGGTTCATGATCGAAGAAGTCGCTCCAGATGGCGAACCGATTGCTCCCAAGCGGACCAAAGACAAATTTATACATCAGTGCGGAGTTATTGTTAGGGACAGCATCCCGACCATCATCCAAGAATGGAATAAGAAGAAGGACGGTGAAGTTTCTTATGTCGACGATAGACAGAAAGATGACCTTTGGACCTCGCTGATGACAAATTTCAGCCTACAGCCAGAGGAGGATCTAAATAACCCAATTATGCAGTGAAAAGTCAAGGCGTTTGGTCTTAAAAAGATGGCAGAACTGTTCAAGAACTGGAAGAAACTATTGAACAAAAAGTTTGTCGAGAAAGACGGGACTCCAGAATTCACTAGTCAATATGCGAAGATAAAAGATCACTGGCCCGCATTTGTGGCGTACAAGAAATCAGAGAAAGCTAAGAAAAGGTCACAGACAAATAAGATAAATGCTGCAAAGAAGAAGTATCACCATGTTACGGGGTCAGGTGGCTACAATGTTGCCCGACCTACGTGGGACAAAGCTGAGAACGACCTGCTTGCTAAAGGGATCCAACCAGCGATATTGAACTGACCCGATCGGTGTAGGACTTGGTTCTTCGGGCATGGGGGAACTTTGAACCTAGAAACAGGGAAGTGTGTTTTCATGAAAGCTCAACTTGAAACACCCGTCAAAATGATTCAGGCAGCAATCAAGGAAGTGCAGGAAGGGAGGTTCCATCCCGACAGAGAGAAGGACGAGCTGTCAAAGGCCCTCGGGAATCCTTGACGAACTAGAGGCACATCAGGCTCCGTTGCGTGGAAGTATGGGTTTCCGGACATCACTGATTATAGAAGCCGAGGGAGAAAGAATAAAGAGGAAGCAAACCGGATGCAGAAGATGGAAGAAAGATTGGCGTTGCTAGAGGCAAGTCAGCGAGCTATTACCGGCCCACCATCTCAGCAGCACGAAGATCCTTCATTCGATACTGCCCACGAAGCTACCCCACCATCTCAGCGGAAAAGCAGCGTGGCTTCCACGGAGCTCGTTCAGCCTGATATCACGGCTCCTCACTACCCCGTGGATGGTATCACGGAGAGGGAACATTGTGAGCTAATTGCGAAATGCCATAACCTAACCTTGAAGGTGGCGGTCGGCTATGTCTTACCTCCTGCACCTGATGGAACTTTTCATTGCAATCCGATTCCAGATGGCTATGCTGTTGTCGGGGTGGATGAAGTTTCCAACGGATTTGAGGATCTGGACCTTGAGTACCCTACAGGTGAAGGGGAGACTCGTCTGATAAATGCCCTAAGGACTACAATTCTATGGAGAAAGGAAAACATCGTGCTTCCAAATTGGATGTCGCCTCAGCAGACTCAGCCTGAGGAGGCCCCTCAACACACTCAGCCGGAGGAGACCCCTCAGCAGAGTCCTCCTCCGCCTCAGCTCATGTCTCCACCGCGTCAGCGGACTCCGTCTCCTCCGCCGCGTCAGCGGACTCCGCCTCCTCCGCCGCATCAGCGGACTCCGACTCCTCCGCCGCGTCAGCTAACTCCACCGCCTCAGCAACGGCGGTAGAGAGCCGCCGCCGCTCCGGCGGCTAGCAGCAGTACAACAACGAAGAAATCCAGAGCAGGCCCAAGCGTCAAGAAGGCTCCTCCCAAGTTACCCTACGACATGACTGAGGAGGAAACCGACAAGATCGTGGCTGCCGATGTGAAACGCCAGCTTGCATCGAAACGTCCACCTCCAAAGGAGAAAGTAGATCCGGTAAAAGCGAAGCGATGTCTGGATGCCCTTAGGAGACCACCACCCCCTCCGCCGCAATCAAACTATGACCGCTATATTCAAAAGACATTTGATCAAGCGAAGCGGTCGGGAAGCTTAAGTAGCAGTGGTGCAAGAAGTGGGAAAAGAATTCCCCAGCTCGGCGAACAAGAAAAGCAATCGTGCCCCCCGCTCAAGGTGTTTACCGATATCACTAATGATCCGGAGATAGCGGCCGGTGGTCTTAATATCACTCTTGGTGATTACATAGGCGATGAGGTACAGTTCGAAAAGGATGAGGTAGTAGCAAGATACGAGCACGGGAAGCCTCTCGTCAGACGTGAGCAGCTCCCGCGTCTACCAACGATGATGCGAAAATTGCATGAATGGTACTTGAAAGCCTGCAAGGATGGGACCGACAGTATCTTCGTGGGAATTAAAGGTGAACACTACTTCAATGGAGTCCAGGCGTTGTACATTGAATTCGAAGAAATTTTTCAGGTATACAATCAAGCCGCCCTCAACAAAACTATCGTCAGTTGCTATTGTCTGTAAGTATTTTTTTCTGTAATTAAGTCTCTAGCTCAGCTCGTTCATTGCATGTATAATTATCCTCACACTATATTATGCAGATTGAAGATCCTCGAATGCAAAAAAACGACAAATCTATGACATTGGGTTCATTAACGCAGATAACGTAAATGAATATACGTTAAAAAAAATACCCCGATGAAACAGAGAAAAACTTGCTAAAGACGTTACTTGGACAACAAAATAGAAGGGAAATACTATTTCCTTACAACTTCCACTGAGTGTTACTGTCTTGTGCACATTCTGTTTCGCTTACTCGAGGTTAAGTGTAATTGATGAGTTATGCGTGCGCAAGTTTCACTTTATTCTGCTAGCTATTCAGCTTGACGAGGGACAAGTAATTGTCTTAGACTCGATACGTAAAGAGCCTAAGGAGTGGGCGGACATGAGTCAAATGCTTCAGAAGTAAGTTCAATCATTATCGCACCATATCGGCAACTTTCGTTCCTTTCCTGATATCAAGTAATCATTTTCTTTGCCGGACAGAGTTTGAAAAAGGTTCACCAACCAGGTCAGGGGTGACTGGAAAAAGGAGCTGCGATTTTCACACCCCAAAGTAAGTACTACTAGGTAGTACTCCCTCCGTCCCAAAATAAGCGTTGTGGTTTTAGTTCAAATTTAAACTAAAACCACGACACTTATTTTGGGATGGAGGGACTATAAACTAATGGCCAGTCCGTGGCAAGTGAGGAGAGAGAAAACGGGTGTATCGATGTAGTTTTCCACTTGTTTTTGGTTGTAGATAAAATGATAAAACGCATCGCTTTTAAAAAGCGAGCCCAAAAAGCTGAACCAAAATATACTTTTTCCCAAAGGTACACAAAGCTTTAAGACTTACGTAGCTCTTCCGAGGCACTGCACAACTCATAGCAATTAGCCCAAAAATAACTAACTGAACAATTTATCCCAACAAGAGTCCAATATAGCCCTTTTTTTAAGTCCAAAATGGCTCCTTCTAATTTAGTTCGCTAGATGATGCTACTACCCGCCAAGCAGGACATGAAGAAGGCCGTCCAGTCCATCATCTTCAACAGGACCGCCTTGACTACAACACCATGAAAATCAACGCGTGATCATCCCCCTCACCCCACTTTTGAGTATACTAGATCATTGATGGCGCACGTTGCTGCGCCCATCTATTTATAAATGGAATGGTAGGAATATTCATAAATATCAATAATACCATGTATTAGTCAGTAATCAAGAGAAATCACATATATACTTGATATAAGCAAGGTTCACAGATACAAATAGTCAACATACACAACAATGTACACAACAAATACACTAATTGGTACTACCGACAGATAATAAGCAATAGATTGTGTACATGGTACGTTGGTGAAACTTCACATGCATCTATGAAAGAGCCACCATGTTTAGAAACAAAGGAGAATTAGGTGAGCCTGATACAACTGGCCATTTCACGGGACATGAGTGCGAACAAGGATTTACAATAAGTTACTACATACTACCATACGGGCAGTAGTTGGCATATGTAGTAATCAAACCAATTCAAGTAATCAGATATTATACACTCATAAACTGATTTTCCTTGCACGTAAAGTTATCATATGAGCATGCATATCACTCTAGTCCATCTGCAGCTTTGCAGTGAGTAATAGTTTGTTTCAGCTAAAACATGTTCAGCAATGAGTTCAGACTATGTGATTCGGCAACAAAAGAATGGATAAAATAAAGGACAAGTTATGTATAATGGCAAAACATAAAAACATCATTGAGATGAGAGTCACACAAAACAATTGTTAGATACTACATTCTTGCTTTCCAGCATGCATTCTAATGCACTCTACATCACCGATCAAGTGACAGAACAGAAATTAAGAGACATACTACTTATGAATTAATATGCCGTAAATTAGATATAAGGTATTGCACAATTCTTACACTCAACATCTTATTGTCCAAATCAAGTCCAGGAAACACCATGTGCAAGCTAATCTTCTTCAATTGAGAAGCAATATTTTTCTAATGTAAAATTGGGAATGAGATGGACAACCTACCCCAGTTGTGAATATTTTTGTTGTCGCAATGAGCCAATATGCTGCTTAGGACCCCACCTGTTATACCTTCACTCAGGACCCAAAAAACATCAAACCTGTTATAGCATGGGTCTAAGAAAACTTACATATAAAGAACTTGAGCGGCTTTAGGAAACCCAAACAGGAGCAACACTGATGAGATCTCAGGGGCACGCAATACGGTGCTAGAGCAGGTTGAACATTCCGGACCGGGCAAGAGAGTTCAGATCCGGCGTATTTTAGTGTTGAGGTCGAGGGATCGAGCAGCATGGCAATGCATCAGAATTGAAAACCCTACCTCCACGCCCCCAATTTCAAATTTGGAAGAAACGAAAGCACAGAAGCAATCGTATTAGCAATGAACTGCAAAATCAAAACCACATGAGTGCATGATATGGTACTTACGGGATCAATAGCACATCATATTAAAATAACTTAGTTTAAGATCAATCATGTTAAGCTGAAAGAGATCACCTGAATATAAATCATATGGTCACATCATCAAAAACTGCATCTTGCAAAGCATCATGATGCACTGATAAAATGATTGGAAATTCTACCAATGGTACCTTCTTATGTTGGTTTGGTAATAGAACAAAGAAAACACTCGATATGTCAAAATGGAAAAGAGAGTACTAAAATAAATTCATATATCTGTAACCTGTAGGTAATCCGTTTTTAGAGGGAACATCAAACCTGAAGTCCTCAATTAGCATTTGGCAATTGATACTCCATTTACAAATAGGAAAATCCAACCTACATATTCATGCATCAGCACATGAGTGCACATAAGATTTAGACTGCGAACAAACATGACAGTAGTTATGTAATGCAAATAAGCCAAGAATCTTAGAAATATGGCAAACATCGATTTCATTGAGCTAAGGATTTAGAGAAACATATATAGTATCACTTCCAAGTGCAGAAATGCACAACATACGCACAAGCATGCGTTGCTGCCATCACGAGGAAGCAAGAGGCACAAATAGCTTATGTTTCTAGTTTGGCTTAAAAAGACACATTTCAAAATGAGCGATTGCTTGTGTTGAGCGAATCTTATTTCTATAATGTCTAAAATGTTTTCATCAACGTATCGGTACCTACCACCAATCATGAAATATCAGTGTTTTAAATAGCGGGCTATGCCAAATAGCGTCGGACCTCCAAATAAACTATATCGGAGCTATAGCGGGCTATAGTGGCGAATTTGTACATGAGACCATTTAGCGGCACCCTGCTGAAAAGGCTATAGCAAGGCTATAGCGGGGCTATAGCCGGCTATTTTAAACTATGTGAAATATCAGTTTTCAAAATATGCATATAGCACACCAATTTTATGATTATACTTTGTACGGGCTTTCAACCAGAATTGAACTCGATCTAATTACCAAGAGAACAAAATTTAATATTTAAGTTCAGGCCTTCAAGGCGCAATACCAGATTGCGGCCAACACCAACATGCTTCTTCCCACATATAGACTATATCAGCACGACTAAGCGACTACCAAACAAAAAAAATAGCATTAAGAAAACAATTAGCATTGACGCATGACCTATCAACTGGAAGGTTAGGACACGTACCAGAACTATACCAAGCAAAAGATCATCACCACACTCTTGGTTCACTGTGACCTATCAAGACTCACGCCCCATGCATGTTAAAAGTTAAAACTCCAAATCAACATGCCAATCAAGAGAACAGTATGGATCTCGGAATTATTGAACCACTGGAATGAAGAGATGTAAAAAAAACAATCTGATTTGTTAGGGATATGTGTGTGAGGAGAAAAGAAGCGAGTGGGAAGATGAACTGAGGTGATCCGTTGATCTGAAACCAGAGAATCTGGACTGGATTCGCGGCTGCCGTTGCGCGCCCTAGCTTGGCGACAAGACCATGCGATCCACTACAGCTCCACGGGGATCCGGCACTGCCCCACTGGCGGTGGTGGTGTGTGCGCTAGGTCTGCGAGCAGGAGGGTTGTGACTACCGTGGGGAAATTGTGGCGCCGCCGTCGCCATTGTCACAGGAAGAGGCATCATAGGGAGAGAGGAATAGTGATCGATTCCATCTCTCTGTTCCAGCGACCACCTCTCTCGCAGCCGGCCTTTTAGCCAATTGGGCCGGGAGAAAAGGCCCGATTAACCAGAGACCTCAGATTTTGTCTATAGAGTAGCAGCCCTTAAGACAGCAAATCTGACGGCCAAAAATGCTCCAATCCTAAAAATGGACGGCCAGAAACGGGGAGGTCGTGAGAAGCGTCGCTTTAGGCTCAGTTTTACTGTCCTAAAAAATGCTACAGTACCTTTGTCAACCAACCCATCACCCCATCCTTCAATTAACCGGCCGACAAGTGGGGACAATGACATATTTTGTTCAGTAAGAAGCTTTGGAGGCGTCTCTAAGTTTTTTTTAGGTTAGAGGCAGGGTATGTAGTGTATAGAGGCAACGTTTAGAGACTTGGAGGCGGCCTTAAAGGCGATAAATATCCAGACTGCGGATGCCCTTATGAGGCGCTGCCATAGCTTGCACGGCATCATGTAGCCGAAGAGGTTTGGGGGTATCCGGCACCGACACGCGCGCCAAGATCTTGATGACGACCTCCTCCGGTAGTCGTTCGGCCGGCTCGCGACGTGAGGATCAACGGTTTGACGTGCGATTTGGAGTATATTTTGTGTGAAGGTTTTTTTGTTACCTTTCCAGCTTATATTTGCACGGCCCGTCTTGCAATTCCATTTTGCGTGAAGGTTCTAGAGTTGTAAGCCGAAAAGGTATGACGCGATGAGGAGGAGTTTCGTTGAGAAGATATATGACCGGTAACATCGTCAAGGATATCCAAGTCCAACATTGCGTCTTTATAACTAAATGATAGAAAAGAAGTCCAACGCAGCTCAAAAGCAAAAACAAAGTCCGACGTTGCGGTCACGAAAGAGCCAAAACGTGTACAAGGAAGGCCTGCTCTTCCCGCGTCATACTTGTTAAAGCACTTTGTAGGCCTGCTCCAACTAGTCGACGAGGCGTGTCGAAATTGATATACTCACCATTGCAGTCGCTGATGATTGATGCTACCGCCTGCCAAGCGAGACTCGTCAAAAACCACGACATACCCTTGGTCTCTGCTTCGCGGAAAACAAGTAACCCCAGCCCAAGTGGCTATAGGGTAGATGCAAACGACACATCAATTGTAGTCAAGTAGTGCACGCACGGCCAACTGCAATCTTTCCCGTTCACATCACGCGTGTAGACGGCCATGTTCGGTGTCTCACTACTTTCTCTATGTTGAGCATTCCAATAAACGAATTAACGTAATAACAAGGAATCAAAGTCACAACAAGTAGGCAGGGTGTTCGTCCTCGTCGTCGCACGCTATGAGGGTCTTGAAGATGTCATCCATGGCCGGCCTGTTGCTCCTCTCCTCCATGCACGACAAGGAGATCTTCAACATCTCCATTGCCTGTCGCGGGTTGAACTGCCCGTCCAGCCTGCTATCCACCAATGACATGACGTCTCCGCTCGCCACCACCTGCTTGAGCGCCTGCACGATCTGGCTCATCTGCAACCGCTCCCTGCCATCCGCGGTCATTTGTTCGGTGATCCTGCTTCCCATCAGGATCTCCAGAAGCACGACGCCGTAGCTGTACACGTCGACCTTGGCGTCGATCGGCAGGCCCAGCACCCATTCGGGTGCCATGTACCCTGTCGTCCCCCTCATATGGGAGAGTTGCACGCCGTCGCTGACGGCTTTCCTCCCGGACAGCTTGGACAGCCCGAAATCGGCGATCTTTGGGTCGAGGTCCCGCGTGAGCAGGATGTTCTCCGGCTTGACGTCGCAGTGGATGACCCACTCGAGGCACTCATGGTGGAGGTAGGCTAGACCCCTGGCCGTGCCCAACGCGATCTTGAACCGCTCGCTCCATGCCAGCGCCTTGCCGCTGTCCCCGCCGAACAGGTGCCTGTCCAGCGACCCGTTCTCCACGTACTCGTACACCAACAACTTGTGCTTGCCCTCGGAGCAGAACCCCCAGATCCTCACCAGGTTGATATGGTTGATCCTCCCGAACACCGTCATCTCCGCCCAGAACTCCTCCTCGCCCTGCACCACGTTTGTCAGCTCCTTCACCGCCACCACGGTGGTCTTGTCAAGCACGCCGCGGTACACCACGCCGGAGCCACCACGGCCGAGCTCCTCGTTGAAATTCCCAGTCACTTTCTTGAGCTCTCGATACGTGAACCTCCTGAACTGCGTCCCCATGACCAGCCGGTAGCCTGCCTCCAGCGAGCTGGGTATGCTCTCCTGGCCTGACATGAACCACCATGCCGTGCCCAAGAAGAGGAGCTCCAGAATTCCCAGCACCGCGACGAACCAGAAAAGGTAGGACAAGTTTGGGCCGCTGCTTAGTGCCCCGTACGTGTCCGCGTATGTTGGCTGGACGACGGCCGCACCAGAGCCGTTATGATTGCAGTCGAGGAGCATGGACGGCGGCGGTGCCGAGGCGTTGAGGTCGCTAGACACCTTGAGATATATGTTTCCAGGGGCCGTTGGGGACGTGTAACCGTTGAACAGGGCCCCTTTCGGGTAGCACTCGCCATAGCCGTTCCTCTTGTAGGCGAAGGCGGCGCAGGAGCACATGCTCAAGCAGATGCTCTTGCAGTACTCGAACGTGACGGACTTGTTGTACCCGATGTCGTAGCCGTAGAAGTCACTGGACGCCACCTTGACGAACGTGAATTGCTTTTCGGACGAGCTGCAGTTGGTGGTGGGGAGGCTGAAGGTGGGCTTGCAGCCCTTTCTCCAGTCCCGGCGGTCCACCATCTCGTACCCCGCCGCGCAGGAGCATCGGAGGAACGGCTGGTACTCGCAGACGGCGTTCTTGCCGCACAGCCCGTGGACGGAGCACGGCTGCTTCACCGCGGCCCACGTGACCGTCCATCCTCCGGCCGCGTCCAGGCTGTACATCCTCACGTTTCCGTCCTGCTCGATGGTCAGCCGCCTCTTGACGCCAGCGGCGCCCAGGTCGGAGGCCTCGACTCGCAGGTTGTCGCTGGAGAGGAACACGCCGGTGTCGTCGAGGACGCCGGTGCGCGAGCTGTTGTAGTTGGTCCGGCCGTTGTTGAACACGCCTAGATCCCGGTCAGGCCAGTAGATGCTGGCGATCTCCGGACCGTCATACAAGAGCCGCAGCACGTTGTCGTTGTCGTAGTAGAGGGCGTAGTAGCCGGCGACGAGCTTCTTGTCCTTGGTCAGCGCCTGCGACGGGAGCAGGGTGTCCGTCGGCCAGTCGAAGCTCTGCCACACGGCACGGCCGGAGGACGGGTCCGCGACGAGGAGATTGCCGGTGTCGAGGAGGGAGACGGTGAAGTGCTTGTTGCCGGCGTTCTTGCTGTCCCACACGGTCGTCCCGTTGGCGTCGGCGAGGGCCAGCTTGCCGTCGGCGCCGAAGGATACACGGGAGACCCGGCCGTTCACGGGGGCGCCGGGGTTGGCCGTCCATGCGGCGGTCCTGTCCGTGGCTGCGGTGAACCAGACGGAGAAGTAGAAGGCGTTGTCGACGTCAACGGCTGGGAGGAAGCCGCAGGAGAAGGTGGCGTCCGGCGACACCAG
The DNA here is from genome assembly GCA_039707655.1 of Elymus sibiricus. Lineage (NCBI taxonomy): Eukaryota > Viridiplantae > Streptophyta > Magnoliopsida > Poales > Poaceae > Elymus > Elymus sibiricus. The sequence continues at coordinate 382,616,984 of CM077663.1, forward strand.
GAAGGGCCGCTCGTGGTCTTCCACGGACAGGGATGACCCGGCGCCCAGCGTGTGTCCTACTCCTGCCGATGCTGCACAGGAGCGCAGCAGCGGAGGAAGACAAAGAAGAAGACTAATGAACCTAGCCATCACGAATGAAGTGAATGCTGTCTGTGATGGATGTGGGGTATTTTAGCTGGTCGGCATGGGAAGCAATCACCAATCAAGCATGCATTCATACTAGCTGTAGTTCTACTACTCCTACTTATACTAGTATAAGCATGCACGTGCAACGCACGCTTCGACTAATATTACAGGCAGATTTGAGAGCACACATCCACAGAAAAGATATTATCACAGTAATAAATAATACTACAAATCAATATATAATTTAAGCGAGTTTGACGAAATGCTAGAATTTATCATAGTGCAAATATATTAACATGACCATCTATCTACTAAATGTGTTTGGTCATGACAAAAGGTCAGAAATAATTATGGAGAAAGCATGTGCTCATGCAATATTTTGGTCATGAAAATTGAATCAATACTCTAAGAACTTATGATAAAAATCAATCCGAGGTGTCAATTTCATTATTCAGAAAAGTAGTCGGAAATGTGACATATTTTTTAAGATTCTTCATGATGAGGCCATGTATCGAAGCTACCAACTGGACTGGCGCTAGAACAACTGTAGGGATTTAGTTATGTAAAATTTTAGTTTCAAGTGATGGTGTAAAGAAATCGTGAATATTGAATACTAATGAACACTATTGGAATCATGAAAAAGAAAAAACAATACACTAAGATGTCACATAGCAATCAGTAACATATTACGTAATTGGACCTTACTAAGCATAATTTGGGGAGTATATGGAGCTTAGAGTTAAATTTCAGTCTACACATAAATGCGAACAAAAAAAGTAATCTGAAAACAATGTACAATTAAGAAATAATCATATGGTATGTCCATTTGGGTATCCTAATTTTTTTGTCAACAATGTATTCTAGAGTTGTTCACAGTTGTTTGAAAACTGGACGGGCTATGGATAACAGTGACATGTTCATCCATTTTGTCATATACGGAAAACCAAAAATCTTTCTGCTGAAGTTGTCATTTAAAGCACCACAATAAGACTTCATATCATATTTTGTGATGATCCAATTGCATAACAGAAGCACAAACTACCGAGCCAAAATTATATATTCAAAGCTTGAACTCAGAATAGAATAGCTATGGTAACACATATATTCCACTTGATTTACAACAATGATATACAGTTTGAATGGTTGAAGAAATAATGTACCTAAACATTAGCTCATGTAATACCAGCTTCACATATGCCTTCTCAATTAACCTGGCCTCGCAAATATAACATAATTCTACAATCCAAATCGCAAACTTCTACGACCACCGCCGCCGCCAGCACAGCTGTAGCATCTATCTCAATCCTCCGCCTTTCCTCATCGCCACTTGTCTTAACCCTCTGTTGCATCATGATGACAACTCAGTCATCCCAATCTGAAACCAATGTTAAACAATCTGATACATGTTGTGATTACCAAAAATAGACTAATTCAGGCATAAACAACTTTGATCACAAGACTTTAGGCTTCATATGTGCATCAAGTGGAAAAAATGGCAGACCACACTCATTATGTAATGCCTTTTAGGAACCGAAAAATACATCCTACATAATTCAAGACACATATCTAATTGTCTCAACTCATAAAGACAACAAACAATGTCCTTGATACATATAGCATAATAGGATGGGGTCGTATGCATACCCGCTTTTCTGGATACTCAACATTTGGTTATCAATTTCTCAAAGCAACATCAATCGCAATGTCAATTACTCTTTAGGGGATTGAACAATCAAAAATGGTTTTAATCGGAATGGTGTGCATATTTGGTACAGAAATAACTGTATAGAAATGAAAATGATATGTATTACCAGATTTCAAACCATTGAAGTTTGCTACTGTGAAAAACTTATTTCCAGTTTAACAAAGAACATTCTGCACCTTCAACTTCTTAGCCATTTATACATACTTTAATGTGTTAGGTGCAACAGCATATCGATGTAATGCTAGTTAAAGTCCTTACTCGATAGCAAACTATACTGGTTCTATAAGTGTCGAAACAAAATGCATACGGCAGAAATGTGAAACAAATATTGGTTAGAAAAAAATGTCATTAAACCTCACATATGATATTTCTTTATGATTACTGTGGATTCTTTCTCTGTCTCTCCATATGAAAAATTTCTTCTAAGATGGACTTGTTGAAGGGTAAAAGGTTATACAGAAAAGCTAGAGAACACAAAACATCAGAGTTGCAGCTTCTTTTACCCTTCACTGCAAGAAAGGGTTAAGACTCCATGGAGGAATCGCATGCACCGATGCAGTTATTGAGGGAAAAAAAATACCAAGACCATTGGCCCCACATCATCTCCTGTACAAATAATCAATGACCATGGAAACATCATACAAATATTAAATGGAAAGGTAAGTGAATAGATTAATTAGAAGGGGAATGGGGATAAAATAATTAGGACATTTGTTGTATAAAACAGAACTGGTTTCTTTGTAAAGATTATACATTTGTATAGTTACTGATAAGAAGGCTCATTCTAACTGTGTGGCGTCAGAAATATCAAGTTTGAGAACTGCACACAACATTATTTGTACACAGAAGACATAGCACGCTACATCATACACACTGAGATATGATCTTAAATTAATTAAGATCTGTTCATGCATTGTTCTTAAATTCCACGTGCCAGATCTTGCTAATGGGTTATAAACATGGCTGCCATTTACCAAAACAGACTGCTTTTGTTTGGGTGATGAAACTGTACAAATTGGCACGGTGTTTGTCAATACTACAAAAGTAGATTATCGATCAGTTATCTCCTAACATCAGTATCACCATGATCTTGTACTTGATTTTTGAAAATCATGGACGAACAACCTGTGATCTGGTACTATTTTTCTCGCAACCACTATCTCCGAAAGTGACTCACTTGATTGTCTTATGCTTTCCGACAGGTAAGTACATACAAGATGGATTTCTTCTGAACTGATTGGAAGCATACGGCAACATAGGGCTAGCCTAACCATGCAGGTACATGGATTATATACGTCATGTTGATGCTGGTCCAAGGGTGCAATATCCATGACCGAGTGCAACTTGGGTGTATATAGATGTATTTTGTCTTGGGTTCAGAAATTTTCAAAAAAGGGGATAGGAGAAACAAGAAGTGGGGAGCTGCACCTTGGGTGTTCGGAGGCGAGAGGATCCACTACGGAGAGGCAACGCCGCCGGCTGCGCGGACCAGATTCTCTCGAGGACGAACAGGGTTGGCGGTGTTGGGCGTCGCCGTCGCCGGCGTCGTGGGCAGGAGGATTGCAGACTCGACGGCGTAGTCTGCCCCGATGGCCTGGAACTCCACGTTGGCGCCTTGCTCGTCCACGACTTCCCAGTAGAAATCGTCGCCGTCGTGGGCAGCGTGGCCACCGGAGCTAGGGCAGCAGGACGACGGGGACGCAGATCGGGCGTCGTGTGAGGAGGCGGCGGGGCTGGTGCGTGTGGAAACGGATGGGACAATAATTATCCAGATCGTGCGAGGCTATTTTTTTTCTATGCGGACGGGGCGTGGCGTGGGAATTCGTCCGGTGGAGTATGGTCAGTCTTTACTCCTAATTGGGGAGTTGGTAGCTTCCGTTCCGGGTTTTTTTCGGTTATACTCTCCACCTTCGTCCGTTTTTTTTCGTTGTCTCCCCTCGTACCACCATCTATCGCACGTCACGAACGAAAACCCCTCGCACGTCTAGCAAAAAATCGGACCAACCAGGCCCCTCGCACGTAATCCCCTCCCACGTAGTGAAAAAAACCGTCCGAACGTGACTCCCTCGCACGTAACGAGAGAAAAATCGGACGAGGCCTCCTTCCCTGACCTACCTCTCCCAACTCCTACCCTAGCCCTCCCTCCCCGCGCCGCCGCCCATCGAGCAACAGCCATGTACGTCAGATGGTGACCACGCGCCTGGCCTAGATGGGTCTCGGCCTCCCTCCTCCCTTCGTCAAAGGCCAGGAGCTCCCCTTCCCGACCGATCTGACGGAGAGAAGGCCACGCCTTGCCACTGCGGTGGTCGTTGTGGCCAGATCCGGCCGGGGAACCGCCGTAGACCCTCCATGTCGGCGGCGCAGCAGCAGCCCGACAGAAGGTGGGTGCCCGAGCTCATCCTGCAGCTCGTCGTCGACCAGGAGGCCTCTCCTCGACTGCAACCTCCTATGGTCGTCCCCCCTCCCTCCACGTCGTTGTTCCTCTTCTCTTCCTTGCCAGATTGGCGGGGGTGATCGATGTAGGACGAGGAGCCGTGGAAAGCCAGCACCCTGTCGAAGGAGGGCGGCAGGGTCTTCGTGGGGGCATGGGAATGATATGACAGAGGTCTTGACGGCGTGGGAAAGTCTTGCCGTTCTTGTGGACTCGCATACTTGGTCTGGTTGGGCTCAACAACTCGGCGGTCATGGGAATGATATGACAGGAGTCGGAGACCGTCGTCGTCGGGATGCATCACCGACGAGTCAATCGAGAGGCACCTCGATGGACAAAGAGGCGTGAACCCAATTACCCAAATCCTCCCGCTGTTTGTCTATCACTGTATGTTGAACTCCACTGCACAGTACTTTTTCCGGATTTGTGTACTTTGGTAATCGTTAGAAAAATAAATCCACAGCAGAAAGTAAGCTGGGCCATTGCATCCCATCCTTCGTGGTGTTTTGTTTGACAGTCAGAAGCACATTCATCATACTTTTAGTATTCCTGTAGTAGAACTATTAGACTGAATATTGTTTTGATAGTAGAACTCGTAGACTGAATATGTACATTACTAAATTACAGGTTACGGTTGGGCAGTGCGCCGTCAGACCGGACACCATGTCCCTCTCGGATGAGTGCTGTGGAGCAGTCGATTCGCAAATACGCAGAAAAACCTACAAAGAGTGTGATACATCCTGCCTGGTGATTGTGACAAAATGTATGCAGGGGATTGTCTGGGGTTGCTCGGTGAGTAGTGACCTTTGTTCAGATTTATTAAGTGTCACCTTTGTTCAGATTTATTAAGTGTCAGGTAGGGATACGTATATATTCAGTAATCTGATGAAGTCGGAAAATATCGGATAGGTAACGTAGAAACCAGAAACTATTAGAATAAAAGTGTGACTCGGGATTTAGTATTTTTTGTGCCAAACAATCCATACGAGCACTGTCTTTCATGTTTAAATCATTTGTAAACATCTGCAAAAAAATGCGTGCGGGAGGGGGGGGGGGGGGGGGGCTGTGAGTGTTGAAATCATTTGTAAACAAATTGTGTGCTGTTAAATTACAAGCATAAGACCATGCCAAAGGTTTATTGCATCTGATATCCAACCGGCATTCCACTTGGCTGGCATTTTCGTTGTCCTAAGTACCCCCCCCCCCCCTCCACCCCCTTTCTGGAATTTGTTGGCACCGGGATATCTTAAAGCATGATATCTTGGAAGTTCTACAACAACATGGTTGGCTGTGATGAAAGCGTCCTGCGGAAGTAAGTATTACCAAGTAATTTCAGTAGTAATGTCGGTATACCTCCAGAGATTGCATGACGTACTGATTGCAAAATGCCTAAATTGTTCCCAGGAAATGGTTGAAGCACTTCCATCCGATTACTGCTGTTGCATCCGGCCAAGACCTGAAGGACGAACTGACCCCAGGTGGTTAGGTCACGCTGAATGGCTGGAGATGCATACATCAAATGCTAAGTGTAAAGGAAATGAAGATGTACCACGGCTGGCTTTCAAGACGTAGAGAATTTTTTATCCGCGCTTTGTGGTTAGTTCGTCGTGTTGGTTGTCGTTGTTTCATAAATATGTTTGTAAGGTCGTATGCATGAAAAGTTTCGATGATGGTGCAGGAGGAACTTTGCAAGCCAGATAATGAAGTGGATTGGGATTACATCGAGATGATAATGAACTCTACAATTATGGGTTAAATGATTGAATGGTTGAAGAAGGTAAGGATATTGGGTTCTGACACTACCATTGCACCGTGTGATGTCGGTCAACTGCGATGGATCGTAACTTCTTGCAGCTGTTGAGTGCAGTTCATCTTCCCAGTGTTGTTCATGAACTGCTGGTTGATGACCTTCAGGACTCTCCGGCCTCCTCCCTCCAGGTAACTCTCCAAACTCTAACCTTCCCTCAGGTTCACAGTTCAAAGTTGAGTCACTTTTGAGTCACTTATTTTGGGACGGAGGGAGTACTATACTACTATTATTTAATTTTATGGTAACATAAAACTTGGAGTATCTGATAGGAGTTCTTATTCACTGCAGATATGCTAACTGGGTTCTCTCTGCCTCTTAGAAGCACATGTAAGCTATGAGTAACAGAAATAAAACCTATTTGTTCATTCTTCTCCTGTACCTACGATTCATCTCCCACTGTTCAGTGTAGTTTAGTTATGTGCTTCAATATTATGAAGCCAACATCTTCTAAAACATACTGTTACCTACTCAAATATATTAGTTCCTTTTTGTTTCCAACAAATTTTGTATTAGAACACGTGCACAATAGAACCTGCATTGGAGCGTGCTCGTTTGCTTAGTCCATTTTTTCCAAAGAAATAATACTTTCCAGATTTACGACATGTGCACAATTCCCACACATTCAGAAATACGACTTAGTGTGCTATTACATTCCTCGAAATCGAACACTATATTTCTGTGGGAATTCATTGACACATTCCTTACATCACGGAGCGTCGTACACGCAATGCCGGCGGTGGGTCCAACATTGCCTCCGCATCTCCAGATCCACCAACCTGCCAGCTCTATGTTGTGATGTTGGCATTCATAGCGTACCTGCTCGGCTGCTCCACCTCTTGCTCTCAGAGGGGCTGGACCCGACGGCGGCCACCCGGTCCGTCACCAAGATCCCAATCTCCTCGCCGCCGCTCGCGAAGAACGTGCTGGAGGCGCAAGCGTTCAGCATCGCTGCCCTCCTGGGTGGATTCAAGAACGACTCCTACCTGGACATCCCCCTATCATGGCTGTTGATTATCTTCCGAAAATCTGGTACACAATCACTGTGAATATCCTTCATTCCTTTATATATACTGTGAGTTGGTTTTATGATTGTATGCAGTCTCAAGGACGAGTTAGGAGGTTGGAGCATGAGTATTTCTGACCTGAAGAAGCAGCTGGATGGTGCCCGGTCTACCTATGGGAGAAGGTGATGAAAAGAGTCGAGAAAGTGCAGGGAGAATGCATTCTGCCAATCCTTTGGTTTGCCTCTACGATCGCTTATTCTTTGCAGAGTTGCCTGATCCTAATTGATAGCCAGAACCAAAGGAAAATACAATACTAGATGCTTGAATTTTTAGGTATAGATAATCTAAATATAACTAAGAAGCATATTCTATGCTTGTCTGATGTCGTACTAACTGTACAAATGTGACTTTTTAAAAAAATTTAATGGAAAGTTCTTCACAGGCGCATCGATATTTACCAGTTTGTGTAATCATACAGTTAGAAAAAGATTTGATTTATCTTGGTTACATGTATTCTACTTCAATACGGAGAGGAACAAAACTTGCATCTTTTCTAACTGATTTCATTGAAATGTCTTCAAAAATTCTTATACCATGATGTGCAATAATTCTTGGTAGACTGATCTCGCATGAACATTAATAAGAGAACAATTGTTCAGCTAACTTTCCACTTCATATTTTTGCGGCTCAGAGTGGATAGAAGATGATGCAGCGAAAGACACTCTTCCGTGTTCTTTTATTTTAGTCTTCCCTTTTTCCTGTGTGTGTCCAGTGTCCACATGCACATTGTGCAGTACAAGCTGGAACTTCCTTTGTTTTTGTGAAAGTGTGAGCCAGCCATTATCTGTGGAGTATAAGGCATAATTAGCATTTTGGTCTGTCATTTTGTTCTCTCCTTCATCCTGCACTTTTGAATCCGTATTTGGGTGCACAATGTTAGGATTAATCTTGAGTACGTGATGTTAGTCTGAGTCAGATTAGATTAAGCCGGGTGTACTATACGGCTTGCAAGCCGTAAGTCAAGTAGGAGTCCGGTTTAGGACATGTATATGGTCTGTTTAGGACTTGTACATGTCCACGTGTTTAGATAGCAGTTCCTGTTCGTGTAGGATTAGGAGTTTTTGTTCAGAGTCGGCTTGCTAGTCAGCCAGGTCGTTGCATATATATATGCAGCAGGTCTTGAGGTTTTGTAACCGAGGGAAAAAGGAGAAAATAAAAGGAGAGGAAAAGTAAGGCACGACAGGTGCCTTTGGCAAAAGTTTTGTGCGCGTGTGTTCGTCGTACTTTGATGTGATCGATCCTGTGGGCAAAGTTTCCAACAATTGGTATCTAGAGCAAGGTTGAGGTGAAGCTGTGCTTGCCCCGGGGTGGCGACCTGACTAGCACCTCGGGGCGGGCGATACAGTCGCTGGTGTAGCGACAAGGAGGAGTGGGCCATGAAGTCGTTGGGCGACGCAATGACGAGGAGGTCCAGGCGATCGTCGTTCGGTGGAGCGACATGGAGGGAGACGGCAGGATGTCGTCGGCAAGGCGGCGGAAGATGATCGTTGATGCGAGCGGTGGTGCCGAGGTGCGGTGCCGGGGTGTCGTCAAGATCGTCATCCGGGAGTTAGAGTCAAGGAGTCGTGCGGGTTAGCACGGTCGGTCAGTCAGTTGGTCGTCGTCGTCGAGTCGTCGTCGTCATGTCCAAGTGCTCGTCTCTGTGAGGATCCATTGAAGATGAAGCGTCCAAGTCGTCTATGTGTCTCGACGGGAGGATCAAGTTCAAGTATGTGGGGGCGGTAAACCAGTGAAGGTGAGTCTCTTCAATGAGGCCATGTCTCTACATGAGGCTGGGGTGCATGGTGCAGTGCACGGGGTGGTGTGATCCACAAGGAGTCGGCATGTATCTCGCTAGGGTGGATGGTGAAGTTCCCCGGGTGGTGTATTCCACAGGTTACTAGTGAGGCTGGGTAGTCCAAAGCATATTTGAAGTGGTCCGTAAATTCGCCAAGTTGAAATTGGGGAGAGATTGTTGCGATCAATGAAGCCTATCAATTTAACTTGTCGTGGTGCGAGACGGATGAGTCGACAAGGGGTGAATCGGCAACGTGCCAAGATCAGAAGGAGCACAGAAGACAAGCGTCAAGATTAGGGAGAGATTGTTAGGATTAATCTTGAGTACGTGATGTTAGTCTGAGTCAGATTAGATTAGGCCGGGTGTACTATACGGCTTGCAAGCCGTAAGTCAAGTAGGAGTCCGGTTTAGGACATGTATATGGTCTGTTTAGGACTTGTACATGTCCACGTGTTTAGATAGCAGTTCCTGTTCGTGTAGGATTAGGAGTTTTTGTTCAGAGTCGGCTTGCTAGTCAGCCAGGTCGTTGCATATATATATGCAGCAGGTCTTGAGGTTTTGTAACCGAGGGAAAAAGAAGAAAATAAAAGGAGAGGAAAAGTAAGGCACGACAGGTGCCTTTGGCAAAAGTTTTGTGCGCGTGTGTTCGTCGTACTTTGATGTGATCGATCCTGTGGGCAAAGTTTCCAACACACAAGACCCTCCCTGTGTTGTTGCTGCAATCGTGCCGATCTTCTGGGATTAGGAGGTGGGGAGAGCAGGGAGGCTGCTGATTTTTCAGGAAGCTGTGGCGATTTGACATGGATTACGTGGGGTGAGAAAGATCAAGCTCGACAAGAAGGCCAGTAGCAGACTCTTTGGTCAGTTCTCTACCGTCTCGAAAATGTTTTCTTTTCCTTACTTTGGAGAATGAAGAGGGTGACTTTGTTTCTCTTTTTGGTTGCAGTTGTGAATGTGAAGCTGTGGCGATTTGACATGGATTAGGTGCTCTCTCTCTCTCTCTCCCTCCCTCCCTCCCTCCCTCCCTCCCTCCCTCTCGTGCTTTTAGAATAATGAACAATCGGTAAGACTAATCGTATAGACTTATCTTCTCGTCAATCTGACTGTATTTTTCCAGTTTTGTGTTAACACGGTGAAAACATATGTTGTAAACTTGTGATGACATATTCTCTGGGCAAATTTTAGCCTTGTTATTCATAGTTTATGCTGGATGTGATTCGCCCTTATATTTGAGCTTGAAGTCTGAGTGTGTGCCGAATTAGGTTTCCCTTCGGTTGGTTTATGTCAGAGTTCACACTACAATACACACATTCCCTTTTGAGTCTTATGTGAGTTACTTTTGAACGGACAAATCTGACGTTACACCACTCGAACAAAACTAGAAGAAAATCCTCAATGGATTTATCACAATATTGCAAATATATAAATAAATGTATACACAATTTTATACAATAAATGTTATGAAAGATTGATGTATTTACCTCTCCGAAGATAGGTTGCATGTTCTAGAAGATGTGTTTTGTTGTAGTAGTACCTAAATGGTGAATTGCATGTTCTAGAAGATAGGCAATTGCATATTGCAATCAAGTATTTGGTTGTGACATCTTCGAACATTTCTTTAAAGGGAACAAAATACTCCATGTGTTTGTCTTTAATTAATGAATAATAACAATACATAAGTTTTCGTCAGATGATCGAATCTTAGCATAAATAATAAAGGCATTATAATGTTATTATCGTTTGCAATGAAGCGCACAATAAAGAGTTCAATGTTTCGATTTTTTTAACGAAATACATTGCAAGTCAAGTGGATTTTAATTATTATATTTTTGTTATTCGCTACCTTTTCAATCCATGTTAAATTTGACATGCAATCAATATAAATTTTACAAAGTCCGTGGCAACGCACGGGCAGTCTACTAGTCAAATGTAATTGCTACGTGCAATCGTGGCCTCTAATCAGATGTATTTAGTCCATCAGATCTCATTTAGTGGGGTAATCTGACGGCAGAATCAGTCTGGGTACACAAAGCGGGGGTGGCTATAGAAAAGAAAATGTTCGCTTGTTTAATAGTAGTATAGATTTGTTTTACGTCAGGCCACTTGTGCTCATTTAACTAACTCTACATATGTACGGAGTATATGCCAGCGGAGACTGGCTGCTGCTACGTTTGTTCATACTACCTCCGTCCGAAAATAAGAGTCTCAAACTTAGTACAACTTTACACTAGAGATAGTACAAAGTTAAGACACTTGTTTTAGGACGGAGGGAGTACTATGTAATGGACTTGTGACTCATTCCTGCAGGCCTGCACTATACCATACCATATCATATACTTCCTCCGTTCCTAAATATAAGTTTTTTAAAGATTGATACATATGAATGTATATAGACATGGTTTAAAATATAGATTCACTAATTTTGCTTTCTATGAAATTCGTAGTAAAATATCTAAAAAGACTTATATTTAGGAACGAAGAAAGTAAGAGCATCTCCAATAGCTTGTCTATATGGACGTCTATACTCGTTTCCACGACGTGAGCCCAAAACAGACGTCCAACAGCTTGTTTATATGGTCGTCCAAACATACACATCCTCTAAATCGACTTCGACAATGTCCACGCTTGGACAATGTGAAGGCGTCGTCCAAACTCAGCTGCAGCCATGATTTCCCCCTCTTTCCAGTGGCGGCCCACCTGTCATGATCCCTTATATAAACGTTCTGATGCAAAACTGGACGTGTATATAAAGGAATCTTTTTAGACCATTGTCTATATGAATATATAGACATCCAAATATACACATGCTATTGGAGATGCTCTAATACCGTACCAACTCGTAGGGAGCTTGCGTTGGCTCCTGTGGCTCCTGTGTAAGTTGACTCTGCCCCGGTGCAAGTTGAGCCTGCATGCCCCGATGCACAGGTCGCATGCGGGTCCTGTTCCTATTTTAATTTAATTAATTAATTCCAGCCACTTGGGCTGGGAATCATCTCACCTCATTACCAGCTTTGATACACCTACTCATATAGTTATGTAATTATTACAGACATGATCAGAATTGAAGGGTTGGGATTAAATCTATACTACTAATAAAAGAACAAACATTATCTTTGCTAAACGCACCCCATAAAACGTACACGGATCCATTTTCACCGTACGATTAGGTCCACAAAATTTAATCTAACTGCTAGCCTTAATCCAATCTATTCATTTGTGTGCACTTAGTAATTTACTTTGGCTGAACTTTACTCCACCGTAGAGTAGAAATTGGAACTCCACGCCCCTGCAATCACGCAAGGCATGAAAGGAAAATCGACTACAATCACGCAGGCCTGTTGACAGACACGAGCGGACGCCGCAGCCGCCATCCGGGCGATCTTCCGCCGATCTTCATCGCACGCGAGAGCGGGCCGCTGCTCCTCCACTGATGGATGCGAGCGTGGATCGCCGCCGCCGCTGCCTCCGGTATTCGCTGATGCGCCACAACGCCAACGTCTCACCAGAGATGACCCGGGCGACACGGGGGAGGAGGAGATGGCCCCTCCTTCCCTGTCACGCTTGCCGGCCCTACAGCTCCGCGCCACGCCCCGGTGCATCTTTGCCGCCTCCCCTACCTACCATGTTCCCTCAACGGCGAGATCTCTAGCGCCATGCCATAATTCCCGCTGACTCCTTCTGTTTACCCCGCCGCCACGTCTCCCCTCTCTCAAACCAAAGTGACGACGATGCTGAGGATGAAGACTCCTGGTTCGCGCGGCGAGAGCGAGTCCGGCGATCGACACCTCCAGAGCATCCATGCGCTCGGTGTACCTAACAAGATTGGATGGCAAAGAAGTGCGGGTGCCGCTGCGGGTGCCGCTACGGGTGCTCGAAGGAGCTGGATCAGCCGAAGGCTCCTGTGGTCGCTGCTGATTCAGCCACACCGAGGAAGAGCAGGCGATGGGGCGGCGACACCGCGCACGAGGGGTCTGCTGTTGTACACTCATCCGTCGTGCTGATGCAGGTACACACAAGCTATGCTGACTAGTAAAACGCCCGTGCGTTGCCACGGGCTTATGATTTCTTTCTTTCGATTACATCTACGAATACAATTCGTGTCAAATTTCACATGTAAAGTTTTTTCTGATTACGCATATAATGTATATCATATTTCGCAGTATAGAAAAGCTTGCCTGCAATAATTGAAAATAATTGAAATTCAATTCACCTGCGACGTAAATCGATGATTTAAACACTGAAAGAAATGTTGTCTTTAGCTTGATGCGCTTAAAATACTCTCGTACAAGGTCATGAATGTTGTCTTTAGCTTCATTTGCATGGTACTTTAGCAAGTACTATACAAACATATTTCTCAACTCATAACCATCGTGCGCAATCAATATATATATATATATATATATATATATATATATATATATATATATATATATATATATATATATATATATATATATATAGTTAGTATGCAGATTTAATCAAGTTAATGTATACCTGTAGATTGCTCGTGCACTTCTATAATCTAGTTTTTCGTTAATAAATCACTCAACATCTTCTTTCGGCACCATCTTTCTCCGCATCTCCAATCCATGTTCACCACCTCATTGTGACAGATCCGGCTCCCAATCCCCCTTTCACCTCCATCAACACACTTTGAATTTCAAACCGACATGGATGGCGGCACACTAATAGGCTTGGTGTTTAGTCATCGTAGTCTATTTCTATCTTGCCAGATGTGGCATGTAATTTTCATTTTGATTTTGAACTCTTTTGAGCTTTTGCTGGATATTGCACTTCATTGGAACCATTTATTTTAATAAAATGGCTGCATGCATCATCATGATACAAAGGCCGGGGGCGATCCTCCTTAAAAAAAACTTTGAATTTCAAACACGTAATGATTTGCTTGTGCTATATTTCACAGCAAAGTTCTCTCTATCTCTCCTCTCTTTCTCTCAATGCAATATGACAGTCTCACTTTCTCGTTGCATCCTCTCTCACACCTCACGTATTTGTCTCACGCTCCCCCACTCTATATACCAACCTCCACCTCTGTCCCTCCCTTCTCTCTGCCGTTCTCTCTCTCTCTCTCACACACACACACATACACACACACACACACACACACACACACACACACAGCAACTCACACACATACACCTCTCTCTCTCTCTCTCTCTCTCCCTTTACCTCTCCCATAACTCAAATCTTAATTTTGGCTCGGCTTAATTTTGCTCAGTGTTAATATTCAGTGATTACAGTATATCATAGAAGAGGTTACGTAGAGTTCACCCCATGTCAAATTTTCTACCTAATTGTAGTCGATTTTCTACATACAAATTCTTATAAAGTAATCAAACCATGTCAACATATTAGAAAGATTATCAAGATTTTGAATGTTGCAAACTTGATAATGTTACTGTTAAATACATAGTATTACAGCGAAAATGATTGTTTTAGAAGAAAAAAAGGCAAATTCGTTACTATGTGAACTGGAGAACTTTTGGGCATGCCTAAATTTATGTCCAGTATAGCCAACTCACCTAGAACTACTTGTGGGCAATCCATATTGTATGACCAAATGAAGCAAATCTTTCGATTCCTCTCCATGTTTACGATGTCAAGTACCTAAGCTCGTGTTCGATTAGCATGCAATAGTAGAATTAATGAATATTACGGCAAACCTCACTTGATGGAACCATTCAAGCTGCACGTCACTAATACCATGGGCTCACGCAGCCCTCTCGGTGGTGCCTGAACCATGTTGTGCAGTAGGTGGAGCGCACTATCAGCCACTGATTAAGGTTGTGCCCTGGTACTTCCAAACCTGGCAATAAATACAAGACATGAATGGATGAAAATCACTAAACCATGTGCTCACATGGCTGCAACCTAATTCTTTGACCAACCTAACACTGCGCCGCTCACTCTTGCCATTTCATCTCTTTCTTGCAGCCTCTAGGGATATTGTGATTCTCCTGGAAACCTCCTCGTCACTCTCTGAATCATCCTCTGCAATTGCACAACTGAAATCAGCATGGCCCAGCTAGCTAGGGTTAATACATATTAGATGCAATTGTTATGCCGTTGTCAGAAGAGTAAATAAAAACAGATTATCTTCATACCCATATTTATGAAAAATATTTAGTCAGCAAAAACATGTACTTTCCCACTTCATTACAAACCAACTCAGATGTGCGACTTCTAATTAATTAATGTAAAACTATGCAACTTTGCAAAGTTTAGAACCAGATGGACACTGTATATATAGAGGCTCAAATATACCTGTATCCTTTTTTTATTCCCCCTAGGTGCTGCCGGTAGAGTATGATGGTGTTAATCAAATGGACATTATTATCTTTAATTTGTTAACTAACAGAAAACCTTTGTTAATATGCACATCATGAGATGTGTCGCAAAATACCATAATGGTGGAATTAGTTTTGTAAGATTTTCTCATAACAATAATGTATCTTGTTGACATTATCAATAGGTGCGGGATAAGCTAGATGGCACCAGGTGCATCTGTCTAGCTAATTCATTTGTGAAGCAGAATATGTTGAGAAAAAAGGGGGGATGTATTTCATCTCTTGTGCTTAAAATAAAGAACCAGAGAAGCATATAATGAATATTTGGGACTACATTCCCCCTTTCTCCTCAGGTTAGTCCCAAATATTTTGCTTCTTGGGTTATCCATAAGAGGATTTATTTTGGTTGAGTCTGATTTCGACCCAATAATTAGGTGACGACACATTGCACGTGGAACTTAGTACCTCTTAAAATTATCTTGAAGGAAAAATCGACTCTGGTGAGTATATAAACTCGGCATATACTGCTCCCAAATGTAAAGGTTTTTTTTGTAACGAAGCGATATATTTTTTACAGCAACACAAGGAGGAATGATATTTTCTGACCTTCAAGCCATGCCTCATGGACAACAATATCTACGTTAGACAAGCACAAACTAAAAATCTAGAGCTAAGATGTATATGCAATAGCTAGTTTACACTCTTGCATACCAAAGCATATGATTTGATTACTTCGAAGTTCAAACATTATCTTGTCTAGTTCATCACACAGAAAAACATTACCTTGTCTAAGACCTGACTTCTGATAACGTGTAGGTCCAGACCTTTGCTTCATATACACTTTCTGAAGTAGGTTATCACATAGAACTTCAGTTCAATTAGAAAATCTTGATAATACCACAAGGAATAGGCAGGAACCATTAAAGAATATGTGATTGCATCCTAGCATGTGCTTCTCCAAATTAAATCATGTCACTCACCCGAAGAACTTCCAGATTGCAACCAATGCCACAATTTATGTCGTCTTCTGCTAAAAACTTTGTGCAAGCACTTGTCCTCCTCCAACTGATTACATCATCTAAACCAGATTAAATTTTATTAGTTTACCCATGCTAAATTATGTCTCAAAACATAGGTAAGAAATTTTCAAAGGTAAAGGAGTATAGAACATGTAGCAATCAACATGATGGTTCAGATGCCCAACAACAACATTGGTGGTTTTTACAAATAATGAATCAGGAAGTTAGGAGAATCATATGCATTGAGAAAAAAACGGTTACCTTTGGGGCTTGCATTTCTGGGGAGACACTCCCACCATAAAATTGCATTACCGGTGAACTGTGAGAATTAATTCGCTCGGCTTGGTCAAGAGCCCTATGGTCCATCCACATGATGATGTCCCTTCTTGAATTGCCATTCCAAGAAACCGAGACAGGGGATCCATCAGCACACACACACAACCTCTGTTATTAAGTTGGTAAAGCTCTACTCACCTCAAACACAAAATTCTCCATTCAAACCACAGAATGCACATGGCTAACATGGAGAATCAACAAAACCCCAATCTGCTACTATTAATTGCTGCCCAAGTGTAGAAACATAGTTACAAGGAGATTGTTGATGTGGTGGTTGATTCTTATGGTGTAGAACAACTTGGTCATGACCTTGTGGGAGGGGTAGTGGAAGTCGACGTAGGTGAAACTGCGGCCGCTGGTGCGCACGTACTCGACGCCGGCGACGCGGCGGATGGAGCTAAACACGAACTCCATGTCGGCCGTGGACACGCCCTCGATGTCATAATAGTGTACCTATGAGACTATCATGAAGGATAGATGAGGAAACTGACTTTGATTTACTGCCATAATTTATTAACAGTGGGCTCCAGATCGACAAACAAGGCCCTGGAAACGTGCTTCCTAAACGTGTTAAATGCATCGGACAAAAAGCAAAGACGCATGTTAGTATGAATTCTTGAGAAAATTGTTAGTAGGATATAAGCAAGCAGGTGCGCCATCAATTCATAAAAAGTATCCAGATGCCTACTAAAATTAAACCAGAACAACAAATCATCTAACAAAAATCCGTGAACATTACACCTTTTCATCATTTGCCAATGCAATTCTGAAAAAATAAATCATCAATAGATGATATAAAATAGTAACAGGTTGCTGCTTTTGGGCTGTAGTTAATATAGCTGATTGTTTTTTTAGGGGGCAAGTGCAAAACATACGTACCCCATACTGCAGATGACAAGAGACATCTTGTTCACTATTTTAGCTTTCGACGAGAGAGCCCCGCGTTCATGGAAGAACCGTTCTCGCAAGGAATGAAAAGCCTCAAGGCCCTCCAATGACGATGGATCCTAGTGCTAAATCCGTCTTCTAATCTGCTGAATGTGAAGCCTTAATCGCACAAATCTCGTGACTACTGGTGGAGGCGGCAGATCAGCCGGCCGTGCCGCCAGCGGCGGCCAAACTCTGTGTGAACTTGTTGGATCCCAGGGGATTG
Source organism: Elymus sibiricus (assembly GCA_039707655.1). Lineage (NCBI taxonomy): Eukaryota > Viridiplantae > Streptophyta > Magnoliopsida > Poales > Poaceae > Elymus > Elymus sibiricus. The sequence goes on from CM077663.1 coordinate 382,634,713, forward strand.
AGCGGTCATGATAGTACGCACCTATACGCGCAGTATGCGGAGTTCACCCTCCAAAACATGGCAGAACAGTCGGCCGAGCCGCCGCCGAGCTCTCCTTCCACGCTGTCGCAGATCGGTCAGCCGTCCCGCCATCGTTGGTTGAGATATCCAGCCCCGTAGCACCTAAACACCCTAGGTTGTATCCGGCAAGGGGGGCGGCTTCCCCATGTCCTTCGGACCATGGCTGTTGAGTTCCCCAACCACACGGCGCCGCGAGAATCGATGGGGAAGGTGGCGACCATCGTGGAAGGCGGGAGAGGTTGGAAGGGTGAGTGCAGCGAGCGGAGAGAGAAGCAGGGGGTGGAGCGGCAGGAGTTGGGGTTGGTCGAGGAGCTCTGGTGCGGCGGCGGCGCAAGGAACCCTAGTGCGAGAGGGCTATCGGAGAGAGGAGTGGCTTGCACGATGGGAGAGACGGTAGTGATTCGGGGGTTCAGCGAGGGAGAGGAGAAAACCGGTGGCAAGCACGTACAGGAGGGAAGAAAACCAGTGAAAAGGGCGTGGTGGGAGACACCGGTTTTTACAGGGATGGAAAAAAATCGGTGCGAGGTGAGGAGCGGGGTCGTACGAGAGATCGAGGGGGAGTCGCGAGCGAACGAAAGAACGAACGAACGACGACGATGTACGGACTGCTCCTTTGGGAGTAGAGATTCGTCTACTCTCAGTTCGCTTATCTGCCAATGGTGAGTCCTCCGGTGCATGCTTTCTCTTTTGATTGATACTTGGTATGAACTATGAAGCCGTACAAACTTTCTCCTTTGATTGATACTCGGACCAAATAGCTGCAGCAACGGAGATAAAATGGGGACATGTCAACCACTTCAATTTGTTGACATGGTATAAGATGGCTACGCACTGATTTGGAGCATTGTTTATTTCATGGTAACACCAAATTAGTTGATATATTTGATTATGTATGCTGTTAATGGCTGCGAAATTTACAACTTACTAATCCGAGGACCATTATTTTGTTGTTAAAATAAGAAAGGCGTCACAAATGGGGGTGAGATTGTAATCTGAAAGTTGTACATATACAGATTCTGCGGGCCGCGCTTTGTGAGACATCAAGGAGGTTTCGAGCCAATGAGTGGATTTCGACAAGATCATCAAGGGCAGCGGGCCTCTCCCCAATAAATAACCAATCTGCAGATATGTCTCCGACGACAATGCTCATTATTTTCTTCCAAGCTCTCTCCTTCAATATAGTTATTTTGCCTGTTTTTTTTTCTAAAGTAATTTTGCAGATGGAGAACAAAGATTTGCATGAGAAGGAAGCGGGTTTTGCAGTGCCCTCAATGCAACATTAGGCATTAACCTCTTCATCTGCTTGTAAACCCTGATTTCTTTTGGTGCAAATCCTATTTGTGTGCACTACTCCTTTTTTTATCATTGTGCTTGATCCAAGCTTAGATAATGAAAAAATGGCCATAGGCAAAAATGTGTGCTTTCATGACATATATCTGGTTGTCTATCTAACTTCAGCCTTTTAATGTTCTTTCAGGGGAGACCTGAGACTCACGTCCTAGGCAACTGCGGGCAGTTGACGCTCTTCAGTCATGCCACTCCACCAATTATCTGAGAGTAATCTGATATATTTCCTTCCTCTTAACTCTAGATGCTTACCAATGGTCGTTCGTATTCTGGAATCGTCTTGGTTCTGGTTTCAACGTAGCATACATATGTTTGAAGACAAAGGTAATTGCGTGTTACTAATTAATTCTTGTACTGTCAGAAGCAATGTTCTTTTTCCCTGAAATTGGCTTGCTTAATGTAATTTTCACTATAAATAGTATTTATCGCGGTACACTTCAAATGCAAATCAATCGGTTATTGATATCTAATTTCAGATTATTAGAATGATTTTAGGTAGTAGAGATATAGATGGCAAGCAGTAAAATTTAGATAGGTGGTATGTGGTGCATGTTAGTTCTTCAATAATTAAGGAATTTGTATATGCGTGGTTGAGAAAAAGTATGTTGCACTTAGCTTGCCTTTACTAGCGTCCTGTCAACAATGGTGTCTAATATGAGGATTCTAAAGGTATATATTAGACATGAGGATTCTAAAGATATATATTGGACATAATGTATAAATATTTAATTAATAATATTTTGGGGCTTTTATGGGGTTGTGACACTTCATCCAGTTAAATGGCAAGCACTCACCCATCATTCAATATGGTTTGTAATAAAGTGTGTATAAATGAAAAAATATGTAAATATTAGACAACTATTCTGATAATTATTTGACGGTAATAGTTTTCTTCCACCTTGACAATATGGTTGGTTATAAAGCGTGCCTAAATGAAAAACTATGTGAATATTACACAACTACTATGATATATTTGATGGTAATCGAAACGTGCGTTGCACGTGCAAGCTTACTAGTTTAAAATAAAACCAAATATCTAAGAACATCTATAGGGCATCCAAAAACCAAACACGCAGGCGACCGTTCCGATCACTGACCCATCAAAAAAAAATATAAATAGGAGTAGGTGTAGCAATAGGTCATGACCAGCCACTGACGGCCCGGTCACCATACCATACTCCCTCTATCCATATATACAAGGCCTAATGTGTTTATTGAGGCTAATTTTTAAAGCAATAATATATGATATGCAAGTTACATAAATCATACCATCAAATTCGTAGCTTCTAATGATATTTTTCATATTATACGTCTCATATACCATTAGCAAACATGGTCGTGCGTTGTAACGAGAGAAAAAAAATCAACTCTTAAAGACACACACACACACTTGCCGACATCAACAACTCCCTTAAAATATTTCATAATGCCACGCAACAAGCAACTTGATAAGTGTCCTCAAAGTGTTTATAATTCATTATATACACAACAGAAATATCCACCTAGTCGACAATATATGTTTACATATTTACTGTCTTTTCTCCTCTGTGATGCCCAACAAATATTGCATTAGGATAAAAATAGAAAGTACATTGTAGTATTCAATAATAGCATGTGCACAAGAGCATAAATTTTGTCTTTACTAATATATGTGTTTGTAGATACAAAAATCACTACTAGGAAAAGGGCTATAGATGATATGGCTACTAATGGCGCACCAGACATGTGGTGCGCCACTACTATATAGTAATGGCGCACCATGAGTTGGTGCGCCATTAGTGTGGTAGACACTAATGGCGCACCAGACCCACGGTGCGCCATTAGTGACAAATGTTTTTTTTTTCATTTTTCCAAAAATACTAATGGCGCACCAGGGAAGAGTGCGTCATTACTAGTTTAACTAGTAATGGCGCACGTCCAACACAGTGCGCCACTACTATTTTTTTTTTTTTTGCAAAACTACTAATGGCGCACCTCAAGCTGGTGCGCCATTAGTAACCAGGGTTACTAATGGCGCATATATGGGTGGTGCGCCATTAGTAACCTGGACCAGCTAGATATTTTGGACAGCCACACCTACACACTCACTTTCCCCACTTCATTCTCTTCACCTCCTCCTCCAAGATTGTGTCGGCTGCCTCCTCCTCCTCACCTCATTTGCACCATAGATTCATCAAAATTAGGTGGTTAAATTACCTTTTTTTGATAGGTAAGTAAGGAGAAAGCTATCTTTATGTTGTAGATCTACTTTTTTTCTCTCCCTCGCTCCAACAACGTGCACATGCACTTTTTATGGCCTTGCTAGATCTATGTATGTTTGTGGTGTTGCATATGTTTGTGGTGTTGCATATATGTTTGTGTTTGCAGGTACCGGTATTTGAAATGCGATAGTTGCCAATATTTTGCCGGAATGTTGATTCATTTCCGTTTCGGCGAGAATTTTGGCACTATGCATTCTTTTTGGTCCTATATATTTTTAGGGAAAGTCATGCCAAATTTTTTCTTGGTTCTAAAATATCGTTTTGCTCTACCCCGCAGGCGACCATGGTCCGCACGATGACCGAAGGCATCGTGAATAGGTTTTTGAGCTCCGCGAAGGCCGAGATGCTTCAAAAGAACGAGACGGAGATAAGATGTCCATGTCGAAGATGCAAGCTGAAGAGCCTTATTGCGGACCCGGATTCCGGGCAGGTGCGGGACCACCTGCTCTTGCGTGGTTTCATGGATGGCTATCGGTGGCAAGGTGATGAAGATGACTATGAAGTTGTCCATGGGGGCCGGGCAAGAAATGAGGAAGGGCAGCAAGACAACCACCGCGGCGAGGGCGGTCGAGAAGACGAAGAATCTCCAGGACATGATCACGACGGTGATGCTGTACACAGTCATCATGTAGAAGATGCCGGACATGATGATGAGGAAGATCAAGACGAAGGGCATGATCATGAAGATGAAGATGCCGGAGCAGACGACGATGGAGGCTGGGTGCAGGACCCTCATATTCAAGAGCTGCTTCTCAAGCAGACGGATAACGCAAGAGCTGCCGCCCGAGAGAAAGCCAAGCTGGATCAACTGGAGATAGACGCGGTTACTCCATTGTATGAAGGATGCAGGCCCGAGGATACCCGCCTGAAAGTAACGCTCATGGCTCTGGAGATGAAGGTAAAACACAAAATGACCGACGCATGCTTCGACGAGAACATGTCATTCTGGCACGAACGTCTTCCCAAGGGGAACAAGTGCCCGACCAGTTTCGAGGAGGCGAAGAAAATCGTGTGTCCTCTGGATTTACCGCACGTGAAATACCATGTGTGCATGAACAATTGCATCATTTATCGGGACGAGCACGCGGAGTCTACCATATGTCCGGTGTGCGGCATCACTCGATACAAGAAGAGGAAGAAAGCTCCTCGAAAAGTGGTGTGGTACTTTCCGATCACTCCTCGTCTGCAGCGGTATTTCGTGGATCCTAAGGTAGCAAAGCTCCTGCGTTGGCACACGGATAGGGAGGAGAAGAAGCGAGAAGATGACGGAAATGATCCGGAGATAAATAAAAAAGACAAGATGCTGAGTCACCCTAAGGATGCGAGCCAGTGGCAAGCGTTGAACTTCGAAGACCCAGAATTTGGGAACGATCCAAGGAACATCGTGCTGGGCGCGAGCACCGATGGAGTCAATCCGTTTGGCAGCCAGAGAAGCACCGATGGAGTCAAAGCCCAGTTGTGTTGTCGTGAGGAGAGGCAAAAGGAAGATCATCGGAATGGATGGAGTCGCCAATGAGCAAGACTTCGACAAGTACGGCGACCCGAAGATGGAACATGACGACGACGATGAAGTAGCAGCATACACCACAAGAAGAAGCAGGACCACCCTACCTAAAGGACGTCCGTTCCACAGAAGAACTCCATTTGCGAAAAAGAAGGGCAAGAAGATTGTGAACAGATAGCTAGCTAAGATCGATTGTATTTAAATCGTAGTCTTCATTTCTCGATTGTATTTCATGGGCACTTTTTGAACTCATGAATATTTTTAAATTTCATGGGCACTTTTTGAATTCATGAATATTTTTTCAAATTTGATGATATTTTTTCATATTCAATATGAAAAAATATTGAATATTCATGAGGACACTCGATCTCGATCCCCCTCCATCTCGATCGCTATCACCCTCCATCTCGATCTCGACCCCCCCCCCCCCCGCACCCTCCCCCGCCGCCGACGACCCACCGCACCCTCCCCCGCTCCACCGCCGCCGCCGACCCCCCGCACCCTCCCCGGCCCGCTCCACCGCCGCCAAGCACCCCCCGCACCCTCCCCCGCTCCACCGCCGCCGACGACCCACCGCACCCTCCCCCGCTCCACCGCCGCCGCCGAGCACCCCCATTTGATGATATTTTCAAATAACAAATTTGATGATATTTTTTCATATTAATAAAAAAATTATTACTGTTTTTATAAAAAATTATTACTGTTTTTATAAAAAAATATTAAAAAATAGCAACAAAAAATAATAATAAAAAAACATACTAATGGCGCAATGCTGCAACCGGTGCTATGCGGAGTCTGCATGACAGTGTTCTTTCTTTGGAGAAGCGGCGTCTCCGAGAGAATGACGTGGCATACCCGGTTTTCGTGGCCAAGGTGCCAGAGGGCAAGGGCTTTGTGGATAGCGCCATCGGGGGTACGATCGTCCTGCGGTTTGATGACATCTTCGCTATGTTTAACCTTCATCCGCTGCACTATACCTTCGTTCGGCTATTTTCGCTGAGTATGGAGATGCGGATCATTAGAGACAAGACCCCGGACATCGTGATAGTCGACCCCTTCTACATGCGTGCCAAGATCTTGGGCAACGCTGGGGACCGGCAAGTCGCGAGTTCTTACCTCGAAGGCGTCATTCTGGCAAACCAGATAAGGATAACTTCCTCGTGCCTTACTTTACCGAGTAAGTCGTCCCCTCAACCGCCCCGTAACATATGATTTCTTAGATTTCGATCGTTTTTTTAACATTCCGTGTTTTGTGCAGTGACACACATTGCACACTCATCCTCTTAAGCCCGAAATATTCCATGGCCACGTATTTTGACTCGGACCGTCAGTCGAAGAAAGACTACACAAATGTCAAGAAAGTTCTTGATGATGTTCTCCCCGGCTACGCCAAATCTGGAGGCACCTTCACCAGGCCAGTTCGTAAGTACGGCAAGCACGTGTTCGCCCACAATACGACGTTCCCCTGCGTCAAGCAGCCGCCTGGCGGTCAGAAGGATGCCTACTACGCCCTCCATCACATGCGGGCGATCGTACGGGACCATAATCACCTTCTGCTACCAAATAATCTCAAAGCTTGGGCCGCAAGCTTGTCGGCAATCCAGGACACGGACATCAGACAAGAATTCTTTCGCATCCAGTCGGAGTTTGCGGAAATCATCCATCAAGATGTCCTTCGTACCTCGGGGCAGTTCTACCTCAGAAATCAACCGTCCAACAGTGAGATAGACACAACGCTACAAATGCAGGCTGACAACGCCCGCGATTTCATGACCATCACGATAGACGGCGGCTTCATCCACGCTCCGGTCCCTTGAGTCGAGTCGAAAGTAGTGATGCTATGTCTAGTTTTGAAACATCGATTGGCTCATGTTGTAATTAAACTTTGATGAACTTGTATGTCTCTTTGGTTTGGACAGTCGTTCAACTTAGATGTAATCGATGCTATTAATGTCTTGCTTTTCTCTTCCGATCCTTTTGTTGCATACTTATATATTGCTTATGTATTGTCTGTGAATTGGTACTAACGTTTTGTTTGGCTAGTGCATAGAGATGCCGTCGTATGTCGTGTACAAGGGTAGGGTTCCCGGAGTCTACGACGACTGGGAGGAGTGTCGGACACAGGTTCACCGTTTCAGCGGTAACAGTTACAAAGGGTACACCACTAGGGCGGAGGCGGAATCTAGATACGCGCGCTATCTAGCGGGAGAGAGGAGGGAGCGTTGGAGGAACCGGATGAAGACCAGTTTCATCGCGATTATGCTCATCGTGATGACCGCAGCTCTCTTCTATGTGATGGTAGTTTAGATGATCGATATCGACTTGTAATGTGAAGACAAACTCGCTACTCGCGGTTTCGAGACTTGTAATGTTCTAACTTTGTTCGGTATTTTAAATTCGGAGACTAATATGATGAATTGTATTCGGACACTAATCTTCTATTGTATTCGATGAATCTGCTATTGCTGTGTGGTGCTAGCTATATTCTGTCAAATAATATATTTTGTAACCTGTGAAAATATCAGAAACAAAAAAAAAATCCCTAATATTCATACTAGTGGCGCACCACCACATAGTGCGCCATTAGTAAGCCAGAGCACACTAATGGCGCATCATCCACCAGTGCGCCATTAGTATGCCAAAGCACATGGGTAAATATGGCCCCTGGGAGGCATACTAATGGCGCACCGTGGGCTATACTAATGGCGCACTGCATGGTGCGCCATTAGTATACCAGATACTAATGGCGCACCAGTGATGCGCCATTAGTAAAAAATTCTAATGGCGTGGTGCTAGTGGCGCACCTGTAGTGTGCCATTAGTAGCGAAAACAGGTGCGCCACTACCAGCCCTTTTCCTAGTAGTGAATATATATGTGTTTGCAACTGTAATCCAATTCAAGACTTAATTTGATTGCAAACATATTAGATAGCTTCCCCAAAAACATATTAGATAGGTAATGACATATTTGAAATCTACACATTTTTCTGATGGATTTTATATATGACATGTTAGATTTGAAGTTGTGGTTTAAAAGATATGAATATGTTAAAAAGTATTTGATCTTCTTTTTTTTCAAAAAAAAAAAGAAAAGGGAAAAAGAGAGAAGGTGGGGATCGAACCCATAACCTCCCAGGGGATAGGCCGAGGCCCCTACAAATGGACTGCGTGGAAGGTAATGTTATATAAGAGCATCTACAGCCGGACCCCTCAAACGACCCCTCATACGCTCGCGGACGCGCTCGGTCAATGACCGAACAGGAGAGAGAAGGAAAAAAATGACCCAACCGGACCTCTCATATCGTCCCTATACGCCCGGGCTGTCCGCGAATCCTCATATTCATCTCAAATATGGGGACGATATGAGGGCTCGCGGACGCACCCGGGCGCGCCCGGTCAGTCCGCCACGTAGGACGCGGCCCTATCCCGGACCACCTTTTCTTTTTCTTTATTCATTCTTTTCTTTCTCTCTCTTCCTCTCCGTCAATCACGTGCATGACCTGGCATATGAGAAAGAAAATAAGGAACGTGACTGTGCGGACGGACAAATAGGGGACACGCCCGGTCACTAACCAGGCGCGTCCACGGACGTTTAGGGGGTCATATTTACTATGTCCGGCTGTAAAGGATCGCTTCCTGTTAAAGTATAGAGGTATCGGATGCAGCAACTTATAAGAAACCAATCGTTTTTTAATCGGTTTTCCCATTTATTGGTGGCATGGGGGTAAGTATTGACAACTCCACGGACTCCTCCCGTGCCATCTCCATCATCTTCCTGATCCATTTCTATGTTTTTTTACTTGGCATACTTAATTAACTGGTTCGTTTATCTACTTCTTGTTAACCTTGCCCAAACATCTGCCTCGTTGGTCCTTAATCAGATAAGAATTGATCAGCGGAACAGATTTGACTACGCATGCATACAGACAGGGATGAAGAAATGGTCTCCAAGACTGACAAAGAAACAACATGCGCGCACGACGACGGACGACACGCGTCCGTCCCTGCCAGGTAGGTCGATCGGACATCGCTGACAAGGTCAACGACCGACGGACATGTGCATACATCCTACTCCTTGCGTTACTACACTTGCATGCTAGTTGTACATGAGTCCAGCGCCAAAGAAAATGACTAGTGCACCTACAAGATTCAATTCTAAAATACTCGGTGCACACCTAGAAGATTCAGTTCAACTAAATTGAGTTAAACATTTTACAAGTCAAGAACAACAACATTCAGTAAAAAACTAAATTCGATTAAGTAGTTGCAAGTGAGCACCTACAAGATGTAGTTCAACTAAATTGAGTTAAGCTCTTTACAAGTCAGCAACAAGGTGGGCAGAACCGAGTTCGCACATGGCGGAGCCTCCCGATAAAAACGGATCGCCCCGCGTCGTTCTCACGGGCGACACGGGGGAGACCCAACTGCCGGCCACCGCAAGCCCCATCCCCCCATCCCCCTCGCCGTCGTCGAAGGAGGCGACAGGGCTAAGCCCGTGCCGCGGACGGCGACGGCGGGGCAAGCTCTCTCTCGCATCGCGGCGTTTTCCCCTCAAATTCAAGGCCGATGTGGCGGCCGACCATGGCGTTAGTGCTTGTCCATGGGTGGAGCTCAGACGGTGCGTAGCCTGCTCCTCCATGGCGCGGCGACGCGCCGTTGGCTACCGGCGAGGCGCTCTTCCCTGTGACGGGCGTCCTCGCGTTGAGGTGCACGTGCCTGTCGATCCCTCTGATCTGATCCGAGGTGACATGGAGGCGTGGGGGCTGCGGGCTCGGCCTGAACTAAGGGGGCGGTCCTAGGGTTCCTCAAGTGACAAGACGAAGATCTGCCTGACACCTGTCCTTCTTGATTCGGTCGGAGTGTCGGGTTTCGGAAGGCTCCGCTGGCGACCTCCCATGGGCGTGTTATGCCTGGAGATTGCTGGACCGGGTGGGATTCGGTCGTGCTCACTGGTTCTCCATTAAGGAGAGAGCGGTACGAAGCTCTGCTATATGTTGCCATCATGGGATATGTTTAGTTCCATGTTGAAGTCAGAGGCGGAGAATGTCATGGAAGCCGAGATCGGAGGACTAGTAATGGTGATTGGAGCCTTTGTGGCGACGAGGTTCTTGCTTGGAGTTTTGGATTTTGTAGCCGCGGTATGTAAGTGGGGGTGACAACACAGGTGTAGTTCAAACTCTTACCTCTCAGGGTGAAAATCTAAGGTCTGGCCTTAATTGGTTGTGCCTGACAATGGCCTTGTTGAAGGCATTGTTTTGAGAGCTGGGACTTCTTCAGGGCGAAAACCCAAAATCTACGATCGGGTGACGACGGCGCTTGTGCACTGTTTCCTTCTTCGATGTGTCGCTTTTGAAGAACTTGGACTTCACGTGTTGTTTTGGTGGTGGTTGTACTGCTGCTGCAAGGACTGTAACTCTGTAGCGGGGCTTTTCTTTTTTTAGCTTCTTCTTTCTTTCTTTTTTGGTTGTGTGCATCCGTAATGTCATTAGAGTATTGCGTTGTTGCAGAGGCTAGGTGTAGTTGGTATCTTCGCAATATTAATATATTCCCTTTATCGAAAACAAGTCAGCAACAACAACATTAAGTAAGAAAACTAAATTCAGCGAAGTAGTTTGCAAGTGAGCAACAAGAAGTTGCAGTATAACTAAACTGAGTTTAGCACTTTACAAGTCAGCAGCAACATCATTCAGTAAAATACAAGATTCAGTTAAGTACTTTACAAGTGAGCAACTAGAAGATTCGGTAAAACTATATTCAGTTAGGCACTTTGCAAGCGAGCAACTATAAGAGTCAGTAAAATACAATATTCAGTTAAGAACTTTGCAAGTCAGCGTAGAAATTGTAGGATAGCTGAATATTGTTTTCTGTGTTGTATTGATCTGATCCTCGTAGGAGTATATATAGAGTACAATATGAGAGAGAGACTTGGAGTAGAGGACAAGTCGTACATGGTTTAAACCAATCCTATCTCTAACTCCTAATCTCTAACTTAAACATAATTATACTTCTAACATCCCCCCTCAGTCATAGCGGGAGTGAAGCGGACGATTGCGACTGAATTTGAAGTCTTGCGCTTCTGTCGTCTCGCTCCACTGTGCCATCGTCAACTGCGTCTCTAATGGCTGACGGATCAGCACCTAGGGTGGTGACGGCGTCCCCTTCTGGCGCCTTCCCTATCTTCTCCTCTATTCCCTCCCGCAGTCACAGCGGGAGTGTCGTGGACGCAAGTGACGAAGCGGACGTTGTTGACTGGAGTTGTTGCCGAATAGTAGTTGTAGACGTAGCCATGTATATCAATGTCAAGGTAGCCGATCATGGTGATGTAGCTATGGTCGAGGTAGTCATGGTCGATGGTGTAGTCGTCGTGGATGATGAAGCCGCACAAAGCCAGAGGCGCAAAAAAATGCGCTATGTTGTAGATGACAGAGCTGCAGTCGTGGACGATACACCTTGCAGATGTCAAAGGGTGCCGTCGGCGATGAGTGCACCGGTTTTGCCAGGACCGGAGGAAACCATCGAGCACACATCGGTTTTGCCATAACCGTGTGCCATGTAAAGGTTGTTACTATAGTGATGCCGTGTCGATGTAGTCTTGCCGTCGTGGATGACGCAGTCGATGCCATCGTCGTGACGCGGTCATTGTCGTCGTTGAGGTTGCGTCTTGTAGAAAAATCTGTCAGAGGACGCTAGGTGTCCATCTTGTGGACGAGGTGGGGGCGATGATGATGGTGATGAAGACCACGTTGATGAAGACCAGGTTGATGAAGTCTCGACAACAGCGTATCGACGATAATGTGTTGCTTGAAGGCATCCCTGAAGGCGACCAAATGTCGATGTGTAGTGTCTGAGAAGTCGATGAAGAATTGCATCGCTTTCCATAGCGACTTGGCGTGTGGATGGTGCATGTTGAGACCGCTTCTCGTAGGCGTGCTCGACGAAGTATATTGGCTTGTAGCCTGGCGCAGTTTGTAGCCTGGCGTAGTCGTACAGCTTGAAGATGCGGCTTGTAGCCTGGCATAGTCATACAGCTTGAAGATGTGGCATGGGTCGGTGGAGATAGCTCGGTGCAGGATAGCTTGGTGCAGTGGTTCATGGACGTGGCTCGAAGATTGCGTGGGCGACGGTGCATGTTTGCCGGCTTGATGCAGATGTAGTGGGGCGACGTCAATGCAGGATTGCCAGGTGAGCCGTATGCTGAACCTTGAGGTAGTCTTGGCCACACGTACGTGTAGAACCCACCTTGGCCAGTACCTGCATACATGCATCCGAGCTAACATGCGAGTTAAATCCCTCCCGTGATTGGAACGCCCGGATTAGAGCCATCAAGATTGGTTCACCTAGATGGAGGTCTGCACGTGGCCGGTGAAGACCATCGCTCGTTGTAGTCCCGCGCGCTGGAGGTCGATGGAGTCTGCGTCGATGTACATGGCGCGCTGAACTACTTCCAGTGGATGCGCCGGAGGCCGGTCACTGGATGCGTCGGGAGGAGGTCCGATTGGAGTTGGAGGTACACTGGCTCATCACATTCGCACAACACTGAGTTTTCCCATCCCCCTCGCGTCGCTCCCGCGAGCGACCAAGGGGGCAACCCTAGCCGTCAACGCGGCAGTCCCCTCCGTCCCTCTCCTCCCCTCGTCACCACCAGTCCGCGCCGCCAGGCAAAGACCGGTAGGTGCTGGCGGCGGCGAGGCCTCTTCTCCTCCTCGCACGAGGGCTCGACGCGGGCGGGCGACCTCGAGCAGTGGCGCGGCATTGGTCCAGGGCGCGACGGCGCGCGGGCAGGCCCGGCGGCGGGGCGGCGGTGCCTTGACCTGCGCGTGGTGGGCTGGATGCGGCGGGAGGCGCGACCTGTGGAGGCGGCGGCCGGCGGGCGCTCGGCCCGGATCTGGCCCGTCGCGGTCCATGGGGCCTCCTGACGGATGCTTGTGCTGGCGGTGCGGCAGCTACGGCTTTGCGGCGGTGGCTGGCGGTGCGGCAGCGGTTGTTGCAGGCGTGTGCGAGGTTTGGTGGTGCACTGGTGTTCTCGGGCTTCTACAGGCGGTGCAGGGGCGTGGAGGTGCTCCCCTTCTTCTCGTGAAGAGCTGGCGGCGCGTTGGGCAGGCCTGGTGATGCACCTGCTGCTCACACGCCGATGGTGGCTTCGGATCTGGAGCTCGTGCTCGGGTGGACCGGATTTGGGCCCGGGGCGGGTCGGAGCTTTCGCTCTGGGTAGGTGGAGTAGACCTGGTCCGGGAGGTACTCGCGGGGGTTGAGGTTTCTCCTCTCGCGGGTGCGGTAAGCGCCGGTGGTTGTCGGGACTCCGCTGCACCGTCTTCCAGATTGGCGTCGTCGGTCACGACATGACGTCGTCTGAGCTTGCTCGATGGCGACCGTCGGTAGTCATGGGGCCGTGTCCCCCCCCCCCCCCCGGTCCACCCAGACTGGCTAGGGACGCGGGAACGGACGCCTCCTATAGTGCGGGTGTCGACCCAGGTTTCGTGACTGATGTCGGGCTAGGAGCGAAAGGAGGCCCCTCTTACTCTTTCTGTCGTGGTTGAGTCACTTAGATGGGGACGGCTGGTGGTTTCTCGGGCTTGGACGCCGGGGCGGCGGCTCCGGATGGCGGTCCACATTGTTGGCTCTCCGGCGGGCACCATGTTGGTGGTGGTTGATACGTCTCCGTCGTATCTATAATTTTGATTGTTTCATGCCATTATTATACAACTTTCACATATTTTTTGTAACATTTTATATGATTTATTGGACTAACCTATTGATCCAATGCTAGTTCCTGTTTGTTGCATGTTTTTTGTTTCGCAAAATATCCATATCAAACGAAGTCCAAACGCGATAAAAATTTACGAAGATTGTTTTTGGAATATTTGTGCATTTTGAGAAGTGGAATCAACGCAAACGGAGGCCCACAGCCCCCACGAGACACCAGGGCACGCCCCCAGGGCCCAGGCGCGCCCTGGTGGGTTGTGCCCAGCTCGTAAGTCAGTTGGATATCTTCTTCTGGCGCAAGGAAGCTAATTTTGGATAAAAATCCCCTCAAAATTTCAGCCCGATCTGAGTTACGGATCTCTGGGAATATAAGAAACGGTTTTCGGCCAGAAAACAGGAACGTGAAACAGAAGAGAACAGAGAGGGAGATCCAATCTAGGAGAGGCTCCTGCCCCTCCGCCCCCATGGCGGCCATGGACCAGAGGGGGAACTCTCCTCCCATCTAGGGGGAGGCCAAGGAGGAAGAAGAAGGACGGGGGCTCTCTCCCCCTCTCTCCCGGTGGCGCCGGAACACCGTCGGGGCAAGGATCGTGATGGCGATCTACATCAACAATCTTTCTACCGTCAACACCAACTTTCTCCCCCTCTATGCAGCGGTGTAACTCCCCTTTTTCCTACTGTAATGTCTACTTAAACATGGTGCTCAACTCCATATACTATTTCCCAATGATATATGGCTATCCTATGATGTTTGAGTAGATCCGCTTTGTCCTATGGGCTAATTGATGATCGTGGTTGGTATGATTGTATATTTTATTATGGTGCTGTCCTATAGTGCCCTCCGTCTCGCGCAAACGTGAGGGATCCTCGCTGTAGGGTGTTGCAATGTGTTCATGATTTGCCTATGGTGGGTGGCGTGAGTGACAGAATACACAGACCCGAGTAGGTGGGTTGTTGCATATGGGAGTAAAGAGGACTTGATACTTAATGCTATGGTTGGGTTTTACCTTAATGATCTTTGGTAGTTGTGGATGCTTGCTAGAGTTCCAATCATAAGTGCATATGATCCAAGTACGGAAAGTATGTTAGCTCATGCCTCTCCCTCATATAAAATTGCAAGAATGATTACCGGTCTAGTTATCAATTGCCTAGGGACAAATAACCTTCTTGTTTGACAAAAGCTTTCTACTAAACAACTAACTTTAATTATCTTGCTTTTTACTCGTAGTTTTATTCCCACTAAGTACTCCTAGTTTTATTTGTGCAAACTATCCTATCACCTACAAAGTAGTTTCATACTTTTTCTAGGTAAAGCAAACGTTAAAGTGTGCGCAGAGTTGTATCGGTAGTCGATAGAACTTGAGGGAATATTTGTTCTACCTTTAGCTCCTCGTTGGGTTCGACACTCTTACTTATCGAAAAAGGCTACAAACGATCCCCTACACTTGTGGGTTATCAAGACCTTTTTCTGGCGTCGTTGTCGGGGAGCAATAGCGTGGGGTGAATATTCTCGTGTGTGCTTGTTTGCTTTATCACTAAGTAATTTTTATTTTCTGTTATTAGTTTTTTTTATATCTTTAGTTATGGATATGGAACACGAAACACCAAAAAAAATAGTCGTACTTGCTACTCATGGGCATGGGGAACCTCCTAAAACCCTCGATGCTAGTTATGTGCAAAGTATTAAATACTATTTTGATAATCCTGAGAAGACCCCATTCAACTTTATAATGGGAGTAATGTTGGATCAACGTGAATACTTTAGAGATTATCATTGTTATGGGATCAAATTCATATGTTGCATTGGTATGCTCGGGAGCTATGCTTGAGATATGATATTACTTCTTGCTCTAGGATGAATGCTCCACACCTTCCCTTTTCATGCAAATTTAATGAGAATGAAACCTTAGCTTCTTATGCTAAAGGTATTTATGATTACTATGATGTGGAAGGAATAGAAGAATTTGTTGCTTTTAAAGGTGCTTATGAAGTTGCTTCTTTGATGGAAAAGTATGATGATGTTTCTTATGAATCTGAAAATCTTGCCGTACTTAAATATTGCTATGAGAATTATGATTGCAATGCTGATATTATTGAAAGAATGACCGCTGCCTTGGAAGATACAAATATTTTGCAGGAATCTATGGAAGAAGAAATTGCTGAAACTGTGAGCTCATTAGATGAAAAAGATGAGGAGGAGAGCGAAGAACAAAAGGAGGAAGAGCGGATTAGCTACCTGTGCCCACCTTCTAATGAGAGTAACTCTTCAAATCATACAATGTTTAATTTCCCTTCGCACATACCGAAGGATGAATGCCATGATGAATGCTATGATGACTGCTATGATAATTGCTATGATCCCTTGGATTCATTTGAAATATCCATTTTTGATGAACTTGATGCTTGCTATGCTTGTGGCCATGATGCCAATATGATTTATGCTTATCAAGATGAACTTGCTATAGTTCCTTATGTTAAGCATGAAATTGTTGCTATTGCACCCACACATGATAGTCCTATTATCTTTTTGAATTCTCCCAACTACACTATATTGGAGAAGTTTGCTCTTGTTAAGGATTATATTGATGGGTTGCATTTTACCACTACACATGATGATTTTGATGAATATAATATGCATGTGCTTGATGCTCCTACTTGCAATTATTATGAGAGAGGAACCAAATCTTCACCTCTTTATGTTTCCAATACTATAAAATTGCGAGAAACTACTTATGCTATGTATTGGCCTTTACTTAATGTGCATGAATTGTTCTTGTATGACATGCTGATGCATAGGAAGAGAGTTAGAGTTCGTTGTCACATGATATATATCACTTTGTGCTCACTACTAAATTACAAATCATTGTTAATTAAAATTGGCTTTGATATACCTTGGGATCCGGGTGGATCCATTACTTGAGCACTTTATGCCTAGCTTAATGGCTTTAAAGAAAGTGCTGCCAGGGAGACAACCCGGAAGTTTTAGAGAGTCATTTATTTCGGTTGTGTGCTTTTATAAAGTTTAAAAACAAAAAAAATATAGAGGGGAACCTAAAACTTTACAAAAGGAGAGGTGAAAGTGAGAAGAGATCATGAGCATCGTTGAAGTGGGGGCTAGCCTTGAACTTTTGTTCATGCCCATGGAAACTTTGTGAATCTTGAATCATGGAAACTTTTCCAACAAAAATAATTATCCCCTTGTACAAATCCATTGTATTATAAAAATAATGTGCCAAGATTTGCCTTTAGGATGTTTGAATTGCTTGTTTGATGTGTGCTGTGCAAAAACAGAAATTTTTGCCGTAGTGTTTGAATTTTCATATTTTACTGGAGCGTGAAAAAATTCTGAAATTTTTACATAGTACTGTTATGCAAATAATTTATCACATCCAAATTTTTCAGAATGTTTTGCGCTACAGAAGTATACGTGTCTACAAATCTTTACAGACTGTCCTGTTTTTCACAGATTGTTGTTATAGCTGCTTTGCGTGCTTATGTTTGAATTCTTGTTGAGCCCCATTGACTTGGGAGCCATAGAATTATGATAGCATATAGTGGGTAATGTTAGATTATAATTATGCAATAATGTTATGGCAAGACATGATTGGATTTGGTGTTATGTGTACTAACGGATCTCACGAATTTTCTGTTAAGTTTTGTGTGATTGAAGTTTTAAAGTTTTGGGTGTTATCACGATGAGAAGGAATAAGGAGCAGCAAGAGCCTAACCTTGGGGATGCCCAAGGCACCTCAAGATAATATTCTAGGAAGACTCAAGCGTCTAAGCTTGGGGATGCCCCGGGAAGGCATCCCCTCTTTTATTCCAAATCATCGGTATGTCACGTGGAGCTATATTTTTATTCATCACATGATATGCGTAAATCTTGGAGCGTCTTTTGTGTTTAGTTTTCACTTTTCTTTTATGCACCATGCTGGTATGATATAGTCCATGGTTGATTTATAGAATGCTCAATGCACTTCACTTATATCTTTTGAGTATGGCTTTATAGAATGCTTCATGTGCTTCACTTATATCATTTGAAGTTTGGATTGCCTGTTTCTCTTCACATAGAAAACCGTTATTCATAGAATGCTCTTTTGCTTCACTTATATTTATTAGAGCATGGTCTTTTGTAGAAAGAATTAAACTCTCTTGCTTCACTTATATCTATTTAGAGAGTCAACAGGAATTGGTCATTCACATGGTTAGTCATAAAATCCTACATAAAACTTAGGGATCACTGAATATGATATGTTTGATTCCTTGCAATAGTTTTGCGATATAAAGATGATAATATGTGGGAGGTACTAGTGGATGATCATGTTTAGTAAGATATTGGTGTTAAGGTTTGTGATTCCCGAAGCATGCACGTATAGTCTCCCGTTATGCTAGGAAGTTGGAGCACAATTTATTCTTGATTGTCTATCTTTGTGTGAAGGTCGGGGGCGCGCGATGGTTAACTCCTACCAACCTCCCCGCTAGGAGCATGCTTAGTAATACTTTACTTCGAGAGAGCTAATAAAACTTTTGCAATAAGTATATGAGTTCTTTATGACTAATGTGAGTCCATGGATTATACGCACTCTTACCTTTCTGCAATTTGCTAGCCTCTACGGTACCGTGCATTGCCCTTTCTCACCTCGAGAGTCGGTGCAAACTTCGTCGGTACATCCAAATCCCGTGATATGATACGCTCTATCACACATAAGCCTTATTATATCTTCCACAAAACAGCCACCATACCTACCTATTATGGCATTTCCATAGCCATTACGAGATATATTGCCATTCAACTTCCATCGCCTCTGTTTTGATGTCTTGAGCATTCATTGTCATATTGCATTACATGATCGTAAGATAGCTAGCATGATGTTTTCATGGCTTGTCCATTTTTTGATATCTTTGCTACGCTAGATCATTGCATTCATATAGGGTCATACTTTGTTCTACTATCGTTGTAGTATTGAGTTGTAAGTAAATAGAAGTGTGATGATCATCATTATTCATTATTAGAGCATGCCCCAGTGATGAAAGGATGATGGAAACTATGATTCCCCCACAAGTCGGGATGAGGCTCCGGACAAAGAAAAAAAGGAAAATAAAAAAATAGAAAAAAAAGAAAAAGAGAAGAAAAGAGAGAAAAAATGAAAGAAGAAGGAATAGGGGCATGCTAATTCCACACTTGTGCTTCAAAGTAGCACCATGCTTTTCATATAGAGAGTCTCCTATGTTGTCACTTTCATATACTAGTGGGA
The DNA here is from genome assembly GCA_039707655.1 of Elymus sibiricus. Taxonomy (NCBI): domain Eukaryota; kingdom Viridiplantae; phylum Streptophyta; class Magnoliopsida; order Poales; family Poaceae; genus Elymus; species Elymus sibiricus. Next base: position 382,653,842 of record CM077663.1, read on the forward strand.
ATTTTTCATATCACTACGGGAATCAGGAGATGACGGCAAAGTACGTCTTTGTCGTCTGTCCCGACAAAATGCTGACGGCAAAGTGCAGTACTGACGGCAAATCTCCTGTTTCCCATAGTGTATAGAGTTAGATGCATACCCAGTTACCCACTTAGTTTCATATTGAGCTTTCATACACTTATAGCTCTTAGTGCATCCGTTGCATGGCAATCCCTACTCCTCGCATTGACATCTATTGATGGGCATCTCCATAGCCCATTGATACGCTGAGTTGATGCGAGACTTTCTTCTCCACTTTTACCCCTTTGAAACCTACCACCATATTCTATTCCACCCATAGTGCTATATCCATGACTTGCGCTCATGTATTGCGTGAGAGTTGAAAATGCTGAAGCGCGTTAAAAAGTATGAACCAATTGCTTGGCTGACACTGGGGTAGTATATGATTTATACTTTGTGTTAAGAAGACACAGCATGACAAGGCTATAAGATTTTGTAGGGATAGAGTTCTTTAGCCTTGTTTTTTTGAAAGACATGATTGATTTTATGTCAAAACTAGACTATTGCTTTGAATCACTTGTGTCTTAATATTCATGCCATGATTAGATATATGATCAAGATTATGCTAGGTAGCATTCCACATCAAAAATTATCTTTTTTATCATTTACCTACTCGAGGACGAGCAGGAATTAATCTTGGGGATGCTGATACGTCTCCGTTGTATCTATAATTTTTGATTGTTTCATGCAATTATTATACAACTTTCACATATTTTTGACAACATTTTATATGATTTATTGGACTAACCTATTGATCCAGTGCCCAGTGCCAGTTCCTGTTTGTTGCTTGTTTTTTGTTTCGCAGAATATACATATAAAACGAAGTCCAAACGCGATAAAAATTTACGGAGATTTTTTTTGGAATATTTGTGAATTTTGAGAAGTGAAATCAACGCAAACGGAGGGCCACAGCCCCCACGAGACACCAGGGTGCGCCCCCAAGGCCCAGGCGCGCCCTGGTGGGTTGTGCCCAGCTCGTAAGTCGGTTGGATCTCTCCTTCGGGCACAAGGAAGCTAATCTTTGGATAAAACTCCCCTCAAAATTTCAGCCCTATCGGAGTTACGGATCTCCAGAAATATAAGAAACGGTTTTTGGCCAGAAAACAGGAACGTGAAACAGAAGAGAACAGAGAGGGAGATCCAATCTAGGAGGGGCTCCTGCCCCTCCACCGCCATGGCGGCCATGGACCAGTGGGGGAACTCTCCTCCCATCTAGGGGGTAGGCCAAGGAGGAAGAAGGAGGGGGGCTCTCTCCCCCTCTCTCCCGGTGGCGACGGAACGCCGCCGGGGCAAAGGATCGTGACGGCGATCTACATCAACAATCTTGCTACCGTCAACACCAACTTTCTCCCCCTCTATGCAACGGTGTAACTCCCCTTTTCCCCGCTGTAATCTCTAATTAAACATGGTGCTCAACTCCATATACTATTTCCCAATGATATATGGCTATCCTATGATGTTTGAGTAGACCCGCTTTGTCCTATGGGCAAATTGATGATCGTGGTTGGTATGATTGTATATTTTATTATGGTGCTTTCCTATGGTGCCCTCCGTCTCGCGCAAACGTGAGGGATCCTCGCTGTAGGGTGTTGCAATGTGTTCATGATTTGCCTATGGTGGGTGGCGTGAGTGACAGAATACACAGACCCGAGTAGGTGGGTTGTTGCATATGGGAGTAAAGAGGACTTGATACTTAATGCTACGGTTGGGTTTTACCTTAATGATCTTTGGTAGTTGCGGATGCTTGCTAGAGTTCCAATCATAAGTGCATATGATCCAAGTACAGAAAGTATGTTAGCTCATGCCTCTCCCTCATATAAAATTGCAAGAATGATTACCGGTGTAGTTATCAATTGCCTAGGGACAAATAACCTTCTTGTTTGACAAAAGCTTTCTACTAAACAACTAACTTTTATTATCTTGCTTTTTTACTTGTAGTTCTATTCCCGCTAAGTACTCCTAGTTTTATTCGTGCAAACTATCCTATCACCTACAAAGTAGTTTCATACTTGTTCTAGGTAAAGAAAACGTTAAAGTGTGCGTAGAGTTGTATCGGTGGTCGATAGAACTTGAGGGAATATTTGTTCTACCTTTAGCTCCTCGTTGGTTTTGACACTCTTACTTATCGAAAAAGGCTACAAACGATCCCCTACACTTGTGGGTTATCAGTGGTGGCTACTCTTTTTGGTCGTGTGGGCGTCGAGAGGGGTGGCGGTGGGTGGCTCGGGCGTGTTCTCTGTCTTCGGCAGTTGCGGCGCCCCGATCCGGACCTGGGGATCTGTTGTCGTCTCGCTTGTCCTGTAGACCTTGAGGTGGTACGTGGGAGCTACCGAGCGAAAGCTCTGTGCTTTGTCGCCGATGGCGGCAACGCTTGTGGGTGCCGCTATCTTCTTGAAGACGTCGTCGTGGTGTGATACGTCCATTTTGCATCATGATTTCCTACTGTTATTTATTATGTTTTGTCGAATAATAATGCTTTAAGGAGTGATTCTAATGCATTTTCTCTCATAATATGCAAGGTTTACACAAAGAGGGAGAATACCGGCAGCTGGAATTCTGGACGTGAAAAATGCACATCAGAGATACCTATTCTTCACAACTCCAATGAAGCTGAAATTTTATGGACATTATTTTTGGAATAAATAAAAAATACCAGAGTAAAAAACTACCGGAGGGGGCAAACCTGGCGGGCACAACCCACCAGGGCGCGCCAGGCCCCCCTGGGCGCACCCTGGTGAGTTGTGGCCTCCTCGGCCCACCTCCGGTGCCCATCTTCTGGTATATAGTCACATTTGACCTAGAAAAAAAATAAGAGGAGGACTTTCGGGACGAAGCACCGCCGCCTTGAGGCGGAACTTGGGCAGGAGCACTTTTGCCCTCCGGCGGAGCGATTCCGCCGGGGGAACTTTCCTCCCGGAGGGGGAAATCGAAGCCATCGTCATCACGGACGTGGCTTGAGACTGCGTCGGTATTTCCCCAAAGAGGAAGGGATGATGCAGCACAACGACGGTAAGTATTTCCCTCAGTTATGAAACCAAGGTTATCAAACCAGTAGGAGGATCACCACCACCCAATAAGCAGCACCTGCACACAAACAACAAATACTTGCAACCCGACGCAAAAGAGAGGTTGTCAATCTCTCTACGGTAAAAAGATAGATTAGGTAGTGAAAGATAGGAGAGATAGATCTCTCAAGAACACAAAATAAAAAGAGCAAACAAAATATGCAGCAATATGTTTTTGGGTTTTTGGTTTTGTAGATCTGAAAACAAAGATGCAAAAAGATAGATCTGAAAGCAATATGTTGGAAAAGTAGACCCGGGGGCCGTAGGGTTCACTAGTGGCTTCTCTCATGAGTATAGCGCACGGTGGGTGAACAAATTACTGTTGGGCAATTGATAGAAAATCGAATAGTCATGACGATATCCAAGGCGATGATCATTATATAGGCATCACATCCAAGATAGGTAGACCGACTCCTGCCTGCATCTACCTCTATTACTCCACACATCGACCGCTATCCAGCATGCATCTAGTTCATGGAAAGACGGAGTAATGCAATAAGAACGATGACATGATGTAGACAAGATCTATTCATGTAGGAATAGACCCCATCTTGTTATCCTTAATAGCAACGATACATGCGTGTCTTGTTGCCCCTTCTGTCACTGGGAAAGAACACCGCAAGATCGAACCCATCACAAAGACGAACCTCTTCCCATGGCAAGAAAAATCGATCTAGTCAGCCTAACTAAACCAAAGATTCGAAGAAGAAATATGAGGCTACAAGTAATCATGCATATAGGAGATCAGAGAAGACTCAAATAATATTCATGGATAGAAACTGATCATGAACTCAAAATTCATCGGATCCCAACAAACACACCGCAAAAGTTTACATCAAATAGATCTCCAAGAGACCATTGTATTGAGAATCATAAGAGAGAGAGAGGAAGCCATCTAGCTACTGCCTACGGACCCGTAGGTCTATGGTGGACTACTCACGCATCATCGGAGAGGCACCTATGAGGAAGATGAACCCCTCCGTGATGGTGTTTAGATTGGATCTCGAGGTTCTGGAACTTGCGGCAGCTGGAATTGTGTTTCGTCGACTCCCCTAGGGTTTTTGGAATATTTGGGAATTTATAGGCATCAGAGGCGGTGGAGAGGGGCCCCGAGGAGGGCACAACCCATCAGGGCGCCGGGGCCCCCCTGGCGCGCCCTGGTGGGTTGTGGTCTGCTCGGCCCACTCCCCCGGCACTTCTTTGGCCCACTGGGTGTCTTCTGGTCCAGAAAAAATCTCCAAAAAGTTTCGTCGCGATTGGACTCCGTTTGGTATTGATTTTATGCGAAGTAAAAAACAAGCAAAAACAACAAGTGGCACTTTGGCACTATGTCAATAGGCTAGTCCCAAAAAATGATATAAAGTTGTTATAAAATGATTGTTGAACATCCAAGAATGATAATATAACAGCATGGAACAAGCAAAAATTATAGATACGTTGGAGACGTATCAATCACCAACACCCCTCTCATCTTTGGGAGGCCAATCTTCATCAACATCTTCAACAGCACCATCTTCTCTCAAACCCTAGTTCATCTCTTGTTTTCAATCTTTGTACCGGAACCTCAGATTGGTACCTATGGGTGACTAGTACTGTTGATTACCTTGCGTAGTTGATTACTATATGGTTTATTTGGTGGAAGATTATATGTTCAGATCCATTATGCTATTCAATACCCCTCTGATCTTGAGCATGATTATTATTTGTGAGTAGTTACCTTTGTTCTTGAGGTCACGGGAGAAGTCATGTTGCAAGTAATCATGTGAATTTGATATGTGTTCGGTATTTTGATGATATGTATGTTGTGATTCCCTTAGTGGTGTCATGTGAACGTCGACTACATGACACTTCACCATTCATGGGCCTAAGGGAATGCATTGTGAAGTAGTTATTAGATGATGGGTTGCTAGAGTGACAGAAGCTTAAACCCTAGTTTATGCGCTACTTCGTAAGGGGCTGATTTGGATCCAAACGTTTAGTGCTATAGTTAGATTTTATCTTAATACTTTTCTCGTAGTTGCGGATGCTTGCGAGGGGGTTAATCATAAGTGGGAGGTTGTTCAAGTAAGAACAGCACCCAAGCACCGATCCACCCACATATCAAATTATCAAAGTAGCAAACACGAATCAAACCAACATGATAAAAGTGACTAGATGAAATTCCCGTGTACCCTCAAGAACACTTTGCCTATTACTAGAGATTGTTCTAGTCTGTCCTTTGCCACAAAAGGATTGGGCTACCTTGCTGCACCTTACTTACTGTTATCATTACTTGCTCGTTGCCAATTATCTTGCTATCAAACTATTTGTTATCTATAATTTCAGTGCTTGCAGAAATTACCTTGCTGAAAACCGCTTGTCATTTCCTTCCGCTCCTCGTTGGGTTCGACACTCTTACTTATCAAAAGGACTACGATTGATCCCCTATACTTGTGGGTCATCAAGACTCTTTTCTGGCGCCGTTGCCGGGGAGTGAAGCGCTCTTGGTAAGTGGAAATCGGTAAGGAAAAACTTATACTACGTGCTGAAATTTATTGCTACTTGCTACTATGGAAACCAATCCTTTGAGAGGTTTGTTCGGGGTATCTTCACCTCGACCGGAATCACAATTAGTTTCCCCCTCAACCTACTGCACCTACTGAAAATATTGGTTATGAAATTCCTTCGGGTATGGTAGAACAACTGCTTGCTAAACCTTATGCAGGAGATGGAACTGAACATCCTGATATGCACCTATTATATGTGAACAAAATTTGTGTATTATTTAAGCTTGCAGGTTTACCCGGAGATGAAGTTAAGAAGAAGGTTTTCCCTTTATATTTGAAGGGAAAAGCATTGACATGGTATACACTATGTGATGATCTTGGCTCGTGGAACTGGAATCATTTGCAATTGGAATTCCACCAAAAGTTTTATCCCATGCATCTAGTTCATCGTGATCGGAATTATATATATAATTTTTGGCCTCGTGAAGGAGAAAGCATCGCTCTAGCTTGGGGGAGGCTTAAGTCAATGTTATATTCATGCCCCAATCATGACATTCCGAGAGAAGTTATCATTCAGAATTTTTATGCTCGGCTTTCTCATAATGATCAATCCATGCTCGATACTTCTTGTGCCGGTTCTTATATGAAGAAGACTATTGAATTCAAGTGGGATCTCTTAGAAAGAATTAAACGCAACTCTGAAGATTGTGAACTCGACGAAGTTAATGAGTCAGGTATAAAGCTTGAGTTTGATTGTGTTAAATCTTTTATGAATACCGATACTTTTCACAAGTTTAGCACTAAATATGGACTTGACTCTGAGATAGTAGCCTCTTTCTGCGAAGCATTTGCTACTCACGTTGACCTCCCTAAGGAGAAGTGGTTTAAATATCATCCCCCTATTAAAGAAAAATTTAAGAACCGATCATAGCTAAAGAAGAAACCATCATTTACAATGTTGATCCAGTTGTGCCTACCGCTTATATTGAAAAACCACCTTTCCCTGTTAGGATAAAGGAACATGCTAAGGTATCAACTGTGGTTCGTAAGAGTAATATAAGAGCATCTAAGCCCCCTGAGCAAATTAAAGTAGAACCTAGTGTTGCTATGGTTAAAGATCTCTTGGTAGAAAATATTGATGGGCATGTTATCTACTTCTGTGATGAAACTGCTAGAATTGCTAAACCCGGTGAAAAAGATAAACATAGACCCATAGAAGGCATGCCTGTTGTCTCGGTCAAAATAGGAGAACATTGCTACCATGGTTTATGTGATTTAGGTGCTAGTGTGAGCGCTATCCCTTTTACTTTATACCAAGAAATTATGGATGAAATAGCACCCGCTGACATAGAAGACATTGACGTTACTATTAAACTTGCTAATAGAGACACTATCACACCACTTGGGATTGTTAGAGATGTTGAAGTCTTGTGTGGGAAAGTGAAATACACTACTGATTTTCTAGTCCTTGGTTCCCCACAAGACGAATTTTGTCCCATTATCTTTGGTAGACCTTTCTTGAGCACCGTCAATGCTAAGATAGATTGTGAAAAACAAACTGTCGGTGTCAATTTTGGTAGTGTGTCTCATGAGTTTATTTTTTCCAAGTTTAGTAAACAACCTCGTGATAAAGCGTTATCTAGTAAGGATGAAATAATTGGTCTTGCTTCTATTGCTGTGCCTCCCACCGATCCATTAGAACAATATTTGCTTGACCATGAAAATGATATGCACTTGCGTGAAAGAAACGAAATAGATCAAATTTTCTTTGAACAACAACCTCTCCTAAACCACAATTTGCCTATTGAAACTCGTGGAGGTCCTCCTCCACCTAAAGGTGATCCTGTGTTTGAATTAAAGCAATTGCCTGACACTTTGAAGTATGCTTATCTTGACGAGAAAAAGATATATCCTGTTATTATTGCTAACCTTTCAGAACATGAAGAAGAAAGATTATTAAAAGTTCTAAGGAAGCACCGGGCTGCTATTGGATATACTCTTGATGATCTTAAGGGCATTAGTCCCACTCTATGTCAGCACAAGATTAATATGGAACCTGATGCCAAACCCGTTGTTGATCACCAACGGCGACAGAATCCTAAGATGAAGGAAGTGGTAAGAACTGAAATATTAAAACTTCTGGAAGCAGGTATAATCTATCCCATTGCTGATAGTACATGGGTAAGTCCCGTTCATTGTGTCCCTAAGAAAGGAGGTATTACTGTTGTTCCCAATGATAAAAATGAACTCATTCCACAAAGAATTGTTACTGGCTATAGAATGGTAATTGATTTTAGGAAATTAAATAAAGTTACTAGAAAAGATCATTACCCTCTACCTTTCATTGATCAAATGCTAGAAAGATTATCTAAGCACACACACATTTGTTTCCTAGACGGATATTCTGGTTTCTCTCAAATACCTGTGTCACAATCCGATCAAGAGAAAACCACCTTTACTTGCCCTTTTGGAACCTGTGCTTATAGACGTATGCCTTTTGGTTTATGCAATGCACTTGCTACCTTTCAAAGATGTATGACTGCTATATTCTTTGATTTTTGTGAAAAGATTGTGGAGGTTTCCATGGATGATTTTTCCGTTTACAGAACTTCTTTTGATGATCACTTAAGCAACATTGATCGAGTTTTGCAGAGATGTGAACAAACTAATCTCGTCTTGAACTGGGAGAAGTGCCACTTTATGGTTAATGAAGGCGTTGTCTTGGGGCATAAAATATCTGAACGAGGTATTGAGGTGGATAAAGATAAAGTTGACGCAATTGAGAAAATGCCATGTCCTAAAGATATTAAAGGTATTCGAAGTTTCCTTGGTCATGCCTCTTACTAATCTTTTGCAAAAGGATATTCCTTTTGTTTTTGATGATGATTGTGTGGAAGCCTTTGAAACACTCAAGAAAGCCTTAAGCTCTGCACCTATCGTTCAACCACCTGATTGGAACTTGACTTTTGAAATTATGTGTCATGCAAGTGATTATGATGTTGGTGTTGTTCTAGGACAAAGAGTTGATAAGAAATTGAATGTTATCCATTATGCTAGTAAAACTCTAGACAGTGCCCAACGAAATTATGCTACTACTGAAAAAGAATTTTTAGCAGTTGTGTTTGCCTGTGATAAATTTAGATCCTATATTGTGGATTCCAAAGTTATTGTTCACACCGATCATGATGTTATAAATACCTTATGGAAAAGAAAGATGCTAAACCTAGACTCATTAGGTGGGTTCTCCAGCTTCAAGAATTTGACTTACACATCGTTGATAGGAAGGGAGCTGAGAACCCCGTAGCTGATAACTTGTCTAGGTTAGAAAATATTCTTGATGACCCACTACATATTGATGATAGTTTCCCTAACGAACAGTTAACTGCAATAAGTGTTTCACAAAACACCCCTTGGTATGCTGAATATGCTAATTACATTGTCGCTAAATATATACCACCTAGCTTCACATACCAACAAAAGAGAAAATTCTTCTATGACTTGAGACATTACTTTTGGGATGACCCACATCTTTATAAAGAAGGAGTAGATGGTATTATTAGACGTTGTGTACCTGAGCATGAACAAGAACAAATCCTACGGAAATGTCATTCCGAAGCTTATGGAGGACATCATGCGGGAGATAGAACTGCTGACAAGGTATTATAATCTGGTTTTTATTGGCCTACTCTCTTCAAGGATGCCCGTAAGTTTGTCTTGTCTTGTGATGAATGTCAAAGAATTGGTAATATCGGTAAGCATCAGGAAATGCCTATGAATTATTCACTTGTTGTCGAAACATTTGACGTTTGGGGTTTTGATCATATGGGGCCTTTTCCTTCCTCTAACGGGTACACTCATATTTTGGTTGCCGTTGATTATGTCACTAAGTGGATAGAAGTTATTCCAACTAGTAGTGCTGATCACCACACCTCCATTAAAATGCTTAAAGAGGTTATCTTCCCGAGGTTTGGAGTCCCTAGATATTTAATGACTGATGGTGGTTCACACTTTATTCATGGTGCTTTCCGTAAGATGCTTTCTAAATATGATGTTAACCATAGAATTGCATCACCCTATCATCCTCAATCTAGTGGTCAAGTTGAACTTAGCAATAGAGAAATAAAATTAATATTACAAAAAACTGTCAATAGGTCTCATAAGAACTGGTCTAAGAAATTAGATGATGCACTTTGGACCTATAGAACAGCTTATAAAAATCCTATGGGTATGTCCCCATACAAAATGGTGTATGGAAAAGCTTGTCATTTGCCTCTAGAATTAGAACATAAGGCATTTTGGGCAATTAAAGAACTCAACTATGATTTCAAACTTGCCGGTGAGAAGAGGCTATTTGATATTAGCTCACTAGATGAATGGAGAACCCAAGCCTATGAAAATGCCAAACTATTTAAAGAAAAAGTAAAAAGATGGCATGACAAAAGAATCCAAAAGTGGGAATTCAAAATAGGAGACTATGTTCTTTTGTTCAACTCTCATTTAAGATATTTTACAGGTAAGCTTCTCTCCAAATGGGAAGGACCTTATATTATCGAAGAGGTTTATCGTTCTGGAGCTATCAAGATTAATAACGCCGAAGGTACTAACCCGAAGGTGGTCAATGGACAAAGAATTAAGCATTACATCTCAGGTACGCCTATTAACGTTGAGAGCAATGTTATCCAAACCATGACACCGGAGGAACACATAAAAGAAACCTTCCGGAACACTCCAGAATTCTAAAAAATAGGAGGTACGTGATACGGTAAGTAAATGGACACCGAAAAATCCGCAAAAATATTTTTTCTTAGTTTTGGAATATTAGAAAATTTTGGAAATAAAGAAATAAACCGGAAGGTGATCGAGGTGAGAACGATACACCAGGGCGCGCCAGGCACCCCTGGGCGCGCCCTGGTGGGTTGTGCCCACCTCGGACACCTTCCCGACTCCGTTTTCCTTACATATGCTTGTTTGCCAAGAATAAAAATTCTCTATATATACCTCCGACTGTTTTGACAACTGCATCGCAGAAAAATCCTCTATTTTTGTTTCGTGCTGCATTCCTGTTAGATCTGTCAATTCAGGCATCATGTCTTCTCCCTCTTCTAATAACGTGGAAGAAGATGCCTGGCAAATGAAGATAGAGCTGAAGAGGGAGGAGCCAAAAGAAGCCAACAAGGAAGACAAGGGCAAGGATGCTATGGTGGATCAGCCCCCTCAAGGATAGCAATCCATGCCAACAAAGGAGATATCCTTCAACCTTATTACATTCATCTCACCCCTATTGAAATCGAAGCTTTTAGAGCTTTCGAAGCGGTTCGTGTCTAGAATAAATTTCTCATTCGTGAAAATATTTTTCTAGAGGAGCACATCAATAACCTTCGGAGAGTCATCCGCAAATTGGAGCACCTTTTGAAGTTGAAGTGTGACACCTTAACACCACCACCTTCTTCATCACCACCACCAAAGGGACTTGAGCACACGGGTATGGGCACTCCCCTTGGCTTGAGCCAAGCTTGGGGGAGGTGCCCCGGTATCGTATCACCACCACTTTTATTCACCTTTACCTATTTTAGTTCGATCTTTAGTTTCCCTTGCATTAGTTGAATAAAAGTTTAGCATGATCTATTTTCGTGTGTTAGTTTCGTGGCCTATCTATCTATTTAATCGAGTGAGAGTTATATAATAAAGTTTAGTTTGAGTTTTTGCCTCTCTACTTTCTTGTTGCAATCAAAATAAAGGAAAGAGAAATAAATGAAAAGAATCATATGCTAATCTTATGATGAGTAATGAGATCACACAAGGAAAAGTATAAGTAGTAAAATTTATTGGAGATTGACAAACATAGCATTGGTCAATGATGCAATTCATGAAAGAATTAATAAGGGAAGAGAAGATTCACATGCAAATACACTATCTTGGACATCTTTTATGATTGTGAGCCCCCATCAAATATTATATGTCAAAATTGTTGATGTTGGACAAGGAAGACAACGTAATGATTTATGTCTGTTCATATCCACATAGAAGTTATATTGTCATAGATCCTTCAACATGTGGTGCTTGCTCAATATCCTTGCTAGCCAAAAATTCCGCACTAAGTAGAGATACTACTTGTGCATCCAAAAACCCAAACCCAAATTCATTCTTTGCGTGTCCACCATACCTACCTATGGATCGAGAAAGATCCTTCAAGTAAGTTGTCATCGGTGCAATAAGGCAATAAAAATTGCTTCTAAAAGTGTTTTGATCAATTAGTGTAAGAGAAAATTGAGCGCTATACGAACTTATGATGGCAAAATAATAAAAGCGACGGACTGCATAATAAAGGTTGCTATCATAGGGGGCAATATAGCGTGACGTTCTTTTACATTAAGGGATTGGGCATACAAACCAATAAGCGCATGACAACCTCTGCTTCCCTCTGCGAAGGGATTATCTTTTACTTTTATGTATTTACTTTTATGCAAGAGTCAATGTATTCTCCCCTATTCCTTTTTACTTTTTCTTTTCGCAAGCATCATGTGGTGAGGAAATATCTAGGCACATATATCCAGTTGGATATGAGTGGGCATGAGTTATTATTGTTGACATCACCCTTGAGGTGAATACGTTGGGAGGCGAAACTATAAGCCCCCATCTTCCTATGTGTCCGGTTGAAACTTTTTGTTCATGGGTACGCCGTGAGTGTTAGCAATCATAGAAAACTAAATGATGGTTGAGTAGGTGGACTTGCCTGAAAATATGATGAATTGTAGTTGCAAAGTTGACTGAGAACATAGTTTGTTGGTTTTCAATAAGGTTTATGCTTCATACTTCTATGTTGTGATGAATTGTTACTTGTTCATGAGAAGTTATATGATAAAAATGTATTGAATAAGTTTTTATGATAGAGTTTGTTGCTGTTATAATAATAAGCATGATGCTTCTATGTCCGTATTTTGTTTTTATTGACACACCTCTCTCAAACCATGTGGACATGCTTTTCAATATCGGCTTTCGCTTGAGGACAAGCGAGGTCTAAGCTTGGGGGAGTTGATACGTCCATTTTGCATCATGATTTCCTACTGTTATTTATTATGTTTTGTCAAAAAATAATGCTTTAAGGAGTGATTCTAATGCCTTTTCTCTCATAATATGCAAGGTTTACATAAAGAGGGAGAATACCGGCAGCTGGAATTCTGGACCTGAAAAAAGCACATCAGAGATACCTATTCTTCACAACTCCAATGAAGCTGAAATTTTACCGAAGGTGGCAAACCTGGTGGGCACAACCCACCAGGGCGCGCCCAGGGTTGTGGCCTCCTCGGCCCACCACCGGTGCCCATCTTCTGGTATATAGTCACATTTTACCTGGAAAAAAAAGAAGAGGAGGACTTTCGGGACGAAGCGCCGCCGCCTCGAGGCGGAACTTGGGCAGGAGCACTTTTGCCCTCCGGCGGAGCGATTCCGCCGGGGGAACTTCCCTCCCGGAGGGGGAAATCGAAGCCATCGTCATCACCAACACCCCTCTCATCTTTGGGATGTCAATCTTCATCAACATCTTCAACAGCACCATCTTCTCTCAAACTCTAGTTCATCTCTTGTGTTCAATCTTTGTACCGGATCGGAACCTCGGATTGGTACCTGTGGGTGACTAGTAGTGTTGATTACCTTGCGTAGTTGCTTACTATATGGTTTATTTGGTGGAAGATTATATGTTCAGATCCATTATGCTATTCAATACCCCTCTGACCTTGAGCATGATTATTATTTGTGAGTAGTTACCTTTGTTCTTGAGGTCACGGGAGAAGTCATGTTGCAAGTAATCATGTGAATTTGATATGTGTTCGATATTTTGATGATATGTATGTTGTGATTCCCTTAGTGGTGTCATGTGAACGTCGACTACATGACACTTCACCATTCATGGGCCTAAGGGAATGCATTGTGGAGTACTTATTAGATGATGGGTTGCTAGAGTGACAGAAGCTTAAACCCTAGTTTATGCGCTACTTCGTAAGGGGCTGGTTTGGATCCAAACGTTTAATGCTATGGTTAGATTTTATCTTAATACTTTTCTCATAGTTGCGGATACTTGCGAGGGGGTTAATCATAAGTGGGAGGTTGTTCAAGTAAGAACAGTACCCAAGCACCGGTCCACCCACATATCATGGTGCTCCTCGTCGTGCCAGGGTTCCGGGTGAAAACCTGTGTCCTTTACGGACTCGACAACGGCGACGCTTAGCGCCGTTTTCTCTCTTGAGGGCATTGTCGTGGAACTTAGGTGTTTTAGTGTGTAGCGTGTCGATGTTCTCAGATCTCCTTTTTTCTCTTTCGGTTGCGTAGTTCCTGCGTGATCTGGTATTCTGGGATCGGTGTTGTACGAGGGCTGCCCCTCCATCTTGTATCGTTCAGTCGTGTACTTTGTTCGGATGTTGCTTTATCTATAAAGCGGGGCGGAAGCCTGTTTCGAGAGGTCCGATTGGATCTGATGAAGTTGGCTGCTGAGTTGTGGTTGGTTGGTTGGTGGTGGGGTAAAATGCACATATTTGACCTAAAGACGCAATAAATTCACAAAGTTAACCGTTTCCGAATTTTTTCCACTCGCGTAACCTTTTTGTGTGGTGCCCGACAGCAAGGCGGCACACTACACTGTGTGGCGCCTTTGCCTTAAGCGCCACACTACACTGTGTGACGCCTTTGCATTAGGCGCCACACAGTGTAGTGTGGGACGCCACACAGTGTAGTGTGACGCCTAAGGCAAAGGCGCCACACAAAAAGGTTACGCGAGTGAAAAAATTTCGAAAACGGTTCACTTTGTGAATTTATTGCGTCTTCAGGTCAAATTTGTTCATTTTGCCGGTGGATGATGCATGTTCCGTGCGGACGGAGTTGGTTGATGTATTGGTGGGCGCGCGCGGCTTATGCAGGAGCCCATGCGCCACCGCCTGTTGGAGCCGAGGGATAGAGGACGCACACCGGGCGGAGTGATTTGGCCGCCGTCTGGGATAAAGATTTCTACACTGATCTGCTAGGATTTTTCTCACTGGAATTTGGGTCTTCAGTGATTTATTTGGTGGATAAAAAAAACCTAATCTAATAGAATTTCGAAAATTGAATTGACCTAATCTATGAAACTGATCTAATCGATGAACCGATCTAATCTCCAATCAAATCGAATGTCGCGACCCCGGGGAGAGGCGATTAATCTACCCGGGGCGGCGCGCTGCGGAAGTGGTGTGGAGGCCTAGGATCGGCGTCGTGTTGTATTGATCTGAACCTCGTAGGGGTATATATAGAGTACAATATGAGATAGACTGGTAGTACAGGACCATTCGTACATGGTTTAAACCAATCATATCTCTAACTCCTAATATCTAACTTAAACATAATTATACTTCTAACAGCCAGCAACTACAAAACATTTCTTGACCATAAACTGATGAAACTTGCACTTCATGACCGGATCAGCCACTGAGGCACAGAAGGAAATATCAATAATGGTCTCAGAGTTTCCTACTTGGACAAGAAACATCAAAGTAGCTTGAAATCGGATTTGAGATGAGATGGAACTAAACAAATCCAAACCTTAATCCTAACCCAAACCCAAACGAGTGGAAAAATCTTTTTTCACGGATCCATGTCCATGCCGGTGTAACTCAAGTCCTCCTAGAATTACATTGTGTGCCGGCGGCCAGGGTGAGTGGCGTTGGCGACAAAAGGGGGGAGAGGTCGAGAGGGGCTCCAGAGCGGAGCGAGGGAGTGAGAGGTTCGAGAGAGTGAACTTGCCCTCTATTTCCCTTTAGGAAAACTGGTTCCTGCTGTGCCGGTTGGACGACCGTTAACGACCGTTAGGCACCGTGCCATACGCAACTTGAAAGGACGTGGATGTCGCCTAGAGGGGGGGTGAATACGCGCTTTAAAATAATTACGGTTTAGGCTTGAACAAATGCGGAATAAAACTAATGTTTAATATGTCAAGCACAAAACCAAAACAACTAGGCTCACCTATGTGCACCAACAACTTATGCTAAGCAAGATAAACAACTAAGTGATAGCAAGATATATAACAAGAAACAATATGGCTATCACAAAGTAAAGTGCACAAGTAAAGGGCTCGGGTAAGAGATAACCGAGGCACGTGGAGACGATGATGTATCCCGAACTTCACACCCTTGCGGATGCTAATCTCCATTCGGAGCGGTGTGGAGGCACAATGCCTTGAGGACCACCGTAATCTCCTCATGCCACCGTAATCTCCTCATGCCTTGAGGGCGGTCACCGAACCCGTACAAATGGCAACCCTTGGGGGCGGTCACCGGTACCCGTACACTTTGGCAATCCTTGGGGGCGGTCACCGGTACCCGTACAAATTGCTCGGGGCAATCTCCACAACCTAATTGGAGACCCCGACGCTTGCCCGGAGCTTTACACCACAATGATTGAGCTCCGAGGCACCACCAACCGTCTAGGGCGCCAAGGCACCAAGAGGAACAAGCTCTAGGGTGCTCAAACACCCAAGAGTAATAAGCTTCTCAAACTTCACTTCCACGTATCACCGTGGAGAACTCAAACCTATGCACCAAATGCAATGGCAAGGGCACACGGAGTGCCCAAGTCCTTCTCTCCCAAATCCCACCACAACAACTAATGCTATGGAGGAAATGAGAGGAAGAACGAAGAAGAACACGAAGAACTCCAAACCCTAGATGCAAGGGGTTCCCCTCACATAGAGGAGAAAGTGATTGGTGGAAATGTGGATCTAGATCTCCTCTCTCTTTTCCCTCAAGAACTAGCAAGAATCATTGGAGGGATTGAGAGTTAGCAAGCTCGAAGAAGGTCAACAATGGGGGAAGAACACGAGCTCAGGAGTTAGGGAGCAATGGGGAAGAAGACCCCCTTTTATAGGTGGGGGAAAATCCAACCGTTACCCCCACAGCCCGCACACAAGCGGTAGTACCGCTCAGGGGAGCGGTACTTCCGCTTATACCCGTCCTGGAACAACAGAGCGGTAGGACCGCTCTGGAGGGAGCGGTACTTCCTCTCAAATAATCCCAAGAAGCCAGAAGAAACACTTAGGAGGAAGTAGCCACGGAACCTCAGGGCGGCAGTACTGCTGGATCGGTACTACCTCTCTGGGGAGAGTGGTACTTCCGCCTGAAACGGTAGTACCGCTCTGGGGGAGCGGTACTTCCGCCGAAAATGGCCAGAGGCCCCCGTGGGCACCAGAAGGTAAATATAAGCGGTAGTAGCAGCGGTATTAAATAGCGGAAGTACCGCCGGAGCGGTACTACCGTGGTACCGAGCGGTACTACCGCTAGTTCACAGAAAAACTGCCCTGGTACTGAAACTGCCATAACTTTCGCATACGAGCACCGAATTGAGCAAACTCAAGCTTGTTAGATAGCACACGACAAGTACTATCCAAGAAGCGACAAAAACTCCAACATCGAAAACATCAAGATGATATAGAGATGTGAAACCTCTATGAATGAAGAACCGGCAAAAACTCCAACATCGAAAACATCATAGAAGATGCATATGTACTCCGTTTTCGATGAACTCGAGCTTGTCATGAAGATGGCCATAAGCTCTAAAACCCAAAAAGAGAAAAGCCAACCAAGAACCAAGAAAGATGATGATGCCAAGAATGCAATGGTTTGAGCTCTCAACGAACGATACGATCAAGCTACCCGCTTGAGAGCCCCCCTTGATAGTACGGCTATCGATCCTATAACCCGGTCTCCCAACTACCACCATGAGACCGGTAAAATAGAAAACCCTATCAAGGTCAAACCTTTGCCTTGCGCATAGTCCCCTTGAGCTAGATGATGACGATCTTGTCATTCTCAAGATGGACCACCTTTCTTGATTGCGCCGGCTCGATGAAGACTAGTAGATTGCTCCCCCATACTCCACTATGGGTGAGACACTCTTCGGCACATCTTCACAAGTCCATTGTCACCACAATGGACGGCAAGCTTCAAGCAAGATCTCTCCGTGATGATTCACTTGAACTTGCACACCACAACCTTGATGAAGATCACCACTTGATGTCATCTTCCATGGGTTGTATGGGATCTTCCTCTTGATGTAATCCCATGGAAATATACCTAACCCTACAAAGAACACTCACGTAGACCATGTGTTAGTACACAAAGCGTAATGGACTATGCTTACCATACCATGGGATCACTTGATCCCTCCCGGTATATCTTGTACGCTTTGTGTGTTGATCAACTTGGTTCACTCTTTGACTTAGTCTTGATCAACCTTGTGTCTTATCTTTTCTCTTCAATCAATGATGATGTCTTGAAGGTAAACATGAATGTTCACACAATCTTCTTCTTCAAGACATGCTTGCAATAATCTCAACTCTCTCATGACCAATCTTTGGATAAAACCTTTACATACCACCTTGGTCACCATATAAACTCCTTGAAACCAACACATGTACTTCAAGAAGTGTCTATGGACAAATCCTTCGAATATAACTCAAGGCAACCATTAGTCCATAGGGATTGTCAACAATTACCAAAACCACATATGGATAAATATGCTCTAACACAACTGCTTAGACACGTCAAACTCTGTTCACAGTGCTTGGTGTTTTTTGCCACTATCAAAAATTCGACGTGGTGAAAAGTGTGCCGATTTGTAAAATGGTGTTTTTTTGCTAAGCATGCCACAAACATGGTGGTTATGTGCTTTTTACTTTGCTAGATAACACCAACCTAGAATGTCTTTCTTCTAGCTAGCTCTTAGTGTTGGTTCATCGATTTTCTCGCAAGAAAGGAGAGTCAGTTCGTCATGTGTTGTTGGACGACGCAGCTAGCGGCGTGAGGAACTGGATACCGCGGGAGGTGTTAGACATACGACATGCAAATGAAAAACGAAGAACGAAATCAAACATATGGGGCACAATGATTTAACATGGAAAACATCTCCAGCTTGAAAGGGAAAAAACACAGGTGCCAGCCAGCAAATATTTACTATATCGGAAGAGGTTACAAAGGTTGGGGATTTACAAGTCAGCAACTTATCTCATGCGGCGACTTACAAATGATATATATAACGGCGGTGACCTATGTCAATACGGATCTGTACTATGGGGGGGCACCCCCCCCCCTCTCCCTACACCCTAGGTGTCCTTAACGGGGGTGGCCCGCTACGACCGAAGCCTCTTGGTGATAGCCTCAGCTCCACTCGTCAGAAGTTAGCCTTTAACTTTATATTTGAATTTGAATCACAACATAACACGGCGAACGGAGTGAGAGCATAATGCGGGGCACATGCAGAGAGCACGGTAAGGCGAGGTCGGCGCTCACCCTACCTTTATTTCTTGTGATTTTACTAGGTATATACGTATACAATATGTCTATCGCTAAAAATCCAGTCGATCCCTAAAAATCACGACGGCACGATTTAATGGGCCATGAAAGCGTGAATCATGTACACCTTATTGGACCATAACAACTAGCAGGTTGTGAACCAACATGTGGTTGGATGGTTAGAGGGACAGTGGTATCTCCATCCCACCAGGGTTCAAGGCCTGGTGCTCGCATTATTCCTGGATTTATTTCAA
This sequence comes from Elymus sibiricus, assembly GCA_039707655.1. Lineage (NCBI taxonomy): Eukaryota > Viridiplantae > Streptophyta > Magnoliopsida > Poales > Poaceae > Elymus > Elymus sibiricus. Next base: position 382,673,017 of record CM077663.1, read on the forward strand.
AATTTCCAACGATGCGCGTTTAGTGGGAGGAGACGTTCCCGTCGACGACGAGGCGCCTATATATGAGTGTTGCGTCTGTACTGTGTTAAAAATAGCAACTAGCGGGTTATTCCTAAAAAAACTAGCAGGTCAAGCCACGGACTTTGCTCCCAGAAAAAAAAAGGTCACTCTGGGTCACGCACAACCTCGTCCCTCCCTCGATCCAGTCGTTCTTCATGGTTGACACCAAGTTGAGGGGAGAAACGTGTCTCGATCCACATGTAAGGACTAAAAACCTTAATCTAACGGAATTCTTCTCCCCACCATTGGCCGCCGGATACATGGATAGGAAAGACGAATCCACGGGCTCCATGGGCCATACCAGGCTCCCGAATCTCGCTCGACACAAACCCTAGTGACGGCATTCGGGAGCGGCGGCCAACAAATGCCATTAAAGCTTCCTTATCGATATATTTTAGGTTGTTCTTCTATTTAAAATATGATGTATTTTATTATTCTATATAGGATCGTATTAAAATATTGGTGTGAACTATTGGTGTGTATGTTGGTTTTGCACTTTTTTTTGCTTCAAAGTTCGCCCCACCTTAAAAAAGTTTCGTCCTCCGCCACCAGTCCTGGGAACGTGCGGTACTCGGGCGCCATGGCCTGCTCGAAGTGCACCATCATCCCCGTCAGTTCCATGCTCCACCAAGATTCGCTCGATGCAGCTTGGCCGGCTGCCGGTGTTCATCGTCGATAGGGAGCCACTGAAGTTTGATCACAACGATTACATCCGTTACTACGTCACCCGATTTGCCGGTGGTCTACGTCATGTTAATCTCTACGTGACTTGTACTTTGATCTTTATGATATAAATGAGACACATATTATCATAAAAAAAAGGCATTCATGTATTCCCGAAAAGCACCGCAAAAAGTAGGACAGACGAAGTGGATAGTAGTGTCCTAGACACCCGATCTTTATGTGAGGCTCTCGTGTACGACAAAATTAACTTTTATTAATCACGTAGCCACATCAAGAAGATGGATAAACACAAAAGGAGTATAACGGCAGGCCACCGTATGTAAAATACACATGATTCAAACACGTAAGACACCACACAAAGTTGTAATAATTAGTCATAAGGTACTCCACGGTTTATGTTGGAAACTGCTTTCTGAAACACACATTCACCAATCACCATGCAATGAAAGACACGTACGTAAGCTACGAGATATCCGAAAGGATCCTGACCACGAATGACGAATTGAGTTACCACCTCGATCTGAATAAAGGCGTGCATCTCCGACTAGGGAAGGGTTAGGCCCCCGATACAGGGAAGGGTTACGCCCCCGATACAGGTCAGACGATGGATGCATGGTCAAACGGCTACAAGCGTCGGAAGGAAAACTACCGGGGATGGATTGTTACTACTTCGATATCTATGTTGAAATGTTTGTATTAGGTTGAGATGTTGTAGGCACTATATGTTTCTTAATTCCAGATAATAAACTTATGTGTGGGCAACCAAAAAGGTGTGCTATTTATGTATGGCATGAAAATATGAGGTATGTGTAAAACAAATACGAAATCCTCTTGCTACAAAACCTTTAGATATACTTTGAGCACTTATAAAATTATTATTTGAAAGCACTATCATCTGTGAATCGATAATATTTAGAATCAGTCACGAAGACCTATATAAATTATTAGCCTAATTTCTCGGTTGCATTTGGCCTTTGCAGGCCATTGATGCAATTACAATTTCAAGCAACGGTGAATAGCCATGAACTAAGGTAACGTTTTTGGACAACCCTAGCGGAGAACGCAGCTCGCATCTTCGTGTCCTCCAGGGATGAGAAATCTGTCGGAAAACTATTTTTGGCCCAAAGTGCCCCAAATGAATAGTTCCATTGGGCACAGCCATTGTTTTTGGCATCTGTATAAGCCGGTCTTATATACTTAATTTCTTTTTATATCGCAATGCCGACCTAGCTCAGTGGTAGAGCGCGTGGCTTTTAACCACGTGGCCGTGGGTTCGATCCCCACGGTCGGCGTTCCTTTGGTGTTCTTTTTTTTTTCGCAGAACAAAAGAATTAACACTAAATAATTTGATTGATGTCGGACCAAATGATTCCGCGTGTTTGGCAATCCTTGGCCAGACAACTGTGACACTGATCGCAGTTAGCAATTCAAATGTCATTTTTTTGCCTGCAAACGAAGCAACACGGAGCAGTAATTAGAATAATAGTACTGGTAGTTTCATTCCAGATGAACCAGAGAGGTAGTTAACCATGATAGAGCTAAGTTACGACATCTCCACTGTTAAAAACCTGCTCAGGGAACTGAATGAGAATATACAGCAAAGGGATCTCCAATTTTCTTTCTTTCTGATTCTACAAAGCAAAGGGAACTCCATTTTCTGGTTATATATTACTCCATCCGTCCTGAATTACATGACGCTCAAACGGATGTATTAGCCCTAAAAACGGAGGTAGTATGTAGTATTCACTGAAATAATAACAACCTGCTCAGGGAACTTTCTGCTAATCCTAACTAAACCTGCACAATCACGAAAGGTAGGACTCACACTCAATCCAAATGTAAATCCTATTGGGAATTGCCTCGGTTTCCAAGGGTTTAGGGACTTCGACCATAAGTTTTTACAAACATGACGCTTAATATAGAAATAGATATACGAAGCATGTTTACTAAAGACTTACATTTGAAATCAGAGGAGCTGCTCTTTAACAGCAAAGTATATTAGAGAGCGAATTGTGAATTTGTGATGGCCTATACATGATTTTCGAGTCTGTAAGAGTAAGAAGAAAAAACAGCCAATCACTTGGTCGTACTAGTATTGTTCTTGAACCTTTTTCAGTCATTGTACTTCTCTTAATCTAACTCCCCATCGATGAGCCTCACAGCACTCGGTCTTCCTCTCGTTGAGAGGACGGAAGAACCCTGGCCTATGCATGGAAAATTTATCCCATGCAAGAGTGTACTTCAGCCGAGAAGACTGCCAAAGTCATGAGACTTCTGAATAACCCCCCATCACCTCGATATGAACAGTGCTTATCAATTTACCAACAAAAAATAAAATGTTCCAAGCCCTGGGTGAGGAAATATAAAACTTCATGGATGCTGTGGCTTTAGAAAAGAGCAGTGCATTGTACTAGAAGTTACGACAAAAGCCCAGTCATTGTAGAGAACCTGCCACTGCATTGAGTTACAGAGAACCATCTTTGTGCACAGCAGCCAAACTGCATATGCAGGACCTAACTTCTGTGTTGACACTTGACAGCCAAGCGCTAGCCCAGCTGCAGAATTCTCAACAATATCAGCATTATGCGTTGATCACAAACAAAATGCATATGCAGGAGCTAAGTTCTTATTTGCAGGTATTATCCCTGTGATATACGGTATAGCCTATACCGGCAAATATGAGCATATGACAGATCATCTTGACCGCAAAAAAAATAAAAAATAAATAAATAAAATGACAGACCATCTTTGTGCACAGCAACCCTCGCCTGCTTCTAATCTGACTGTTTTTTAGTTTGATGACAACAACTAGCATAGACTACAACCTACTATCCACGACAAGTCGCGTAGAAATCTTCTATGCCAGTACTACAGCAAGCATGGGAATCCTAGCAAATTTGCAATTTCATAAATTATAAGCACCTTTGATGGAGTTTACCTTTGAAGCCCAGTACTCCATGAGATAGATGGTCAGATTGGAGCCTGAAGGCAGTATTAACAGCTTGATCTACATTACAAAGGTCCAAAACTCCAGTTTCACAAACTGTTATTCCAGGTTCTTTAATATCAGTTCTCGAATACTAACATTTTGGTACTACCCATGTTTTTCTTTAAGTTCTTTAACACCAATAAGGGTTTTTCAAGCAACATTCTTTCTTAGATTATTAGAAAAAATCTAAAGTTCATGTTCTTGATTGTTCACTTTACTCTATTCGGTTGTCAAATGCAAAACTTCCTAGTTTTATACCAAGGATAGTCAAAGATTTTTGCTAGGAATAATAAAACCACCCTAAGGTCTTCGATTAATACAATTTGATATACTTCAACCATGAAAATAAGGTCATCAGTTTTCGAAGATAATGCCTTTTTTTACTGAATTGATAGTAGTGATACAGTTAGAGATCTCAACAGACTTGCAAACATTCGAATTTACAATTTCATATGCTGACAAATGGTTTAGGCTTTTGTCAGCAAATTGGCCAGTTTAGCCAACATCAACTGATACTAAAACAGTACCAACCAATCCAGTAATTTACTTATGACACCTCTCTGCAGGCATACATAAACAGATATATGATTTTAGAGCATCTACAGCCGGACGCCTCAAACGACCCCTCATACGCCCGCGGACGCGCCCGGTCAGTGACCGGACAGGAGAGAGAAGGAAAAAGTGACCCAACCGGATCCCTCATATCATCCCTATACTCCCGGGCTGTCCGCGAACCCTCATATCCATCTCAAATATAGGGAGGATATGAGGGCTCGCGGACGCGCCCGGGCATGCCCGGTCAGTCCGCCACGTAGGACGCGACCCCATCCCGGACCACCTTTTCTTTTTCTTTATTCATTCTTTTCTTTCTCTCTCTTCCTCTCCACCAATCACGTGCAAGTGACCGGACATATGAGGAAGAAAATGAGGAGTGTGGCTGCGCGGACGGACAAATAGGGGACACGCCCGGTCACTGACCGGGCGCGTCCGCGGGTGTTTAGGGGGTCATATTTGCTATGTCCGGCTGTAAATGCTCTTAGAGCTTTTTTTTACTAAGCTTTATAACCTACTATTAGTACATCATGCTAATATACTACTCATGACATCATGCAAGTACATCATGTTAGAGCTTTAGAATCTAGCAATCATGTATTCAACGCAAATACAAGAAAGTCAGCTGTGGGGTATATGTGGATAATAACCAATAAGACGTTTACAAAACTGCAACCATCAACAACAGAAACAGCAAGTGGCAACCGCAATCATAAGCTTTTTTTGAAAAAAAAAAAACAGATACCAGAAAAGTAAGCTAAAAAATGGGGACAATTTTAATAAAGACAGGAAAACAAATAGTGCCCTGGGCCAAAAAGTATTGCAACCGTTGTGGTCAGATAAACATTTGCTGTTAGTTCAATAGGGAAATATCCAAAGCAAGTTTTAGTTTCTACTACTATTTTAGAGGTTGCTTTCCACCCAAAATCTTTCCAGCTTTTAAATGTAGACTAGAAGCATTAATCTGTCCATGGATGTTGACTGTTGAGTCACAAAAAATAAATGAGGCCAAACATGTTTGCCGATAACCTAAAACATCATGTTTCACTTAACATTTGACACCAATGACACAAAATATAATTGTAACTTGTTATATTTGTCGAGATCATGAAACTTGAGTCTGAATAAATATAGCAATCCTGGCATCTACATATTATTCAGCAAAACTCAGATTGTGTAAACCTACCAAGGTAGCATTACTGCCATTATCACCGTTTTATTCCACAAGCATGGCAAATCGTCCAGCAACATACATACTTGAAAACATGTCACCAGCACCAGTACAGGCACAGCACCAGCAATAAACATTGTACAAGTATAAACATGGAAAAAAAACAGGTGGAACGACAAGATAGCACCTTCGCAAACATCCTCACTTGTCACTGCCAACCACACCGAGCTCTGCATCAATGGCATTGCGTGCGGTTTCGAGGTCTTCATCTAGGAATATGTCCCAGTGCCCATCCCAACGGATGAAGAACTCTGTGTCTTCCAAGTACTTGACACGGTGCACGTCACCAGCAGGCGTGAACAGGAAGTCCCCGTCGACGAGGTCATAGCTCTCTTTCTTGGTCAAGTTCCAGACCTTCTTCTTGCCCTTGATCACCACCAGGTCGTGGCCGAAGGTGTGGTGGTGAGCCGGCTCCACACTTCCAGCTTTGAAGCGGACGTAGGCCGAAGTGGGGCTCTCGCGCACAATCCGCATCTCGCCGCCGGGCATGATGTCCACCGGCTCGAACTCCATCCCCTTTCTCAGGCAGCAGATGGCACAGGTGGAGTCAGGCGCAGGGGCTGCTGATCCCTCGGGGATGGAGGCCATCTCACCGGGGGCAACATCGAAGAATTTCTGAATGTCCTCCGGCCATGGGGCGTCGCCGGACGCGGGGCAGGGGGCGCGGAAGGGGGTGGCGAGCCAGGCGTCGGCGATGGCGGCGGCGGCCTCGGCCGGGGTGGACATGCCGGAGAGGGCGAGGACGTTGCAGGCGTTGATGGAGCGGGTGTTGACGGCATCAGCCGCGGAGCTGCAGTGGGTGGCGTACACGCCGGGGTACTTGTTGGCGAAAATGGTGACGCCGGCGCCGGTGCCGCAGACGACTACGCCGCGAGCCTCGTGGTCGGGGTCGGGGGGCGAGGAGGAGACGCTGCGGGCTACGGCCGCGGCGGAGGAGTAGTACTTGTCGACGCCGAGGTCGACGACGTCAGCGACGGAGGAGTGGGCGCGGAGATGCGCGACGACGGCGTTCTTGAGCGGCTCGCCGAAGCCATCGGCGGCCGCAAAAATCTTGAAGCGGTGGCTGCTGGCGGAGGCGGCCATCGTCGGTTGACTAGCGGGGCTCGATCTGAGATCTGGATGCGGAGCAGAAGAGCAGTGGCGAGCGGCGACAGTGAGCGAGGCAACCGGGCCGAAGTAGGCAAGAAATAGAGCAGGAGGAGGATGACGACGACCACAAGTGGACCCTTTTTTCTTCATTTTTTCTTGATGAGATGGACACGATTGAGAACTCGGTCGGCCCATCACTATGTGGATCAGGCTTTTTGGTAGCCCATCACTGACTGTCTGAGTGTGCTCGACGGTCTCAATGGAGCCCGGCCCTTTTCGTTGATTCTATTTCCTTCTCTTCCTCGTTCGTGCGTTTCTTTTTTGTTTTTGTTTTCTTTAATATTTTCTTATTATATTTTTTATTTTCCTGGTTTACTATTTTATTTATTTTTATTTTTCCTTTTTCAAATTTATTTCTATATTTTAAATGTTCATGAATAAAAAAAATCTTTGAAATTTCATAAGATGTTCACATTTTCGAAAAATGTTCGAAAATTCAAAAAATGTTTGCATTGTCCAAAATAAAATAAAAGGAAGGTGACATACAACTAAATGAAAAGAAGAGGATTAAGTATCATGATATGATATTGTATCATATTAAATGACGTGCTACTACTCTTCCCCAACTACAAGTATTTAGGTACAGAGGGAGTATTTGTTATGCATAGCAATAAATGAGATCATCTATAATACTATGCACTATGCGAAAATGCTAAATGGAGGCCGAGCTCCATGGAGCTCTTTATTTTGAAAATTTTAAAAATCACATTTTTAAGTTTAAAAAAATCTAAAAAAGTCATATGCGTTCATACAGATGTGTAATACATGTGTGTAAATTTTGAAAATGATATACATTACGGTGAGAGACACACGAAAAAGACAAAATCTTGTTTTTGAAATGACGAACAGTACATGTACTGTTCATTATAAAAAAATGCACGAATTTGTCTTTTTTGTGCAGCCCACACCATAATGTATTTTATCGTCAGACTTTACACACATGTAAAACACATCCATATGAACATGTATGATTTTTTTCAGAATTTTTCTAAGCTTGAAAATATGTTTTTTGAATTTTTCAAATAAAGAGCTTCATGGAGCTCGTCCTCCAAAACGCTGCACTCTGCACTATGAGGTTAGTATCATACACTAGTATCATATATACATGATACCAGTTTATGATACTTCCCACAGCGACCAGCCTAATACTATTGAAATATCTAATTTTCACTATACGTCCTATGCACATGGAGCTGTGATCTTGGTTACAAGCAAGGCATGTAACTACACAACTACAATAAATATGATTACTAATGTTTATCATAATATTTGTCTGTAATTAGTGTAGCCAGCAAGCCAATTAAATTAAGTGTTGACAACTTTAAATGTGTCAGATATGAACTTCTATCATGTATGTATGCATCCTTTTAGTTATCATTCTCTTAGGTTTTTAAAACATGAACCTTTAGACATAGACTAGTTTAATGCGACTAGTTTAATGCCCGTGCATTGTCATGGAACAATAAATCTGAGCGTCATTCGTCATCATTGTTGGTGTCCTAACCTTGCCACTTCTCTCGCCATCATCGGCAAACACACAATCAACTATTTGCTCCCTGTCGACGTTGGTTGAGGAGAAGGTCTAGAACCGTCCTCTCGTTGCCCTAACAAGCCCTCTGCTAAAATCGCACGGCCCATAAAATAGTCGACATACATACTTATCATCATGAGTAAGACAAAATGTATCTCCATGTTCTCAATCAAATCCTGTATAGCTTAAGGCATATTGGGCACCATGGAAAATATCCTAACAATTCCACCAAACAATAAATTTAGGCATAAAGATCATGAATTGTAGGCATATTTACAAAAATATTGTGTACTCCAGGAGGATGTGTTCAGCAAAAAAGAAGAATTTGTGTGTCGTATGTGGCTGATTACTACACTGTGATAAATATTGAATCACCCAACAAGAGTACATGGTGAACTATCGAAAGTGTCGGGACCCCAATCCTAAGCCATAAGAATCTAGCATGTAACACTTCACATTACTTTGCGGCCTCACGCACGGTTATATCCACGGCTGCCACCTTACCTGGGTCGGGACCGTTTGCGCCTTTTGGCTCACGAATGTGAATATGTCGCTAGCATTCAAATGTCCAAGAACCCGGGTCGACATGACTAGTTGTAGAACCCAAGTGGCACTTCCGTACAGGGACATGCATACGTAACCCATCAATGCAGGTGTCGGTCATCAGCGTGTGTAGACGAGTCATAGCAAGCTACATGGACTCCATTATGCCGTGGGACATAATGTCATCAACTGTGCGTAGACGAGTCATAGCAGGCTACATGGACTCCATTACACTGCGAGACATTTCCCCGAAGGGACAGACACAGTAGCAAGAAGGATACACGCCGGTCAATCAATGTGTTCGGAGCAGTAGCAAGCTACCAAGGCTCGTTGGAAGCACAAAGAGGCATTTCCTTGTAAAGAGTACTACTAGAGGCACACAACTAGGTGTCGAATCCCATACATACCGTTGCACGTCACACGTACGCACGACATGCCCGATATGCATAGATACAACTATGGCATCACAACATAACCATACAACAACACAACATTTATTTAGAAGGCTCATAAGAGCCAACATAGAGTGATATTACAAGCAGGGGTCACATGACCCAACACACAAGTCATACAAGCAACAAGCGGAAGCATAACATGTCTGGGTACAGACATCTAGAAAAGAAGAAGGCTGAGGAAGCCTGTCTATCTACAAGACCCTCCATAGGGACCAGACCTCTGTCTGGGATTCCCAAGCTACTTGGTCGGCATCGATCTTATCGTAGAAACCACTAGCGAGACTGGTGTCTCCTCTGCAAAAACATAATTAAAGCAACGGTGAGTACGGAGGTACTCAGCAAGACTTACATAAGAACTAACTACATATGCATCGGTATCAACAAGGGGGTTGTGGGGTTCATTGCAGCAAGCCAGCTTTGACTCTTGGCTATCCTGTACTATAACTACCAGTACTTTAAATAAGTTTGTGAAACGTACACGAGTCCACTAACACCACAACAATACACCACCATGGATCCGCTCCCGTCTTCCTACGAGAGTGCCATCCACGGTACTCACACTTGTCTTGAAGCTTTTATGAGTAACCATTACAGTTGTCTATGAACCATATAAGTCTTCAAGTAGTCCATATCCGCGGACGCGGCTATTCGAATAGATGATTACCCTGCAGGGGTGTACTTCGTCACACATGCTCCCGCCACTTATCACTACATGCACGTAAAAAGGCACCTCGGCAACCTTCAAGCGGAAGCCTAGCGAGGGAGTCGACCATGACTTGACTAACCACACAAGACTCTAGTCCAGGTTTATCGCCTATTTGAGACTGAACCCGCAAGGAAGTCCGGCCGAAGTTTCCTCTACGACCCCAAACGATGTGTGCAGGGTTCCCAAGCCCACCTCGACGGATGGAACTACGCTTGGTACACCGGGCCACGGTGCCTAGTCTGTCCCAAGCCCACTTGTACGGGGTGCCACTCTGTAAACTACTAGCATGACCTACAAACACCAGAAACTAGTTGCAACTCCTGGACAGAGGTCAAGGCGGTTAATAAGTCGAGAGAGTCAATTAAGGATCCCAATGTGCGGAAGTAGATAGTCTTGGATAACATACACATGACTCAGTTCTTAAGGACGGTCTCAATGAGACAACCCGCCATGTACTCCTACATGGCCTCTCATCGCTACGTTTACCAAATCAGGTTCAACACTTAACTCTCATCATCAGAACACATTCAGTTCACTCCGGTTCATCACCCAGATGAATCAGACCTGACACAACTCTAAGCATAGCAAGCAAAGCAGGGTGATGGCACAACATGGCTCAAGCATCTACCAGGTATGCTAGGTTGCTTGGTTCAGCTATTTACTGTGACAATGACAGGTCATGCAGAGGAATGGGTTCAACTACCGGAACAAGTAAAAGTTGAAACGTTTTGTCCTAATGTAATAAGTGAGAGCAAGAGCGAGAGAGTGGGATTGTATCGAAAATGTTCAAGGGGGTTGCTTGCCTGATGAAACGTCGACACGTTACTGCTCCTCAGATGGATACTCGACTGTACCCTCCGGAACAGTGCCTAGCACGGAGATCAACCATCGAAGGGGAACAAATCAATACACATCAAATGCAACAGTATGATGCATGAATATGACATGGCAATATGATGTGGTTTGGCCTAATGCATATAGCAACATAATTAAATGAAGTAGGTTTGAACCCAAGGTTCAAATTCAACTCCATATGTGAAGTTTAATATTGTATTTGAACAAAAATGTCCAACTTCTCATATCCAGGTTGCTCTATCATGCATGAAAATGGTACAGATGGATTCATTGGATTTTTCTGATCAATTTTCATATATAAATTATTTTCATCTGACTTACATATTAATTTATATGAATTTTCTAAGTTTTAAACATTTTCTGGAATTATTTAAAACCCAGAAATGCATTTATGACATCATCCATGCGTCAGGCTTGCGTCAGCTGGTCAACTGACCGCTCTGGGTCAAACCTGACCAGTGGGACCCACTGGTTAGTGACCCAGTGGCTAAGCAGGGTCAAACCCCGCGCTGACTGGGGGTTTGACTACCTGCGGGACCCGCTGTCAGCTTCTGTTGGGTTAATTAACAGGGGAATTAGCACTAATGACATGGCCACGTCAGCCCCGCCAGAGTTTGGCAGGCGGCGACCAACCCGACGGTGGTTTTCCGCCGGAGTTGCTCCTCCGGTCACCATTTGGCGCGCGGGACGGCGCGTATGGAAGCGGGGAGCAAGCCGCTTCCATCCCAGCTGTTAGGACGTCGCGGGGTGGCCCATAGCATCGCCGGCGACGACGGCTACGGCGGCCGGAGCTCGGGTCAGAGAGCGCACGACGCTAGGGGCTGCGGACGGGGGAGCTAGGGGCGGCAACGGGCTCCTGCGAGCGCCCTGAGCACGATGGTGTGCTCGGCGGCAAGCCTCGGAGGCTCTAGCCACGGTGGCGCCATGGCCGGCGGCAAGAGGCTCACGAGTCCGGCGGCTAGCGGGGGTTAGAGGAGGGGATCGACGACGGGGCTAGGGGAAGGAGAACCGGGGCCTCACCGCGGAGCTGCTGGCGCCGGTGGCGAGGTCGGGGACGAGCTGTGGCTGGCGAATCGACGGCGGGGAGGTCCGGTGGCCGACGGCGATAGAGAGGATGATGGCGTCGCTTCGGCGGCTCCCGGCTTGCGCAGCTCGTCGAGGGGTAAGGAAGGGGACCCTGCGCTTCTTGTGGGCACGACGGAGAGGCTCGGGGCTCTCGGTGGACGCGCGGACGGCGAGCGGCGGCGACGGTGGCGCTCGGGCGCGAAGAACCGAGCGAGAGGGAGGAGGAGATGAGGATGGAGGAGAAGGAAAGAGGGGCACGGGGGCAAGGGCATCGCACTGGCGCTCCTAGCTGCCTCCGGCCTCAGCGGCAAGCAGGAGGTGGCCGCGCGCGTGCGGGCGCACCGTGGGCACGTGCCCTCCTGCCTACTGGCAGGAGGTTGATGACGATGGAGCTGGGCTGGGCCAGCTGGGCTGCTGGGCCGGGCCCCTCCTGGGCCTCAGGTACGTTTCTCCTTTCTCTTTTTTTCATTTCCTATTTTGTTTTCTAGAATTTGCAGTAGGTTTTTGATTTAGTAAAATACTAAATCAAGTTTGTTGCTTCTGAAAATTAACATGTGGTTATATATAAGAATTCTAGAGCCACATGAAAAGTTCCAGAATTATTGAAGCTAATAAAAGTATTTATGGAATTTTATAGCTCCAATTCAACAGTTATGATTTAAATTCAACAAACACAAATGGCCTGGAAAAATATAATTCACCACTGGTTGATGTTTACACATTTTTCCAGAGACGAGGAACATTTTTGAGGAGCCATTATGGTTCATTGAAAAATCATTTTAGGTGAACCTATTTGAATTCAAATAGTGCTAGGGCTTTTGATCATCCCCATTTGTTGTTTAAAGAAATTTAAACATGATGCAATCACAAACATGGATCTTAGTGCAAGCTAATACTAGGGATGTGACAGAAAGCTTGACATATTTGCCCATAGAATTCTCACCACATCCAAAAAGTCAAACATGGTCCTCAAGAAACAAAAAAATTCTCAACAATCAAAGAGCATACCATGTCTCTGACACATGTATGTCGATACATTTGCTTAGTGGCTATAGAATAACACATGACTATAGAAACATTTATCATAGTGTGATTTCGTATTTCACCCGCCTAGCCATGTTTCTCTATGTCACATCTACTTCCCCATTCCGGCCTCCTTAAGAAATTGAATCCTTAGAACCAAAATATATCAAACTCATAGTATATATCTTCCAACAAGCGTCTGACTTATTTTTCACGGGTGTGCCATTCCTTCTCCATCCGATTTCTCAATTTCTTCTCCATCTATCATGCAAAACATCAATCATCATGAGAGAAATCAACCACAAAACTGGCCCACTATAAATTACCAACCAGGGGACCCAAGCATTAAAGTAACAGCAATAGTTAGCATTTGATGATTTATATGGGTAGAAGAGTATAATAAAACATGAAGAGAAAAAAACATGCTATATTTAATTGACTGTTTGTAATTTTCTACAATTAGCACCATCCAAAGGGTGTAGCTAACAAGTCAAAATTATCTCTACTATATAGTAATGCAATGGATGTCTTTGCCTTCCTGCTTCTGAATAGTATTGTTTCAAGAGAAGTTTCTCTCTAAAATCCATCAACATAGCCAGACTGATAAGCAAGCATCAAGCAAGCTGGGCCAATCAAAATCATACAAAAGCTTGGTCATTCAAAATTTGACCCTACCAACAACAAGGAAAGTAACTGATCCATCGTCTCTTGTTATGACCTAATTTTCCTAGGAAATGATGTTGCAATAGGTTGTTCCTTGAATATTCTCAATGCTAAAAGCACAACGATACTACTTACTTGAGAAACATAACTTCAAATTGACAGTGCTACGACAACAAAGCAAAATCCAAGGAATGTGCTTCACCTTCAAAGCACTGCAACACAAGAGCACCTCAAGATCCCGCAAAGGACTAACTGGGGCATATAACTAAAATAACTTGAACAGAACAAACCACATGAAGTTAGCTTTAAGCCATACATTCAACCTCTGTGTTTGACACAGAAAAAACTCAAAATAAATAGGCACCTTAACAAACCAATAGCACCAAAATAGAGAGGGGGGAGGATAGCAGAACATGCCTAAAATTCCACCTATTTTATATAATAAAGGTATAGTTGAAATTACATGGTGGTATAGTATCCCACCCTTCAGAACTTCTTTCTGGAAGGTACTTGGGTCCAACACGGGTATATAATTGTTGCTTTGCACATCTGTACAATTAATGATCGATCAACCAATGGTCACATTTCATTGTTGACCAACACTGACTAATTTAACTTGAGATGGAACTAACCCATTGGTATAAACCAGTAAACAAAATATTTTGTGTCTAGAAACACCCAACTCTATGTAACTAATAATAAGCGGCAAAAAATACCCCAGCCAATTTTTCTGTCTGTAATTCACACACAAAAGAGCAGGGAACACTGGATCGTTGAATGAATCGGTTATGTCGCAGTATATGTTTTCATTTGTACATATCACAAATTATCAACATTAATAATGTAATAGTGAAGAACAAAAGACCATATACACTCATGGTTTTGTAGAGTGGGCTAGGCAATTGTATTACCAAAGAGCACCCAATAGCACTGATATATTATGTATCAAGCTGAAAGAAAATGCATCTTTTTATTACATGTCTATCCATTAACTCACGCCCTATAAAAGATTCTCTTGATCTGCTATTTGTGGAAACTACAATGTTTTACCCACAAATGCGGCTAGGGGTGAAACTGTAATTTAGAAAATTGAAAAAAGCAAAGTATATGATATGCTACCATAGACTTGGATTAGGCTAGATCCTCTTAAACCTTATTCACGTTGCACTAGCTAAGCTAGGCGATGAAAAAAAACACAGTCTGTGCTTCCATGAGAAGCATAATTGTAATTCCTAAGAAAGGAAAAGCACAACCTATTTACTGAAAATAATCTTGTTAGGAGTCCACCCAAAGTAGTTGTAGACCTAACGAATTACTAGTCCCATCAACAAGTGGAGTAAAATCCAACAAAAAAAACCAGTGACTAAAGAAATAAAAAAAGCTTTTATTGATTCATTTAAACTATAGAAAAGTCCTCGAACCCAAAAATTCAAAATGACAAGTTCTTCTTTACCCAGAAAAAAAAAACAATTAGAATAGCTAAAAAAACTATATTTGTCGAGAAAGACAAAATGATATGGTGATCCTCATTATTTATTTCGACCCATTGTATTATTTCCTTGTGTACTCCTGCACTAGGTTTTCTAAGAAGCACAGTTGTGCTTCCTCAAAAAAGAAAAAAACACAACCTGTGTTTCCATGTGAAGCATAATTGTGTCCTCTGGAAAGGGAAAAGCACAACTCCGCTTTTCTGAAAAAGGAAAAACACAACATGTGCTTTCACGAGAAGTGCATCTGCACTTTCAAAAAAGTGAAAAAAATTGTTCGAGTTTTTTTGTTTCCGTTTCTTTATTCTGGATTTTTCGTGAAAAAAGTTCACGAACCCTATCAACACTGAATGTAGTTTCGAATATCTCGACATAAAAAATCATACAGTAAAAATAGTTCGGGATTTGGACTCACGCTTCAAAAGATAAAATAAAATGTTATAAAAACAAATCTATGAAAAAGAAACTTTCGGATTGCGACAACAGAGAAAGTGAGAGCACCGTTTGCAACAAATATCCCTTAATCAATGATATTGTTGATAGATGGAAATAACTCGTTTGATGTTGCGTCTGCTAGGGACCGAATCTTGAAGCAGTCAATGCCGTCAGAAGTTTTGGTCCAGTGGCCGTCACTAGTAGAAAACAGGGCATCAGTCCCGGTTCCAGAGGGCCTTTAGTCCCGGTTCTGCAACCGGGACAAAAGGATCGGGACTAATGCCCACAACTTTTAGTCCCGGTTGGCTTACGAACCGGGACTAAAGGAGCTCCACGTGGCCGCCGTGGGGCGTCCAGGCAGGAGGACCTTTAGTCCCGGTTGGTAACACCGACCAGGACTAAAAGGCAGCCACACGTCAGCACCTATCAGGCGCTGTTTTTTTTAAAGGAGGGGTTTAGGGGTTTTGGAGGGTTTAGGGGTTTCATATTGTGTTTCCTCTTTTATTTTTGTGTTTACCATTTTTATTTTATGCTTTTCATTCAACTCGACGCTAGCTACTACATATAGCAATGAAGGAACCATTACACAACATCGTCATGATCAATATATAGAGAGAAGTGACCTCTCTTTCTCCGTGCTTGGTCGAACAATGCAACAAGTTTTCGTAAATCTATTCGACGGTATTACATATAGTACACGTTCATGCATATATACAATATAACATCTCTTACGATCCTTGACCAAGATCGCATTTCATATCCCGATGGCATTCTCCGTCTTTAGGTATGACATGCTCAACAAAGAATCCCACCAATTCCTCTTGAATTGCTCGTATGCGATCAGTTGGTAGGAGTTCGTCCCGCTTCCGCCAGATCTAATTTAAAGAAGGGGGTCAATATATATATATATGAATGAAACTCACCACAATTGATGGTAATAAAATTAAAATGTGAATATTGTTTACGTACTTCAAATTGTTCTGGAGATATGCGCCGCTCAGAGGTCGAGTTGTGAATGAACTCGCAAACGTAGTATGCACATAAATTAGTGTCGGTTGCCTGCCACAAGCACTTTACGAGAATAGAGTTCAATCAAAATGATAATCAAGCATGATAATGGTATTGAAACTAGAATCAATGAGAGACGATGTGCGGTACTAGCTAGTAGCTAGTACTTACTTTGGGGTGTGAAAATCGCAGCTCATTTCTCCATTCACCCCTAGCCTGGTTGGTGAACTTTTTCCAAACCCTGCACGGCAAAGAAAATGATTACTTGATGTCAGGAAATGAACGAAAGTTGCCGATATGGTGCGAAAATGATTTAACTTACTTCTGAAGCGTTTCACTCATGTCCGTCCACTCCTTAGGATCTTTACGTCTCGAGTTCAAGACAAGTACTAGTCCCTCGTCAGGCCGAATGGCTAGCAGAATAAAGTGGAAACTGCGCGCACGCATAACTCATCAATTACACTTAACCTCGAGTAAGCGAAACAGAATGTGCACGTAGAAGACAGTAACACTCACTGGAAGTTGTAAGGAAATAGTATTTCCCTTCTGTCTTGTTGTCCAAGTAACGCCCGTAGCAAGTTTTTCTCTATTTCACGGGGGTTGTGTTTTAACGTATGTTCATTGTTGGTATTTGGGTTAATGAACCCAATGTCATAGATTTGTCGTTTTCTGCATTCGATGATCTTCAATCTGCATATAATATAGTGTGAGGATAATTATACATGCAATGAACGAGCTGAGCTAAAGACTTTACAGAAAAAATACTTACAGACAATAGGAACTGACGATAGTTTTCTCGAGTTCCTTTTGGTTGTATAACTGAAAAAATTCATCAAATTCAACGAACAACTCCTGGACTCCATTGAAGAAGTGCTCATTTTTAATTCCCACGAAGATATTGCCGGTCCCGTCCTTGCAGGCTTCCAAGTACCATTCATGCAATTGTCGCATCCTCGTTGGTAGACCCTTGAGCTCCTCATGTCTGATGAGAGGCTTCCCATGCTCGTAACTTAAAGATGGTACTACCTCGGCCTTTTCGAACTGTACCGAATCGGGCAAGTAATCACGAGCAGTGATAGCAAGACCACCGGCCGCTATCTCCGGATCATTAGCGATATCGGTAAACACCTTGAGCGGGGGGCACGATTGGTTTTCTTGTTCGCCGAGATGGGGAATTCTTTTCCCATTTCTTGCGCCACTGCTACTTAAGCTTCCCGACCGCTTCGCTTGACCAAATGTCTCTTGAATACAGCGGTCATAGTCTGATTGCAGCGGAGGTGGTGGTGGTCGCCTAAGGGCATCCAGAGTTCGCTGCGCTTTCACCAGATCTATTTTTACCTTTGGAGGCGGACGTTTCGGTGCAAGCTGGCGTCTCACATCATCAGCCACGATCTCGTTGAGTTCCTCCTCAGTCCTCTCGTAGGGTAACTTGGGAGGGGCCTTGAGGCTTGGGCCAGCTCTGAATTTCTTCCCTGTTGTATTGCTGCTAGCCGCCGGAGCAGCGGAGGCTCTCTTCTGCCGTTGCTGAGGCGGCGGAGGAGGCGGAGTCCGCTGACGCGGTGGAGACAGCTGAGGCGGAGGTGGATTCTGCTGAGGGGCCTCCACCGTCGGAGTCCGCTGACGCGACGGAGTCCGCTGAGGCAGCGGAGTCGGCTGACGCGCCGGAGACGACTCAGGCAGCGGAAACGACTGACGCACCGGAGACGGTTGACGCACCGGAGACGGCTGACGCACCGGAGACGGTTGACGCGCCGGAGACGACTCAGGCAGCGGAAACATATGACGAACCGAAGACGGTTGACGCACCGGAGACGGCTGACGCACCAGAGACGACTCAGGCACCGGGGCCTCCTCCGGCTGAGTCTGCTCAGGCGGCGTCCAGTTTGGAAGCAGGATGTTTTCCTTTTTTCCATAGACAGGTAGGCCTTAAGGCATTTTCAAGAAGAGTCTCCCCTTCACCTGTAGCGTACTCAAGCTCCAGCCCCTAAAATCGGTCCATTATTTCATCCACCCCGACAATAGCAAAGCCAGCTGGAACCGGAGTGAAATGGAAAGTTGCACCAGGTCGAGGGGGTAAGACATAGCCGACCGCCGCCTTGAAGGTCAGGTTATGGCATTTCGCCATTAGCACACAATGTTCATTATCCGTGATACCATCCATGGGGTAGCGAGGAGCCGTGATATCAGGCTGAACGAGCTCCGTGGAAGCCACGCTACTTCTCCGCTGAGATGGTGGGGTAGCATCGTGGGTAGTATCCAATGAAGGATCTTCGTGCCGCTGAGATGGTGGGCCGATAGCTCGCTGGCTCTCAAGTGCCTCTAGTTTCGCTAATCTTTCATTGATCTTCTGCATTTCGTTTGCTTCCTCTTTCTTCTTTCTCTGTCTGCTTCTATAACCAGTGCTGTCGGGAAACCCATGCACCCACGGAACGGAGCCTGATGTGCCTCGTGTTCGTCCAGGGTGTTCAGGATTCCCGAGGGCCGCTGACAGCTCATCCTTCTCTCTATCGGGAACGAACGTCCCTTCCAGCGCTTTCTTGATTACTTCCTCAAGCCTTGTGACGGGTGTTTGAAGTTGATCTTTCGTCCAAACCATGGATTTCGAGTCTAGCAACTAGTCGTGACTAGTCGTTGACTAGTCGACGAGTCGCTGCGTCAGGGTCGACTCAACTTAGTGTCGACTCAAAAATCGAGTCGTGACTAGTCGCAACTCCAGGCTCGACTCTTTCCGAGTCGCTACCCCTGAGCGACTCGCATGAGTCGCGACTCGAAAACCATGGTCCAAACACACTTCCCTGTTTCTGGGTCCAAAGTTCCCCCAACCCCGAAGAACCAAGTCCTTGCCCGATCTGGCATGTGCAATGTCGTTGGTTGGACATTTTTAGCAAGCAGGTCTTGCTCAGCTTTGTCCCACGTAGGCCGGGCTTTGCTGTAGCCACCTGACCCCGTAACATGGTGATACTGCTTCTTTGCAGCATTTTTCTTATTTATATGTGACCTTTGCTTGGCCTTCTCCGATTTCTTGTAGGCCACAAATGCGGGCCAGTGATCTTTTATCTTCGAGTATTGACCTTTGAATTCTGGAGTCTTGTCTTTCTCGACAAACTTTTTGTTCAATAGTTTCTTCCAGTTCTTGAATAGTTCTGCCATTTTCTTAAGAGCAAACGCCTTGACCTTTCGCTGTATAACTGGGTTATTCGGATTCTCCTCTGGCGGTAGGCTGAGATTTCTCAACAGCGCGTGTAACACCCTGGATTTTGCCCATTTCTTTTTCTTTTGATTTTGGTCTGGATTTGCTTTTCTGTGGCTTAGTAGTCTTGAAACCTGGAGAGATCACCCTTGATTCCTCTCCCAAGTGGCTTGTCAACCTCAAAATCATCCCAAGACCTTGCCATTTCCATCTTGGACCAACCCCAATATCCTTTTCTTGGGAATACTCCTTTTTCTATTAAAGGAATAACCCTGTCTGCCCTGGGTTGTGAAGCAACCCACATTTCCATCATTCCAAAAATTCCCAAATAATTCTCATAAATTGTTTGGGTCATATATTACTCAGAAATGTCAAAATATTTCCTTGACATGTTCAAAAATATTTCACCAATATTCCTTTTCTGATTCTGCCCCAGCTGACAGTTTGTGAAGCAAGTACCCTTTATCTTTGTTTTCTTGCTCTCAAACTTTTTGTGCACTCTTTCCTATCCATATCATTGCCCCTTGACAAAATTCAACTCAAGTGGGCTAGTAAATCTTCCTTGGCAAATTTCCAAAGTTTCTGGTCAGCTAGAAGCTTAATGAAGGAAGTACTAGCTAGGTGTATCCAAATGAGTTGAAATTTTTCAACCAACTTCATATGCTCAAATTAACACTATGAACAAGATTTGAGAATCATCCCATCTTCTATGTGAGCATAACATCAATTCTTTGCTTCTGGTCATATTTTTCTGTTGTGAAGCAACTATATTTTATATTGCTTCATAATTGCTGAAAATTTACCAGAGCATTCTCCTACCCATATAACCCATCTCCACAAGATTTGAGCTCATTTTATCTAACCATTTCTCCTCAGCTATTTTTCTAAAATTCTGTCCAGTGGGATGCTGTGTGAAGGAAGTACCATTTTGGTTTATCCAAATGGTATGAAATTTATACAGTGTCTTCATATGCCATTATAGCTAGCCTCCTCCAATTTTCAGCTCAATCCAAGCCAGTATGTGAGTGCCACATCAAGATTTGCATTTCTGTCCAGTAGAGCCCATTGAACAGCAAGTGCTATATTTGCCTATCCATTTGAACTGATTTTTGGCCATCACAGTGGTCTTAGCATGTGATCAAACTAGGCCAAAGACCAGAGTTTATCTCCTGCTCGAGCTCTCTCAGTTCACATCAAACAGGTTGCTGCTGCTCTGCTTTGGAGCCAAGTGCTTTTCTCTTCTTTGACACTGACTTGTATTGTTTCTTCCTTGGCACTCGGGGTAAGATGGTCTATCTCCCAGACATCGTTTGGTAGCCCAGAACGCGTGTCATCGCCGTGTTCACGCGGTGACCACGGGGCAGACTAGCCAAACAGCACGCTCAGGAAACCGCGGTCGCTGTTATCGTCGATTTCCTCTGCCTCTCGCGTCCCTTTCATGTCCAGTAGCTAGCCCGTGCTCGTGCGGTCAATTCCCCTCTGCTGCCCCGCCTTATCTCGCCGTGGTTACATCGCCATCGCCATGCACGTGCCGAAAACCGCCTCTACTCCTCCATTGCCACTGGCCAGAGCGCTCTCAAGCTCTCCTGAAGCTCCTACGAGCTCCTCCGCTCCTCCAGAGACCCTGCCGACATCGTCTCCTCCCTCCGCGTGTCGCCGGAGCTCCAGTGAACTGATAGGAAGGCCACGGCGGCCGAGCCTATCCGGCGAGCTCGCCCGGCTATAAATAGCCACGGCCGGAGCCCTCCCCGGGCATCTCCCACGCTCACAGCAGCCTCCCCACTCTCCCTTAGTCCTCTCCCTTCCCTCCCCGACCACCAGAGCTCGCGGCCCGCTCCTCTATCCGCCATTGCCGCCTCGGCCTCCTCCTGGCTAGAGCTAGCCGAGCCCTCCCCTCCACCCCTGACCTCTCCAGCAGCTTTCCCACTCGCCGTAGACCCTCCCCATCCCCTCGCCTCGTCGCCGGAGGCCCTGTGGCGGCGTGCCCCAAGATCTGGCCGTCGATGCTACTCCCAGGCTCGGCGCTGCTGCTGCTCCAGGCGGGAGCGGCGCATCGCCCCGCGTCCGCCGGTGGCCTCCACTTGGCTGGAGGTGGCCTGAGCCGGCCAGGCCACCGCCAGCATCGCGGTCCCGCCCCTGCCTCCTCTGTTTTCCGTCGGGGCGTAATACGTCCATTTTGCATCATGCTTTTATATTGATATTTATTGCATTATGGGCTGTTATTACACATTATGGTACAATACTTATGCCTTTTCTCTCTTATTTTATAAGGTTTACAAGAAGAGGGGGAATGCCGGCAGCTGGAATTCTGGACTGGAAAAGGAGCAAATATGAGAGACCTATTTTGCACAACTCCAAAAGTCCTGAAAAGTTACGGAGAATTATTTTGGAATATATAAAAAATATTGGGCGAAGAAGATACCAGAGGGGACCCACCGGCGGTCACAAGCCAGGGGGGCGCGCCCTACCCCCTGGGCGCACCCCTGTTGCTTGTGGGCCCCCTGGCCGGCCTCCGGTGTCCATCTTCTGCTATATGGAGGGTTTTGACCTGGAAAAAAATCAAAAGAGAGCTTTCGGGACGAAACGCCGCCGTCTCGAGGCGGAACTTGGGCAGAACCAATCTAGGGCTCCGGCGGAGCTGTTCTGCAGGGGAAACTTCCCTCCCGGAGGGGGAAATCGAATCCATCGTCATCACCAACGATCCTCTCATCGAGAGGGGGTCAATCTCAATCAACATCTTCACCAGCACCATCTCCTCTCCAAACCCTAGTTCATCTCTTGTATCCGATCTTTGTCTCAAAACCTCAGATTGGTACCTGTGGGTTGCTAGTAGTGTTGATTACTCCTTGTAGTTGATGCTAGTTGGTTTACTTGGTGGAAGATCATATGTTCAGATCCTTAATGATAATTAATACTCCTCTGATTATGAACATGAGTATGCTTTGTGAGTAGTTACGTTTGTTCCTGAGGACATGGGATAAGTCTTGTTATAAGTAATCATGTGAATTTGGTATTCGTTCGATATTTTGATGAGATGTATGTTGTCTCTCCTCTAGTGGTGTTATGTGAACGTCCACTACATGACACTTCACCATTATTTGGGCCTAGGGGAAGGCATTGGGAAGTAATAAGTAGATGATGGGTTGCTAGAGTGACAGAAGCTTAAACCCTAGTTTATGCGTTGCTTCGTAAGGGGCTGATTTGGGTCCATATGTTTCATGCTATGGTTAGATTTATCTTAATTCTTCTTTCGTAGTTGCGGATGCTTGCGAGAGAGGTTAATCATAAGTGGGAGGTTTGTCCAAGTTGCAGCACCCAAGCACCAGTCCACCCACATATCAAATTATCAAAGTAACGAACGCGAATCATATGAGCATGATGAAAACTAGCTTGACGGAAATTCCCATGTGTCCTCGGGAGCGCTTTGCTTTATATAAGAGTTTGTCCAGGCTTGTCCTTTGCTACAAAAAGGATTGGGCCACCTTGCTGTACCTTTGTTACACTCGTTACTTGTTACCCGTTACGAATTATCTTATCACACAACTATTTGTTACCGATAATTTCAGTGCTTGCAGAGAATACCTTGCTGAAAACCGCTTGTCATTTCCTTCTGCTCCTTGTTGGGTTCGACACTCTTACTTATCGAAAGGACTACGATAGATCCCCTATACTTGTGGGTCATCAAGACTCTTTTCTGGCGCCGTTGCCGGGGAGTGAAGCGCCTTTGGTGAGTGGAATTTGGTAAGGAAAAATTTATATAGTGTGCCGAAATTTACTGTCACTTGTTACTATGGAAAGTAATCCTTTGAGGGGCTTGTTCGGGGTATCTTCACCTCGACCGGAAGCACAAAGAGTTGCTCCTCAACCTACTAAACCTACTGAAAATATTTATTATGAAATTCCTTCGGGTATGATAGAGAAACTGCTAGCTAATCCTTATGCAGGAGATGGAACACTACATCCTGATTTGCACCTGATCTATGTGGATGAAGTTTGTGGATTATTTAAGCTTGCAGGTTTGCCCGAGGATGATGTCAAGAAGAAGGTATTTCCTTTATCTTTGAAGGAGAAGGCATTGACATGGTATAGGCTATGTGATGATATTGGATCATGGAACTACAACCGATTGAAATTGGAATTTCATCAGAAGTTTTAGCCTATGCATCTGGTTCATCGTGATCGGAATTATATTTATAATTTTTGGCCTCGTGAAAGAGAAAGTATCGCTCAAGCTTGGGGGAGGCTTAAGTCAATGTTATATTCATGCCCCAATCATGAGCTCTCAAGAGAAATTATTATTCAGAATTTTTATGCTCGGCTTTCTCGTAATGATCAATCCATGCTCGATACTTCTTGTACTGGTTCTTTTATGAAGAAGACTATTGAATTCAAATGGGATTTATTGGAAAGAATTAAACGCAACTCTGAAGATTGGGAACTCGACGAAGGTAAGGAGTCAGGTATAAACCTTAAGTTTGATTGTGTTAAATCCTTTATAGACACCGATGCTTTTCGTGAATTTAGCACTAAATATGGACTTGACTCTGAGATAGTAGCTTCTTTCTGTGAATCTTTTGCTGCTCATGTTGATCTCCCTAAGGAGAAGTGGTTTAAATATCATCCTCCCGTTGACGTGAAAGTAGTTGAACCTATTAAAGTTGAAGAAGAAACTATTACTTATAATGTTGATCTTGTTATTCCTGCTGCTTATATTGAGAAACCACCTTTCCCTGTTAGAATAAAGTAACATGCTAAAGCTTCAACTGTGGTTCGTAAGAGCTATGTTAGAACACCTACACCCCCTGAACAAATTAAAGTTGAACCTAGTGTTGCTATGGTTAAAGATCTCTTGGTTGATAATATTGAGGGGCATGCTATTCATTTCTGTGATGAAGCTGCTAGAATTGCTAGACCTGATACTAAAGACAAACATAGACCTATTGTTGGCATGCCTGTTGTTTCTGTTAAAATAGGAGATCATTGTTATCATGGCTTATGTGATGTGGGTGCTAGTGTGAGTGCAATTTCCTTTACCTTATATCAAGAAATTATGAATGATATTGCACCTGCTGAATTAGAGGAAATTGATGTTACCATTAAGCTTGCTAATAGAGATACTATAGCACCAGTTGGGATTGTTAGAGATGTTGAAGTCTTGTGTGGGAAAAATAAAATACCCTACTGATTTTCTTGTTCTTGGTTCCCCACAAGATGATTTTTGTCCCATTATATTTGGTAGACCTTTCTTGAACACCGTCAATGCTAAGATAGATTGTGAGAAAGAAACTGTTACTGTAAGCTTTGGGGATGTGTCCCATGAGTTTAATTTCTCTAAATTTCGTAGACAACCCCATGATAAAGAATTGCCTAGTAAGGATGAAATTATTGGTCTTGCTTCTATTGCCGTGCCTCCTACTGATCCTTTAGAACAATATTTGCTAGACCATGAAAACGATATACATATGAATGAAAGGAATGAAATAGATAAGATTTTCTTTGATCAGCATCCTATTTTGAAACACAACTTGCCTGTTGAAATACTTGGGGATCCTCCTCCACCCAAGGGTGATCCCGTGTTTGAGCTTAAACAATTACCGAATACTCTGAAATATGCTTATCTTGATGAAAAGAAGATATATCCTGTTATTATTAGTGCTAACCTTTCAGAGCATGACGAAAAGAGGTTATTGAAAACTCTGAGGAAGCACCGTGCTGCTATTGGATATACTCTTCATGATCTTAAGGGCATTAGTCCCACTCTATGTCAGCATAAAATTAATATGGAGCCTGATGCTAAACCAGTTGTTGATCACCAACGACGGTTAAATCCTAAAATGAAAGAAGTGGTAAGGAATGAAATATTAAAGCTTTTGGAGGCACGTATAATTTATCCTATTGCTGATAGTAGATGGGTTAGTCCCGTTCATTGTGTCCCTAAGAAGGGAGGTATTACCGTTGTTCCTAATGATAAAAATAAATTGATCCCGCAAAGAATTGTTACAGGATATAGAATGGTAATTGATTTTAGGAAATTAAATAAAGCTACTAGGAAAGATCATTACCCTCTACCTTTTATTGATCAAATGCTAGAAAGACTATCCAAACACACACACTTTTGCTTTCTAGATGGTTATTCTGGTTTCTCTCAAATACCTGTGTCAAAAGAGGACCAAGAGAAGACCACTTTTACTTGTCCATTCGGTACCTTTGCTTATAGACGTATGCCTTTTGGTTTATGCAATGCACCTGCTACCTTTCAAAGATGTATGACTGCTATATTCTCTTACTTTTTTGAAAAGATTGTTGAGGTTTTCATGGATGATTTCTCCATTTACGGAACTTCTTTTGATGATTGCTTGAGCAACCTTGATCGAGTTTTGCAGAGATGTGAAGAAACTAATCTTGTCTTGAATTGGGAGAAGTGCCACTTTATGGTTAATGAGGGTATTGTCTTGGGACACAAAATCTCCGAAAGAGGTATTGAAGTTGATAAGGCTAAAGTTGATGCAATTGAAAAAATGCCGTGTCCTACGGATATCAAAGGTATAAGAAGTTTCCTTGGTCATGTTGGTTTCTATAGGAGGTTTATTAAAGACTTCTCTAAGATTTCTAGGCCTCTCACTAATCTTTTGCAAAAAGATGTTCCATTCGTTTTTGATGATGATTGTTTAGAAGCATTTGAAATTCTTAAGAAAGCCTTGATTTCTGCACCTATTGTTCAACCACCTGATTGGAACTTACCCTTTGAAATTATGTGTGATGCTAGTGATTATGTTGTTGGTGCTGTTCTAGGACAAAGAGTTCATAAGAAATTGAATGTTATCCATTATGCTAGTAAAACTCTAGACAGTGCTCAAAGAAACTATGCTACTACTGAAATGGAATTTTTAGCTGTTGTGTTTGCATGTGATAAGTTCAGACCTTATATTGTTGATTCCAAAGTAACTGTTCACACTGATCATGCTGCTATTAAATACCTTATGGAAAAGAAAGATGCTAAACCTAGACTTATTAGATGGGTTCTTCTGCTACAAGAATTTGATTTGCATATTGTTGACAGAAAGGGTGCTGAGAACCCCGTAGCAGATAACTTGTCTAGGTTAGAGAATGTTCTTGATGACCCACTACCTATTGATGATAGCTTTCCTGATGAACAATTAGCTGTCATAAATGCTTCGCGTAATGCTCCATGGTATGCTGATTATGCTAATTACATTGTTGCTAAATTTATACCACCTAGTTTCACATACCAACAAAAGAAAAAGTTCTTCTATGATTTAAGACATTACTTTTGGGATGATCCACACCTTTATAAAGAAGGAGTAGATGGTGTTATTAGACGTTGTGTACCTGAGCATGAACAGGAACAGATCCTACACAAGTGTCACTCCGAGGCCTACGGAGGACACCACGCTGGAGATAGAACTGCACACAAGGTATTACAATCTGGTTTTTATTGGCCTACTCTCTTCAAGGATGCTCGTAAGTTTGTCTTGTCTTGTGATGAATGTCAAAGAATTGGTAATATTAGTAGACGTCGGGAAATGTCTATGAATTACTCACTTGTTATTGAACCATTTGATGTTTGGGGTTTTGATTATATGGGACCTTTTCCAAAGTCCAACGGGTACACTCATATTCTAGTTGTTGTTGATTATGTTACTAAGTGGGTAGAAGCTATTCCAACTAGTAGTGCTGATCATAACACTTCTATTAAGATGCTTAAAGAAGTTATTTTTCCTAGATTTGGAGTCCCTAGATATTTAATGACTGATGGTGGTTCACACTTTATTCATGGTGCTTTCCGTAAATTGCTTGCTAAGTATGATGTTAATCATAGAATTGCATCACCGTATCATCCTCAGTCTAGTGGTCAAGTAGAATTAAGCAATAGAGAAATTAAATTGATCTTGCAAAAGACTGTTAATAGATCTAGAAAGAATTGGTCTAAGAAACTTGATGATGCATTATGGGCTTATAGAACCGCTTACAAAAACCCTATGGGTATGTCTCCATATAAAATGGTTTATGGTAAAGCGTGTCACTTACCTCTTGAACTAGAACATAAAGCTTATTGAGCAATTAAAGAGCTCAACTATGATTTCAAACTTGCCGGTGAGAAGAGGTTATTTGACATTAGCTCTCTTGATGAATGGAGAACCCAGGCCTATGAGAATGCCAAGTTGTTTAAAGAAAAAGCTAAGAGATGGCATGATAAAAGGATACAAAAGCGTGAATTCAATGTAGGTGACCATGTCTTGCTATACAATTCTCGTTTAATATTTTTTGCAGGAAAACTTCTCTCTAAATGGGAAGGGCCTTACATTATCGAGGAAGTATATCGTTCCGGTGCCATCAAGATCAACAACGCCGAGGGCACAAATCCAAAGGTGGTAAACGGGCAAAGAATTAAACATTATATCTCAGGTACTCCTATAAATGTTGAAACCAATATTATCAATACCATAACTCCGGAGGAGTACATTTAGGAGACCTACCGGAATGTTTTAGACTCCGAAAAGGAATAGGTATGTGGTAGGTAAGCAAACCGACTCCAAAACTTTTACAATAGCAATTTTTCTCCGTTTTGGAATATTTAATAAATTAGGAAAATTTAAAGTAGTCCGAAAAGTGCACAAGGAGGCGACAAGCCAGGGGGGCGCGCCCTACCCCCCTGGGCGCGCCCCTGTGGCTTGTGGCCACCTCGTGTACCCTCCGGACTCCGTTTTCTTGTGGTATACTCCTTTAGGTCGGTAAAAATTCATTATATAATCTCCCGAAGGTTTTGACCACCGTACCACGGAAAAATCCTCTGTTCTTGTTTGTTGTTGTTTTCCGGACAGATTCAGATCGCCATGACGTCCCCAAGTGCTTCGAAGGACAAGTTCTTCGAGAAGGTCATCAACCCCTACCTTGCGGAGGTGCTGCGACACCCTCAAACATGGAGATGCGTGAGGGGGTGCTGCACATCCGTAATGTTGAGGGGCCAAAGAAGACCGGAAGCGTGGAGACAAGGCTCGAAGCAATGGAGCAGCAAGTCTTCAAGTGCCAAGGGATGGTGGAACGTGGACTCAATGCCAATCACATGATGATCGTGGAGTTTACCCATAAGCACAAGCTGGACGCCAAGGACATCGGGGAGCACATCTTCAAGCTTTACGAGAAAATCGAGCATCTCCAAGCCCAGATCTATGACCTGCAAAACCAAAACTGTGAGTATGAATACAGATTTAAGAGAATGAGTTTGGCTGCAGATTTGAGGATCCCGGAGACCCGTTCATCTTTTTACGATGGTGAGCCTATGCCTTGGAAGACGGAGGATAAGCTTCCAACCTCACCAAAACTCCATCATCACCACCTCCGAAGAAAGACAACTAAACACATGGGTATGGGCACTCCCCTTGGCTTGTGCCAAGCTTGGGGGAGGTGCCCCGGTATCGTATCACCATCACACCTTTTACTTTTATCGTTTTTCTTTCTTAGTTCGATCCTTTTGGTTATATCTTGATAGTGTGATCTAGCTTTGAGTTTTGCTTTATGTTCCCCCTATGTAAGCGAGTCCGAGAGTTATATAATAAAGAGTAGTTTTTGAGTTGAGGGCTTTGCTTGCTTGCTATGATCCTGAGAAAAAGGAATAGAAAGAAGTATAGAATAAAAGCAAAAAGTATATATGATGATCTTATGGGGAGTGATGACTTCACATATAAGAAGTATGTCGACTGAAATTTGTTGTGAGTTGACAAACATAGTGATTGGTCATTGCTGCAATTAAAAGGAAGTAATGAAGAAAGAGAGGTTCACATATAAATATATTATCTTGGACATCTTTCATGATTGTGAGCACTCATTAAAATATTATATGCTAAGAAGTTGATGTTGGACAAGGAAGACAACATAATGGGTTATGTTTGCTTATTTCCGAATAGAAGTTATATGGTTATAGATCCTTTAACATGTGACGCTTGCTTCCACCCCATATTAGCCAAAACTTCCGCACCAAGTAGAGATACTACTTGTGCATCCAAATACCCTTAAACCAGTTTTGCCATGAGAGTCCACCATACCTACCTATGGATTGAGTAAGATCCTTCAAGTAAGTTGTCATCGGTGCAAGCAATAAAATTGCTCTCTAAATATGTATGATCTATTAGTGTGAGGAAAATAAACTTTATACGAACTTGTGATATGGAAGAAATAAAAGCGACAGACTGCATAATAAAGTTCTTTATCACAAGCGGCAATATAAAGTGACGTTCTTTTGCATTAAGAGATTGCGCATCCAACTATAAAAGCGCATGACAACCTCTGCTTCCCTCTGCGAAGGTCCTATCTGTTACTTTTACTTTCTAGTACTTACCTTTATGCAAGAGTCGTGGTGATCTTCACCACTTCCTTTATTTCGCCTTTCTCTCTTGGCAAGCGTCATGTGTTGGGGAAAGATCCAGACACATATATCCACTCGGATGTGGGTGATCATGAGTTATTTCTGTTGACATTACCCTTGAGGTAAATAGTTGGGAGGCGAAACTATAAGCCTCTATCTTTCTCTGTGTCCAATTGAAGCTTTGACTTCATAAGTACTGCGTGAGTGTTAGCAATTATGAAAAACTAAGAGATGATTGAGTATGTGGATTTGCTTTACAAGTTCTTATGTTGACTCTTTCCGATGTTATGATAAATTGCAATTGCTTCAATGACTGAGATCATAGTTTGTTGGTTCTCAATAGAGTTCTTGATTCATACTTTACCTTGTGAATAAATTGTTACTCTAGTATAAGAAATTATATATCAATAAGTATTGCTGTTCTAAAGATGATCATGATGCTCTCAGGTCCGTATTTTATTTTATCGACACCTCTATCTCTAAACATGTGGACATATTTATCGATTTCGGCTTTCGCTTGAGGACAAGCGAGGTCTAAGCTTGGGGGAGTTGATACGTCCATTTTGCATCATGCTTTTATATTGATATTTATTGCATTATGGGCTGTTATTACACATTATGGTACAATACTTATGCCTTTTCTCTCTTATTTTACAAGGTTTACAAGAAGAGGGGGAATGCCGGCAGCTGGAATTCTGGACTGGAAAAGGAGCAAATATGAGAGACCTATTCTGCACAACTCCAAAAGTCCTGAAAAGTTACGGAGAATTATTTTGGAATATATAAAAAATATTGGGCGAAGAAGATACCAGAGGGGACCCACCAGGCGGTCACAAGCCAGGGGGGGCGCGCCCTACCCCCCTGGGCGCGCCCCTATGGCTTGTGGGCCCACTGGCCGGCCTCCGGTGCCCATCTTCTGCTATTTGGAGGGTTTTGACCTAGAAAAAATCAGAAGAGAGGTTTCGGGACAAAGCGCCGCTGTCTCGAGGCGGAACTTGGGCAGAACCAATCTAGGGCTCCGGCGGAGCTGTTCTGCCAGGGAAACTTCCCTCCCGGAGGGGGAAATCAAAGCCATCGTCATCACCAACGATCCTCTCATCGAGAGGGGGTCAATCTCCATCAACATCTTCACCAGCACCATCTCCTCTCCAAACCCTAGTTCATCTCTTGTATCCGATCTTTGTCTCAAAACCTCAGATTGGTACCTGTGGGTTGCTAGTAGTGTTGATTACTCCTTGTAGTTGATGCTAGTTGGTTTACTTGGTGGAAGATCATATGTTCAGATCCTTAATGATAATTAATACTCCTCTGATTATGAACATGAGTATGCTTTGTGAGTAGTTACGTTTGTTCCTGAGGACATGGGATAAGTCTTGTTATAAGTAATCATGTGAATTTGGTATTCGTTCGATATTTTGATGAGATGTATGTTGTCTCTCCTCTAGTGGTGTTATGTGAACGTCGACTACATGACACTTCACCATTATTTGGGCCTAGGGGAAGGCATTGGGAAGTAATAAGTAGATGATGGGTTGCTAGAGTGACAGAAGCTTAAACCCTAGTTTATGCGTTGCTTCGTAAGGGGCTGATTTGGGTCCATATGTTTCATGCTATGGTTAGATTTATCTTAATTCTTCTTTCGTAGTTGCGGATGCTTGTGAGAGAGGTTAATCATATGTGGGAGGTTTGTCCAAGTAAGGGCAGCACCGAAGCACCGGTCCACCCACATATCAAATTATCAAAGTAACGAACGCGAATCATATGAGCATGATGAAAACTAGCTTGACAGAAATTCCCATGTGTCCTCGGGAGCGCTTTGCTTTATATAAGAGTTTGTCCAGGCTTGTCCTTTGCTACAAAAAGGATTGGGCCACCTTGCTGCACCTTTGTTACACTCGTTACTTGTTACCCGTTACGAATTATCTTATCACACAATTATCTGTTACCGATAATTTCAGTGCTTGCAAAGAATACCTTGCTGAAAACCGCTTTTCATTTCCTTCTGCTCCTCGTTGGGTTCGACACTCTTACTTATCGAAAGGACTACGATAGATCCCCTATACTTGTGGGTCATCAGGGCGCAGCAAGGAGGAAGAAGACGCCGGCCAGGCAGGCCCCACCGCCCGCGCGACCCCACCCGTCAGCCTCAGGCGTTGACTCCGTCGGCCCTGATGACGTGGCAAGTGGAAACGTATCTCCACAGATACGTTTTCGCCGTGGGAAAGCGTATTTCCCAGAAGACATTTTCTGTTTTGCAGCCAGGGGCTTGTTTGTGGATATTTTTCTTACAAATGGGTCCCTGAAATTCAACTGGCTATATCTTTTCATCCGTAACTCCAAATGAGGTGATTCCAAAGCCCACGTCTTCGTCTCTTCGGGGCCATCATTTTGGTACCATTTTCAGGATGTTTACACACAGTGGAAATGACCATTTTGCCCTTGCCCGTAAACAGCCCCTCCGAGAGAGAACTGTTTCTGGCAATCGTTTCCGCGGAATCTCCGCACTTCTCCTCGGTGGTTCCTTCATTCCCAGGCAAGCCACGACAGCCACTTGCATGATGGCCTTGCATTAGCCATGGTTTTCCACTTAAATATTTGAATAATTTGTGCATGTTAATATTTTTGCGATTGCTTTATGATTGCTTGTGAATCCAGACTTATCTGTATACCATGATCGTTTGCATCTAGTTGGTTAAGTGATTACTCGCTACTGTTATTATCATGTTGATATCATGCTCATGTGCATAGTTACTTTATCTTGTTATCATGACTCAGCACATCATCACTCAAGTTAAACCAGATGTTAATCGAACTTGAACACCTGTTGGCTGAGTCATAGTGCGCCACCGAATCGAGCTCACCAGTGCAACCACACTTGCCGGGATGGGGCGGCCCTAATTCGGTCTATTGTCATGCCTCTCGCCGGTACCTCCAACCAGGGAAGGTTATGAGTGCGTGCTACCCTGATCAGGTAGGCGGCTATAACCTTGTGAACCCAGTTTTGGTATTGAGCTCAGGTCCCCGTTTGGGACAGTTTTGTTTGGCCACGACGGTGGCAGGTGTCCGGAGTGACACAGGGGTCACCCATGACATAGCCCAAAGGGGATTTTGTCGGAGTGGCTGGGAGAGTGCCATGCAATAGATTGGGTTTTGTCGGAACATCGTTGGTCCACCCGAATGGGAGCACGAGGCCATGCATTCCGTGGTGTGGGTACAGTGTACTAACCTCTGCAGAGTGTATGATCTATCGATAGCTGCGTCCTCGGTCATGGGCACAGTTTGTAGTAGGACACACTATGGGTCAACAGTATAATAATCTTGCTTATAACAACCCGGTTCGATGAGGAAGAAGTTGATTGATCTTTATGTGATCGCGAGAGGATCACCGTGGTATCGAGGATACCGATGTTGGTTGATCATGATCACGAGAGGATCACCGTGGTTTGGTGTTATGTGGTGATCTCGGGTAAAGATCATGCTCCTTGTGATCATGTTATCACTACGGTATTGTAATACCAAGTTTGGTTAGTCCCGAGGTGATCATGTGGCACACTCGAGGGTAAGTTCTTACATGTGGTGGTTACGAGGTAACCCCGAACAGAGTAAGTTGCATCATGATAGTTTTAACCTGTTGCATATAGTGACATCCTGCTCATATGTCATGCCATGCTTATATTGTTCTAGCATCATCATGTTTACACCTGCTTAACCTGTAAATGCCATGCTGTTGCTTGTCTTGATTGCTTGGGTTGTTGTGAGCTTGCGAGTACATTCAAAGTACTCACCTGGCGTGTCATGCCAGTTTGCAGGTCATGCCATGATTGCTTGCTTGTCGAGGATCCCAAGTTTGCGAGCTAGGATACGCGTTCCAGCCAGAGTCCCTGCGGAGTGGAGTCCATCACCGCCGTCGGTGTTTTGCTGCCGAGAGTTACTCCGCTTCCTCGGGTTGTTCCGCTGTTAGCATAGAGCTACCCTGGGCAGGCATAGTATTGCCGTGCCGATGTAATCCATGCATCCTTGTAACCTTATCCATAGTAACAATGAGCTGATTTGTTCTATGCCAACAGTGCCGTATTCCAGAAGACTTGTCTCTGGGCTGGAATACGGGGCGTTCCGGTTTCCTCTGAGCCGGGGTGCGACAGCGCGTTCCAAAGATCATCTTTCAGTCTATCGTGGACATGAGGAACTTCAGGGTCCTTCTTCTTATTCCATTCTTGGATGCTGATCGGGACGCTGTCCCTAACAATAACTCCGCACTGATGTATAAATTTGTCCTTGGTCCGCTTGGGAGCAATCGGTTGGCCTTCTGGAGAGACTTCTTCGATCGTGAACCTTTCATTTGGGTCCAACCTTTTCTTCGGGCCTTGTCTCCTTACCGAAGTTTGGCTCGATCCGGAGGGCTAAAAGAAGAAAGAAGCGTTAATATATGTACATACAAAACAATTAATGCATCTAGTCAGCAGAGGCTTAATTAATATATATATATATATATATATATATATATATATACCTCGCCGGACTTTGAAACAGTTAAGGCTCCCTTGTCCATTCGATCCCCGGAGCCGTCATGATCTCCTTCCTCCTCCATTCCATCCCCGGAGCCGTCATGATCTCCTTCCTCCTCCATTCCATCACCGGAGCCGTCATGATCTCCTTCCTCCTCCATTGGATCACCGGAGCCGTCATCCTCTCTTCTATCACCATCGGTGTCGTTGAGCCACGACAAGATATTATCATCACCTCCGTCGCGGATTATATCCCCCAACAAGTCTTCTTTTTCTAAGTCTCTGTGATCCATAGCTTCTGCACATAAAGCATTGACACTTCAAACTAGCTATCACATAAAGCAAAAAAGAAGTATATTTGTCACCAAAATACAACACTTGACAGAGTTTCCTCTATTTAAAAAATAGTTCTCTGTTTTCAAAAATCATTCCCTCCATATAGAAACTTGCGGACCCCCCCTCATGTCGAAGTTATCGGGGATATGTTGAATTCCCGAGAGAGTTAGGGGTGTTCTAACGCGGCACTACACGATATAGGTGAAGGGGGATAACATCCGGGAATGTTTTCCCGAAGTCTACATTTTCGGACAGATGAAACGGAGGGGGACGGTTCCAGGTTCGCTATGCTAGCTGCTTGTGACAGACGAACGGGGGGCATATTCGGATTCGTCATATTTTTCTGATCGATTTTCATATATAAAGAGCTTCACGGAATGAGATCCAGTGACTTGCCTCTAGCAAGTCACGTTGTAACTGGCTCCCCCTCATCTGCCGTTGAAACAACATCTTTGTTGCCGACTGCTCGTGAAATACAACATGATAAAGACGGCGACACTCGGTAAAGACAGATTTTTAAGCACTGTTCTCACTAAGCCTCTCTCCGATCCAAATTTCATTGTGGTTACGTCCCTCTCCAACCAACAAGTTACGGCCTCATCTTGTAATTTGAAATCCTTGCGGTTAATCTGTATATGTTAGCACTCCACACCAAAAAACATATATAGCAGGAGGGGCTCATTCCGTGAAGCTGCATATATACATATGAACATATGAACATTTTCTATATACATATGAACATTTTCAGAAACAGCAGCATATATTGCATAACAGCAGCATATATCTTCACATATTAGCAGCATAAATTCTTCATATATTGCATAACAGTAGCATATATATGAACATTTTTACATCAATGATTAATCCATCCATCCATAAGAAGGAGGGGCTCACTGGGGGCAGGGGCCGGCGCGGGGACGGCGACGGCGACGCCGGGGCCGGCAGGGGTGCGGCGACGGCGACGGGGCAGGGGCGCGGGGACGGCGACGGCGACATCGGGGCCGGCAGGGGCGCGGCGATGGCGACGGGGCAGGGGCGCGGTGACGGCGACGACGGGGCAAGGCGAGGCGATGGCGGGGCAGGGGCTCGGGGACGGCAGGGCGTCGGGGAGGCGTCGGCGAGGGGCGTTAGCGAGGGCAAAATCCGGCAGCCTGGCGGCATCGAGGTGGTCGTCGGCGCCGTCGGGGGAGAGGAGGAGAAGAAACTGCAGGTGGATTTGGAAATTTTTCCAAGTCCCGCTTATATAGCCCCCCCGTTAGTCCCGGTTGGTGGCTCCAACCGGGACTAATGCCCCCCCCCTTTAGTCCCGGTTGGAGCCACCAACCGGGACTAAAGGTAAATTTCAGCAGCCCAAAGGGCGGGAAGCACAGCCCTTTAGTCCCGGTTGGTAGCTCCAACCGGGACTAAAGGCCCCCCTTTAGTCCCGGTTGGTGCCACCAACCGGGACTAAAGGGTTGTGCTTCCCGCAGCCAAAAGTTTAGTCCCACCTTGCTAGTCGAGAGGGGCTCAGAGTGGTTTATAAGCGCTGCTGCCGCTGCCCTCTCGAGCTCCTCTATATTGCAGGCAGTACATGCCTATCTCACTCCCTGTTGGGCCTGCTAGCACTGCGGGCCTGCGTCCTGGCCCATTTCTAGGGTTTCTAGTCGTATGCATGCCGTTGTGGCTAGTAGGCGAGCCTTTTTTTATTTTTTGCATATATTATGTTTTTAAAATTTTAATGTTATTTTTTGCATGTGTTTTAGTTGATTCCTTTTGCTATTAGAGTTTTATAAAAGCTTTTTACTATTAAAGTTTTTAACAAATAAATACTTTGATAATGTTAGTTAATATTATTTTGATTCTTTTTAGTTGATTCTTTTTGCTATTATAGTTTTATAAAAGCTTTTTAGTTTTCTATTAAAGCTTGTAACAAAATATACTTTATGAAAATTCTTTTTATTATTAAAGTTTTTAACAAATAAATACTTTGATAATGTTAGTTAATATTATTTTGATTCTTTTTAGTTGATTCTTTTTGCTATTATACTTTTATAAAAGCTTTTTAGTTTTCTATTAAAGCTTGTAACAAAATATACTTTATGAAAATTCTTTTTATTATTAAAGTTTTTAACAAAAAAATACTTTGATAATTTTAGTTAATATTATTTTGATTCTTTTTAGTTGATTCTTTTTGCTATTAGAGTTTTATAAAATATTTTTAGTTCATTCTTTTTGCTATTAGAGTTTTATAAAATCTTTTTAGTTCATTCTTTTTGCTATTAGAGTTTTATAAAAGCTTTTTAGTTCATTCTTTTTGCTATTAGTTCATTCTTTGAGCTAAATGACCCTGAATTTGAAAAGCACTGCAAATGAACTCTGAAAAGGTTGAAACTTGGCATGTGATACGTCTCCAACGTATCTATAATTTATGAAGTATTCATGCCATGTTTACAATAATTTTATATGATTTTGGTATGATTTGATTAGAACTAGCCCGGACTGACGCTGTTTTCAGCAGAACTACCGTGGTGTTGTTTTTGTGCAGAAATAAAAGTTCTCGGAATGGGCTGAAAATTTACGGAGAATATTTTTGGAAAATATAAAAAATACTAGCGAAATAATCAACCAGAGGGGGCCCACCTGTTGGCCACAAGCCAAGGGGGCGCGGCCCCCCTAGGGCGCGCCCCCCTGTCTTGTGGGTCCCTCGGGAGCCCCCCTGACTTGATTCCGACGCCAAGCACTCCTATAAATCCAGGAAACTCCAGAAAGAAACCTAGATCAGAAGTTCCGCCGCCGCAAAGCCTCCAGAGCCACGAAAGATCAATCTTGGCCCTCTCCGGCACCCTGCCGGAGGGGGTCACCATCACCGGAGGCCATGGAGGAGGAAGACGGAGGGGCCATCATCACCATGGAGGCCAAGGACCAGAGGGAGAACCTCTCCCCACCTAGGGGGGAGGCCATGGAGGAGGAAGCACAAGGGGGAGACCCTCTCCCCCTCTCTCTCGGTGGCGCCGGAGTGCCATCGGGGGAACCATCGCCGCGGTGATCGTCTTCATCAACATCACCTTCTTCATCACCATCCTCATCTCCTTTCAGCGGTCCACTCTCCCGCACCTCGCAGTAATCCCCTACTTGAACATGGTGCTTTATGCCACATATTATGATCCAATGATGTGTTGCCATCCTATGATGTTTTGAGTAGACTTCTTTTGTCTTATGGGTTGATTGATGATCTAGATTGGTTTGAGTTGTATGTTTATTTTGGTGCTGTCCTATTGTGCCTTCCGTGCCGCGCACACGTGAAGGATTCCCTCTGTAGGGTGTTGCAATACGTTCATGATTCGCTTATAGTGGGTTTCTTGAGTGACAGAAGCATAAACCCGAGTAGGTGCGTTGTTGCGTATGGGATAAAGGGGACTTGATGCTTTAATGCTATGGTTGGGTTTTACCTTAATGATCTTTAGTAGTTGCGGATGCTTGCTAGAGTTCCAATCATAAGTGCATATGATCCAAGTAGAGAAAGTATGTTAGCTTATGCCTCTCCCTCATACAAAATTGCAATAATGATTACCGATCTTGTTAACAATTGCCTAGGACAATTCCGCACACCGACCCATCATTATTCCATACTCGCTGTTTGTAATATATTGTAATATATTTTAACTTTATGATAACAGCACCTATTTTTATATTTTAGTTCTCCGATATCATGCAAAGCTATTCTCTTCATACCCACAACATAGTTTTATTTCTCGTTTCTAGTTGGAAGCAAACGTTCGGCGTACGTAGAGTTGTATCGGTGGCAGATAGGATTTGAGAGAATATTGATCTTACCTTTAGCTCCTTGTGGGTTCGACACTCCATACTTATCACTTCCACCTTTGGAAATTGCTACGATGATTCCTTGCACTTGGGGATTATCAAGCTCTTTTCTGGCGCCGTTGCCGGGGAGCAATAGCGTGGGGTTGATATTCTCGTGTGTGCTTGTTTGCTTTCTTCACTAAGTAGATTTTGTTTTCCCTTTTTGCTTTCTTTAGTTGTGGGTGAAACAAACAAAAAATTAAATAATGAAAAATACAAAAAGAATTACTTGCCTCTTATGCCTAAGAAGTTTTTCAAAAAGAGAAGTGATTGGAAGGTTGTGCATTGGAGAAGTGAGGGTCGACCTTGAACACTTGTGTTCATGCTCATGGAAACAATGTAGAATTTTTCATGGAAGCTTCTCAAAATTAATTATCCCCTTGTATATATCCATTGTATTACAAAAATAATGTGCCAAGATTTGGTTCTAGGATGATTAGATTGCTTGTTTGCTTTGTGCAGTGCAAAAACAGAAACTTTGACTGTAGTGCATGAATTTACATTTCTTACTGGAACGTCAAAAGTTTCTGAAATTTTTACACAGTACTTATATACAAATTGTTTAATTTTTCCTAAATTTTCAGAATTGTTTGAGTTACAGAAGTATACAAAGTTTCCAGATTGCTACAGACTGTCCTGTTTTTGACAGATTCTGTTTTCTATGCATTGTTCTCTTATTTTGATGAATCTATGGGTAGTATCGGGGGGTATGAACCATGGTGAAGTTGGACTACAGTAGATATAATGCTAATATGAATTTGGAATGAGTTTACAACAGTACTTAAAGTAGTATTTTGCTTTATTATACTAACAGATCTCACGAGGGTTTTGTTAAGTTTTGTGTGAATGAAGTGTTCGAAGATCGAGGAGGTATCGATATAAGAAGAATACGGAGAGACAAGAATTCAAGTTTGGGGATGCCCAAGGCACCCCAAGTAAATATTTCAAGGAGACTCAAGCATCTAAGCTTGGGGATGCCCCGAAAGGCATCCCATCTTTATTCTTCAACAATTATCGGTATACCTCGGTTTTTGTTTTGTTCACATGATATGCGTCTTTAGTGTTTTTCTTTTCCTTTTATGCACCCTTCTAGTATGAGATAGTCCTTCATTGATTTATAGAATGCTTCATGCGCTTCACTTAGATATTTTGAGTATGGCTTTGTAGAATGCTCTTTGTGCTTCACTTAAATCTTTTGAGTATGGCTTTATAGAATGCTTCGTGTGCTTCACTTATATATTTTGAGCTTGGGTATTGTTTAATATTTATTAATTGTAGAATGCTCTATGAACTTCACTTATATCTTTTAGAGTATGAATAAAATTATCATCGGAATTGGGCTTGGAAGTGTATCATTAAAATGTCATGCCTAGCTAGAAAGGTATTAAAGAAAAGCGCTTGTTGGGAGACAACCCAATATTTACCCCTACTGTTTTTGTGCGTTCTCATGGTTATGCTACTGTAGTAACTATGTTTTATATGTTTTCTTTCAATAAAGTGCCAAGTAATGCCCGAGTAGTGGGTTGCTTGAGTGACAGAAGCATAAACCCGAGTAGGTGGGTTGTTGCGTATGGGATAAAGGGGACTTGATGCTTTAATGCTATGGTTGGGTTTTACCTTAATGATCTTTAGTAGTTGCGGACGCTTGCTAGAGTTCCAATCATAAGTGCATATGATCCAAGTAGAGAAAGTATGTTAGCTTATGCCTCTCCCTCATATAAAATTGCAATAATGATTACCGATCTTGTTAACAATTGCCTAGGACAATTCCGCACACCGACCCATCATTATTCCATACTCGTTGTTTGTAATATATTGTAATATATTTTAACTTTATGATAACAGCACCTATTTTTATATTTTAGTTCTCCGATATCATGCAAAGCTATTCACTTCATACCCACAACATAGTTTTATTTCTCGTTTCTAGTTGGAAGCAAACGTTCGGCGTACGTAGAGTCGTATCGGTGGCAGATAGGATTTGAGAGAATATTGATCTTACCTTTAGCTCCTTGTGGGTTCGACACTCCATACTTATCACTTCCACCTTTGGAAATTGCTACGATGATTCCTTGCACTTGGGGATTATCAGCATGGTATCATAATTTCACCCACATAGCATGTGCTAAAAAGTTGAGAGGGTTACGGGAAAAACTGGATGCACTTCGTGTACAAACTGGACAATCTCTTTCGAAGTAACAGGGTTTCGGACGAAAACTCATCTATTACAAAAGGGATTTCATTTTTTTAACATATTTTAACTCCAGACTTTTTCTGCATTCAATATGCACCATTCAAATCCACATCATCAATTTTCAACCCTTTTCTGACTACATTTGCTATTTTTCATGCATTTCATGCTTAATTTTGAGCTAAATGACCCTGAATTTGAAAAGCAGTGCAAATGAACTCTGAAAAGGTTGAAACTTGGCATGGTATCATAATTTCACCCACATAGCATGTGATAAAAAGTTGAGAGGTTACGGGAAAAACTGGATGCACTTCGTGTACAAACTGGACAATCTCTTTCGAAGTAACAGGGTTGCAGACGAAAACTCATCTATTACAAAAGGGATTTCATTTTTTTAACATATTTTAACTCCAGACTTTTTTTGCATTCAATATGCACCATTCAAAGCCACATCATCAATTTTCAACCCATTTCTGACTTCATTTGCTATTTTTCATGCATTTCATGATTTATTTTGAGCTAAATGACCCTGAAATTGACAAGCACTGCAAATGAACTCTGAAAAGGTTGAAATTTGGCATGGTATCATAATTTCACCCACATAGCATGTGCGAAAAAGTTGAGAGGGTTACGGGAAAAACTGGATGCACTTCGTGTACAAACTGGACAATCTCTTTCGAAGTAACAGGGTTTCGGACGAAAACTTATCTATTACAAAAGGGGTTTTATTTTTTCAACATATTTTAACTCCAGACTTTTTCTGCATTCAATATGCACCATTCAAAGCCACATCATCAATTTTCAACCCTTTTCTGACTTCATATTTTTCATGCATTTCATGATTTATTTTGAGCTAAATGACCCTGAATTTGACAAGCACTGCAAATGAACTCTGAAAAGGTTGAAACTTAGCATGGTATCATAATTTCACCCACATAGCATGTGCTAAAAAGTTGAGTGGGTTACGGGAAAAACTGGATGCACGTCGTGTACAAACTCGACAATCTCTTTCGAAGTAACACGGTTTCGGACGAAAACTCATCTATTACAAAAGGGATTTCATTTTTTTAACATATTTTAACTCCAGACTTTTTCTGCATTCAATATGCACCATTCAAAGCCACATCATCAATTTTCAACCCATTTCTGACTTCATTTGCTATTTTTCATGCATTTCATGATTTATTTTGAGCTAAATGACCCTGAAATTGACAAGCACTGCAAATGAACTCTGAAAATATTGAAATTTGGCATGGTATCATAATTTCACCCACATAGCATGTGCGAAAAAGTTGAGAGGGTTACGGGAAAAACTGGATGCACTTCGTGTACAAACTGGACAATCTCTTTCGAAGTAACAGGGTTTCGGACGAAAACTTATCTATTACAAAAGGGGTTTTATTTTTTTAACATATTTTAACTCCAGACTTTTTCTGCATTCAATATGCACCATTCAAAGCCACATCATCAATTTTCAACCTTTTTCTGACTTCATATTTTTCATGCATTTCATGATTTATTTTGAGCTAAATGACCCTGAATTTGACAAGCACTGCAAATGAACTCTGAAAAGGTTGAAACTTGGCATGGTATCATAATTTCACCCACATAGCATGTGCTAAAAAGTTGAGTGGGTTACGGGAAAAACTGGATGCACGTCGTGTACAAACTGGACAATCTCTTTCGAAGTAACACGGTTTCGGACGAAAACTCATCTATTACAAAAGGGATTTCATTTTTTTTAACATATTTTAACTCCAGACTTTTTCTGCATTCAATATGCGCCATTCAAAGCCACATCATCATTTTTCAACCCTTTTCTGACTTCATTTGCTATTTTTCATGCATTTCATGATTTATTTTGAGCTAAATGACCCTGAATTTGAAAAGCACTGCAAATGAACTCTAAAAAGGTTGAAACTTGGCATGGTATGATAATTTCACCCACATAGCATGTGCTAAAAAGTTGAGAGGGTTACGGGAAAAACTGGATGCACTTCGTGTACAAACTGGACAATCTCTTTCGAAGTAACAGGGTTTCGGACGAAAACTCATCTATTACAAAAGGGATTTCATTTTTTTAACATATTTTAACTCCAGACTTTTTCTGCATTCAATATGCACCATTCAAATCCACATCATCAATTTTCAACCCTTTTCTGACTACATTTGCTATTTTTCATGCA
This sequence comes from Elymus sibiricus, assembly GCA_039707655.1. Taxonomy (NCBI): domain Eukaryota; kingdom Viridiplantae; phylum Streptophyta; class Magnoliopsida; order Poales; family Poaceae; genus Elymus; species Elymus sibiricus. The sequence continues at coordinate 382,716,085 of CM077663.1, forward strand.
TTTCATGATTAATTTTGAGCTAAATGACCCTGAATTTGAAAAGCAGTGCAAATGAACTCTGAAAAGGTTGAAACTTGGCATGGTATCATAATTTCACCCACATAGCATGTAATAAAAAGTTGAGAGGGTTACGGGAAAAACTGGATGCACTTCGTGTACAAACTGGACAATCTCTTTCGAAGTAACAGGGTTGCAGACGAAAACTCATCTATTACAAAAGGGATTTCATTTTTTTAACATATTTTAACTCCAGACTTTTTTTGCATTCAATATGCACCATTCAAATCCACATCATCAATTTTCAACCCATTTCTGACTTCATTTGCTATTTTTCATGCATTTCATGATTTATTTTGAGCTAAATGACCCTGAAATTGACAAGCACTGCAAATGAACTCTGAAAAGGTTGAAATTTGGCATGGTATCATAATTTCACCCACATAGCATGTGCGAAAAAGTTGAGAGGGTTACGGGAAAAACTGGATGCACTTCGTGTACAAACTGGACAATCTCTTTCGAAGTAACAGGGTTTCGGACGAAAACTTATCTATTACAAAAGGGGTTTTATTTTTTTAACATATTTTAACTCCAGAATTTTTCTGCATTCAATATGCACCATTCAAAGCCACATCATCAATTTTCAACCCTTTTCTGACTTCATATTTTTCATGCATTTCATGATTTATTTTGAGCTAAATGACCCTGAATTTGACAAGCACTGCAAATGAACTCTGAAAAGGTTGAAACTTGGCATGGTATCATAATTTCACCCACATAGCATGTGCTAAAAAGTTGAGTGGGTTACGGGAAAAACTGGATGCACGTCGTGTACAAACTCGACAATCTCTTTCGAAGTAACAGGGTTTCGGACGAAAACTCATCTATTACAAAAGGGATTTCATTTTTTTAACATATTTTAACTCCAGACTTTTTCTGCATTCAATATGCACCATTCAAAGCCACATCATCAATTTTCAACCCATTTCTGACTTCATTTGCTATTTTTCATGCATTTCATGATTTATTTTGAGCTAAATGACCCTGAAATTGACAAGCACTGCAAATGAACTCTGAAAATATTGAAATTTCGCATGGTATCATAATTTCACCCACATAGCATGTGCGAAAAAGTTGAGAGGGTTACGGGAAAAACTGGATGCACTTCGTGTACAAACTGGACAATCTCTTTCGAAGTAACAGGGTTTCGGACGAAAACTTATCTATTACAAAAGGGGTTTTATTTTTTTAACATATTTTAACTCCAGCCTTTTTCTGCATTCAATATGCACCATTCAAAGCCACATCATCAATTTTCAACCCTTTTCTGACTTCATATTTTTCAAGCATTTCATGATTTATTTTGAGCTAAATGACCCTGAATTTGACAAGCACTGCAAATGAACTCTGAAAAGGTTGAAACTTGGCATGGTATCATAATTTCACCCACATAGCATGTGCTAAAAAGTTGAGTGGGTTACGGGAAAAACTGGATGCACGTCGTGTACAAACTGGACAATCTCTTTCGAAGTAACACGGTTTCGGACGAAAACTCATCTATTACAAAAGGGATTTCATTTTTTTTAACATATTTTAACTCCAGACTTTTTCTGCATTCAATATGCGCCATTCAAAGCCACATCATCAATTTTCAACCCTTTTCTGACTTCATTTGCTATTTTTCATGCATTTCATGATTTATTTTGAGCTAAATGACCCTGAATTTGAAAAGCACTGTAAATGAACTCTAAAAAGGTTGAAACTTGGCATGGTATGATAATTTCACCCACATAGCATGTGCTAAAAAGTTGAGAGGGTTACGGGAAAAACTGGATGCACTTCGTGTACAAACTGGACAATCTCCTTCGAAGTAACAGGGTTTCGGACGAAAACTCATCTATTACAAAAGGGATTTCATTTTTTTAACATATTTTAACTCCAGACTTTTTCTGCATTCAATATGCACCATTCAAAGCCACATCATCTATTTTCAACCCTTTTCTGACTACATTTGCTATTTTTCATGCATTTCATGATTAATTTTGAGCTAAATGACCCTGAATTTGAAAAGCAGTGCAAATGAACTCTGAAAAGGTTGAAACTTGGCATGGTATCATAATTTCACCCACATAGCATGTAATAAAAAGTTGAGAGGGTTACGGGAAAAACTGGATGCACTTCGTGTACAAACTGGACAATCTCTTTCGAAGTAACAGGGTTGCAGACGAAAACTCATCTATTACAAAAGGGATTTCATTTTTTTAACATATTTTAACTCCAGACTTTTTTTGCATTCAATATGCACCATTCAAAGCCACATCATCAATTTTCAACCCATTTCTGACTTCATTTGCTATTTTTCATGCATTTCATGATTTATTTTGAGCTAAATGACCCTGAAATTGACAAGCACTGCAAATGAACTCTGAAAAGGTTGAAATTTGGCATGGTATCATAATTTCACCCACATAGCATGTGCGAAAAAGTTGAGAGGGTTACGGGAAAAACTGGATGCACTTCGTGTACAAACTGGACAATCTCTTTCGAAGTAACTGGGTTTCGGACGAAAACTTATCTATTACAAAAGGGGTTTTATTTTTTTAACATATTTTAACTCCAGACTTTTTCTGCATTCAATATGCACCATTCAAAGCCACATCATCAATTTTCAACCCTTTTCTGACTTCATATTTTTCATGCATTTCATGATTTATTTTGAGCTAAATGACCCTGAATTTGACAAGCACTGCAAATGAACTCTGAAAAGGTTGAAACTTGGCATGGTATCATAATTTCACCCACATAGCATGTGCTAAAAAGTTGAGTGGGTTACGGGAAAAACTGGATGCACGTCGTGTACAAACTCGACAATCTCTTTCGAAGTAACACGGTTTCGGACGAAAACTCATCTATTACAAAAGGGATTTCATTTTTTTAACATATTTTAACTCCAGACTTTTTCTGCATTCAATATGCGCCATTCAAAGCCACATCATCAATTTTCAACCCTTTTCTGACTTCATTTGCTATTTTTCATGCATTTCATGATTTATTTTGAGCTAAATGACCCTGAATTTGAAAAGCACTGCAAATGAACTCTAAAAAGGTTAAAACTTGGCATGGTATGATAATTTCACCCACATAGCATGTGCTAAAAAGTTGAGAGTGTTACGGGAAAAACTGGATGCACTCCGTGTACAAACTGGACAATCTCTTTCGAAGTAACAGGGTTTCGGACGAAAACTCATCTATTACAAAAGGGATTTCATTTTTTTAAACATATTTTAACTCCAGACTTTTTCTGCATTCAATATGCACCATTCAAAGCCACATCATCAATTTTCAACCCTTTTCTGACTTCATTTGCTATTTTTCATGCATTTCATGATTTATTTTGAGCTAAATGACCCTGAAATTGACAAGCACTGCAAATGAACTCTGAAAAGGTTGAAACTTGGCATGGTATCATAATTTCACCCACATAGCATGTGCTAAAAAGTTGAGAGGGTTACGGGAAAACCTGCGCCACATCATTGGCTAGGACGAATGGTTCGTCTGTGTACCCAAGATTGTTGAGATCCACTGTTGTCATTCCGTACTGCGGGTCTAACTGTACCCCGCCTCCTGACAGATTGACCCATTTACACCGAAACAAAGGGACCTTAAATTCATGTCCATAGTCAAGTTTCCATATCTCCTCTATGTAACCATAATATGTGTCCTTTGCCCTATTGGTGATTGCTGCATCAAAGCGGACACCACTGTTTTGGTTGGTGCTCTTTTTATCTTGGGCGATCGTGTAAAATGTATTACCATTTATCTCGTACCCTTGGTTGGTGCTCCAAAGTACACAGTGATCAAATGTTATTACTGAAAAAATAAATACATAAAGTTCATACATAGTTCTCATAGAACAACAGCTCTCTAGAGCATCTAATTAAAACATAAATTGAAACTAACATACAACTATGTAAAACATTTAAATGCAACAACAAATGCGATCATAATCGCAACTAAGGTAACAATTGATCCAACAGCATAATGATACCAAGCCTCATTATCAATGGCATATTTTTTTATCTTTCTAATCTTCAAGCGCATTGCATCCATCTTGATCTTGTGGTCATCGACGACATCGGCAACATGCAACTCCAATTTCATCTTCTCCTCCTCAATTCTTTTCAAATTTTCTTTCAAATACTCGTTTTCTTTTTCAACTAAATTTAACCTCTCGACAAGAGGGTCGGTTGGAATTTCCAGTTCACATACCTCCTAGATAAACACATCTATGTCACGTTGGTCGGCATAATTGTCATAAACACTAAATGAAACAAATAGTTATAAAAGATAATATACCACATCCGAATCATAGACCGGACGAGGGCCGACGTGGGCGGATACCTTGACCATGGCACTATATAATAACAAACAATAATAAAAGTAAGAAATTTATACAAGTATCTATGTAAATCATATAAGTAAGAATTTTTTTCTTTCAAAAAGAAGATAAGAATAAGATGCTCACCACGGTGGTGCCGGCGACGAGATCGGCGCGGGCGATCGACGACGGTGAGGACGGGGACGGGACGTGACGGACCGCCAAACCTAGACAAATCTTGGGGAAAATGGAGCTTGGAGGTCGAGCTTGGAGAGGAGAAAGCTTAAGCGTGGCTCAGGCATTTCATCGAACACCTCGTGTGCATAGGAGGTGAGAGCAGAGCAGCACACACCTCCCACACGCCGGCCGGCCAAAAAACAGAGAAGTGAGCGGGCAGGGGCAAGCATATATATAGGCATATCTTTAGTCTCGGTTGGTGGCTAGAACCGAGACAGAAGACTGCCCTTTAGTCCCGGTTCCAGCCACCAACCGGGACTAAAGGGGCTGCACCAGGAGCGAGGACTTTTAGTCCCGGTTCGTGTCTGGAACCGGGACTAAAGGGGTCAGACGAACCGGAACTTGTGCCCGCCGAGGCCCGGCCGGCGTCCTGGCCTCACGAACCGGGACTGATGCACCCATTAGTCCCGGTTCGTAACACGATCGGGACTAATGCAATATTCTGACCTGAACCAAAGCCCTGTTTTCTACTAGTGCATCATGTGCAAACAGGTATTTTCCTACCAGTCATCCAAAAGTCCCTACCACCCGCCAAGCCAAAGTCGTGGCGCGCAGAGGCAGCAGCTGTGCGTCCTAGTTAAATGCTACCTTGGTCCCTGTTTGGCGAAAAGAGAAGGAAATAAAGTTCTCTCTCCGAATAAATGTATATTTTTTTTACGATATATTATAAAGTGGAGTGAAAATGCATTTGAACTATGCAAGCCGTAATCTCTCTCCTCTTTAATTACATCTTCCAATTAACTAAGTGCATGTAAAAAGTGAAAAGACCATGTATTGAATGTTATTGATCTTGATTACCATGTGATGAATGAGAATCATTTTCTTAATTTAAAACCATTGGAAAGATGCGAACCAAGCTGTGGTTGGATGGTTAGAGGAGCAATGGTACTATGTTAAAAAAAAACATTAGAATGATAGAAGTACAATCTTTTGTGGATAAATTTTAAATGTCAAACATACACTTATTCATGAATGGACGGAGTAGTGCTCAAGGTAGGTGCAAAACAATTATCAGTTGTAAATAAATTTGTAATCACAGCTAACTGCAATCTTTCCTTTAGTTTCACAGCACATATCTAGACAACCATATCCAGCATCTCACTGGTACTTTTTCGTTCAGCCTTCAAAAGAACACCAGTGGCCTGACGACGTAACTGGCACGTACCCACAACATTCGTTCGTGATGGCTAGATTCGTTAGTCTTCTAGCCCTCCTTCCACTCGTCTCTCTTCTTCTGGTGCCGCGCTCCTGTGCGTCGTCGGCACAACACACGCTGGGCGCCGGGTCGTCCCTGTCGGTGGAAGACCACGAGCGGCCTTTCCTGGTGTCACCGGACTCCATCTTCTCCTGCGGCTTCCTCCCAGCCGGGAAGAACGCCTTCTACTTTTCCGTCTGGTTCACCGCGGCCAAGAACCGGACCGCCGTCTGGACGGCCAACCCTGGCGCCCCCGTGAACGGCCGGGCTTCCCGTATATCTTTCGGGCACGACGGCGAGCTGGCCCTCGCCGACGCCAACGGGACGGCTGTGTGGGACAGCAAGACCGGCGGCGACAAGCGCCTCACCGTCTCCCTTCTCGACACCGGCAACCTTCTCATCACGGACCCGTCCACCGGCCTTGCCGCGTGGCAGAGCTTCGACTGGCCGATGGACACCCTGCTCCCGTGGCAGACGCTCTCCAAGGACAAGAAGCTCGTCGCCGGCTACTACAGTCTCTACTACGACAACGACAACGTGCTGCGGCTCCTCTACAACGGCCCGGAGATCGCCAGCATCTACTGGCCGGACCCGGACCTCGGCGTGTTCGGGAGCGGCCGGACCAACTATAACAGCTCACGGACCGGCGTCCTCGACGACGCCGGGGTCTTCCTCTCCAGCGACAAACTGCGAGCCGAGGCCACCGACCTGGGCGTCGCCGGCGCCAAGAGACGGCTGACCGTCGAGCAGGACGGGAACCTGAGGATGTACAGCCTGGACGCGGCCGGAGGATGGACGGTCACGTGGGCGGCGCTGAAGCAGCCGTGCTCCGTCCACGGGCTGTGCGGCAAGAACGCCATCTGCGAGTACCAACCGTCCCTCCGATGCTCGTGCGCGCCGGGGTACGAGAGGGTGGACCGCCGGGACTGGAGAAAGGGCTGCAAGCCGACCTTCACGACCAACTGCAGCGAAGCTGTGGCGCCGGAGCGGTTCAAGTTCGTCAAGGTAGCGTACACCGACTTCTACGGCTACGACCTCTGGTTCAACCAGTCCGTCACGTTCGAGTACTGCAAGAGAATCTGTTTGAACACGTGCTCCTGCGTTGCCTTCTCCTACAGGACGGATGGCCAGGGCAGGTGCTACCCGAAAGGCGTCCTGTTTAACGGCTACACCTCGCCGGCGTTCCCCGGAAGCATATATGTCAAGCTGCCTAGCGACCTCAACGCCTCAGCATCGACGCCGTCCACGGCCTCGACTGTAATCATAATAGTTCCGCCATACGCGGACACGTACGGGGTACCCAGCAGCCACACAAACTGGTCCTACGTTTTCGCCTTCGCCGCAGCACTGGGATTTCTCGAGGTTATCCTTTTCTTCGTCGCCACGGCATGGTGGTTCCTGTCAGGCGCAAGCCAGGAGATCATCCCAAGCTCTCTGGAGGCAGGCTACAGGCTGATCTTGGGGACCCAGTTCAGGAGGTTCACGTATCGGGTGCTCAAGAAAGCAACCGGGAACTTCAACGAAGAGCTTGGCCGCGGCGGCTCCGGCGTCGTGTACCGCGGCGTGCTTGATAAGACCACCGTGGTGGCGGTGAAGAAGCTGACAAACGTGGTGCAGGGCGAGGAGGAGTTCTGGGCGGAGATGAAGGTGTTTGGAAGGATCAACCATATCAACCTGGTGAGGATCTGGGGGTTCTGCTCCGAGGGGAAGCACAAGTTGCTGGTGTACGAGTACGTGGAGAACGGGTCGCTGGACAGGCACCTGTTCGGCGAGGACATGGGCAAGACGCTGGCATGGAGCCAGCGGTTCAAGATCGCGTTGGGCACGGCCAGGGGGCTAGCCTACCTCCACCATGAGTGCCTCGAGTGGGTCATCCATTGCGACGTCAAGCCGGAGAACATCCTGCTCACCCGCGACCTTGACCCAAAGATCGCTGATTTCGGGTTGTCCAAGCTGTCCGGGAGGAAATCCATTGGCGACGGCGTGGAGCTCTCCCATATGAGGGGGACGTCTGGGTACATGGCACTCGAGTGGGCACTGGGTCTGCCAGTCGACGCCAAGGTCGACGTGTACAGCTACGGCATCGTGCTTTTGGAGATCCTGATCGGGAGTAGGATTTCCGACCAGACGAACAACGGGGATCGCCTCGAGATGGGCCAAATAGCTCAGGCACTAAAGAAGGTGGTGGCGAGTGGAGACATCATGTCATTGCTGGATAGCAGGTTGGACGGGCAGTTCGACCCTCGGCAGGCCATGGAAATGGTGAAGATCTCCTTGGCGTGCATGGAGGAGAGGAGCAATAGGCCTACGATGGATGACATCTCCAAAGTTCTTACACCGTGCGATGACAAGGATGAGCACCCTGCCTACATGTCGTGACTTCCATTCCTCGCAATATATATACCCCGGATCTACTGCTTGTAGCTTACATGTTGTTCTTGTTATGTTGTTGTACCACTATAAAACAGTGATAAAGTCATAAAGTATTAATGCCTATAGCTAACTATTAATATACGAGTTGGCTTTTAGATCGATTGTACTTCCTCCGTTCATAAATATACGTCTTTCTAAAGATTTCACTACAACTACATACGAAGCAAAATGAGTGAATTCATAATCTAAAATAAAGTATGTCTATATACATCTGTATGCAGTTTGTAATGGAATCTCCAAAAAAAACTTATATTTAAGAACGGAGGAAGTAGATGGCATGTCTACTTGCAACCAACAGGTGGCTTTACTACTAATCATGCTTTGATAAAAACAGAAGGTGAGATAGATGTTTTAGCCTACTCGTTGTTCTTGCTACATCTATGCATGTCTAATTGTTTATACCGAGATTAAATGATTTTTTGTAGTATTAATTCTGATTGACTGTGTATTAGTCATCTTATGTTGTGCATCATGATCTAGATGGATGAAAAACGAAAGAATTTAATATTTATTTTACTCATTAATATCATTACATGCAATGAACTGACTAATGCATGTCATGCTAGATAGTCTCAAGTCATTAAAAACATACATGTCTCACATTTCTTATTGCTTGATTCTTTTATTCTAGTTTAAAAAAAGCTAAAAGTTAATGCATCGCAATTAAGTGTTTTGTGCCTAATGTGCCTGATGCACCGGAGGGACTATTAAAATGCGTCGTTGCATCTAAAAGAAAACATCCATGACTTGGAGTCCGCGGTGTGGTTGCTTGACTCGGGGGAGTCTCGAGTCTCCGCCCGTTGCTTTCCCTAACTTGTACTGACCGGTGACGACGCTCCTCCATCTCACTCATATTTCATTCTTCGTACTTGTGGAATTAAATCATCGCGTGGCGCCGACCGTACGAACATGTGGTGGGAAATTAATATGACGGAGAGCTGCTTCATTCCAGTCCAAGTGTACAATGATTTTTTTTTGATTGATTGCAAGTTTGTGTTGGTAGCTTACCAAGCTAGCCGCTTGGTAAGTGTACAATGATTGTGCTGCTTTCATGTGTGACGCTTCTTATAACTAAGCAATTAATGTACACCATGAGAGTATCTACAACCGGACTTTTTATACCCGTTTCAAACGTCCGGGCAGGTCGTCCGGTCACCGCCCGTTCAGGAAAAATCGATCCAGACGAACGTATTAAACGGGCCTCAAACGTCAGGACTGACCGGCACCCTTCATATCCAGCCCAAATATGGGGCGGATACGAGGCTGCCCGGGCATGTCCGGTCACGCCCGCCACGTCAGCCTGGCCCACCACGGACCTCACAAATACCCTAGTCCGAAAACCCTAGACATCGGTCACTTCAGTCTCCGTTCACTCCACTTCCATTACCCTCCCCTCCGATCCGATGGCCGGCGATGGAAGCAGCTCCGACGAATCGAACATCGATGTGGAGGAGGTGGCCCTCTGCATCGTGTTGTGCCGGTCGCAGTAGGAGCAAGGCGGCCCCAACGGCGGTGGATCTTATTCCTCCGGGCCCGTGGCCCGTCGACGGAGCGCCGGCGACGTCGCCAGCCCTTCCCGCCCGGCACATAGCTCCGGCCGCTCCGCTCCACGTCAGGTACGCCGCCCACCTCCACCACCTTTTGCTCCGGAAGCGGTGCCCAGCCACCGCTGGGTCCTCGTGCCCGCGCCAAGGACGGGGCACACGAGGACGCTGGAGTCCGAGGCGCGTGCAGCCTGCCACGAGCGGTAGCGGGCGAGGGAGAGGGGGAAAGCGCTGGCCGCGCGCCTGTTGACCCTGAGGACACGCTCCTCGCTTGCGTCCTTCGTCGCTCTCTCACGACGGCGGAGACGGATGCGCGCCGCCTCTGCCGCAAGAATGCCGACGCGCTCCGACTCGCCATCCAGTTGTCGGGGGGCGAGGCAACGAAAGAGGCGGCAACGAAGGCGAAGGTGGCCCACCATGCGAAGAAGCTGGACCGCCTGCTTCGCAGGATATCCGGCATGCGGTGCAGCTCCGACTCTGACTCCGACGACACCTCCCGCTCCGAAGACGAAGCTGAAGCAATCCTACAGCTCCTCATACACGGCATGCGGGAACGCTTTGTTGGAGATCATGTCGACGAAGGTGAAGCACGAGATCGCTGCCCTTGCGGCCGTTTGGCAAAGCCACCGTGCTAGGCGGATCGAGGCCGGCATGCCAGCCTGCTCCCCGAGGTCTCGGACGATGACCCCACAATGGAGACGGGTTCCGACGAAGATACCGCGCCAGATCCGGCACCAGCACATGCCGGCTTGACCATGAAGCAGGTGTAGGTGCACTACGACGTCGCCATGGCGGCTGAGGAGCAGCCTGCGCAGGCTCTTATGTCGGTGTTTCGGCAGGCACAAGAGGAGCATAGGTACAATCTGCTCCTCCTCGAGCAGCACCGGCTGGCGGAAGGCCAAATCTACGACGAGCGCGCAAGCGAGGAGGTCGTGGCCACCATGGCTGCGACGAACCCGAACTTTGTTGTGGAGCAGCGGGCGCTCATCGAAGTCGCGCATGCTCAACGCACCGCTTGCAACACAGTGTCGGTGCAGCCGGACACGGACACAGCCACACTTGCGTTGGCAGCGCAGGCGGTCGAGAACGAGAACGCCGCCACCCGTGCGTCCTATGCTCCGTCGTCCAACTTTTGGGGGCGCATGTGACAGGTGGACAGTGACGGTCCGTCCACGTCTATCATCGACCTCACGTCCACCGGCACCGGCGACGGGCAAGTAGCGAACTCCTCCGAGGATGAGTAGGGCATGTGAGGCGGCAGGGCATTGTGTCCCAAGTGGGTCGGTCCATCTCCCATGTTATACTCTTCCTCGCCGAAGACCGCACATTCACTTCACAGATCTTAAACCCCACCGGTGCACATGAAGACGACAGATGGAGGATGTGGTCGCCGATACGAAATATAAAGTAAGTGAACGACGAACGTCACCGTAGGATAGCTTTAGGGTCCGACCGCCTTTTTTGTCCTAAATGTTCAAAACGTAATGAATTTTGTCCGGTTTATATGAAAACCCAACGTGTTTGCCTGAATTTTGTCCGGTTGGCTAAAATCCGGCTTGAAATGTCTGTGGGCATCGTTGGATGGCCGGCTCTCGCATCCGCATTCGCGTACCCCCCACCCCCACCCCCACCCCCACCCCTCGCCGTCCGCGGACGGATGCGGGAGCAAATTTGCAGGTCAGTGTTAGAGATACCCTTATCAACTACCATACATGCCCTAATCGTCTTGTCTCGTTATGCATGCATCATCGGGATCTTCAAAATTAAGGAGACTACAAAAGGCCAAAAATCGGAAGAACCCTTTCTTCACTATTTTTTGAATGGATACACCCTCGACAAAATTTGTTGTGTGCATTTTCCTAGGAAGAAGAAAACCTAAGTTTATAGCATTGGAGACATCACGTTGAAAGTAAGGCATTATGGCCATGTGGACACATCTGTGCCCAAGACTATTTAACTGTTAATACGGTTGAGGTAATGTTAATGCAGACACAAAAGCCCTTCATGAGAGTCAACCCATGTGAAAAAAGATATAGTTTATTTTCAGTTAAAAAATGAGTGTTTAAGGACTATTCAAGGAGGAGAAAAATTAGTAAAACGTTATCATTGCTCATAGTGTTTACGTGGCATTAAGTTTTGGTAAAACTTTTCCCTATGAATTTTCTCCATTTCATTGCACTCCTAATATTTCAGGTCCTTAGGACTGACATGGAAACCAGCGGGTGGTTAATTAGGTAAAATCATGCCGAAATTAGGTAAAGCTCTTGTCGAAATTACACATTGGCGCGCATGACATCGGGGGCAACGGGCATACTCTATGTGACAGTGACGTTCTGGTAGATTTGTTGCATCACCCCTCTGAAGCGCTCAATGTCAAGGGTGACGTTCTGGCCGTCGAGGAAATATCTCCACACCTGTGCGAATCCTTGTTTGTGTATGGACATGGGGTCGGCCAAGGTGGCATGGTCCTTCGGGTATATGTCCTTGAGCGTCGTCTCCTCGGCGTTCGCCTCATACTCAACGTACCGGAGCCCCATGTCAGGTGTGGGCTCGCCGAAGGCAATCCAGCATGGCCACCTCATCTCGCCCCACGGGACGATCTGTGCCAGCATTCCGTTGTGCGGGAGGAACACCATGTTAGTTAACCCGGCACCGTGCACGCCCACCATCACGTCACACGAGTTCACCACCTCCGCAAATTGGGCCATGTCGCGCACGGCCTCTGGCCCCGCGGCCACCACCTCGAAGCCGACCTCCGCGGCAGCCGCAACGGCCTCCGCCTCGTTCGTGAGCGCCCTCGAGTGGCGCCGCAACAACATGATGAGACGAGGCCTACCGCCGGAGGTACGATTCACGGGTGTTGCCCACGCACGCTTGAGCGAGTAAGCCGACCGGAGGAAGTGCCGGAAGTCCATCATCGTGTAGCCCTTTCGGGAGAGAGCAGGGATGATCCCAAGGTGCTTATGGCTCTCGATGCCGACCTGCACCGACGGGAAGCAGCGCACGGCATTGTCGGCGTCGAAATCGATGACCAGGTAGATGGACAGCGCGGCGAGGATGTGCCGGTGCTTGGTGATCCACTTGCAATTGTAGTCGGTGACAACGAGCTGGACGTGGCCGTTGTACTCCCGCGCCGTGTTGTAGAGAGGGACGACAATGTCGTCCATGCCGTGGTAGAAGTTGTTGGTGTAGCCAGGGGTGGAGAAGACCACCGCGGGAACGTCGAGCGTCACCGTGCACCGCGGCGGGACAATATCCGTGGCACCTTGGGCGCTTGAGCGGATGGTCACCTCCCGAACCAGCTTCATCGTCTGTGTCTCCCACTTGCGCGGGAACGGGCGGATCGTGACTATCCCATCCTCTGTGTGGTAGCTGTCATTGGATGCTGATACCACATAGATGGTGGCGGCTTTGCCGAGCATACGGATGTCACCTTCCATGGCACAAATGTTCATGCGAGCATGGCTGAAGTTGCAACTTAACTTGCTTCTTAGTGCTGCCACATCTGCATATCATGGACACAACACGAGTAGTTAATTGATTTATTTGAAACTTCTCTTTTTTGCTCTTTATATGATGATATCTCACTATATATGTGGGTACATAAAACCAACCCAAAGTTTGTTAGCTCTAGTTTGCTTTTCTACCAAATTGTTTCCCCATTGCCTGCCAGAGTGTGCCACAACCAAATTGATGCAATTCATGCTTGAATATGTACCTGAATTTAACAAAGAATCATCTCTTCCCCCGTTCACGGCAAGAAACTCCTTGTCATTTTTGACAGCTGCAACAGATTATAATTCATAAATATCAGTTTAACAGATTACAATTCATAAATATCAGTTCCGCAAAGGCTCTACTTCACTATACCTCTACCTCAAAACATAAAGCATACTGTAGCGAACGCTAGTAATTGAACTCAGGAAGAAATGATTAATTGAGCTTAACATGGTTGCCATGTGCACAACACTCTGGATTATAGTGGACTGTTTGAAGTTATAAGCAAAGACACTAGTGGCAGGAATCAGAAGTCCAATTTGATGTTTCCCGTTTTCTCGAATATGTACAAGTGTGTGTTACCTATATTGGAGGAGAGAATTTTGAAGATCCATCGATCCATCAAGGGTAAATCTGACTAAATATTGTAAGTGCAAGATGGATATGAAATACATCTAACACATTTTGTGCTATCTCATTTGAAATATTGAACTTCCTTATATACTATGCATGTTTTCTGAAAGTAAAATATATCCTACGTGTGCTATTATAACTTGAAGTCGGTGTTTTTTTTTTTTTTTTGCAACATCCTTTGGTATTGAAGAAAAATCTCATGTGATTCATATTTAATACATAAGTATTTTTTATAAGTATATGCATATTGAAATTTTCCTGTATACGTGTGTTGCACAAATGATGAAAATATAGTTTGTCTAAATTACTTACGTGTAATAATCAATATATTTATGTACTTAAAACACACATATGTGATACTCACCGTTGTATTTAATACAGCGGTGAGTATCACATATGTGCGTAATAATCCCTATGGCTACGCTCAGGGTGGCCAGGGTGGTCCATTAGTTGCTTGATCCTATTAGTTGTTAGAGTTTGGCCAGTTGGAATCAGAATAGAACCAAGTGATTCAGGTGATTCCATTTTGTTATCATTTTTTGTTTTTGGCGTGAACCCGGATCCATTGGCTAGTGAACCCGGATCCATTGGCTAGCTAGAGTTTTAAGTCAGGGTGGTCCAATTGACACATAGAAAAGATTTATCCAACTGATCAGTTGATTCCATTTTGATATTTATTTTTTTGCATGGATCCAGACCCGACATTTTTTTCAAAAAGAGGGGAACGCCTTCAGCCTCCGCAAAAGCCTGCATCGAGCGATGCACATAGCCTTTTATTAATTATTATTGCAAAATTCATCATCCGAGTTCAATAAAGTTCAAACAAAAAAATGCCATATATATAACTGTCCAAAAGCCAAAGAAAAAGAATTAAAAGAAATTCTACTAGCAAATTCATTCGGAAAAAAAAATCTACTAGCAAAATCGGTTGAATAATTTCCAAGCGGCCATTTCCTGCGTGCAGTGTGCACTGCGCATTAGTCAGACATGACTTCTGAAGAAACTAGTTTAATCTCCCTTCTGCAGACGAAATTTGATTAATTACCTTTGTTCGCATCGACGACGCCGGCGGCCATCTCGTGGCTTGATGCGGCAGGAGGCGGTGCTCCGACGACCGGATCTGAAATCAATGAAAGTTGGATCCTATGGCGCATATTGTTGTGAACCCATCCAATGGATGGATGATTTCATTAGAGAAATGAAGCTTCTCTTGCTAGGTTAAAGAATGAGTTTTGTGGCGTACCATGCGCAGCTTCTAACTTGGCTACGTCAACGAGTTAATTATTGTACTACCAGGGTTTCAGCTTAATTAACTAGACATGCCTGGCTAGCTATAGCCCGCGCGGTTGATGTTGTTGACGGTAACCCATAGTGCATAATACTGTAGTAGTTAAAGCCAGGCAGGCACTCACCTGAAGATGAAACCTGGTGAACCGAGCCATCTGCAACTTGGGTAGTGCTGGTCTCTGTAACTGCAGAACGTTGGAACGCGCAAGTCAATGTCCCTGTGTCGTTCTATACATTTGTGATCACAAATCTATACATTGTTATTGAAACGAGGAAACAGTCTGAACAGATGAACCACCAAGCTCTCTAGAGCTACGCGCTGCAGAATGGGCAAACTAAAACAATGTCAGACCTGATTTCTCGAGCGGTACACTGTAAGTATCACTAATAAATAAATGTTGATCCTGATGGGCATTGTGAGTGGAGAATATCTGGTGCTACCGTAGCACCTAACATTAGGTGCTCCGGTGCAACCTCAGCCATTGGATCGTGATCCAACGACCAACATCGTGGGAATACGAGTTTTGTAGAAAACCCCCCGAACATTTCTAAATGACGATTGGATCCACATTCCCACGATGATACCCATTGGATCACGATCCAATGGCTGAGGTTGCACCGGAGCACCTAATGTTAAGTGGTACCGGTAGCACCAGATATCGTGAGTGGACCTCAAAATGAGCATTGAGTATAGAATTTTCAGCACTAAGTTTTTACTTTCTCCGTCTTGCATTATTGGTTTAAACTTAACTTGACCATAAACTTAACTAGTAATAAAGTATAAAGTACATGTCACGAAAATAATCATACAACGAGTAACCTCTTTTTGACGTGAATAGCAGGAGCTCTGCCTTTGCATTATAGTAGGAAAGAGTAGCCTCTTTCGAATAGAAATATGCTGCTCCCTTCAATCCAAATTATTCTTTAATTGACTAAAGCTGCGTCAATTAATTTAGATCAGAGGGAGTAGTATATTTTTTGTAACATACAGGAGTACTTCATATTTTGTTAGTCATATGATGGTCAACTTTGGACCAAAATATGAGGTGCCTAATAAACTCAGATGAAAGAAATACTTATTTAATCGTTGGCGAATCCATAACTCCGCCTATGTTGTCTCAACATAGCCGGTCCCAAGCCCGGGTAAAGGAGGAGGGTTTTGATAGGCTTGGCGAGCCAACGTGAAAACTCAGCCACTCTTATGGAGATGAAACCCAAATAGATCTGAAGGATTGGAGCATCACCAAAGAACTAGCCATGGACAGGGGTGCGTGGAAGCTTGCTATCCAGTGCCAGAACCATGAGTTGGTCGCGAGATCTTATGGGTTTCACCTCTAGCCTACCCCAACTTGTTTGGGACTAAAGGCTTTGTTGTTGTTGTTGTTGTTGGCGAATCCATAAGCTCAAGCTCATGAGCAAATGTTTGGAATTTTCATGCTCATTTTTTTAGCTGGGGAATATTCATACTCATGCCGCAACAAATATACTCTATGTTGAACCATTGCTTACTGGTAAATTATATGGATCAAGATTTGCCAAGAGGGTTTTTAGCACACTCTTCTTCTTTTTTCGAGGAAAGGTTTTAGCATACATACTTGAGTTATACTTCTAATGGTGTACTCTAAATATTGAGTGTACCAACGCAACCTTTTGTGTACGTTTCCCATCTGGATTGACCACTTTTATTTTACATAAACAGGACGTCTAGCTCACACACACACACACACACACACACACACACACACAAGCCTCTAGTATAGAAGATGCGTATCAGACGAAATTAAGGTATATTAATAGTCTCCACGAAATTAGGAACCATATATATTCTCTGGAGAAAAGAATTACTAAGGCAGAAAGATCCAAACCCAGATTAGCGAGCTGCAGCTAGGCTCGTGATAAGTACTACGTACGACAGCCATAAAATCGAGAACATAAAACAACAATACGATTGATGAATCGAAGAACGTACAACGAGTAAGATGCGGCAGGTAATTGGTCTTGAGCGCGACGAGGACGACGAGAGGAAGCAGAAGACACGCCGCGGCAGCTCCTCCGCTCACAAGCTTCTGCCTGCTCTCTTTCCTCCCGGCCTTCATCTCGTACTGGCTTGATCGTCGCTAGCTCTAGTGGAGGATACTCTCACAACTGTTGTTGCTCACTAATGCGCTAACGAGCTGGTTGCTTGGGAGCTATATGTGTTGTCCGAGCTCTCTTACTGTTGAGACTACCCACAATGGGAGTAACATGGGTAGTAATATAGATGTCACCTAAGCAAAAAATATGATGTGACAGCTAATTAATAAGAAGAGAAAGAAATTGAGTAACATACTATGTTACTACTACTATGAATCCCAAGACAAGATGAGTCTATAAGCTAATAAATAAAAGGCTCAATATTACTACCCCTATGTTAGTACCCATTGTGGATGTAGTAACTTAGATTAGTAACATACTCTATGCTACTTTTCATTGTGAATACCTATTATTAAACCACATCACATGTGCGTGCACTCTGAAGCACCCTGTGATCTCCTTTCCAAACGGCGCTTTAATGCGCGAGGGTTACTTTAATCCATGGTTCAGATGCCATCGCATGTTTGGGTTGACCTTCAGTGTCATTAAATCACATCACATGTGCGTGCACTCTGATGGAATCGTTGCGCTGATCGAACAGAGGGCCCGTTGCCACTCTAAGCATTTGTGTCAGCCTAAGTGTACTTAGGCCAAGTCAACCTTGTGAACGAATAAGTCAAGTCAATTACTAACGGTAAAAGTCAAGCAACTCGAACAGGCGCGCCACGCGCGTTTTGCAGTGCCAAAATGCATCTTTTTTAGCACGCGGCAAGGCACCCGCTCCAGCAGTCGCCGTAAAATGGGGCGCCGTGTTGCCGCTCCAGTAGGCGCTGCAAAATGCAGCACGCGCGAGCAGTTCAGACGCTTGTCTGACGACGCACGGGAGCAGCCAAACGCTATGAGATTATTCAAACGTAAATAAAAACAACAAAAATTAACGATAAGATCATACCATACTTCAAGCCCAACACCACATGCAGTTCAAACGACACGAATGAAAAACGCTAGTAAAATAAAAATGCGCCTAGACTACTCTTCATCATCCTCCTCGGTGGTGTCATCGGACGTCATAAGAAACACGTCAGCGTGCCGGTCGTCGTTCGGGTCCCAGGGTCGTTCGGCATCTCCATGTGGGAAATAGTCAATGCCTTGCACCTACGCTTGTCTAGGCGTTCGGCAACTTGTTGCACCCTTCAGTTCGCGTAGAACTCATGCTCGGCGATGACTTCCTCCGGGTGCTGGCGGCGCTACTCTGCCATGGCGTCCTCGTCCCTCTGGGCGATCAATAGCCGGCGGTCCCGACTGCGCGCGGCGCGGCGGTCCGCCTCGGTGGCTAGACGCGCGACCTGCCGCGTCTCTTCGGTCGTGAAGACGTCGTCGAAATTCATCTGTGAACGAGGCCGCTGGAGTTCTCACGCCGCCGCATTGTACGCGCGGGCGGCCTTATGGGCGGTCTCGTACGTGCCGAGGGCGAGGCGCGCGTTGCCGGAGCGGATCTCGGTGTCGAACATGCCGGACGGGCGTTCGCGGACGCCGCGGAAGCCCGAGATGCTCCGGGGGCGCGGCGGCATGGCGCGGGGAGAAGACGGCGACGAAGCGCCGGGCAGGAGGAGCGTGTGGAGAAATGGAATGGAGTGGGCGAGCACGGGCGCGGCGGCGAATAAATAGAGCGCGCGCGGAAACGCGCGCCAAAGTTGGCGCGCGGGCGAACGCTTTTCCTTGCGCGCACAAAACTTTTTTTACCGCGCCGCGGTTTTGCGCCTCCGCTGGAGCGCGCCGAACGAACCCGCGCGCGAAAACCACGGTTTTACCGCGCGCGCTTTCTTTCACGCGCCTGTTGGAGTTGCTCTTAGGCCAAGTCAACCTTGTGACGAATAACTCAAGTCAATTACTAACGGGAAAAGTCAAGCTAGCTATGAATGTACACAAGATGACGAAGCTTCATCGGAAGGATGGTTAAGTATAAATCAAGCTTCATTTTTTTTAGGGAAATATCAGGACTCTACTGCATATATTTTTTATTGGTTTTAAATAAATAATACAAATGAAGGTCCAAAATAGAGAACAAAAGACTATACAAGGCAAAGGGAAAATGAGAAGAGCTATACAAGAGCTAGCCCCGATCCATTTGGTCTGGTTTCGTCATTGTTGAATGCGAGCGGAGTCAAGGCTCGGTCTTGCAGGTTTGCTTTGACTTGGCTCCTTCCCCGGAGTCTGTAGAGGTGATGAGATATATGGCTTTGGGCGTAAGCTTAATTCTTCGACGGTGGTCGATGCTGGCAATGTTGGTGCTTGCTGGCATGCTTTTCCTCCTTGAAGGCATTGCCAAAGAGCTATCTCTCATCATTGAGCTTTCCACGGTTGGGGTAGGAAGCGGCGTTGGGGCCGTTGACTAGGCCGGACCATTCCCAGGGTTCGGTGGAGCGGTCGTGTGCGGATCTGGGCGAAAGCTTGTGGTTGACAGGGGTCGATGCCGCTGCCGACGGCGTCAGTTGATGTTGCTTTCCTTCTTGAAGGCGTCTTCAAAGATCCTGCTCGCAATCACTTCAGATAGAGGTCGTGATCGGTGAAGGTGGTTTCTTGTTGTTAATCGGTGATTGTTTTTATTTTTAGTTTTATGGTTTCTGGCCTAGTTTTCCTCATAAACTAGGCGACTCTGTATTTTGCTTTTTTTTCCTCTTAAGGAAATCGGCAGAGCAGCTGCCTTGCAACTAAAAAAAACAGAGTAAAACAACAGACAAGCAAGCTAAGTCATCTGAAGGTTGTGACCCAGTCTGCATAGCCACAATAATTTTTCCTTTTAGCCATGTATATGATCCATTTGAGTTCCTCCTTGGATTTTCTCATGCAAGTGTAAAGATTTGGAGGTGTGCCCTTGAAGATGAAATCGTTCCTTGTGGTTCCAAATAGCCCATGAGGCTAGCACAATGATTTCCAGCGCAAAGGGCACATTGCGGAGTTGCTTGAGAGAAGCATTTTCCTACTGGATGCCCAAAAAAATTGTGCCCAAGTAGGATAAATATAGTCTAGCAGATCTGAGCAAAAGAAAAACGCAGTAACAGATGATCCCTAGTCTCCAAGACCTGTGTATATTACACATCACACATGTGTAGTCTTGAATGAAAAATGTTTTCTGTACAAGAGAGCTCTGGTATTGAGTCTATTGTTTGCCAAAAGCCAAAAAAAAATGTTATGCTTGAGTTGACAGCATGTTGTCCAAATCCACTTGATGATTGGCATAACTTCAGGGGAAACTGATAGATGTTTGTAAGCCTTAGAAAGTTTTATATGTGAGTAAACCAGAGGTCATTTGCCAAAGATCTGGGCCATCCGGAAGAACCAAGTTCTGCAAAAACTCTTCCAATTCCTGAAATTGCACATAAGCCTCTTCTGAAAGAGGTAACTGGAAGTGAGTTGTTAAATCCTCCAAGTGCCACCGAGAGTGGATGGATATGTGTTGATTCTGGGAGAAGGAGTGCAAGTGAGGTCATTTACGCATTTGTGACAAAACATCGCAATTCTCTGTCTAAAATTCCATAGATGTACCATTTTTAAGGATAAAGACAACATGCATGCTCTTTATACAATGGTAGGAGTTTAGCTTCATCAAAAGGCGAAGGAATGCACGTGGGTGATCTAATCGTTGTCGTTTTGTGTTAGTTTCTTGGGAATTACACTTTGGTTCCTGGTTGTATATGCACCCTATATGGAAAATTTTATTAATAATTAAATAAAAAGTCAAAATAGTTCAGAAGTATTTTTAGATTAAACTTGACTTTGTTTTGCACTAGTATATAAATTTTCACGAAAAAAAACCAACATTCACTTTTGGGCAAAACAGACAAAATTTATTTGCTATTATAGGTCACTATTCACACTATTTTGACCGACAATTTGTTTTTGTTGAAAATAAGTCAAAGTGTAATTTTCTTTTTGTGGAATTTTTCTCACAAGTACAATGGAAGGTCAAGTTTATTTTAAAAATATTTCAGATTTTTTTGATTTTTTGTTGAATTGCTAAAAGAAATTGCATATAGAGTGTAGATACACCCAGGAACCAAGCGTTCCGTCCTTAGTTTCTTGGTAAATAAAGGAGCCCTTGTTTATGCAAGCGTAACCTTTGCAACTCTGCCTCAGCTAATTAAGTGCCATTTAGATGTCACTACTCATAATGTTATATCAAAACATTCACCTATGGGGTTTATCTTTTGGAAAGAGTCTTCAAACTTACATGAAAATCAGCGAGTGCGTAGCTAAAATCACTGGGAAATTAGGTGGAAATCAGGGGGTTGTTAGATTGTAATCAAGGGAGGTTGTTAGAGAACTGAAACGGACTCCCCTACTTCTTCCCCAGATGCGAGGACAAAAAGGCCATCTAATAGGCTGCTTCATTTAGGCTCGGACCATCCGATATCCTCTATTCCTAAATAGATGCCTCCCACTAAGAAATTTTCATGCCCTCAGGTGATGCCACATCATTGGCTGACGTCACGCTATCTTTTTTTCTCCCTGGTGCCACTTCTCCACCGCACGGTCGTTTCTGCTTACCCAGCACGATCAGCTTTTTTTACGCAAAGCACGATCGCGTGTGCCACACCCCTCGGTCGCCTCTTCTTTTTCCAGTCCGAAAGGCTGGCCCATCACACGTTCACCAAATTTGGCCCACAAGCTCGCCTCTTTGTCTTTCACCCCGAAAAGCTGGCCCATCAAATGAGACGCAGCTTCCTTCTCCACACGAGCGTATTCCCCGTCGCCAGCGGCGCTGCTTCAACCCTTCCCATAGCGGTCGGTTGCGCCCTTTTCTCCTTCCCCATGGTAGGCTCGCTGCCTCGTGCCCTTCTCCACAGCAGGTCCTCCCCCTCTTCACCTTCTCCATCAACAATTAAATCTCACTACTCCCCTCCAACAGAAACCGATGTACTTAATTCTCCTTGCACAGGTAACTGATCCAGTTCGTCTCACCATAAATCAATGGAGCCGCTCGAGAGATCAGCCACGCCCACCACCTGCTGGTGCCCTTGCCGGGGACACATCTGCACCCTCAACACCGCGTCCCCTGTCCGCACGTGCTTCCCCCTTCCTCATCCCACCTACAGGTCAGCCAATAAGTTTCCAAGTTGTTATTGAAAATTGTTTGCAAAGCTATTCTAAATTGCAATTATATGTATGCCCTCTTTTTTCTGCAGTTTGCTTTTGCAATCATTTTCCAGAGGTTGGAAAGATACTAGGCCGGGTCACATCTGCGGCCTCGACGCCACCTGATCCTGTCTTTGTACGAGGTTCTCCTGATTCCTTCATTCCCAATCTCCATGTACCATGTTGTTTCTTTGATGTTAGATTACTACCATGCAATTGACCTGTTGATCATTTTGCCATTTTCCAAACTAAAAATAGAGAAAGTGGATAAATGATTGGTTACCAAATATACATAGCTGCAGGAAAATCAATTTTTTTGGTTTCTGACTGCACAATCTGAACTATATATCTCTGACAGTATATTAGACTCTTCCTCTTGATTCTCTTAAGACTTGAGAGCTGCTGTAACGTTGCCATATAAGAGCTGCCGAGCGTTGCTATATAAATAGATCTCTTGCTATAACGTTGCCATATAAGAGCTGCTGTAGCGTTGCTATATGAGTAGATCCCTTGCTCACTTGATTGTCTAATATAGATGTGTAGGTGAGAATTCAAACTGAATCATAATATCAGGTTTAGAGGTGCATGGTCAATGATCTCAAACGTGTAGCAGTGTATATGCAGTTCTGGTCATTTACTGACTTGGTACTACGGCCATTCAGGAAAACCGTATTATTTGCTAGATCACAGTATATGTCACTTTGTTATAACATTTTGATGGTTAATTAGTACGCATAACACAAAAGGTACCATTATTCATGGAAAGACTACTGTTACCTATTAGCATCAGCAATATATCACAATTTTCCATAACGCTCTGATTTTACATCTTCATGCAGCAGTAGAAACAAGAAGAACGCGGGAAACAATTCAGGACAGGCAGAGTAATGCTGCTAGGGGAAAGATATGGAGGTATTATGCAACACATCGCAGATTGAACCAATTCTTCGGATGAACTAATTCACCATTGTATCCACTTAATACCTTCCTAACAACGCTACAAATTGTAAACCATGCAGGGCAACGTCCAGCTATGCTATAATGAAGATACAAGCTTCAATGCATTCCATACCAGTTACTTATAGTATAGCATTATCAATAATCGTTACCTTGATCACTACCTATTGTAACTAAGAAACATTATCATAATTCTAGATGTTTTTCAGCGGTACAAAACTACAAATATATTATGATGTGGGACTACATGTATCTGCGACAACTGTTGACGTCATCTGTACCTTTTATTTTTGCAAAGTTCCACTTAGATTCATAAAGTGCGAGCTCTCCAGAATCTAAATTTAGTTGTGCAGTTTTGTCATTTCAGTTTGGATACTCAACTTTCTCAGAAAATTCATGACAAAAGATCCCGTAGCAACGCGCGGGGCATTATCTAGTTCCTTATTATTACAGGGTCAAACTGGAGGGGAGGAGCACGGAAGATTGGGTTGTCCACAACGTCAGCCCAACAAGCCAGCCCCATCGATAACCACCATTTTCCCAGGTCTCATCTCTCTCATTGTCACTACCCCACTTTCCGCTGCCCTGCATGCCATAGTCGTTGCCCCATCACAAATGGGTTGTGACATAAAGTGCCGCTGGCAGTAGGCTGAACGGCAGCAACCGTCAGTTAACAGCGCAAGGCTAACGTGGCTTGTGGGACTACCGCCAGCACTTCAGGCGATAGGTTGTAAGATCCTACCGCCAAGGTGCCCGGCGATAGGGTGGTGGCTGGCCCAATGAAAAGTTTCTGTAACCTAAAACAGCTTCAGAAACGCAGTAGGGTGGTGGCTGGCCTAATGAAAAGTTTCTGTAACCTGGATTGTCGAAAAAGGTACGGTAGGGTTACACACCCTACCACCAAGGTCCTTGGCGGTAGGGTGTGCTCATAGTATAATTTTTGCACAAAACTTGTATGTTTCGGTTCAAAAAAAAATCCATAGCAATTGTATAGTCTTAAAAACAAAAGATATGCAGATCTCACACATTAGAACATGCATAGCAAATTGTTAAACATAGCAAATTGTCACACAAAGTAAATAGTAGCAAATGGTTCGACATCGCAAATAACAAATAGTTCGACAATATAACATGAATAGCAGATTGTTTAACTAAACTCGTAGTTCAACGCCAGCAACTTCACTTGCTCTCCCCTTCCTCTCTTGGAGGTACGGTCCTCGTTGTTCTTTGAACGGGTCTCGTCAGCCTTCTTCTTGCGGGGACAAGTACGCGCTTTCTGAAACGGGGATGGACTCTTCCAATCCTTCTTCGGCTGCGTCCCCCTCTGCTTGTCATGGGTTGTCTGAGTTGGTGGAGGTCCATCATCGTCGTTGTACTCCTCCTCATCACTCTGTTCCTCTTCTTCCTCTTCTTCTTGTGCTAGCTCCTCGTCATCTTCTTCTTCATCATCTTATTCCTCAACGTCCTCCTCCTTGTCCTCCTCAACCAACCTAGATGACGAGGCAGCATGGGAGACTTGCTGATATTATTCATCATCTTACTTTCTGTTGTTAGTCGTTACTGTCACAATTAGGTGTTCATGCCTACCACATCTTATGAAACATTAACAGATACAATAACTAAAAGTGAGTGAAATATTGAAAATAAATATTTCTTAAGGGAGAAGATATTTTGTGCTCATCGGGACTTGCTGATAATTAAGGTATTCCTCAACTTTGGATGTCACCGATGTCGTTGGTGAGATAAGGAGAAGAGAGGGAGGCATGAAGAGTAGAGAGAATGCGGTAACAATGCATCTTGCTCGCATCCTGTTTCGCCCCGCACGTCAGCCGGGAGACTTGCTGATATTAAGATATGCGTCAACTTTGGATGTCACCAATGTCGTTTGTGAGATAGGGAGGAGAGGGGGAGGGATGAACAGTAGAGAGAATACGATAACAGTACATCTTTCCGGCGTCCTGCTTCGCCCAGCACGCCAGCTGGGAGGGGCACTCCCCTCTGTTTTACCATCTTTCTTGCAGCTCTACATGCCCTAATCCTGATCTCCGACGAGGCTCGATGATAATGTCCAGGGAAGTGGCCATGGTGGCGGGGGGGGGGGGGGGGGGGGGTGCTCCTACTTTTGGCGGCAACGTGTCAACAAAAGAGCGCCAAACATTATAAACTATTTACCTTTCAACCATCATATTTTTGATATTATTAAACCCTGGAGTTACCTATTATCCATCAATTCAATAAGTCGGCTTGAGAATCAATTAGCGAAGGATGAGGATGATGTCACGAGAAGAGAGAGTGAGTGTCACTAAAGTAAGGAAGAAATATGATGTCATATGTGGGATAATTAAGTGGTGCGCAATTAAACAGCTTGTTGCATAACTAAAGGAGGTTGCACATCTGTGCATATTGAGATTCAATAAGTGGTGTGTGGACAAAAGACTACATTGATGAATGCGAAGAAGCTCATTGTCTGGGTACTGAAGGAACTTTCCAAGAGAGAAGAATGACAGTAGAGCGAGACAAAAAAAAATAAGTGAACGCATGGGACGGATAGCTATGTCTCCCATTGCAACCACACGCATTAGGTGTTCTGCGTTCAGCCCAGTCGCCCAACACAGAAGACAAAGAGCCAGGTCTCGTAGGTCGTACGGAATAGGGATCGATCGAACTTTCAGCGCCGAGCCGCCGACCCACGCTCGACACGCATCTCTCTCTCCCTCCTGCTACTAGCCCTAGCCGCCTGGCATGGGACAGTTCGCACGGCAACACCGATCAGCATCGGTTCCGGCGGCGCAGACGGCCGAACCTGCAGGCTGCAGCCAACGAGCTAGGAAATTCGTGAGTGAGTCCAGGCCCCTGAGTGAGTCTTCCTTAATTCATGCTTTGTACTCCTTCCGTTTCTAAATATTTGTCTTTGTAAAGATTTTACTACGGACTATATACGGATGTATATAGACATAATTTAGAGTGTAGATTCATCCATTTTACTTCATATGTAGTCTGTAGTTGAATCTTTAAAAAGACAAATATTTAGGAACGGAGGGAGTAATTTATATGCTGGCGATCTGATCCGTACTACAGCATAAGCTGCAGAAATTCTTGAGTTATTAGGTGACTTAGGTCACATGGAATGATTAGGGGCAATAATTTCTTGTTTATCCTCACAAACATGTACTGTAAATTAGGCATGACACACCGATTATTTGTTTGGATTTAATTTGTCTCTTGTCACCGATCTGTACATTTGTGTTTGTGTAGTCATGGAGAGGAAGACAATGCTTTCATTTTTTGATAAGGTTGGATTAAGCTCCCAACGTGAACCTACCGGTGTGGATGATTCCAGCACAACCGAACAAGGACAAAGTAGTGGACAAAATAACACACTTGATCCGGATATTTCAGCATCTGTAGAAGTTCCACAGCAAGAGACAGTTGTAACAACATATTATATTAGAGACCCCGGCAAACGTCTTTAAATTTGGCAACTCCCTCCTGCCAAGCAAGATGAAGCTCGGCGTTTTTATATATCCGAGGGTGCATATCAACTAATGCTAGAACCAGATGAATACCCATTTGTTGGAACGGGTACCCATCGTCGCCGGTTCCAAAAATATTGGTTTACGAACCATTTTTGGTTGGAGTATTCAACTGACACACATAATGCATACTGCTTGCCTTGTTTCCTCTTTTTCAAAAAGCCAATTGGAAGGTGTGGCTTAGATACATTCAGAGTCAAGGGATTTAAAAATTGGAAAAAGGTTAATAATGGGAAAGAATGTGCTTTTGTAACTCATATGGGTCGTGATCCTAACTCAGCTCATAATTTTGTTGTTAAATGTTATGAAAATCTTAAGAATAGCATGTCTCATATAGACAAGGTAATTGTGAAGCAATGTGAGAAAACAGTGGCAGATGCGAGACTAAGACTCAAGACTACAATTGATGCCATCAGGTAAGCATGATTTCTAAACCTATTATGTTCCAATTAGACTTGTAAATTTTGTACTAAGCAACTGTTGCATCTACAGGTAGTTAACATTTCAAGCGTATCCCTTTAGAGGCCATGACGAATCTCCAGGATCTAAAAACCGAGGTAATTTTCTTGAGATGGTCAAGATTCTGGCTTCGTATAATAAAGAGGTCAATGAAGTGGTGTTAGAAAATGCTCCAAGAAATGCAAAGTACACTTCCGGAGCAGTTCAGGAAGAAATTGTAAGCATAATTGCTCGTAAAGTGCAGAAATGAATTAAAGAACAAATTGGCAATCGCAAGTTTTGTATAATGGTTGATGAAGCTAGGGATGAATCCAAAAAAGAGCAGATGGCGGTCGTTATTAGATTTGCCAATGAAGAAGCAATTATAACACAGCGCTTTCTTGATGTAGTGCATGTTACAGATACTGTTGCAACAACTCTCAAAAACTCAATACTTGTTGTTCTAGCTGACAATAACCTGAATGTGCAAGATATCAGGGGCCAAGCATATGACGGGGCTAGCAACATGAGGGGAGAGTGGAATGGATTGAAGGCTCTTATTCTTTGGGAGTGTCTGTATGCATACTACATTCATTGTATGGCTCATCAGCTGCAGTAAGCTCTTGTTGCAGCATCCACAGAGGTACATGAGGTGCACAACTTCTTTCAACATGCAAACTTTATAGTCAAAGTTTTTTATATCGGGCTCATTTGAGCCGGGTGAACAGTAAAATTTGAAAAAAAAAATCAAAACTAATTCAAAAAAATTCTGAAATTTTTTCGGTGGAAACATTGACAAAAGTTTTACGTGATCCCAAAATTTCATATTGAAATCATTCCTGGAAATTGTGGCAAAAAAAACAAAATTGATGCTCCAAATGTGTTATTTTCAAAAGCATTTTCGAATGCTGATTTTGTTTTTTTTTTTGCATGACCTCCGAGAATGCCTTTTCAAGATGAAATTTTGTGAGCGTGGAAAACTTTTGTTAATATAATGTTTGCACCAAAAAAATTCAGAATTTTTTTGAACGAGTTTTCTTTTTTTTTCCGATTTTACTGTTCATCCCGAGCTCAAATGAAGCTCGGGGGCAGAAGATGACTTTCCATGTAGTCAGTGCTTCTTCCAAACGCAACGATGAATTACTAGCAAACTAGGGAGCTGAAATTGAACGCGAGATCGAACTAGGAGAACTTGATACCGGCCGAGGGGTGAATCAGTTAGGCTCCTTACAAAGAGCAGAAGACACTAGATGGAGCTCCCACTATAAATTAATCCAAAGCGTAAGAAAGATGTTTGCTGCTTCTGTTTCTGTTTTAAGAAGTATAGCAAGTGATCGTTCGGTCTCACAATATTCTCGAGGAGATGCTGTTGGTGCTCTTAGGATTCTCATCTCATTTGATTTTGAGTTTATTCTGCACCTAATGGAAAAAATCATGAAGATCACTGATGTGTTGTGTGTAAGACTGCAAACTAAATCTTTGGATATTTTTAATGCTTTGGATTGTGTGTCCAACACAAAGGTGCTACTTGTTGACTTAAGAGAAAATGATTGGGAATCTCTTCTTGAAGAGGTTAATTCTTTTTGCCTGAAGCACGAGATTGATATTCCGGATTTGAATCGCAAGTATGTACCTTTTCCCAACTCTATACTTAAGACTATGTTACATATTTATTACCAAGTAGTGATACTAATTTTTATGTATATTGTTACTAGGTACGTTGATGTGACCAAATCCAGAAACAAGCATGACAACACCACAACACTCCATCACTACAAAATGAATGTATTTAATGTTGCCATAGACCAACAATTGACAAAATTAGGTGATCGATTCAGTCTTCAAGCGACAGAGCTTTTAAGCCTTTGTGCATCATTGGATCCAAGACGTGACACATTTGACAGATCAAAAATATGCACACTAGTTGAAAGTTTATATCCTGCAGATTTTTCTTCTCAAGAAAGAGCTCAATTGGAGTGTCAGCTACCACGTTTTCAACTTGACACATGCAACCATCAAGAACTGAAAATATTACCATCACTTGCAGCTTTGGCACATGGACTGGTCAAAACATGTAAATCATCTATGTATCCAATGGTCGACGGGTTATTACGATTGGTAATAACTCTGCCGACTACCGGTGTGGACTGCAACAGCAGAGAGAGCATTTTCAGCTATGAAACTTATCAAGACTCGTATTCGAAGTAAAATGGGTGATGACTTCCTTCGACATTGTATGATAATCTACATCGAGAAGGATCTAGCATCAAAGTTTAGTTCTGATGAAATTATTGACATATTTGATCTTCTTGGTAGTCGAAAAGCCAAGTTTAAACTAATAGAAATGTAACTTCTTTGCATTGTTTGATTGACCATATGGTCTGAACCAAAGCACAAAATAATATTATCATCTTTGCAATGCTAGATTTTTTTGCTTCTTGTGTCTTGCCCAGTTGCCCCCCACCCCCACCCCTTCCCCCCCCCCTTCCCCACCCCAACCTCAAATCCTCGCTCCGCCGCGGCAGTGATGCAGGGGAGGCTTGAGGGGCCGGTTCCGGCGGCGACGCGACTTTGTTTTCCTTTGAGAAAAGTATATTTTTCGTCCCCTCAACTCTTGGCAGAGTCTAGATTTGGTCCCTCAACTCTGAAACCGGATAACTTGGACCCTCAACTACTAAAACCGAACAAGGTTTGTCCATGGTCTTGGTTTTGGTGATGTCACACCCCGGTTTTGACTGGTGCTGACTCAAGAATTCTCGTAAATAATTTGAATCAGTGAGCTTCTTTGAAATTCGTATAATCTTTTTTTGAAATTCGTGTAATTCTATCAAATCCGAGCACCTTTTTCAAATGCATGAACTGTTTTTTAAATTCGCGTACTTGTTTCAAATCCGCATACTTTTTACATGTTCGCATATTTTTTTTTCAAATTTGTGTACTTTTTCCAATCCATGAACTTTTTTTGGAATTCGCGTACTTGTTTCAAATCTGCATACTTTATTCAAGTTCACATATTCGAGTATTTTTTTTAAAATTCGTGTATTTTTATTGAAATTCACGTACTTGTTTCAAGTTCACATAATTTTTTGAAATACTCTTATTTTTTCAAATGTGCGAACATTTTTTTTCTGAATCCCCGTACTTTTTTAAGTTCACGTAAATTTTTCAAAATCATGAACTTTTTCCAAAAAAAAAGTACTTCAATTTTTTAAAAGTATGTGAATTTGAAAAAATTGCATATGAAAACAATGTGTATTTTGAAAAATTACGCGGATTTGAAAAAAGTAGGTGAACTTGGAAAAAGTAAGCGGATTTGAGAAAAGTATACGAATTTTAAAAAAATTTACGGATTTGAAAAAAGTAGCCAAAGTTGAAAACATTACACGAACTTGGGAAAACTATGCGGATTTGAAAAAAGTACGCGAAAATGAGTCTGCACAGTCAAAATCGAGGTGAGACAGCACCAAAACCGGTCAAAACCGTGACCAGGAACGAATCTTGTCCAGTTTCAGTAGTTTTTCAGTAGTTGAGGGTGTAACTTGTCCAGTTCCGAAGTTGAGGGACCAAATCTAGACTCCACCAAGAGTCGAGGGACAAAAAATATACTTTTTTCTTTTCCTTTTGTTTCTTGTCCCGCTGCCACTTATGTTCCTCCTCACTTGCCCCAAATAATATGAATTGTCAGTCTCTGTCATTCTCGAGCCTAGTTGTCCATAATTCTTGATCAAGACAATAGGGTTCCGGTATAAAGTGTCATTGAGCCCCTAAAATCCTCAGCCATCTTCATCAAGTCTGTTAGAGCTCC
The DNA here is from genome assembly GCA_039707655.1 of Elymus sibiricus. Taxonomy (NCBI): domain Eukaryota; kingdom Viridiplantae; phylum Streptophyta; class Magnoliopsida; order Poales; family Poaceae; genus Elymus; species Elymus sibiricus. The sequence goes on from CM077663.1 coordinate 382,747,229, forward strand.
TGTGCTTGGGTGATAAAGTTGTAGGATGCACCGAGCATCATAAAGATCTTCCTCTTCTTTCTTAAACGCGTTCAACATAAGTATTCTTCCGTCAACGAAGATCTCCAGTACTTTAAAAAAGCACCAATTTTTAGGCATTTGTATCGTGCACTCTCTTTTCCACGTGCTCTTCTCAGGATCAACTAGAAGCCATATCTTAGTGTAACGGTCACCTAGATAGCAAGGTGACCATACGGTTTGAATGACGCTCAAAGTATTTTTGAGCTCTGCTAGTGTCATCTCCCATCTCTCGTCCTCCTTGGGGCACCCGGTTGGCGGGCCATCGGTCATCGCCTTCCACTCCTCCCTTTCGAGGTCGAAAGAGGATATGCGGTTCCAGCCCGGATTCGCCAGGCAGGAGCGCCACGATCCATGAAGTGGAGCACACCGTTGACGGTGGCCGTGCAAGTGGAGCACCAACAAGTAAGGATAGGGGGCTCCGGTCTCTGCCTCCACGCGGGTTCTGCTGTGGCGGTGGCCGTGGCCACTACTGTGGCAACCTGGCAGATCTGGCCGTCGCCAAGCGCCGTGACGTTGTTGCGGAGACGGACGACCTTGTACTCACCGGATGGAGTGGCGCGGCCGAAGTTGGAGTGGCAAAACTCGGCGTGCATGAAATCGTAGGGGATTCCGTTGCAGTCGGCTTTGGGATATTCTATGGATGCCTCACCGCCGACGGTGACCACCCGCCCGGTCGCCGGATCGATCACCCTAGCGCCATGCACGCCTTGGTCGACCAAGACAAGGTCGAGGCGTGTGCGCATCAGCTTTGCGCTCTTGACGTCTTTCACCACTCTGAGGACGTTGCCGTCGGCCGTGTCAATCACCCGCAGCTCGAGAGATGCCTGGGGAAAGCGTGGCGGTCTGGACGGGTAGAATTTCTCGAGCGGGCGTGGTTTTCCAAACACACCGACGACGAGGGGAGCGGTGGCGGCGGAGGCACGGGATCGCTGTGCGGCGGCGAATGCTGGGTCAGAGAGGAGGGCGCGCCAGCCCTTGGACACGCACCGGAACCGGCGCGGGTCTTCACCGGCAGCCTGGCTAGCACCTCCAAGATGATGTCCACCGGCAGCGAGATGGAGATGGCGACGGCATCGGGAATGTCTTCATCTGGGTTCACCTCGGCCGTTGTTTCCTCGTTGCAGGTGCAGCCGGAAGGAAAGAAACACGAACTTGGCAGCTCAAGAGCCCAAGGATTGCCCATGTCGATTGCGGTTGCCCTTCTTTTTTGTTTATTTCTTTTCTTTTTTCTCCTTTCCTTTTTGTCTCAAATTGTCCACGGTATTACAAATCTCACGCGGGCACATGTATATGTACTCAGCCGGCTACCTAAACCGACTTAGACACGTACCAAACGCTAGCGGGCACGTACTTGCTTTTTTTCACTCCAAAAGCTACACGGACAGGAACAGACAAACAAAGGCAAGACCACATACGTATCTTATTAATACTTGGACTCCTTTTTTTGAGAGAATCTCGCCCACTTTATTGATTCTGTACAATGTTCATAGATACAAGAGTTGAGTCATGAGGGTTTCCCAACCAAACATGTCTCCCAACGCCTAAATTACATGCAAACTTGGCGAGATTGTGAGCCTCGAAATTAAAGTTTCTTCGTTCATGAACAAAAGAGCAAGAAAAACTAGCGCTACGGGCTGTTATTTCATGTATAATTGCTGCATGAGGGCCTCCGGTCCCCTCGTTGATGTCTTTCACAACTCCCTGACAATCTGAAGTGACCACAAACTGTTGGATGGCCAAGTCCTCTGCCAGTGCTATCCCTTCTCTGCAAGCAAAAGTCTCCAAAATAGTAGGATCGGACATTCCTCTGAAGACTATTGTCGAGGAGCCCAAGTAATTTCCAACATCGTCTCCGCATATAGCTGCCGCAGCTCCTCCGTGCCTGTTCCTAGCAATGGCTCCATCGACGTTAACCTTCATCTGACCAACAGGCGGGGCTAGCCAGCGTGGAGGTTCGGGCGAAGATGCCCCAGGCCCCAGCACCGGTTGTTCTGGTAGTCTTTGCTGAAATTTGCTCAAGTTCCTCAATAAAGGTGTTTACAAAAGAGATGGTCTGTTGGGGGCTTTGAAAAATTCCTTCATAAACTGCTTTACGCCGTGCATACCAGATTGACCAAAGTGTTACTACTATCTTTGTAAAACTTGCATGCGGTAACACTTCGTGAAGCTCAAACATCCAATTTCTTGCGCTCGGTTCCGCATTTTCTGCCATCTTGGACACAATTGATTCATCAGATAAAGCCCATATACGCCTTGACATTGTGCATGACAAGAGGGCATGACGCCAGGAGTCCTCGCACCCGCACAGCGGCCATGCGCTCTGAACTGCCATGCTCCGTTTATGCAACACATCCGTAGTGCCGAGCGAGTCTTCACAAAAAGACCTTGACTTTGGATGGGACTGGCACCTTCCACAGCATGGTCCATGAATTTTCATCTCTTTTGGTAACGGAAGAACCAGATCGACCCTCTAACCATTCTTCCCTTTGCAAGTTTGTGGTGATCAAAAACTTGTATGCGGAACTAACTCTGAATCTCCCCTTGTTATCCGGATACCATGCCCAAAAATCTTATGTATTTCGCGTGCATACCGGAATTTTCAGAATTGCGTCTGCATCAAAAGGAATAAAGACTGTCCGAATCCGTCCTTCGTCCCATGTGGTCGTGACTGGAGACAACAACTCCGCAACCATCCTAGGAGAATCGGCGACGAGGGATGTAATCGGCCGAGGCCTTGTCTCCTTTGGAGTCCAGTTATGGCCCCATATTTCAGTTGTCTGTCCATTCCCAATACGCCGAATCAGTCCTTGAACTCCTGATTGTTATACTTTTGGGAAGCTAACTAGCAAAAGGGCCCGTGCGTTGTAACGAAAAAAAGAAATCATAATCTTCAATGATCATTGCCATATTTTGCTGCATCACTGAGATACACTATCATTCTTAATTTCATGAAATCATGAATAATTTTTGAAATAATGAACATTTTTAAACTCATGCACATATTTGAAATCGTGAAACAAATTCAAATTCGTGAACACTTTTACAAATTTATGAACTTTTTCTAACATCAAGAACATTTTTTGAATTTATAAACATTTTATACTATTTTCAAAGATTTTTTTAAGTATTGTGAACATTCTTTTAAACAATATTTTTGAATTAACGAACATTTTTTGACTCCACAAATATTTTACGATTTATTAAAATTTAATTTAAAAATTATAATTTTTTAATTTCGCAAGTTTTTGAAGTCACAAATTATTTAAAGTTGAAAAAACAAAACTAAAACATAAAAATATAAAAATTATAAAATGAACAATAAAAAATAGGCCGCCCGGACATGGGCCGGCCAAACAGGCGCGCTCCATCCTCTCCTAGCGCGCAGAGCGCAGTATAGGAGTTCCCTACTGCACGGGCTGGGCCAGGCAAGGGATCTCCCTGTGTGAAACATTTGTTTTTATCATATTTTGCAACTTTGTGGGTAATTTCTGTAACGTATCTCCAGAAGCAATAGCCCATTTATTATTAGACTAGCAAACATGCCCGTGCGTTGTAACGGGACAGTAAATATTTTTCATGACAATAAAAGATGAATTTGCCATGGAAAACTATAAAAAATGAATTTGTCATGCATGTGAAAATAAATTTGCCGTAGAGAACATAGTAAAGTTTGCCATGGCAAAATAAGTTTAATGTCATTGAAATTAAAATTTGTCATGGCAAAGAAAAGGAAAAAAATTTCCATGGAAAAAATGTGGAGAAAAATTTGCATACAAAAATAAAAGTAAATTTGCCATGCTACAAAAGTAAAAAATTGGCATATATATGAAAGTAAAATTTGTCGTGGAAAATTAAGTAGAAATTTGCCATGGAAAATTAAGTAAATTTGCCATGCTACAAAAATAAAAACTGCCATATATTTTGTCGGGGGGATTACCCCCGGGTAGGCTCAAGGAGACGACTCAACATTTTAAAACATCGGGGCGGCCCACGCCCCTCGGTCTGGCCGCTCCGTCCGGCTCCCCGGTCCGGCTGGCTACCCGGTCCGGCTGGCTCCTCGGTCCGGCTGGCTCCCCGGTCCGGCTGGCTACCCCTTTCGGCTGGCTACCCAGTTGGCCGGCTCCAAAGTTGGCCGGCTCCTAGGTTGGCCGGCTCCTAGGCTGACCGGCTCCCCGGCTGGCTCCCCGTCCGGCTGCTCCAGCTGGCCGGGTCCAAGTTTGGCCGGCTCCCCGGTTGGCCGGCTGCTCTAGCTGGCTCCCCGTCCGGCTCCCCCAGCTGGCCGGCTACGAGAAGTCAACCACAACGTCCCGTCGGACACGACGTGAAGACACTATAGCCTGCGTCATGCGTCACTTCACTGCGCTCCAATAGTGACGCACTGTAGCCTGCATCATGCGTCACCTCGCATGTCATCTCCAATAGTGGTGTACTAGTGCCTGCATCACTTGTCATCTCCAATAGTGTCTAGTTGGCCATGCGGGCCACCCCTTGTCCCCTGGCACTAGTAGAAAAAACCCCTTTAGTCCCGGTTCCAGAGGGCCTTTAGTCCCGGTTCTGGAACCGGGACTAAAGGGTCTGGCTACCCCTTTCGGCTGGCTACCCAGTTGGCCGGCTCCAAAGTTGGCCGGCTCCTAGGTTGGCCGGCTCCTAGGCTGACCGGCTCCCCGGCTGGCTCCCCGTCCGGCTGCTCCAGCTGGCCGGGTCCAAGTTTGGCCGGCTCCCCGGTTGGCCGGCTGCTCTAGCTGGCTCCCCGTCCGGCTCCCCCAGCTGGCCGGCTACGAGAAGTCAACCACAACGTCCCGTCGGACACGACGTGAAGACACTATAGCCTGCGTCATGCGTCACTTCACTGCGCTCCAATAGTGACGCACTGTAGCCTGCATCATGCGTCACCTCGCATGTCATCTCCAATAGTGGTGTACTAGTGCCTGCATCACTTGTCATCTCCAATAGTGTCTAGTTGGCCATGCGGGCCACCCCTTGTCCCCTGGCACTAGTAGAAAAAACCCCTTTAGTCCCGGTTCCAGAGGGCCTTTAGTCCCGGTTCTGGAACCGGGACTAAAGGGTCGGGACTAATGCCCAAGACCTTTAGTCCCGGTTGGCTTACGAACCGGGACCAAAGGCCCTCCATGTGGCCGCTCTCTGTGCGTGGGCTGGAGGACCTTTAGTCCCGGTTGGTGTTACTAACCGGGACTAAAGGCTCCACCTTTAGTCCCGGTTGGTAACACCAACCGGGACTAAAGGAAAAAAATTCAATTTTTTTTTCAAATTTTTTTTTTCAATTTTTTTGATTTGTTTTTAATTTTTTTTCTGATTTTCACAATTTAATCTCTAATCACCCCTCCTCACTGCTTCAGAATTTAATCTCTAGTCTCTAATCTCTAATCAGCACTCATTCCAAATCGTCTAACTTCCCGGCCGGTCACCCATCCTCTCACTACTCCAGCCCCAGCACGCTTAACTTTCAGGTTCTATCTCCCCTAGTTTCCAAGACTGCACTTGTTGTTTTCCTGAAAATCGTAAGCTATCAATCCTGTTAACCCTTAGGTCTTGATGTCACATGATTTAATTTTTTGAATTCTAAACAATTATTAAAATAAACAAAATAAGTACTAATAATATTGAATTTCAATGAAAATAAAATAAGTAATAATATTATTTTATTAACTTTTTTTGCCATTTATTCATTTAATATGACATAATTAATATCTTTAAATCTGTAAATCGAAATTCGACAAATAATATATCCATTATTATCAGAAAAATGTAAGGAATCCAAATATGACATCATTTATTTTTTTTAAATTATTTTTTAAAATTTTTAAAATTCTTTTTTTGATTTGAAATAACTTTTTTTCCTTTTGGAATTTTGAGAATGTGAGAAAACTTCACCGGGTAAACCCTGGCGAAATCGAGTCCCAATTTTTCTCTAGTTTTTTTTTATATATTAAACTTTTTTTTTCGACATCGTATGCAAAAGTTATGGCCGTTTTACATTTTTTTTCGTTTTTTTGCAAAAAAGGTCAAAATTCATATTTCAAAATTTCTATACCAACTAGACACTAAAACCTAACTACATCTCAAAGGATTTTATTTTTTGAAGATTTTATCATTTTTGTTTATTTTCTACAAAACTAAAAAAGGCGGTCCACAGGGGGGGGTGGGGGTAGAGTTTGAAAATTTCAGAACCTCTTTAGTCCGGGTTGGTGTCCATCCAATCATACCGTCGACTACACATCTGCTAGCACCGTCCCAGCCAGAGTCACAACTAAGGTTAACCAAGCCAGAGTCAACCCTTTCTAACTTCATTTGCTATTTTTTATGCATTTAATGATTTTTTTGAGCTAAATGACCCTGAAATTGAAAAGCACTACAAATGAACTCTGAAAAGGTTGAAACTTGGCATGGTATCATCATTTCACCCACATAGCTTCTGCTAAAAAGTTGAGAGGGTTACGGCAAAAACTTGATGCACTTCGTGTACAAACTGGACCATCTCATTCGAAGTATCAAGGTTTCGGACGAAAACCCATCTGTTACAAAGGCATTTCATTTTTTTTAACTTATTTCAACTCCACACTTTTTGTGCATTCAATATGCACCATTCAAAGCCACATCCTCAAATTTCAACCCTTTCTAACTTCATTTGCTATATTTCATGCATTTAATGATTTTTTTGAGCTAAATGACCCTGAAATTGAAAAGCACTACAAATGAACTCTGAAAAGGTTGAAACTTGGCATGGTATCATCATTTCACCCACATAGCTTGTGCTAAAAAGTTGAGAGGGTTACGGCAAAAACTGGATGCACTTCGTGTACAAACTGGACCATCTCATTCGAAGTATCAAGGTTTGGGACGAAAACTCGTCTGTTACAAATGCATTTCATTTTTTTAATTAAAATCCTAATTTAAATTATTCTAAAAATAACCAAATAAATCTTACTGTGACAACAATCTAACACGTGACTAGGAGCAAAAAGAATTAAATTAAAAACTATTTGTAAACTCAAGTTATTCACAATCTAGGGTTTGAAGCAAATTTGAACAAATTCAAATTTAATACATTCAAATTTGAAAACTAATGGCACAAACAGAAACTAGACAAAATTTTGAATCTAATGCAAAAAGAATCACTCAAAAACATCAAATATCTTAAAAGATATAAGCAATTTAAAACAGAAACTAAAAACAAAAAACAAATGTAAAAACAGGAAAACTACCTTTAGTCCCGGTTGGTAACACCAACCGGGACTAAAGCCTCAACCCCTTTAGTCCCGGTTGGTAACACCAACCGGGACTAAAGGGGAGGCCTTTAGTCCCGGTTGGAGATACCAACCGGGCCCGGTTGGAGATACCAACCGGGACTAAAGGGGCTGGCACCGTTCGAAGCCCCTTTAGTCCCGGTTGGTCTCTCCAACCGGGACTAAAGGTCCCGTTCGAACCGGGACTGATGCCTGCGCCGCTCGAACCGGGACTAATGCACCCATTAGTCCCGGTTCGTAACAGAACCGGGACTAATGCTCTGATCTGGCCTGGACCAAAGCCCTGTTTTGTACTAGTGTGGGCATCCCTTTATAAGAGGCACCAGGGGAGCTCACTCATGGCCAAGCAAGATCCTCTCACTCTCTCATTCTCACACACGTGAGACCATGGAAAGGAGCAGCCAGCTCCCTCTTCCTCCTCAAACACAGCTCCAGGAGCAACTCTGTACTGCAATACACCTCATATACAGACATGCAGGAGTAGGGGTATTATCTCTCCGGAGAGCCCCGAACCTGGGTAAACCCCCGCGTGCCACTACCCTATCCCATCCCGGATCCTCCACGGCAGCCTTGCTCTCACCTCGATTAGCCACCCCCTGGCATCTGTTGTGAGAAAACGACGACAGTTGATGCCCACCGTGGGGCTTGCTGCTGCTGGAATCGCGGTCCGGGCGGGACCATCTTCGTCATCACCACCGCGATGTCGCCGCCGTCTCTCCGACGGCGCTCGGGGGCTCGACATCAACACGCCCCCGGGGCGTATGCGCGCGCCGTCGCGTCCTCACTGCCGGTTTCATCACCACCACCGCGGCGCCGCTCCCGCGTTCCTTCGTCCGCGCCCGGCCTCGACGCGCTCACCTCGCGGACCGCTTCACCAACCCCGCGCGCGCCGTCGCCGGCGGCTCGCGGCCGTGACGAGCCACCGTCGCGTCCTCCTCGTGCCGACGCTGCTCCTAGCCGTCGCACTCGTGCCGGCAAGCTGCCGCATCCCGGCGGCTGCGGCGGCCAACGCTCGCTCTCTCTGGCTCCCTCTCCGGATTTCCTCTCCATCGCAGAAAAAACCCCACGCAGGGAAGCTCGCGCTCGATCTCCTTCACTGAAGAAGCTGGCTTGCTGAAGCTCGCTTCCACCTAGCCCCACGAGCGCCAGCGCTCCTGCCGCCATGGCCAGTGCCCTGCTGCCGCGGGCGCCTCGTGGCGTCGGCCGCGCCCGTGCCCCCGCGACGACGGGCAGCCCCGCCCCGACCTCCTCCGCGTCTCGACCACGCGCGAGCGACGAGTGCTCCGCCGCTTCCCGTCACCGTCGCCTTCCCGCCATGGCTGCGCGCCTCCCCTACTCGGCGCCTCCACCAGCCGTGCGGACCTCTGCTCCACGCGCCAGGAGCGTACGCGTCACGGCCGTCCGCCCTGGCTGCTGCTCCGGCTCCCCGTGCCCATCCGCCCCGACGCCGGCTGTTGCCCCGCAGCCGGCCTCCTCTGTCCGGCTCGGCGGGACCACTCCCTCCGCCAGCGCCGGGTCCGTGCGCCCCCGCTCGTCGCCCAGCTACCTGCGCGCCGGCTTCGCCCCACACGACGGCTCCGGCGCGCCTCTCCCGCCCGCGCCCGCACCACCGCGGGCCGACCTCTCCGCCCCAGGCCGGCTCTTCCCCGCACGGCGCCGGCGGCTCCGCCTCCCCGTGGCCGGCTCCCGCCGCCCGTCCGTCGCGTCGCCCGCGCAGGTGATCCTCGGGGCCACCCCAACCTCAGGTTCCGGCTGGCGCCGCCCCCGTTCCCTCCCCCGCACGGGCTCGCGTCCCCTGAGGCTCCTCCTGTTGGGGAACGCAGCAGAAAACAAAAATTTTCCGACTTACGTACCAGCCCAGGATCACTATGGAGACTGCATACAAGGTTTGATCATTTTCGTTACCGACTCGTAGAGCAGCGGAAGTAGAGTCGATGACGAACGGCGGTGCAGATCCCCGCAGCTAGGATTTTACAACCTCCCAACCGCGAGGATGTACTCCCTCGTCTGCTCACCGGACGGATCTCCGGGCAGCCCTTCGGGAGGCATCGGGACAGTCCCTCGGATAGTCCCACCGGACGGATCCTCGGACAGCCCTTCGGGAGGCCTCTGGACAGTCCCTCGGATAGTCCCACCGGACGGATCCTCGGACAGCCCTCCGGGAGGCCTCTGGACAGTCCTTCGGATAGTCCCACCGGACGGATCCTCGGACAGCCCTCCGGGAGGCCTCACGGACAGCCCTTCGGGCGGGTCACTTGGACAGCCCTTCGGGAGGACCCCCGAAACATGGACAGTAACTCGGACAGCCCTTCGGGAGGCACTCTCGAACTAAGACCGAAACTACGATCTCTCTACAGAGTTGCACACATACGGTGTCATCTATCCGGCAGGGCTTCGCCGTCCAGAACTAGTTCCCACCGGAACCCAGACAGCCTTTCGGCTCTACGAAACTATTTCGCTGGGAGGGAGAGAGAAGCCAGACAAGTCAATGGCATGTGTATGTGAGAGCAAGGATGAAGCATATGGGGCTGCCTCCTCCCCTCTATTTATAGGAAAAACAAGGGGTAGGATGGGCATATCCAAAATGCCATGTCATCCCAAAATATCTTGGGAAGATATTTGTGGAAAGCCAACTTCCAACCATATCCATAAATCTGATTTCACTATTCACGACGACATTTTTCAGCGTCTGATCGAACTGAAAATATTCATGTGGGCTTAGAACATTTCCAGTACCCACCAAAATAATTTTCAACGCGAGCCGGAACAATTCCGGTTTAGTGATTTTCATCTGCGAAAAGCATCTGAAGCGGTTCCGGCAGCTCCGGAACATTTCCGGTTTTCATCCCGGAAAATTCCAGAAAGTTTCCAGAACGATTCTGGCACCCTCCAAGAATTATCAGGCATGTGCCGAAACTAATCTGACTTTATGGTATCCTCTGAAACAACTTTTCAGTTTTACCGGAACTATTCCGATATCCTCTCCGGAACGTTTCCGTTTCGTCCGAAACTTTTTCGGTGAATTTCTCTCAGACTCCCCGTCTAGTATTCAGCAGATAGATGACCCTTAAGCGTGTGACCCTATAGGTTCGGTGAAGCATAGACATGACCCGGAACCCCTTCCGATCAATGATCAACATCGGAGCCGTGGACACCCATATTGACCCCTATACCCACACGAATAAATATTCGAGTGAACCTCCAGTTGCCGTGAGCTATTCCTGTTGCTTCGCGATATGTTACAATTACCCGAGGTGAGAAACATCGGCATCCTCGTGGATCAACACTTGTCCACAATGCCAGTTACCTCGTTGCCGGTATTGTTCTCTTTTCTCGTTCCCGTGTTCCGGCATCCCTGTGATCAAATCACCCTGTGTCTGGCCAGACGATGATGGATACCGTAACACCGAGAGGGCCCAGAGATATCTCTCCATCGTCGGAGGAGCAAATCCCAATCTTGAGCTATCAAGTCCCTTGACATACTTTTCCATGAACCCGTAAGCCGCCGTAATAGCCACCCATTTACGGATGACGTTTAACAAACCCCAAAGTTCATGAAGCAAGCATGAAGAAACTCGACACTCTCATGGTCTAAGGAATTATGCAAACATTAACTTCTCTGTGTTATTTACCATAAACTTATGACGAATGTATCTCATAGCATAACATCAATCGGGTCGATTCAACACAAGTGTTCTACCAACAATTGTGCCCTCAAAATTGCCGGCATAGCCATGCCCATGATCAGGAAAACAGGATCATCATGCAATACTTGAGCCAGTCATAGAGGCTTGACTAGGAATACATTTTACCGTTTATTATCCCACACGTGCATATGAGTCTTCCTCCGAGCCTCGTGGTTATTGTAGACTCGAGAACCATAGCAGTTATAGCATGGAACATAAACATAATTATGAACAGGGAGATAATCAATAACATTTATTATTGCCTCTAGGGCATATCTCCTACAGACTCCCACTTGCACTAGAGTCAATAATCTAGTCAATGCTAATGCACTTTACACCTATGGCATACTGGTGTAAAATATGCTTCGCATGTGGTATAGCCTGATGTCCAACGGATCTGACAACTTCAGCTCCGTGTGTAACTTTGCATATCCTCGCGTTTTCACGCTTTCACAAAATTCATATTTTGTGTGGACTTGGCTTTGCATATGTGTGAATCATTGGTCGAAACCTGATTCCTCAGACTGAGCTATGGAGCAACTATCTGCTATAGTGTCCCATAGACCAAAGCCTTCTTGGAACCATACTAAGTTCATGAATGAACTATATGATTCAACAACTTCTTTGTCGCTTCTTAAGCATCAACATACTTAGCCTTTGTTATAGAATTCGCCACAGTATCTTGTTTGGAACAATTTCCAACTACCGTGCCACCATATTGTGTATTACACAAAACCCTCAAATTAAATCGAAAATCGCATGGAGAAATGATGAAGACTGTATCGATGTAACCTTTTACAACGAACTCTTCATAATCTCCGCTTGCGAGAAAACATGTCATTAGTGCTACTTTAGTACTCAATGACCATTTTTCACTGTTGTCCCATGATCAGTACTTTTGATCACTTTGGTATCTATACTCACAACAACTTTGGAGTATTGGACATATCTGGTTGTTTTACATACCATGGAATACATGATCAATCCAAACACGAAAGTGTGTGGAATCTCCATCATGTATTTCGCTCATCAGTGTTTTGAGACACCGAGTTTTGCAAAACTCTATCCATGTGACTTCGGCAAGAATCACTCCTTGGCGTTTTTAAATGCTAAAAAGTTTTAGCATCTTGTCAATATGTATTTTTGGCTTTAGCCCCATTAGGTAAATCTATCTCCATAGATCATCATGCCTAATATCAAGGCTGTTTTAGCCCAAGCACTTCATCGAAAAACTATTTTTAAATGAAGTCCTAATTCGTGTCAAGAAATTTCCAATTTAACAATGTGTCAGGTACACAAGGTTTTTAGAAATATCATTATGCTCCCACTTACTTTCTTGAATCACAAGCATCTTCGATACCCATTTGATGAAGTCAAACCCCTTTGACCATTCCATCAAAAACGAAGATTCCAACTCCACTTTGCTCTCTTCTGTCCATGGCTGGAACTCTGAAGTTTGCATACTTACTAGCATCCTCTGGATCGACAAATTACTTTGGACTGTATCACATACAAGTCCTAGGTTTCATTTCCATTAGATGGAAATCTTTTTGTCATCCATGTTTCATATCTCATGATTGAAATATGTATTAATTGATAGTTCAACCCGAACCGACTTTAAGCATCGCTACGGTGAGACAATCTCATCGTAGTCAACTCTTTGAACTTGTTATTGCAACAAGTCGAGCTTTATGGATAAAACATTTTATCCGTATCAGTTTTTAGTTCCATAAATATTCGTTAGACTCTAAGTCTTCCGAAAGGTGTATCAAGATTTTAATCTCGAATCACTTATATGGAAACTATCTCGGATTGTATTGGCATTTAGCCAATTCTGGAGTCAGGGCCCATCAACGCTTCCTTGTGTATTGTAGGTATACTGTTGTCTAACAACAATATCTCGTTTGCGCACCTGATAGGTTTGCACGAGCTTTGCCTACGTGGTTTAGCTACAAGTTCGACCGAAGTCCATACATTTTATTGTAGAGACTTCCGTATCAGTCGCAGTAGGAAACTCCGGAATCACTTCCAAGGTTCCTTTCCTTTGATCTGATGACGAAGATACTGTTTATCTCGTCGAGTTGCACTGTCCTCCCACTCACCTTTTTGCAAGAAACATTTTCTTTCAAAATTATACCGTTCTTTGTGGCAAACCTTTTGCCTCGGTATCGTGGTGGAGGAATTCCCAATTACTTGGGATAACCTACAAAATAGTTCTTGTCTGATTTGGAATAGGTTTGTAACCTTTTACACAAGCCCCATATTCCAAATGTTAAGGAAAGACCAAGCATGGTTGGGCGTACCATACCATGGCGTCATTTCAACAGACCTGATGGCGCTCTTTTCAGTGTAAAACCCGTAGTCTCTAAAGCATTACTTTAAAAGAGATAATGGCAAATTGATTTATGTCATTTTTGATCTTACCATATCAAAAATGGTTTGATTACATCTTCACGGACGTACCACTCTCAGTGGAGTTCCGGGAGGTGTAAGTTATGAAACTCTTTTCACAACTCATCAGACATTCGCTAAACTTGTAACTCAAAAATTCCTTTCCGCAATCCAATTGTAGAAACATAATTTCCTTGTTACAATAATTTCTACTTCATTTTTGAAAACCTTATGAATGAATTCAAAAGATCCAGACTTACGTCTCATCAAGTAAATATCCATATATCCACTTGAGTCATTTCTGAAGATAGATAAATCCACTGCCAGCAACAACATTTATTGGACTACACACATCAAAATGTATGATCACCAATAAGTTTGTTGCTCGTTCCTTATGACCTGTGAACGGTATTTCAGTCACTTCACTTTTCGGAGGAAAGTTGCAAGTGTCAGATGATTCAAAATCAAACGACTTTCAAAATCCATCATAATGGAATTTTCCATGCGGGTTTCTCCAATGTGACCAAACGCAGTGCCACACTTGTGTGGTATTCTCTTTAGTCTTGTGACATTTAGCGTCAGTGTTATGGATGTATCATATTACCATCAATATTCATAACATACGTTCCATCCACTATGGAAGCATGGCCCTTATGTTATTCATGATTCCGAACAACAATTGTTCTTTCATGAACAACACTTTTGCAACAAACATTATGCAAATGGGCTAGAGTGTATAAAACTCTAAAATGATTTATGAAAGTAAATACAGAGGTAAAGTATTATTATCAATATTCATAACATACATCTCATTCATAATGAAAGTATGGCCCTTATGTTATTCATAACACCGAACATCAAAAGTTCTCTTATGAACAACCTTCTTGCAAGATACCTTATGCAAAGGGCTAGAGTGTGTAAAACTCTATAATGAATTATGAAAAATAAATACATAGGTAATACACCGATGGAAGGTATAGTAACTTTTACTAAGTTCCCAGCGTGTATTAAGACCTCATTCCTGGCTAGTCTTTCAGGCCATAGTAGTTCTTGCATCGAGTCGCAACAGAGTGCAATCGAGCGGGTATCTCTGTGATCAACTCACAATACCCAAGAATTGGTGATTAACATGTTTAATCATAATTCTCAAGAACTATTTCTTTGACCAGCCTTCTATACATAAAAAACTTGTATGACATTCATACATGAGCTGGATATTCCAGTCTTCTTTCTTTTTGCCTTTATACTTCTAACAGTTTTAACTTTTAGTATTTCTTCTATCTCAGAAGAAGCATCCAACTTAAGAGTGGCGTTAGCCCCGGATTTCCTAGGCGTGGAAGTCTTACTAACACCCTTCGGACATTTCCTTTAAGTTGTTTGTTTTATTCACCTTCATCATATGACAGGCGTTCTACTGGATCCCTCTGTTATTAGTCAAATGCATAGTAAACACCTTTTACTAACAGTTTGCAAAACAAACCTTGCTTTGGATATCCCATATCTTTTAGCCTTTGTTTGTGTCTGAAAAATGATTTTCAGTTCCATGAATATCACATAGCTATCCCAAACTTTTGAAGTTCGGGTCTCATGGAAACAAACATATTGCACTTGACCGTAACGAAATTCTAGCTTTTGGATCAAAGGACGAGTCTCATTATCCATAGCATCAGCGGGAGAATACTAAAAGCATGCGATAGGACAAAATCCTTCTCGACACTCTTGAGGACAATCCTCATATTACGTTTACCAATCGTAAAGTTTTAACCAGATATTTAACAGCTTATTCAATTTTAATAGGGAAGGTGGAAACGCGAGCCATTCTTCTACAACTATTATGCAATTTTCACTTAGACAAAGTTCATAATTAATTGCACTAAGAATTAAAAGAATTAATTCTAAAGGGCGCTCCCACTCAAATCAATATCTCTCATAATTGATTTTGAGTGATTCAAGACCCGCATTTAATTTCAACGCCACGGTTCGAGATGAACTCAAATGGCGCGAACTTCAATCGGTAGGCAAACTTGCCGATCACATCTCTATGTGATTCTTGTTCATCTTTCGATGCGTGTGTTCCGAGCTCATGACTTTCATGCCTGAACGTCAAGACAACCAAGTGATCTCGCTGCGAGGTCTCAACTCACCCGCCTCACACATCCCTAATCGTTCGCACCCATGGAGATCATGCAATGCCCCGAAAAGTTAGGTGCCGTGACGGTGCTACACTTGGGAGAACACTAACTACTTGATATTTAAGTGAGAGATCACCCTAATAAAAAGCGACTACTGCGCAATCAAAAGGGTGCATCATAAGGGATAAACATCTTAGGCAATTCATAATAGCATGATATGGTATAGCCCTTTCTGACGGAGAAGTCTTTCATTTCTTCGTCTCCGGCATTCGCGTCGGTGTTCACCTTCGCGAAGATTGCCACCACCTTGTCGATGCACCAGATAATATTGCTATCTCTATAGCTAATAAAATAAGTGCATTACATAAGGTTGACACGCAGGTCATTAAAGTGCAATCATATGGCTCCAGCCATCATGCCGAATCATGACACGCAGGTCATGTTAATCAATTTACATCATATAGTCATCTCATACATAATCAAATTATTATGAACACTGCTATACCACATCATATGCACATGCAAACCATCCTGCAAAACCAAGTTAGACGCCTCTAATCGGTTTATGCAAAATTTCATTTTACGTGGCTTCTAAGGTTTCGAAACAAAACCGCAGCTACCAACGTTTTATCATCAAGTATGATAATTCAAAATTGCTAGATTAACATCTCGGGGTGTATGAAACACGAGATAATTAAATCTCGAGCCCCATACTAAACTTCGTCATACGCGTGACCCCCGTGCAGATCATATCTGCAATGCCCATTCATCTGCGAATTTCATCTTTCTTTTGACTATGGCGGAACCCAAAGAACTGATAGCACTTCGTTGATCAATCAGGATCGCGGATTGCCAGAACTTTGTGAAATTCCACCATGCTGTCTCGAGATTGAGCAAACGCAAATTCCAGGGAAGCAACAAGAACATCGGGTAACAGATTTCATCTGCTACCCGCACAAATAATTTTCAGTAATAGATCTCATCTACTACCTAATTATATTGTGCAATACCCATACATCTCTATGTATTCTAGATCGCAACCTGCATCTACGCATAGCCTGGCTCTTGATGCCACTGTTGGGGAACGCAGCAGAAAACAAAAATTTTCCGACTTACGTACCAGCCCAGGATCACTATGGAGACTGCATACAAGGTTTGATCATTTTCGTTACCGACTCGTAGAGCAGCGGAAGTAGAGTCGATGACGAACGGCGGTGCAGATCCCCGCAGCTAGGATTTTACAACCTCCCAACCGCGAGGATGTACTCCCTCGTCTGCTCACCGGACGGATCTCCGGGCAGCCCTTCGGGAGGCATCGGGACAGTCCCTCGGATAGTCCCACCGGACGGATCCTCGGACAGCCCTTCGGGAGGCCTCTGGACAGTCCCTCGGATAGTCCCACCGGACGGATCCTCGGACAGCCCTCCGGGAGGCCTCTGGACAGTCCTTCGGATAGTCCCACCGGACGGATCCTCGGACAGCCCTCCGGGAGGCCTCACGGACAGCCCTTCGGGCGGGTCACTTGGACAGCCCTTCGGGAGGACCCCCGAAACATGGACAGTAACTCGGACAGCCCTTCGGGAGGCACTCTCGAACTAAGACCGAAACTACGATCTCTCTACAGAGTTGCACACATACGGTGTCATCTATCCGGCAGGGCTTCGCCGTCCAGAACTAGTTCCCACCGGAACCCAGACAGCCTTTCGGCTCTACGAAACTATTTCGCTGGGAGGGAGAGAGAAGCCAGACAAGTCAATGGCATGTGTATGTGAGAGCAAGGATGAAGCATATGGGGCTGCCTCCTCCCCTCTATTTATAGGAAAAACAAGGGGTAGGATGGGCATATCCAAAATGCCATGTCATCCCAAAATATCTTGGGAAGATATTTGTGGAAAGCCAACTTCCAACCATATCCATAAATCTGATTTCACTATTCACGACGACATTTTTCAGCGTCTGATCGAACTGAAAATATTCATGTGGGCTTAGAACATTTCCAGTACCCACCAAAATAATTTTCAACGCGAGCCGGAACAATTCCGGTTTAGTGATTTTCATCTGCGAAAAGCATCTGAAGCGGTTCCGGCAGCTCCGGAACATTTCCGGTTTTCATCCCGGAAAATTCCAGAAAGTTTCCAGAACGATTCTGGCACCCTCCAAGAATTATCAGGCATGTGCCGAAACTAATCTGACTTTATGGTATCCTCTGAAACAACTTTTCAGTTTTACCGGAACTATTCCGATATCCTCTCCGGAACGTTTCCGTTTCGTCCGAAACTTTTTCGGTGAATTTCTCTCAGACTCCCCGTCTAGTATTCAGCAGATAGATGACCCTTAAGCGTGTGACCCTATAGGTTCGGTGAAGCATAGACATGACCCGGAACCCCTTCCGATCAATGATCAACATCGGAGCCGTGGACACCCATATTGACCCCTATACCCACACGAATAAATATTCGAGTGAACCTCCAGTTGCCGTGAGCTATTCCTGTTGCTTCGCGATATGTTACAATTACCCGAGGTGAGAAACATCGGCATCCTCGTGGATCAACACTTGTCCACAATGCCAGTTACCTCGTTGCCGGTATTGTTCTCTTTTCTCGTTCCCGTGTTCCGGCATCCCTGTGATCAAATCACCCTGTGTCTGGCCAGACGATGATGGATACCGTAACACCGAGAGGGCCCAGAGATATCTCTCCATCGTCGGAGGAGCAAATCCCAATCTTGAGCTATCAAGTCCCTTGACATACTTTTCCATGAACCCGTAAGCCGCCGTAATAGCCACCCATTTACGGATGACGTTTAACAAACCCCAAAGTTCATGAAGCAAGCATGAAGAAACTCGACACTCTCATGGTCTAAGGAATTATGCAAACATTAACTTCTCTGTGTTATTTACCATAAACTTATGACGAATGTATCTCATAGCATAACATCAATCGGGTCGATTCAACACAAGTGTTCTACCAACAATTGTGCCCTCAAAATTGCCGGCATAGCCATGCCCATGATCAGGAAAACAGGATCATCATGCAATACTTGAGCCAGTCATAGAGGCTTGACTAGGAATACATTTTACCGTTTATTATCCCACACGTGCATATGAGTCTTCCTCCGAGCCTCGTGGTTATTGTAGACTCGAGAACCATAGCAGTTATAGCATGGAACATAAACATAATTATGAACAGGGAGATAATCAATAACATTTATTATTGCCTCTAGGGCATATCTCCTACACCTCCGCGACGCCCCATCGCCGCTCGTCCAGAGCCCGGCCCCGCCGCTCCGGATGCGCCCGTGCTTCCCCGCCTCGCCACCGGCCGGCGCCGCCCCTCTGCACGTCGTCCCGCCCGCGGCTGCGCGCGCCGGGTCCCCTCCACCTCCAAGCCGGCGGCAGCGCCGCCTCGCGCCGCCTGCCCCGCCGCACGCCGCGTCCGGCCCGAGCTCCGCCACGCCCGCCGGCCCGGCCGCCTGTGGCGCGGTGCCGCACTGCGCCTGAGGCGGCTCCCCGCGCCCGCCCCGCCCCGCGCCGGCTCGCCCCCGCACGGCGCTGCCGGCCCCGTCTTCTTACGCCTCGATCGGCTCCCCGCCGCTCCGCCTCCTGACGCCTCGGCCAGCTCCCCGCCGCTCCGCCCCCTGACGTCCCGCGCCGGCTCGCCCTCGCACGGCGCTGCTGGCCGCGCCTCCCCGCGGCCGGCTCCCCGCCGCTCCATGCGTCCGTGTGCCCGCGTCCCCACTCAGACGGCCGACCTGCGCCGCCGCCTGGCCGGCTGGCCTGCCCGTCTACTTCGACACCGGGCCGGCTCCAGCCGCCCACCCGTTTCAACATCCGACCAGTCAGGTCCGGCCGGCCGGCACACCCGCCGACCGCCAAGGGCTCGGCGGCTACACCCAGCGGTTGCGCCGGTGCGCTCCGCTGGCAAAAGGCCGCGCCGGCTGTCATCGACAACAACCACCTCGCCGGCGTCAAAAGCAATGAACCTCCTCGCTCGGAGGCTCGGAGGCTACCCTCGGCAGGGCCCCGCGCAATCAGCCGGCGGACCCCGCGTCCGCCCTCGGCGGGGCTCCGCGCCCATCGGTCGGCGGACCCCGCGTCCACCCTCGGCAGGGCTCTGCGCCCATCCACCGGCGGACCCCGCGTCCGCCCTCGACAGGGTTCCGCGCCCATCAGCCGGCGGACCCCGCGTCCGCCCCGGCTGGTCTCTGCGTCCATCGACCGGCGGACCCCGCGTCCGCACCCGGCAGCGCCTCGCGCTCAACAGCCGGCAGACCCCCGCGCCATCCCCCGCCGGGCTCCGCGCCCATCAACCGGCGGACCCCGCGTCCGCCCCGGGCAGGGCTCCGCGCCCATCAGCCGGCGGACCCCTGCGTCCGCCCCCGGCAGTGTTCCGCGCCCATCAGCCGGCGGACCCCGCGTCCGCCCCCGGCAGGGCTCCGCGCCCATCAGCCGGCAGACCCCGCGTCCGCGCCCGGCAGCGCCTCGTGCTCGACAGCCGGCGGACCCCGCGTCCGCCCTCGGCAGGGCTCCGCGCCCATCGGTCGGCGGACCCCGCGTCCGCACCCGGCGTCCTCAATGCCACTATCTGCTTCAGCAACAGCAAAGACCCTCCGCCCGACTCTTCGAGTCGCCCGAAGGCTCGGAGGCTACACCCAGCGGGTGCGCTGGTGCGCCCCCGCTGGAAACAGCCAGCCGGCGGAGTCCGCGTCCTCGCCCGGCAGGGCTCCGCGCCCATCAGCCGGCGGACTCCGCTTCTATCCCCGGCAGGGCTCCGCACCCATCAGTCGGTGGACCCCGCGTCTGCGCCCGGCAGGGCCCCGCGCCCATCAGTCGGCAGACCCCACGCCGACGCCTGACGACCTCGACGCCACCGTCCGCTTCAGCAACAGCAAAGACCCTTCGCCCGACTCTTCGAGTCGCCCGGAGGCTCGGAGGCTACACCCAGCGGGTGTGCTGGCGCGCCCCCTCTGGAAACAGCCAGCCGGCGGACTCCGCGTCCACGCCCGGCAGGGCTCCACGCCCATCAGCTGGCGGACTCCACGTCTGTCCCCGGCAGGGCTCCGCGCCCATCAGTCGTTGGACCCCGCGTCCGCGCCCGGCAGGGCCCCGCGCCCATCAGTCGGCAGACCCCGCGTCGACGCCCGACGACCTCGACGCCACCGTCCGCTCCAGCGACAGCAAAAACACTCCGCCCGACTCTTCGAGTCGCCCGAAGGCTCGGAGGCTACACCCAGCGGGTGCGCTGGCGCGCCCCCACTGGAAGCAAGCCGCGCCGTCCCCGGCCCATAATCGACCGCCATCAACGACTTATGCAACAACAACGACAACGGCAAAAACCCTCCGCCCGACTCTCCAAGTCGCCCAGAGGCTCGGAGGCTACTGTCTGGGGGATTACCCCCGCATAGGCTCAAGGAGACGACTCAACATTTTAAAACATCGGGGCGCCCCACGCCCCTCGGTCTGGCCGTTCCGTCCGGCTCCCCGGTCCGGCTGGCTCCTCGGTCCGGCTGGCTACCCGGTCCGGCTGGCTCCCCGGTCCGGCTGGCTACCCCTTCCGGCTGGCTACCCAGTTGGCCGGCTCCAAAGTTGGCCGGCTCCTAGGTTGGCCGGCTCTTAGGCTGGCCGGCTCCCCGGTTGGCCGGCTCCCCGTCCGGCTGCTCCAGCTGGCCGGCTCCAAGGTTGGCCGGGTCCAAGTTTGGCCGGCTCCCCGGTTGGCCGGCTGCTCCAGCTGGCTCCCCGTCCGGCTCCTCTAGCTGGCCGGCTACGAGAAGTCAACCACAACGTCCCGTCGGACACGACGTGAAGACACTATAGCATGCGTCACGCGTCATGCACTTCACTGTGCTCCAATAGTGGCGCACTGTAGCCTGCATCTGCGTCACCTCGCATGTCATCTCCAATAGTGGTGTACTAGTGCCTGCATCACTTGTCATCTCCAATAGTGTCTAGTTGGCCATGCGGGCCACCCCTATCCCCTGGGCCTCCCTTTATAAGAGGCACCAGGGGAGCTCACTCATGGCCAAGCAAGCTCCTCTCACTCTCTCATTCTCACACACGTGAGACCATGGAAAGGAGCAGCCAGCTCCCTCTTCCTCCTCAAACACAGCTCCAGAAGCAACTCTATACTGCAATACACCTCATATACAGACATGAAGGAGTAGGGGTATTATCTCTCCGGAGAGCCCCGAACCTGGGTAAACCCCCGCGTGCCACTACCGTATCCCGTCCCGGATCCTCCACGGCAGCCTTGCTCTCACCTCAATTAGCCACCCCCTGACATCTGTTGTGACCCGTTTCAACATCTGACCAGTCAGGTCCGGCCGGCCGACACACTCGCCGACCGCCAAGGGCTCGGCGGCTACACCCAACGGGTGCGCCGGCGCGCTCTGCTGGCAAAAGGCCGCGCCGGCTGTCATCGACAACAACCACCTCGCCGGCGTCAAAAGCAATGTGAGCTCCCGTTCGCTCATCCTCTTGCCACGCACAAAAATCGGATACCCCGAGCGACCCTCGGGGGCCATCCCCGCATTTGTTTCAGCTACTTTACTGTTCACCCCGGCGCCAGCTAGTCTCGGCCCGAGGCTGGCCGCTCGGCCCGATACGTTTGTTCCCACGAGACGGCTTAGTAGCGTGTGCGGTACCAAGGCCCACTCTTTGTCTCAGCTACAGATTGCACCGCGACTGTCCGGCTAGCGAGAGCACAAGCTGGAGGTCATCCCACGCGAAAGGCGTCCCGGGAGAAAATGGCTTGGGCAACCCGGTCATTTCATTTGCGAGTATCTGCTCGGTCGAGTCTGCTCCCAGAGTCCGATTACTATACGCTCCATTCCGCGGCCCACTCTTCGCCCCAGCCACAGACCGGCTCGCGGCTGTCCGGCTGGCAAGAGCAAAAGCCAAAGAGCGGAGAGTATGTACCCTTTGCATAAAGCTTGCACTACCAAAACTAGATATTTGACACATCTGCATCGACTAAACTTGTCTTTTGCATGATTATTTCCATGAGGAACCTCCTAGCTGGGAGGCTCGGAGGCTACCCTCGGCAGAGGCCCGCGCAATCAGTCGGCGGACCCCGCGTCCGCTCTCGGCAGTCTTCATCAATGCTCCATGCGATTTTCGATTTAAGTTAAGGGTTTTGTATAATACACAATATGGTGGCACGGTAGTTGGAAATTGTTCCAAACAGGTTACTGTGGCGAATTCTATAACAAATGGCTAAGTATGTTGACGCTTTAGAATCGACAAAGAAGTTTTTGAATCATATAGTTCATTCATGAACTTAGTATGATTCCAAGATGGCTTTAGTCAATGGGACACTATTGCAGATAGTTGCTCCATAGCTCAGTCTGAGGAATCAGGTTTCAACCAATGATTCACACATATGCAAAGCCAAGTCCACACAAAATATGAATTTTGTGAAAGCGTGAAAATGCGAGGATATGCAAAGCTGCACACGGAGCTGAAGTCGTCAGATCCGTTGGACATCAGGCTATACCACAAGCGAAGCATATTTACACCGGTGTGCCACAGGTGTAAAGTGCATTAGCATTAACTAGATTATTGACTCTAGTGCAAGTGGGAGTCTGTAGGAGATATGCCCTAGAGGCAATAATAAATGTTATTGATTATCTCCCTGTTCATAATTAGGTTTATGTTCCATGCTATAACTGCTATGGTTCTCGAGTCTGCAATAACCACGAGGCTCGGAGGAAGACTCATATGCACGTGTGGGATAATAAACGGTAAAATGTATTCCTAGTCTGGCCTCTAAGACTAGCTCAAGTGTTGCATGATGGTTCTGTTTTCCTGATCATGGGCATGTCTATGCCATCAACTTTGAGGGCACAATGTTAGAAGAACATTTGTGTTGAATCGACCCGAATTGATGTTATGCTATGAGATACATTCGTCACAAGTTAAATGGTAAATAACACAGAGATGGTTAACGTTTGCATGATTCCTCAGACCATGAGAGTGTCGAGTTTCTTCATGCTTGATTCATGAACTTTGGGGTTTGTTAAACGTCATCCGTAACTGGATGGCTATTACGGCGGCTTACGGGTTCATGGGAAAGTATGTCAAGTAACTTGATAGCTCAAGATTGGGATTTGCTCCTCCGACGATGGAGAGATATCTCTGGGCCCTCTTGGTGTTACGGTATCCATCATCTTCTGGCCAGACACTTTGTGATTTGATCACGGAGATGCCGGAACACGGTAACGAGAAAAGAGAACAATACCGGTAACGAGGTAACCGGCATAGTGGATAAGTTGTTGATCCACGGGGATGCCAACATGTCTCACCTCGGGTATTTGTAACATATCGCAAAGCAACAGGAATAGCACACGGCAACTGGAGGTTCACTCGAATATTCATTCGTGTGGGTATAGGGGTCAATATGGGTGTCCACGGCTCCGATGTTGATCATTGATCGGAAGGGGTTCCGGGTCATGTCTATACTTCACCGAACCTATAGGGTCACACACTTAAGGGTCATCTATCTGCTGAATACTAGACAGGGAGTCTGAGAGAAATTCACCGAAAAAGTTTCGGAGACAACGGAAGAGTTCCGGAGAGAGAACACCGGAAGAGTTTCGGTAAAACCGAAAAGTTGTTTCGGAGTGTACCATTAAGTCAAATTGGTTTCGGCACATGCCTGGAAATTATTGGAGGGTACCAGAATTGTTCCGGTAACTTCTGAGATTTTTCAGAGACAAAAACCGGAAATGTTCCGGACTGCCGGAACCGCTTTAGTTGCTTTTCACAGATGAAAATCACTAAACCGAAAAGTTGTTTCGGAGTACACCATTAAGTCAAATTGGTTTCGGCACACGCCTAATAATTCTTGGAGGGTGCCAGAATCATTTTGGAAACTTCTGGGATTTTTCCGGAAGAAAAACCGGAAATGTTCCGGAGCTGCCGGAACCGCTTTGTTTGCTTTTCGCAGATGAAAATCACTAATCCAGAATTGTTTTGGAACGCGTCGAAAATTATTTTAGTGGGTACTGGAAATGTTCTAAGCCCACATAAATATTTTCGGTTTGAACAGACGCTGAAAAATGTCGTTGTGAATAGTGAAATCAGCTTTATGGTTACTTTTTGGAAAGCCACCTTTTTGGGCTTTTGCTCCAAAATATCTTGGAGATGACATGGATGGATGTGGCTGAAATTTCAGCCCCTCCACCCCTCCTTCTCCTATAAATAGAGGTGGAGGGGGCTGCCCAAAACTCACTCTTTCTCAACATACACAAGCCATGCATGATCTGGCCTTCTCTCTCCCTCCCAGCGAAATAGTTTCGTAGAGCCGAAAGGCTGTCTGGGTTCCGGTGGGAACTAGTTCTGGACGGCGAAGCCCTGCCGGATAGATGACACCGTATGTGTGCAACTCTGTAGAGAGATCGTAGTTTCGGTCTTAGTTCGAGAGTGCCTCCCGAAGGGCTGTCCGAGTGACCGTCCGAGTTTCGGAGGTCCTCCCGAAGGGCTGTCCGCAACACCGTCCGGGGGACTGTCCGACCGCCTCCAGGAGGGCTGTCCGAGGGGCAGATGAGGGTATACATTCTCGCGGTTGGGAGGTTGTAAATCCTAGCTGCGGGGATCTGCACCGCCGATCGTCATCGACTCTACTTTCGATGAGCTACGAGTCGGTAACGAAAACATCGAACCTTGTATGCAGTCTTCATAGTGGTCCTGGGCTAGTGCGTAGGTCGGAAAATTTTTGTTTTCTGCTGCGTTACCCTATAGCGTCCGCCCCCGGCGGGGCTCCGCGCCCATCAGCCGGCGGACCCCGCGTCGGCCCCCGGAAGGGCTCCGCGCCCATCTGCCGGCGGACCCCGCGTCCGCCCCCGGCAGGGCTCCGCGCCCATCAGCCGGCGGACCCCGCGTCCGCCCCCGGCAGGGCTCCGCGCCCATCAGCCGGCGGACCCTGCGTCCGCCCCCGGCAGGGCTCTGCGCCCATCAGCCGGCGGACCCCGCGTCCGCCCCGGCACCGCCTCGTGCTCGACAGCCGGCAAACCCCGCATCCGCCCTCGGCAGGGCTCCGCGCCCATCGGTCGGCGGACCCCGCGTCCGCACCCGGCGTCCTCAATGCCACTATCTGCTTCAGCAACAGCAAAGACCCTCCGCCCGACTCTTCGAGTCGCCCGGAGGCTCGGAGGCTACGCCCCCTCTATGTCCTTGTTCATGATAATCGTTTATTATCCATGCTATAATTGTATTGATTGGAAACTCAAATACATGTGTGGGTACATAGACAACACTGTGTCCCTAGTAAGCCTCTAGTTAACTAGCTCGTTGATCAAAGATGGTTAAGGTTTCCTAGCCATAGACATGAGATGTCATTTGATAACGGGATCACATCATTAGGAGAATGATGTAATGGACAAGACCCAAACTATAAACGTAGCATATGATCGTGTCAGTTTATTGCTATTGTTTTCTGCATGTCAAGTATCTGTTCCTATGACCATGAGATCATGCAACTCCCTGACATCGGAGGAATACCTTGTGTGTATCAAACGTCGCAACGTAACTGGGTGACTATAAAGGTGCTCTACAGGTATCTCCGAGGATGTCTGTTGGGTTGGCATGGATCAAGACTGGGATTTGTTACTCCGTGTGACGGAGAGGTATCTCAGGGCCCACTCGGTAATACAACATCACAATGAGCCTTGCAAGCAATGTGACTAAAGTGTTAGCCACAAGATCTTGTATTACGGACGAATGGTGTGTCCGAATGTCGTAATCGAACCTTATTGGATATGGTGCGATCTATGATGTCTCTTGCCGATTTGCCACTATCGTTTTGGGGTTATGCATTAGAGACAGCTGCATTCACTTTAAATAGGGCACCATCGAAATCCGTTGAGACGACGCCATATGAACTTTGGTTTGGCAAGAAGCCGAAGCTGTCGTTTCTTAAAGTTTGGGGATGTGATGCTTATGTCAAAAAGCATCAGCCTGAAAAGCTGGAACCCAAAGCGGAGAAATGCGTCTTCATAGGATACCCAAAAGAGACAGTTGGGTATACCTTCTACCTCAAATCCGAAGGCAAAGTGTTTGTCGCTAAAAACGGAACATTTCTTGAGAAAGAGTTTCTCTCGAAAGAATTGAGTGGGAGGAAGATAGAACTTGATGAGGTTGTTGAACCTTTACTTCAACCTGAAAGTAGCGCAGCGCAGAAAGATGTTTCTGTAGAGCCTACATCAGCTGAAGAGGAAGTTAATGATGATGATCATGAAGCTTTGGATCAAGTTGCTATCGAACCTCGTAGGTCGACAAGGACGCGTACTGCTCCTGAGTGGTACGGCAACCCTGTCTTAGAGGTCATGTTGTTAGACAACGATGAACCTACGAGCTATGGAGAAGCGATGATGGGCCCGGATTCCGAGAAGTGGTTAGAGGCCATGAAATCCGAGATGGGATCTATGTATGAAAACAAAGTGTGGACTTTGGAAGTATTACTTGAAGGGCGTAAGGCCATTCAGAACAAATGGATTTTTAAGAGGAAGACGGACGCAGACGGTAATGTCACCGTCTATAAAGCTCGACTTGTGGCAAAGGGTTTTTCACAAGTTCAAGGAGTTGACTACGATGAGACCTTCTCACCCGTAGCGATGCTTAAGTCCGTCAGAATCATGTTAGCAATAGCTGCCTTTTTCGATTATGAAATTTGGCAGATGGATGTCAAAACAGCGTTCCTTAACGGTTTCCTTAAGGAAGAGTTGTATATGATGCAACCAGAAGGTTTTGTCGATCCAGAGAATGCTGACAAAGTTTGCAAACTCCAGCGATCCATTTATGGACTGGTGCAAGCGTCTCGGAGTTGGAATCTTCGCTTTGATGAGGTGATCAAAGCGTTCAAGGTTATACAAGTTTACGGAGAAGCTTGTATTTACAAGAAAGTGAGTGGGAGCTCTATAGCATTTCTAATATTATATGTGGATGACATATTGCTGATTGGAAACAATATAGAAATGTTGGAAGGCGTGAAGGAATATTTGAACAAGAGTTTTTCAATGAAGGACCTAGGAGAAGCTGCTTTCATATTAGGCATCAAGATCTATAGAGATAGATCGAGACGCTTAATAGGACTTTCACAAAGCACATACCTTGACAAAGTTTTGAAGAAGTTCAAAATGGATCAGTCCAAGAAGGGGTTCTTGCCTGTATTGCAAGGTGTGAAGTTGAGTAAGACTCAATGCCCAGTGACTGCAGAAGATAAAGAAAAGATGAGTGTCATCCCCTATGCTTCAGTCATAGGCTCTATCATGTATGCAATGCTGTGCACAAGACCCGATGTCAGCCCTGCCATAAGTATGGTCGGAAGGTTTCAAAGTGATCCAGGAATGGAACACTGGACGGCGGTCAAGAATATCCTGAAGTACCTGAAAAGGACTAAGGACATGTTTCTCGTTTATGGAGGTGATCAAGAGCTCGTCGTAAAGGGTTACGTCGATGCAAGCTTTGACACTGATCCGGATGACTCTAAGTCACAAACCGGATACGTATTTATTCTTAATGGGGGTGCGGTTAGCTGGTGCAGTTCCAAGCAAAGCGTGGTAGCTGATTCTACATGCGAAGCGGAGTACATCGCTGCCTCGGAGGCGGCGAAGGAAGGTGTCTGGATGAAGGAGTTCATGA
Organism: Elymus sibiricus; assembly: GCA_039707655.1. NCBI lineage: Eukaryota > Viridiplantae > Streptophyta > Magnoliopsida > Poales > Poaceae > Elymus > Elymus sibiricus. The sequence goes on from CM077663.1 coordinate 382,775,397, forward strand.
CAGATCTTGGAGTAGTGCCTAGTGCGCTTAACCCAATGACTCTGTTTTGTGATAATACTGGTGCCATTGCTCTAGCCAAGGAACCAAGATTTCACAAGAGGACCAGACACATAAAGCGACGTTTCAATTCCATCCGCGATTACATCAAGGAGGACGACATAAATATTTGCAAAGTACACACGGATCTAAATGTTGCAGATCCGATGACTAAACCTCTTCCAAGGGCTAAACATGAACAACACGAGAACTGCATGGGTGTTCGATTCATTACAATGTAAATCACATAGTGATGTGAACTAGATTATTGACTCTAGTGCAAGTGGGAGACTGTTGGAAATATGCCCTAGAGGCAATAATAAATTAGTTATTATTATATTTCCTTGTTCATGATAATCGTTTATTATCCATGCTATAATTGTATTGATTGGAAACTCAAATACATGTGTGGGTACATAGACAACACTGTGTCCCTAGTAAGCCTCTAGTTAACTAGCTCATTGATCAAAGATGGTTAAGGTTTCCTAGCCATAGACATGAGATGTCATTTGATAACGGGATCACATCATTAGGAGAATGATGTAATGGACAAGACCCAAACTATAAACGTAGCATATGATCGTGTCAGTTTATTGCTATTGTTTTCTGCATGTCAAGTATCTGTTCCTATGACCATGAGATCATGCAACTCCCTGACATCGGAGGAATACCTTGTGTGTATCAAACGTCGCAACGTAACTGGGTGACTATAAAGGTGCTCTACAGGTATCTCCGAGGATGTCTGTTGGGTTGGCATGGATCAAGACTGGGATTTGTTACTCCGTGTGACGGAGAGGTATCTCAGGGCCCACTCGGTAATACAACATCACAATGAGCCTTGCAAGCAATGTGACTAAAGTGTTAGCCACAAGATCTTGTATTACGGACGAATGGTGTGTCCGAACGTCGTAATCGAACCTTATTGGATATGGTGCGATCTATGATGTCTCTTGCCGATTTGCCACTATCGTTTTGGGGTTATGCATTAGAGACAGCTGCATTCACTTTAAATAGGGCACCATCGAAATCCGTTGAGACGACGCCATATGAACTTTGGTTTGGCAAGAAGCCGAAGCTGTCGTTTCTTAAAGTTTGGGGATGTGATGCTTATGTCAAAAAGCATCAGCCTGAAAAGCTGGAACCCAAAGCGGAGAAATGCGTCTTCATAGGATACCCAAAAGAGACAGTTGGGTATACCTTCTACCTCAAATCCGAAGGCAAAGTGTTTGTCGCTAAAAACGGAACATTTCTTGAGAAAGAGTTTCTCTCGAAAGAATTGAGTGGGAGGAAGATAGAACTTGATGAGGTTGTTGAACCTTTACTTCAACCTGAAAGTAGCGCAGCGCAGAAAGATGTTTCTGTAGAGCCTACATCAGCTGAAGAGGAAGTTAATGATGATGATCATGAAGCTTTGGATCAAGTTGCTATCGAACCTCGTAGGTCGACAAGGACGCGTACTGCTCCTGAGTGGTACGGCAACCCTGTCTTAGAGGTCATGTTGTTAGACAACGATGAACCTACGAGCTATGGAGAAGCGATGATGGGCCCGGATTCCGAGAAGTGGTTAGAGGCCATGAAATCCGAGATGGGATCTATGTATGAAAACAAAGTGTGGACTTTGGAAGTATTACTTGAAGGGCGTAAGGCCATTCAGAACAAATGGATTTTTAAGAGGAAGACGGACGCAGACGGTAATGTCACCGTCTATAAAGCTCGACTTGTGGCAAAGGGTTTTTCACAAGTTCAAGGAGTTGACTACGATGAGACCTTCTCACCCGTAGCGATGCTTAAGTCCGTCAGAATCATGTTAGCAATAGCTGCCTTTTTCGATTATGAAATTTGGCAGATGGATGTCAAAACAGCGTTCCTTAACGGTTTCCTTAAGGAAGAGTTGTATATGATGCAACCAGAAGGTTTTGTCGATCCAGAGAATGCTGACAAAGTTTGCAAACTCCAGCGATCCATTTATGGACTGGTGCAAGCGTCTCGGAGTTGGAATCTTCGCTTTGATGAGGTGATCAAAGCGTTCAAGGTTATACAAGTTTACGGAGAAGCTTGTATTTACAAGAAAGTGAGTGGGAGCTCTATAGCATTTCTAATATTATATGTGGATGACATATTGCTGATTGGAAACAATATAGAAATGTTGGAAGGCGTGAAGGAATATTTGAACAAGAGTTTTTCAATGAAGGACCTAGGAGAAGCTGCTTTCATATTAGGCATCAAGATCTATAGAGATAGATCGAGACGCTTAATAGGACTTTCACAAAGCACATACCTTGACAAAGTTTTGAAGAAGTTCAAAATGGATCAGTCCAAGAAGGGGTTCTTGCCTGTATTGCAAGGTGTGAAGTTGAGTAAGACTCAATGCCCAGTGACTGCAGAAGATAAAGAAAAGATGAGTGTCATCCCCTATGCTTCAGTCATAGGCTCTATCATGTATGCAATGCTGTGCACAAGACCCGATGTCAGCCTTGCCATAAGTATGGTCGGAAGGTTTCAAAGTGATCCAGGAATGGAACACTGGACGGCGGTCAAGAATATCCTGAAGTACCTGAAAAGGACTAAGGACATGTTTCTCGTTTATGGAGGTGATCAAGAGCTCGTCGTAAAGGGTTACGTCGATGCAAGCTTTGACACTGATCCGGATGACTCTAAGTCACAAACCGGATACGTATTTATTCTTAATGGGGGTGCGGTTAGCTGGTGCAGTTCCAAGCAAAGCGTGGTAGCTGATTCTACATGCGAAGCGGAGTACATCGCTGCCTCGGAGGCGGCGAAGGAAGGTGTCTGGATGAAGGAGTTCATGACAGATCTTGGAGTAGTGCCTAGTGCGCTTAACCCAATGACTCTGTTTTGTGATAATACTGGTGCCATTGCTCTAGCCAAGGAACCAAGATTTCACAAGAGGACCAGACACATAAAGCGACGTTTCAATTCCATCCGCGATTACATCAAGGAGGACGACATAAATATTTGCAAAGTACACACGGATCTAAATGTTGCAGATCCGATGACTAAACCTCTTCCAAGGGCTAAACATGAACAACACGAGAACTGCATGGGTGTTCGATTCATTACAATGTAAATCACATAGTGATGTGAACTAGATTATTGACTCTAGTGCAAGTGGGAGACTGTTGGAAATATGCCCTAGAGGCAATAATAAATTAGTTATTATTATATTTCCTTGTTCATGATAATCGTTTATTATCCATGCTATAATTGTATTGATTGGAAACTCAAATACATGTGTGGGTACATAGACAACACTGTGTCCCTAGTAAGCCTCTAGTTAACTAGCTCATTGATCAAAGATGGTTAAGGTTTCCTAGCCATAGACATGAGATGTCATTTGATAACGGGATCACATCATTAGGAGAATGATGTAATGGACAAGACCCAAACTATAAACGTAGCATATGATCGTGTCAGTTTATTGCTATTGTTTTCTGCATGTCAAGTATCTGTTCCTATGACCATGAGATCATGCAACTCCCTGACATCGGAGGAATACCTTGTGTGTATCAAACGTCGCAACGTAACTGGGTGACTATAAAGGTGCTCTACAGGTATCTCCGAGGATGTCTGTTGGGTTGGCATGGATCAAGACTGGGATTTGTTACTCCGTGTGATGGAGAGGTATCTCAGGGCCCACTCGGTAATACAACATCACAATGAGCCTTGCAAGCAATGTGACTAAAGTGTTAGCCACAAGATCTTGTATTACGGACGAATGGTGTGTCCGAACGTCGTAATCGAACCTTATTGGATATGGTGCGATCTATGATGTCTCTTGCCGATTTGCCACTATCGTTTTGGGGTTATGCATTAGAGACAGCTGCATTCACTTTAAATAGGGCACCATCGAAATCCGTTGAGACGACGCCATATGAACTTTGGTTTGGCAAGAAGCCGAAGCTGTCGTTTCTTAAAGTTTGGGGATGTGATGCTTATGTCAAAAAGCATCAGCCTGAAAAGCTGGAACCCAAAGCGGAGAAATGCGTCTTCATAGGATACCCAAAAGAGACAGTTGGGTATACCTTCTACCTCAAATCCGAAGGCAAAGTGTTTGTCGCTAAAAACGGAACATTTCTTGAGAAAGAGTTTCTCTCGAAAGAATTGAGTGGGAGGAAGATAGAACTTGATGAGGTTGTTGAACCTTTACTTCAACCTGAAAGTAGCGCAGCGCAGAAAGATGTTTCTGTAGAGCCTACATCAGCTGAAGAGGAAGTTAATGATGATGATCATGAAGCTTTGGATCAAGTTGCTATCGAACCTCGTAGGTCGACAAGGACGCGTACTGCTCCTGAGTGGTACGGCAACCCTGTCTTAGAGGTCATGTTGTTAGACAACGATGAACCTACGAGCTATGGAGAAGCGATGATGGGCCCGGATTCCGAGAAGTGGTTAGAGGCCATGAAATCCGAGATGGGATCTATGTATGAAAACAAAGTGTGGACTTTGGAAGTATTACTTGAAGGGCGTAAGGCCATTCAGAACAAATGGATTTTTAAGAGGAAGACGGACGCAGACGGTAATGTCACCGTCTATAAAGCTCGACTTGTGGCAAAGGGTTTTTCACAAGTTCAAGGAGTTGACTACGATGAGACCTTCTCACCCGTAGCGATGCTTAAGTCCGTCAGAATCATGTTAGCAATAGCTGCCTTTTTCGATTATGAAATTTGGCAGATGGATGTCAAAACAGCGTTCCTTAACGGTTTCCTTAAGGAAGAGTTGTATATGATGCAACCAGAAGGTTTTGTCGATCCAGAGAATGCTGACAAAGTTTGCAAACTCCAGCGATCCATTTATGGACTGGTGCAAGCGTCTCGGAGTTGGAATCTTCGCTTTGATGAGGTGATCAAAGCGTTCAAGGTTATACAAGTTTACGGAGAAGCTTGTATTTACAAGAAAGTGAGTGGGAGCTCTATAGCATTTCTAATATTATATGTGGATGACATATTGCTGATTGGAAACAATATAGAAATGTTGGAAGGCGTGAAGGAATATTTGAACAAGAGTTTTTCAATGAAGGACCTAGGAGAAGCTGCTTTCATATTAGGCATCAAGATCTATAGAGATAGATCGAGACGCTTAATAGGACTTTCACAAAGCACATACCTTGACAAAGTTTTGAAGAAGTTCAAAATGGATCAGTCCAAGAAGGGGTTCTTGCCTGTATTGCAAGGTGTGAAGTTGAGTAAGACTCAATGCCCAGTGACTGCAGAAGATAAAGAAAAGATGAGTGTCATCCCCTATGCTTCAGTCATAGGCTCTATCATGTATGCAATGCTGTGCACAAGACCCGATGTCAGCCTTGCCATAAGTATGGTCGGAAGGTTTCAAAGTGATCCAGGAATGGAACACTGGACGGCGGTCAAGAATATCCTGAAGTACCTGAAAAGGACTAAGGACATGTTTCTCGTTTATGGAGGTGATCAAGAGCTCGTCGTAAAGGGTTACGTCGATGCAAGCTTTGACACTGATCCGGATGACTCTAAGTCACAAACCGGATACGTATTTATTCTTAATGGGGGTGCGGTTAGCTGGTGCAGTTCCAAGCAAAGCGTGGTAGCTGATTCTACATGCGAAGCGGAGTACATCGCTGCCTCGGAGGCGGCGAAGGAAGGTGTCTGGATGAAGGAGTTCATGACAGATCTTGGAGTAGTGCCTAGTGCGCTTAACCCAATGACTCTGTTTTGTGATAATACTGGTGCCATTGCTCTAGCCAAGGAACCAAGATTTCACAAGAGGACCAGACACATAAAGCGACGTTTCAATTCCATCCGCTATTACATCAAGGAGGACGACATAAATATTTGCAAAGTACACACGGATCTAAATGTTGCAGATCCGATGACTAAACCTCTTCCAAGGGCTAAACATGAACAACACGAGAACTGCATGGGTGTTCGATTCATTACAATGTAAATCACATAGTGATGTGAACTAGATTATTGACTCTAGTGCAAGTGGGAGACTGTTGGAAATATGCCCTAGAGGCAATAATAAATTAGTTATTATTATATTTCCTTGTTCATGATAATCGTTTATTATCCATGCTATAATTGTATTGATTGGAAACTCAAATACATGTGTGGGTACATAGACAACACTGTGTCCCTAGTAAGCCTCTAGTTAACTAGCTCGTTGATCAAAGATGGTTAAGGTTTCCTAGCCATAGACATGAGATGTCATTTGATAACGGGATCACATCATTAGGAGAATGATGTAATGGACAAGACCCAAACTATAAACGTAGCATATGATCGTGTCAGTTTATTGCTATTGTTTTCTGCATGTCAAGTATCTGTTCCTATGACCATGAGATCATGCAACTCCCTGACATCGGAGGAATACCTTGTGTGTATCAAATGTCGCAACGTAACTGGGTGACTATAAAGGTACTCTACAGGTATCTCCGAGGATGTCTGTTGGGTTGGCATGGATCAAGACTGGGATTTGTTACTCCGTGTGACGGAGAGGTATCTCAGGGCCCACTCGGTAATACAACATCACAATGAGCCTTGCAAGCAATGTGACTAAAGTGTTAGCCACAAGATCTTGTATTACGGAACGAGTAAAGAGACTTGCCGGTAACGAGATTGAACTAGGTATAGAGATACCGACGATCGAATCTCGGGCAAGTAACATACCGAAGAACAAAGGGAACAGTATACGGGATTAACTGAATCCTTGACATAGAGGTTCGACCGATATAGATCTTCGTAGAATATGTAGGAGCCAATATGGGCATCCAGGTCCCGCTATTGGTTATTGATCGTAGAGGTGTCTCGGTCATGTCTACATAGTTCTCGAACCCGCAGGGTCTACACACTTAACGTTTGGTGATGATTAGTATAGTTGAGTTATTTTGTTGGTGACCGAAGGTTGTTCGGAGTCCCGGATAAGATCCCGGACATGACGAGGATCTCCGAAAGAGTCCGGAGGTAAAGATTGATATATGTGATAATAGTGTTTTGATCTCCGGAAGGGTTCCGGAATTCACCGGAAGAGGTTCCGGATGTTTACCGAAGTGTTCGGGTGCAGCAACACTTTATATGGGCCAAAGGGGTAAAACCCACGAGGTATTGGAAAGTGCAAAAGGAAGTTTTGCTGCTGCCTTAAGCGGTACTACCGCTGGTAAGGCAGTACTACCGCGTAAGCGGTACTACCGCTTGTGTGAAGCGGTACTACCGCATAAGCGGTACTACCGCTTGTGTGAAGCGGTACTACCGCTCAAGCGGTACTACCGCTCGTGAGCGGTACTACCGCTTGTGCGCGGTACTGCAGGGATCCGAGTTGGACTCTTTCCCTGCGGGCCAAACCGACCTTGTGCGGGCAAAACCGACCTGGAGGAGGCTTTTACTCCAAGTTTAGACCCCAAGGCTCAACATATAAATAGAGGGGCAAGGCTAGCACACGGGACACATCAAGATTTCCCAAGCCGTGTGTCGGTAACCCTAACCCTCTAGTTCTCCCGTCATAATCTCCGTAGTGCTTGGCGAAGCCCTGCAGAGATTGTTCCTCACCATCATCACCACGCCGTCGTGCTGCCGGAACTCATCTACTACTTCACCATCGCTCGCTGGATCGAGGAGGTGAAGGCGTCATCAAGCCGTACGTGTGTTGAACGCGGAGGTGCCGTCCGTTCGGCACTAGTTCGTGATCGGATCGAGGGACGACTTGCGATTTGGATCGCGGAGACGTTCGACTACATCAACCGCGTTTCTTAACGCTTCCGCTTAGCGATCTACAAGGGTATGTAGATTCACTCTCCCTCTCGTAGATGCTCATCACCATGGATAGATCTTGTGTGTGCGTAGGAAAGTTTTTGTTTCCCATGCAACGTTCCCCAACAGCCGGCTCCCCAGTTGGCCGGCTCCCCGTCCGGCTGCTCCAGCTGGCCGGCTCCAAGGTTGGCCGGGTCCAAGTTTGGTCGGCTCCCCGGTTGGCCGGCTGCTCCAGCTGGCTCCCCGTCCGGCTCCCCGGCTGGCTCCCCGTATGGCTACGAGAAGTCAACCACAACGTCCCGTCGAACACGACGTGAAGACACTATAGCATGCGTCATGCGTCTCTTCACTGCGCTCCAATAGTGGCGCACTGTAGCCTGCATCATGCGTCACCTCGCATGTCATCTCCAATAGTGGTGTACTAGTGCCTGCATCACTTGTCATCTCCAATAGTGTCTAGTTGGCCATGCGGGCCACCCCTTGTCCCCTGGGCCTCCCTTTATAAGAGGCACCAGGGGAGCTCACTCATGGCCAAGCAAGCTCCTCTCACTCTCTCATTCTCACACACGTGAGACCATGGAAAGGAGCAGCCAGCTCCCTCTTCCTCCTCAAACACAGCTCCAGGAGCAACTCTGTACTGCAATACACCTCATATACAGACATGTAGGAGTAGGGGTATTATCTCTCCGGAGAGCCCCGAACCTGGGTAAACCCCCGCATGCCACTACCCTATCCCGTCTCGGATCCTCCACGGCAGCCTTGCTCTCACCTCGATTAGCCACCCCCTGGCATCTGTTGTGAGAAAACGACGACATATTTGAAAGTAAAATTTGTCGTGGAGAATATTGTAGAATTTATCATTGCAAAATAAAGTAAAATTTTCCATCACATTTAAAAGTAAAATTTGCCATCTCATTTAAAAGTAAAATTGCCATGGCAACAAAATGTATAAATTGGCCATGGCAAAAATATGGAGTAAAACATTTGCCATGGAAAATGAAGTAAATATGTCATGCTACAAAACTAAAATTTGCCGTGTAGGATATTGTAGAATTTGCCATGGCAAAATAAAGTAAAAAATTTCCATCTCATTTAAAGTAAAATTTTCCAAATCATTTAAAGGAAAATTGCCATGGCAAAAAAAGGTATAAATTTGACATGGCAAAAATGTGGAGTTGTACATTTGCCATGGAAAATTAAGTAAATGATCCATGCTACAAAACAAAAATTTCCATGTATTTGAAATTTTTAAAAGAACCTCATAATCTTTAAAAAAATCATCGATTTTTGAAAAAACAAGGTTCATTGATTTTGATAAAAAAAAGTACTTCTATTTTAGAAAAAGTTCTTAAATACGAAAATTAGTTCATCAATTTTTTTAGAAAAGTTTATTTATTTTAGAAAAACAATTGAATTTTAAAAAATGAACAATTTTCTAAAATGTTCACAAACTGAAAAAATTTCATAAATTTTGAAGAAAAAAAAACAAAAGGAAAACACCTAGAAATAAAAAACGAAAAACAAAACAAAACAGGTTCAAATTCGTTATTTGAAGAAGTGTAATATAAGGTATCTAGCAAAGAGGGAAGCTGTCCTGGGTGGTTACCGTGGTTGTACAATCCTTTGGTGTGTGCGGTTCAGATCTCTATAATAGGCTATCCGCAAAAAAAAAAAAGATCTCTATAATAGGCGTTTTTTGAATTCTTTTACAGAAAAGGGAAAAAGAATAAGGTGGGCCTGCCCTGCGGATGGGGGGGTGCGCGTGTTTGTAGGGATCAAAGAAACGGGGCGCCTAATGTGTCGTTTGGGGAATGCCCAGCGCAACCGTCAAGGTTTAGGAGCAATGGACTGTTGAGGAGAACAAATAAAAACCTACCATGTCGGGTTGCTCTCTGTCGGGCCTGTCGGGGTGTTGCCGCCTGCAGCCCTGCCCCCATCTAACCGTTCTGTTCAGACACTCGGCGTTCACCCTTCCCAGGCGGCTCCTACAAGTTGTAGCCCCGGAGGCCGTTTTGGTTGTCGCCCTTCCCAGCCGCCGCCTCCCCTTCATTGTCGTTTGTCCTAGAACATGACTCAAGGAAGAGCAACCTTGGCGGCCGGCGCCCTTCGGCATTCGACCTCAGCACCACCAACAAAGCTATCCCCCATCTCGCCTCTCCCAATTCCCAAATCCCAACTCTCTTGCTAGCTCATATGCAAAATGCCACTTTTTGATACTTTGATGCCTTGATCTAATCATTGAAACATGATCTTTTGTTCTTGATGCATTCCTCTTTCCAAGTTGTCAGTTCTGGAACTCTGTAGTTCTGTAAATGTTGAAATTGATTTAGTAATTTTTGTTTCAATATAATTAATGCTACAGGAGAGCATGTTTCTTTCCATATCACTTTCTTTATTAGTTGAACCAACAAATACTATCATTGAATATTGTGCTTTTGTTCTTATTAGTTATGCAACATAGCTTGACTTTTGTCTGCCTTGAAACTTATGTTTTTTTGCCGTATTTTTGGCCCTTAGTTTCTCGCATGGGGTGTCAGCCAATCCAGGCTCCGCCATCGGGTGTAGCCGGCATCTACTATTTCTTTTATATGTAATAGTCGATGTGTTGGCTAGTAAGTAGCGAAGAAGTGAGAAAAGACATATGCAAGAAGCATGGTTCTTGTTAAACGTGAGCCCACACACCACTAGCATGTTCCATCACTAGGGGCGAAGATGCAGGTGGCAGGGAAAAAATCGTTATGTCGAACGCAAGTGGCCCACAATCTTCGTAGCACCTCAATTTTTCAAAAATGATACAAATTTATTGTAAAAGTTCATCAGACGTATAAAGCATCCTAAACATAATTAAAATTACATGGAAGTCTCTGGCCCACCGAACGATCACTATCACCGTCAGAACGAGCCATCAACGTGTTGTTGTCGTCTCTCTCCTACCGAAGCTGGCTTGACCTTGTCGATGGCAACCGTTAAGTCTTCGTGCAGGTGCCCCGAAGGACCGGCACCCTAGAGCCGCATTCGTCATCATTGAACCTGTGAATAGATCCAAAGCATTAGACACCATATATCGCAATCACAGATGCATGAAGAGAAACCTTAACCCCGCCGCGCCAAAGAGACCGCTGGAATTTATGTCGAAGCTCTGTTAACTACATCCAGACAAATAAACACGAGGAGGATTAGAGCCTGGAAGACAAATTCGAAGAAGAACGTCGCCATTCGTCCGAGCACGACACCTTCGAGCACTAAACATAGGCTAACCTAAACTACTAGCCGAGGCAGAGATACCAGAATTCTGGTCCCTATCACATCCGGAGCGGCAGGCAGGAGGAAGACGAATCCACAAGCTCATTAGGAAAGCCTGGAGGAAAGAGTTTGCCCTAGGTGTCGAGGAAAATGGGAGAAACGGTCACAACATTGTTTCGTTAATAATGTATACGATAATGTGTTTAATTTGCGTGCTCTTTTGTAGCACATTTCACTAAGGTTTTCCTTAAGCATCGTCCATTCCGAAGATGAGACCTTCCCCTTGCAATGGACTTTCTATAACTTCTCTCCTTAATAGAAAAGACATGCAACACTCTTGCATGTTCTTGTAAAAATGCTTCATTTCTAGACTACACCACTTTTACGCAACTCATGCAGTATAACTCTACAATGTGTACTTTTTTACCGAGGTGCTCCCACGTGGTCGATACTAAAAGCACTTGCAATTTAAATTATTTTCTTATTAGATTTGGAGTTTGATCCTTAATTTACATTCATGTGACACCATAGGTTTCCAAATCACAGACATGTGGCAAGATCACCGGAGTGGTTTGGCGAAAACACGACCCGTAGACCACCACCACAAAAACCAAGCAGCTCGATTCACCCGAGTCTCTCACATAACAAGCACAAAACCACCCTCCAAAATAAAAACAAGCACAAAACCATCTTTTGAGTACTAAAAATTTGACAAAGCCGCACCTCCCTCCTGCAGTCCTGCGCCCTTGATTCCAGATCCTCCGACTACCAGCTGCTACAACCTTGGTGACAAATAGCCACCCATCCTTTCTGGAATCGACAACAACCCCCTTCCACATTACCCCTCCTCCCCCCTCTCGTCTGCGGAATTCGCGAACTGGTCCCCGCGGCTCCCCCCAAACCCGACAGCCTTTGCCCCCCAAGATGGCTTCCGGTTCAGGAAAGAACCAGGATGACATCCAAGAACCGGTCCACGCGCGGTGCGAGGAGTCCATCGCCGCCGCCATCGCCACCGCCGTCCCCGCCGCGGAGCCGCCTCCCCATGCCCCGCCCGTCGCGCGCGTCAAGGAGGAAGCTCATGGCCGACCGGGAGTTGGGGAAGAGGGCCCCTCCGCCGCTGCGGCTGCGGCGGGGGAGGAGGAGGATGGCGAGGCGTCGGCGGCAGCGGCCGAGCGGAAGGGCAAAAGGGTCGCGTCTCCCTCCCCGACGGCTTCCCCGTCAAGCTGCGCGGGCAGAGGCCCACCCACCATCATCCCCGTGGTCCCCGTCACGGGAGCCGGGGAATCGAGCTCCGTCGCCGCAGCGGGCAGCGTCGGGAGGGCGGGCGTATCTCGGAGAGAACTGCTGGTGGACGATGTACCGGAGATGCCAGGGCTGCAAAACCTCAAGGCCGCGAGGGATTTGGATAAGCGACGGGACGAGAAGGAGGCGCTGAAGCAATTGGTGAGTTTTCTTGGACCTTTCGGTTGCGTTCTTCGATGATTCATTGCTTTTTTGGGTGGGAGTTGGGATCATGTAGTTCTTGCGAGATCTTGGGTTGATTCAGTGTAGTGGACTTGAGCCAAGAAATTGTAGGCGGAATCTTTAGGAGATTTGCCAACGATATTGCCATGATTTCGGTGCCGTTGTATTGTACTTTTCTGTTTTTAAGTGTGGTAGCATGTTTTTTGTTGGACTGTCAGGTGTGAATAAATATTGGGATCGTGCTCTGATTAGGTTCTTCTTATCTTTCCATACCAATTTCGGAAGTCAAATCTCTATATGATTTTCCAGTCAATGAATGAGTTAACAGGGATTGTCATCAGTATGTTTATTTGAGGTAGCATGGCTGTATGCATTTCATTAAATAACCTACAAAACTTGAAAAAATACCATTAGTATTGTTCCTTGTTTGAATATTGGACTTTGATATTAATTTTGTGGAACGGGTGAAACAAACCATGTTATGGCCTGAACTCGCGAGCAAGGCTAAAGGTGACACAATGTTGATCGTATAGCTTGAATATCTCTTTCTCTTGCTTGTGATTCTTGGCTAGTGGGGGCATCTTGTGACAATTTGCTTTTCATTGGAGATCTAGGATTAGGATCTTAGTGTTTTGATTATCTGTGCCCGTTTGAAATGATGAGATGATAATCGAGGCAATAAGGCGTGATCAAAATGGTGTAGCATCCAATAACAGTGATCCTTTGGTGATGCCTTATTTTTCAAAGCACTGTAGAATGTGCTGATATATTTAGGGCAACGTCCTGGTTGATATGATATTTCGGTAAGAGATCTTGAAGTCAATATTCAGGATTTTAGTGTTGATGAATGGTGCTACAGAAATCAATCTTGATGTATATTCTGGACTGTTTGACCTGGTGTTATATCTCTAAACATTGGCAAGGGTTTATTACAATTTTCGGGTACACTAATTATTTGATATTTCTATACTACTACTATTTAAAAATCCATTCACTTTTCCTTGTTTTCTGGTAAACAGTTTGGTTGTGGTCTTACTAATTGTTTACTGTTGTTGCTAAGTGTGGTAAACCTGACAACCCTAAAGCATTACAAAACTACCATTTCCTTTTAGATCTGTTACCTCCTGGTTTATATAATTATGATCTTATTCCTGTCAACAGACTGCCCAAGGAGACATTTGCAGTGGTGAGACTTCAAATCAACAGATTGCCCAGGCAGAGAGTTTAAACCTACAGGTTGCCCAGAGAGAGAGGTCCACTGTTCATAGTTTGGGCCAGCATATTTCAACAGGAATTCCTCAGATGCCGGAAGAAAGACAGTAGCTCATCTTATTGCGCCTGCAGCCCAAGGATATCCTCCGCTGCCAGTGCGTCTGCTGGTTGTGGCGTAGGATCGACGACAGTGCACGGTTCCGCAGTGACCACACCAGGCATTGGTTGTCCACAATTCCAATCTTCTTTCACCTTCCTGGGTTTCCGTGGGATCACAGCCTGGACTTGACTCCCACTAGTATTGACTTGCACGGCATTGACCTTCCTTTTAGGAAGTCCAGATCCATACTTCATTTCCCGGACATACTCGGTCACACTCTTGATTCAGATGACTCTAGGAGCCTACATGCCCAGGGATGCTGTAGTGGGATTATATTGTTGTCTTACCAGGATGATCTTTGCGCTTGTTGTCCGTACAGCGGCAATTGGAGGAGCCTCCCCCCAATCCACATTAAAAATGTCATCATGGCATTCTACACACGTGCAGGGGTGTCCCCAAGAGATGATGATGAGTTTTTGTTGCTGTACAGAACCGATGAGCGATTGTCGCCAAATTCATTTTCGATATACAACCTGGGACAAGATAGCACCAGGGAAATTCACTGCCCAAAGGTTCTAGGCTCCCTGACAGTTCTGGACAAGATGCTCCAACAGCATCCACCAGTCATCCAAGAACCAGCAGTATCTGTTGGTGGAACGATTTACTGGTTATTACATTTAGAAGCACCATCCAGTAAGAACCACCTATTAGCATTCAGTAAAGGTAATGAAGAGTTCAGGTTGATGAGTCCACCTGATCTGAGCGGAATATATTCACATCAGCTGCTTCAGGTGAAGGGACAACTTGCATTGTCAGTTTTCAGTGAAGGTATGACAGAATTGGATCTGTGGTTGCATCCAGAAGGTCCTGAAGAGCCCTGGTTTCACTGGAAGAGGATTGCTCTGCCGATGGATGAGATTGACGCCAACCATGGATTAGAGAGATTTGGCGAGCCTATTGTTCATATTGTTTCAGAGGAGCTGGAGTTTCTGGCAGACTGCCCACATATTCTCTTACAGGGAAATTCAGAAGGAGGCATTGTACAGCAACATGGGCATACCCAACATTGGTATATGACATTGCCTCAAAGTCTTGAGGCTCGCTTGAATGTTCCTGCATTTCTGAATAAAAGGTCTACGCCTCCTTTCTTCAGATTTGTTGATACTTAGGAGCAGTGGCAAGTATTCAGGGGGAAGCTTTGAGTTGAACTGCTGCGTCGGTTACTGCGAGCAGAAGAGCATTACTGACTGAAGTGAAACTGATGATAGATTGCCAGTAGCCACAGTTGTAGATTCTTTCTTCTGGTGGCACAAACTGCTGCTGCCAAATGGATGATCAGTGTCAGTATCTGAAAACTGTGACAAGGAAGAGGTCCTTGTAGTTTAAGTCTTGACCATATCGTTTCCTTTTGTGAGTTGTGATCAAACTCTGTTGTATCCTTGTATTCATTTCCATCTGTATGGCAATCCTCAGATGTTGTTTCCCCGTGATTCTGGAACTCACAATGGAGATGAACATGTACAGTTTTCATGTGGGAAACTTTGATTAACAGTAGTTTTGTCTTGTCGATCCTCTGCCGCCGTGCCCATTTCGCGCCAATTTGTTTTGTAGATTGTGGATGCAGTCGATTCTTATATATTTACTAATCAGTTTTGCTATTTATCTAACTCTTACTGGATTGCATGTGTGCTGTGACGATACTGGTGCTCTTAGTCTGCATGGTTCGACACTGAAGAGATGTAGTTCTAGTATGCAAATCGTGTCAGTGTTTTAGTATGCAGCAGAGATGCAGTTCTGGATCCTTTCAGTTTCTGCACAGAACGTCGGAGTCCTCTGCTACGCTTGGCGGTGGCGGTGGCGCTGGCGAGGGGGAGCAGTCAGTCTGCCAGCGACAAAGGCAGGGGCATGGTGTTTATACCCCGTTGGCAGTAGGAATGAAAACGTAGCGAAAACGAACCAAACTCGGTGCTATCATATTTAAATGAATACGGAAACACATACTATCGAAAGGGGACACGGAGTAAATACAGAGCGGACACGGAAACATAAGTGGACACCGATGCTTTAATCATAGAGAAATACGAACCAAAATAAACAAATTTAATGAATTATTGACATGCCTATAAAATAATATAATTATGTTAGCAACTTAGCATAGTATTGTAGTAGTACTGAATAATTGGGTACAAGATCTAGTTCAGTACATGTGTGGTAGTAGAAATTGGGCCTCAAATGATACATTCTGCTTGTGTGTCATTGTATATTGTTTGATGGTTGAGCTACAAAGCAGACATAGGCCTGTCGTAAAAGCGAAACCTCCATATTAACAGAAATAGAAAGTTCTGTATTCACGTCTACGTCTGTTCCACATGAAAACACCGTTTCGTTTTTGTTTTCATTTCTGCATAAAACAATCCTTTTTTCATTTCCGTTTTTCAAATGTCCGTTTTCGTTTTCACATTTTCTCTTCGTTTCCACCTTTATCTTCCATTTTTTCATCCCTAGTTGCTAGTGTTATACGTCGGCGGAGCGCCTGAAGAGCTCATGTATTTCAATATTACAAGCGACTATTGTCTTTTGGACAAAATGCAAAAGATCTAAGATGATTAAAGATATCAAGGTTACTGGATTGTATGACTTTTCTGAAACTATATTCCTAAATATCCGAGCCTCGTTTTCCCTCTCTTCGTCCGGAAATACTTATCAGAGAAATGGATACATCCATTTCTTCGACAAGTGGACAAGTATAATAGTTTAAAAAAGTTGAACTTCAACCACCTTTAGAGTACCAAAGGGTTCGGCCCTTCTTAAACTTGTTTGGGGACATCATAACACCTAGGTCCATGAATGAAGCATACAAATGTAATTTTAGGCTACTAAACATTGAAATATACGCAATGATAAATGCTCCATGGCAGAAGTCCTGAACAGTAACATTGTAATTTTATGTTTCTCTAGCATTTATTGCGCGGGTGGTAATGGAAAAATGGAAATGTTTCTTCGGGGGAGAGTTTGCTTGGCACAAGTGAGTTTTTTTTTTGGTTTAGCCTATTTTAGTCTAATATATTAAAAATGGCAAGAGCGTAACTAAATGCCCAAAAACTAGCCCCTTTGCCTCCGACCACCGCGTCGTCTCCTTGGCGACCGGGGGGGGGGGGGGGGGGGGGGGGGGGACCTAATCGGCCACCTCCCTCCCTTCTCTCGCAGTCGCCTGAGGTGTTTGCCAAAGCTCGGCCGACTCTAGGGATGGCGGTGGGGGGGGGGGGTGTTCTTCGGCTGTGTGGTGGCTCTCATAGGCACGACTTCGCAAGACAACATGCATGAGGATCTCGTATGGCTTCTTCCGAGGCCGGGGGCGATGGAGCTCTAGGACGTGATGCCTCTGCCTCCCTTCTGTGGGCGCACGACCGCAGATGCGAGCGGGGCGAGATCCTCCCACGCCGGTAGATCCAGAGGAGACGCTCTTGTTTGAGTTCTTCCGCCAATTGCTGACCACGGCGGAGATGGACGCGGGGTACCTCCGATGCAAGAACGCGAAGGCGTTTCGGCTCGGCATCGTGTAGTCGGAATGCGAAGTGGAGGAGAAGGCTTCACGAAGGGGCAGAACCGTGTCGCTCGGCGTCTCACGTGCTTTATCCCGTCCTCCTCCGATGACAGCGGAAGGACGAGCATGGACAACGATGACGCCCCTTTGGCCGCGGATGCCTACGTGGAGGACAACTACCGCAGTTCCGGTGACCGCAAGGGCAAGGGCCTGGCCCGTAAATGGTGAAGTACGGCGCCCCTCTGTTTATTTCTAGTATCTATCAAATGTCCAGTGATGAACTGCCTCTTTTGGTCCGTTTGTTTGTACTGTACAGACGATGAACTTTTTGTTGTTATGTCCTCGAATTTTATCTATGTATGTTTCTTTCTATGATTGCTATGTTGATGATCAACGTAATTTATCTCATGGCGCATGCATTGCATGGATCTGGGAGGAGGGGCGAATATGAAGATGACGGTTGTGAACGCTAAGATAGAGGTGACTGATCACTATCTGTGTACGTATCCACGGACGTATAGAAAGTCAAATTTGTGAAGTCCAA
The DNA here is from genome assembly GCA_039707655.1 of Elymus sibiricus. Lineage (NCBI taxonomy): Eukaryota > Viridiplantae > Streptophyta > Magnoliopsida > Poales > Poaceae > Elymus > Elymus sibiricus. The sequence continues at coordinate 382,793,276 of CM077663.1, forward strand.
TTGTACATGCTCTAACAACATCTACAACCGCGTGCTCAAACAGGCGGGCTACCCGGTAAAAAAAATCAGACCCACCCGGGCGTCTCAAACAGGGCGAACATGGGGTGGCCCGGGTACGCCCGGACGCGTCCACCACGTCAGCCCAGCCCGCCGTCGACCTCACTCCGCACCCACAAAAACTCAATCCGGAACCCTAGCCCACTTCACTCTCCGCTCTCTCTCCGTCTCTTCTTCTCCCCTCCATTGATCCAATCCGACGACTCCGACAAGCATGTCGAGCACCGCCAGCCGCTCAGACTCTGACTTCAATGATGAGGAGGAGCTGACCCTCCGCATTGCTCTCGAGCGGTCAAAGATTTACACGAGGGGGGGGGGGGGGGGAGTTCTGGATCTGCCCCGTTGTCGGTCCCCGGTCGACGCAGCGCGGACGCCAGAGCTTGCGCCCTTCCCGGCCTCTGCGCAGCTCCTCCGTCATCCACCTTTTCTGCTCCGCAAGGGCAACGGTGGCTGCTAGTGCCCGCTCCGCCGGCCCCGCGGGACGCACACGTCGAATCGAAGGCGTGCGCTGCCCCCCGCGAGAGGTGGCGGGTAAGGGAGAGGGACGTGGCAGAGAAATCCGTTCGCCGCCGCCGCGGGTTGCCGGCGGTGCCCGACGAGGAGGAGCGGCTCCTTGCTTGGGTCTACCGTCGTTTGCGGCAGAGATGAACGATCGTCGGCTCCGGATAAAGAACGCCAAGGCGTTTTGGCTAGCCATTGAGCAGTCGGAGCTCGAGGTGAAGGAGGCAGCGGCGAAGGCAACTTGGGTGGCCAAGCTCAAGTGACAGCAGGACGGGTCGTATGGCGGATGAAGGGGCTCATCGTCATCTCCGATTCCTCCTCGAACGACGACCACCACCACGGCTCCGACTCCAACGGTCCACCACCTACCGCGGACGACTATAGCCGTGCCGTCGACGGGAAGAGCAAAGGGCCGATGAGGAAGTGGTGCAGACGCTCCTCCTCAGTTTACTATTATCGTTTTTTAATTATTTAGTTTAGAACTTGTCCCGCGATGAACTATGGTGATCTTTTGGATGATGTAAAGTGGATTTCTTGCTGCCGATTTTCTATGTTAGTTGTTTGGTCTACGTAAACTAGCTCATGTTGCATGCGTAGTATGGACATAGGAAGAATTTAAAGTCTAACCGATCATTGTCCGTGGATGCGTCCGGGATAGAGCGCCCGGATTTGGTAATAGTTGTTGTATAGTTGCTCTAACAACCAAAACCACTTTCCGGGTCATAAAATGAGTTTCATTTTTGTTTCTCGAGCTGTAGGGCAATTTGAATCTGATCTTTTGCGGCATGATACATCTACGGGCGAAATCGTTTCAATTTTTCTTTAAATGGAGCCTTTTAGATTATCCTTGACGGTGTTGGCACATGCGGATCCTGTCCAAGCCAGAACGTCGGAATTTTCCAAGGTCTACGTACAGATATCACTACTGACTCGATGTCTGGATGACATTTGCTCTTCACGTCCGGTGGAGAGGCCATCGCCATGGACGCGCCTCGTCCACCCGCGCGGCAAGCCAGCAAGAAGCCTGCGGCTGCTCCACTCTACTCCCCTGGACGCGGCTACAAGCCCGGTACCGCGCCTCCACCCGCGGCGTCACTCCGTCGCGGCGGCGCACCTCACGACGCCGGGGAGCTCCGGGCCGTTCTGAAGCGCTTGGCCAACGCGTGCCCGGCACCCAGCGAGGCCGCGCCGGCGCTGCACGCCCACGCCGCAAAGCTCGGCCTCGGCAGCCGCCACCGCGGCGTCCGCGACGCCCTCGTCGCGCTCTACCTCGCGTGCGGCCGGCGCGGCATTGCGCGCGCCTTGTTGTCCGCCGGTGGCGGCCCAGCGCCCGACGTGGTTTCTTGGACGGCCCTGGTGACCGGCCACGCGCGGCTCGGGCTGTTCCGCGATGCCGCGGCGCTGTTCCTTGCCATGGCCGACGACGGCGCGCTCGTCATCGACGCCGTGGCCGCCGCCGCGTCGTTCGCAGCCTGCGCCGGCGCCGGGGAGCTCGCTCTGGCCAGGGAGGTGCACCGGCGCGTCCTCGAAGCGGGAGTGGCCCTCGACGTCGTCGCGTGCAACGCGCTGGTCGACATGTACGCCAAGTGTGGCGACGCGGCGGCCGCGCTCCGTTGCTTCCGTACGATGGTGCCGCCCAAGAACGTGGTGACCTGGAACACGATGATATCCGCGCACGCGCGCGCTGGCGAGCCCCAGGAGGCGCTGGAGCTGTTCCGGGAGATGCTGCAGCGGCAAGGCTGCGCGCCCTCGCCGCTTCCCGACGATGCCACGTTCGTCGCGGTCCTCGGCGCGTGCGCGCGGCTCGGCGCACTGGACGCCGGCAGGTGGGTGCACGCCTACATGGGCAGGAGCGGACGGGATGCCGCCGACGGCGTTGTGGGCAACGCGTTGATCGACATGTACGCCAAGTGCGGGGCCGTCGAGCAGGCCGCGGAGGTGTTCGACGCAATGACGCGGCGAGATGTGTACACCTACACGTCAATGATCTCCGGGCTCGCAATGCACGGCCGGGGCGAGGAGGCGCTGGCGCTCTTCGGCGACATGCAGCGAGCCGGCGTGAGGCCGAACGAGGTGACCTTCCTCGGCGTCCTCTCCGCCTGCTGCCACGCCGGAAACATCGAAGACGGTCTCCGGCATTTCGATGCCATGGCGGAGCTGCACGGCGTTGCGCCAGGCATCGAGCACTACGGCTGCGTCGTCGACATGCTCGGCCGCGCCGGGAGGCTGGACGAGGCGGAGGACCTCGTCTCCGCGATGCCGATCCGGCCCGACGCGCTCATATGGGGCTCGCTGCTCTCGGCCTGCCGGGCGCACGGCCATGTTGACCGCGCGGAGCGCGTGATGCGGAGGATGGCCGAGGGCGAGGCTGACGCCGACGCCGGGGACTACGTGCTCATGTCGAACATGTACGCCCACGAGGGCCGGCACGGCAAGGCGGTGCAGGTGAGGCGGCAGATGAGGAGAGGCAAGGTGGACAAGGTACCCGGCTGCAGCCTCATCGAGATCGACGGCGTAGTGCACGAGTTTCAAGCAGTTCCGGCGAACTCCGTCGAATCCTCCGATGACGCATCAGACTTTTTTTAGCTGACTGCACATCCTGCTTACGCCGACGAACACTGTAAATTCCACTGACTAGTAAACTAGCCTACACAAACATCTTGCATTTTGAGACGGAGGTAGTAGCGTCCTAGGGATATCTTACGGACTGCTGAACTTACAGAAGAAATTGGCGTGCAGATTTTTGTCGCTGTGCACAATTGAGCTGGCCGTTTTGTAGAGAAGAAACATGGGGGTGGGTGCTATGGAGTTCCATTGTCACCGTTCTCACTGTCCTTGCGACACTCCAGTCTAAAATGTTTTGCAATGTTCAGGCCAAGAATGTAGCTCTCCAGGAACTATCCTGTCAAATTTAGCATTTTCATCAACGTTACTTGTATGCTCAGGCACAACACGTTCACGGGATACAGGGACAGAGTGAGTAGTACCACACATGCTACATATGAAGATCGGCACATGGATGGGCAGTCTGAACAAATTCCATGTTAGAGAATGGACAAAACTAAATTACTATGTACTCCTCCCTTCATTCCAAAATAATTGAAGTTCTAAATTTGTTTTAAGTAAAACTTGCTTAAGCTTGACCAACTCTATAGAAAAATGTGTTAAGATTTACAACACCAAAAATATATTTCATAAAGAATCTCATGAGACTAATTTGATGTTCTAGATGTCAATCTTAAACAAATTTGACTTAGGACAAACCCAGAACTTCAATTATTTTGAATGAATGTAGTACATTTGGAGCCGATAAATCAAAGCAGCACTAGCACTAAACTACCATTTCTTATTTATTTTTTCCAGCTGACAGCTGCAATAATTTGTATGTGCCTGGCTCCGAAGATGTACCCTTGATCCTGTTCCTATTGCCAGCCACAGGCCACAGGGATGGCTCAACAGCGGCGATAGAGTAGGGCTATGACTGAGGTGGCCACGTTGGCATGTTCGTTTGGCAAATTGTTGATGTAGAAATTATGACAGGCGGGCTCAAAACTTTAGTTTTGATTGAAAAGGCGCGATCATGCACAACCATATGGTTTTTTCAAAAAGAAAAACACATCTTTCCCACGACATGCTGTCATATACTCCCTCCGTCCCGAATTACTTGTCGCGGAAATGGAAGGAAATGTATGTATCTAGAACTAAAAATACGTCTAGATACATCTATTTGCGTGACAAGTAATTCGGGACGGAGGGAGTATCTACCACGAAAATGAAAACTTTCATTTGTTCTAAAATAGAAAAAAGTGTTTTCTGAACATTTGGTCATTTGGGCGAACATTCAAATATTGTCGGATCTGAGAGAATGGGCGGGGAGGAAGGGGGGCGACAAGCCTAACCTCGTTGATGATCAACAAGATAACAACCACAAATAATTTGAAGGTTAATGAACGGGATAGGTAATATGGTGCAACCCATACGTAGAAATGAACCTTACTAAAGCGCTCGTCTCCTACATCAACATTGATAGTTGAGGCAACTATGGATGCAAAAGAGGTTGGTGGCGGTAAAAGGATGAGGAGGAAGAACCGAAGAAGAGGGCGGAGGTGGGGGAAGGAAAGAGCTAAATGTGTCGAGTGCACAGATTAGAAGGGAGCGGATCATTTGTGCAACAATAGCTGGCATATTAAAAATGCCAGTTGGCAGTCACTTTTTTTTGGCTTTGCTTTTCTTAGACAACTAGGGAATAACACTTCCCAAGTAGATGCTTACGAAGCCCAGGAGATTCAGAGTTGGCTCTAGGAATTCCTCGCCCCGTCGGAAACTAGAAAGAAGAGGCTGATGCACCAATCCCATCTAATCATTGAAATACGTAAGTATTTTTTTTACACTTAAATAGTTTGGTTTTGCTTATCACATGTGTCATGTGGTGATTATCAAAAAGACACGAAAAACATTATCTGAGAACTATGAGTGTCGACCGAGAAAGTAGCTGCTCCCTCCATTGCAAAATAAATGAAAATCCAGAAGTTTTCTAAGTCAAACCTTTTTCAAAGTTTGATCAAGTCTATAAAAAAAATCATAAATATCTATTCTATCAAATAAATGTGATATGCAAATTCATTTCGCAACGAATCTAATGAAATAAAGCTGGTTTCGTAGATGATGATGTGTTTTTATATAAACTTGGTCAAACTAAAGTTTTTTTTTTGAATTTTCAACCGGGGGGGGGGGGGGGGGTGTTCTTCCCCACCTGAATTGTATTCATTTTTGCCTATATACTTTGCAGCCTAATACAAGATAGGGTTCAAGTGAACCAGAAGAACAGGGGGGCACAGGAAGAGAGATAAAGTGAAAAACACATGGGAGAGGGGGGGGGGCACAACAGAACGGGGGCACCCCCGAGCACTCGACTGCAACCGTCAGCCGAGACTAAGCCATGACACTGTATCGTCGACGCAGTCGAAAGGCGTCGGCCAACCAGGACTGCACAACGCCGCGACACCACCGATGTCATGGAGCACTGACTGCACAACGCCGTGACACCACCTGCGACATGGGGTACAGACTGCACAACGCCACGACAACACCAAATGTCATGGGGTACAGGCTGCACAACACCGCGACACCACCAATGCCACGGGGTACAGTCAACAGGTCACGCCAGGCCGAGACGACGTCACGGCACCTATGTGTCACCGGCGTAGTCAAAGGGCATCACCAAGCAGAGAACGCCCCGGAGTACACCCAAGCCGTCGCGACGACCGGGGGATGAAGACAAAGCCATCAAGATGAAACGACGTGAAGCTTCGCCGCTGTCTCGGCCAGCAGCAGCCGGCCGACCATGGATTTCTCCTATCCCCAGTCACATCCTTCACGCGGGGAGCATCGCAGAGCAGCCGCCAATAGCTCCGGGGCGGCGCAGGAACGGGCGGCCCCAGATCCAGGTGAATCCAATCGGCAGAGCGACGCCGGCAGGCGCCTTGACGCCGAGGGCACCGGTGAGGACCACCGGTGAGGCGCCCCCAGCAGGAAATGGGGGGTGGAGGGCTCCATGGCAGGAGCCACGACGCCACCTTCGTTGGCGAGCGCATGCAGAAGCACAACGATGACAGAACATGGGGGTGGCGGAGGAGGAAGACGCGGAGCACAACAGCAACGGCGGATGGAGCCCCCTCAACGCTGTAGCGACAACCGGGGGGGGAGGGGGGGTTATGCACGGAGGCGGAGTGGGAGGGGGGCGGCGGCGGCGGAAGTACCCTCGTCCAGATCGAGGGTCGGGGACGGCGGCACAACATGGAGTGGTGGTGGAGGGGGTGGGGTGGAGGGGGGGGGGGGACGGGGCGGGGGCACGGGATCCCCCCGTGGTGCCAGGCGCGGGCGGAGAAGCAGGCGAGGCCTCGCCGCCGCCGTCCGCCTCACGACTTAGCCCGGCGGCATGGGAGGCCGGCACTGCGTCCCCAAGACCAAGCAGAACCCCCGCTGTCGTCACCTCGCCGGGGCGAACCAGATCTGGCCACGGACGCCGGCCATCCACCCGAGTCTCCGCGACGAGACGCAGCCGCGAGAGCCCCGCCGCCGCCATCCCTGGGGCGCGCGCGACTTAGCCGGCGTCCCCTCCGGCGGCGGCGAAGTAGAGGAGGGGGGGTGGGGGAAGGTGCCGGCGGCGGCGCGGCGGGGTTGCCCCCGAGTCGTTGTTCAAACTAAAGTTAAAGAAGTTTGACCTAGAAAAATCCAGTAACTTGAATTATTTTGGAAAATGGAGACAGTAATTTTAGGCCGATTAAGTAGTCACTCACCGTCACAATTTTCAGAAAGGAAAGCTCGGGATGCTAAACGGACGGTGATAACGATACGCTGTTAAGCTCTGTTGGCGGGACCCAGTTGCCAGCGAGGCAGCGTGCTCAAAACCCTCGGCTCTGTCTTCTCTTGCACAGTCGCTCCCCCTCCCCCTCCCTTCCTTGCTACTGTAGCACAAGCCCCAGCGAAGAAATCTCCAGCTGTCCCTCGCCTCCTCCGCCAACACGAGGGCGCGCCCCATAAAACCCCAGCAGTCACGGAAGTCACACCACCTCCGCTTTCCCCCACCCCCACCACCGCCACAACCCCACCAAGCACCCTGACCCTCCTCCCATGGCCGCCGCCGCCGCCGTGATCGCGGCGGTCGTCATGGCCGCGGCCGCGCTCCCTCGCCCCGCCGCGGCGGCGTCGGGCGTGGGGGTGAACTGGGGCACGATGATGTCGCACCCGATGCACCCGGCCGCGGTGGTCCGCATGCTGGCGGCCAACGGCGTTGACCGGGTCAAGCTGTTCGACGCCGACCCCTGGACCGTCTCCGCGCTCGCCGGCTCCGGCATCCAGGCCATGCTCGCCGTCCCCAACGACCACCTCGCCTCCGTCGCCCGCGACCCCCGCCGCGCCCGCGACTGGGTCCGCGACAACGTCACCCGCAACCTCGACGCCGGCGTCGACGTCAGGTACGCTCCGACCGCGACCGCCGCCTCCCCCTCGCGTTAGTTGCCTCACGCGCGCTGCTCGATCGGCGGGTGCGTCGCGGGCGCATGCTTGTTGAGCGATTCGGTCTCGGCGGCGTTGCGTGTCCCTAGCTCTGCGCGCGTCCGAAATGTGTGTGTGTGGTTCGTTCGCGCGCATAGGAAATGTTTGACGGAATGTCGCGCTAGAGCATGGCCGGAGTTGCGTCTAGTGGGGGATTGCAAAGTGCTCGATTTGGATATGTGTTGTGTGTTTTGGTTCATGCCGAATTGATTTGTGCTCTTGTTGCTGGATTCAGGTCCCATTTGGAGATATTTGTCAAGGCAAGTGCATCATATATATGTACATGACTGCACAATCGAGCTAACTGCTCCTCATTCGGCTCATCATGTACTTATGCAGAAAGCCTGATACCGTGTTGAGTACCAGTGCAGTACTTGATAGTTCAGACATGCAGCATGAGCAAGTTTTAGTGCAGCTTATGCCTTATGGTTGGTAGTTCACACTTCACAGTCACAGAGGGTGTTAATTAGTTGATGATGGCAAAAATGCTGTGCATGTTGGTTCAGTCACATAGGACTGGTAGATGACGATTCTCTCTATATTTTTTCTTGTACTGTGTTTTTATTTGTTTGTTTTGATCAAGCAATGCTCTGTATGCTGTTTTGTCTTGTACGGTACTGCGTATATAGGTCGACATGCAGGATTCAGTGTATACTATGTGCTTGAAGCATTGTGTATCAGCCACAAGGCATGGCATTTTAAGTCTGGACACTTTGACGTGCACGGTGCTCGTGTGCTTGGTGTGCCTTCATTTAGCACAAGTCTGGACACTTTGGGAGGGTATATCTAGTGCTTACGCTGTTTGTGTGCTTCAGTATATGTATATTGACACCACTGGATCGTTGTGGAAGCTTATTGAAAGTGTGGAATGAGTAAACACTGGACTGGGCTGATCAAGTGACATATCCTTCAAACGCTTCTAGTGGTGTCAATATAGTTGTAAATTACCAACGTGTGGAATGAGTAAACACTGGACACATGAAAGCTATCTAGTTGTAGATTTCCAAACAATAGTCAGACCGGAGTGTTATATGTGATATAAACTGTTTACACCGTACATAAGCGTGGGAACTTTTAACTGTGATAGCTAGCATGTGTTTTATTGGTGATTGCATGGAGGAACAGGTAGGGATTGGGTTGCACCATAATTTGGTACTGCTGGAATATTTCTAGAATTCAGTGACTTCAGATTATAGCGCGGTTGGTTTTGTAGTGAGAAACATGTAGTGCTATCGGTGAAGTCATGTTTAGCTAGTGAGAACATGTTTACGTGATTTTACTTCAGATTGTAGTGCGGTTGGTTTTGTAGTGAGAAACATGTAGTGCTATCGGTGAAGTCATGTTTAGCTAGTGAGAACATGTTTACGTGATTTTACTTCAGATTATAGCGTGGTTGGTTTTGTAGTGAGAAGCATGTAGTGCTATCGGTGAAGTCATGTTTAGCTAGTGAGAACATGTTTACGTGATTTTAACTGCTTACATCCTCCATACGCGTGAGAAATTTTACTATGATAGCTTGCATGTGTTCTATTGGTGATGGCATGGAGTGACCGCTAGGGATTAGATTGCACTATAATTTGGTGCTGCTTGAGTATTTCTAGAATTCAGTAACATCAGAAGTTCAGATTATAACTCAGTTGGTTTTGCAGTGAGAAACATTTGGTGCTTTTAGTGAAGCTGCAGCCGTCATGTTAAGCCAGTGAGCTTTGCTAGAGATACGGAGATATTTTACAAAAAATGACAGACTGGCTGATGTGGGCAGGTTTAATTGGGAGTTAGGGAGGAGTCTGCCCCACCCTGAAATTCAGGGGGCGGGGGGAGATTAGTTGGGGTGGAGGGAGGGATCCGTAGAAATCTCGTAATTACCCGTATGCCTAGCATTTTTGGCTTTGCAAATGTCACTGTCATAGTGTTCTCATGTGTTCTACTAGTAGTGTCCTACATCTCTACTGCAGCCTTCTGTATTTTCCTCTAAGGTGAGGCTTAAGAGAAAAACTAGACAAATCTTTGTATCTCTTGCACTAGGCCAGATGCGTTGTGACTCGTGAATAGTCGCTGTTGTGTTCAATTGCTCAATATCTCATGGCTTAACAGTGTATATCTGAAACATTTAGATGGGTTCGATGAACATGCTGTGCATATTTGTTTATTAAACCTACTTATTTGCAACTTTTTATCTTGGTTCTTTTGTGACACTCCGGTTACATTCATTGTTTTTGTTCAGGTATGTGGCTGTTGGCAATGAACCTTTTCTGAAGAGCTACAATGGCAGCTTCATCAATATTACGTTTCCTGCGCTCAAGAACATTCAGAGAGCTCTAGATGAGGCTGGCGTAATGGTCAAGGCTGTTGTTCCCCTGAACGCTGACGTCTACAACTCCCCTGAGAAGACACCAGTGCCATCTGCTGGGAATTTCCGCAAGGATATCAACGCCCTCATGGTTTCCATTGTCAATTTCCTCCATAGGAATGATGCACCTTTTGTTGTCAACATCTACCCGTATCTGAGCCTCTACCAGAACGCAAACTTCCCGCTGAACTTCTCCTTCTTTGATGGTGGTAGCAAGCCAGTCTATGACAAAGGAATGGTATACACCAACGTGTTCGACGCCAACTTCGACACCCTTGTTTGGTCACTAAGGAAAGCTGGCGTGCCTGACATGAAGATCATAGTCGGCGAGATCGGCTGGCCAACAGATGGCGACAAGAGCGCCAACGTCAAGTATGCACAGAAGTTCTACGATGGTTTTCTGAAGAAGCTGGCCAGAAACGTCGGGACGCCTCTGAGACCCGGCCGCATGGACGCCTACCTGTTCGCGCTGATCGACGAGAACCAGAAGAGCGTGCTGCCCGGGCGCTTCGAGCGCCACTGGGGACTCTTCACCTACGATGGAAAGCCAAAGTTCCCCATGGATCTCAGTGGGAATGGGCAGAACAGGTACCTGCTCGGGGTCGAAGGGGTGCAGTACCTGCCATCGCAGTGGTGCGTGTTCGACAAAGATTTGAAGGATAAGTACAGAGAACTGCCAGCCTCCGTGAACTACGCGTGCTCGAACGCAGATTGCACAGCGCTGGGTTATGGGTGCTCATGCAACGGTCTCAGCCATGATGGCAACATATCGTACGCGTTCAACATCTATTTCCAGACAATGGACCAGGACGTCAGGGCGTGTTCTTTTGGAGGCCTCGCGAAGATCGTGACGACGAATGCTTCTCAGGGGGGATGCATGTTTCCGGTGCAGATTCTGAGTGCTTCGGAGAGGGTGGTGCCGATGAGGCTTCTGGCTGCGTCCTTGGTTCTTTCGGTAGCTGTGTTCATCCTCATGTAGGTAGGGCAGGGCAGTGAGCACTGGTACATCAAGCTGCTGTCAGAAGCTGTTACATGACACAGTGGGGAGCACAGGATTGCGAGAGTGGATTTTTTGTTCGTAGTACAAGAGTCTGTCAAGGCAAAGCTGGTGGGTGATTGAAGGGTGAAGGCAGAGCCTAGTTTCAGAGGACAGTCCCACAAGGCAACAAGTGCAAAAATCTGAATTTCCAGCACGTCAAACCCGAAGCTGATTGCTGATAGTCTACCAGGTTTTCTGTTTGACACCACTGCTACCTACCTGTTTACTGGCCAATATTCAGCCTGAGCCGTATGCGAAATGAGCAGCCTGCTCAGTTTTAACCATCCTGCATTTGCAGATTCGATCTTTTTTTTTTTTTTTTTTTTGAACACAGTACAAACGCAAGCGCTCATATACACGCGCATACACTCACCCCTATGAACGCACACACGCACACCCTACCCCTATGAGCACCTCCGAGAGACTGAGCCGGCATATCATCTTGAAATTTACGAAGTCACCGTAGGCACCTCGTCGTCGACGGGAACGTCTCCTCCCACTGAATGCGCATCGTCGGAAATCCTGAAATAATTCCAGGAATAAATGCGAGTACCAGGATTTGAACCCTGGTGGGCTGAGGATACCACAGTCCCTCTAACCATCCAACCTGCCAAGGAAACATGTGTTTTGGCATGACAGGCATACGGAAGGAGCAAAATGCGTGATGTTCTTATCTGTTCCTTGAGTTACTGATGGAGCAAAACGCGTGATGTTCTTGTCTGTTAATTTCAGTTCTTGTTCTAAATTTCTAATTGCGTGCGCTCTTTGCCCCAGTTTCAGTTCCCTTTCTTCCTGCAAAAAAAAAAAAAAAAAAAAAAAGTTTCAGTTCCCTTTCTCTGTTGTACAAGTCAGCTCAGGGAATAGTTAGCTTGTGGTTTATGAGTAATGCTACATGTGTTTAGCATTTTCGGGGGTTTATTGTGAAGTAGAACCACTTCTTGCTTTTCTATATCCTGATGAGCCGCGAGCCCAACGGAATGGGTCTACTACAGTTGTAGAGCACTATAGTTAGTTAGCTCCTGGTCCTGGGCCAAAATGGGCCTCAAGTTCGTCGACAATCTCATCGGGGCCCACATGGGGTCCCTGCCTAGGTGGCAGTACCTTGTGGCACCATGTGGTCGGCGAGCGGTAGCTTGCAGCCACAACCAAATGGCACCAGATGATCCTTCAAAAAAAAAAAAAATGGCACCAGATGACAGCAAGGACCGGTGTTTTTGCGTGGACATCCTCTGGTTATGAGAAAAATTGTTGCAGAAGGGCCAATGTTAGTAGGTACACCATGGGACAGTTGGTAAGTAGAGACGGGAATCTTACTTAGTCCGGGACCTGTCAATTGAGAATCTTGGACAGCGTATACATTCAAATGAATGAATGAATGATGGGATGCATGTGAGAGTGAGACATCTTAACTGATTTCGTCGACGCTAAACAAACTTCTCCATGCCGAGAGATGTTTGATGGATGTAATCCTCGGTACGGTCTATGATCATTGACAAGACGATAATCGTTAGTGCCTCTGAAAAGAAACCAAATTTACCAAACACTCATATACATGCATGTCCGCCTTTCGACCAGTCTTGTTATGTTGATGGAAGGACGGGGCATCAACTTCGACGCGAATCAAGTGTGTGGTCGATGCAACTTTTACCATCTATATATATTTGACGAATGAGATTCATTGTGTCACGTTGCTTTCTTGTAAATGGAAAACATGTCCATTTTCGTTTATTCATATGGAAAAGAAAAACGGGATCTGAGTTTGACTGGTTGTTCACTTGTGGACAAAGAAAGAGGGGACCTCTTCAAAACGGCGCCCACTTGCGGAGGGTGAATCTGCAAAAGAGCCGCGAGCGAAACGAACCGGTCTACTTATACGCGGGACCCTTCCTGGATCCGCGTGGAAGCCAAGAACCACACGCGCGCGGATCCCTCCCATTCCCGGACAAGGAGGACGAAAGATTCCTTGCGCCCGAGGTGGATATGGTGGCGATCGAGGGCCAGAGCCTCGCGGAGACGGCGGTGGCGGCATCGGCGGCGGCGGGGCTCCCGAAGGAGGCGCGGGGGCTGCTGCACGAGCTGGCGGCGGAGTGGGCGGACGTGGCCGACTGCCGCGCGCTGGAGGTGGTGCCGCTCAAGGGCGCCATGACCAACGAGGTGTACCAGGTGCGCTGGCTCACCGGCGGCCAGGGCAGGGGCGGCGAGGCGGGGGAGGCCCCGGGCGAGTACCGGAAGGTGCTGATGCGGGTGTACGGGGAGGGCGTGGAGGTCTTCTTCGACCGGGAGGACGAGGTGCGCACGTTCGAGTGCATGTCCCGCCACGGCCACGGCCCGCGCCTCCTCGGCCGCTTCCCCACCGGCCGCGTCGAGGAGTTCATCCACGCCAGGGTGCGCCGTCCCTCCCTCCCTCCATCGCTTTCATTGATTGATTCCCCCCTTTTTTTTTCCCTTGATTTTTTCTTTCTGTAGTGCGTCTCGTTCCGTTTCATGTCCTCTTCCATCGATCCTGTCCTGTTCCTGAGGATCGTTCTTGTTCCTCACGCCCTCCGTTCCTTGCTAGGCTAACAAGCTCTCTTGGATTCCTGTACGAAAGGGAGTTTTCTTTACATGTTTTGGTTACATTTGGAGGGATAAGGATGAAGAAATTTCTTCTGTTATTACATCATTTAGCCCCCTTGATATAATAATGTCATCACGTATAGTAGTAGCAGATAGTGACGAATTGTTTATTGTACTGAGGTGCCATGATTCTTCATCCACCGACGCTGCGGATTGTATTATCTGCAACTTCAACGTTTGACCATTAGAAACTTATCCAAGATGTTCATCAAGTCGTCGGTGATGAATGACCAAGTCGTCAGTGAATGACCGATTCAATAGAGGTTACCATTGTTTATGTTCTCTTGTTGTTGACTAAATTGCATATCACTGTACACGGCTGCTATCTTTTTAATTGCCTTATTTTTGTAGCTTCTGAGAGACTTGTGTGGCAGAAATCATATTACTTGGGAATGCACTTGGCTCTAACTTATCAGGCTACTTGGTTGTTGTCATCGTTTGACATTTCTGCTCCTTCAAGATATCTAAGTACAGTTTTCTCATTAAAAAATAATATCTAGTACAGTTGTATTTTTCCATGCTGCTTGAAGATATCGAATAGCTGTTCTGTAAACTTATTTCTGATTTAACACTTCAAATTTCTCATTATTGGATACTTATGATTCTTGAAGATATTATCTAGCAGTTGTATTATTTCCATGCTATATATTGTCATTATTGGACACTTCTGATTCTTGAAGATATTATCTAGTAGTTGTATTATTTCCGTGCTATATATTGTCATTATTGGACAGTTCTGATTCTTGAAGATATTATCTAGTAGTTTTATTATTTCCATGCTGTTGTCATTATTAGACATTTCTGCTTCTTCAAGATATTATCTAGTGTTGTATTTCTGTGCTGTTGTCATTATTGGACATTTCTGCTTCTTGAAGATATCTAATAGCTCTAGTGCTCTACTATAATTTCTTTTCTGATTCAACACTTCAAATTTGTCATATTTCGATGTACTACTGAATACTTAGAGGGTCATGTAAATAACTAGCTATGGACCGGCTGAATTGCTCTACATGACTAAGTCAAAATGTCCAACTGAAAATGTCCTCTGAATAAATGAGGGGGGAACAAGACGGTTGGCTTGGACTAAGTAGGATAGATGAGTAGTTAACTGTGACATGACATGGACTGGAATCGTCTTCAAAACAAAGACTTAAAAGGAGGCTATTAGTTTAGAAGGATTACTTAGGGCGGGAATATCACTCTTTATTCACCATTAGTTCCCATCATTTTTCAACGGAATCATATTCCGCTTCCTTTTTTATTTTTAAATGAAACAGCAACGTGCAGGATATATATTGCATTAAGACACCAGATTTGCTTTGACAGGAGATATGTTAGCAGAGTGAAGAAATATACAGAAAAAACTGATGAAAATATTCCTGTCAGACACTTTCAGCTGTTGACCTGCGTGATCCAGAGATTTCAGCTATTATAGCGTCAAAATTGAGGGAGTTCCACCACCTTGACATGCCAGGTCCAAAACGTATCCTCGTGTGGGATAGATTGAGGTATTGTGGAAGCTTCGGTTACACAATTATCTTTCTTTAATCTCATTTAGTCAGTTTATTTACACAGTTTCTAGAACTAAACATATCATCAAAGTTAAGTACTCTAACTGGACACTTACATATCTTCATCTTTTCCTAGGAACTGGCTCAAAACTGCCAAGAGTGTGTGCCCCTCTGACGAAGCCAAAGAGTTCCTTTTGGATAGCTTGGAGGAGGAGATCACTGCATTGGAGAGTGAATTTTCAGGGGAAGACCAGTGCACAGGATTTTGCCACAATGATCTCCAGTATGGAAATATCATGATTGATGAAGAGACCAAAGCACTGACCATCATTGTAAGTTCTTGCAACCAGGCGTATGTTTGAGTCATTATTTCTGTTCATTTGTCAGGTTGCGGTGTCACTGTGCAGCCCTTGTTGGTAGGTACTGGCAAATAGAAGAAAATTTCTATTTCTGAGACAGCACAGTATATAAAGGAAGGATTGATTCTTTATTTCCATATATACTAGTAACCTCCATGTTATCCTGACTGCCATGCCTATTTCTGAACCTGAAACTTTAGTTCGTGTTGCAGTCAACCATCTCATTTGGGCACTAAAACTGTCCCATTTGTAGCTTAGCAAAGGTGGAAATATATTGTCCCCGTCTTACCATCTCTCTTCACACCTATACAGGACTACGAGTATGCAAGCTTTAACCCAATTGCTTTTGATATCGCAAACCATTTCTGTGAGATGGCTGCGGACTACCATTCAGAAGAGCCTCAGATACTGGACTACACAAAATATCCAGGTGTTTTGCATGTCTGTTATTTGTCAAAGCTACTTCTTTTTGCGCACTGTTAATTTCCATCTTTAGATGCCTTGACCGACTTACACTGTCTATTTATCGTTGCTTACTGCTCCTGCTACAACAGATCTTGATGAACGGAAGAGGTTTGTGCAGACCTACCAGAGCTCTTCAGGTAAGCAGAAACCTTGTCATTAATCTCTTGTTGCGCAGATGCAGATGTTCTAGAGCTATTTGTTTCACACTATTGCCTGATTGCGCCATCTGTTGAAGGTGAGGAGCCTGACGCAGAAAAAGTCAAGGATCTGATGAACAACATCGAAAAGTACACACTCGCCAGCCATCTCGTCTGGGGCCTCTGGGGAATTATTTCGGTGGGCTCATTTGAATGATGTCTTTCACTGATCCTCTTAACTCACCATGAACACCATTTCCATTCGATCTAATCGAAACTTACATCTTGTGTGCAGGAACACGTCAACGATATCGACTTCGACTACATGGAGTATGCCCGGCAGAGGTTCGCGCAATACTGGCTGAAGAAATCCGAGATCCTAACCTGCCGTGTCGATGATGAATGAACCCCCAGCAATGATCAGGCGGTGTCTTTTCAGATGGCCACTAGCTTCTGCACATAGTACAGCTTGCGATGCTCCGGCGCGTCGATGAGCTTCCCTAGGGGACAGAGTTTAGGTGAAGGTGGGGTGTGCTGGTTTTTTAGTAGTTCCCTTACTCATAATCAGAAGGTGCTTGTAGTAAGGTGATGTGATCACTTCTGTGTTGTGTGTTTTCAGTAACAGTGGCTAGTTACTTGCGTGTATTCAGGTGTACATATTTTACATTTTGGGAGTGTGGCTGGTGCAATCAGGAGTAATAAAAGAATTTAACTATTTGTGTCGAATAAAACAGGGATACAGAAGGAAAACCATGAACAATCCTGCTTTGAACATTAACTGACAGATCTCCACCTGCGTTGATCTAATCGGCCTGTTCCTCTATGAACTATTGGCGGGTTTAGAATGTGAGGGGGAAGGGGAAAAGTGGAAATGTAATCCAGGCTACGCTGAACTCCTTCTAGAGAAATACTCCCTCCGTTCCTAAATATAAGTCTTTTTAGAGATTTCACTAGGAGACTACATACGGAGCAAAATGAGTGAATCTACACTCTAAAGTATGTCTATATACATTCGTACGTAGTCCCCTAGTGGAGCCTCTAAAAAGACTTATATTTAGGAATGGAGGGAGTAATTTGTAGGCGATATAACATTTCACCTGTCTTTTCCAAAAAAAAAAAAAAAAAGACAAATATGTTCGCCAACGATCTCTATGCGATTGTGCCCTTGTGGCACTTAGAATCTGTAGTCGCTGTCAAGTGAGAAGCTTTCAATATCGATGAGTTGTGGCCTCAACTAGCTCAAGATCGTTGATCAATGTGCTTGAACCATTACCAGTAATCTCCGTTTTCCTTACCCGAGAAAATAAAAGGGAGCGCTACACGATGGCCGTGGCGGTCTACTATTTTGGAGATTCAACGAGGTTGGTTCCTCTACAAGTCTTTGCAGGGGGTACAATACAATGACGACGAGTTTGGTTGTAATCTACGTCCATGTGTGGCATTGAAGTAGGGATATTTGGCTGAATCGTTTGAAGTAGGGATAGTTGGCTGACACGCAAAGCAGACATGCATGTGTGGCATTCTAGCAACACTTCTGAATCACTTCCATCGTCCGAGTCATCTTTGTTCTCTTCAAGTTCATCCACCGTATCAGAGTCATCCTCGGAGTTATCTCCGTCCTCTTCAAGCTCCTCCATCGAGTAATAATGCAACATACCGGATGACACGCAATTCAGACCTGAATCGTTTGAAACAAGAAAAGACTAGTATAATGCAAAGAAAAAAGAAGACTATTACAGTATAATGCAACAAGTTGATGTCTTACTACAACATATGCTGATGTCTTACTACAGCATATGCTACAACAAAATTATCGCCACGCATAGGTGAAAAACAGGCTTGCCTACTCATGAAAGCTAGCGCTCTGTCATGGAAATCATCCACCGAGTAATATCGAGTGAGGAAATAGTACCCTGTGAGCCAATCTACGTCGTAACGTCGTCAAACTTCTCAAATTAAGCAAAGTTACGATTAATGATGGTGACCTTTAAGATCCAGGCAGCCTGATCACTGATCCATGGCATTAGGAAGAACAGTTATGTTGCTTGTCAAATTGCTGGGTACCGGCATGTTTGAACATCTTATGAATGAAACATTTTTCGGTGAGATCATGGTTTTCAGTTTTCAGTTTTCAGCCTTTGGGTTCCAAGCAATATAGCATGTTACAAGAAAATCAACAACGACTTGAGACTATGGTTTGCAGTTTTCACATTCAGTGAGATGAGCCTCTCGCACATTCTGACCTCTCCCGTTCCCCACCCCCTCCTCCCGCGCCGCTGGCCACCCCGACCGCGGCGGCCACCAAACTGTCAGCAACCTCCCTACAACTACTACCTAGACTGGACAGTGGGCCTCTCTTGGGCCATGGGCTTGCGGAGAAGCCATGGGAAGCAACGACTACATATACAGGTGGAGATGGCAACAAGCCACTCGGCTTGGACCGGACGGCGGCTTCGGCCGAGGGCCCAGAGTAGGCTAGTTCATCTTCTTCCCCGTAACCCTCTCCTTCCTTCAGATCCTCCTGTAAATTCGAGGGTTGTACTTGAATTCATGGCGATTGAGTGAATTGGTAGTTAGATCCTCACAATTGGCATCAGAGCCGTTCGATTCTGCACCCAAAATCCATCCAAATTTTTTCCCAATCAATTCCATGGATCCACGACGGTGCGCGGAGCTCCTGGCGAGTCTCTCGCCGGAGGGTCGGGCGACATATGAGGTGCTCAGGGCCCAGCTAGCCCGTGATCTGAACCAGTGCTTCGGTGAGTCCAAGGCGAGGCTAGAGAAGGGCGTGGAGGCGGTGTTCGGCGACCTCCGCCGAAAATGCAGTCGAGTCCCCGGCCGTGACGATGCTGAGCGCACCAAGGAAATCGTGGCCGCCACTACGACCGCGCCTGCTCTTTCTACGCCGGCTGCAAGCCATGTCTTCCCCGACCCCAAGCGCGACCCCGACCTGGTGTCTTCGAGTCCGTCAACGACGTGCTCAACCAGGCCTCTGCGCGTCTCGAGCAGCGGCATCACCACCATCAGATCACATGAGTTGGAGGTTGCCACCTCGTCCTCCAACCCCGCTCCAGCGGTAGCAGCCACGGGCATCTCAGCGTCGGCTGCGACTTCCACCACATCCGTATCATGGGGCGTCGTCTCCCTCGTCGCGTCGGCCACCACTTTCTCGGCGAGTCCAGGAGGAGACACTGGTGCAGTACCGGTCACCGCCTCGGTTACATCTGCTCCGGCCGCGATGCGCGACGATGCCGACCTCACCGCTGTGATTCCCAACCCTGCCGATGTGGCGGCCTCGGTGGTGCATGTACTCGTTCCACGGGCGGCCACCCCGTTCGTAGGCGAGGGCGTTCTCCACATCGAGGCGTCGACGGGTGCCATCAGTGCGCCTCCATCCACCGCGCTGGGCGAGATGAACCATGTGGTTGTGATGCCCGTCACCTGTTCGACCATGGGCTCCGACCACATCTCGAACGGCGAAGACCCTACGGCCGAGTCCATGTCTTCGGGGAGTGAGCATACATCCCTCGGCTCGTCTTCAGAGGACTCGCCAAGTCCGGCCCTCGAACCATGGTACGTCCCCGAGCAAGTCAGGATGCCGCCCATCACCTGTTCGGCTGAATGCTCTACAAGCAACATCGGCGTGCCATATCCTGGGTTCTCTACTACTCGTGCCACGCCGTCCATACTACTGCCAGCAGCAGCATCAGCTCTCAGTCCGAAACTCATAGTGCAAGTCCAAGTGCCCCCATTGACCTTGTCCACCGTCTATGTGCATGAGTACACGTCGACGCCTACCAAGTGCTTGAGTATCGAGTGTGGTAGTCAGCAGAAGTGTGAATGGAAGGCGATGCCTTGTTGTGCTTCTGTAGCAATTGATCAAGTTCTGGTAGTATGGCCTCGACCAGTGCAAATGAGCATACATGATTCTCTTCCAGTCAAATTCCTTCTATTTCATATGAATGATGAGACCGAATCTTATGATTGTGCACTCTTTGCTGTCGGGCAAGCACCCAATCTCTTGCAATTTGAGCAGCTACCGCTCATGAGGTCAATTAGTTGTCTGTGTCGCTGGAATTCAAGAGTTCCTATGATGTACTCGTTTGGTTCAGAAATTTTTCAGTGGAAGATTGCATGGGCACTTGGTTGGGGATGTTCTGTTGGTGATAATGAACCCAGTTTTGAGCTGCAGCAACAGAGTGTTGTTTGGATCTTCAGGCCTATGATATTGCAGACTAACCTTCACTTTGGTACACTTGGAAATGACTTGATAAAAGGATCTGGCACTATTTCATTTGACCTGACAAATTGTTGTATAGGCTATGTATGGGTGAAGGGATTTCGTCATGGGCCTCCAATTAATAACCCAAGTGGTATGTTCCTTGCTGAAGTAGTCGCTGTTGCGCACAAAAATTCTTCTCTATGTCCCTTGCCTATGAAACAATATGGTTGTGGCATGATTATCGGTGGCCAAGTGCACTACTTCTATGAAAGCTATGTTCCTAACAACTTTTATATGAAAATCATGGTTGATTGCTCTGCTATTGAGATGGAGTGCTGTAAATTCTCAAAAGATCTTGTTCTTGACTCCTATAACATATGCACTGTCCAATTGAACTCCCAATGTGCACTCGTCACAAGATTGAATCAGTGGTCTACAATTAGTCAACCAATTGCTGTGTGTTTGGCTCTGGTTCCTGGTGTGCTCATTTTACAAAACCGGCAACTGACTTGGGATCCAGGTGAGAAGGTCCTTGATTCGGTTCAGTTTGCAGTACAGGCGCCTTGGGATCCCGGTGGTTCGTTATTGCAGTCTGGTCTTCAGTTTTGTAGCTCACAACAGAAACTCTCCTTCTCATTGTGGCTTATTGGTGTGGCTGAACACCCCAGCTATAATTCTGAACTTGCCATCCCTATTGTCCAACTGCATCCTTGGTCTTCCTGGGAGCTCTGCTTAAGGATCCTAACTTTTGTAAGAATTATTTCTGCTAATTGTCACATGATATTGAGGCTGATGTTTCGAAGAACTGTTCAAGAAGTCCTCACAATATCATCTCCAGAGTTTTCTGACAAGTGTGTGTGCTGGTTATTGCCTTTTCAACATGAGTGTTACCGAACGAACAACCACTTTCCTCGGCCAACAGAAGATGTTTTGTGCATGGGAGGAATTGGCAATAATCGCAACTGTTGTTTGCTCAAGAAGATAAGCATTGCAAATGGAAACAATCTTTTCTTGTTAGTGTTGCTTCCTTGGGACCCTGGTGACTGGACAATACAAGAGCACCTTCATTCTAGGACTGGCAAGTGTTTTTGGGTGCGCCTCGCTGTCCAACCGTCGCTGCAGCAAACATGGGATCCGGGTGAGACGGTTCTTAATGGAGTTTAGTTTGTTGTACAAGCCACATGGAATCCCGGTGGTTCAACATTGGGTCGGCTTGAGGGCAAGCCGGATTTTATGGGGGAGGGATTGTCAGCAACCTCCCTACAACTACTACCTAGACTGGACGGTGGGCCTCTCTTGGGCCATGGGCTTGCGGAGAAGCCATGGGAAGCAACGACTACATATACAGGTGGAGATGGCAACAAGCCACTCGGCTTGGACCGGACAGCGGCTTCGGCCGAGGGCCCAGAGTAGGCTAGTTCATCTTCTTCCCTGTAACCCTCTCCTTCCTTTAGATCCTCCTGTAAATTCGAGGGTTGTACTTGAATTCACGGCGATTGAGTGAATTGGTAGTTAGATCCTCACACAAACTCCGGCGCTGCCCGGGCGGGCAGCGTCGCGCCCGTGCAGCCCTTCCATGGGTCGTCCCTGCTCCACGCGCTCCCTTGGATCCACCCGCTCCAGCTCGCGAGACAGCCAGGGATGGGGACAGCCGGCCTCTGTCCCAGATCTGGCTCGATCCAGCGGTTCGTCAGAGGTGCCGGACCCTCCACGTCCCCCTAGTCTGTCAACAGCCGCCCCTGGCTCTCCGCCGCGAATCATGCTGCGGGGGGAGTGCTCCTACGCTGCGCCCGCCTCATCCACTCCGGTCCGTGCGCAGGATCCCCCTTTCGGGCAGCAACGCCTTAAGTCCATTGTTGTTTGCCCCTCCCTCGGTGCGAGCCCTCCCTTTTTGGGCAATGGCGATGGATGGACGGATGTCGAGTCCCGCAAGGCGCGCCGTGCTAGCAGGCGCGTTCAAGATGGCTCTGACTGCACTCCGCCGCAGCATCGAGGCCATCTGCCCACCTTCAATGCCAACGCCGGCCGGGAGGCCTTCTTATGGCGCTTCCGGGGCCTCTGCTTCAGATGTATTAGCTCAGAGCATCGTTGTGTAGATTGTAGAGATCCAGTTCACTGCATAGTGTGCAAGCTTCCTGGTCATATCGGCAAGGAGTGCCCCCAAAATCCACGCAACAGGAGAGGTGCTGGTTCTGTGAAGGAGAGGTTGGGTCCCCGGGCGGGGCGCGGTCCGGTCAAGGAGCGCCTCCGCTTCCCTACGCCGCCACCGGTGCCAGCTCCGGCCAGGGCGATGGCCTACCACACCGACCCGTCGCGGTGCCCCAGGACCAGCCACAAGGTGGTGATCGAGACGCCGGCCATGGAGCACCAGCTGTTCCTGCTGCGATGCCACGCCGTGCTGCTCGTCTCCACGGCGGAGAGGCATGCGGCGAGCCCCATGTCAATGGGACGTTCTTTCGACGCCCAGCTGCGCACGCCGGCCCACCTGCTGTGGGTCACGAGCCATGACCCGGAGGACTTCCTCGTCCACTTCGAGCTGCTAGCACACCGCGACAACGCCGTGCACTTGGGCTCCATCAACGTCGACGGAATCACCTTCACCATCAAGCCGTGGCATGAAGACGACCACGCCGTGCTCCAAGACTTCCTGCTCCACGTCCGCGTCGTCATTGAGAAGATGCCGATGCACCTCTGGTCCATCGAGGGGGCAGCCAAGGTCCTCGGCGACAAGTGCATCATCGACCGCCTTGACAGCCGAACTCACGAGCGCGGTCATACGCGAACCTTCGCGTGCTGGGTGTGGGTGTGGGATGTGACGTTCATCCCCACCAAGCACACCATCTGGAGGGCGGCGCGGGGCACCGGCCACGTTGAGGCCATGCTTAGCTTCTCGCCACCGAGCCGTGAAGTGGCGACGCCTCCGCGTCAGGCGCCATGACATGCTCATCCACGTTGACCGCGTCGAGGACTGATCCCCGCTCTCTCCACGCTCGTCGCACTCGGCGCAGAGCGGGCTGCCCTCCTCGGGGTCTGAGGATGGCCGCTCGGTCCCGATGGTCTGGCCCGGCGTCTGGACCATGCACGTCGAGGACGGCCAGGGTCACGGGAGGTGACAGCCCGATCTTGTGGCCCCTGCGGGCTGCGGCAGCCTCCGCCTCGGCACGCGCCGTGACCATGACGACCACGACAACGGCAATGGCGGCCGATGCTCTTGGAAGGACACCTTGATGGGATGCAAGTAGATGGGATGCGTCACGCAGTCCCGCAAGGACGCGGCAAGCTCCAGCCGCCAGAGGAGCCGGACCCCCGTCAGTCGCCGGAGGGACGGGGCCCGGCGCTCGGAATCGGTCGTCCTCAAGGCCATGCCTCCCCTCCCGTTGGCACCATGCCAGCCTGTTGAGCCGCCCGCTGCGATTGCCACCGACGACCCCGTTGCTGCCTTCTTCGACTCCGCGTCCAACACCCTACCACCACCACCCAGAGTTGATGGCGTGCAACAGGAGCTCGATGAGTCCATCGCCATCACACTCTCCCACCCGCTCCATTTCGTTGATGAGATGACGACTCCTGCCTGCCATTCCTCGACCACTCAAGCCAACACCAACCTGCAGGTGGGAGCCATGACGCAGCGCGTCTTGCAGCTGCAGCTGAATGCTGGTGCACCTCACGAAGCGTAGCCAGGCCTCTTCGTCGACGTTCCTGCCCCAGTCATCCCTGCTGCGCCTGGGCGTAGATGCTCTGCGCCGTTGAGGACCAGAGCCACTTCTGCCCCGGGCAGGCAGAGCGCGAGACAAGCAGCAAGGCAAACACAGGTGCCTGTTGCGCAACGTGCGTCCCTACTGCTGGTCAAGTGCCTGGGCATGCTCGGACCAAAAGAAAAGATGACGACAAAGGCTGCTGAAGCTCTCATCCGCCGTTTCGATGAGCCGCTGACGGAGGAGGACATCTCCATCATCGCCAAGCTCACGCACCTAGACCTGGACGCCCTGCGCATCGTCCGTGGCCTCGTGGGCACTGAAGCTGCCGCGAACGCCGCGGCATAGTTTAGTTATGTTAGTCTTCCCTCTATGTATTAGTCTTCGACAGGGATTGGCCTTAAGCCAATTTGAGTTAGGTTCATTTTTAGATGATCTTAGTGTTGATGTTAGGAGTAGTTGGACTGCATTGCGCCAGAGAGATTTGGGGCCTATGGGTGGTCTCTGGTGCGCCCTTGTTAAGCGGCAGGTGTACCTGTGTTTGCTTCATATCAATAGATTCCTGCTATTGTCGGAGAAACTTCTTGTGCCCTATGAGTAACACACCTTGTGCAATTATGAGCTGGAACGTTAGGGGTTTGAACTCACCGGTAAGAAGAACCGTGGTGCGAGAGATTACTGAGGCGCACCGGACCAACATACTCTGTCTTCAAGAGACCAAGCTGAGGCATGGCCACCGTCCATGGTGGGAGAGATAGGAGGGCGCAAGCTGGAGGGTTGCGCTGTATTGCCAGCCATGGGTACTCGTGGTGGTGTTGCCATTCTTTGAGATAAGAGCACCGTGCAGCTCGCGTCACACGCTATGAGATGTTTCTTGATCACTGGCAAAGTCTCCTTCCTGCATGACAACTGCTTCTTCTGGCTGACGACGGTCTATGGGCCGGTTGACGACACGCGCAAAGACGCTTTCTTGGCGGAAGTTGCACACGCTGCGCCGCCTCGGGGGGAACCGTGGCTGATTAACGACGACTTCAACATCATCTATGAAGCGCGCAAGAAGAACAACTTAAATCTGAACAGAAGGATCATGGGCAGATTCCGGGCGGCAATTAACAGAGCTGGCCTTCGGGAGATCAAATGCAAGAATAGAAGATACACATGGACAAACGAGCGTGAGGATCCAACAATGGTGGGTATTGACAAAATGTTCTACAACTTGGAATGGGATGCCCTCTTCCCCTCCTACATGCTGATGGCTGCGATAACGGCATGCTCGGACCACTGTCCCCTGCTGCTGGCCAACACTGCAACACCACCCAGGAAGGGGACATTCCGTTTTGAATCTTTTTGGCCTCGTTTCCCGTGGTTTCAGGAGACTGTCACTCGGGCATGGCAGCGACCTATCAATCACACATGTCCAATCATCAGGATCAAGACAAAGATGAGATGAACTGCTGCCGATTTGAAAATCTGGGCTAAGTCCCTCTTCAGTGACGCAAAAGTTCAGCTGCATCTGGCATGTGAGGTAGTTTTGAGACTAGATGTTGCCCAAGAAAGGAGAAGGCCGACTCAAGGTGAATTCCAGCTACGCAAGTAGCTCAAGCAAAGAATCCTAGGATTAGCTGCGGTCGAGCGAGCTCAAAAGAGACAAGCATCAAGGATCACATGGCTCAAGGCAGGAGATGTTAGGACTGCTTTCTTTCAAGCGAAGATCAATTCAAGGAGGAGGAAGAAATTCATACACTCCCTGTAAACTGGCACGGTCACGGTCACTGCACACGATGACAAGGCCGCTGCTGCACACAGCCATTTCACTAACCTCCTGGGTACAAAGACAGCAAGAGCATGCTCCATCAACTGGGACTGTATCGACATGCCACCAATACAAAATGAGGGGCTCGATAACCCCTTCTCTGAACCAGAGGTTAGGGCTACGATCACGGCCTCTCCGGCTGATCGGGCACCCGGCCCTGCTGGGTTCTCGGGGATATTCTTCAGATCTTGCTGGGGCACTATCAAGGATGACGTGATGGCGGTGTTTGATCAGTTCTATCGGCTCGCTGGTGAAAACTTTGCTGATCTGAACACGACCCTCATCGCCCTCATCCCGAAGAAGGATGGAGCAAGGAAAATGAGTGAGTTCAGGCCTATTAGCCTCATTCATTCCATTGCAAAGTTGATCTCAAAAGTCCTATTCATGCGTCTCGCTGCCGTCATCGACAAGCTCATCAGCCCCGCTCAAACAACGTTTCAACGGAAAAAGTGCATCCATGACAGTTATTTGTACGTGCAGAACACTATTTGTGCATTACACAGAAGCAGGACACTCGCACTTCTTCTGAAGCTAGACATCGCTAGGGCCTTTGATAGTGTGTCATGGGAATGCATCATGGAACTCCCGCAAAAACTGGGTTTCCCTTCTAGATGGAGGAACTGGATTGCACTACTGCTATCTTCATCCTCATCGTCCTGCCTTATCAACGGTGTCCCAGGCCAACACATCGAGAACCAGCGAGGACTGCGGTAGGGGGACCCCCTCTCCCCGCTGCTCTTCATACTATGCATTGACCCGCTTCACCGGTTGCTGGAGGCGGCGACCAGGACCGGTCGCCTGGCTGCCATACCTGGCACTGTGGCTCGGATGCGCACGAGCTTGTATGCCGACGACGCAGTGATCTTCATCAACCCTGTTAGCGACTAAGTAGACACACTCTTAGACCTCCTTCAGCGTTTCGGTGATGCCACGGGCCTCCGAGTAAACCTCTCAAAATCATTTGCAATCCCGATTAGCTGCAACGACATCGATCTGGCTAGCGTACTACGAAATTTTGGTGGCACCACGCCGGCATTCCCCATCACATATCTAGGGCTACCCATTGTGATTGGCAGACTTAGACTTCGCCTGGGCATGGGCAGCCCGGCCCGGCCGGCCCGACCCGACCAGGCCCGAAAATTCCGGGCCGGGTCGGGCCTGATCGTGCCATCGGGCCGGGCTCAGGCCTGGAAAGTGAGCCCGACGAGCAGACTGGGCTGGGCTCGGGCTTTACCGGGTTTTGCAGGTTCGGGCCGGGTTCGGGCCCGATTTGTCAGGCCCGACGGCCGGGTCGGGCCGGGCTCGGGCCTGAGTTTTCCCGTTCGGGCTTTTTCAAGCCCGGCCCGAAACCCGGCCCGGCCCGGGTTATGCCCAGGTTTAACTTAGACTAGTGCATCTTCAATTCATTCTTGATAGAATCAGGCTATACTAGCGGGTTGGAAGGGCAGGTTGATGCCAATGGCAGGGCGCCGCGTTCTCGTCCGTTGCGTCCTGTCCGCCATGCCCACTTTCGTGCTCACGACACTACGGGCGCCAAAGAAATTATTCAAGGACATTGACAAATCGCGGCGACGTTTCCTCTGGGCGCAGGATGAAGAGATCACGGAGGGCAAGTGCAAAGTGGGATGGAAGACGGTCACCACACCGGAGTCGTACGGGGGCCTGGGCATCCATGACCTGCCCAGGTTCACGCGCGCGCTGCGTCTGAGATGGCTGTGGCTCACCTGGCTGCAGCCAAACAGGCCATGGGCCGGCACCGGAACGCCCTGCGACAAAGCCGATCGGGCTCTGTTCGCGGCCTCCGCCGTGGTGACCATTGGTGATGGGACAACAACTTCGTTTTGGTTCTACTCCTGGCTTGGGGGGAGACAACTGTGCCTGGCATATCCAACGGTCTTCGCCATGTCCATCAGAAAGAACAGAACAGTCAGAGATGCACTGCAAGATGACCGATGGATCCTCGACCTACGACATGGGGATTACAACACCATTGTGCACCAGGTCATCCAGCTCGCAAAGGAGATCAGACAAGCGAACATCATGCTGGAGCAGGAGTCGTTGGTCTCCATCATATGGAAATTGTGCAACTCGGGACAGTCCTCCACGCGATCGGCATACATGACTCAGTTTGAAAATTGTCAGCCGACCAATTTCAGGGGTATTATTTGGAAAGTATGGGCGCCAGAGAAGATTAAGATGTTCTTATGGCTGCTCCACTAGGACAGGCTATGGTGCAATGACCGGCTGCAAAGGAGGGGCTGGGAAAATGGTTATTTTTGCCCTCTATGTTTCCGAAATCTCGAGACCTCCATCCATCTGCTATGGGAGTGCCCTGTGTCGCTAATGGTCTGGAGCACGGTGGCAACCTGGGCTGGCTGCCAAGCTCTAAATCATGAAGTGTGGAGCAGGGGTGTCTTGACGACTGAACGAGCTCAGCTTATCATCAACGCAGCAGCCGCAAGTGTCAAGAAGGAAACGAAGTCGATGCTTGCGCTAGTTGCCTGGCAAATATGGTTGGAACGCAATGCATGCGTGTTCAGAGGGAAGCAGGCCAATGGGCGTCACATAGTCGAGGCATGCCGAAGAGACATGGAGCAATAGAGGATGGCCGGTGCAAAGTGCATAGAGCAGCCCTTCGGGGAAGTGACGTGAGGAGTTGCGACTAGTGCGCCTGTCACTGCCGGAAACAATGAGTTTCCTGGCTGCCTCTTTGCTGCAATCTGTTTTTTATTTCACCGATCACTTGATCAACAACATTTTTTTCACCCTCTCTCTCTGCTAAATCAATGAAATGCCAGCAATTTGCTGGGTCTTTCAAAAAAAAAAAACATTCAGTGAGATCTCCGAGCCAGCTGGTTCAGTATCGTTTCTATAAAACGAAACAGGTTTCTATAAAGGGCCCTGCCTTTTATTGACTCATAATGTCGCATCAAGGGTATACACACAGATGAGTACATATCGGGCATATGCACGACTAGGATGCACCAATCTGATAAAAAAGACATAAAGGTCAAGGCGAGGCGAACGACCAACTGCAACCAATGAAACGAAACATTGTGTGCCAAGCAATGGCTATACTTTGAAATTTCCCAAGTTGGCGGCTATTGCACAAAAATAATTGGCTGGTATGTATGTCTGCATCATTGATCATGTTGAAGGATAAATACGGGCCTACACACACCGCTCGTCGTCTCGACATCAACTGTGCATCGATTTGAAGATAAATGCAAGAGGAGAGTTGTAGATGCATGCAGGCCTGGCTATGAGTCTGGCTCTGGCAGCCAGAGCCAGAAGATGAGTAGTTTACAACCTCAGCTAATCTGTGTTTGATTGTCCTGTTAGGGCATCTTCAATGCTTTGTGCCATCCACGCGGTCCTGCATCAGCCCGCAAGCCGGTCCGGACGCGGTTTTTCTCGCATACCCGAGATAGGGGGGGGGGGGGGGGCTGCCACATCAGTGTTTGGCAACTGTGGTCCGCCCAAAACCCTCCTTCGTCCGTGTGTGTTCCTGCCCGATGGCAGCTGCCCGCATTGACACCGGTCTACAGCGGACGTGACCTCTCACTGTCGGCATTGAAGCGGCAAGCTAGCAGAGAGAGCGCCGCCTGCACGCGGGGCTGAACACGCCTTCTCGCCGTACTCAAACGGCTACAAGTTACCCGCCTACCTCCGTTAAATTTGCGCGCGTGTCCTCATAATACCCCTATATGGTGTGATAAAAATTTGACATCGTTACAACAAAAAATTGATACACTTCGTGTACAAACTAAACACTCTCCAGCGAACTGTCAAGGTTTCAAACGGAAACCACCATCTTCCACACGCTACTCCATTTATTTAAATATTTTGGACTTTACACATTTTCCATTGGTAATAAACACCATCTAAATCACCATGCTTAATTTTGAAACTATTCTAGATTTAGTAAATATGATTTTCAAAGGAATTTTTGGACCTAACATATGTGTGGTGGGCGGTTCATCGAGCCCGCCACCACTAACTTCTAATTTTTTTAATTTTTTTGGCGCGGGTTGCTAATTTTTTTCTGTGGTGGGTATGCCCGCCACTGCTGCGGGACAAACCAGTGGTGGGTACTTCTGGTGCGCCTGCCACTTCTTGCTTTCATCACGCGGACAAATTTGGAAGAATTTACTAGTGGTAGGTCAGAATCTCCGTCCACCACTGTTGTCATGATTCTAGTGGTGGACGTTTATTTTTACCCGTCCCTGTTACTTTTCCAAAATTGCAGTGGCGGGTTCGTGGCCATGCCCGCCACTCATTTGGGGCCACCTATTAGTCTCTTTTCTGTAGTGGGCCAACATAAACATGGGTAAAACCTTGTTTGAATCGGCCCATAACTCGGCTAAATATGCCGAGTTGGCAGGGGTGGTTTATGTAGGATGGGTTTGTGTGCATGATGCTTTTATGGATGTAAATATGGGAGGGGAAGTATTGACAAAGAACAAGTCCATCTACTGGACCAATAATTCTAAACACAAGGACCTTTTATGGATTTCCTCCTAACAAATCTCCTTTCCCTCCCACCCCCTGAATATCAGCGGGGGCGGGCCCTGATCCCTTATAATTTAGAGGAGTAAACTGTTGAGTATCCTTATAACTCCCTAGATTTCCCCCTCTACAAAAGTGTTGTTCCTAACCGATACCAAAAAATTAACCCCCTAATTGTTTTGCCAAATCTTTCTAGTTTTAGTTTAACTACTACATTTCAACTACATATTTGCAAACATATTAAATCCAAACAAAGTAATTAAGGTTACACAATTCATGAATATTACAAATTTAGAGTTTACATACGAACCAAATTATTCAAATTCAAATACACCGAATGGTTCAAATGAAGTAAAGAGCGTGATAAAAGCACAACTATGAAGTGCTATGGAGTTACCACTAATGCTCAACAAGATCATCTTGGGGCTGGGTATGAACTTCTAGGTTCTCGATGCTTCGATGCATTGTGAGGAATCTTTGTATCATGTTTGCATCGTGCTCCAGGTAAGCAGGATCCCCGTTGGAGATGTACCAAAAGTTCTTTGACATGCCTCTATCATTTTCAATGATCATGTTATGCAAGATGATGCAATATGTGATTATTTCCCATAGGACCTTGGGATTCCAATACTCGACGAATTATGCCAATGCGCTTCTCAAGCACACCAAAATCTCTCTCGACATCTTTCCTTGTCGACTCTTGACGCATTGCAAAGTGAGATATCTTTTTACCTTAAGGACGCGAGATTATCTTGACAAATGTGGCCCATGGAGGACAGATGCCATCAGGAAGGTAGTAACTCATCATGTACTCACGACCATTGACAACATAGTTGCAAGAAAGATCATAGTTGTCAAAGGCATTGGCCGAACACCCATATGCGAGCACTCGAACAGTCGGATGCACTTCATCAAAGGGCTCGTACCTATCTCTCTGGATGCACTCCTCCCGAGTTTGAACAATCATCATGCTTCTCCATAGCTTTTGCAATTGCCAGAAAGAGACTTCTGTGCATTCGAAATCACCGGGGAAAATACTTCGCCTGATAGGTTCGACTGGGGTTGAAGTAATCTCTTGTAATCTTGGCATGATCCTCCGCTCTATCTCGATTGGTGTGTATATGGGCGAAATGTGATCCTCTTCTCGCTCGGCGAAAATCCTCGTTGAAGATCATGCCAATGGCCATTTCATAGTCGTCAGCGTCTTCTTCCTCTTCCTCTGACAAAGAGTCCTTGAATATCATCTCCTTCAACCTGTTCATCTACACTAGAAAATTACTATGTTCAATTTAATTTCAAGAAGGAAAACGAGATGAAAAAGCACAAAAACTCACCTAGGCAAACCGTCGAACAATTGAAGGATGGTGGAGGTGTCACGGCCGGCATGCAACGTTGAGCCGATTCTCAAGCTGCTAGCGGTTGGCGGGGCGTCAAGATGACCGGCAGTCGACGGAGAGGCTTCGAGGAAGAAGATCTGGTTTGTCCTTCCGGGGACGAGATCGTTGCGACGGTGACGAGAGAGTTCAATTTCGACGACGACAACGACCGGCGACCTTCTCAGAGTGGCGTAGGAGCGCGGCGGAGGCAGCAAGGTGTCGGCGGAGGCGCTTGGTGGTCGCCGGAAGAAACACCGTCGATGATGTGGCGCAGGGCAAGGAGGGCGTGAGCACGGGGAGAGGCCAATTTTTTTACTCCATGGATGGACGACCGAGTATAATTAAGAGCTGGGGCGCCTCCAGAGTAAACATTATACTCCCCTAATGGCGATAGAGGTCCGGTTAGGTGCCATTTAGAGGAATAAAATTGAATTTGTCCTCCTCTAACTCCTTCTAGAGATCGGTTAGAGATGCTCACTAACAGGGTCGATTGACCAGTGGTCCTTCCCACCTGTTTGCCTTAATTTTGATCCAACCAACAATGGCGCTTATTTTCCATGTCACTTGTCAGATTTGTCATCTGTTATGTGTTGCTACTTGAACCAGTGGTGCGGATTATTTTGCAGGTGTTCGAGCTGGACAAGCTCCTCCGGCAGACGGCCAACCATCCGACGCTGGCCGGGACATCAACCAACAACAAAAACCAGAGCCAGCGCCTCGGGCCCACGGTGAAGCCCAATGCGCTCCTGCAATGGTACTCAAGCTGCAAGTGGGACGACCTGCGGGCATCCCACTTCATGCCGCATTTGCCCACATGATTATGTGGGATTAAGTGGGATGCCCATATAAAATAAGTGGGACTATGCGAGGCATACCCACATAATCTGAATGCAACAACTGAAATGCAAAGAGTTCCATAGAGGCCACAACATACTCTTCATTGTATGTTACTCTGAATGCAAGGTAAATTGTAGTAATACAATAGAGATAAAGTTATGGATAATACGTCACTACAGAATTTGAGTAGCACATCAATTACAAAAGACTAGAGGCTAAAACCTGCCATCTTTTATTTGCAGTAAGACTAGAGAGAAGATCAATTGCAGTAAGACTAGAGGCTACAACAAGATGATTTTTTTCAGTTCTTCAAGATCTTCCATTACCATCAACTTGACATCCTTTCTTCAAGTAGCAAACTAGCAACCCATATTTCCTGTCAAAAAATATGTTCAGGATATCCCCAGAATGTCACTACTGATTTATGAAAGTAGGGTTAAAAAGTAGGATGAAAGCAGTCAAAGCACTAAAATGTAACACAGCTCGACAGAATGTGGAGGGAGGTGTGGTATACAAGTTCAGCTCAGCGTGCGCTGTCTTACCGAGGCACTGCAGGTCTTGGACAAGATTTGTGGCTGACCATCACTGGTTTTACCGCTCATCGTGATGTTAAGGAGGTTCATCACTCGTACAAGATTTGCGGCTGACAATCACTGATTTTATCGCTCATTGTGAAGTTACTGAAGTTCAGCATGTCAAACATACATGTCACGACAGCTTGCCTTACACGCCAAGGAGTCCATCACAGTGGTTAGAGGATCTAGTTAGGCCTATCATTATCTTGTATTCGGTTGTAACTAGATTAGCTCTATATCTATTTTCCTTGATCTCCAAGATGTACTTTAAACCATGTATGCGCTATCCAGGGATCCGGCGCCCCTACCTATAACATGCACCACGTCCCCTCACATCGAGGTAAGACGTTTTCCGCTATCGCACATGGTATACAGAGCCTTTCCTCCTCCTAGCATCTAGCTTCCCCATCGCCATTAGTGCCACAGCCATGTCTTCCTCCGGACCTTCCCACCCAAACCTCAATGGCCAAATCATGGAGAAACTCACCCGCACCAACTACGTCTTGTGGCGCGCACAGATCGTGCCACATATGAGAGGCGTCGGCGTCTTTGGCTACGCCGACGGAACCTCACCGGAGCTGGCCAAAACCCTCGTCGATAAAGACGGGAAGGAAACAACTACGCCCAACCCTCTCCACCCAATCTGGGTCAGGGAGGACCAGCAGGTTCTCGGGTACCTGCTCAACAACCTCTCCAAAGAGGTGCTTGTGCAGGTGACCGCGATCACCACCGCGGGCGCGCTCTGGACGGCTCTGGCGGGCATGTTCTCGTCACAGTCGCTCAGCCATGTGAACAACATTCGCACGGCCCTCATCAGCGCACAGAAGGGGACCCAATCCGTCGCCACCTTCTTCGCCTACATGCGCGGGCTCGCGGACGAACTCGCCGCAGCCGGCAAGCCGCTCCCAGACAATGAACTCGTCTCCTACATTCTCCACGGGCTGGACATGGACTACCAGCCCCTGGTCTCCGCCTTCGACGCCCGTGTCATGCCGGTCACGCTTGATGAGCTCTTCTCCATGATGAGCAACTTTGACCAGCGCGTGGCACTCTTCCAAAGCTCGGGCGGGTTCAAGTCTTCGGCGAACGCCGCATACCGTGGCCGTGGCGTCTCCTCCCCCCGTCAGCACGGATCTCCTCGCAACAAGGGCAAGTCTTCCAGTGGCGGCTCCAACGGCAACTCCAACCCCCGCAGCGGCCGGTCCCCCTCCACCAACAACTGGGGCCGGCGCGGTGGTTCCACCCGATCTCGTCCGGATTCCCCTCGTTGCCAGATCTGTGGTAAACCTGGGCACACGGCAAAAGATTCCTGGTACCGCTATGACGAGGATGACGACTCCTCCCAAGACGAGGACAAAGTTGCTGCTGCTGTGGATGGCTCCTACGGGATCGACACCAACTGGTACGTCGACAGTGGTGCCACCAACCACATCACCAATGAACTTGAAAAGGTGACCATGAAGGAAAAGTATCATGTCAAGGATAAAATTCACACTGCCAGTGGTGAAGGTATGCGGATCAACCACATAGGTCATTCAATTTTTAATACCCCCCCCCCCCCGTCGAAAAATTCATCTTAGAAAAATCTTGCATGTTCCTAGTGCCAACAAAAATCTTCTTTCCGTTCATAGAATTGCTCTTGATAACCATGTCTTCCTCGAGTTTCATCCTTATTTCTTTTTTATCAAGGATCAGGCAACGAAGAAAATTCTCTATCGAGGTAGATGTGTTCGAGGGCTTTACCCGTTGATTCCGGAGCGTAGAAGATTCAATAAACAGCTTGTGGTGTTGTCAAACTCTCGTCAACACGGTGGCACGATCGATTAGGACATGCTTATTTTTCTTTGGTTCACACTTTGCTTAGGGAAAATAAGCTCCCGCATGTTGGTGAGCGCAATGTTGAAACTATTTGTGATTCTTGTCAGCGAGCTAAAAGTCATCAATTACCTTATCCCATCTCTACCAGTGTTTCCACCAAACCATTGCAATTAATATTCTCTGATGTTTGGGGCCTTTCTCCTAGTTCTGTTGGTAGACATACTTACTATGTAAGCTTTATTGATGACTATAGCAAGTTCACATGGATCTATCTTCTCAAGAGACGATCCGATGTTTTTCAAGTATTCAAAAATTTCCAAGCACTTGTTGAACGGAAATTCGATAGCAAGATCATTGCTGTCCAATCCGATTGGGGAGGGGAATATGAAAAATTAAATTCCTTCTTCTAAACCTTGGGAATCTCCCATCATGTGTCATGTCCTCATGCTCATCAGCAAAATGGTTCAGCTGAATGCAAACATAGGCACATTGTCGAGGTTGGTCTATCCCTCCTCGCCCATGCCTCCATGCCACTAAAATTCTGGGATGAAGCATTTCTCACTGCCGTTCATATCATTAATATGCTCCCTAGTCGTGTCATAAATAATGCAACTCTGGTAGAACGTCTTCTCCACACCAAACCAGACTACACAACACTTCATGTCTTTGGTTGTGCTTGTTGGCCCAACCTCCGTCCCTACAACACTCGCAAGCTCATATTTCGCTCTAAACAATGTGCCTTTCTAGGGTATAGTACCCAATACAAGGGAGTAAAATGCCTTGACATATCAACCGGCCGTGTTTACATCTCTAGGGATGTTGTCTTTGATGAGACTAAGTTTCCCTTCTCGGATCTTCACCCAAATGCTGGTGCCCTTCTCCAGAAAGAAATTCTTCTTTTTCCATCTATCTTCTCTGGATATGATCAAGGGGGCATAAATAATTGTGATGATCA
Organism: Elymus sibiricus; assembly: GCA_039707655.1. Lineage (NCBI taxonomy): Eukaryota > Viridiplantae > Streptophyta > Magnoliopsida > Poales > Poaceae > Elymus > Elymus sibiricus. The sequence continues at coordinate 382,829,167 of CM077663.1, forward strand.
TATATTGGCTAACGCTCTCACCAGTGCGCATGAGTCTTCTGATGATGTTGCAGGAGCGATTGATGATGAAAACGACGACCAAATCCATGAAGAAATCAGCTCAAATGAGCTATATCGCATGTGCCGCGGCATGGGGAGCATACCCCCCTCTGGATCCGACCTGCAGCCGTGCATAGAATCGGCTTCGGGATCGGTTCCAGGAGACAGCAGCGGGCCCGCGACAGCCGCGCCAGACACGAGCGCATCATCGCCCAGCCTGCGCCAGCCTCCGACCGAGAACGCCGTGCTCACCGGCCCACACAAATCGCCCGCCGCCACGCGGCAGCCTGCGGCTGGCCCAGACCGTGTGCACCTCTCGGCCCAACCGCTATGCTACAAGCGGCGTCCCTCCACCCGTCCGACGGGTGCGGGGACAGATGCGGGGCCAGGCGGGCCCGCACCATCACGGGCTCATGATGAGCCGCTCAGGAACCCCGGATCTTTTGCGGCCCCTGCTTCATCAACACCTCAGCCGGCTGCCACAACGGATCCGGCCCACGCCGCGACGACTCCCGACCACGTCCAGTCATCGGATGCACCCGGATTCGTCTCGGGATCTGCTACTGCGCCGTCTCCAGCAAGAGCTGCGGGATCTTCTGTGGTCACACATGATGCAGCTTCAATTCCTCGCCGTACAAGATTACAACAAGGGGTAACTCAACCTGTTAATTATAAAAACATGACCAAATATGGCCTAGTTTGTTCTATAGGTGAACCACGGGAGCCCAATACACTTGAAGAGGCACTTGGTGATGAAAAATGGAAAAAAGGCAATGTGTGAAGAATACCAGGCCCTACAAAGAAATAAAACATGGCATCTGGTTCCTCCACATCAAGGTAAAAACCTCATTGATTGCAAATGGATCTTCAGAATCAAAAGAAAGTCTGATGGAACCATTGATCGTTACAAAGCTAGACTCGTGGCAAAAGGCTTCAAACAACGGTATGGTATAGACTATGAGGACACTTTTAGTCCAGTTGTTAAAGCTGCCACTATTCGTCTGGTCTTGTCCATTGCTGTTTCCAGGGGATGGAGCCTTCGATAGCTAGATGTTCAGAACGCGTTTCTCCATGGTGTTCTGGAAGAGGAAGTGTATATGACACAACCTCCTGGGTTTGAAAGTAAACATGCACCTCATTGTTGGGGAACGTTGCATGGGAAACAAAAAATTTCCTACGCACATACAAGATCTATCCATGGAGATGAGCATCTACGAGAGGAGAGATCGGATCCACATACCCTTGTAGATCGCTAAGCGGGAAGCGTTAGGAAACGCGGTTGATGTAGTCGAACGTCTTCGCGATCCAAATCGCAAGCCGTCCCACGATCCAATCACGATCTAGCGCCAAACGGACGGCACCTCCGCGTTCAGCACACGTACAACTCGATGACGATCTCCGCCTCCTTGATCCAGCAAGCGATGGCGAAGAGGTAGATGGGTTCTCTGGCAGCACGACGGCGTGGCGGCAGTGCTGGTGGAGTTTATCCGGCAGAGCTTCGCTAAGCAACGCGGAGTCAAACTTTACTAGAGAACCAATCTAGGGGAGAGGGAGGGTTGCGCCGTGGCTAATGGTGTGGCAGCCCTCCCTCCCCTCTCATATATATATATATATAGGGGGATAGGGAGAGGGGTTCGGCCCCCTTAGGGTTCCCACCCCTAGGGGCGGCGGCCGAGAGAGAGAGGGAGGGGGCGGCGGCCAAGGGGTGCCTTGGCCCCCAAGGAAAGGTGGCCGGCCCCCTCTAGGATTCTCCCCTTCGCCCTTCGGCCGCATGGGCCTTGTGGGAGGGGCGGCCAGCCCACCAGGGGCTGGTGCGCCCCCTCTCACTGCCCATGGGGCCATCTGGGGCTGGTGGGCCCCTTCCAATGGACTCCGAAACCCTTCCGACACCCCCGGTACATTACCGGTGACGCCCGAACCTTTTTCGGTGACCAACACGGAACTTCCTATATATCAATTTTTACCTCCGGACCATTCCGGAGCTCCTCGTGACATCCGTGATCTCATCCGGGACTCCGAACAACCTTCGGTCACCAACATACATAACTCAATACTACCGAAACGTCACCGAACGTTAAGTGTGCAGACCCTGCGGGTTCGAGAACTATGTAGACATGACCGAGACACCTCTACGGTCAATAACCAATAGCGGGACCAGGATGCCCATATTGGTTCCTACATATTCTACGAAGATCTTTATCGGTTGAACTTCTATGTCAAGGATTCAGTTAATCCCGTATGCTGTTCCCTTTGTTCATCGGTATGTTACTTGCCCGAGATTTGATCGTCGGTATCTCCATACCTAGTTCAATCTCGTTACCGGCAAGTCTCTTTACTCGTTCCGTAATACAAGATCCCGTGGCTAACACTTTAGTCACTTTGCTTGCAAGGCTCATTGTGATGTTGTATTACCGAGTGGGCCCTAAGATACCTCTCCGTCACACGGAGTAACAAATCCCAGTCTTGATCCATACCAACTCAACAGACACCCTCGGAGATACCTGTAGAGCATCTTTATAGTCACCCAATTACGTTGTGACGTTTGATACACACAAGGCACTCTTCCGGTGTCAGTGAGTTACATGATCTCATGGTCATAGGAACACATACTTTGACATGCAGAAAACAATAGCAATAAACTGACACGATCATATGCGACGTTCATAGTTTGGGTCTTGTCCATCACATCATTCTCCTAATGATGTGATCCCGTTATCAAATGACAACTCTTTGTCCATGGCTGGGAAACCGCATCCATCTTTGATTAACGAGCTAGTCCATTAGAGGCTTACTAGGGACACATTGTTGTCTATGTACCCACACATGTATTTGCGATTCCAGTCAATACAATTATAGCATGGATAATAAACATTTATCATGAACAAGGAAATATAATAATAACCATTTTATTATTGCGTCTAGGGCATATTTCCAACAGTCTCCCACTTGCACTAGAGTCAATAATCTAGCTCACATCACTATGTGATTTACATTGTAATGAATCTAACACCCATACAGTTCTGGTGTTGATCATGTTTCCCTCGTGGAAGAGGCTTAGTCAACGGATCTGCAACATTCTGATCTGTGTGTACTTTGCAAATATTTATGTCTCCTCCCTCGATGTAATCGCGGATGGAGTTGAAGCGTCGCTTTATGTGTCTGGTCTTCTTGTGAAACCTTGGTTCCTTGGCTAGAGCAATGGCACCAGTGTTGTCACAGAACAGAGTCATTGGGTCCAGTGCACTGGGCACAACTCCAAGATCCGTCATGAACTGCTTCATCCAGACACCTTCCTTCACCGCCTCCGAGGCAGCTATGTACTCCGCTTCGTATGTAGAATCAGCTACCACGCTTTGCTTGGAACTGCACCAGCTTACCGCTCCTCCATTAAGAATGTATACGTATCCGGTTTGAGACTTAGAGTCATCCGGATCAGTGTCAAAGCTTGCATCGACATAACCCTTTACGACGAGCTCTTGATCACCTCCATAAACGAGAAACATCTCCTTAGTCGTTTTCAGGTACTTTAGGATATTCTTGACCGCCGTCCAGTGATCCACTCCTGGATTACTTTGAAACCTTCCGGCTATACTTATGGCAAGGCTGACGTCTAGTCTTGTGCACAGCATTGCATATATGATAGAGTCTATGGCTGAAGCATAGGGGATGACACTCATCTTTTCTCTATCCTCTGCAGTCACTGGGCATTGAGTCTCACTCAACTTCATAGCTTGCAATACAGGCAAGAACCCTTTCTTGGACTGATCCATTTTGAACTTCTTCAAAACTTTATCAAGGTATGTGCTCTGTAAAAGTCCTATTAAGCGTCTTGATTTATCTCTATAGATCTTGATGCCTAGTATGAAAGCAGCTTCTCCTAGGTCCTTCATTGAAAAACTCTTGTTCAAAGATTCCTTCACGCTTTCCAAAAAATTCTATATTGTTTCCAATCAGCAATATGTCATCCACATATAATATTAGAAACACTATAGATCTCCCACTCACTTTCTTGTAAATACAAGCTTTTCCGTAAACTTGTATAAACTCAAATGCTTTGATCACCTCATCAAAGCGCTTATTCCAACTCCGAGATGCCTGCACCAGTCCATAAATGGATCGCTGGAGCTTGCAAACTTTGTCAACATTCTCTGGATTGACAAAACCTTCTGGTTCCATCATATACAACTCTTTCTTAAGGAAACCATTAAGGAACGCTGTTTTGACATCCATCTGCCAAATTTCATAATCAAAAAATGCAGCTACTGCTAACATGATTCTGACGGACTTAAGCATCGCTACGGGAGAGAAAGTCTCATCGTAGTCAACTCCTTGAACTTGTGAAAAACCCTTTGCCACAAGTCGAGCTTTATAGATGGTGACATTACCGTCCGCGTCCGTCTTCTTCTTAAAGATCCATTTTTTCTAAATGGCCTTTCGCCCTTCAGGTAATAATTCCAAAGTCCACACTTTGTTTTCATACATGGATCCTATCTCAAATTTCATGGCCTCTAACCATTTGTTGGAATCCGGGTCCACCATCGCTTCTCCATAGCTCGTAGGTTCATCATTGTCCAACAACATGACCTCCAAGACAGGGTTACCGTACCACTCAGGAGCAGTACGTGCCCTTGTCGACCTACGAGGTTCGATAGCAACTTGATCCGAAGCTTCATGATCACTATCATTAGCTTCCTCTCCAACTGATGTAGGCTCCACAGAAACATCTTTCTGCGCTGCACTACTCTCTGGTTGAATTGAAGGTTCAACAACCTCATCAAGTTCTATCTTCCTCCCACTCAATTCTTTCGAGAGAAACTCTTTCTCGAGAAATGACCCGTTCTTAGCGACAAACACTTTGCCTTCAGATCTGAGATAGAAGGTGTACCCAACCGTCTCTTTTGGGTATTCTATGAAGACGCATTTCTTCGCTTTGGGTTCCAGCTTTTCAGGCTGAAGCTTTTTGACATAAGCATCGCATCCCCAAACTTTAAGAAACGACAACTTTGGTTTCTTGCCAAACCACAGTTCATACGGCGTCGTCTCAACAGATTTAGATGGTGCCCTATTTAAAGTGAATGCAACTGTCTCTAACGCATAACCCCAAAACGATAGTGGCAAATCGGCAAGAGACATCATAGACCGCACTATATCCAATAAGGTTCGATTACGACGTTCGGACACACCCTTACACTGTGGTGTTCCAGGTGGCGTCAACTGTGAAACAATTCCACATTGTCTTAAGTGATTGCCAAACTCATAACTCAGATATTCTTCTCCTCGATCTGATTGTAGGAATTTAATCTTCTTGTTACGATGATTCTCAACTTCACTCTGAAATTGCTTGAACTTTTCAAACGTTTCAGACTTATGTTTCATTAAGTAAATATACACATATCTACTTAAGTCATCGGTGAAGGTGAGAAAATAACGATATCCACCGTGCGCCTCAATTCTCATCGGACCGCACACACCAGTATGTATGATTTCCAACAAGTCACTTGCCCGTTCCATTGTTCCAGAGAACGGGGTCTTAGTTATCTTGCCCATGAGGCATGGTTCACATGTGTCAAATGATTCAAAATCAAGTGACTCCAAAAGTCCATCAACATGGAGTTTCTTCATGCGTTTTACACCAATATGACCTAAGTGGCAGTGCCACAAGAAAGTGGTGCTATCATTATCAACTCTACATCTTTTGGCATCAATGTTATGAACATGTGTATCATCACTATCGAGATTCAACAAGAATAAACCCCTCACATTGGGTGCATGACCATAAAAGATATTACTCATATAAATAGAACAACCATTATTCTCTGATTTAAATGAGTAACCGTCTCGCAATAAACAAGATCCAGATATAATGTTCATGCTTAACGCAGGCACTAAATAACAATTATTCAGGTTCATCACTAATCCCGATGGTAGTCGAAGAGCGAGCGTGCCGATGGCGATCACATCAACCTTCGAACCATTTCCCACGCGCATCATCACTTCGTCTTTTGCTAGCCTCCGTCTATTCCGCCGTTCCTGTTTTGAGTTGCAAATGTGAGCAACCGAATCGGTATCAAATACCCAGGCACTACAACGAGAGTTGGTAAGGTACACATCAATAACATGTATATCATATATACCTTGTTTGGTGTTGGCCGCCTTCTTGTCAGCCAGATACTTGGGACAGTTCCGCTTCCAGTGGCCAGTACCCTTGCAATGAAAGCACTCAGTTTCTGGCTTGGGTCCAGCCTTGGGTTTCTTCACGGGAGGGGCAACTGCTTTGCCACTCTTCTTGGAGTTACCCTTCTTGCCCTTGCCATTTTTCTTGAAACTAGTGGTTTTATTGACCATCAACACTTGATGCTCCTTCTGGATTTCAGACTCAGCAACTTTCAGCATCGCAAACAGCTCGGCGACTGACTTGTTCATCCCTTGCATGTTATAGTTCAACACAAAGCTCTTGTAGCTAGGTGGCAGTGATTGAAGAACTCTGTCAGTGATCGCCTCCGGCGGGAGGGCAATTCCCAACTCAGCCAGACGATTGGAATACCCAGACATTCTGAGTATGTGTTCACTAACAGACCCGTTCTCCTCCATTTTGCAAGCATTGAATTTATCGGAGGTCTCATACCTCTCGATCCGGGCATTCTTCTCAAAGATAAACTTCAACTCCTGGAACATCCCATATGCTCCATGACGTTCAAAACGCCTTTGAAGTCCCGGCTCTAAGCCATACAGCATAGCACACTGAACTATTGAGTAATCATCCGAACGCGACTGCCAGGTGTTCGCAACATCTAGAGACGACACTGGAGCGGGTGGCTCACTGAGCGGTTCATCAAGGACATAAGCCTTTTGGGAAGCCATGAGGATAATCCTCAGATTACGGGCCCAGTCTACAAAGTTACTTCCATCATCTTTCAGCTTAGCTTTCTCTAGAAACGCATTGAAATTCAGGGGAACTACTGCGCGAGCCATTGATCTACAACATAAAATTTGCAAAGACAACTTAGACTTTTGTTCAAGATAATGAGTTTAGTTAATCATATTACTTTAAAAACTCCCACTTAAATTGACATCCCTCCGGTCATTCAAATGCTACATGATCTAAATTCACCAACCCAAGTCCGATCATCACGTGAGATGAGGTGGTTTCAATGGTGAACATCTCCATGTTGATAATATCTACTATATGACTCGTGTTCGACCTTTCGGTCTCTTGTGTTCTGAGGCCATGTCTGTACATGCTAGGCTCGTCAAGTTTAACCTGAGTGTTCCGCATGTGCAACACTGGCTTGCACCCATTGTATGCGAACATAGAGTCTATCACACCCGATCATCACGTGGTGTCTCGAAACGACAAACTTTCGCAACGGTGCACACTCGGGGAGAACACAATTTTATCTTGAAATTTTAGTGAGGGATCACCTTATAATGCTACCATCGTCCTAAGCAAAACAAGGTGCATAAAAGGATTAACATCACATGCAAATCATAAGTGACATGATATGGCCATGATCTTGTGCTTTTGATCTCCATCTCCAAAGCACCGGCATGATCTCCATCGTCACCGGCATGACACCATGATCTCCATCATCTTGATATCCATCAACGTGTCGCCGTGAGGTTGTCGCGCCAACTATTGCTTCTACAACTATTGCTAACTCATAGCGATAAAGTAAAGCAAAAAAGGTGAGAATAAATTAAAGACAACCCTATGGCTCCTGCCGGTTGCCGTACTCATCGACATGCAAGTCATGATAATCTATACAAAACATGATCATTTCATACATCACATATATCTCATCATGTTTCTGGCCATATCATATCACATCATACCCTGCAAAAACAAGTTAGACGTCCTCTAATTTGTTGTTGCATGTTTTACGTGGCTGCTATGGGTATCTAGCAAGAACGTTTCTTACCTACGCAAAACCACAACGATGATATACAAGTTGCTATTTAACCTTCTACAAGGACCGCCTCTGTCAAATCCGATTCAACAAAAGTGGGAGAGACAGACACCCGCCAGCCATCTTATGCAACAAAGTTACATGTCAGTCGATGGAACCGGTCTCTCGTACGTGGACGAGTAAGGTTGGTCCGAGCCGCTTCATCCCACAATACCGCTGAATCAAAAAAAGACTAAGGAGGGAAGCAATCTGAATATCAATGCCCACAAACTCCTTTTTGTTCTACTCGTGATCTCATCTACGCATAGACCTAGCTCTGATACCACTGTTGGGGAACGTTGCATGGGAAATAAAAATTTTCCTACGCACATACAAGATCTATCCATGGAGATGAGCATCTGCGAGAGGAGAGATCGGATCCACATACCCTTGTAGATCGCTAAGCAGGAAGCGTTAAGAAACACGGTTGATGTAGTCGAACGTCTTCGCGATCCAAATCACAAGCCGTCCCGCGATCCAATCACGATCTAGCGCCGAACGGACGGCACCTCCGCGTTCAGCACACGTACAGCTCGATGAAGATCTCCGCCTCCTTGATCCAGCAAGCGAGGGTAGAGAGGTAGATGGGTTCTTCAGCAGCACGACGGCGTGGCGGCGGTGGTGGTGGAGTTGATCCGGCAGAGCTTCGCTAAGCAACGCGGAGTCAAACTATACTAGAGGAGAACCAATCTAGGGGAGAGGGAGGACTGCGCCATGGCTAATAGTGTGGCAGCCCTCCGTCCCCTCTCATATATATAGGGGGAGAGGGAGAGGGGGTCGGCCCCCTTAGGGTTCCCACCCCTAGGGGCGGCGGCCGAGAGAGAGAGGGAGGGGGCGGCGGCCAAGGCAAGGTGGCCGGCCCCCTCTAGGGTTCTCCCCTTCACCCTTCGGCCGCCTGGGCCTTGTGGGAGGGGCGGCCAGCCCACCAGGGGCTGGTGCGCCCCCTCTCACTGCCCATGGGGCCCTTCGGGGCTGGTGGGCCCCTTCCGATGGACTCTGAAACCCTTCCGCACCCCGGTACATTACCGGTGACGCCCGAACCTTTTCCGGTGACCAACACGGAACTTCCTATATATCAATTTTTACCTCCGGACCATTCCGGAGCTCCTCGTGACGTCTGAGATCTCATCGGGGACTCCGAACAACCTTCGGTCGCCAACATACATAACTCAATACTACTGAAACGTCACCGAACGTTAAGTGTGCAGACCCTGCGGGTTCGAGAACTATGTAGACATGACCGAGACACCTCTACGGTCAATAACCAATCGTGGGACCTGGATGCCCATGTTGGTTCCTACATATTCTACGAAGATCTTTATCGGTTGAACCTCTATGTCAAGGATTCAGTTAACCCCGTATGCTGTTCCCTTTGTTCATCGGTATGTTACTTGCCTGAGATTCGATCGTCGATATCTCCATACCTAGTTCAATCTCGTTACCGGCAAGTCTCTTTACTTGTTCCGTAATACAAGATCCCGTGGCTAACACTTTAGTCACTTTGCTTGCAAAGCTCATTGTGATGTTGTATTACCGAGTGGGCCCTGAGATACCTCCCCATCACACGGAGTAACAAATCCCAGTCTTGATCCATGCCAACTCAACAAACACCCTCGGAGATACCTGTAGAGCATCTTTATAGTCACCCAGTTACGTTGTGACGTTTTATACACACAATGCACTCCTCTGGTGTCAGTGAGTTACATGATCTCATGGTCATAGGAACACATACTTTGACATGCAGAAAACAATAGCAATAAACTGACACGATCATATGCTACGTTCATAGTTTGGATCTTGTCCATCACATCATTCTCCTAATGATGTGATCCCGTTATCAAATGACAACTCTTTGTCCATGGCTGGGAAACCGCATCCATCTTTGATTAACGATCTAGTCCATTAGAGGCTTACTAGGGACACATTGTTGTCTATGTACCCACACATGTGTTTGCGTTTCCAGTCAATACAATTATAGCATGGATAATAAACATTTATCATGAACAAGGAAATATAATAATAACCATTTTATTATTGCCTCTATGGCATATTTCCAACAGTCTCCCACTTGCACTAGAGTCAATAATCTAGCTCACATCACTATGTGATTTACATTGTAATGAATCTAACACCCATACAGTTCTGGTGTTGATCATGTTTCCCTCGTGGAAGAGGCTTAGTCAACGGATCTGCAACATTCTGATCCGTGTGTACTTTGCCAATATTTATGTCTCCTCCCTCGATGTAATCGCGGATGGAGTTGAAGCGTCGCTTTATGTGTCTGGTCTTCTTGTGAAACCTTGGTTCCTTGGCTAGAGCAATGGCACCAGTGTTGTCACAGAATAGAGTCATTGGGTCTAGTGCACTGGGCACAACTCCAAGATCCGTCATGAACTGCTTCATCCAGACACCTTCCTTCGCCGCCTCCGAGGCAGCTATGTACTCCGCTTCGCATGTAGAATCAGCTACCACGCTTTTCTTGGAACTGCACCAGCTTACCGCTCCTCCATTAAGAATGTATACGTATCTGGTTTGAGACTTAGAGTCATCCGGATCAGTGTCAAAGCTTGCATCGACGTAACCCTTTACGACGAGCTCTTGATCACCTCCATAAACGAGAAACATCTCCTTAGTCCGTTTCAGGTACTTTAGGATATTCTTGACCGCCGTCGAGTGATCCACTCCTGGATTACTTTGAAACCTTCCGGCCATACTTATGGCAAGGCTGACGTCTGGTCTTGTGCACAGCATTGCATATATGATAGAGCCTATGGCTGAAGCATAGGGGATGACACTCATCTTTTCTCTATCCTATGCAGTCACTGGGCATTGAGTCTTACTCAACTTCACACCTTGCAATATAGGCAAGAACCCTTTCTTGAACTGATCCATTTTGAACTTCTTCAAAACTCTATCAAGGTATGTGCTCTGTGAAAGTCCTATTAAGCGTCTTGATCTATCTCTATAGATCTTGATGCCTAGTATGAAAGCAGCTTTTCCTAGGTCCTTCATTGAAAAACTCTTGTTCAAATATTCCTTTACGCTTTCCAAAAAATTCTATATTGTTTCTAATCAGCAATATGTCATCCACATATAATATTAGAAACACTATAGAGCTCCCACTCACTTTCTTGTAAATACAATGTTCAATACATCCATGTTTGTTCTCATCTATGTTGATGATATCATTGTCACAAGCTCTTCAGATGAGGCAATTTCAGGACTGCTGAAAGACTTGAGTGCAGAGTTTGCTCTCAAGGATCTAGGAGAGCTTCATTACTTCCTAGGGACTGAAGTGAAGAAACACAATGATGGGCTTCACCTCTCTCAAGAAAAATATGCCACAGATTTGGTAAGAAAGGCAGGTTTGCAAGGTTGTAAACCTACACCCACTCCATTATCTAGTACAGAAAAATTGTCACTTACAGAAGGAGAACTCCTCAGTTCAGATGACAGTACAAAATACAGAAGTCTAGTAGGTGCTCTTCAGTATCTGACACATACAAGACCTGATATTTCCTTTGCTGTAAACAAAGTTTGTCAATTCCTACATGTACCCACTACAGTCCATTTAACTACTGCCAAGCGTATAGTCAGATATGTGAAACACACCTTGAGTATTGGTCTAAATTTTAGAAAGTCAGCTTCTTCCCTTATCAGTGCCTTCTCTGACTTAGATTGGGCAGGATGTCTGGATGACAGGCGCTCAACAGGTGGCTTTGCAGTATTCTTTGGACCTAACCTCATATCTTGGTGTGCCAGGAAACAAGCTACTGTCTCCAAACCTAGCACTGAGGCAGAATATAAGGCATTGGCAAATGCAACAGCAGAAGTCATATGGGTGCAGTCTATGTTAAAGGATTTGGGTGTAAAGAGCTCTAAAGCTCCCTGCTTATGGTGTGATAATCTTGGTGCCACATACTTGTCTGCAAATCCAGTTTTTCATGCCAGAACAAAACACATTGAGATAGATTTCCACTTTGTCAGAGAGCGGGTGGCTAGTAAGCTCCTAGACATTCGGTTTATCAATTCACGTGACCAAGTTGCTGATGGATTTACAAAGGCTTTGCCCACAAGAAGTTTTGAAGACTTCAAGCATAATCTCAACTTAATGAAGTTGTGATTAAGGGAGGGTGTCAAACATACATGTCACGGCAGCTTGCCTTACATGCCAAGGAGTCCATCACGGTGGTTAGAGGATCTAGTTAGGCCTATCATTATCTTGTATTCGGTTGTAACTAGATTAGCTCTATCTCTATTTTCCTCAATCTCCAAGATGTACTTTAAACCATGTTTGCACTATCCAGGGATCCGACGCCCCTGCCTATAACATGCACCACGTCCCCTCACATCTAGGTAAGACGTTTTACACTATCGCACACAACACTCGATCGAGGATTCCATGTATATGTCATCCTGAGGTCGTCATTCAAAACAGCTACAAACAGTTTCAATTTTTTGAAAGTAACCTTAAGAACAGGTAAATGTTCAAAACAGCAATAAGAAATAATCCAACGAACTGAATTCGTAAACAGCAACAAGAAAAAGAATCACATAGTATATAGTTGCTAATTTGACAGCCTTATGCCAAAAGATTGCACTGAGTTGGGTTTGGTTCGATAGGAAAGGGATCTGAGTTGACTGGAGAAGGCATGATGGCTCTGAAAGATGAAACTGTGGTTCTGTGTTGGAAGCTGAAACTAGCCATGGATAGGGTGCAAACAGTTAAATGCTTCATAGGCAAGCACTGCAGCCAACAACTAGTTGATAAAAAAACAATGATTATCATGGGGGCACCGCATATACCTTGATCTTGTTCCTCTGGCTCTAATGATGTACCTTTATATCTTTCTGGAACTGCAAAACACAAAACACAAAACACATAAATTATTAGATTAACTGTGGCTATCAATTTTCGTGAGGAATAAAAGAAAAACTTACTAACCAGTTGTTCTCAGCCAGTCTTGTAGGCAAATCAAAGCTTCGACAGTGGAGTAAGAAAGACTGCTCCTATAGTCACTGACAATGCATCCACCAGAACTAAAAGCAGACTCAGAAGGCACTGTGGGTGCTGAAATGGCAATATGTCGCGAGCAATCGTAGAGCGAACCGGATGCTTGGGAGAGTTAATTTCCACCATTCTAATATGTCCAACTCTTTCTTTCGTGGATACAACTCTTTCAAATATTGATCCAGCTCATTATTTGCTTGCCCTTTTTTGCAACTGATATAATGATCCCACTCTGCAAATGGATCATCGTCTTCGTCATCCTCCTCGGCTCAAGGACTTCAACAATATTCTTGTTGCTGATGAACAGGAATCGCTCATGACTACTCATCAAAAAGCTTTTGGATTGCTTTCTTTAATTTAAGCATTCATACATTGGCTTCAGTTTCAGTTCCAAAGTCTTTTAACATATATTCAAGGAGATCAAATTCAAACCTCGGACCAAATACAACAGGAATACAAATCGACTTGTATGACTTGTTCCAATATTTCTCTAACTTTATTTCCATTTGTTGCACCATATGCGCGCTGCTCTTAATTGATGAATCTCTCTTCAATATCTTCTTGATCTTACATAGCTGAGGGAAGTATAGATGACTAGTCGGATAGTTTGATCTACAGAGAAGATTGGTTGATGTGTAAAATCCTTTTAGTAATTTGCATGCAACTTCAGCCATTTTCCATTCAGTAGGTGTTGGACAAAACTCGTAGCCCTATGACACCTGGTACCATGACACCAGCCACTCGCTGAAGAACAGCTACAGATGGCACCATACGTGTGAGAGCGGATGGCGCGACCGATGCGATCGAGCGCGCGGCCGGTGGATGTGCTCGCGGTGCGGTGTACCCGGACCCCGCGAGCATGGTGTCGTTGCGCTTCTCCAAGCCGCAGGGGTTCAGGTACAAGAGCGGGCAATACGTCTTCCTCAACTGTCCCGCCATCTCGTGATCCCAGTGGTAAGCCGCTAGCCGACATCCCCAGCTGGCCGGGCCGGCCAGCGCGCGCTTATTCAAATTTAATTTAAAGCATATCATGCACCCCCGGTTGGCGCGTGATCTTGCTTCTTGATTACATGCACCCATTCTACATCACGTCGGCGCCACAAGACGACCATGTCAGCGTCCACATCAGGACCCTCGGGGACTGGACCGAGGAGCTAAAAAGTGTCTTCTCCAAGGTATCTCCTCTCCACCCGCCCCCCCTCCATCCTAACTAGCTCCTTTCCTTTTTTGAGAAGGTTTCTAAAACCTTCCCGGACTTTGTCTACTATTTTTTTTTGCTTTTTTTCATTTTTGTTCTTTCATTTCTTTTCCATGTTCATTTTTTATCGCCTCTCTATTTTTATTTTTTTTATTTCTTTTCCATTTTTCAAACATATTATCAATTTCATTAATAATTTTCGAAATAGCAGACATTTTTTGAAATCATGAATATGTTTAAATTTGCAAAAAATATTACAAAATTGTGAACATTTTCTAATTCGCAAACATTTTATACAAATTCATGAATAGTTTTTATATTGTAAAGATTTTTTTGACACTCGTGAACATTATTTTTGAACCAAATGTTTTTCTTTTAATTTGGAACATTCAAATTCATTGTTTGTTTTCTTTGACGAACATTTTGTAAAATGCATGAACATTTTTTGAATCGGTAGACCTTTTTTGTAGTTCGCAATTTTTTATGAACATTTTTTCAATGTTAATGAACATATTTTAAATTCATGCACTTTTGTTTCAAATTCATCAACAATTGTTTTATTTCCCAAACATTTTCTCAAACGTACAAACTCTTTGAATCCACGAACATTTTTAAAAAATCATTTTTTGGAATTTTGGAACATTACTTAAATCCCGAATAATTTTAAAGAAGAAAAAATAGAAACATAAAAAAAAAAAGAAAAGCAACAAAATTATGAAATAAAAAAACTATGGACGTCCCGCTCTGCGCATCTGACCCAAAATTGGAGGTTGGGGGGGGGGGGGGGGTGCTCATTGGCTCGTTCATCAGCGCGTAGCGCGCTAAATAGAAGGTCCTGATCACATTGGCCTCATATAGTCATACTGTCGTTCGTCCAGGATCATGTTTGATAGATGCACGGTTGCTTGACGACGTCTGTGTGTGAATGTGCATGGATGCCAGGTTTGCCCATGGCCGATGGAGGGGAAGAGCGAGATTCTTCGGGCGGAGTACGACCGAAAAGGCGCCATCTCCAACCCCGGGTACGTACATCCCCGAGTGATCGATGTCTTGGTCATGTGAATCCATCTTGAAAATTGTCCCACCTTCGGTCACCATCTTTCCCTAAGTGCCAGGTCTACTTATGAAAGAAATGTTATGAGGGAAAAAACGTGTGTGTGTTACAGCTGTAAAAGAACAGTGCGAATGAACAGTAACTATCGATGTTGATTAGAAACGATGAAGTACAGATTTATATCCCTGAATGGGATGCGTCGCACAGACGCGACGCTTACAAGAGACGGATGCGTCCGTTACATCGGACACGACCTATCGGGAGAGAAACCCGCAAGTCGGTTTTGCTAAGCAGAGATTCTCTTTAATTAAACTAATTAATTAATCATAACACTCCCCCTAATCTTTGCTTCAATTATTCTTGTAAATATCATCATCAACTTCTTGATCATCATCATCATGATTAGTCTACTCCAAAAACCCTGTAGGAAAAATATGAGGAGATATGTACAATATGCCATAAAAAACTCCTTCCAAAACCCAGTAGGAAAATAAGAAGAAACTGACATATCACAATGCTTGTATTACTATTGCCTCATTAAAAACCTTCCATAAGAAACCATTCAAGAAAAACTTATGAAGGAAAAGAGCACAATATCAAAGATCCGAGGATCACAAACAGATTATTATTCAGGGATACACTCCCCCTGAATTTTATAAATCTCGAAACCGTTTCATACCAATTCCTTTGATGTACTTCTCAAATGAAGAACTTGGTAATGACTTTGTAAACAAATCAGCAAGATTTATCACATGACTTCGTTTGCAAAATATTTATTTCCCCGGTTTGCTCTAACTGATGGGGATAAAATAGCTTAGAATAAATATGCTTTGTAATATTACTCTTTATATAACCTATTTGCATCTGTGCAATACACGCATCATTATCTTCATAGATAATGGTGGGTGATTCCAATGATCCAATCCCACTTGAACTTTCAATAAAGTTTATTATTCTGCAAAGCCATACACATTCACGTGATGCTTCAAACAAAGCAATAATTTCAGAATGATTTGTGGATGTAGCCACCAAAGTTTGTTTTGTCGACTTCCAAGAAAAGGTCGTACCTCCACTCAAGAAGACAAAACCAGTCTATGATCTGGCATTATGGGGACCCGATAGGTATCCAGCATCACAATATCCCACCATGGTCTTTGATACGTCCATTTTGCATCATGATTTCCTATTCATATTTACGTTATTTTTGTCCATTATTCCCTATTATCATACAATTCTTATGCCCTTTCTCTCTGAATATGCAAGGTACATCACATAGAGGGAATTATCTGGAAACTGGAATTCTGGACCGAAAAACCGAGAAAAAGGCAGGAAAATCACCAGACTCCAAATGACCTGAAACTTCACGAGGAATTTTTATTGAATATATGTGAATTTTTGGGCCAAAAATATACCAGAGGGGGGCCACCAGCCAGGCACAAGCCAACAGGCCCCCCCAGGCCGCGCCCTGATGGCTTGTGGGGCCCTAGCTGGCCTCCCGAGGCCGCTCTTCTCCTATATGGTGTGTTTTATCCTAGAAAAAATCATAAGCAACCTTTTGGGTCGAAGCGCCGCCGTCTCAAGGTGGAAACCTGGGCGGAGGCCCTTTTGCACTCCGGCAGTCAGATTTTGCCGGGGAAATCCCTCTCCGGGAGGGGGAGATCGAAGCCATCGTCATCACCAACGCTTCCTCCTTCGTGGGAGGACCAATCTTCATCAACATCTTCACCAACACCATCTCATATCCAACCCTAGTTCATCTCGTGTATTCAATCTTTGTCCCAAAACCTCAGATTGGTACCTGTGGGTTACTAGTTGTGTTGATTACATCCTGTAGTTGATGCTTGTTGGATTGCTTGGTGGAAGATATTATGTTCAGATCCTTAATTATTATTATTGCACCTATGATCTTGAACATGTTGATGAGGTGTGAGTAGTTACTATTGTTCCTGAGGACATGAGAGAAGTCTGGTTATAAGTTATCATGTGAAGTTGGTATTCATTCGATATTCTGATGATATGTATGTTGTTACTTCTCTTACTGGTGTCATGTGAACGTCGACTACATGACACTTCACCATGCTATGGGCCTAAGGGAAGTCATTGTGGAGTAACAAGTAGATGATGGGTTGCTAGAGTGACAGAAGCTTAAACCCCAGTTTATGCGTTGCTTCATAAGGGGCTGATTTGGATCCACATGTTTCATGCTATGGTTAGATTTATCTTAATTCTTCTTTCGTAGATGCGGATGCTTGTGAGAGGGGGTAATAATAAGTAGGTTGTTAGTTCAAGTAAGAACAGCACCTTAGGACCCGTCCACCCACATATCAAATTATCAAAGTAGCGAACGCGAATCAACCCAACATGATGAACATGACTAGACATAATTCCCATGTGTCCTCGGGAGCGCTTGCTTAATATAAGAGTACTTTCAGGCCCGTCCTTTGCTACAAAAAGGATTGGGCTACCTTGCTGCACCTTTGCTACTATTGTTACTTGTCACTTGTTACGATTTATCTTGCTACAAAACTATCTACTATCATTACTTACAGCACTTGCACAGAACACCTTGCTGAAAACTGCTTATCATTTCCTTCTGCTCCTCGTTGGGTTCGACACTCTTACTTATCAAAAGCACTACGATTGATCCCCTATACTTGTGGGTCATCAAGACTCTTTTCTAGCGCCGTTGCCGGGGAGTGAAGTGCCTTTGGTAAGTGGAAATTGGTAAGGTAACATTTTCTATACGTGCTGAATTTTACTGTTGCTTGTCTCTATGAACGGTCACCCATTGAGTGGCTTGTTCGGGGCATCTTCGCCCCGAACTGAGGATGAGGAAATTGCTCCTCAACCTACCGAACCTACTGAAAATGTTTATTATGAGATTCCTTCTGGTATGCTTGAAAAACTCTTATCACACCCATATGATGGAACGACTCATCCTAATTATCATTTTATATTTGTCGATGAAGTTTGTGGATTATTTCAGCTTGCAGGGTTGTCTGGAGACAAGGTTAAGAAGAAAGTTTTCCCTTTATCTTTGGAGGGAAAGCCATTAATGTGGTACAGGTTATTGGGTGATATTAGACCATGGGACTGGAATCGTTTGAAATTGGAATTTCATCAGAAGTTTTACCCTATGCATCTAGTTCATCGTGATCAGAATTTTATTTATAATTGCTAGCCTCGTGAAGGAGAAAGTATCGCTCAAGCTTGGGGGAGGCTTAAATCTATGATGCACACTTGTCCCAACCATGATATCTCAAGAGATACTATTATGCAAAAAAAAAATGCTCGGCTTTCTCATGATGATCAAAACCTACTCGATTCTTCCTCTATTGGTTCCTTCATGAACAGAACTAATGAATTCAAATGGGATCTCCTGGAAAGAATTAAGCGCAACTTTGAAGATTGGGAGCTCGAAAAAGGTAAAGAGTCAGGTATAAATCTCAAGTTTGATCGTGTAAAATCTTTTATGGAAACTGATGTCTGCTATAAGTTGAGTAATAAATATGGCTTTGACTCTGAGATAGTAGCTTCTTTCTGTGAATCATTTGCTACTCATGTTGATCTCCCTAAGGAGAAGTGTCTTAAGTACCATCCACCCATTGAAGAACAATTAGAGAAACCTATTAAAATTGAGAAGGAAGAAATAATTGTTAGCCATGTTGATCCAATTGTTCCTACTGCTTACATTGAGAAACCACCCTTTCCTGTTAGAATTAAGGAACACGCTAAAGCTACAACTGTGGTTAATAAAAGTCATGCTAGAACACCTACACCTCCTGAACAAATAAATGTTGAGCCTAAGGTTGCCATGGTTAAATATCTTCTAGTTGATAATATTGATGGATAGGTTATCTATTTCTTTGATGAAACTACTAGAATTGTAAAACATGTTAGACGTAAGCAAGACGAACTAGATAAAAATAAACCAGTTGTTGGCATGCCTGTGGTTTTCGTTAAAATTGGAGATCATTGTTATCATGGCTTGTGTGATATGGGTGCTAGTATTAGTGCTATACCTTTTACCTTATATCAAGAAATTATGAATGACATAGAACCATCTGAACTTGAGAACATTGATGTTACTATAAAACTGGCAAATAGAGATACTATTACACCACTTGGGATTGTTAGAGATGTTGAGGTCTTGTGTGGAAAGGTCAAGTACCCCACTAATTTTCTAGTACTTGGTTGAGAACAAGATAACTTTTGCCCCATTATATTTGGTAGACCTTTCTTGAATACTGTTAATACTGAAATTAATTGTGTTTTGATAAGGTTAAAGTAAGCTTTGGCGATGTGTCTCATGAATTTAATTTCTCCAAGTTTAGTAAATAGCCTCATGAGAAAGAATTATCAAGCAAAGATGAGATTATTGGTCTAGCTTCTATTGTCGTACCTCGTACCGACCTGTTAGAACAATATTTACTAGACCATGAAAATGATATGCATATGAATGAGAGAAATGAGATAGATGACATATTTTTGAAACAAACACCTGTTCTTAAGTACAACTTACCGGTTGATATTTGAGGGGATCCCCCTTCACCCAAGGGAGATCCCGTGTTTGAGCTAAATACTTTACCCGATACTTTGAAATATGCTTATCTCGATGAAAAGAAAATATATCCTGTTATTATCAGTGCTAACCTTTCAGAACATGAAGAAAAGAGATTACTTAAAACTCTGAAGAAGCACCAGGCTGCTATTGGATATACTCTTGATGATCTTAAGGGCATTAGTCCCACTCTGTGTCAGCACAAGATTAATATAGAACCAGATGCTAAACCTGTCGTTGATCACCAACGCCGCTTAAACCCTAAGATGAAGGAAGTGGTAAGAACTAAAATATTAAAGCTTTTGGAGGTAGGTATAATTTATCATATTGCTGATAGTAGATGGGTAAGTCCCGTTCATTGTGTCCCTAAGAAAGGAGGTATAACTGTTGTCCCTAATGATAAAAATGAACTTATCCCACAAAGAATAGTAACTGGTTATAGGATGGTGATTGATTTCTGGAAACAGAACAAAGCTACTAGGAAAGATCATTATCCTTTACCTTTTATCGATCAAATGCTTGAAGGATTATCTAAGCACACACACTTTTGCTTTCTTGATGGATATTCCGGTTTTTCTCAAATACCTGTGTCAAAAGAGAATCCAGAGAAAACTACTTTTACTTGCCCTTTTGGAACGTATGCTTATAGACGTATGCCTTTTGGTTTATGCAATGCACCTGCTACCTTTCAAAGATGTATGATGGCTATATTCTCTGATTTTTGTGAAAAGATTGTTGAGGTTTTTGACATGGCTTGAGACTGCGTCGTTATTTCCCCAAAGAGGAAGGGATGATGCAGCACATCTACGGTAAGTATTTCCCTCAGTTATGAAACCAAGGTTATCGAACCAGTAGGAGAACCACTCAACACTATGTAAGCGGTACCTGCACACAAAGAACAAATACTTGCAACCCGACGCGTAAGAGAGGTTGTCAATCTCTCCACGGTAAAAAGATAGATTAGGTTGTATGAGATTGGATAAATAGATCGCACAAGAACACAAAATAAAAGAAGCAAATAAAAAGTGCAGCAAGGTATTTTTGGGTTTTTGGAATAATAGATCTGAAAACAAAAGTGGCAAAAGATAGATCGGAAAGCAAAATATTGAAAGGATAGACCCGGGGGCCGTAGGTTTCACTAGTGGCTTCTTTCATGAGTATAGCACACGGTGGGTAAACAAATTACTGTTGGGCAATTGATAGAAGATCAAATAATCATGACGATATCCAAGGCGATGGTCATTATATAGGCATTACGTCCAAGATTAGCAGACCAAAACGATTCTGCATCTACTACTATTACTCCACACATCGACCGCTATTCAGCATGCATCTAGTGTATTAAGTTCATGGAGAAACGGAGTAATGCAATAAGAACGATGACATGAGGTAGACAAGATCTATTCATGTAGGAATAGACCCCATCTTGTTATCCTTAATAGCAACGATACATGTGTGCCTCGCTGCCCCTTCTATCACTGGGAGAGGACACCGCAAGATCGAACCCATCACAAAGCACCTCTTCCCATGGCAAGAAAAATCGATCTAGTTGGCCTAACTAAACCAACGATTCGAAGAAGAAATACGAAGCTATAAGTAATCATGCATATAAGAGATCAAACAAGACTCAAATAATATTCATGGATAGAAATTGATCATGAACTCAAAATTCATCGGATCCCAACAAACACACCGCAAAAAGTCATTACATCAAATAGATCTCCAAGAGACCATTGTATTGAGAATCAAAAGAGAGAGAGAGAGAGAGAAAGCCATCTAGCTACTGCCTACGAACCCGTAGGTCTATGGTGGACTACTCACGCATCATCGGAGAGGCACCAATGAGGATGATGAACCCCTCTGTGATGGTGTTAGGTTGGATCTCACGGTTCTGGAACTTGCGGCGGCTGGAAGTATTTTTCGTCGACTCCTCTAGGGTTTCTGGAATATTTGGGTATTTATAGAGCTCACAGGCGGTGGAGGAGACCCAGAGGGCACCACAACCCATCAGGGCGTGCCAGGGGCCTCCGACGCGCCCTGGTGGGTTGTGGGCCCCACGGGCCTCCCCCCAGGTGCTTCCTTGGCTCAGAAGCTGTCTTCTGGTCCAAAAAGTTTCATCGTGATTGGACTCTGTTTGGTACTGATATTCTGCGAAGTAAAAAAAGCAAAAAACAACAACTGGCACTTGGCACTATGTCAATAGGTTAGTCCCAAAAAATGATATAAAGTTGCTATAAAATGATTGTAAAACATTCAAGAATGATAATATAACAGCATGGAACAATAAAAAATTATAGATACGTTGGAGACGTATCAGTTTTCATGGATGATTTTTTCATTTATGTAACTTCTTTTGATGATTGCTTGAGCAACCTTGATCGAGTTTTGCAGAGATGTGAAGAAACTAATCTTGTTTTGAATTGGGAGAAGTGCCATTTTATTGTGAATGAAGGTATAGTGCTTGTGCATAAAATTTCTGAACGGGGTAGGATAAAGCTAAAGTTGACGCCATTGAGAAGATGACATGCCCCAAAGATATCAAAGGTATAAGAAGGTTCCTAGGTTACGCTGGTTTTTATAGGCGTTTCATTAAATATTTCTCAAAGATTTCTAGGCCGCTAACTAATATTCTTCAAAAAGATATTCCTTTTGTTTTTAATGATCATTGTGTAGAAGCTTTTGAAATATTTAAGAAAGCTTTGATTTCTGCACCTATTGTTCAACCACCTGATTGGAACTTACCATTCGAGATTATGTGTGATGCTAGTGATTATGTTGTTGGTGTTGTTCTAGGGCAAAGAGTAGACAAGAAATTGAATGTTATCCATTATGCTAGTAAAACTCTAGATGCTGCTCAAAGAAATTATGCCACCACTGAAAAGGAATTTTTAGCAGTTGTCTTTGCATGTGATAAGTTTAGACCGTATATTTTTGATTCCAAAGTAACTATTCACACAGATCATGCTGCTATTAAATACCTTATGGAAAATAAAGATGCTAAGCCTAGACTTATTCGGTGGGTGCTTTTGCTTCAAGAATTTGATTTGCATGTTGTCGATAGAAAAGGAGCTAAAAACCCCGTAGCAGATAACCTGTCTAGAATGGAGAATGTTCTTGATGACCCACTGCCTATTGATGATAATTTTCCTGATGAACAACTTGTTGCTATAAATGCTTCACGTTGCACTCCTTGGTATGCTGATTATGCTAATTATATTGTTGCTAAATATATCCACCTAGTTTCACCTATCAACAAAAGAAAAAATTCTTTTATGATTTACGACATTACTTTTGGGATGACCCACATCTTTATAAAGAGGGAGTAGATGGTATTATTAGACGTTGTATACCTGAGCATGAACAGGAACAAATCTTAAGGAAGTGTCATTTTTAACCTTACGGAGGACATCATGCTGGAGACAGAACTGCACACAAGATATTACAATCTGGTTTTTATTGGCCTACTCTTTCCAAAGATGCTCGTAAGTATGTCCTTTCATGTAATGAATGTCAAAGAGTTGGTAACATTGGTAAACGTCAGGAAATGCCTATGAATTATTCACTTGCCATTGAACCATTAGATGTTTGGGGTTTTGACTTTATGGGACCTTTTCCTTCCTCAAGTGGGTAGAGGCTATTCCAACTAGTAGCGTTGATCATAATACCTCTATTAAAATGCTTAAGGAAATTATTTTTCCAAGGTTTGGAGTCCCTAGATACTTAATGACTGATGGTGGGTCACATTTTATTCATGGTGCTTTCCGTAAACTCTTAGCTAAATATGATGTTAACCATAGAATTGCATCACCATATCATCCTCAGTCTAGTGGCCAAGTTGAATTGAGTAATAGAGAATTAAAGTTGATCTTGCAAAATACTGTTAATAGATCCAGGAAGAATTGGTCTAAGAAACTAGACGATGCTCTATGGGCTTATGGAACTGCTTATAAAAACCCCATGGGGATGTCCCCATATAAAATGGTATATGGAAAAGCTTGTCATTTACCCCTTGAACTAGAACATAAGGCTTATTGGGCAATTAAGGAATTGAATTATCATTTTAAGCTTGCTGATGAAAAGTGGTTATTTGATATTAGCTCACTAGATGAAAGGAGGACACAAGCTTATGAGAATGCTAAGTTGTTCAAAGAAAAGTTTAAGAGATGGCATGACAAAAGGATCCAAAAACGGGAATTCAATGTAGGAGATCTTGTGCTTTTGTACAATTCTCGTTTTAGATTTTTTGCAGGAAAACTTTTATCCAAATGGGAAGGTCCATACGTTGTCAAAGAGGTTTACCGCTCCGTTGCTATAAAAAGTAACAACTTCGAAGGCAAAAACCCGAGGGTGTACATTTCAGGTACACCCATTAATGAAGAAACTAATGTCATTCAAGTGATAACACCGAAAGAACACATACGGGAGACCTTCTAGAACACTCCAGAAACCTGAAAAAGAGGTAGGTATGTGATACGGTAAGTAAACTGACTCCAAAAATTCCAAAAAAACAATTTATGTTGGTTTTAATATTTTAGAAAAATTCCAAAAATAAAACGGAGTCAGGGGGACCCACGAGGGAGGCACAAGCCAACAGGACGCGACCCCCCCCCCAAGGCGCGCCCTGATGGCTTGTGCGGCCCTCGTGTGCCTTCCCGACTCTGATTTCTTCCCGAACACGCATTCTGACCTAGAAAAAATCATTATATATACTCCCGGATGTTTTGACCACCGCATCGCGAGTTTCTCCTCTGTTCTTGTTTCGGGCTGTTTTTCTGACAGATCCAGATCGCCATGACTTCCCCAAGTTCATCTAAAGACAAGTTCTTCGAGAGGGTCATCAACCCCTACTTGCCGGAGGTGATGAAGCACTGATACGTCCATTTTGCATCATGATTTCCTACTGTTATTTACTTTGTTTTGTTGAATAATAATGCTTTCGGGACTGATTCTAATGCCTTTTCTCTCATAATATGCAAGGTTTACACAAGGAGGGAGAATACCGGTAGCTGGAATTCTGGACCCAAGAAAAGCACGTCAGAGATACCTATTCTGCACAACTCCAGTGAAGCTGAAATTTTACGAAGATTATTTTTACATTTAATAAAAAATACTGGAGCTGGAAACTACCGGAGGAGGCCCCCCAGGTGGGCACAACTCACCAGGGCGCGCCCTGATGGGTTGTGCTCAGCCTGGCCCACGTCCGGTGCCCATCTTCTGGTATAAGGTCTCTCTTGACCTAGAAAAAATCAGGGGAGGACTTTCGGGACGAAGCGCCGCCGCCTCGAGGCGGAACTTGGGCAGGAGCACTTTTGCCCTCCGGCGGAGCGATTCCGCCGCATGAATTTCCCTCCCGGAGGGGGAAATCGAAGCTATCGTCATCACCAACACCCCTCTCATCTTTGGGAGGCCAATCTTCATCAATATCTTAAACAACACCATCTCCTCTCAAACCCTAGTTCATCTCTTGTGTTCAATCTTTGTACCGGAACCTCAGATTGGTACCTGTGGGTGACTAGTAGTGTTGATTACCTTGCATAGTTGATTAATATATGGTTTATTTGGTGGAAGATTATATGTTCAGATCCAATATGCTATTCAATACCTCTATGATCTTGAGCATGTTTATTATTTGTGAGTAGTTAACTTTGTTTTGAGGTCACGAGAGAAGTCATGTTGCAAGTAATCATGTGAATTTGATATGTGTTCGATAATTTGATGATATGTATGCTGTGATTCCCTTAGTGGTGTCATGTGAACGTCGACTACATGACACTTCACCATTCATGGGCCTAAGGGAATGCACTGTGGAGTAGTTATTAGATGATGGGTTGCTAGAGTGACGGAAGCTTAAACCCTAGTTTATGCGCTACTTCGTAAGGGGCTGATTTGGATCCACATGTTTAATGCTATGGTTAGACTTTGTCTTAATACTTTTCTCGTAGTTGCGAATGCTTGCGAGGGGGTTAATCATAAGTAGGTTGTTAGTTCAAGTAAGAACAACTCCTTAGTACCGGTCCACCCACATATCAAATTATCAAAGTAGCGAACACGAATCAAACCAACATGATAAAAGTGACTAGACGAAATTCCCGTGTACCCTCAAGAACACTTTGCCTATTACTAGTGATTGTTCTGGCCTGTCCTTTGCCTCAAAAGGATTGGGCTACCTTGCTGCACCTTGTTTACCGATACCGTTACTTGCTTGCTACCAATTATCTTGCTATCAAACTATCTGTTACCTACAATTTCAGTGCTTGCAGAAATTACCTTGCTGAAAACCGCTTGTCATTTCCATCTGCTCCTCGTTGGGTTCGACACTCTTACTTATCGAAAGGACTACGATTGATACCCTATACTTGTGGGTCATCAAGACTCTTTTCTGGCGCCATTGCCGGGGACGTATGGCGCTCTTGGTAAGTGGAAATCGGTAAGGAAAAACTTATACTACGTGCTGAAATTTATTGCTACTTGCTACTATGGAGAACAATCCTTTGAGGGGTTTGTTCGGGGTATCTTCACCTCGACCGGAACCACAATTAGTTTCCCCTCAACCTACAACACCTACTGAAAATGTTACTTATGAAATTCCTTCGGGTATGCTAGAACAACTGCTTGCTAAACCTTATGCAGGAGATGGAACTGAACATCCTGATATGCACCTTTTATATGTGAACGAGATTTGTGGATTATTTAAGCTTGCAGGTTTCCCGGAGATGAAGTTAAGAAGAAGGTTTTCCCTTTATCTTTGGAGGGAAAAGCATTGACATGGTATAGGCTATGTGATGATCTTGGATCGTGGAACTGGAATCGTTTGCAATTGGAATTTCACCAAAGGTTTTATCCCATGCATCTAGTTCATCGTGATCGGAATTATATATATAATTTTTGGCCTCGTGAAGGAGAAAGTATCGCTCTAGATTGGGGGAGGCTTAAGTCAATGTTATATTCATGCCCCAATCATGACATTCCGAGGGAAGTTATCATTCAGAATTTTTATGCTCGGCTTTCTCAAAATGATCAATCCATGCTCGACACTTCTTGTGTTGGTTCTTATATGATGAAGACTATTGAATTCAAGTGGGATCTCTTAGAAAGAATTAAACGCAACTCTGAAGATTGGGAACTCGACGAAGGTAATGTGTAGCGTCCCGACTCAAAACGAGTCAAGCCTCTGTGTGTTAGTGCCATCCCTGGATCAGTATGCTGGCACACACAGTACATCAATGTATATATCAAAGTGCAATCACATGTAAATAAAGTAAATATTGATATATACCTCTTAAATCTCAGCGGAAACAGTCAACGGGAGTGGAGTCCCAATAAACACCAATGGCAGGTTGAGTGTAGACCGTAACCCTGAATCGTACTCTTACTCGTCGTAGAAAAGTATCTGCAACATAAGACGTTGCAGCCGTGTAGGTCAGTACATTGAATGTACCGGCAAGATCACCATAGAATAAATGATAAAGGCTAATCTATATGCAAAGGCTTTGTGGCTCTGTGTTCGAGTTTTTGCATAAAAGCTGGTTTTATCTTCCCTACAACAAAGGAGTCAACGGAAATATCACTACAAAAAAATTGGTTGTTAATGAGATGGTTCCACCAACCAATTCTCATGTCCCAAAATTATTAATAGACCCACTCATCATAATTTATTAATTGTGTTGAGACTGGCTGATAGTATCATCTCCGGTGCTCATGTTGTCCGTAACCGGGGACACAGCTAATCGATTAGTTTGACACTCTGCAGAGGTTTGTACACTTTACCCGCAAGATTCGATCCCTCTCGTTGTGTCCTCGCGCTGCATGATGTTTGAGAACGAGACGATCGAAACATGGTCTTCCAAAGTGATCCTCTGATAGAAAGTCAGTGCCCATCCAATCCTACCGTTCTTCTACATCTCGTAGCAATCTGACCTACCAGAGTAACCACTAAGGTCAACCAAGCCAGAGCCCATATTGACTTGCGGTTGCACACATAAGCTTTCCGGACTTGAAGTATCCATCCATCTCTTTGAGCCTGGGTGGCATTCCGTTGGGATGATCACAGGTAGATACCAGGATTCCCGGCATAACCATGATAGATATCAGGCTGCCAAAAATGCATGTCCAATCCACCCAGAGGTATATTGAGTCCTTGAAGTCTTGATCATCATGCATGTCTTGAAATAATTAATTAACCTCACAACACTCCTGAATCTCACAACCAAACCCCGTCTACTAAAGCATAGCAATTGTGAAGTAACGTCCCTTCCCGGGCAATGGTAACATGATGTTGGGTTTCTCCTACCTCATGATACTACCACAAGTTCAAGCTCAATATCCTACTGGATGTATGATGGAGAGATTGATTCTAATGCAAATAAAACATAGGTAATGTAAGATGATCAATGTGAACTTGCCTGTACTGTTGATGAAGATAAATATCTCTCTCAGAAATAACTTGATAGAACTATTCGTCACTCTCCGATGAAAATCTATATAATCAAACATTGCACTCATATAAGCAATCATACTAGCAATCAATACTAGCAATCAATAAGCCAAACCAAAAAGATTTAACACA
Source organism: Elymus sibiricus (assembly GCA_039707655.1). Classification (NCBI taxonomy): domain Eukaryota; kingdom Viridiplantae; phylum Streptophyta; class Magnoliopsida; order Poales; family Poaceae; genus Elymus; species Elymus sibiricus. The sequence goes on from CM077663.1 coordinate 382,857,542, forward strand.
CTTGTGTTGTGATGAAGGAAATACTTAAGACAAAAGTTAAAACAACAAAACTTCATCACAACAACCAAAGGTAGTTTTTCCTACAAATAAAATCTTTTCAATAGCAACAAAACAAAAACAAAGAAAAAAGTAACAAAAGTATTTTATTAAATATTTTACTAGCAAAAAGAATTACTTTTGAAGAACAAGTAAGAACTATGAAAACAACACCCTAAACAATGTAAGTTTTCTAGCTAATAGAACATAACAGCAAAGAAAACACTAAGATAATAAAATAACAGAAAAACAAAAATATAAAACACTAAATTCACAGAAAATATTTTCTCATAAAACTTTATTACAAAAAAAAAGAACTAATAGAAAAACTTGTAGTAAACTCTTCCTATAACCTAAACAAAGTTAACCTTGAATTGACCACAAACAATTTCAACTATAATACAAATTGTTTTCTGGTCTAAACTAAAGTTAACAGAAAATAAAATTTATAAAACAATATATGGAAATAATTTTCAAATAGAAAATCAAACTAGCAATGAAATCAATTTGCAAGTTATTATGAAACTAGAATTGATCTCATGCTATAAAAATAATAAATGACATAAAAATAAACTTGGTTGAAATACTACTGCTAACTAACATAAAACAAAGTAAAACTTGTCAACTAATATAAAATAAAATAAATTAAAACAATTTAAATCAAAAGAAATAGAAATAAACCTAAAAAGAACTAAAACAGAATCTGTTTTGTTAAAAATCCTAATTTAAAATATTCTAAAAATTCTCAAATTCTACCTACTGTTAAATAAAGTCACTAATGACTAGTAGCAAAAAGAATCAACTAAAAAGCTATTTTTAAACTCAAGTTATTCACAAAACAAGATTTAAATCAAATCTGTTTGAATTCAAATTTAAAATTTGCAAACATGGTCAAACTTTATATCTACAGAAACTATGCAAAAATTTTGACACAATGCAAAAAGAATCAATTAAAAACTCTAAATATCCGAAAAGATAAAGCAAAAACAAAAAACAGAACTATTTCTGTTTTTAAAACGGAAAACAGAAAAGAAAAGAAAAACTTAAATAGCGAACGGGCTACGTGGCCGAATGCCATTGGCTAAGGGCGTGCGTTGCGGGAGCTAGGGAGCGAACGTGCGCAAAATAAATAAAAACGGTTCGGCCGTTTTAAAACTTCTAATCTGGGCCCTTGGTTTCAGATCTGACGGCTAAGGGAGGGGAAGAGGTGCTCACAGAGGGGGGTTGCCGGCGGTGGAGCTTCTCCGGCGAGGCAGAGGCGGTGAGGTGGTGTGGGGCAGCGTTCCCGTGGGTCTCCGGGCGCGGGTAAGGCTCCGGCCGACGCAGGCGACGGTGGCGAGGTCGATGGTGGCGTCAGGTAGCGTCGGGAGCGACGGTGGTGAGCGCGGCGTCGACGATGGCGGCTGGGTGCTCGGGTGGTCAACGGGGAGCTTGCTCCGGTGGCTCTGGAGCTCGGGCGGGTGCACGGGGAGGTGCGGGTAAGCGAGGAGAACACGTAGGTGGCCTCGGAGGATCTCGGGAAGGGCGAGGTGGAGCGGGGCGAGGTAATGGCGTGGTGGAGGTGCTCGGACTCCGGCGAGCAATTGCGAGCAGAGGAGAGGGTCGGGCGAGGGGGACTCGGGCGAAACGAGGTGCGTGAAAGCTCCTGTATTTATAGGCGGCCTCCGTGGTCATAGAAAGGCAGGGGCAGAGGAGATCGACGCGGGGATCGGCCATCTCCGGCGAAGGTAAGTGCGGCGAGGGGAAGGAAGGCGGTGACCGAGGGGATTCGCGGTCGGGCGGTGGGATCCACGCGTCAGTGGAAGAGAGAGAGCGCGGGGTGGGGCGGTGGCCGATCCGAAAGGATTCGGATCTGATCCGGAGAGGATCTGGGCCGGAATATTCCTTTTGGGCCTGCTCGGGATTTCCTAATAAAACAACATTTCCTTTTAGTTAAAACAGAGAAGGAAAAAGGTGATTTGGAAAATCAAATCAAACTCAAACAAGGAAGTTTTATATACCAAAATGATAAGAAAAATAATTTCAACAATATGAACATTTTTCCACGGCCAAAATAAATACTTTAACAAAATTATTTTTCAGAAAAAGCCTAAATTGATTTTATTTTCTTTTGCAAATAATTTTCAAATAACCCCCTGGGTTTTATGGTTCAAAATCTCACAAAAATGCCCCTGGTTTGGAGGGTCATGTTCCACCTCTCAAGAAAATTTGAATTTGGGCATGTGGGTTTGAATTCATTCAAGAACAGAATCAAATGAAGTAATTACCAAAATAGAAATTTTTCAGTAGTTTTCAGAATCCAAAATTTCAATTCCTTCACTTGAAGAAGTCATGTCATCTTCTCTCCTTGTTTTGCATTGGATGAAATTGAATTAAAAAAAAAGGGAAAGTCATTTTATTCCCTCTCATTCAAAAGTTTCAAAAAGTTTCAAATTTCACTCAAATTCAATCACTCAATCAAACAAACAATCATTCTAGTAATTAATATAACATTCCAAAATTTGGGATGTTACAAACCTACCACACTTAAAATGAATCTCGTCCTCGAGATTCGAAGAGCTAGAAAGAAAAGGTTAGGGTTTGGGGGTCTTCTAGCAAATCCACTGGTCTGATAAGTGTGGGTACTACCACACTTAAAATGAGAGTTACTGGTCTCGCAAAATCTTGACAGTCCTCTGGGGTCTTGACATCTGTCTCTTCAGATTCTCCACAGAAAACTCTTTTGGTGATGCTCTTCCTTTATAGTCACAATCTTTCCTTCAAAAATCCAGTGTTCTTTCACTAATAGAAAGTTCTTCCATCACTGGGTCTTCTTAGCTGGCAAGTCTCGTGATCATTCTAAATAACTTATCGATGAACTCATGGTGGTCTACCATTTGTAGTTATCCTTCAGTAAAATGGGTCTTGGCTTCATCCTCACCGTAAAATTCCTACGTGTGACAACAGCTGCCATGTACAAGGGTCTTCCATCATACCATTCTAAGGCTTAAAACAAAAGCTTCAAAGAACGTCGTCTCTTTACTATGGGTAAGTCACTCAGATTTACCATTCCGAATATCAAGAGAAATGATAAGAGTAAGTCGTCATGGTGATCAATCCATTCAGCACCCAAATCATTACTCTGTATAGGGTTTAGCGAATCTCGTATTCTAACACTTGGGCTTCCTCACAATCGTTGCAGAATTGCTCTTGTCCGCGAACGAAGTTCGGTTAAATCCATTGATTCTGCAAGCTAAACAAAATATCTAGCGTTCCTTCACAACTCTCAGGTTTACGTGTCTTCCTAAGAAAACGTCTGCTGATCATGCATAGCTTTTTCCAAGTACCTGCCTTCATAGCGGTAGGGCTTGATCCTTATCAATCCTGAGGTCTCTGGGTTGTGGGCTCACTTTAATAGTTGTACAACTCTAACTCACCCTTGGGGTTACTAGCGTGTCATATTCCAACATTACCGTCAATTCATTCCATCATTCCCTTGGGTAAAATAAATCACAGGCTTATTCTTGTTCAGGATCCATTCTGTGAAATTCATTTTCCTTTCCATTGGTCTGTTTACCAATAAGGTATTGGTTCATCATAATCATTCCTTCATATCATCCTTATTTTATTCTCAAAACTCTAACTTCAAAAGTACTTTATCACAACTGCTGTCATCCACATAGTTTGATATGGTCCAACATTTCCTTATTCTTTATTCACTTATCCAAACTCCTTGGCATGAAGTGTACGTTCTTTTTCCTTGGTTCTTGTGGTCTCACCGATTACTACCACACTTAATATGAGTGATACTCATGCCTGCATAGACCATATTTTCTCATATCCTCAATAAAATGGTCGGAGATCTTGCTTACAGAGTAACAACTCATACAATTCAACATAGGAAATCATGACACAATAAATTCTATTGATTCATGAAGTTATTATAATCTCTGAGACTTCCGTTACATAGTTCAACTCCCTAGCCTCAAGTAAAGTAAGAGTGCTTCCTATTACATTTATTACTTCCAAAAAAAATCCACCACTCAAGTACTCATATTTAGTCTTCTTCTCCGGACAGGTATAGGAGTAGTGTCCGGTCTTGTTGCACTGATGACAAGTGATGTGGCTCAGATCCTTCCGTTTAGAAAACCACGGAGTCCTCTTCTTCTTCTTGGGTTGGGTTCCTTTCCTGAGGCTTGGCTCATACCTCTTGCAAAAACAGTAGGGCCTCTCCAAGCTACAATGCAAACATTTGATGCCTCCGCTTACTTGGCCTTTCTTCTTGTCCAGGTTGATCATTCCTTCTATCTCCTGAGGATCATATTGCACTTCTGCTGTCGGGAAATCTCCCAGATACTCGTTCGGACAATTCAGGGAAATATTTCCTTCTTCTCCACATGAATAACATGACTTGGTATCTACGATTGGGTCTGGTATATCTCCCATTTTCATGGGTTCTTCTAACTTTTTCCCGAGGACTTCTTTCATTGCTTCCTTCTGCTGCTTCATCACTTCTTGTACCTTGGGGTATATTTGACATTGTGCCGGAAAATGAGTGGTTCCTTCACACAAGAAACATGTCACCTGCCCAGTTGGGCATTCCTCGGCTGGATGATTTTCTTCACAATGAGGGCATCCATCCTTGTGTTCTTCCTGGGTGTGTCCTATTTCTCCACAGATCTTGCATGCACAAGGCTTCTTCATCGTGTTATCACGGTGCTTCTGAATGAGACGGGATCTTAACAGAGTCTTCTTGAATTCTTCCCAACTTTTTGCTCTATTAAATCCTTGTATGGCGTGATGCATTTTCCACCAAGTTGCAGCACTTTGGGTAAAGTACTGAAGAGCGTATTGAACCTCATACTTCTTTGCAATCGAGTTGCTCCCGAAGCTATTCTCTATGTTTTGAATCCATACTTCTGCCTCCAGCTGGGTCATTGGTCCAGAGAATACAAGTCCAGCTTCATTCACCATCTATTGGGTCCAAGGTTTTGGGGATGAGATACGAGAGAGAGATGGAGGGAGATACACACAATACAAACAATAGTTTTGAAAATAGGTTTTATTTGTGACTGTCGAAAAAAATACACACAAATGACAGCTCACAAATCATCATATCTAACGTGAGTATACAACAGGGGTGGTGGTCCTCTAAAGGTCATATAGAAATGCTTCAAGGTCTTTGAATTCTTCGGGTCATCAAAGTCTTCAACTGGTGTAGCTTCAATTGTTGTTGTGTAGGGTAATCCTCCTTTCACTCTGAGTTGGTTACGATTGTCCGATATCTTGTCCTTCTCGGAGTGGTCTCAGTTGATTCTTCATGTGGTCATAGGGAAGGGTATTGTCTAAGTATTTGAGGGAGAGGGAATATTTGATAAAGCTTAGAAAAGAGGAGAGGTAAAAGGTCTTTTTGAAAATAAAGTTTTAGAGAGATTCCTTTCCTAGGGCTTTCCAGTTTCTAGGGTCACGTCCTACAGTCAACATGTGCTCTGATACCATCTCTGTAGCGTCCCGACTCAAAATGAGTCAAGCCTCTGTGTGTTAGTGCCATCCCTGGATCAGTATGCTGGCACACACAGTACATCAATGTATATATCAAAGTGCAATCACATGTAAATAACGTAAATATTGATATATACCTCTTAAATCTCAGCGGAAACAGTCAACGGGAGTGGAGTCCCAATAAACACCAACGGCAGGTTGAGTGTAGACCGTAACCCTGAATCGTACTCTTACTCGTCGTAGAAAAGTATCTGCAACATAAGACGTTGCAGCCGTGTAGGTCAGTACATTGAATGTACCGGCAAGATCACCATAGAATAAATGATAAAGGCTAATCTATATGCAAAGGCTTTGTGGCTCTGTGTTCGAGTTTTTGCATAAAAGCTGGTTTTATCTTCCCTACAACAAAGGAGTCAACGGAAATATCACTACAAAAAAATTGGTTGTTAATGAGATGGTTCCACCAACCAATTCTCATGTCCCAAAATTATTAATAGACCCACTCATCATAATTTATTAATTGTGTTGAGACTGGCTGATAGTATCATCTCCGGTGCTCATGTTGTCCGTAACCGGGGACACAGCTAATCGATTAGTTTGACACTCTGCAGAGGTTTGTACACTTTACCCGCAAGATTCGATCCCTCTCGTTGTGTCCTCGCGCTGCATGATGTTTGAGAACGAGACGATCGAAACATGGTCTTCCAAAGTGATCCTCTGATAGAAAGTCAGTGCCCATCCAATCCTACCGTTCTTCTACATCTCGTAGCAATCTGACCTACCAGAGTAACCACTAAGGTCAACCAAGCCAGAGCCCATATTGACTTGCGGTTGCACACGTAAGCTTTCCGGACTTGAAGTATCCATCCATCTCTTTGAGCCTGCGTGGCATTCCGTTGGGATGATCACAGGTAGATACCAGGATTCCCGGCATAACCATGATAGATATCAGGCTGCCAAAAATGCATGTCCAATCCACCCAGAGGTATATTGAGTCCTTGAAGTCTTGATCATCATGCAGGTCTTGAAATAATTAATTAACCTCACAACACTCTTGAATTTCACAACCAAACCCCGTCTACTAAAGCGTAGCAATTGTGAAGTAACGTCCCTTCCCGGGCAATGGTAACAGGATGTTGGGTTTCTCCTACCTCATGATACTACCACAAGTTCAAGCTCAATATCCTACTGGATGTATGATGGAGAGATTGATTCTAATGCAAATAAAACATAGGTAATGTAAGATGATCAATGTGAACTTGCCTGTACTGTTGATGAAGATAAATATCTCTCTCAGAAATAACTTGATAGAACTATTCGTCACTCTCCGATGAAAATCTATATAATCAAACATTGCACTCATATAAGCAATCATACTAGCAATCAATACTAGCAATCAATAAGCCAAACCAAAAAGATTTAACACACTTGTGTTGTGATGAAGGAAATACTTAAGACAAAAGTTAAAACAACAAAACTTCATCACAACAACCAAAGGTAGTTTTTCCTACAAATAAAATCTTTTCAATAGCAACAAAACAAAAACAAAGAAAAAAGTAACAAAAGTATTTTATTAAATATTTTACTAGCAAAAAGAATTACTTTTGAAGAACAAGTAAGAACTATGAAAACAACACCCTAAACAATGTAAGTTTTCTAGCTAATAGAACATAACAGCAAAGAAAACACTAAGATAATAAAATAACAGAAAAACAAAAATATAAAACACTAAATTCACAGAAAATATTTTCTCATAAAACTTTATTACAAAAAAAAAAGAACTAATAGAAAAACTTGTAGTAAACTCTTCCTATAACCTAAACAAAGTTAACCCTGAATTGACCACAAACAATTTCAACTATAATACAAATTGTTTTCTGGTCTAAACTAAAGTTAACAGAAAATAAAATTTATAAAACAATATATGGAAATAATTTTCAAATAGGAAATCAAACTAGCAATGAAATCAATTTGCAAGTTATTAGGAAACTAGAATTGATCTCATGCTATAAAAATAATAAATGACATAAAAATAAACTTGGTTGAAATACTACTGCTAACTAACATAAAACAAAGTAAAACTTGTCAACTAATATAAAATAAAATAAATTAAAACAATTTAAATCAAAAGAAATAGAAATAAACCTAAAAAGAACTAAAACAGAATCTGTTTTGTTAAAAATCCTAATTTAAAATATTCTAAAAATTCTCAAATTCTACCTACTGTTAAATAAAGTCACTAATGACTAGTAGCAAAAAGAATCAACTAAAAATCTATTTTTAAACTCAAGTTATTCACAAAACAAGATTTAAATCAAATCTGTTTGAATTCAAATTTAAAATTTGCAAACATGGTCAAACTTTATATCTACAGAAACTATACAAAAATTGTGACACAATGCAAAAAGAATCAATTAAAAACTCTAAATATCCGAAAAGATAAAGCAAAAACAAAAACAGAACTATTTCTGTTTTTAAAACGGAAAACAGAAAAGAAAAGAAAAACTTAAATAGCGAACGGGCTACGTGGCCGAATGCCATTGGCTACGGGCGTGCGTTGCGGGAGCTAGGGAGCGAACGTGCGCAAAATAAATAAAAACGGTTCGGCCGTTTTAAAACTTCTAATCTGGGCACTTGGTTTCAGATCTGACGGCTAAGGGAGGGGAAGAGGTGCTCATAGAGGGGGGTTGCCGGCGGTGGAGCTTCTCCGGCGAGGCAGAGGCGGTGAGGTGGTGCGGGGCAGCGTTCCCGTGGGTCTCCGGGCGCGGGTAAGGCTCCGGCCGACGCAGGCGACGGTGGCGAGGTCGATGGTGGCGTCAGGTAGCGTCGGGAGCGACGGTGGTGAGCGCGGCGTCGACGATGGCGGCTGGGTGCTCGGGTGGTCAACGGGGAGCTTGCTCCGGTGGCTCTGGAGCTCGGGCGGGTGCACGGGGAGGTGCGGGTAAGCGAGGAGAACACGTAGGTGGCCTCGGAGGATCTCGGGAAGGGCGAGGTGGAGCGGGGCGAGGTAATGGCGTGGTGGAGGTGCTCGGACTCCGGTGAGCAATTGCGAGCAGAGGAGAGGGTCGGGCGAGGGGGACTCGGGCGAAACGAGGTGCGGGAAAGCTCCTGTATTTATAGGCGGCCTCCGTGGTCATAGAAAGGCAGGGGCAGAGGAGATCGACGCGCGGATCGGCCATCTCCGGCGAAGGTAAGTGCGGCGAGGGGAAGGAAGGCGATGACCGAGGGGATTCGCGGTCGGGCGATGGGATCCACGCGTCAGTGGAAGAGAGGGAGCGCGGGGTGGGGCGGTGGCCGATCCGAAAGGATTCGGATCTGATCCGGAGAGGATCTGGGCCGGAATATTCCTTCTGGGCCTGCTCGGGATTTCCTAATAAAACAACATTTCCTTTTAGTTAAAACAGAGAAGGAAAAAGGTGATTTGGAAAATCAAATCAAACTTAAACAAGGAAGTTTTATATACCAAAATGATAAGAAAAATAATTTAAACAATATGAACATTTTTCCACGGCCAAAATAAATACTTTAAAAAAATTATTTTTCAGAAAAAGCCTAAATTGATTTTATTTTCTTTTGCAAATAATTTTCAAATAACCCCCTGGGTTTTATGGTTCAAAATCTCACAAAAATGCCCCTGGTTTGGAGGGTCATGTTCCACCTCTCAAGAAAATTTGAATTTGGGCATGTGGGTTTGAATTCATTCAAGAACAGAATCAAATGAAGTAATTACCAAAATAGAAATTTTTCAGTAGTTTTCAGAATCCAAAATTTCAATTCCTTCACTTGAAGAAGTCATGTCATCTTCTCTCCTTGTTTTGCATTGGATGAAATTGAATTCAAAAAAAAAAGGGAAAGTCATTTTATTCCCTCTCATTCAAAAGTTTCAAAAAGTTTCAAATTTCACTCAAATTCAATCACTCAATCAAACAAACAATCATTCTAGTAATTAATATAACATTCCAAAATTTGGGATGTTACATAATGAGTCAGGTATAAAGCTTGAATTTGATTGTGTTAAATCTTTTATGAATACCGATACTTTTCACAAGTTTAGCACTAAATATGGACTTGACTCTGAGATAGTAGCCTCTTTCTGTGAAGCATTTGCTACTCACGTTGATCTCCCTAAGGAGAAGTGGTTTAAATATCATCCCCCTATTAAGGAAGAAATTAAAGAACCGGTCAGCTAAAGAAGAAACCATCTTTTACAATGTTGATCCAGTTGTGCCTACTGCATATATTGAAAAACCACCTTTCCCTGTTAGGATAAAGGAACATGCTAAGGTATCAACTGTGGTTCGTAAGAGTAATATAAGAGCACCTAAACCCCCTGAGAAAATTAAAGTAGAACCTAGTGTTGCTATGGTTAAAGATATCTTGGTAGAAAATATTGATGGGCATGTTATCTACTTCTATGATGAAGCTGCTAGAATTGCTAAACCTGATGAAAAGGATAAACATAGACCCATAGAAGGCTTGCCTGTTGTCTCAGTCAAAATAGGAGATCATTGCTATCATGGTTTATGTGATATAGGTGCTAGTGTGAGTGCTATCCCTTTTACCTTATACCAAGAAATTATGGACGAAATAGCACCTGCTGAAATGGAAGATATTGATGTTGCTATTAAACTTGCTAATAGAGACACTATCACACCACTTGGAATTGTTAGAGATGATGAAGTCTTGTGTGGGAAAGTAAAATATCCTACTGATTTTCTAGTCCTTGGTTCCCCACAAGATGACTTTTGCCCCATTATCTTTGGTAGACCTTTCTTGAGCACCGTCAATGCTAAGATAGATTGTGAAAAACAAACTATCGGTGTTAGTTTTGGTAATGTGTCTCATGAGTTTAATTTTTCCAAGTTTAGTAGACAACCTCGTGATAAAGCGTTACCTAATAAGGATGAAATAATTGGTCTTGATTCTATTGCCGTGCCTCCAACTGATCCATTAGAACAATATTTGCTCGACCATGAAAATGATATGCATTTGCGTGAAAGAAACGAAATAGATCAAATTTTCTTCGAACAACAACCTCTCTTGAAACACAATTTGCCTATTGAAACTCTTGGAGGTCCTCCTCCACCTAAAGGTGATCCTGTGTTTGAATTGAAACAATTGCCTGACACTTTGAAGTATGCTTATCTTGATGAGAAAAAGATATATCCTATTATTATTAGTGCTAACCTTTCAGAACATGAAGAAGAAAGATTATTAAAAGTTCTAAGGAAGCACCAGGCTGCTATTGGATATACTCTTGATGATCTTAAGGGCATTAGTCCCACTCTATGTCAGCATAAGATCAATATGGAACCTAATGCTAAACCCGTTGTTGATCACCAACAGCGATTGAATCCTAAGATGAAGGAAGTGGTAAGAACTGAAATACTAAAACTTCTGGAAGCAGGTATAATCTATCCTATTGCTGATAGTAGATGGGTAAGTCCCATTCATTGTGTCCCTAAGAAAGGAGGTATTACCGTTGTTCCTAATGATAAGAATGAACTCATTCCACAAAGAATTGTTACTGGTTATAGAGTGGTAATTGATTTTAAAAAATTAAATAAAGCTACTAGAAAAGATCATTACCCTCTACCGTTCATTGATCAAATGTTAGAGAGAGTATCTAAGCACACACACTTTTGCTTCTTAGATGGATATTCTGGTTTCTCTCAAATACCTGTGTCACAATCTGATCAAGAGAAAACTACCTTTACTTGCCCTTTCAGAACCTATGCTTATAGACATATGCCTTTTGGTTTATGCAATGCACCTGCTACCTTTCAAAGATGTATGACTGCTATATTCTCTGATTTTTGTGAAAATATTGTGGAGGTTTTCATGGATGATTTGTCCGTTTACGGAACTTCTTTCGATGATTTCTTAAGCAACCTTGATCGAGTTTTGCAGAGATGCGAACAAACTAATCTCGTCTTGATTTGGGAGAAGTGCCACTTTATGGTTAATGAAGGCATTGTCTTGGGGCATAAAATATCTGAACGAGGCATTGAGGTGGACAAAGCTAAAGTTGATGCAATTGAGAAAATGCCATGTCCTAAAGACATTAAAGGTATTCGAAGTTTCCTTGGTCATGTTGGTTTTCATAGGAGGTTCATTAAAGACTTCTCTAAAATTTCTAGGCCTCTTACTAATCTTTTGCAAAAGAATATTCCTTTTGTTTTCGAAGATGATTGTGTGGAAGCCTTTGAAACACTCAAGAAAGCCTTAACCTCTGCACCTATCGTTCAACCACCTGATTGGAACTTACCTTTTGAAATTATGTGTGATGCTAGTGATTATGCTGTTGGTGTTGTTCTAGGACAAAGAGTTGATAAGAAATTGAATGTTATCCATTATGCTAGTAAAACTCTAGACAGTGCCCAACGATACTATGCTACTACTGAAAAAGAATTTTTAGCAGTTGTGTTTGCTTGTGATAAATTTAGATCTTACATTGTTGATTCCAAAGTCATTATTCACACCGATCATGCTGCTATAAAATATCTTGTGGAAAAGAAAGATGCTAAACCTAGACTCATTAGGAGGGTTCTTTCGCTCCAAGAATTTGACTTACACATCGTTGATAGGAAAGGAGCCGACAACCCCGTAGCTGATAACTTGTCCAGGTTAGAAAATATTCTTGATGACCCACTACCTATTGATGATAGTTTCCCCGACGAACAGCTAGCTGCAATAAGTGTTTCACAACACACACCTTGGTATGCTGATTATGCTAACTACATTGTCGCTAAATATATACCACCTAGCTTTACTTATCAACAAAAGAGAAAAATTCTATGACTTGAGACATTACTTTTGGGATGACCCACATCTTTATAAAGAAGGAGTAGATGGTATTATTAGACGTTGTGTACCTGATCATGAACAGGAACAAATCCTACGGAAATGTTATTCCGAAGCTTATGGAGGACATCATGTGGGAGATAGAACTGCTCATAAGGTATTGCAATCTGGTTTTTATTGGCCTACTCTCTTCAAGGATGCCCGTAAATTTGTCTTGTCTTGTGATGAATGTCAAAGAATTGGTAATATCGGTAAGCGCCAGGAAATGCCTATGAATTATTCACTTGTTGTTGAACCATTTGACGTTTGGGGTTTTGATTATATGGGGCCTTTTCCTTCCTCCAATGGGTACACTCATATTCTGGTTGCGGTTGATTATGTCACTAAATGGGTAAGTCCCGTTCATTGTGTTCCTAAGAAAGGAGGTATAACTGTTGTCCCTAATGATAAAAATGAACTTATCCCACAAATAATAGTAACTGGTTATAGAATGGTGATTGATTTCTGGAAACTGAACAAAGCTACTAGGAAAGATCATTATCCTTTACCTTTTATCGATCAAATGCTAGAAAGATTATCTAATCACACACACTTTTGCTTTCTTGATGGATATTCTGGTTTTTTTCAAATACCTGTGTCAAAAGAGAATCAAGAGAAAACTACTTTTACTTGCCCTTTTGGAATGTATGCTTATAGACGTATGCCTTTTGGTTTATGCAATGCACCTGCTACCTTTCAAACATGTATGATGGCTATATTCTCTGATTTTTGTGAAAAGATTGTTGAGGTTTTTGACATGGCTTGAGACTGCGTCGGTATTTCCCCAAAGAGGAAGGGATGATGCAGCACATCTACGGTAAGTATTTCCCTCAGTTATGAAACCAAGGTTATCGAACCAGTAGGAGAACCACTCAACACTATGTAAGCGGTACCTGCACACAAAGAACAAATACTTGCAACCCGACGCGTAAGAGAGGTTGTCAATCTCTCCACGGTAAAAAGATAGATTAGGTTGTATGAGATTGGATAAATAGATCGCACAAGAACACAAAATAAAAGAAGCAAATAAAAAGTGCAGCAAGGTATTTTTGGGTTTTTGGAATAATAGATCTGAAAACAAAAGCGGCAAAAGATAGATCGGAAAGGAAAATATTGAAAGGATAGACCCGGGGGCCGTAGGTTTCACTATTGGCTTCTCTCATGAGTATAGCACACGGTGGGTAAACAAATTACTGTTGGGCAATTGATAGAAGATCAAATAATCATGACGATATCCAAGGCGATGATCATTATATAGGCATTACGTCCAAGATTAGTAGAACGAAACGATTCTGCATCTACTACTATTACTCCACACATCGACCGCTATCCAGCATGCATCTAGTGTATTAAGTTCATGGAGAAACGGAGTAATCCAATAAGAACGATGACATGATGTAGACAAGATCTATTCATGTAGGAATAGACCCCATCTTGTTATCATTAATAGCAACGATACATGTGTGCCTCGCTGCCCCTTCTGTCACTGGGAGAGGACACCGCAAGATCGAACCCATCACAAAGCACCTCTTCCCATGGCAAGAAAAATTGATCTAGTTGGCCTAACTAAACCAAAGATTCAAAGAAGAAATACGAAGCTATAAGTAATCATGCATATAAGAGATCAAACAAGACTCAAATAATATTCATGGATAGAAATTGATCATGAACTCAAAATTCATCGGATCCCAACAAACACACCGCAAAAAGTCATTACATCAAATAGATCTCCAAGAGACCATTGTATTGAGAATCAAAAGAGAGAGAGAGAAAGCCATCTAGCTACTGCCTACGAACCCGTAGGTCTATGGTGGACTACTCACACATCATCGGAGAGGCACCAATGAGGATGATGAACCCCTCTGTGATGGTGTTAGATTGGATCTCACGGTTTTGGAACTTGCGGCGGCTGGAAGTATTCTTTGTCGACTCCTCTAGGGTTTCTGGAATATTTGGGTATTTATAGAGCTCACAGGCGGTGGAGGAGACCTCGAGGGCACCACAACCCATCAGGGCGCGCCAGGGGCCTCCGGCGCGCCCTGGTGGGTTGTGGGCCCCACGGGCCTCCCCCCAGGTGCTTCCTTGGCTCAGAAGCTGTCTTCTGGTCCAAAACGTTTCATCGCGATTGGACTCTGTTTGGTACTGATATTCTGCGAAGTAAAAAAAAAGCAAAAAACAACAACTGGCACTTGGCACTATGTCAATAGGTTAGTCCCAAAAATTGATATAAAGTTGCTATAAAATGATTGTAAAACATCCAAGGATGATAATATAACAGCATGGAACAATAAAAAATTATAGATACGTTGGAGACGTATCAGTTTTCATGGATGATATTTTCATTTATGGAACTTCTTTTGATGATTGCTTGAGCAACCTTGATCGAGTTTTGCAGAGATGTGAAGAAACTAATCTTGTTTTGAATTGGGAGAAGTGCCATTTTATTGTGAATGAAGGTATAGTGCTTGTGCATAAAATTTCTGAACGGGGTATTGAAGTGGATAAAGCTAAAGTTGACGCCATTGAGAAGATGACATGCCCCAAAGATATCAAAGGTATAAGAAGGTTCCTTGGTCACGCTGGTTTTTATAGGCATTTCATTAAAGATTTCTCAAAGATTTCTAGGCCGCTAACTAACATTCTTCAAAAAGATATTCCTTTTGTTTTTAATGATGATTGTGTAGAAGCTTTTGAAATATTTAAGAAAGCTTTGATTTATGCACCTATTGTTCAACCACCTGACTGGAACTTACCATTCGAGATTATGTGTGATGCTAGTGATTATGTTGTTGGTGTTGTTCTAGGGCAAAGAGTAGACAAGAAATTGAATGTTATCCATTATGCTAGTAAAACTCTAGATGCCGCTTAAAGAAATTATGCCACCACTGAAAAGGAATTTTTAGGAGTTGTCTTTGCATGTGATAAGTTTAGACCGTATATTTTTTATTCCAAAGTAACTATTCACACAGATCATGCTGCTATTAAATACCTTATGGAAAATAAAGATGCTAAGCCTAGATTTATTCGGTGGGTGCTTTTGCTTCAAGAATTTGATTTGCATGTTGTCGATAGAAAAGGAGCTGAAAACCCCATAGCAGATAACCTGTCTAGAATGGAGAATGTTCTTGATGACCCACTGCCTATTGATGATAATTTTCCTGATGAACAACTTGTTGCTATAAATGCTACACGTAGTACTCCTTGGTATGCTGATTATGCTAATTATATAGTTGCTAAATATATCCACCTAGTTTCACCTATCAACAAAAGAAAAAATTCTTTTATGATTTATGACATTACTTTTGGGATGACCCACATCTTTATAAAGAGGGAGTAGATGGTATTATTAGACGCTGTATACCTAAGCATGAACAGGAACAAATCTTAAGGAAGTGTCATTCTGAACCTTACGGAGGACATCATGCTGGAGACAGAACTGCACACAAGGTATTACAATCTGGTTTTTATTGGCCTATTATTTTCAAAGATGCTCGTAAGTATGTCCTTTCATGTAATGAATGTCATAGAGTTGGTAACATTGCTAAACATCAGGAAATGCCTATGAATTATTCACTTGCCATTGAACCATTAGATGTTTGGGGTTTTGACTTTATGGGACCTTTTCCTTCCTCAAGTGGGTAGAGTCTATTCCAACTAGTAGCGCTGATCATAATACCTCTATTAAAATGCTTAAAGAATTATTTTTTTCCGAGGTTTGGAGTCCCTAGATACTTAATGACTGATGGTGGGTCACATTTTATTCGTGCTTTCCGTAAACTCTTAGCTAAATATGATGTTAACCATAGAATTGCAACACCATATCATCCTCATTCTAGTGGCCAAGTTGAATTGATTAATAGAGAATTAAAGTTGATCTTGCAAAAGACTGTTAATAGATCCAGGAAGAATTGGTCTAAGAAACTAGACGATGCTCTATGGGCTTATGGAACTGCTTATAAAAACCCCATGGGGATGTCCCCATATAAAATGGTATATGGAAAAGCTTGTCATTTACCCCTTGAACTAGAACATAAGGCTTATTGGGCAATTAAGGAATTGAATTATGATTTTAAGCTTGCCGATGAAAAGAGGTTATTTGATATTAGCTCACTAGATGAATGGAGGACACAAACTTATGAGAATGCTAAGTTGTTCAAAGAAAAGGTTAAGAGATGGCATGCCAAAAGGATCCAAAAATGGGAATTCAATGTAGGAGATCTTGTGCTTTTGTACAATTCTCGTTTCAGTTTTTTTGCAGGAAAACTTTTATCCAAATGGGAAGGTCCATACGTTGTCGAAGAGGTTTACCGCTCCGGTGCTATAAAAATTAACAACTTCGAAGGCAAAAACCCGAGGGTGGTGAATGGGCAAACAATCAAGCATTACATTTCAGGTACACCCAATAATGAAGAAACTAATGTCATTCAAGTGATAACACCGGAAGAACACATACGGGAGACCTTCCGGAACACTCCAGAAACCTGAAAAAGAGGTAGGTATGTGATACGGTAAGTAAACTGACTCCAAAAATTCCAAAAAAATAATTTCTGTTGGTTTTAATATTTTAGAAAAAATCCAAAAATAAAACGGAGTCAGGGGGACCCACGAGGGAGGCACAAGCCAACGGGGTGCGACCCCCCCCCCCCCCCCGAGGTGCATTCTGACCTAGAAAAAATCATTATATATACTCTCGGATGTTTTGACCACCGCATCGCGAGTTTCTCCTCTGTTCTTGTTTCGGGCTGTTTTTCTGACAGATCTAGATCGCCATGACTTCCCCAAGTTCATCTAAAGACAAGTTCTTCGAGAGGGTCATCAACCCCTACATGCCGGAGGTGATGAAGCACTGATACGTCCATTTTGCATCATGATTTCCTATTGTTATTTACTTTGTTTTGTTGAATAATAATGCTTTGGGGAGTGATTCTAATGCCTTTTCTCTCATAATATGCAAGGTTTACACAAGGAGGGAGAATACCGCCGGCAGCTGGAATTCTGGACCCAAGAAAAGCACATCAGAGATACCTATTCTGCACAACTCTAATGAAGCTGAAATTTTACGGAGATTATTTTTACATTTAATAAAAAATACTGGAGCTGGAAACTACCGGAGGAGGCCCCCCAGGTGGGCACAACCCACCAGGGCGCGCCAGGCCCCCCTGGGCGCACCCTGATGGGTTGTGCTCAGCCTGGCCCACCTCCGGGGCCCATCTTCTGGTATAAGGTCTCTCTTGACCTAGAAAAAATCAGGGGAGGACTTTCAGGACGAAGCACCGCCGCCTCGAGGCAGAACTTGGGCAGGAGCACTTTTGCCCTCCGGCGGAGCGATTCCGCCGGGGGAATTTCCCTCCCGGAGGGGGAAATCGAAGCTATCGTCATCACCAACACCCCTCTCATCTTTGGGAGGCAAATCTTCATCAACATCTTCAACACCACCATCTCCTCTCAAACCCTAGTTCTTCTCTTGTGGTCAATCTTTGTACCGGAACCTCAGATTGGTACATGTGGGTGACTAGTAGTGTTGATTACCTTGCGTAGTTGATTACTATATGGTTTATTTGGTGGAAGATTATATGTTCAGATCCAATATGCTATTCAATACCTCTCTGATCTTGTGCATGTTTATTATTTGTGAGTAGTTACCTTTGTTCTTGAGGTCACGGGAGAAGTCATGTTGCAAGTAATCATGTGAATTTGATATGTGTTCGATAATTTGATGATATGTATGTTGTGATTCCCTTAGTGGTGTCATGTGAATGTCGACTACATGACACTTCACCATTCATGGGTCTAAGGGAATGCATTGTGGAGTAGTTATTAGATGATGGGTTGCTAGAGTGACAGAAGCTTAAACCCTAGTTTATGCGCTACTTCGTAAGGGGCTGATTTGGATCCACATGTTCAATGCTATGGTTAGATTTTGTCTTAATACTTTTCTCGTAGTTGTGGACGTTTGCGAGGGGGTTAATCATAAGTAGGTTGTTAGTTCAAGTAAGAACAACACCTTAGCACCGGTCCACCCACATATCAAATTATCAAAGTAGCGAACACGAATCAAACCAACATGATAAAAGTGACTAGATGAAATTCCCGTGTACCCTCAAGAACACTTTGCCTATTACTAGTGATTGTTCTGGCCTGTCCTTTGCATCAAAAGGATTGGGCTACCTTGCTGCACCTTGTTTACCGATACCGTTACTTGCTTGCTACCAATTATCTTGCTATCAAACTATTTGTTACCTACAATTTCGGTGCTTGCAGAAATTACCTTGCTGAAAACCGCTTGTCATTTCCTTCTGCTGCTCGTTGGGTTCGACACTCTTACTTATCGAAAGGACTACGATTGATACCCTATACTTGTGGGTCCTCGAGACTCTTTTCTGGCGCCGTTGCCGAGGATGTATGGTGCTCTTGGTAAGTGGAAATCGGTAAGCAAAAACTTATACTACGTGCTGAAATTTATTGCTACTTGCTACTATGGAGAACAATCCTTTGAGGGGTTTGTTCGGGGTATCTTCACCTCGACCGGAACCACAATTAGTTGCCCCTCAACCTACAGCACCTACTGAAAATGTTACTTATGAAATTCCTTCGGGTATGCTAGAACAACTGCTTGCTAAACCTTATGCAGGAGATGGAACTGAACATCCTGATATGCACCTTTTATATGTGAACGAGATTTGTGGATTATTTAAGCTTGCAGGTTTACCCGGAGATGAAGTTAAGAAGAAGGTTTTCCCTTTATCTTTGGAGTGAAAAGCATTGACATGATATAGGCTATGTGATGATCTTGGATCGTGGAATTGGAATCGTTTGCAATTGGAATTTCACCAAAAGTTTTATCCCATGCATCTAGTTCATCGTGATCAGAATTATATATATAATTTTTGGCCTCATGAAGGAGAAAGTATCACTCTAGCTTGGGGTAGGCTTAAGTCAATGTTATATTCATGCCCCAATCATGACATTCCGAGGGAAGTTATCATTCAGAATTTTTATGGTCGGCTTTCTCATAATGATCAATCCATGCTCGACACTTCTTGTGTTGGTTCTTATACGATGAAGACTATTGAATTCAAGTGGGATCTCTTAGAAACTTTAAACGCAACTCTGAAGATTGGGAACTCGACGAAGGTAATGAGTCAGGTATAAAGCTTGAATTTGATTGTGTTAAATCTTTTATGAATACCGATACTTTTCACAAGTTTGGCACTAAATATGGACTTGACTCTGAGATTGTAGCCTCTTTCTGTGAAGCATTTTCTACTCACGTTGAATATCATCCCCCTTTTAAGGAAGAAATTAAAGAACCGGTCAGCTAAAGAAGAAACCATCTTTTACAATGTTGATCCAGTTGTGCCTACTGCTTATATTGAAAAACCACCTTTCCATGTTAGGATAAAGGAACATGCTAAAGTATCAACTGTGGTTCGTAAGAGTAATATAAGAGCACCTAAACCCCCTGAGCAAATTAAAGTAGAACCCAGTGTTGCTATGGTTAAAGATCTCTTGGTAGAAAATATTGATGGGCATGTTATCTACTTCTGTGATGAAGCTGCTAGAATTGCTAAACCTGATGGAAAGGATAAACATAGACCCATAGAAGGCTTGCCTGTTGTCTCGGTCAAAATAGGAGATCATTGCTATCATGGTTTATGTGATGTAGGTGCTAGTGTGAGTGCTATCCCTTTTACCTTATACCAAGAAATTATGGACGAAATAGCACCTGCTGAAATGGAAGATATTGATGTTACTATTAAACTTGCTAATAGAGACACTATCACACCACTTGGAATTGTTAGAGATGTTGAAGTCTTGTGTGGGAAAGTAAAATATCCTACTGATTTTCTAGTCCTAGGTTCCCCACAAGATGACTTTTGCCCCATTATCTTTCGTAGACCTTTCTTGAGCACCGTCAATGCTAATATAGATTGTGGAAAACAAACTGTCGGTGTTAGTTTTGGTAATGTGTCTCATGAGTTTAATTTTTCCAAGGTTAGTAGGCAACCTTGTGATAAAGCGTAACCTAATAAGGATGAAATAATTGGTCTTGATTCTATTGTCGTGCCTCCTACTGATCCATTAGAACAATAATTGCTCGACCATGAAAATGATATGCATTTGCGTGAAAGAAACGAAATAGATCAAATTTTCGTTGAACAACAACCTCTCTTGAAACACAATTTTCCTATTGAAACTCTTGGAGGTCCTCCTCCACCTAAAGGTGATCATGTGTTTGAATTGAAACAATTGCCTGACACTTTGAAGTATGCTTATCTTGATGAGAAAAAGATATATCCTGTTATTATTAGTGCTAACCTTTCAGAACATGAAGAAGAAAGATTATTAAAAGTTCTAAGGAAGCACCATGCTGCTATTGGATATACTCTTGATGATCTTAAGGGCATTAGTCCCACACTATGTCAGCATAAGATCAATATGGAACCTGATGCTAAACCCGTTGTTGATCACCAACGGCGATTGAATCCTAAGATGAAGGAAGTGGTTAGAACTGAAATACTAAAACTTCTGGAAGCAGGTATAATATATCCTATTGCTGATAGTAGATGGGTAAGTCCCGTTCATTGTGTCCCTAAGAAAGGAGGTATTACCGTTGTTCCTAATGATAAGAATGAACTCATTCCACAAAGAATTGTTACTGGTTATAGAATGGTAATTGATTTTTAAAAATTAAATAAAGCTACTAAAAAAGATCATTACCCTCTACCGTTCATTGATCAAATGTTAGAGAGACTATCTAAGCACACACACTTTTTCTTCTTAGATGGATATTCTGGTTTCTCTCAAATACCTGTGTCACAATCTGATCAAGAGAAAACTACCTTTACTTGCCCTTTCGGAACCTATGCTTATAGACGTATGCCTTTTGGTTTATGCAATGCACCTGCTACCTTTCAAATATGTATGACTGCTATATTCTCTGATTTTTGTGAAAATATTGTGGAGGTTTTCATGGATGTTTTTTTCGTTTACGGAACTTCTTTCGATGATTTCTTAAGCAACCTTGATCGAGTTTTGCAGAGATGCGAACAAACTAATCTTGTCTTGATTTGGGAGAAGTGCCACTTTATGCTTAATGAAGGGATTGTCTTGGGGCATAAAATATCTGAACGAGGCATTGAGGTGGACAAAGCTAAAGTTGATGCAATTGAGAAAATGCCATGTCCTAAAGACATTAAAGTTATTCGAAGTTTCCTTGGTCATGCTGGTTTTTATAGGAGGTTCATTATAGACTTCTCTAAAATTTCTAGGCCTCTTACTAATATTTTGCAAAAGGATATTCCTTTTGTTTTTGATGATGATTGTGTGGAAGCCTTTGAAACACTCAAGAAAGCCTTAACCTCTGCACCTATCGTTCAACCACCTAATTGGAACTTGGCTTTTGAAATTATGTGTGATGCTAGTGATTATGCTGTTGGTGCTGTTCTAGGACAAAGAGTTGATAAGAAATTGAATGTTATCCATTATGCTAGTAAAACTCTAGACAGTGCCCAACGAAACTCTAGACAGATCCAATATGCTATTCAATACCTCTCTGATCTTGTGCATGTTTATTATTTGTGAGTAGTTACCTTTGTTCTTGAGGTCACGGGAGAAGTCATGTTGCAAGTAATCATGTGAATTTGATATGTGTTCGATAATTTGATGATATGTATGTTGTGATTCCCTTAGTGGTGTCATGTGAATGTCGACTACATGACACTTCACCATTCATGGGTCTAAGGGAATGCATTGTGGAGTAGTTATTAGATGATGGGTTGCTAGAGTGACAGAAGCTTAAACCCTAGTTTATGCGCTACTTCGTAAGGGGCTGATTTGGATCCACATGTTCAATGCTATGGTTAGACTTTGTCTTAATACTTTTCTCGTAGTTGCGGACGTTTGCGAGGGGGTTAATCATAAGTAGGTTGTTAGTTCAAGTAAGAACAACACCTTAGCACCGGTCCACCCACATATCAAATTATCAAAGTAGCGAACACGAATCAAACCAACATGATAAAAGTGACTAGATGAAATTCCCGTGTACCCTCAAGAACACTTTGCCTATTACTAGTG
Organism: Elymus sibiricus; assembly: GCA_039707655.1. NCBI lineage: Eukaryota > Viridiplantae > Streptophyta > Magnoliopsida > Poales > Poaceae > Elymus > Elymus sibiricus. Next base: position 382,879,979 of record CM077663.1, read on the forward strand.
ATTGTTCTGGCCTGTCCTTTGCCTCAAAAGGATTGGGCTACCTTGCTGCACCTTGTTTACCGATACCGTTACTTGCTTGCTACCAATTATCTTGCTATCAAACTATTTGTTACCTACAATTTCGGTGCTTGCAGAAATTACCTTGCTGAAAACCGCTTGTCATTTCCTTCTGCTCCTCGTTGGGTTCGACACTCTTACTTATCGAAAGGACTACGATTGATCCCCTATACTTGTGGGTCATCAAGCACCGTCAATCTATTGAGATGCATGATGGGGTGCTCCACATCTGGGATGTTCAAGGCCCCAAGAAGGAGGGAAGCGACAAGGCGAGGCTTGCAGAAGTGGAGCTGGAGATCTTCAAGTGCCAAGGGATGGTTGAACATGGTCTGAGTGCTAATCACTCTATGATCACGGACTTCATCTGCGAGAACAAGCTTGACACAAGAAGCGTAGGAGAAGCTCTCTTCAAACTCCAAGAGCGGATAGAGCACCTTCAAGATCAAATCTATGAACTTCAAACCCAGAACTGTGAGTATGAATCTAGGTTTAAAAGGATGAGCCTCGCTGCTGATTTTAAGATTCTGGAGACAAGAGTCTCTTTCCATGATGGGGAGCCTATGCCTTGGAAGATAGAGGATTTCCGCACAGCACCACCATCACCGAAGAACACTTGAGTACATGGGTATGGGCACAACCCCTAGCTTGTTCCAAGCTTGGGGGAGGTGCCCCGGTATCGTATCACCATCACTTTTTCACCGCCATCTTTTATTTTAGTTCGATCTTTAGCTATTCAGTGGTTTAGAGAAATAAAGTTTCAGATTTGCTTTGCTTAGAATTTTGCTTTGAGTTCTACCTATCCTTGTAATCGAGTGTGAGAGTTATATAATAAAGATTAGTTGAGTTCGTGTGCTTTACTCTCTTGCACTAATGATCATAGCAAGATAATAAAAAGAATAGTAAATATCATATGCTTATTCGATGGGAAGTAATGACTTCACATAAAAAGAAGGTATGAACTATGTAAATTGTTGGGAATACAACAAGAATAGCCTTAGTCATTGCTGTAATCTATGCAAGATCATGATAGAGAGGAGAAGATTCACATACAAATATACTATCTTGGACATCATCTATGATTACGAGCCCTCGCCAAATATTAAATAATGATCAAGTGTTGAAGTTGGACATGGAAGACAACCTAATGGTCATGATTGCTTACATTTGCATAGAAGTTATATAGACATGGATCCTTTAACATGTGATGCTTCCTTTAGGACTTTTGCTAGCCAATTTTTTTTGCACCAAGTAGAGATACTACTTGTGCATCAATAACCCCTTAAACCAAGTTTCTTTTTGTAAGAGTCTACCTTACCTACCTAGGGATTGAATAAGATCCTTCAAGTAAGTTGTCATTGGTGCATAAGCAATAAAAATTGCCTCTAATCGTGTTTGATCTTTTATTGAAAAGGAAATTAAGCTTTGTACGATCTTGTGATGGTGAAGAAATAAAAGCGACGGAGTGCATAATAAAGTTTGCTATCACAAGGGGCAATATAAAGTGAAGTTCCTTTGCATTAAGAGATTGCATATCTAACCAAATAAAAGCGCATGACAACCTCTGCTTCCCTCAGCGAAGGGCCTATCTTTCACTCTCATAAAGTTCTTACCTTTATTCAAGAGTCATCAATATCCATTCTTCTTCTAAGATATAAACTCTCTTAGTGGTAAGCATCACATGTTGAGGTAAGATCCAAGTATATATATCCAGTTGAATGTAAGAAACCATGATTCATTATTGTTGACATTATCCTTGAGGTAAATGAGTTGGGTGGCAAATGAAGCCCGTATCTTCCTATGTGTCCGGCAAAAAACATTAGCTCCAAAAATATGCAATGAGTGTCAACAATCATAGATGACTAGATGATAGTTGAGTATGTGGGTTTGCTACAATTAAAGCTCTTATATAGACTCTTCTCTTGAATATGATGAATGAGGATTATAACCATGACTAAAAGTATTGTTTGTTTGTTGTCAATAGGGTTTATGCTTCATACTTCGATAATTGTGAATAGATTGTTACTTGATTAAGAGAAGTTATATGATGAAATGCTTGCTGCTATAACGATATGCATGATGCTCCATGTCTGTATTCTATTTTTATCGACACCTCTCTCTGAAATCATGTGGTCATTATTCTCGAGTTCAGCTTTTGCTTGAGGACAAGCGAGGTCTAAGCTTGGGGGAGTTGATACGTCCATTTTGCATCATGATTTCCTATTCATGTTTACGTTATTCTTGTCCATTATTCCCTATTATCATACAATTCTTATGCCCTTTCTCTCCGAATATGCAAGGTACATCACAAAGAGGGAATTATCTGGAAACTGGAATTTTGGACCGGAAAACCGAGAAAAAGGCAGAAAAATCACCAGACTCCAAATGACCTGAAACTTCACGAGGAATTTTTATTGAATATATGTGAATTTATGGGACAAAAATATACCAGAGGGGGGACCACCAGCCATACACAAGCCAACAGGGCGCGACCCCCCCAGGCCGCGCCCTGATGGCTTGTGGGGCCCTGGCTGGCCTCCCGAGGCCCCTCTTCTCCTATATGGTGTGTTTTACCCTAGAAAAAATCATAAGTAACCTTTTGGGACGAAGCGCCGCCGTCTCGAGGCGGAAACCTGGGCAGAGGCCCTTTTGTACTCTAGCAGTCAGATTCTGCCGGGGAAATCCCTCTCCGGGAGGGGGAGATCGAAGCCATCGTCATCACCAACGCTTCCTCCTTCGTGGGAGGACCAATCTTCATCAACATCTTCACCAGCACCATCTCATCTCCAACCAGTGGCGGAGCTAGCACAAGATCTCAGGGGGGGCCAAATGAAAAATACACATCTTGGGGGGGGGGGGGGAAATACTAAACTCTCCTCAATTCAACCCTCTAAATGTTTTCCCTTTAGTAATTAGGCTACGGCTGGGGGGCAGTGGCCACCCCAGAACTGTACGTAGCTTTGCCGCTGTCTCCAACCCTAGTTCATCTCTTGTATTCAATCTTTGTCCCAAAACCTCAGATTGGTACCTGTGGGTTACTAATTGTGTTGATTTCATCCTGTAGTTGATGCTTATTGGATTGCTTGGTGGAAGATATTATGTTCAGACCCTTTATTATTATTATTGCACCTCTAATCTTGAACATGTTGATGAGGTGTGAGTAGTTACTATTGTTCCCGAGGACATGGGAGAAGTCTGGTTATAAGTTATCATGTGAAGTTGGTTTTCGATATTTTGATGTTATGTATGTTTTTACTTCTCTTAGTGGTGTCATGTGAACGTCGACTACATGACACTTCACCATGCTATGGGCCTAAGGGAAGTCATTGTGGAGTAACAAGTAGATGATGGGTTGCTAGAGCAACAGAAGCTGAAACCCCAGTTTATGCGTTGCTTCATAAGGGGATAATTTGGATCCACATGTTTCATGCTATGATTAGATTTATCTTAATTCTTCTTTCATAGTTGCGGATGCTTGCGAGAGTGGGTAATCATAAGTATGTTGTTAGTTCAAGTAAGAACAACACCTTAGCACCAGTCCACCCACATATCAAATTATCAAAGTAGCGAATGCGAATCAACCCAACATGATGAACATGACTAGACATAATTCCCATGTGTCCTCGGGAGCGCTTGCTTAATATAAAAATACTTTCAGGCATGTCCTTTGCTACAAAAAGGATTGGGCTGCCTTGCTGCACCTTTACTACTATTGTTACTTGTCACTTGTTACGATTTATCTTGCTACAAAACTATCTACTATCGTTACTTACAACACTTGTAGAGAATACCTTGCTGAAAACTGCTTATCATTTCCTTCTGCTCCTCGTTGGGTTCGACACTCTTACTTATCGAAAGGACTATGATTGAGCCCCTATACTTGTGGGTCATCAGTCTTATCTTGATTTTCCTGATAGAACAAACCAAGATTGTTGGTGCCTTGAAGATATCTGAAAATGTTCTTCACACCAACCCAATGCCTCTTTGTTGGTGATGCACTGAATCTAGCCAATAAATTTACTGCAAAGGATATATCAGGCCTGGTGCAGTTTGCTAGATACATTAGCACTCCAATAGCACTGAGGGAAGGGAACTCAGGTCCTAATACCTCTTCGTCATCATCCTTAGGTTTAAATGGGCATTTATCTCTATCAAGAGATCTAACAACCATTGGTGTTTTCGATGGATATGCTTTATCCATATTAAATTTCTTAAGAATCTTTTGGATATAAGCAGACTGGTGAACAAAATTTAGTCTTACCCAGATCTTTCATCTCAAACTCCGTCTTAAGATGATTACTCGCCTCATGTATTTCTTGTGTAGTTCCAATGCTATTCAGATCATCCACATACACTGAAATAATACAAAATCCATCTTTAGATTTCTTGATAAACACATATGGGCAATCACTATTATTTGAGTAACCCTTCTGAAGAAGGAATACACTCAGTCGGTTATACCACATTCTTCCCGATTGCTTCAAGCCATACAATGACTTCTGAAGTTTTACGCAATACATGTTGCGATTAGCCTTTGGATTCGGAAGCTTCATTCCCTCAAGAACTTTCATATAAATATCAGAATCCAGTGATCGATATAAATATGCAGTCACAACATCCATCAGTTGGATAGAAAAATTCATTTTCACTGCCAGTGATATTAAATATCGGAACGTTGTTCCACTCATAACAGGAGAATATGTTTCATCATAATCGTTGTCGGGTCTCTGCGTGAATCCTTGTGCTACAAGACTAGCTTTGTATCTCACCACCTCATTGTTCTTGTTCCTCTTACGAACGAAAACCCATTTTGCTCCCACAGGGAACACATGCTGAGGAGTGGGTATTACTGCAGTAAATACCCCTGTTTTTATGAGCGAGCGCAATTCATCCTCAATTGCTGCCTTCCATTTGGACCAGTTTGAGCACTTCATGCACTCTGCCATGGACTTGGGTTCTCGATTCAACTCAAGGCCTTCTGCAATTCTAGAGGAGAAATAAATATCGACAACTATAGTCTTTCTGTTGTATGATTCTCTTGGATCAATATAGTTAATGGATATCTCATCAATACCTTTTGATCCTTCATGATTTCCCTCAACAATTGGATCAAGGTCTTCCGATGTCCCAGCACCAAAATTTGTGTGCACACTCGTGCTGGGTTCTGGATGTCCAACACCCTTCGGGTGTCCTTCAACCCTAGGTTGAATATCAACATCTCGTTGACCTGCATTTATTATTTCAGGATTCCTCATTCCCCTCAGGCCCGGTCCTGGGGCAGGGCGAGCGGGGCTGCCGCCCCGGGCCCCGCAAAATGAAGGGCCCCCCTTCGAGGTACGTACATGCAGTAGAACTCCTAATTCCGAAGGCCCATGCGTAACAAAAGCGCAAACGAGCCAGGCTCAAGCTGGCTCGTATACAAATGCTGGAGCGCACCGCTGCATCCTCAATTCCATTTTTGGCTTAGAGTCCAGGACGTCAGTGCCGCCAGGTATGTACGTATGCCTGTTCATCTTTCTTTCGACCTTTGCGTTTTTGATTCTGTACCAAGATTTGTCTGATTGTTTCTAATCTCTAGTCTTCTAGTATATCGATCTGACTGCTAGCGTTGCCCTTCAGGTGATAATTCATCGCCGTCCCTCACAACGAGAGACCAGACGCAGATTACACAGAAGGTATGCTCTAGCAGATCTTTTTCATAATATTTGATGAAGATTTTTTAATTGATCTAATATCTTCATAGCTTTGTGCTAATTTCCAAAACTAATTGTGCTTTTCAATATTAGTAATGTCATGCCATCTAAGAAAGTATGCATTGAGAAGAAATCGTTGGATGCGACTCATAGTTACTATCATTAGTAATTTTGCATCTCGGAGAAAATTTTAAGGTGCATACATTATCTGATATGCATATCAATTTTGGATGCACTTGATTTTTTAGCCTAAAAAATTACATCTACATACATTGATTATTATTTAGATGTTTATATTAGAGGCCCCGGATTTTAGTTTTGCCTCGGGCCCCTAAAATCCCAGGACCGGCTGACGTGGCTTGGACTGCGTCGGTATTTCCCCAAAGAGGAAGGGATGCTGCAGCACAGCGACGTTAAGTATTTCCCTCCGTTATGAAACCAAGGTTATCGAACCAGTAGGAGGATCACCACCACCCAATAAGCAGCACCTGCACACAAACAACAAATACTTGCAACCCGACGCGAAAGAGAGGTTGTCAATCTCTCTACGGTAATAAGATAGATTAGGTAGTGATAGATAGGAGAGATAGATCTCTCAAGAACACAAATAAAAAGAGTAAATATGCAGCAATATATTTTTGGGTTTTTGGTTTTGTAGATCTGAAAACAAAGATTGCAAAAAACGTAGATCGGAAAGCAATATGATAGGAAAAGTAGACCCGGGGGCCGTAGGGTTCACTAGTGGCTTCTCTCATGAGTATAGCGCACGGTGGGTCAACAAATTACTGTTGGGCAATTGATAGAAAATCGAATAGTCATGACGTTATCCAAGGCGATGATCATTATATAGGCATCACGTCCAAGATAGATAGACCGACTCCTTCCTGCATCTACCTCTATTACTCCACACATCGACCGCTATCCAACATGCATCTAGTGTATTAAGTTCATGGAAAAATGGAGTAATGCAATAAGAACGATGACACGATGTAGACAAGATCTATTCATGTAGGAATAGACCCCATCTTGTTATCCTTAATAGCAACGATACATGCGTGTCTTGCTGCCCCTTCTGTCACTGGGAAAGAACATCGCAAGATCGAACCCATCACAAAGCACCTCTTCCCATGGCAAGAAAAATCGATCTAGTCGGCCTAACTAAACCAAAGATTCGAAGAAGAAATACGAGGCTATAAGTAATCATGCATATAGGAGATCAAAGAAGACTCAAATAATATTCATGGATAGAGACTGATCAGGAACTCAAAATTCATCGGATCCCAACGAACACACCGCAAAAGTTTACATCAAATAGATCTCCAAGAGACCATTGTATTGAGAATCATAAGAGAGAGAGAGAAGATGCCATCTAGCTACTGCCTACGGACCCGTAGTTCTATGGTGGACTACTCACGCATCATCGGAGAAGCACCTATGAGGAAGATGAACCCCTCCGTGATGGTGTTTAGATTGGATCTCGCGGTTCTGGAACTTACGGCGGCTGGAATTGTGTTTCGTCGACTCCTCTAGGGTTTTTGGATTTTCTAGGAATTTATAGGCACGATAGTCGGTTGAGGGGGTGCCCAAGGTGCCCAGCACCCACCAGGCCGCGCCAGGGGGCCTCTGGCGCGCCCTGGTGGGGGCTGGCCACCCTGGGCCCCCTCTTCTGTTGTTCTTTGGCCCATCTTCTTTCTTCTGGTCCATAAAAAATCCATAAAAATCCCCGCAACGTTTTGTCTCCGTTTGGTACTGATTTTCTACGAAGTAAAAAAACAAGCAAAAACAGCAACTGGCACTTTGGCACTATGTCAATAGGTTAGTCCCAAAAAATGATATAAAGTTGTAATAAAATGATTGTAAAACATCCAAGAATGATAATATAACAGCATGGAACAAGCAAAAATTATAGATACGTTGGAGACGTATCAGCATCCCCAAGCTTAATTCCTACTCGTCCTCGAGTAGGTAAATGATAAAAACAGAAATTTTGATGTGGAATGATGCCTAACATGTTCATCATATTCTTTTCTTTTGTATAGCATGGACATTTGGACTTATAAATGATTCAAAGCAATAGTCTAGTTATAACATAATGACTTCAATACTCAAGCATGTCCACAAGTAACCATGTCTTTGAAAATATCAACACTAAAGAAAGTTATCCCTAGCCCATCATGCTCAATCATTGATCCATTCATGAAACACACTCAAATATTAGCTATGCCCAATGCTCAAGTACGATCATAGTGCTCCCTAGTTGGTGCTTATAAGAGAAGATGGAGACTCAAAGCAAAAATAAAAATTGCATAAAGTAAATAGATAGGCCCTTCGCAGAGGGGAGTAGGGATTTGTAGAGGTGCCAGAGCTCAAAGTTTTAAATTGAGAGAGAAAAATATTTTGGGTGGCATGCTTTTCCTGTCAACGAAAACGACAAAGTAGCTCACAATACTTTCCATGCTAGATATATCATAGGCGGTTCCCAAACAGAAAATAAAGGTTATTCCTTTTTCCACCAAACTTTCACTTTCCATGGCGGGCCGTATCCACGGTTGCCTTCCATACCAACACTTTCCAAGGAATTTATTATTTGACAACATAAAGTAAATATTTTTTTTCTTTTTCATTTCGGGAATGGGCATCCCTATTACCGCCACACTCTCGTGCAATGACAAGTGAATAAACACTCATCTTGAGAATAACACATCTAGCATGGAAAAATATTGGACACTCCCCACCGTTTCATGAGCGGTACGGGCACACAAAAGAGAAAATTTATTTTGAAAATTTAGAGATGGCACATACAAATTTGCTTGGAACGGCATGGAAATACCGCATATAGGTAGGTATGGTGGACTCATAAGGCAAAACTTGGTTTAAGGATTTTGGATGCACAAGTAGTATTTCTACTTAGTACAAGTGAAGGCTAGCAAATAGATTGGGAAGCAACCAAACCAAGAAATGAAAAATCACATAAGTGAGCATTGAACATAACTAACACTGAATAATGCACCACAAGTAGGATGTAACTTAATTGCATAACTATTGACTTTCGTGCATGCATAGGGAATCACAAACCTTAGCACCAATATTCCTGCTAAGCATAATTACTCACTAACATGACTCAAATATTACTATCATCATGTTTCAAAACTATTACAAGGAATCAAGTTTAATTTGTCAAATGATCTTCATGAAAGTTTTTATTATATCTTCCTTGGATATCTATCACTTTGGGACTAGTTTCATAAATTGCCATTGCTTTTTGGCAAGCTCAAACAAATTTAAGCGAAGCACATGAGCATAAAGATTTCATCTCTCAAATAGGTATAAGTGAAGCATGAGAGGATTTCTTCAAAAATTTACTAACTCTCAAATTAATCTAAGTGAAGCATGAGAGTATTTCTACAAAAGTTTCCAAGCACACCGTGCTCAAAAAGGTATAAGTGAAGCACTAGAGCAATTCCTGTAGCTCAAAAAGTTTAAGTGAAGCACATAGAGAAATTCTAACAAATCATAGCATGATTGTGGCTCTCTCAAATAGGTGTGTACATCAAGGATACAAAGGAAAAACTAACAAGCAAAGCAAGCAAAGATACAAGACGCTCCAAGCAAAACACATGATATGTGACGAATAAAAATATAGCTCCAAGTAAAATACCGATGGTCGTTAGAAGAAAGAGGGGATGCCACTCGGGGCATCCCCAAGCTTAGTTGCTTGTTACTCTTTGGATATATCTTGGGGGTGCGGTAGCATCCCCAAGCTTGGGATTTTGCTACTCCTTATTCCTTCATCCATCGTGATCTCACCCAAAACTTCAAAACTTCAATCACACAAAACTCAACAAAATCTTCGTGAGATCCGTTAGTATAAGAAAGCAAATCACTACTTTAGGTACTGTTGTAAACCCATTCAAATTTTATAATTGCATTATACCTACTGTATTTTAACTTTACCATGGCTTATACCCCTCAATACAAACCATAGATTCATCAAAACAAGCACACAATGCAACAAAAACAGAATATGTCTCAAACAGAACAGCCTGTAGTAATCTGTACCATACCCATACTTATGTAACTTTAAAAATTCTGAACAATTAGTTAAACGTAAGGAATTTTTATAGCAACACTGTGTTAAAATTTCAGCTCAAGATCACGTTCCAGCAAAAAATGAAAATTCATATACTGGACGAAAAGTTTCTGTTTCAGATTCAGCATCACTTCTACTCATCCTATGAATCATCCTAACGGTTCTACTTGGCACAAACACTAAATAAACCATAAAAACACAATCATAACAGAGGCATAATTGTGTCAACACTCAAAAATAGAAAGGAAAAAGCAAAAATTTATTTATTCATTGGGTTGCCTCCCAACAAGCGCTATCGTTTTACGCCCCTAGCTAGGCATATTGGATAGATTCAAGTATTGTCATCTTTGGTTTTGGACCCATAGGATGCCCTCATGATTGATTCATATGGTGGCTTAATTCTTGTTCTAGGGAAGCGTTCCATACCCTTTCTCAAGGGAAATTGAAAACGAATATTGCCTTCTTTCATATCAATCACGGCACCTATAGTGCGTCAAAACGGTCTACCAAGTATAATGGGACAAGACGGATTGCAATCAATATCAAGCACAATAAAATCAAAGGGCACATAATTCCTATTTGCAAGAATAAGAACATCATTAATTCTTCCCAAAGGCTTTTTAATAGTAGAATCCGCCAAGTGCAAATTAAGAGAACATTCTTCAATGTTGATAAGACCAAGCACATCACATAGAGATTTCGGAATCGTGGAAACAATAGCACCCAAATCACACAAAGCAAATCATTCATAATTTTTAATCTTGACCTTAATGGTAGGTTCTCACTCATCATGTAATTTTCTAGGAATAGAAATCTCCAACTCCAACTTTTCTTCAAAAGATTTCATCATGGCATCAACGATATGTTTAGTAAAAGCTTTATTTTGCTCCTAAGCATGGGGTGAATTCAACATAGATTGCAACAAAGAAATACATTCAATCAAGGAGTAACTATCATAGTTAAAATCTTTGCAATCCAAGATAGTGGGCACATCACTAGTTAAAGTTTTGACCTCTTCAAACCCACTTTCATCAAGATTTTCACCTTCCAAATTATTGGGACGCCTTCTAGCTAAAGTTGAATCTACTTCAGTCCCTTCATTATCAATCTTAACATTACTAAACAAGGAATCAATAGAAGAAACACCAATCACTTTAAGATCTTAATCACTTTTAAAGCGGCAATCAGTAGAAGACGATTTTTCTAAGATTTTTCTTTTAGCTCTAAGCATAGCGGTTCTTTTCTTACTCTCATCCATAGAGACATATAAAGCTTTAATAGATTCATCAATCTTAGGCACAAAAGCTTTCAACTTGAGATTTTCAACATCATGAGAAATTCTATCAATGCTTCTAGACATATCATCAATCTTATTCAACTTTTCTTCTATCGTAGTATTGAAAGCCTTTTGCGCATTGATAAATTCTTTAATATTACTCTCAAGATCAGAGGTGTTCCTATTATTATTGTAAGAAGAATTACCATAGGAATTACCGTAATTATTAGAGTAATTACCAGGAAAAGGCCTAGGATTAAAATTACCTCTATAAGCATTGTTATTGAAATTGTTGCACGAGACAAAATTCACATCTACGGAATCACTATTTCGCTCAATCAAAGTAGACAAAGGCACATCATGAAGATCAATAAGAGCATTTTTACTAGCAACCAATTTCATCAAAGCATCAACTTTATCACTCAAAGTACTAATTTCCTCTACCGAATTAACTTTTTTACTAGTAGGTGCTCTTTTGGTATGCCACTGAGAATAATTAGCCATGATATTATCTAGCAATTTAGTAGCTTCACCCAAAGTAATCTCCATAAAAGTACCACCCGCGGCGGAATCTAAAAGATTTCTAGAGACAAAATTCAATCCCGCATAAAAAATTTGTATGATCATCCAAAGATTCAAACCATGTGTAGGACAATTTCTTATCATCAACTTCATTCTTTCCCAAGATTGGGCAACATGTTCATGCTCAAGTTGCTTAAAATTCATGATTTGCGTCCTAAGGGAAATAATTTTCGTGGGAGGAAAATACTTAGTGATAAAAGCATCCTTGCACTTATTCCAAGAATCGATACTATTGCGAGGCAAAGATGAAAGCCAAATTTTTGCACGATCCCACAAGGAAAAAGGAAATAGTTTCAACTTGACAATATCATTGTCCACATATTTTTTTCTTTTGCATATCACACAATTCAACGAAAGTGTTTAGATGGGACACGGCATCCTCATTAGGATTATCGGCAAATTGATCTTTCATGACAAGATTGAACAAAGCGGCATTAATATCACAAGACTCCGCACTAGTGGCGGGAGGAGCAATATGTTGGGGAATGTTGCATGGGAAACGAAAATTTTCCTACGCACACGCAAGATCTATCCATGGTGATGAGCATCTATGAGAGGGAGAGTGGATCTACATACCCTTGTAGATCAGTAAGCGGGAAGCGTTAAGAAACGTTGTTGATGTAGTCGAACGTCTTCGCGATCCAAATCGCTAGCCGTCCCGCGATCCAATCACGATCTAGCGCCGAACGGACGGCACCTCCGCGTTCAGCACACGTACAGCTCGATGACGATCTCCGCCTTCTTGATCCAGCAAGAGGGAGCGGAGAGGTAGATGAGTTCTCCAGCAACACGACGGCGTGGTGGAGGTGGTGGTGGTGCTATCACGGCAGGGCTACGCTTAGCGCTACCGAAACCGCGAACGGAGGAGAAAACGATCTAGGGAGAGAGAGGGGCGCCAAGGGCTTCGTGTGTGTTCTTGGGGCTCCCCCTCCCCTCTATATATAAGTGGAGGGGCGTGGAGATCAGCCCCTCCAAACCCTGGGGCGCAGCCAAGGGGGAGGAGTTGGACTCCTAGTCCAATTCCCTCCCTTTCCATAAACAGGTGGACTTTCCACCTCTCCCAAGCCACATGGGCCTTGAGGGACTTGTGCGTCTGGCCCAATAAGGCCAGGGCGCCTCCCCTCAGCCCATGCAAACCCTTGGGACGTGGTGGAACCCTTGGTGGACTTCCGGACTCCTCCGGAAGTTTCCGGAACCTTCTAGAAGCTTCCCGGTACAATACCGGAAAAACCCGAAACTTTTCCGGTCGCCAAAATATGACTTCCCATATATAAATCTTTACCTCCGGACCATTCTGGGGCTCCTCGTGACGTCCGGGATCTCATCCGGGACTCCGAACAACCTTCGGTCACCAACACATATATCTCAATACTACCAAAACGTCACCGAACGTTAAGTGTGCAGACCCTGCGGGTTCGAGAACTAGGTAGACATGACCGAGACACCTCTACGGTCAATAACCAATAGCGGGACCTGGATGCCCAGATTGGTTCCTACCTATTCTACGAAGATCTTTATCGGTTGAACCTCTATGTCAAGGATTCAGTTAATCCCGTATCATGTTCCCTTTGTTCTTCGGTATGTTACTTGCCCGAGATTCAATCGTCGGTATCTGTATACCTAGTTCAATCTCATTACCGGCAAGTCTCTTTACTCATTCCGTAATACAAGATCTCGTGGCTAACACTTTAGTCACATTGCTTGCAAGGCTTATTGTGATGTTGTATTACCGAGTGGGCCCTGAGATACCTCTCCGTCATACGGAGTAACAAATCCCAGTCTCGATCCATGCCAACTCAACAGACACCTTCGGAGATACCTGTAGAGCATCTTTATAGTCACCCAGTTACGTTGTGACGTTTGATACACACAAGGTATTCCTCCGGTGTCAGTGAGTTGCATGATCTTATGGTCATAGGAACAGATACTTGACATGCAGAAAACAATAGCAATAAACTGACACGATCATATGCTATGTTTATAGTTTGGGTCTTGTCCATCACATCATTCTCCTAATGATGTGATCCCGTTATCAAATGACATATCATGTCTATGGCTAGGAAACCTTGACCATCTTTGATTAACGAGCTAGTCTATTAGAGGCATACTAGGGACACAGTGTTGTCTATGTACCCACACATGTATTTGAGTTTCCAATCAATACAATTATAGCATGGATAATAAACAATTATCATGAACAAGGAAATATGATAATAACTAAATTATTATTGCCTCTAGGGCATATTTCCAACAGTCTCCCACTTGCACTAGAGTCAATAATCTAGCTCACATCACCATGTGATTAACATTGTAATGAATCTAACACCCAATGAGTTCTGGGGTTCGATCATGTTTTGCATGTAAGAGAGGTTCTAGTCAACGGTCTGCAATATTCAGATCCGTGTGTTCTTTGCAAATCTATATGTCATACTGCAGATGCTACCACGCTCCACTTGGAGCTATTCCAAATGGCTGCTCCACTATATGTATCCAGATTGCTACTCAGAGTCTTCCGGATAGGTGTCAAAGCTTGCATCGACGTAACCCTTTAGGACGAACTCTTTATCACCTCCATAATCGAGAAACATTTCCTTACTCCTCTAGTTACTAAGGATAATCTTGACCGCTATCTAGTGAGCCACTCCTGGACCTCTCTCGTACCCCTTGACAGACTCATGGCAAGGCACACATCAGGTGCGGTACACAGCATGGCATACTATATAGAGCCTATGGATAAGGCATAGGGGACGACCTTCGTCCGTTCTCTTTCTTCTGCCGTGGTCGAGCTTTGAGTCTCACTCAACTCCACACCTTACAATTCAGGCAAGAACTCTTTATTTGACTGATCCATTTTTAACTCTTTCAAAATCCTGTCAAGGTATGTATTCATTGAAAGTTTTATCAGACGTCTTGATCTATCTCTATAGATCCTGATGCCCAATGTTTAAGTAGCTTCATTTAGGTCTTCCTTTGAAAAACTCCTTTCAAACAACCCTTTATGCTTTCCAGAAATTCTACATCATTTCCGATCAACAATATGTCATCCACATATACTTATCAGAAATTCTATAGTGCTCCCACTCACTTTATTGTAAATACAAGTTTCCCATAAACTTTGTATAAACCCAAAAACTTTGATCACCTCATCAAAGCGTATATTCCAACTCCGAGATGCTTGCTCCTATCCATAGAAGGATCGCTGGAGCTTGCATACAATTTAGCATCCTTAGGACTGACAAAACCTTCCGGTTGTATCACATACAACCTTTCCTCAAGAAACCGTTAAGGAAACGATGTTTTGACATCCATATGCCAGATTTCATAATCGAAAAATGCAGCAACTGCTAACATAATTCCAACAGACTTTTAGCATCGCTACGGGTGAGAAAGTCTCATCGTAGTCAACTCCTTGAACTTGTCGGAAACTTCTTTGCGACAAGTCGAGCTTTATAAATGGTGAAATTTACCATCTGCGTCTATATTCTTCTTAAAGGTCCATTTGTACTCAACGGCCTGCCGTTTAATGGGCAAGTCTACCAAAGTCCATACTTGGTTTTCATACATGGATCCTATCTCGGATTTCATGGCTCCTAGCCATTTGTTGGAATCCGGGCCCACCATCCCTTCTTCATAGCTCGTAGGTTCACTGTTGTCTAATAACATGACCTCCAAGACAGGATTGCCGTACCACTCAGGGGCGGCACGATTCCTTGTCTACCTACGAGGCCTGGTAGTAACTTGATCCGAAGTGCCATGATCATCATCATTAACTTCCTCTTCATTTGGTGTAGGCGCCACAGAAACATCTTTCTGTGTCGTGCTACCATCCAACTGAAGTGACGGTTCAACAACCTCATCAAGTTCTACTTTCCTCCCACTCAATTCTTTCGTGAGAAACTTTTTCTCGAGAAAGGACCCGTTTTAAGCAACAAATACTTTGCCCT
This sequence comes from Elymus sibiricus, assembly GCA_039707655.1. Lineage (NCBI taxonomy): Eukaryota > Viridiplantae > Streptophyta > Magnoliopsida > Poales > Poaceae > Elymus > Elymus sibiricus. Next base: position 382,895,618 of record CM077663.1, read on the forward strand.
TGGATCTGAGATAGAAGGCATACCCAACTGTTTCCTTGGGGTATCTTATGAAGATGCACTTTTCCTCTTTGGGTTCGAGCTTATCAGACATAAGCGTCGTATTCCCAAACTCTGAGAAATGACTGCTTAGGTTTCTGCCAAACCAAAATTCATACGGTGTCATCTCAACGGACTTAGATGGTGCCCTAATTTAAAGTGAATGTAGTTGTCTCTAATGCATAACCCCAAAACGATAGTGGCAAAATGATAAGAGACATCATAGTACGCATCATATCCAATAGAGCACGACTACGACGTTCGGACACACCATCACACTATGGTGTTCCAGGTGGCGTGAGTTGTGAAACAATTTCCACATTGTGTTGAGTTGTATACCAGACTCGTAACTCAGATATTTACCTCCACAATCATATCGTAGACATTTTATCTTCTTGTCACGATGATCTCAAACTTCACTCTGAATTTGTTTGAACTTTTCAAACGTTTCAGACTTATGTTTCATTAAGTAAATATCCCCATATCTACTCAAATCATCGGTGAAGGTAAGAAAATAGCGATATCCACCGCATGCTTCAACACTCATTGGACCGCATACATCAACATGTATCATTTCCAATAAGTCACTTGCCCGCTCCATCATATCGGAAAACGGGGTCTTAGTCATCTTGCCCAAGAGGCATGGTCCGCATGTCTCAACCGATTCAAAATCGAGTGAGTCAAAAGATCCATCAGCATGGAGTTTCTTCATGCGCTTTACACCAATATGACCTTGGCGGCGGTGCCACAAGTATGTGGTATTATCATTATTAATTTTGCATCTTTTGGCATCAATGAACATGTGTATTACTACGATCGAGATTCAATGATCCATTCACCTTGGGTGCATGACCATTGAAGGTATTATTCATGTAAACAGAATAACCATTATTCTCTAACTTAAATGAATAACCGTATTGCAATAAACACGATCTAATCACGTTCATACTCAACGCAAACACCAAATAACATTTATTTAGGTTCATCACTAATCCCGAAGAGAGAGCGTGCGATGGTGATCACATCAACCTTGGAAATACTCCCAACACACATCGTCACCTCGCCCTTAGCTAGTCTCCGTTTATTCCGTAGCTTTTATTTCGAGTTACCAACATTTAGCAACTGAACCGGTATCTAATACTCAGGTGCTACTAGGAGTACTAGCAAGGTACACATGAATAAAACATATATCAAATATACTTCTGTTGACGTTGCCAGCCTTCTTATCTACCAAGTATCTAGGGCAGTTCCGCTTCAGTGACCGTTCTCCTCATAATAGAAGCACTCAGTCTCGGGTTTGGGATCAACCTTGGGTTTCTTTACTTGAGCAGCAACTGGCTTGCCATCCATGAAGTTTCCCTCCTTGCCCTTGCCCTTCTCGAAACTAGTGGTTTTACTAACCATCAACACTTGATGCTCCTTCTCGATTTCTACCTTCGCGGTGTCAAACATCGCGAATAGCTCGGGGATCATTATTTCCATCCCTGGCATTTCATAGTTCATCACGAAGCTCTAGTAGCTTTGTGGCAGTGACTTGGAGAACTATATCAACCACTATCTTATCTGGAAGATCAACTCCCACTCGATTCAAGCGATTGTAGCACCCAGACAATCTGAGCACATGCTCACCGATTGAGCTATTCTCCTTCATCTTGCTGGCAAAGAATCTTGTTGGAGGTCTCATACCTCTCAACACGGGCACGAGCCTGAGATCCCAATTTCAGCTCTTAGAACATCTCATATGTTCCGTGACGTTCAAAACGTTTTGGAGCCTCAATTCTAAGCCGTAATGCATGACGCACTGAACTATCAAGTAGTCATCAGAACGTGCCTGTCAGATGTTCACAACATCTACAAACGACGCTTGAGGGGGTGGCGCACCGAGCGGTGCATTAAGGACATAAGCCTTCTATGAAGCAATGAGGGCAATCCTCAGATCACGGACCCAGTCCGCATTATTGCTACCATCATCTTTCAATTCTATTTTCTCTAGGAACGTATAAAAAACAGGGGAGCTACAACGCGAGCTATTGATCTACAACATAATTTGCAAAGTTACTTTGACTATGTTCATGATAATGAGTTTAATTAATCATATTACTTAAGAACTCCCACTCAAATTGACATCCCACAGGTCATTCGAGTGTCACATGATCCAAATTCACCAACCCAAGTCCGATCATCACGTCAGATGAGGTGGTTTCAATGGTGAACATCTTCATGTTGATCATATCTACTATATGACTCATGTTCGACCTTTCGGTCTCTTGTGTTCCGAGGCCATGTCTGTACATGCTAGGCTCGTCAAGTTTAACCCGAGTGTTCCGCACGTGCAACACTGGCTTGCACCAGTTGTATGTGAACGTAGAGTCTATCACACCCGATCATCATGTGGTGTCTCGAAACGACGAACTTTCGCAACGGTGCACACTCGGGGAGAACACAATTTTATCTTGAAATTTTAGTGAGGGATCACCTTATAATGCTACCGTCGTCCTGAGCAAAACAAGATGCATAAAAGGATTAACATCACATGCAAATCATAAGTGACATGATATGGCCATGAACTTGTGCTTTTGATCTCCATCTCCAAAGCACCGGCATGATCTCCATCGTCACCGGCATGACACCATGATCTCCATCATCTTGATCTCCATCAACATGTCGCCATGAGGTTGTCGCGCCAACTGTTGCTTCTACGACTATTGCTAACTCATAGCGATAAAGTAAAGCAAAAACGGCGAAAATAAATCAAAGACAACCCTATGGCTCCTGCCGGTTGCCGTACTCATCGACATGCAAGTCGTGATATTCTATACAAAACATGATCATCTCATACATCACATATATCTCATCATGTAATTGGCCATATCACATCACAACATACCCTGCAAAAACAAGTTAGACATCCTCTAATTGTTGTTGCATGTTTTACGTGACTTCTATGGGTATCTAGCAAGAACGATTCTTACCTACGCAAAACCACAATGGTGATACACAAATTGCTAATCAACCTTCTCAAGGACCTCCTTTGTCGAATCCGATCCAACTAAAGTGGGAGAGACAGACACCTGCCAGCCATCTTTATGCAACAAAGTCACATGTCAGTTGATGGAACCGGTCTCTCGTAAGCGTACGAGTAAGGTTGGTCCGGGCCGCTTCATCCCACAATACCGCTGAATCAAGAAAAGACCAAGGGAGGAAGCAATCTGAGCATCAACACCCACAAACTTATTTGTGTTCTACTCGTGATCTCATCTATGCATAGACCTAGCTCATGATGCCACCGTTGGGGAACGTTGCATGGGAAACGAAAATTTTCCTATGCACACGCAAGATCTATCCATGGTGATGAGCATCTACGAGAGGGAGAGTGGATCTACATACCCTTGTAGATCACTAAGCGGGAAGTGTTAAGAAACGCGGTTGATGTAGTCGAACGTCTTCGCGTTCCAAATCGCTAGCCGTCCCGCGATCCAATCACGATCTAGCGCCGAACGGACGGCACCTCCGCGTTCAGCACACGTACAGCTCAATGACAATCTCCGCCTTCTTGATCCAGCAAGAGGGAGCGGAGAGGTAAATGAGTTCTCCGGCAACACGACGGCGTGGTGGAGGTGGTGGTGGTGCTATCCCGGCAGGGCTACGCTTAGCGCTACCGAAACCGCGAACGGAGGAGAAAACGATCTAGGGAGAGAGAGGGGCGCCAAGGACTTCGTGTGTGTTCTTGGGGCTCCCCCTCCCCTCTATATATAGGTGGAGGGGCATGGAGATCAGCCCCTCCAAGCCCTAGGGCGCAGCCAAGGGGGAGGAGTTGGACTCCTAGACCAATTCCCTCCCTTTCCATAAACAGGTGGACTTTCCACCTCTCCCAAGCCACATGGGCCTTGAGGGACTTGTGCGCCTGGCCCAATAAGGCCAGGGCGCCTCCCCTCAGCCCATGCAAACCCTTGGCACGTGGTGGAACCCTTGGTGGACTTCCGGACTCCTCCGGAAGTTTCCAGAACCTTCTAAAAGCTTCCCGGTACAATACCGGAAAAACCCGAAACTTTTCCGGTCGCCAAAATATGACTTCCCATATATAAATCTTTACCTCCGGACCATTCCGGAGCTCCTCGTGACGTCTAGGATCTCATCCGGGACTCCGAAGAACCTTCGGTCACCAACACATATATCTCAATACTACCAAAACGTCACTGAACGTTAAGTGTGCAGACCCTGCGGGTTCGAGAACTACGTAGACATGACCGAGACACCTCTACGGTCAATAACCAATAGCGGGACCTGGATGCCCATATTGGTTCCTACATATTCTACGAAGATCTTTATCGGTTGAACCTCTATGTCAAGGATTCAGTTAATCTCGTATCATGTTCCCTTTGTTCTTCGGTATGTTACTTGCCCGAGATTCGATCGTCGGTATCTGTATACCTAGTTCAATCTCGTTACCGGCAAGTCTCTTTACTCATTCCGTAATACAAGATCCCGTGGCTAACACTTTAGTCACATTGCTTGCAAGGCTTATTGTGATGTTGTATTACCGAGTGGGCCCTGAGATACCTCTCCGTCATACGGAGTAATAAATCCCAGTCTCGATCCATGCCAACTCAACAGACACCTTCGGAGATACCTGTAGAGCATCTTTATAGTCACCCAGTTACGTTGAGACGTTTGATACACACAAGGTATTCCTCCGGTGTCAGTGAGTTGCATGATCTCATGGTCATAGGAACAGATACTTGACATGCAGAAAACAATAGCAATAAACTGACACGATCATATGCTATGTTTATAGTTTGGGTCTTGTCCATCACATCATTCTCCTAATGATGTGATCCCGTTATCAAATGACATCTCATGTCTATGGCTAGGAAACCTTGACCATCTTTGATTAACGAGCTAGTCTATTAGAGGCATACTAGGGACACAGTGTTGTCTATGTACCCACACATGTATTTGAGTTTCAAATAAATACAATTATAGCATGGATAATAAACAATTATCATGAACAAGGAAATATGATAATAACTAAATTATTATTGCCTCTAGGGCATATTTCCAACACAATAGGCGTACTAATAAAATCATTGTTATTAGTATTGGAAAAATTACACAACTTGGTGTTCTCTTGAGTCATCGTGACTACGCAAACAAGATTGCAAGCAAGGAAGAGGTCCGGCAAGAAAAAGGGCAAACGAAAAAGAGGGCGAATAAAACGGCAAATTGGTGAAGTGGGGGAGAGGAAAACGAGAGGCAAATGGCAAATAATATAATTGCAAGGAGATGAGATTTGTGATTAGGAACCTGGTAGATGATGGTGGAGTCCCCTCGGCGCCTACGATAGGCACGTAGAAGAGACTGCTTCCTCCCCGGCAACGGCGCCAGAAATTCCTTTGACGTGGCTTGGACTGCGTCAGTATTTCCCCAAAGAGGAAGGGATGATGCAGCACAGCGACGGTAAGTATTTCCCTCGGTTATGAAACCAAGGTTATCGAACCAGTAGGAGGATCACCACCACCCAATAAGCAGCACCTGCACACAAACAACAAATACTTGCAACCCGACGCGAAAGAGAGGTTGTCAATCTCTCTACGGTAATAAGATAGATTAGGTAGTGATAGATAGGAGAGATAGATCTCTCAAGAACACAAATAAAAAGAGTAAATATGCAGCAATATATTTTTGGGTTTTTGGTTTTGTAGATCTGAAAACAAAGATTGCAAAAAACGTAGATCAGAAAGCAATATGATAGGAAAAGTAGACCCGGGGGCCGTAGGGTTCACTAGTGGCTTCTCTCATGAGTATAGCGCACGGTGGGTGAACAAAGTACTGTTGGGCAATTGATAGAAAATCGAATAGTCATGACGATATCCAAGGCGATGATCATTATATAGGCATCACGTCCAAGATAGATAGACCGACTCCTGCCTGCATCTACCTCTATTACTCCACACATCGACCGCTATCCAGCATGCATGTAGTGTATTAAGTTCATGAAAAAACGGAGTAATGCAATAAGAACGATGACATGATGTAGACAAGATCTATTCATGTAGGAATAGTCCCCATCTTGTTATCCTTAATAGCAACGATACATGCGTGTCTTGCTGCCCCTTCTGTCACTGGGAAAGAACACCGCAAGATCAAACCCATCACAAAGCACCTCTTCCCATGGCAACAAAATCGATCTAGTCGGCCTAACTAAACCAAAGATTCGAAGAAGAAATACGAGGCTATAAGTAATCATGCATATAAGAGATCAAAGAAGACTCAAATAATATTCATGGATAGAAACTGATCATGAACTCAAAATTCATCGGATCTCAACAAACACACCGCAAAAGTTTACATCAAATAGATCTCCAAGAGACCATTGTATTGAGAATCATAAGAGAGAGAGAAGAAGCCATCTAGCTACTGCCTACGGACCCATAGGTCTATGGTGGACTACTCACGCATCATCGGAGAGGCACCTGTGAGGAAGATGAACCACTCCGCGATGGTGTTTAGATTGTATCTCGCGGTTCTGGAACTTACGGCGGCTAGAATTGTGTTTCGTCGACTCCTCTAGAGTTTTTGGATTTTCTGGGAATTTATAAGCACGATAGTCGGTTGAGGGGGTGCCCGAGGTGCCCAGCACCCACCAGGCCGCGCCAGGGGGCCTCTGGCGCGCCCTGGTGGGGGCTGGCCACCCTGGGCCCCCTCTTCTGGTGTTATTTGGCCCATCTTCTTTCTTCTGGTCCGTAAAAACTCCAAAAAATCCCCGCAGCGTTTTGTCTCCGTTTGGTACTGATTTTCTATGTAGTAAAAAACAAGCAAAAACAGCAACTGGTACTTTGGCACTATGTCAATAGGTTAGTCTCAAAAAATGATATAAAGTTGTAATAAAATGATTGTAAAACATCCAAAAATGATAATATAACAGCATGGAACAAGCAAAAATTATAGATACATTGGAGACGTATCTGTTGGAAATATGCCCTAGAGGCAATAATAAATTAGTTATTATTATATTTCCTTGTTCATGATAATCGTTTATTATCCATGCTATAATTGTATTGATTGGAAACTCAAATACATGTGTGGGTACATAGACAACACTGTGTCCCTAGTAAGCCTCTAGTTGACTAGCTCATTGATCAAAAGATGATGAAGGTTTCCTAGCCATGGACATAAGATGTCATTTGATAACGGGATCACATCATTAGGAGAATGATGTGATGGACAAGACCCAAACTATAAACATAGCATATGATCGTGTCAGTTTATTGCTATTGTTTTCTACATGTCAAGTATCTGTTCCTATGACCATGAGATCATGCAACTCCCTGACATCGGAGGAGTACCTTGTGTGTATCAAACTTCGCAACGTAACTGGGTGACTATAAAGATGCTCTACAGGTATCTCCAAGGGTGTCTGTTGGGTTGGCATGGATCAAGACTGGGATTTGTTACTCCGTGTGACGGAGAGGTATCTCAGGGCCCATTCAGTAATACAACATCACAATGAGCCTTGCAAGCAATGTGACTAAAGTGTTAGCCACGAGATCTTGTATTACGGAACGAGTAAAGAGACTTGCCGGTAACGAGATTGAACTAGGTATAGAGATACTGACGATCGAATCTCGGGCAAGTAACATGCCGAAGAACAAAGGGAACAGTATACGGGATTAACTGAATCCTTAACATAGAGGTTCAACCGATGAAGATCTTCGTAGAATATGTAGGAACCAATATGGGCATCCAGGTCCCGCTATTGGTTATTGGCCGTAGAGGTGTCTCGGTCATGTCTGCATAATTCTCGAACCCGCAGGGTCTACACACTTAACGTTTGGTGACGATTAGTATAGTTGAGTTATTGTGTTGGTGACCGAAGGTTGTTCGGAGTCCCGGATAAGATCCCGGACATGACAAGGATCTCCGGAAGAGTCCGGAGGTAAAGATTGATATATGTGATAATAGTGTAGTGATCTCCGAAAGGGTTCCGGAATTCACCGGAAGGGGTTCCGGGTGTTTACCGAAGTGTTCGGGTGCAGCAACACTTTATATGGGCCAAAGGGGTAAAGCCCACGAGGTATTGGAAAGTGCAAAAGGAAGTTTTGCTGCTGCCTTAAGCGGTACTACCGCTGGTAAGGCAGTACTACCGCGTAAGCGGTACTACCGCTTGTGTGAAGCGGTACTACCGCGTGTGTGAAGTGGTACTACCGCTTGTACGCGGTACTGCTGGAATCCGAGTTGGACTCTTTCCGTGCGGGCCAAACCGACCTTGTGCGGGCAAAACCGACCTTGTGGAGGATTTCTCTCCAAGTTTAGACCCCAGGGCTCAACATATAAATAGAGGGGCAGGGCTAGTACACGGGACACATCAAGATTTCCCAAGCTGTGTGCCGGCAACCCTAACCCTCTAGTTCCTCCCGTCATAATCTCCGTAGTGCTTGGCGAAGCCCTGCAGAGATTGTTCCTCACCACCATCACCACGCCGTCGTGCTGCCGAAACTCATCCACTACTTCACCATCGCTCGCTGGATCGAGGAGGTGAAGGCGTCATCAAGCCGTACGTGTGTTGAACGCGGAGGTGCCGTCCGTTCGGCGCTAGATCGTGATTGGATCGAGGGACGACTTGCGATTTGGATCGCGAAGACGTTCGACTACATCAACCGCGTTTCTTAACGCTTCCGCTTAGCGATCTACAAGGGTATGTAGATTCACTCTCCCTCTCGTAGATGCTCATCACCATGGATAGATCTTGCATGTGCGTAGGAAAATTTTTGTTTCCCATGCGACGTTCCCCAACAGTGGCATCAGAGCTAGGTCTATGTGTAGATGAGATCTCGAGTAGAAACAAAGGAGTTTGTGGGCGTTGATATTCAGATTGCTTCCTCCCTTGGTCTTTTCTTGTTTCGGCGGTATTGTGGGATGAAGCGGCTCGGACCAACATTACTCGTACGCTTACGAGAGACCGGTTCCTTCAACTGACATGTAACTTCGTTGCATAAAGATGGCTAGCGGGTGTCTGTTTCTCCCACTTTAGTCGGATCGGATTTGACAAAGGCGGTCCTTGAGAAGGTTGAAAAGCAATTTTTGTATCACCGTTGTGGTTTTTGCGTAGGTAAGAATCGTTCTTGCTAGATACCCGTAGCAGCCACGTAAAACTTGCAACAACAATTAGAGGACGTCTAACTTGTTTTTGCACGGTATGTTGTGATGTGATATGGCCAAGTACATGATGAGATATATGTGATGTATGAGATGATATGTGTTGTATAGAATATCACGACTTGCATGTCGATGAGTACGGCAACTGGCAGGAGCCATAGAGTTGTCTTTAATTATTTTCGCCATTTTGCTTTACTTTATCGCTATGAGTTAGCAATAGTCGTGGAAGCAACAGTCGGCGCGACAACTTCATGGCGACACGTTGATGGAGATCAATATGATGGAGATCATGGTGTCATGCCGGTGACGATGGAGATCATGCCGGTGCTTTGAAGATGGAGATCAAAAGCACAAGTTCATGGCCATATCATGTCACTTATGATTTGCATGTGATGTTAATCCTTTTATGCATCTTATTTTGCTTAGGACGACGGTAGCATTATAAGGTGATCCCTCACTTAAATTTCAAGATAAAAATGTGTTCTCCCCGAGTGTGCACCGTTGCGAAAGTTCGTCGTTTTGAGACACCACGTGATGATCGGGTGTGATAGACTCTACGTTCGCATACAACGGGTGCAAGCCAGTGTTGCACGTGCGGAACACTCGGGTTAAACTTGACGAGCCTAGCATGTACAGACATGGCCTCGGAACACAAGAGACCGAAAGGTCGAACATGAGTCATATAGTAGATATGATCAACATGAAGATGTTCACCATTGAAACCACCTCAACTCACGTGATGATCGGACTTGAGTTGGTGGATTTGGATCATGTTACACTCGAATGACCGGAGGGATGTCAATTTGAGTGGGAGTTTTTAAGTAATATGATTAACTAAACTAATTATCTTGCACAATAGTCTAAGTTGTCTTTGCAATATTTATGTTGTAGATCATGGCTCGCGCAGTAGCACCCCTGAATTTTAATGCGTTCCTAGAGAATGCTAAGTTGAAAGATGATGGAAGTAACTTTGTGGACTGGGCCCGTAATCTAAGGATTATCCTTACGGCTTCCCAGAAGGCTTATGTCCTTGATGCACCGCTTGGTGATCCACCCGCTCCAGTTGAGTCTCTAGACGTTGTGAACACCTGGCAGGCTCGTTTTGAAGATTACTCAATAGTTCAATGTGCAATATTGTATGGCTTAGAACCGGGACTTCAAAGATGTTTTGAACGTCATGGAGCATATGAGATGTTCCAGGAGTTGAAGTTTATCTTTCAGAAGAATGCCCGGATCGAGAGGTATGAGATCTCCGATAAGTTCTATGCTTGCAAGATGGAGGAGAACGGGTCTATCAGTGATCACATACTCAGAATGTCTGGGTACTCCACCCGTCTGGCTGAATTGGGTATGCCCCTTCTGCCAGAGGCTATCACTGACAGAGTTCTTCAATCATTGCCACCTAGCTACAAGAGCTTCGTGTTGAACTATAACATGCACGGGATGAACAAGTCAGTCGCCGAGCTGTTTGCGATGCTGAAAGCCGCTGAGTCTGAAATTCAGAAGGAGCATCAAGTGTTGATGGTCAATAAAACCACTAGTTTCAAGAAAAATGGCAAGGGTAAGAAGGGTAGCTCCAAGAAGAGTGGCAAAGCAGTTGCTCCTCCCGTGAAGAAACCCAAGGCTGGACCCAAACCAGAAACTGTGTGCTTTCATTGCAAGGGAACTGGACACTGGAAGCGGAACTGCCCCAAGTATTTGGCTGACAAGAAGGCGGCCAACAACAAACAAGGTATATATGATATACATGTTATTGATGTGTACCTTACCAACTCTCGTTGTAGTGCCTGGGTATTTGATACCGGTGCGGTTGCTCATATTTGCAACTCAAAACAGGAACTGCGGAATAGACGGAGGCTGGCAAAGGACGAAGTGACGATGCGCGTGGGAAATGGTTCCAAGGTTGATGTGATCGCCGTCGGCACGCTCGCTCTTCGATTACCATCGGGATTAGTGATGAACCTGAATAAATGTTATTTGGTGCCTGCGTTAAGCATGAACATTATATCTGGATCTTGTTTATTGCGAGACGGTTACTCATTTAAATTAGAGAATAATGGTTGTTCTATTTATATGAGTAATATCTTTTATGGTCATGCACCCGATGTGAGGGGTTTATTCTTATTGAATCTCGATAGTAATGATACACATGTTCATAACATTGATGCCAAAAGATGTAGAATTGATAATGATAATACCACTTTCTTGTGGCACTGCCGTTTAGGTCATATTGGCATAAAACGCATGAGGAAGCTCCATGCTGATGGACTTTCGGAGTCACTTGATTTTGAATCACTTAACACATGTGAGCCATGCCTCATGGGCAAGATGACTAAAACGACGTTCTCTGGAACAATGGAACGGGCAAGTGACTTATTGGAAATCATACATACTAATGTGTGCGGTCCGATGAGCATTGAGGCGCGCGGTGGTTATCGTTACTTTCTCACCTTCACTGATGACTTAAGTAGATATGGGTATATTTACTTAATGAAACACAAGTCTGAAACATTTGAAAAGTTCAAACAATTTCAGAGTGAAGTTGAGAATCATCGTAACAAGAAGATTAAATTCCTACGATCTGATCGAGGAGGAGAATATCTGAGTTATGAGTTTGGCAGTCACTTAAGACAATGTGGAATTATTTCACAACTGACACCGCCTGGAACACCATAGCGTAATGGTGTGTCCGAACGTCGTAATCGAACCTTATTGGATATGGTGTGATCTATGATGTCTCTTGCCAATTTGCCACTATCATTTTGGGGTTATGCATTAGAGACAGCTGCATTCACTTTAAATAGGGCACCATCGAAATCCGTTGAGACGACACCATATGAACTTTGGTTTGGCAAGAAGCCAAAGCTGTCGTTTCTTAAAGTTTGGGGATGTGATGCTTATGTCAAAAAGCTTCAGCCTGAAAAGCTGGAACCCAAAGCGGAGAAATGCGTCTTCATAGGATACCCAAAAGAGACAGTTGGGTATACCTTCTACCTCAGATCCGAAGGCAAAGTGTTTGTCGCTAAAAACAGAACATTTCTTGAGAAAGAGTTTCTCTCGAAAGAATTGAGTGGGAGGAAGATAGAACTTGATGAGGTTGTTGAACCTTTACTTCAACCTGAGAGTAGCGCAGCGCAGAAAGATGTTTCTGTAGAGCCTACATCAGCTGAAGAGGAAGTTGATGATGATCATAAAGCTTCGGATCAAGTTGCTATCGAACCTCGTAGGTCGACAAGGACGCGTACTGCTCCTGAGTGGTACGGCAACCCTGTCTTAGAGGTCATGTTGTTGGACAACGATGAACCTACGAGCTATGGAGAAGCGATGATGGGCCCGGATTCCGAGAAGTGGTTAGAGGCCATGAAATCCAAGATGGGATCCATGTATGAAAAAAAAGTGTGGACTTTGGAAGTATTACCTGAAGGGCGTAAGGCCATTCAGAACAAATGGATCTTTAAGAGGAAGACGGACGCAGACGGTAATGTCACCGTCTATAAAGCTCGACTTGTGGCAAAGGGTTTTTCACAAGTTCAAGGAGTTGACTACGATGAGACCTTCTCACCCGTAGTGATTCTTAAGTCCGTCAGAATCATGTTAGCAATAGCTGCCTTTTTCGATTATGAAATTTGGCAGATGGATGTCAAAACAGCGTTCCTTAACGGTTTCCTTAAGGAAGAGTTGTATATGATGCAACCAGAAGGTTTTGTCGATCCAGAGAATGCTGAGAAAGTTTGCAAACTCCAGCGATCCATTTATGGACTGGTGCAAGCATCTCGGAGTTGGAATCTTCGCTTTGATGAGGTGATCAAAGCGTTCGAGTTTATACAAGTTTACGGAGAAGCTTGTATTTACAAGAAAGTGAGTGGGAGCTCTATAGCGTTTCTAATATTATATGTGGATGACATATTACTGATTGGAAACAATATAGAAATGTTGGAAAGCGTGAAGGAATATTTGAACAAGAGTTTTTCAATGAAGGACCTAGGAGAAGCTGCTTTCATATTAGGCATCAAGATCTATAGAGATAGATCGAGACGCTTAATAGGACTTTCACAAAGCACATACCTTGACAAAGTTTTGAAGAAGTTCAAAATGGATCAGTCCAAGAAGGGGTTCTTGCCTGTATTGCAAGGTGTGAAATTGAGTAAGACTCAATGCCCAGTGACTGCAGAAGATAGAGAAAAGATGAGTGTCATCCCCTATGCTTCAGCCATAGGCTCTATCATGTATGCAATGCTGTGCACAAGACCCGATGTCAGCCTTGCCATAAGTATGGTCGGAAGGTTTCAAAGTGATCCAGGAATGGAACACTGGACGGCGATCAAGAATATCCTGAAGTACCTGAAAAGGACTAAGGACATGTTTCTCGTTTATGGAGGTGATCAAGAGCTCGTCGTAAAGGGTTACGTCGATGCAAGCTTTGACACTGATCCGGATGACTCTAAGTCACAAACCGGATACGTATTTATTCTTAATGGGGGTGTGGTTAGCTGGTGCAGTTCCAAGCAAAGCGTGGTAGCTGATTCTACATGCGAAGCGGAGTACATCGCTGCCTCGGAGGCAGCGAAGGAAGGTGTCTGGATGAAGGAGTTCATGACAGATCTTGGAGTAGTGCCTAGTGCGCTTAACCCAATGACTCTGTTTTGTGATAATACTGGTGCCATTGCTCTAGCCAAGGAACCAAGATTTCACAAGAGGACCAGACACATAAAGCGACGTTTCAATTCCATCCGCGATTACATCAAGGAGGACGACATAAATATTTGCAAAGTACACACGGATCTAAATGTTGCAGATCCGATGACTAAACCTCTTCCAAGGGCTAAACATGAACAACACCAGAACTGCATGGGTGTTCGATTCATTACAATGTAAATCACATAGTGATGTGAACTAGATTATTGACTCTAGTGCAAGTGGGAGACTGTTGGAAATATGCCCTAGAGGCAATAATAAATTAGTTATTATTATATTTCCTTGTTCATGATAATCGTTTATTATCCATGCTATAATTGTATTGATTGGAAACTCAAATACATGTGTGGGTACATAGACAACACTGTGTCCCTAGTAAGCCTCTAGTTGACTAGCTCGTTGATCAAAAGATGATGAAGGTTTCCTAGCCATGGACATAAGATGTCATTTGATAACGGGATCACATCATTAGGAGAATGATGTGATGGACAAGACCCAAACTATAAACATAGCATATGATCGTGTCAGTTTATTGCTATTGTTTTCTACATGTCAAGTATATGTTCCTATGACCATGAGATCATGCAACTCCCTGACATCGGAGGAGTACCTTGTGTGTATCAAACGTCGCAACGTAACTGGGTGACTATAAAGATGCTATACAGGTATCTCCAAGGGTGTCTGTTGGGTTGGCATGGATCAAGACTGGGATTTGTTACTCCGTGTGACGGAGAGGTATCTCAGGGCCCACTCGGTAATACAACATCACAATGAGCCTTGCAAGCAATGTGACTAAAGTGTTAGCCACGAGATCTTGTATTACGGAACGAGTAAAGAGACTTGCCGGTAACGAGATTGAACTAGGTATAGAGATACTGACGATCGAATCTCGGGCAAGTAACATGTCGAAGAACAAAGGGAACAGTATACGGGATTAACTGAATCCTTGACATAGAGGTTCAACCGATGAAGATCTTCGTAGAATATGTAGGAACCAATATGGGCATCCAGGTCCCGCTATTGGTTATTGGCCGTAGAGGTATCTCGGTCATGTCTGCATAATTCTCGAACCCGCAGGGTCTACACACTTAACGTTTGGTGATGATTAGTATAGTTGAGTTATTGTGTTGGTGACCAAAGGTTGTTCGGAGACCCGGATAAGATCCCGGACATGACAAGGATCTCCGGAAGAGTCCGGAGGTAAAGATTGATATATGTGATAATAGTGTTTTGATCTCCGGAAGGGTTCCGGAATTCACCGGAAGGGGTTCCGGGTGTTTACCGAAGTGTTCGGGTGCAGCAACACTTTATATGGGCCAAAGGGGTAAAGCCCACGAGGTATTGGAAAGTGCAAAAGGAAGTTTTGCTACTGCCTTAAGCGGTACTACCGCTGGTAAGGCAGTACTACCGCGTAAGCGGTACTACCGCTTGTGTGAAGCGGTACTACCGCATAAGCGGTACTACCGCGTGTGTGAAGCGGTACTACCGCTCGTGAGCGGTACTACCGCTTGTACGCGGTACTGCTGGAATCCGAGTTGGACTCTTTCCGTGCGGGCCAAACCGACCTTGTGCGGGCAAAACCGACCTTGTGGAGGATTTCTCTCCAAGTTTAGACCCCAGGGCTCAACATATAAATAGAGGGGCAGGGCTAGCACACGGAACACAACAAGATTTCCCAAGCCGTGTGCCGGCAACCCTAACCCTCTAGTTCCTCCCGTCATAATCTCCGTAGTGCTTGGCGAAGCCCTGCAGAGATTGTTCCTCACCACCATCACCACGTCGTCGTGCTGCCGGAACTCATCCACTACTTCACCATCGCTCGCTGGATCAAGGAGGTGAAGGCGTCATCAAGCCGTACGTGTGTTGAACGCGGAGGTGCCGTCCGTTCGGCGCTAGATCGTGATTGGATCGAGGGACGACTTGCGATTTGGATCGCGAAGACGTTCGACTACATCAACCGCGTTTCTTAACGCTTCCGCTTAGCGATCTACAAGGGTATGTAGATTCACTCTCCCTCTCGTAGATGCTCATCACCATGGATAGATCTTGCGTGTGCGTAGGAAAATTTTTGTTTCCCATGCGACGTTCCCCAACAGTATCACCGGCCCTGATTCCCCTTGGACGCTTCTGTGAAGCCTTGTCCTTTGTGTCCAGATTCCTCCCCCCTCTTAGGTGGCTGAGTAGATCTACGCGTCACATCAACTCTCTCTGGCACATTCATAGTGGGAACATTTGATTTTGTGACACCTTTATAATCAGTAAATGTGTTTGGCAGATTATTTGCAATATTTTTGCAAATTTATAATCTTCTGAACCTCCAGTTCAGACTCATTCGTACGTGGATCTAAGGACTGGATGCCTTTCACATCCCAATCTATTTCACGGCATTCTTTGTGGTTATTATCTCCCCCTAATGTCGGGAAATGGTCCTCATCAAAATGCAATTAGCGTATCGGGCTATAAACAAATCCCTATCAAGGGTTCCGGGTACTTAATGATTGACGGAGAATTGTACCCCACATAGATCCACATTCGTTTATGAGGGCCCATCGATGTACGCTGCGGTGGTGGGATCGGTACATATACCGTGCAACCGAATTGCCGCGGATGGGAAATACTTGGCTGGTTTCCACGTACTAACTGCAACGGGGAGACCGTATGATATGCAGTTGGTCGAATTTGTATCAACTCTACAATATGTAAAACTGCATGACCCAAACATGAAGCTGGAAGATTACTATTCTGTAGGAGCGGTCTTGCTATAAACTTGATCCTCTTGATGAGTGATTCCGCAAGACCATTCTGGGTATGTACATAAGGTACTGAGTGCTCCACGGAAATGCCCAAAGCTAGGCAGTGATCATTAAATGCTCGCGAACTAAATTCCGCAACATTATCCATTCTGATGGTTTTTATCCTATGCTCGGGATGATTTGCTCTCAATTTAATGATCTGAGCAATTAGCTTTGCAAAATCATGGTTCCTTGTTGACAGAAGACGCACATTTGACCATCTCGTTGATGCATCAATTAGGACCATGAAATATCTGAATGGTCCAGATAACGGTTGTATTGGACCACAAATATCTCCTTGAATACATTCAAGGAAATCAAGTGGCTCATCCTTTATTTTCACATATGATGGCCTTGTGATCAATTTCCTAGTTGCACATGAGGTGCATACCAAATCCGATGATTTTGGGAAGTTTCTATCCGTTATGTTGTGTCCAACAGAACCATCAATAATTTTTCTCATCATCCCAATACCAGGATGACCCAGGCGACCATGCCAAATCTTGAACTTATCAAGATTCTGAAAAACTATCTTGTACGCCATATGCGTCTCTGGTTTAATGTAAGTATAATACAACCCAGAAGATAGAGAAGGCAAATTCTCAAGGATTTCCTTTTGAAACCCCTTTTGCTGAGTTATGAGTAGACCCACTCTCTTCACTAGTTTCCACATGGAAACCATTTTTGCGGATATCCTTGAAACTCAGCAAGATACGAGTAGAATCTGGATACAATAGAGCATCCGGGATTATTAATTTAGTACCCATAGGGAGTGCAATTGTAGCTTGACCAGAGCCAACAATTAGAGTGTCTCGACCAGCAATTGTCATGGCACTTCCATTACTCTTCTTGAGTGTTTGGAAATACTTCATCTCCCTAAGTATCATGTTAGTAGATCCACTATCCACTAAACAAATTTCCTCCTCCATTGTATTAGTTCTATAGAGTAAAAGAACAAAGTTCAGTATACAATCAAACTCATATAGAATCAGTACGTACATTACAAACAATATATGTCTTGTACTTATTACAAGCCCTATCTCACATGAGATAGCTAACACACTATGTCTAAGGACATAACTTATTTTACAACACATGTAATATGTCTAATAACACCATTACAATACTTAGACAAATGAGACTACATCTGGTCTCCATATATGTCAGTAGAACCAAATTCTACTAGCATGTCATCGACATCTGGTATTGGATCTTCCACTTGCTGATTCTGCTCCTGGTTGTCCATGTTTGGAGAATCATCTCGAGAACCATCAACCGTAGGGGTACCATCTTCATTTCTAGTGAAGTGTGCTTCATACTGGTTCCCCTGAGCCTTCTTGCCCTTTCCAAGTGACTGTTGGTACAATTCCACCAAATGCTTTGAAGTATCACACTTCTTTGCAATATGTTCCTTACAACCACACCTGAAGCAACCAGTGTTGCTAGCCCTTTCATTTTTCTTGAAAGAACCTTTGCCCTTTTGGACTCCATACTTATTCTGCTTCTCATTACGCTTCCACTTCCCATTGAATGTCCTACGGTTCTTATTGGAACCATTGAACTTTTGATGATTCTTAGAGTTGAAGTGTGATTCAGGCAGAGGCATCGTTCCTGTTGGAGGAGCGAAATTGTTCTTCTCAAGAAGCTCATTGTGCTTCTCTGCTTGAAGCAACGAGTAAATCAACTCGGAATACTTCTTATACTTTTGCTGATGATAACGTTCAGCAAGTATCCTCATAGAGGGATGGAAAGTAGAAAGCATCTTTTCAATTAGATCAGCATCAGTAACTGCACTATTGCAGAATCTCAACTTGGAGTTGATCTTATGAACAGCAGAATTGTATGCAGCTACAAACTTAAAGTCTTGGAATCGTACTAACGCCCATTCCCGTTGCGCTTCAGGCAACATCACCGCCCTTTGTTAATGATACATCTCCTTTAAGGAGTTCCAGAGTGTCAGAGGGTTCTCCTCCATCAGATACTCTGTCTTTAGGTCAGGGTGAAGATGATGTCGAATGAAGGGCAACGCTGAATACCTTGTTATGTCTGTTATAGATTAAGTCCCTTGGGCAGGTGTGGTTATGACGGATTTGAGTCCCTTGGCCGTCAAATTGATTTTGACATCCATCGCCCATGTCAAATAGTTAGAACCATCGACGGCAAGTTCAGCAAACTCCACTTTCCCTCATACGACAGATCCTTTCCAAGTCGTCAGACCAACGTTGCACCGTCGATTTGTTATTCAATCACACGGACGAAAGCTTCCCGCTTCCAGCACCCATCGTACAAACTGCCCACTATTCACGCAGTAAATCCGTATGCCTCTTCCCTGATTATGCAATCGGTTACATTCGCTTTAGTACATCCCAAACCAAGGAGAGCCACGTCTCCTCCCAGTCCACCATGCCGTCCCACTGACCTCCCCTGTGCGATCTACACCTCAACGGATCGCGGTTCAAGCGCCACCACGGGATTGGGATGTACCCATCCTTTCCCCTGTTCAACCCAGCAGCAACGTTGTCACCTCGGTAGGCTGCCGTTGTGCCCATCATCGCCGGCATGTTGTCCCGACGACGACCAACTCCGATCCCTTGCCATCGTGCTAACCACCACTGCTTCGATCTCGCTGGCGTGATGCATCTCTGGTCTCGCCGGCGTGCTCCCCTGCTGACGTGGTTACATAGTGTTGTTCTTGTTCCAACCTCCCTGTCTAACACCGACGGCTGAGGCGATGAACTCGTCTCCGTCACCCTCCTTCCTACCAGTGGCTCCCCTCCTCCCTCGAGTTTTCCCCTCCACCACCGGCGACCCCGTCCACAAAAGCTGCTCCATCCATACCATACCTCTCGATGGAAGTGCTTTAGTTAGGAAGCATCCTTTAGTGTCTTCTGAATCAATATTGAATTATTGATACCACCAGGAAGCAACTAATATGAATAGCACAAAATAAACATATTTAGTTGATCTTTTGGTGCTGAAGCACATAATGATCAGTTTTGAAGCTTTATCAATTTGTTTACGAAGCAACTAAATTGATAGTATAAAGCAAAAAATGTAAGCACAACTCACAGAAGCATCTATGAAAAATGAACGAAGCACACCAATGTCAGTATGGAAACAAATTCATTCACCATAAAAGCAAATGTATGTAAACAAATTTTGTTGTCATTGAAGCAAATTTCAGCGGTATAGGAAGCAAAGTACAGTAACGCCGGAAACAGAAAATGTTCTTCATAAAGGAGCAAATTTTATAAATATTTCTGTTGATTTGAAGCAAATTTCATTCATATGGAAGCAAGCCTTCAGTGTATTTTTTTGGTTGCATCCAAAGAATATTTCAGTCTCGTAGGATTACCGTAGGAAGCAAGGTGGGTTAACGCTGGAAACAATATGTGCTTCATGGAAAGACAGAGGGGGAGAAGAAGCCCGAGGGAGGAAGGCGTACGTCCTGGGCATGCGTTTAGGGATCAGTTAATTAGTGCATGGAAGCACTTAATTACCGCCCATTAAAACCTCTATGCACGTGGCCTGCTACGAAATCGAATGGTCCTCTTTCTCTACATCCTACGGTGCATGTGTGGTCTGATGGATGCATTCTTGCTGTAGTCTGATGTCTAGTGGTGTCCTTTTAGATATGTCAGTCATATCCTACATGCAATCATCATGCTTATTAATTTACTCTCATAGCAAATTAATTGTGCTGTAAATAAAACAATGAATGTATATTGATCAACATATAGCAATTGCCAAATTGCCGGAACATATACGTTGACATACACTGTGCTTGTACAATACAGTAATATACACTAGTTACTAAACAATACAACATAGTAATTTGCACAAATTACTAAATAACTACACACAATTCCAAACTGCTAGTTAAAGAACTAAAAAGAAAAGAAAAACGAAAAAAAATGGTACTGGGTCGCAAACAGAGAGACCCAAACCAGTAGCACAGCCCACTGCTACAATACTGCTATAGTAATTTTCATTGTTTTTCACTTCTTTTCGAGAGTGGCGTTTCGGCTCTCGGGTGCATCTGCACCCGCGCTCACGAAAAAAATCTAAACAAATACTAAAAAAATTCAAAACATTCCAAATTTTTTTGTGTGGTACATATTTTGATGCGTGAGGTCCGCTCCAAATTTCAACTTATTTGGACATCCGAGCAGCTCTCAGCAAAAAAGACAAATCGGGGTCTGTAAAAAAGGTTTACTGTTCACCAATTTTTTTGACCCGATTTGTCTTTTTTGCCGAGAGCTGCTCGGATGTCCAAATAAGTTGAAATTTGGAGCGGACCTCACGCATCAAAATATGTACCACACAAAAAACATTTGGAATTTTTTGAATTTTTCTAGTATTTTTTTTATTTTTTTTCTGACCGGGAGCAGCTGAGCCTGGGAGCAGAGTTGAATTATCGCTTCTTTTCTTCCTTTTCCAGGTCAGAACGAGGCCTAGGTCGAAGCCCATCTGGCCTTTCGGCCCAACAAGCCCGACACTGCTTAACCATCAGATAAAAGGGCTTGCGGATAGGGTTTCCCCTACCGCCCCCAATCTTCCATTCCAGCGGCGCTATCCACCCCTGTCCCTCTTGTCGCGCCGCTCGCGCGCTCACCGGCGAGCCGCCGGCGGTGAAGGGACGTATGCCTCCTCGTCTGAAGAGGGGGTGTAGTCAGGGGCGTGGACCCCGTTTGGGAGTCCGTTGGCGAGGCCGAGCGACGCCGGGTTCCAGGCTCCCGGACGGCGTCTCGGGCGACGGAGCGCCCGAAGAGGAGATGGCGGCTCGCACCGGTGTCGGGCGGACCCGCGCTGACCCCCGAAGAAGAAGAGGTTCTGTTCGCCTCGAGGAGCAGGGGAGCGGCCGAACGCCCATGGGGCGCTGCTTGTCCCCGTCGTGTCCTCTGCTAGTCCTGGACCGACGTTGCCACTTGCTCCGGCAGCGGTGACCGCGCCCACGGTGGATAAGGCGAGTCCTGGGGTCGGGATGAAGACGAGGTCGTCACCCCCGGCGCTGGTGACGCACGCCGGAGCCGGGCTGGAGCGGCAAGTGCAGACTCTGGCGCGCCCATCTCGAAGTTCAGCGACTGCGGTGCACCTGGTCCGGCGATTAGCCCTGGGTCCAGACCCTGGTTGTTGTCCACCGGCATGGCCAGGCACCGGTTCACTAGCGTGGCGCGACGGCGGCGTCCACGTCCACTAGCGAAGTTCTGGCGGCGGTTAATGCCGAGGCCAGAAAATCGCGGTGGTGCCCCCCATCGATGGCGGATGAACCGGTGGCGCTGCTTGGCAACAAAGTGACGGCGACCTTCTTCCTAGAGAAGACTAAGGAGAAGGGAGGCAAGGGACGGCATCCTCACCGTTCCAAATCTTTCTCCAGCGAGTTCTTGTGGTGGCCTGTCGCTCTCACGGAAGAGGCGTGCGTGATAACGTGTAAAAGAACAATGTGAATGAACAGTAACTATCGATGTTGATTAGGAACGATGAAGTACAGATTTATATCCCTGGAAGGGATGTGTCGCACAGACGCGACGCTTATAAGAGACGAACGCGTCCGTTACATGGGGACGCGACCTATCGGGAAAAAAACCATAAGTTGGTTTTGCTAAGCAGAGATTCTCTTTAATTAAACTAAATAAGTAATTATAACAATAGCTTCCCGAGGGTGTTGATGGACGGGCCATACGGCGCGCCGACACAGGACTACAAGCAGTACGATGTCGTGCTACTGGTGGGACTTGACATCGGTGCCGCGCCCATGATCTCGATCATCAAGGACATCATCAACAACATGAAGCAGCTCGACGGGGACGACGAGTCCAGCAACCGCCGGACCCAGCGCGCCTACTTCTACTGGGTCAACCAGGAGCAAGGCTCCTTCGAGCGGTTCGGTCGAGTCATGGACAAGGTGGTGGGCAAGACGAGCAGGGCGCCATTGAGCTCCATAACTACTGCACTAGCGTCCACAAGGAGGGCGACGCCCGGTCGACCCTCATCTCCTTGATCCAGTCCATTAACCAAACTGGCGGGGCGTCTATGAACGCATCGCCTTCAAGCACCGTGAACAACGCATCGGTCAGTATCAAAACTAAATAGGCTCTTCGTGGGCAGTGAACAACAAGACCTATCAATCGACATCATTTGGTAGTACATATCAGTACCTATAGACATTGGCACTAACTCTGATTCTTGGATCTCGTAGGAGTATTCTACTGTGGAACAGCGGCGCCGACAAGAGAGCTGAGCGAGCTTGCCCAGGATTTCTCGAGAAAGACAAGGACAAAATTCGAGTTTCATAATGCGAACTTCTAGTTTTGGAGACAACTCGGTCACAAGAATTATCCTTTTCTTCATGTGGAAAAGTGAAACCATGTTATTTTGATACTTCCCCATCCAATAATGAATGATGTATTTCAATTCGATTAAGACAAGGTTTTTGTGACATCTTAAAATGTAAATTTGGAATGTTAAATGAACATATTTATTTAAATAAAAATGATTGTTTTTTCTTGATTTGGCTAGAGTTTTCGAAGGCATTAATTATTTTTATGTGATTTTAGAATTCTCCTAACCTTAGTTAGAATTTTAGCTGACAAGTTGATTAGCAAAACTATCCAAGAACAGCAGTTAGGATGTTTTTTTGGCCTTTTATTTGGCGTTACTTGTAATTTTTGTCTCTTATTAAAAAAAATCAAGGTTGGGAAATTAGCACTAGAAAACCATCACTAGCAAATAAATAATTTGCTAATGATTTTTATCATGGATTATCTTATATAGAACATTCTGCATTTTTTGGTACTTATTAAATGTTTATATTTTTAGAGCAATGCACGGCCACATTATTGTTTCTGCTTTTTTTTTTAGGTAACACATTATTGGTCTGCTGTAACGTTCGAATGTAATCAGATCAGCCAGAAACGTACCAGTTTACACGCGCTAGGCCCAGGCCCAGCCCCAGCAATAGCCCAGTCTCGACTCTCGAGGCTCTCCTGTTTGTCACCTCGCGCCACCGCGGCATGCTTTCCCCTTCCTCCCCAGTGCTCCGACCCTCATCGACGGCGCGAGGCTCTGACCGGAAAACACGCTTGCGGCTAGGCGCTGGCACCGGCATCATCACCAACGCCGCCTGTTGGAAGCGCCCTTTACCGGCCAGGGCGTAGGTTAGTAAAAGATCTAAATCTCTCAATAGTTATTTTTTGTTTTGTTTTTGCAATTAATCTCTGTTTTGCTATGTTGTTGCTATTCTACTTTAGTTAACACTAGAATAAAGGAGATGGATATTTAGACGCCACTTCAGTCAGAACCCTGAGACGGCTGATTCGGTTACATCTCAAATCGTGTGAAGTCCTATTGTTGATTAGTAGCTAGCTAGCTAGTGTGTGTTCAAAAATCTTATTCCAAGCTCAGATGAAGAGTACATTCGAAAAAACGAAAATATATTCAAAAAATTGCGATTTTTTTATGGAAAATATTTACAATTTTTTCGATGCTTGTAACATTTCATCACGAAACAACATTCGTGGAAGTCGTGGCAAAAATAACAAAATCAGCACTCCAAAATGCCTTTGAAAATATCAATTTTGGAGCATCGTTTTTTTTGTCACGACCAACACGAATGTTCTTTCATGATGAAATTTTGCAAGCATCCAGAAAATTTGTCAATGTTTGTCCCAAAAAATTCATATTTTTTTAATATGTTTTCATTTTTTTTATTTAATGTTCATCACGAGCTCATTTGAGGTGGGCTAGGAAACATTGTGTGTTATGCTTTTCCATATGATCTCCTCCTCTAATTTCCTATGATGGGTGTTGAGGAACATATAAGTTGATTAGGGGTTGTTAGAGCGTCTACAGTCGTACTTGGCATATCCACCCCTTATACGCATGTGGGCGTGTTCGTGGACAGCGCCGGACGGCCCCTCATTTGACCTGCCGAACATCCGCACACCTTAAATGTGGATCCTCAAATCCATGTAATCCATGCACGTTGATCATACAATACATATTCATCAGAATTCAACAGTTCGAAACAACGACAAAGCAGAATAAATCATAGTTCAACAATCCGGACATTCCAAAATGAAATCAAAGTCCGAGCATGATCCTCTCCCTTCGACACTGCTTCCCTCTCCCGCTGCCTCCGTCGCCAATCCCTCCAGGCGATGTTCTCCGGCTTACACAACGTAGCCAAGGACGGGGCACCGACGGACGACGCAGACGCAGCCTACGTCGCAGCACTGGAGGATGAGTTGGACGACATTTAGGACGACGAATGGGGGCTGGCGGCGAGGATGGGGGGGCAAGCATGTTCGACGGTGAGGGCTCGGACGTGGGAATTAGTGGAGGGCGCGGGAGGACGGCGACAATTTTGGTGGATCCGGTGCAATTTTTTGGGGGGTCGGGCTGTCAGGTCTGACGTGGTGGACTCGCCCAGGCCTCCCCATATCCGCCCTAGATTTGGGCTGGATATGAGGGCAACCGGTCAGCCCGGATATTTGAGGCCTGTTTGAGGCGCCCGTGTGGGTCGCATTTCTTTGACCGGTCAGTGATCGGGCCGTCCACCCGGTCGTTTAAGGGGAGTTTGAGGCTCCCGACTGTAGATGCACTTAGATCTTTTGCATCATTAGGATGCCATGCACATTAACAGATTGCATCTAGAACACCTAATTATCATGAACAGAGAGGGTTTAGGAATTCATCACGAGTCATGGAGGTCGACATGATCACCTGCTCGTTGCTGGCGAGGTGGGGGGACGATGGAGTCTAAGTAGACGATCTCATTTTTATGATGGGGGTGCTCATTCTTGACGGAGAACATAGAGCTTACATCTTGCCATAGGAGAGTGGTAAGAGGAGGTTATCGAGGAACAATGGAGAACACAAAGCATCCATGCCTGATTTGAACGAAAAATATATTTTAAATTACAATTTAAATAAATACATCAAACTGTTATTTTTTTAACATAACTAATAAATACAAAGGGATAAAATTAAAAATTAAAAATATTTTTTTGAAAATATTTAATAAATATCGGAAGGAAATAATTTAAATTAAAAATTAAGCCAGTTAAAAAATGTTATTTTGGTATTATAAAAAATAAAAATAAAGTTAAAAAATGAGAAAAGTGAATTAGCGAAAAAAGAGAAGAAAATCATTAAATAGAAAAGAAAAAATGGTTAGGCCTTGGCCCAACTAGGCGACAGCATCGCTCCTGTCGGTCCCTAGTTGGGCCGGCCCAAGTTCTTGTGAATTTGAAAAAAGTTCATTGGTTAAAAATATATCTGTTTTCAAAATTTGTTCACAAATTAAAAAATATTACTTTTCTAAAAAAAATCACGTATTTAAAAAAAATCTTCAGCTGGTTCTATATAATCTTCGCACTTTCGATTTTTTTTACTGAATTTCAAAATTGTTCCTGTTATCAAATATCCCCTATACAAATACAAAAAATGTTCAGGGAAATTTTAAAATAAATTGGTTGCAAATTTTTGTTCGCATTTTCTGCTTTTTTTAACCAATGAACTTTTTTCAACAAATTTTTCAACAAAAAAGTTCGAATTTTGTTAGCGATTTTTCAACAAAAACTAGTTTTTATAAATGTTAGCTCCTTTTGGAAATGTTTCATGTTTTGATATTCTTAGCAATTTTGGAAGAAACAATTTTTTTCAAATTTATGTACAATTTTAAAATACTAAATTTTACTTTTTAACAAAATTTTAAAAGGTAAATTTTTTTGAAATTTTGAAAAAACTATTTAAAAGCATTAGCGTTTTTTGAAAAAAAGAGAAACGAAAAAATTAAAAAAACAGAAAAAAATAAATAATGCGAAAATGACCGGCTTTTTTACCCACAAGTTGACAAGTAAGTGACTGCTGTCCTATTAAACCACAAAGTTTATAGTGGCTCAGTGGCTCTCAGCACAGGTTCCAAACCAGCAAGCCTGAGATCGGTCGCTCGACGACAAGTTTGTTTTCATCAAGAATAAAAGGAGAAGAGAAAAGTACCATTTAGGGCGCTGCACAAAAACTCCAGTGTCTCCCTCTGTTCTTCGTTTCCAAGCTAGGGTGAGAGAGAGAATTGACAGCGACGACACTACAAAGCCGTCCGTTGAACATACATAGTCCCGGGACAAAGGTACATCTTTCTGAGAAAGAAAGGCTTTAGCGCTCACACGGCCGCGAAATGTATCTATGCATCAGGTTGGCGATTTATAAGAAGCAGCACGCACATGTAGCATCAGGTTTGCCGGAAGAGTAAGAAAAGGTAGCATCAAGATCCCCGCAAGTGAATGTCAAGCAGAATCTAGAATTCAAGAGTAGCCTAGCTGAGAGATCACAGATGGTGCCTGTCTTCAACCACGGAACGCGAATTGTCCGCCTCGTCATCCGCGCCCCCTTCCTTGGAGCCACCCTCACCTGGTCCGGCCAGCACCTTCTGCTCCGTCAGGGAGACACCAAATAGCCTGCAACTGCTCCGCCCGACGACGACGTCTCCGGCAGGCGCCGATCTAGGCCTACCACCGTCAGCGCTCCTTGAAAGACCCTGGTAGAAGCCAGGTGATTGAGACATTTCTTGACCTTGCAAGACCCTCTGGACGCTTCCAGTTTTCATCCAGTCCGGTAAACCCTTTCCATCTGCAAATCATATTCATAGGGTTAATTGGCAGACCGATGGCAGAGTTGAGCTACATACTCCCTCCGTTCCTAAATATAAGACCCTCCAGAGATTCCACTATAAACTACATACGGATGTATATAGACATATTTTAGACTGTACATTCAATCATTTTGCTCCGTATGTAGTTCATAGTGGAATCTCTAAAAGGCCTTATATTTAAGAACGGAGGGAGTATATCAGTAGATAACTGCCTCAAGCTGCAGGACATACTGAGTCTGGCTTGCTTCGAACTCGAACCACCAGCGCTCTCGATCTCCCACAGTGGAATCAATCCAGTTGACCTGAGGAACAAAAATGAAAATTTAACGACTGGTGTGGAAAATTGCAATTTTCAGTTGAGATTAAACGACAGACCTCTCATTTGCAATTCTCTTTCCAATGGAGAACGGATGGTTCAAGCCCTTAGAGAATCTCCAATATGGCACAATAAATTCTGATGTGCCACTCCTGCAGAAGGATGAAAAATTGGAAGTATTTAGGTCACGAGCTGTTTTAATACTTATTAAAAGGCATAGTAAAGCACAAGACTGAAGCATCATGAAGACAAAAGGATCATCAAAAATTGCAAAGACAGAATCACAGAATATATGCATAGCCCAAGTGTTGAGTTATATCTTGTACTCAAGTGTAAATAGCATGTTGTCCGAGGGTCTAAAGTGTAAAATGGTGTACTGTTGATTATATAAAGAAAAGGGAAGGAAACGGGGGAGAACTCTCTGTTAAACAACTCCCGAACTCCTATCCTATGCCAAATACTGAGCGCATGAACCATGGAGTCTTGCTATTCCCTAGTTAGTGTTCACTAATTCCTACACCAAGTGAATAGTAATTGGAGTTTCCTAACTTGATGTGCATTGACAGACAAACCTTGGGTCGAAACTCAAGCAAACATGGAAAATAGAAGTTCCATTTGCCAAGGAAGCAGATAGTGCATCAGTGTTGACCGCTTCAAAAATGGATTCGATCCTAGGATGAATTGCTCTCCTTACACCAATTCTGAGTTCACCATCATCGCCTCTGTATTAGAAAAAGAATGTCTATGAGATGGAGAAGAATGTAAAAAACATACAAAGCATGAATTCACTAAACTGCCAGATGCTTACCGAAGAAATAATACTGCATCACCGGGGACTAGTTTCTTCTTGTTGACAAACAAACTCCATCCTGCTGTTAAAAGGTGCCTACGAGGTTGGCCTGGAATTGCAGCGAGTTTTTTTACAGCACATCAAAATTGCGCACCAAGTTGAGAAAAGGTGAAATAAACATACTGAACACTACTAATAAAATGAATTGTCCACTTAACTCATCTACAGATATCATTTCATACTACCAAGTATTAACAGAAACTTGTTGACACCCCTTTTACAAAATTGAATTGTCCACTCTACTCATCTAATGACTGGATTCCAAATATACAACCAAAATAATCAAACTATCCATTTTTCTAACCAAATTATATCCTCTAAAGTTGTCCTTTGCAAAGCACACACAGCAAGTGTAACGTTGTGTGTGCGTGTGTGTGTGTGTGTGTGTGTGTGCTTTCCACACGTCGCACGAAAGTCTACGGATTTTCAGCAGCTACAACAAAACTCTCCAAGTAATAATAATCATGAAATGTTCCTCACCTCTGTAAATATGGCGGAAGCTCCACTCTGTGCCATGCAAGTCCTTGGGAAGGAGCTCTTGAGAAGGCCTGACCTGATTGTAGTCCTACAAAGAATTGAAGGATCTGAAAGTGGTCAGCTCAGTAACAAAAGCGACCATATACGTTCTGCAGGTTACACTGAAACAAAATTTTCCAACCGCCTCACCAGATGTGCGAAACAGTCCTCGGCGGCCCGCCGAGGAACAGAGAAACCTCCATAGGTGCTTGTATCAGATTCAGTGAGGGTCTTGCAGAACATGTGTGGGATGCGGGGCATCTCGTCCTCCCCCTCTCCATGCTCACTTTGCCTGAACATCTGAGGACAGAAGAGGAATGGTTAGACAGTGCAATGATGGTCTGTAGCCACTTCTACATTTTCTAATACACACATGATTGTCATATATTCCTGAGTAGAAGCTTAGTAAATATGCCTAGTCATATAGCTCTTGAACCTGAACAAGTCATGAATTGGTGGTTCAGAAGCACCCTGAATTGTGAGATACAATTGTCCCTGTGATACATAGACATTAGGACCACCGGGAGCATCATGTGAAGTAGGAATAGGAATGATCCTACAATTTCCTTCCACGTCGACGGCTACAACTGAATTATTATGAGAACATAAATACAACACTCCGCTCAAAAACGCACCACCTGATAAGCAGAGTATCTAATTGGATCGTCCCAAACAATTGGATGCGTCCAAACTCCCAGCTTCGGAAGAGTAAATACCCACTGCTTCGATGCTATAATCATCCCTCTTATTCGTACTCTAAGTAAGGGCAGGTACCAACTCGAACACATAGAAGAGTGAGGAGATGGCCGGGTCAGTGGGTGCTGGCAGCAGCCACGTCCCAGGTGCGGCTCTTCTGGAGCGAGCCTGGAAACCTAGCTCTCCAATTTTACCCCTCTCAAATTTGAGTCGAGCGACTCATAGAGCACGACTAGTTCAGACTAGTCTACGACGAGTCTCTCAACAACTTGATTCGGCTTGGTAGTCTACACGAGAATCCTAGTCGACGTTCACATTGCGACTCATAGACTAGTCCCTCGACCAGTCAAGACTCAAGACTAGTCCTTCGACTCGTAATCCTTGATCCCCTTCCATGTTTTTTCTTGCAAAAAGATCAAGGTAAAATGCAGATACAATATAAAAGGCAGATCATTACGACAACAGGACGAGATTGGCTACCTAGCATGCTTATTTGGTCCTTGTACAAAATGTGAATCCTAGATGCTAGTTCTATTTCCTAGAGCCTAAAGGCATGCTATTAGGGTATGGTTAGTTGGTTCCTTCTCTAGAAGAACAATGGTTAAGTAAGTGCAATATAATTCGTGGTACGAAAGTTTAGCTACTTCACTAATAAATAATTACTCCCTTCGTCCCAAAATAAGTGTCGATGCTCTAGTACAAAAATTGTACTAGTTTAATACAAAATCTGCGACACTTATTTTCCGACGGAGGGAGTACCATTTAAATGTTTATAGCTGATCTGCTAGCTTAATCTTGTGCTTGAGAAGATAATTTTCGGTAATGATAAAATCCGAACATTCGGATTTTAGCATTTCGCCCCGAACTGGCAACTTTAGTTGCCACGAGGTGGCAAGTTTAGTTGACAGGAGGTGGCAACTTTAGTGGCAAACAGGGCAATTTTCTGAACTGGGACAAAGTTGCCATGTCCTAACAACTAAAGTTGCCACCTCGCGTCAACTGAAGTTGCCATAAAAAACGTTCGGGATGAAATGCTAAAATCCGAACGTTCGGGACTTATTGGATCCCATAATTTTTGAACAGAGATTCCATCCAAATGGAAGGAGGTTTTGAATGCTTGTCCAAATTTGTGCGCGCAAATGGAAAGAGCAGCGGGCGGAGAGGAGGAGGGAGGGTGGGAGCGCGCTCACCTCGTTTTGCTCGAGTACGGACATGAGCTGGTAGGGGTAGGCAGAGAGAGCTGCTTCGCGTGGTCACCCACCCTCAATGGCGGCGGTGATCTTGGCGTGGGGTCGGGGAGGCCATGGTGGTAGAGGGAGTAGGGTTTGAGGAGAGGGGGCTACGGGAGGGCGCCGGGGAGATGAGCGGCGGCGGCGGAGGAGGATCTCGTGCTCCATGGCGGATGAGAGGGTGTCGGGGGCGAGGAGATTGGGGATTGGCGGCTCGTGGGCCGGGATTTGGTTCAGATGTACGTATTGAATTGGGCCCGCTCAAAAAACAAAAACAAAAAAGATGTATTGAATTGGGCAATGAATGCCGACCACCAATTCGCGAATGAATTCCAACCCAAATGATGGGTGCCAAACGAGCTGTTACGGTTATGGAAGGAACCTGTGTATTTACCCACCTAATAAACAAAGGGTACCATGCAAAATATAATAGTAATAAACAAAGTGTAGTCATGCTCTCATGTACCCACCTAAGTAAAGAAATTGTACTGCTATATATGGTTTATTTTAGAGGAAAAACAGGTGTAGGTTCTCCAAAATCATACTCCAGAAGCAAAAGATGGAGAGAAGTACAGTAGTAATTAAGCAACGATTTAATGCTAGCAACTGATGCTGCGAGAGTGAGCTGAGGAGTGCTGATAGTACTGCTACGCTTCAAACACCAAACATGCACATGCACGCGGCTGTAGAGTGTAGACCGTACCTAAAACAAGGATGGATGCATGCATGGGAGGTGATGTACGATCATGTTTCAGGTTCCAACATTTCACTGTCGATTCGAAAACAGTGATGCATGCACGAGACGAGAGATACATATACTACTGTTCATCTTCCAGGCTCCAATTTTTGATTGCTGGAAACCATATCACTGATGATGTCTGACGCACAAAATGCAAATGGAACGGGCCGTCCGGATATATACCCAGATGGATGGAACGGGACAGCATGCGCTCACCTCAGCCTCAGCCTCCGCCACCGCCACCGCCACCAGCGCGAGGCGCGCGTACACCTCGTCCGTTGCGGCGTCCGCCTGCCACAAAAACACACCGTCGATCTCGATCAGTAGCTACTAGGGAGGGAGACTCGGTTTTCACAAGAAGAAGAAGAAGAAGAAGAAGAAGAAGAAGAAGAAGAAGAATGGCCTCACTCACGCAGAGCTCCAGCCCCATCACGCGGCACGGCACGTGGGGCGGCACCCCGGGCGGCGCCTTCCCGCCGCCGGCCGCGAGGTGCGCCTTTGGAAAGTAGACCACGCTGCTCCCCCGCCTTGGCAGCGCCACGCCAGGCCCCGCGCAAGCGTGCCACAGCTGGCGGCACAACCCCGCCGACGCCTGCTCCCCGTCGCCGTGCTCCTCCACGGTGACGGTGTTCAAGTCGATCCCCAGCCTCATCCCCAAAGCTAGCTACACTTGAGTGCTACTGCTAGTCTGCTACTGCTACGTGGTGTGTGTGTGGCAGAGGACTACCTGACCGACGCGTGGTGTATGCCAGTCAGTCAGACTAAATGAGGCGTCGCATCTAGTCTACTAGATTACCACTGGGAGGAGACTACTACTAGTCGCCAAGACAGGCCGATGCTCGGGCTGCAGCCGTCGCCTCGCTCTCTCACGGTTCCATCCACCCAGGCGATCGAGGGCAGTGCCGTGCCGCACCGCGGCGCCTTTACGGCGATGGGGGACTCGAAAGGCTCTCGTGCTTACCTGGTTCGCCGCCCTTTTCCGGAGGCCTTTGTTCCTTTGCCATGCGCGTCCGGTTCCGTGCTCGGATGGTCTCGGCGCGGCCGGCTCCGGTCGGCTGCCTCCACTCGACACGGAAGAGAGAGAGAGTGGCCGCCGTTGGGTCAGCCGTCGGGGCAAACAAAGCAAAAGCAAAGCTAGTGCTGGCAGAGCTTGCTTTTGCTGGCAGAGGTTGCTATTTGTGGAGGTAATAGCACCGCAGGTCCTACAACTTGCACGGCATGTTATGATTTAGTCCTACAACTTGTAAAAATAAACTAACTAGTCCTACAACTTGTCCTGGAGGTGCAAGTTTAGTCCTGGGCCACTCACACGCAGCCATGTGGCGCCAGCGTGGTGGAGACGGTCAACATTGTCTTTTTGCACATACCTCCCTACTGTTTGTCTTAAATACAACACTTGACTTAATTTCTCTGTTGTAAAGTCGTAATTTCTCTGTCTTAATTAGTCCTAGGGTATTTCCTGAAACGCGGTCTTATTCAGGCCGGGGCTGTGCTGCTGCTGGTCTTCTTTCTTTGCCGGGCTTTCCTCCTCACGTCAGCGCTCGGTGCTGGTGCCGGCGCCAGCGCCGGCGAAGAAGTAGGAAGGGGGGCGCCCTGCGCCTGGTCGGAGACGTTGGCGAGGGCCTGGATCAGCCGCACGATGTCCGAGGGGTCATCCAGGTAGTACTTGGCCTTGCTGGGCTTGCGGCCGACGGGGCAGGCGAAGACCGTCGCGTCCGGGTTCAGGTACGGGCCGTCCGCCGTCGGAGCGGTCGTCCCCACCAGGCCCTTGCTCATACCCTGCAATGCCAACTACATTTTCATGGCTTAGTGCTTCGGTTACACAAGTGCAGCAACACAATTACACTAGGTACAGTAGTAGGAAACAAAAGCACCGTTGGTTTCAGCCAAACTTTACCTGTGGCTTCACCTCAACATGGTTCACGTTAGCTTTGACCGATACCGGCTCGTTGGAAAAGACACTCTCCAGGTGCTCATGGAGCTCCTTGGCCTGGCAAGATCCAAAATCAGGGTCGGCGTCCTTGTAGCACCAGACGATTGTTGTCTCCTTGTCCTCGATGACTGACCCGTTCGTTGTCTCGGTGTAGGTTTTCAGGTTAAATGTGCAGTACAAAGTCACAGTAGTCTACTTGAGAATTTTCAGGAAAACAGTTGGAATTACCTGAGGAAGTAGCCATGCTCAGCAGCAAGGCCTAGGTCCACGCATGATGAGAACCATTCACTTAAGGTCGCCCGGGTCTTTGTGCTTGCGATTAAGACCATGTTCTTCTTATCACGACAAAGGCTGTTCAACATGTCTATTGTTTTGGAGCTCAGATTCTTGCCGAACGATGTCTGAGGCATCAGCGGACCATCATAGTCCAAGAGAATGGCGCGCGTGGTTGTCTTCCGGTAAGCTGAGACAAGCTGCTCAACCGCGAGCTTCTTGAAGCTCGTATCAACGACACCGGCATCGACGCCTGCTCCGGCCACTGGACCGGCATCAAGTGCGTCAACGGCAGCGTCGTCGCCATCACGCTCCCCTGGCGCGGCCTCTGCGGCCGCCTCTCCGACCGCAGCGGCCAGCTCACGGGCCTTCGCCGCATCAGCATCCACGACAACGCCATCGCCGGCGCCATCCAGGCCGCCCTCGGCTTCCTCCCCGACCTCCGCAGCCTCTACTTGTTCAACAACCGCTTCTCCGGCGGGGCCCGCCGGAGATTGGCCGTTGCGTCGTGTTGCAGTCCTTGGATGCGAGCAACAGCCGCCTCACCGGCCTCGCTCGCCAACTCCACCAACCTCATCCGCCTCAACCTCAGCCGCAACTCAATCTCCGGCGAGATCCCGACCGAGGTCGCGGCCTCGCAGTCCCTCCTCTTCCTCAACCTGTCCCACAACAGGCTCTCCGGCCGCATCCCTGACGCCTTCGCGGGCGGCTCCAAGGCGCCCCCTTCGGCCTTCTCCGACGAGCGGAAATTAGAAGCCATCACCGGGACCTACGAGCTCGTCTTCCTCAGCCTCGCGCACAACACGCTCGACGGGCCAGTGCCGGAGTCGCTCGCGGGGCTCACCAAACTGCAGGACCTCAACCTCTCCAGCAACAATCTCAACGGCTCCATTCCTGACAACCTCGGATCGCTTCATGACCTCAAGGCAATGCTGATGGATCTTAGAGAAGAGAGTAGCAGGAGTAGATTCCAATTTACAACAGAGAAAGAAATTAAGTCAAGTGTTGTATAATGCGGGTTGATTAAGACAAATGGTAGGGAGGTATGTGCAAAAAGGCAGTGCTGACCGTCTCCGCCACGCTGGCGCCACATGGCTGCGTGTGAGTGGCTCAGGACTAAACTTGCACCTCCAAGACAAGTTGTAGGACTAGTTAGTTCACTTTTACAAGTTGTAGGACTAAACCATCACATGCCGTACAAGTTGTAGGACCTGCGGTGCTATTACCTCCTATTTGTGTTGCGTCTGCATTGTGCATGTGCGTGTGCATGTGCATGGTTTTCTCCAAATTACAAATGGTACGGTGCCCGTTTCCAAAGCACATTTTCCACAACGCAAAAGAATAATTGTAAAAGCACACGCACATGCATATTGTGTGCTATTGGAGTGACCTAATATAAACGCTCTCATATTTATTTACACGCAAAATTTAAACACCGATTATTCTTTTAAAAATGGGTTTTGATTTGTTTTTTGTTTCAAAACACCATAAATTTGCACTCATGGTTTGCCTCGCTACTTCAAGAGTGTACATAGTGTACATAGTCTTTAGAAAAGAAAAAAAGTGTGCATAGTGTGTTTGCGATTGCTTTGCTGTGTCTTTGAGTGCGGGGCATCATATTTAGAAGGGCCGGTCGTGACAACTCAAAACAAGCTGGAAAAAAGTGAGAAAGGCGTTTCCGCTGCTAAAATGGTTGCATTCTCTTTTCTACCAGTAAGAAAAGTAATCAGTCCAGTTCGAGAAAAGAATAATCTGTGCCAGTGGTACTACAGGCAGTGATCATACTAAACAAACAGACGTGTTATTAGGAACATTGAATATGTAGGTTATTAAGAAAACCTACATATTTCTCAAAAAGAAAAAAAATCTGAAATCACGTTGGAACAGGAGTAGTATTATTGAGAAACGTTGGAGGACAGTGCTATCGTAGGTTAAACAAGTGTGAAAACACATGTCTCCACCTGAAATCACGTATTTCTCGAAAAGAAAAGAAACCTGAAATCACGTGGTCAAAGACGCCAACGTCATTGTTTACCTGGGAAAACTCTGTCACACGAGAAGGGAAGGAACGATCGCTGTCAAACAATCTTGATGACACCGGGGCCCGCCGCCGGTACCCGCTCGGCTGGGAGCCGGATCCTCTAACATGCATAACATGCATAAGGGAAGTCACAAAATTACAATAAAGTCTATGAATAAAACGAAGAAGGGATGTCAGGTAGCTAGCACTGTCCAAGAATACTGTAGACCCGGTATTGTTCGTAAATTATTGTAGATAATTACTGTTTATAGATCTCTGTATTAGATCATGGTTTAGAGAAATCTGATGAAGGGATGTCAGGGTACTGTAGCTTTCCCTGACATCCCTTCCAATGTCAGAGGATCTGGATCCGCTCGGCTGCTGCCTGTCCGTGGTCGTCTGTGGAGGCTTGACAGGTCAGTTAGCGAAGCCGTGCAACAAGAGAGCCCGGGAATACAGCCGAACCCGAACCTCACCCGGATAAATTTTCTGTTTCAACCTTTTGTGCTAACAAAATTTTGAATTGACTCCGTTTGTAAAAAAAATCAAATCTGATCTTTTTTGGTCACGCCAAAATCCTTGACGCCATAATCCATGGCGTCTGGATCCTGGCCCACACAACCTTAGTTAGCGTTGATGTGGCAAAACAGAAACACCATGCTTCTTGGCGTTTTGTGGAAGGGAAAAGCTTGGGTTCACCCGGCGGACCGCACACGAGCGTCCGCCGCCTCGTCTGTGCGCCACGTGTCCTGCGTGGACTCACCTAACATTACCCATTTATTAGTTTTGCAACTGAGCTCTTGTTGCGGTTTACCCTCCGCAACAACTCGCATGTTGCAGGATATGGGTCGTCTTCCGTGCTCCTCCCAAGCTTCTATTCTATACGACGTTTTATCTTTAATTTCTGCAACATCATTCATGTTGCAAAATTTCTTTCGCAACATCATCTATGTTGCAAAAAAGTGAAGACGGAAAAAAAAATCTGCAACGTAATCTCCGTTGAATGTTTCTGCAGCATGAGCTCTATTACAAACGTTTCTGCAACAACGACTTTGTTGCAATAATGAAGACGTGGCCAAGTCGTTGGATGGACCAGATCTAACGATTGTTGAGGTGGTGGATCTTTTCAGATTATCAACCGGCGGACGCGTAGCGCTGCCCTTTGTGGAAACGCCATGCTTCTTGGCGTTTTGAGGAAACGCCATATATCATGGTGTTTGGTCCGTGGCCGCTCATATTTGTTGATTGTTGACTGGCTGT
This sequence comes from Elymus sibiricus, assembly GCA_039707655.1. Taxonomy (NCBI): domain Eukaryota; kingdom Viridiplantae; phylum Streptophyta; class Magnoliopsida; order Poales; family Poaceae; genus Elymus; species Elymus sibiricus. The sequence continues at coordinate 382,932,783 of CM077663.1, forward strand.
CATCACTGCATGCATGTATGTCGTATGCGTGTCGTAGCATGCTTAGGTAAGTAACATGAGGCGTAGGTTATATGCGTGCATGCATGCATGGGTAAGTAGGGGCGCGTTTGGTTGCCCGCACCGATTTTGGGGTGTTTGCATAGACTTTTCAGATGGGTCTGGTTGAGGAAAAACAGCCTCTAAACCATCATCTGCACATTGATTGGTTGCCTGCATATAGGTTAGCTGCATGAGGAAACTAATTTTGACTCGCTGTTTGGTTGGGCGCATTACATTAGGCGCACATAGGACACGTTGTTTGGTTGCAACCTGCATTAGGTGCTCTCACCACTTTCTCACTAGTGGCGACCTTACCACACACGATCTTAAGAGTATCACTCCTAGCTACAAAACAAATTACGGTACACATTATTAAGAGTCAAATGACTGAATGGGAAAGTTCATCGTCCATCCTCTTCCTCTTCCTCTTCCTCTTACCTCTTCTGATGCTGCTGTTGTTCCTCTTCCTCTGCCTCTGCTGCTGTTGCTTCCTCTTTTGCTGCTGCTCTTGCTCTTCTTCTTCTTCTTCTTCTTCTTCTTCTTCTTCTTCTTTTTCCTCAGATCCTTGCCTGGCCTGTTATCCAGGCTTCATTGTCAAATGCCTCCACACCATGGCCATCGAGATCATGATCGTCAGGCGTCACATCTTCCTCCTCGGGCACCAGTTCATTAAAACCCCATTGCAGGATCCAGTTATGTAGAATGCAACATGCAAGAACAAACTTAACCTGGGTGGGGTAAGGGTGGAATGAATTTTGATCCAGGATCTTGAACCTGCTCTTCAGAGCTCCCAATGCCCTCTCAATAGTTACTCTAAGACTGGAGTGTCTGAGATTGAACAGCTCATGTGGAGTCCTAGGGTAGTTCCTACTGGAGAACTCGTTCAGATGGTACCTGGTCTTCCTGACGGGTAGAAGAACACCTGGCCGACATGCATAGCCAGCATCTCCTAGGTAGAACTTGCCATCAGGGATGTTGATGCCATCAGGACGACTCATGTTGTCACTGAGTATGTTAGCATCATATGCTGACCCTTCCCAGCCAGCCAACAAATATGTGAACTTCAGATCGAAGTCAACAGCAGCAAGCACATTCTGTCTTGTGTAGTGCTTCCTCCCCCTAAATGCTGCAGCTTGTGACCTCGGCACTCTGGCAGTGACATGAGTACCATCTATTGCCCCAATGCAATCTTGAAATGGCAATACAAGTTTGTGTTAGTGCTCACCTTGAACAATCCTAGCATATGAAGCAATGAACTACATACTGCATTGCTCACCTTGAAGTATGGATACCATCTTGGGCTAGTGTGGATCTTGGTAGGAGTCCGACCAGTTAGTGACTTGATCATCTCTCCTCTCAGCTCCCCAACAGCATACAATACTTGCTTGAAGTACCTTGAGATGGTCTTCATTGATCTCCTGAATGTGTTGTGGATAACCCTTAATCTCTCGTTATGGCAAACAACATGAAGGAACATGACCACTTGCTCTTCCACACTAGTGTGGATGCTATCTTCTAGTAGCCTCCTGCTCCTGAAGATCTGGACAAGTCTGGTAAATGGTGCTCTTTTCATTCTAAGCATCTACAGAGCCTCTGTGTTGTTGCAGGTGGATATGTAGTTCAAATTAGCGATCCTCTCCTGCTCCCTCTTAAGCATTGGAGCATATGTGATGGAAGGTCTCTCAGCACGACGAACAACTCTCTTGTGCATGAACATGACCCATGCCTGAATCACAAATATCAGCGCTGCTGCCTGAACTATTGTGACGTCCCCGCCTTGATCATACACTAATCATACACGCAAATGCGCACGATCAAGGTCAGAGACTCACGGGAAGATATCACAACACAACTCTATACATAAATTAAAGTCATGCAAGCTTTATATTACAAGCTAGGGGCCTTCGAGTGCTCGAATACATAAGCTCGAATACAAACGAGTCAGCGGAAGCAACAATATCTGAGTACAGACATAAATAAACAAGTCTGCCTTAAGAAGGCTAGCACAAACAACATCATGGATCGAAAAGGCAAGGCCTCCTGCCTGGGAGCCTCCTAACTACTCGGTGGCCTCCACGTAATAGTAGGCCCCGTCCTGATAGTAGTATTCGTCGACAGGATCAGCTGGCTCCTGGGCTCCGTCATGTGATCGCAGCATCGTATCAAGGGGAAAATGGGAGCAAAGGAACTGTGAGTACTCATCCAAAGTACTCGCAAGACTTACATCAGATCTATGCTAAGTATGCATCAGTATCAAAGGAATGGGCTATATCTTTGGACCGAACTGCAGAAATGCCAGAATAGAAGGGAAGGCCTAGTGTTGGGGAACATTGCATGGGAAACAAAAATTTCCTACACACACACGCAAGATCTATCCATGGAGATGTATAGCTACGAGAGGGGGAGTGTATCTACATACCCTTGTAGATCGCTAAGCGGAAGCGTATATAACGCGGTTGATGTAGTCGTACTCTTCACGATCCAATCGCGATCTGATCCGATCTAGTGCCGAACGGACGGCACCTCCGCGTTCAGCACACGTGCGGCTCGATGACGTCTCCTCCTTCTTGATCCAGCAAGAGAGGAAAGAGAAGTAGATGGGATCTCAACCAACACGACGGTGTGGTGGTGATGGTGGTGTCGTAGTGCCGGCACGGCTTCGCCAAGCGCCTCCGGAACGACGTACGAGGATGAAAACGGGAGAGACGGGAGGAGGGCCGCGGCCGTGGGAGGGTGTACAGCCCCCTTGCGCCACCCCACCTTTATATAGGCGTGGGAGGGGCTGTTGGCTTGCCCTCCAAGCCCCTAGGGTCGTTGGTCAAGGGGGGAGGAAGGAAATCCCTCCTTTCCTTCCCCACCGATCACTATCCCCTTTTTTTAGGGATCTCGATCTTATCCTTTCGGGATATGATCCTATTCCTTTTAAGTGGGGATCTTGATGCGCCTAGACCAGGGGTGTGGGGACTTTCTCCACTACCCACGTCCATGTGGGTCCCCATGCAGGTGGGCCCCACTCCGGAACCTTCTAGAACCTTCCCGGTACAATACCGAAAAATCCCGAACATTTTCCGGAACCCTAAATATGACTTCCCATATATAAATCTTTACCTCCGGACCATTCCGGAGCTCCTCGTGACATCCGGGATCTCATTCGGGACTCCGAACAACATTCGGTCACCAATGTACATATCCCAATTCTACTCCAGCGTCACCGAACGTTAAGCGTGCGGACCCTACGGGTTCGAGAATCATGTAGACATGACCGAGACACCTCTCTGGTCAATAACCAATAGCTGGACCTGGATGCCCATATTGGTTCCTACATATTCCACGAAGATCTTTATCGGTTGAACCACGATGCCAAGGATTCAATCAACCCCGTATACAGTTCCCTATGTCCAGCGGTATGTTACTTGCCCGAGATTCGATCGTCAGTATCTCCATACCTAGTTCAATCTCGTTACTGGCAAGTCTCTTTACTCGTTACGTAATACAAGATCCCGTGACTAACTCCTTAGTCACATTGCAAGCTTCTTGTGATGTTGTATTACCGAGTGGGCCCAGAGATACCTCTCTGTCATACGGAGTGACAAATCCCAGTCTCGATCCATGCCAACCCAACAGACACCCTCGGAGATACCTGTAAAGCACCTTTATAGTCACCCAGTTACGTTGTGACATTTGATACACACAAGGCATTTCTCCGGTGTTAGGAAGTTGCATGATCTCATGGTCGTAGGAACAAATACTTGACATGGATAAAGCAGTAGCAATAAGCTAACACGATCAATGCTATGCTTACGGTTGGGTCTTTGTCCATCACATCATTCTCCTAATGATGTGATCCCGTTATCAGATGACAACTCATGTCTATGGTCAGGTAACCTTGACCATCTCTGATCGACAAGCTAGTCTAGTAGAGGCTCACTAGGGACATGGTGTTGTCTATGTATCCACACATGTATTTGAGTTTCCGATCAATACAATTCTAGCATGGATAACAAACGATTATCATGAACAAGGAAATATGATAATAACCAATTTATTATTGCCTCTAGGGCATATTTCCAACAGTCTCCCACTTGCACTAGAGTCAATAATCTAGTTCACAGCACCATGTGAATAAAACCCAATGAGTTCTGGGGTTTTATTATGTTTTGCATGTGAGAGAGGTTTTAGTCAACGGGTCTGCAACACTCAGATCCGTGTGTACTTTGCAAATCTCTATGTCATACTATAGATGCTGCTACCACGCTCCACTTGGAGCTATTCCAAATGGTGCTCCACTACACGTATCCGGATTTCTACTCAGAGTCATCCGGATTGGTGTCAAAGCTTGCATCGACGTAACCCTTTACGACGAACTCTTTATCACCTTCATAATCGAGAAATATTTCCTAAGTCCTCAAGTTACTAAGGATAATTTTGACCGTTGCCCAGTGATCCACTCCTGGATCACTCTTGTACCCCTTGACAGACTCATGGCAAGGCACACACTAGGTGCGGTACACAACATGGCATACTATACAGAGCCTATGGCTAAGGCATAGGGGACGACCTTCGTCCTTTCTCTTTCTTCTGCCGTGGTCGAGCTTTGAGTCTTACTCAAGTTCACACCTTACAAATCAGGCAAGAATTCCTTCTTTGACTGATTCATTTTGAACTCTTTCAAAATCTTGTCAAGGTATGTACTCATTGAAAGTCTTATCAGGCGTCTTGATCTATCTCTATAGATTTTGATGCCCAATATTTAAGTAGCTTTATCCTGGTCTTCCTTTGAAAAACTCCTTTCAAACACCCCTTTATGCTTTCCAGAAATTCTACATTATTTCCGACCAACAATATGTCATCCACATATACTTATCAGAAATTCTATAGTGCTCCCACTCACTTTCTTGTAAATACAAGTTTCTTATAAACTTTTTATAAACCCAAAAGCTTTGATTACCTCATCAAAGCGTATATTCCTACTCCGAGATGCTTGCTCCAGTCCATAGAAGGATTGCTGGAGCTTGCATGCCTTTTAGCATCCTTAGGACCGACAAAACCTTCTGGTTGTATCACATACAACCTTTCCTCACAGAAACCGTTAAGGAAACTCTGTTTTGACATCCATCTGCCAGATTTCATAATCGAAAAATGCAGCAACTGCTAACACAATTCCAACAGACTTTAGCATCGCTACGGGTGAGAGAGTCTCTTCGTAGTCAACTCCTTGAACTTGTCGGAAACCACTTTGCGACAAGTCGAGCTTTATAAATGGTGAGAATTACCATCAGCGTCTGTCTTCTTCTTAAAGGTCCATTTGTACTTAACGGCCTGCCATTCAACGGGCAAGTCTACCAAAGTCCATACTTGATTTTCATACATGGATCCTATCTCGGATTTCATGGCTCCTAGCCATTTGTTGGAATCCGGGCCCACCATCGCTTCTTCATAGCTCGTAGGTTCACTGTTGTCTAACAACATGACCTCCAAGACAGGATTGTCGTACCACTCAGGAGCGGTACGATTCCTTGTTGACCTACGAGGCTCAGTAGTAACTTGATCTGAAGTTTCATGATCATCATCATTAGCTTCCTCTTCATTTGGTGTAAGCACCGCAGAAACATCTTTCTGCGTCGTGCTATCATCCAACTAAAGTGACGGTTCAATAAGCTCATCAAGTTCTACCATCCTCCCACTCAATTCTTTCGAGAGAAAGTATTTCTCGAGAAAGGACCCATTTTTAGCAACAAACACTTTGCCCTCGGATCTGAGATAGAAGGTGTACCCAACTATTTCCTTAGGGTATCCTATGAAGACGCATTTGTCCGCTTTGGGTTCGAGCTTATCAGGTTGAAGTCTTTTCACATAAGCATTGCATTCCCAAACTCTAAGAAATGACAGCTTAGGTTTCTGCCAAACCATAATTCATACGGTGTCATCTCAACGGACTTTAGATGGTGCCCTATTTTAAAGTGAATGTAGTTGTCTCTAATGCACAACCCCAAAAATGATAGTGGCAAATCGGTAAGAGACATCATAGTACGTACTATATCCAATAGAGCACGGCTACGACGTACGGACACACCATCACACTATGGTGTTTCAGGCGGCGTGAGTTTGTGAATCAATTTCCACATTGTCTTAAGTTGCATACCAAACTCGTAACTCAGATATTCACCTCCATGATCATATCATAGACATTTTATCTACTTGTCACGATGATCTTCAACTTCACTCTAAAATTGCTTGAACTTTTCAAACGTTTCAGACTTGTGTTTCATTAAGTAAATATACCCATATCTACTCAAATCATCAGTGAAGGTAAGAAAATAACGATATCCACCGCACGCTTCAACACTCATTGGACCGCATACATCAACATGTATCATTTCCAATAAGTCACTTGCCCGCTCTATCATACCGGAAAATGGGGTCTCAGTCATCTTGCCCATGAGGCATGGTCCGCATGTCTCAAACGATTCAAAATCGAGTGAGTCCAAAGATCCATCAACATGGAGTTTCTTCATGCGCTTTACACCAATATGATCTTAGCGGCAGTGCCACAAGTATGTGGTACTATCATTATTAACTTTGCATCTTTTGGTATCAATATTATGAACATGTGTATCACTAGGATCGAGATTCAATAAACCATTCACATTGGGTGCATGACCATTGAAGGTATTATTCATGTAAACAGAATAACCATTATTCTCTGACTTAAATGAATAACCGTATTGCAATAAACACGATCTAATCATGTTCATGCTCAACGCAAACACCAAATAACATTTATTTAGGTTCAACACTAACCCCGAAGGCAGAGGGAGCATGCGATGGTGATCACATCAACCTTGGAAACACTTCCAACACACATCGTCACCTCACCCTTAGCTTGTCTCCGTTTATTCCGTAGCTTTTACTCCGAGTTACCAATATTAGCAACTGAACCGGTATCTAATACCCAGGTGCTACTAGGAGTACTAGTAAGGTACACATCAATAACATGTATATCAAATATACTTTTGTTGACGTTGCCAGCCTTCTTATCTGCCAAGTATCTGGGACAGCTCCGCTTTAGTGACCGTTACCCTCATAACAAAATCACTCAGTCTCGGGTTTGGGTCCAACCTTGGGTTTCTTCACTGGAGCGACAACTGTCTTGCCATTCTCGAAGTTTCCCTTCTTGCCCTTGCCCTTCTCGAAACTAGTGGTTTTACTAACCATCAAAACTTGATGTTCCTTCTTGATTTCTACCTTCGCGGTGTCAAACATCGTGAATAGCTCAGGGATAATCTTCTCCATCCCTGTCATGTAATAGTTCATCACGAAGCTCTAGTAGCTTGGTGGCAGTGACTTGGAGAACTCTGTCAATCACTATCTTATCTGAAAGATCAACTCCCACTTGATTCAAGCGATTGTACCACCCAGACAATCTGAGCACACGCTCACCGATTGAGCTATGCTCCTTCATCTTGCAGGCAAAGAATCTTGTTGGAGGTCTCATACCTCTCAACACGAGCACGAGCCTGAAATCTCAATTTCATCTCTTGGAACATCTCATATGCTCCGTGATGTTCAAAACGTCTTTGCAGCCTCAATTCTAAGCCGTAAAGCATGACACACGGAACTATCAAGTAGTCATCAAAAACGTGCCTGTCTGATGTTCTCAACACCCATAGACGACGCTTGAGGGGGTGGCGCACTGAGCGATGCATCAAGGACACAAGCCTTCTGTGCAGCAATGAGGGCAATCTTCAGTTTGCGGACCTAGTCCGCATAGTTGCTACTACCAACTTTCAACTTAGTTTTTCTCTAGGAACGTATCAAAATCTAGGGGAGCTACAACGTGAGCTATCAATCTACAACATAAACTGCAAAGATATTTTGACTATGCTCATGATAATGAGTTCAATTAATCATATTACTAAAGAACTCCCACTCAAATCAACATCCCTCAGGTTGTCTAAGTGTGACATGATCCAGATCCACCAACCCAAGTCCGATCATCACGTGAGATGAGGTGGTTTCAGTGGTGAACATCTCCATGTTGATCATATCTACTATATGACTCATGTTCGACCTTTCGGTCTCTTGTGTTCCGAGGCCATGTCTGTACATGCTAGGCTCGTCAAGTTTAACCCGAGTGTTCAGCATGTGCAAAACTGGCTTGCACCCATTGTATGCGAACGTAGAGTCTATCACACCCGATCTTCACGTGGTGCTTCGAAACGACGAACTTTCGCAACGGTGCACACTTGGGGAGAACACAATTTTATCTTGAAATTTTAGTGAGGGATCACCTTATAATGCTACCATCGTCCCAAGCAAAATAAGATGCATAAAAGGATTAACATCACATGCAAATCATAAGTGACATGATATGGCCATGAACTTGTGCTTTTGATCTCCATCTCCAAAGCACTGGCATGATCTCCATCGTCACCGGATGACACCATGATCTCCATCATCATGATCTCCATCATCGTGTTGCCATCGAGGTTGTCGTGCCAACCATGCTTCTACTACTATTGCTACCGCTTAGCGATAAAGTAAAGCATTACATAGCGCTTAATGAGTGACACGCATGCCACATAATAATTAAAGACAACCCTATGGCTCCTGCCGGTTGCCGTATGCATCAACATGCAAGTCGATATAATCTATACAAAACATGATCATCTCATACATCACATATATCACATCATGTCTTTGGCCATATCACATCACAACATGCCCTGCAAAAACAAGTTAGACGTTCTCTACTTTGTCGTTGCAAGTTTTACGTGGCTGCTATGTGCAACTAGTAAGAACCGTTCTTACCTACGCAAAGCCACAACAGTGATAATCAAGTTGCCTTTTAACCTTCTACAAGGACCGCCTCTGTCGAATCCGATTCAACTAAAGTGGGAGAGACAGACACCCACCAGCCATCTTTATGCAACAAGTTGCATGTCAGTCGATGGAACCGGTCTCTCGTACGTGGACGAGTAAGGTTGGTCCGAGCCGCTTCATCCCACAATACCGCCGAATCAAGATAAGACTAAGGAAGTAAGCAATCAGAACATCAACGCCCACAAACTCTTTTGTGTTCTACTCGTGCGTATCATCTACGCATAGACCTAGCTCATGATGCCACTGTTGGGGAACGTTGCATGGGAAACAAAAAATTTCCTACACACACACAAGATCTATCCATGGAGATGTATAGCTACGAGAGGGGGAGTGTATCTACATACCCTTGTAGATCGCTAAGCGGAAGCGTATATAACGCGGTTGATGTAGTCGTACTCTTCATGATCCAATCGCGATCTGGTCCGATCTAGTGCCGAACGGACGGCACCTCCGCGTTCAGCACACATGCCGCTCGATGACGTCTCCTCCTTCTTGATCCAGAAAGAGAGGAAGGAGAAGTAGATGGGATCTCAACCAACACGACGGCGTGGTGGTGATGGTGGTGTCGTAGTGCCGGCAGGGCTTCGCCAAGCGCCTCCGGAACGACGTACGACGATGAAACGAGAGAGACGGGAGGAGGGCCGCGGCCGTGGGAGGGTGTACAGCCCCCTTGCGCCTCCCCAACTTTATATAGGCGTGGGAGGGCTGGTGGCTTGCCCTCCAAGCCCCTAGGGTCGTTGGTCAAGGGGGGAGGAAGGAAATCCCTCCTTTCCTTCCCCACCGATCACTATCCCCCTTTTTTAGGGATCTCGATCTTATCCTTTCGGGATATGATCCTATTCCTTTTAAGTGGGGATCTTGATGCGCCTAAACCAGGGGTGTGGGGACTTTCTCCACTACCCAAGTCCATGTGGATCCCCATGCAGGTGGGCCCCACTCCGGAACCTTCTAGAACCTTCCCGGTACAATACCGAAAAATCCCGAACATTTTCCAGAACCCTAAATATGACTTCCCATATATAAATCTTTACCTCCGGACCATTCCGGAGCTCCTCGTGACGTCTGGGATCTCATCCGGGACTCCGAACAACATTCGGCCACCAATGTACATATCCCAATTCTACTCCAGCGTCACCAAACGTTAAGCGTGCGGACCCTATGGGTTTGAGAATCATGTAGACATGACCGAGACACCTCTCTGGTCAATACCCAATAGCTGGACCTGGATGCCCATATTGGTTCCTACATATTCCACGAAGATCTTTATCGGTTGAACCACGATGCCAAGGATTCAATCAATCCCGTATGCAGTTCCCTTTGTCCAGCAGTATGTTACTTGCCCAAGATTCGATCGTCGGTATCTTCATACCTAGTTCAATCTCGTTACTGGCAAGTCTCTTTACTCGTTTCGTAATACAAGATCCCGTGACTAACTCCTTAGTCACATTGCAAGCTTCTTGTGATGCTGTATTACCGAGTGGGCCCAGAGATACCTCTCCATCATACGGAGTGACAAATCCCAGTCTCGATCCATGCCAACCCAACAGACACCCTCGGAGATACCTGTAGAGCACCTTTATAGTCACCCAGTTACGTTGTGACATTTGATACACACAAGGCATTCCTCCGGTGTTAGGGAGTTGCATGATCTCATGGTCGTAGGAACAAATACTTGACATCACATCATTCTCCTAATGATGTGATCCCTTTATCAGATGACAACTCATGTCTATGGTCAGGAAACCTTGACCATCTCTGATCGACGAGCTAGTCTAGTAGAGGCTCACTAGGGACATGGTGTTGTCTATGTATCCACACATGTATTTGAGTTTCCGATCAATACAATTCTAGCATGGATAATAAACGATTATCATGAACAAGGAAATATGATAATAACCAATTTATTATTGCCTCTTGGGCATATTTCCAACACCTAGTCCTATCGAAGACTAGCATGTTCAGTATCGTGCAACATTAGAAGAGTGCAGATTAGCATATTTTAAGTAATGTTGTAGTAACGCCTAGAGATCCTTCCTTGACTCCTTGCGAGAAAGCAATACCAGAGCCATCATTTCCATTTAATGTCACAGTATCCAGTTCTAGTTGTATAGATCGGGATACAACTCTGAGCGTCTGTTACCGTGGGCATGGCTATTCAAATAGATATACTTCCCTGCAAGGGTGCACAAACTTACCCAACACGCTCGATTAACTCCGGTCAGACACACTTTCCAGGTCATGCCCGGCCTCGGCTGATCAACACGCCGTAGTCCTACCTAGGCTCAACAGAGAGGTCATCACGTCGGTCTAAATCCTAAGTGCTCAGGGGTCATGGGCCCATCACCCTAAGCACTCATGCATGTTACGAGAATGGCCAGGATCAGTCCTAGCTACCTCTTTAAGCAAAGCAGGTGCTTATGCAGGCCACCCGGGCGTGTGCTGCTCACTGTGACATCTGAAGAGCTTTCGGGAGAATGTACGCCGTAGAGTACCCATACTTATTCCCGCGTGGTAGTCAGTGCGAAAAAGGCCAGAGGCCTACTTAGATCACATATCCAATCCCGTTAGTGTCTTGGAAGCGCGCGAAGACGATCAATGATCCACGATCTGTGGTCCCATCGCCCCGTCTCCCGGACTTACGACAAGGGCTAAGAATTCCCGGCCGTGCTGCGTAGTTATCTCGTGGGTACCTTCTTGGTCACCCAACTACACATCACTCGCGGGTACCCCTTGGGGCCGACCCGTCTTTCTCATTTCTCTCGCGGGTAAAGTTAAAGTAACTGTGTGTCCATAACATCAATGGAGGATCCGAGGAATCACCCACGATGGATTCCACTCGATGTAACCGTCAAGGTGACCTGGGAGGAATTACCCTCGAGGGTTCACACTTGAGGTGTTGCACGACAGCGTCGTTATCGGGAGTGGTGAAGGAGGAATCACCCTCCGTAATCCACGACTGATTAACTACACTACAGAGTTTTCATCAGGAGTGTGTTACGAGGTATCACCCCCGGCACTCGATAGTAGCTCTGCAGAGTTGTACAACTAAGGGGAGGTGAGGTGATGTGTCGGGCTCAGGACTTCGATCACGATGATCGGGTCATCGATGATGAAGCAGGGGCAACAGGGACAAGGTGAGGGGCCACTGATGGATCACTAACCAACCTATACTAAGCATTTAGGATAGACAGGTAAAGTACAACAACAGGTTATGCATCAGAATAGGAGCTATCAACAACTGTAGCAAAATCTAATGCAAGCATGAGAGAGAAGGAATGGGAGATATAGGAATGATCAAGGGGTTTTGCTTGCTTGGAAGCTTTGCTGCAAGTGGCTGGACGTCAGTGGTGTAGTCGTACCCGGTAGCAACGTCGGTCTCGGGGTCTACCGGAGAGAAGAGGGGGAAGAAACAATAAATATAAAGCAAACAAATGCATCACGATGCATGTCATGGCAATATGCAGTGCTAGGGGTGACCAAACGCGGTGCTACACGATACAGATGAAGCGGGAAAATATCTGTGGATATTTCCCGGTCTTAGGTATTTCTCGGACAGATGACCCGGAGGAGAAAGTTCCATGTTCATCATGCTAGAGGCATGTGACAGATGAACGGATAGCGTATTTGGATTCGTTATATTTTTCTAAGCAACTTTCATATAGAAATTATTTTCCTCTGACTTACGGATTAATTTATATGATTTTTTCAAAGTTTTAATCATTTTCTAAAATTACTAGATTTATTTTAATTTCGAAAATAGCTTTACTGCATCAGCAGCACATCAGCAGTCAAACTGACCAGGGGGACCCACCTGTCATAGACAAAGTAGCTAATAGAGGGGTTAACTTTAACTAAATAGTTTAATTAGCAGTTAGGACCCACTTGTCATTGTCACATTTGGTTAAACTAATTAAATTAATTAATTTTCAGTTAAATTAGGGGGGGTGGCCCACCAGTCAGTGATTGGGGCTGCCCAGTCAACACCGTTGACTGGGTCAATCCAGTCAACTGGGGCGAGGGGGCCCGCTGGCAGCGACCCAGGTGTGGGCCCCAGGCCGGCCACGTCGGCGGACGGCGCCGGAGTTGCTCCGGCGATCATTCCCATGGGGGAGGGGCTCGGACCCTCGCTGGGATTTCGCTACGGGCGGCCATTTGGCGCGTGGCTAGGCGGGATCGAACGCGGGAAGAGCCACACGTCGAGTGGTGGCGGTGGCTTGGCCGGAGGTGGTCGAAATCGCCGCCGACGACGAGGTGAAGTGGCGATGACGTTTGGGTGCGATCGGGAACGGGGCTAGGGGCGCTAGGAGGGGCGTCCGCGTGCGCGTTGAGCTCCTACGGGCCTGCTGAGCACGCATATGTGCTCGGTCGAGCATGACGACGGCAGTAGCGACGGCGGCGAGCAGCGCGGCAGACCTGAGCTTCGGCCATGGCGGAGGCGAGCTAGGAGAAGGCCGGGGCAGCATAGGGAGAGGGGAAAGGAACTAAGGCTCAGCGGGAGCCTGCAGGTGTGCTTAAGTGGGCTCGGGGGAGGCTCGAGGCGGTGAATTCCAGCGGGGAGCTCCGGCCATCCGAGGAGGAAGAAGAAGGCGGGGCGGCGATGCAGGGGCTCCAGGCTCGATTCCATGGTCGTAGTCGATGCAGAGGAGCTCAACGGAGTAGGAGGACAAGACGTCAGTCCGTGGGAACGACGGTGGCTACGCGGGCGAGGTCGACCATGGCGGCGGTAGGTCGGGTCTGCGCGAGTGAGAAGAGAGCGAGCGAGGGAGAGGGGAAATGGGGGCTAGGGTTTGCTAGGGAGGTCGAGGGGGGTCTTTTAGACGCTGGGGAGGTCGAGGATGGCCGACACGTGGCCATCCTGGCCACGGACGCGCGCGCGGCGTCCAGCGTGCCCTCGGTGAGCAGTACGAAGACGACGACCGGGGTGCTGGGCTGGGCCGGCACTGTTGCCAGCAGGCCTAAGTGCACAATAGTGTTAGGCCTTTTTCTTTTCCGTTTTCTGTTTCTTTTACTGTTTTGCATTTAATTTCAACAGCTAATGAGTTTTGTAAAATATGGAACTTGGCCCATTAATTCCATTGCAATATTTGGCTCTGCCACTAAAAGTTTGAGATTTTTTTAATGTAGTTTCGAATTTTTATAATTTAAAAGGCATTTAAATTATTGTTTTGGCCTCTGTTTTAAAATGTTTTAGGGCTTTTAACCACTTTATAAAAAGTTGGTTTCACCATGACAAACATCCACGGATTATTTGCAACACTATGAGCATTTTAGTTTTCATGTTAGTGAATTTCTTTATTTCACTTATTATTTGAATTTCAATTCAAAGTGGAATTTGAAATGAGATATGAGACAAAGAGGATCAAGCACTGTTTTTAGCAAAATGACTTAGTTTAATCAGAGAAGTTACTGTAGCTTAATTACATTGGTGTTACAACTCTCCTCCTCTAAAAGAAATTCTCGTCCCGAGAATTAAGAGGTAGAAGGGAAAAGATCAAGGTATTCCGCACGCAGATTATCTTCGCGTTCCCAAGTGGCTTCATCTTCAGTATGATTCGACCACTACACTTTGAGGAACTTGGTAACCTTCTGGCAGGTTCGATGTTCAGCTTCTTCAAGAATGCGGATTGGATGCTCTTTGTAAGTGAGATCATCTTGTGTGGAGAATAATGGAAGTGTCTCAACCCTCATACACGAGAGCCCGCATGTATATATTCATAGGATGATCGATGGGTAGAAGCCTCGGCGGAGATAGCCTAACCGAGAGGAGAGATTACAGAGAGAATCAGAAGAAGAGATAGAATTAGTTAAACAGGAAATCTATCTCTAACAAACTAAACATAAGTCATACGCCACACATAGGGTTGCGGCCATGCTAGGGCTGGCCCACGCCAAGTGTCAATGGCGCCTCCTCCTTCTCTGTAACATATTGCATGTTCAACACTCTCCCTTAATCTGAACTTCTCAAGTTAAGATTACGTGTGAACTCTTCAAATTGTCTTGTGGCCAAGGCCTTTGTAAACTCATCAGTGATGTCTAGTACGCAACTTTATTCTTGTAGACTTTGTTGGGCCTCAAACGCAGAGTTTTGTAGGACAGTAGCAATTTTCCCTCAAGTGGATGACCTAAGGTTTATCAATCCGTGGGAGGTGTAGGATGAACATTGTCTCTCTCAAACAACCCTCCAATCAAATAATAAAAAGTCTCTTGTGTCCCCAACACACCCAATACAATGGTAAATTGTATAGGTGCACTAGTTCGGTGAAGAGATGGTGATACAAGTGCAATATGGATGGTAGATATAGGTTTTTGTAATCTGAAAATATAAAAACAGCAAGGTAGCAAGTAACAAAAGTGAGCACATACGGTATTGCAATGCTTGAAAACAAGGCCTAGGGTCCGTACTTTCGCTAGTGCAATCTCTCAACAATGCTAATATAATTGGATCACATAACCATCCCTCAACGTGCAACGAAGAATCACTCCAAAGTTCTTATCTAGCGGAGAACATAAGAAGAAATTGTTTGTAGGGTACGAAACCACCTTAAAGTTATCCTTTCCGATCGATCAATTCAAGAGTTCGTACTAAGATAACATCAAGTTATCCTTTCCGTTCGATCTATCTAAGAGTTCGTACTAGAATAACACCATATGATACGCATCAACCAACTCTAATGTCACCTAGATACTCCAATGTCACCACAAGTATCCATGAGTTAATTATACGATACACATCAAACAATTTCAGATTCATAATACTCAATCCACACAAAGAACCTCAAAGAGTGCCCCAAGATTTCTACCGGAGAAAGTAGGACAGGAACGTGTATCAACCCCTATGCATAGATTACCCCAATGTCACCGCGGGAATCCGCAAGTTGAGTACCAAAACATATATCAAGTGAATCAATAGAGCACCCCATTGTCACCACGGGTATCCACATGCAAGACATATATCAAGTGTTTTCAAATCCAATATTCTATCCAACATAACGAGACCTCAAAGGGAAAACTCAATTCATCACAACAAGATAGAGAGGGAATAACATCATGTGATCCGACTATATTAACAAAGCCCGTGATACATCAAGATCGTGACATCTCAAGAACACGAGAGAGAGAGAGAGATTAAACACATAGCTACTGGTACATACCCTCAGCCCCGAGGGTGGACTACTCCCTCCTCATCATGGCCTCCGCCGGGATGATGAAGATGGCCACCGGAGATGGATTCCCCTCTCCGGCAGGGTACTGGAACGTCTCTAGATTGGTTTTTCGTCGATACAGAGAGTTGCGGCGGCGGAACGGAGAGTCTAGGGTTATTTCCGATGGTTTCTATATTTATAGGATTTTTGGGCGTCGGTTTCATGCCAAGATGGGCCACGAGGAGAGCACGATACACCAGGGCGCGCCTGGGCCCTCTGGCGCGCCCTGGTGGGTTGTGCCCACCTCGTGGCTCTTCTCCGGTGGTTCTTCGCTCCAATATTGCTTATTTGGTCCAGAAAAAGCCGCCTAAAAGTTTCGGGCGATTCCGAGTACTTTCATTTTCTGCACAAAAACAACACCACGGTAATTCTGCTGAAAACAGCGTCAGTCCGGGTTAGTTCTAAATAAATCATATAAAGTGCATCAAAACCATATAAAATTATTGTAAACATAGATGAATATGGCATGAATACTTCATAAATTATCGATACGTTGGAGACGTATCAGCATCCCCAAGCTTAATTCCTACTCATCCTCGAGTAGGTAAATGATAAAAGAACTAATTTATGAAGTGTGAATGCTAGCATAATATATAAGTTTGATCATTGATAATTTCAGTCAATTTTCTAGCATCATAACCAGCAACTTTTTTCTCATAAAGATCATCATGATAAAGTAGCAACCAATTCACATGTTATGGTTCAAACAATGAATTCTCTTAAAACTTAACAACCTATGTTCTTAGTCACCAAACAATTGCAATTCAACTTATCTAAACAAAGTCTAAGTAAGAGCTCCACATACTCAATCATCATATAGTCTTCTATGATTGGTAGTACTCAAAGCACATATTTAGAACAAATGGCATCCATCGAACACAGAGAAAGATAGGGGCTTAATGTTTCGCCTCCCAACATACTTATCATAAAGATAATTGTCAACAATAATGAATCATGATCAAATATATTTGAGTGGATATATATGTTTGGATCTTTCCCCACCACATGATGCTTGCCAACTAATAGACTGAGGTTGGAATAAGAAGTTGACTCAACATGAATAGTAAATAACATGAAAGTAAATAGATTGTCCCTTTGCAGAGGGAAGCAGGGATTTGCATATGTGCTAGAGCTCATTGTTTAAAACAGAGATAAATATAATTTTGGGAGGTGCACCCTTCCTGTCAACGTTACGACCAAGAGTTATCAATATTTTCCATGTTAAACACATTAGCGGCGGTTCCCAAGCGGTAAAAGTAAAGGTTTTACTCCCCCTCCACCAACAAACACACTCCACGGCTAGCCGAATCCACGGGTACCGTCCATACCAACAACATTCCTGGGGGAGTTTTATTTAATTATTTGCAATTTTTTATTTCGGGACTGGAAATCCCTATTACCGCCCCTCTCGTGCAAGGACGAGTGAATAAACACTCATCATGAGAATAACCCACTTAACATGGAAGATACTGACCACCCCCTGTTGCTCCATGAGCGGTCCAGGCACACAAAACAGATGCTCATTTGAAATATTAGAGGTGGCACATGCAAATTTACTTGGAACGGCAGGGTAATACCGCATATAGGTAGATATAGTGGACTCTCATGGCAAGAAACTGGGTTTAGGTTTTTGGATGCACAAGTAGTATCTCTACTTAGTACGAATTTTTGGCTAGCAAAAGATCCTAAGCAAACACCACATGTTGGAGGATCCATAACAATATAACTTCTATGCAAATATACACAACCATAACTCATTACGTTGTCTTCCTTATCCAACTTCAACTAATTTGCTCAAGTTTGAAAATAATTAATAGGTATTCACAATCATAGAAGATGTCCAAGATAATATATTTGTATGTGAAAGTTCTCTTCCTTATACTAATCATTCACGAATTGCTTGTATGACCAATATTGTGATTGTTAAACTTCAATAGATTTTACTTTCTAAACCAGATGTAAAGCTACTACTAAGCATAAAGCACATTGATAATTTCATATTTATGATATTCAATTCATTCACAATTTACTCATAGGATATAAGTGAAGCACAAGAGTAAACATCAAACTACTCTCAAAAGATATAAGTGAATATCAATGAGTAGGTAAACAGTCAAGTAGCTATGTGAGGGCTCTCTCTCAATAAATATTTTCAGATCTGAGTATTTTATTAAACATCAAGCAAAAGAAGCACTCCAAGAATAGCACGCGTCAAGTGAACGAATAAAAATTTAGGCTCAACATAGGCTAACCGGTAATTGTTGATGAAGAGAGGTGGGATGCGTAGCACCCCCAAGCTTAGATGCTTGAGACTTATTGAAATATTTACTTGGGGCGCCTTGGGCATCCCCAATCTTGAGCTTTTGTATCTCGTTCAATCCTCTCATATCCCGGTTTCACCCAAGTCTCAAAAACTTCATCCACACAAAACTCAAAAAGAACTCGTGAGATAGGTTAGTACACATAAGAATAAATCAACACTTCATGTACTGCCAAGAAAAGTTGCATAATAATTTCCAAACATTATCTACTGTATACTATCATTTCCACAATTTATATCTACCAATATAGGCTATGGAAACTATAGGATAAGTAGATAACAAAACTATGACAGCAATCTGTCCAAACAGAACAGTCTGTAGCAATTTATTAAACCAGTGTACTTCTGTAACTCAAAAAATTATGAAAATTTAGGTAAGGCTAAATAATTTATATGAAAACACTGTGTAAAATTTTCAGAAACTTTCCACGTTCCAGTAAAATATGAAAATTCAAACACTACAGCAAAAGTTTCTGTTTTTACACAGCACACATCAAAACATGCAATGCAAGCATCCTAAGACAATTCTTGGAACTTTTTATTGAAAAACAAGATTAAATAAAATGACGCTCCAAGCAAAACTCATATTATGTGACGAATAAAAATATAGCTCTAAGTAAGATATACCGATAATGTTGAAGACGAAAGAGGGGATGGCTTCCGGGGCATCCCCAAGCTTAGGCACTTGAGTCTTCCTTGAATATTACCTTGGGGGTGCCTTGGGCATCCCAAAGCTTAGGTTCTTGTCACTCCTTATTCTCCTCATATCGGTGTCTCACCCAAAACATGAAAACTTCAATCACACAAAACTTAACGGAACTTCGTGAGAAGGGTTAGTGTAATAAAGATAAATCATTGACTTAGGTACTGTCAAGACAAGATTCATAATTTTTCCCACATTATACATACTGTATTATATCATTCCCATAATTTATACCACTAAATATAAGCTATGGAAACACTAAAACAAGGAAATTATGCATGCAAAACAGAATCTGTCAAAAACAGAACATTCTGTGAAGATCTGTAGTATATCCATACTTACATATCTCTAAAAATTCTGAAAAATTAGGACAACATGAAGAATTTGTATATGAAGACTTTGTAAAAATTTCAGGTCATTATCACGCTCCAGTAAAAAATTAAAATTCCTGTACTGGAGTCAAAAGTTTCTGTTTTGATTCAGCATCAATTCTACTCATCTTGTGAGTCATCCCAAAGGCTTTACTTGGCACTTTATTGAAATAAAAGATACGAAACATGATTAATACATTACTTTAATCATTTTAACACACAAAAACAGAAAGGAAAAGTGTTGGGTTGTCTCCCAACAAGCGCTTTTCTTTAAAGCCTTTTAGCTAGGCATGATGATTTCAATGATGCTCGCGTAAAAAGTAGTAATTGGAACATGCAAGAGAGCATCATGAATCACATGACAAGAACATTTAAGTCTAACCCATTTCCTATGAATAGGGATTTTGTGAGCAAACAATTTATGGGAGCAAGAATCAACTAGCATAGGAAGGCAAAACAAGCATAACTTCAAAACTTTGAACACACAGAGAGGAAACTTGATATTATTGCAATTCCTACAAGCATAAGTTCCTCCCTCATAATAATTTTCAGTAGCATCATGAAGGAATTCCACAATATAACTATCACATAAAACATTCTTTTCATGATCTACAAGCATAGAAAATTTATTACTCTCCAGATAAGCAATTTTCTTTTCATTCATAAAAGTGGGAACATCAAATGAAACTCGAATACTATAAATTTTTTCCACATTAAAAGAGTAATGTTCAGTAAAAGGATATCCAAAATCATGACAATAATTATCACTACTTTTTATAACATAAGTATCATCACAATAATCATCATAAGTAGCAACTTTGTTCTCATCATAGTCAAGTGAAACCTCTTCCGAAATAGTGGAATCATTACTAAATAAAGTCATGACCTCTCCAAATCCACTTTTATCATTATAATAAAATTCAACACCCTCCAAAATAGTGGGATAATAATTATCTAAAGTTGACACTCTTCCAAACCCACTTTCATAAATATCGCAATCATCATAAATAGGAGGCATGCAATCATCATAACAAATTTGATCATTCAAAGTAGGGGAACTAAAAAGATCATCTTCAGTAAGCATAGCATCCCCAAGATTGGGACTAACATTAATTGCAGCAAATAAATTCTCAAACATGTCATTCTCATCAAACATAGTATTCCCAAGCTTGTGGCTTGGCATATCATAAGCATAATCACTCTCATCATTAATAGTATGAATAGCACCAATAATATAACAATTATTATCATCATAATTTACCAAGTTGGTGCCAAAAAGATTTTCAAGATTATAAGAAGTATCATTATCTTCCCAATCATAGTCATCACAACAAGAAATAGGCATAACAAAATCATCATCAAGTGTATCATCTTCCACAATTATTTTTGATTCATCCTCGTGAGGCACAAGAATAATAGGAGCAACATCATTTGGAAGAGATACATTTTTACCTCTACTATTTCTTCTTTTCTTCTTCTTCAACACATCATGTGTGGGTTTAATTAATTTTTTCGAGCTTCTTATTGATGAGATTGGTTGAATAGGGAGCTCCTCCTCATCACATGTTACATCATGAGACACAATAGGAGGCAAAGTGGAATTCTTTACCCTTTCATTAGTATTCCTTTTATATTCTATTGGCTTTCCCATCTTTCTATAGTTGGCAATATAAGCATTCTCATTGCAATTTACCATGCAAAACATATAGATATATTTTAGATTAGTTTCAATGTCGTCCGTGAGAATGAATACTTCAAACCAACTATTTTTATGTGTCAATTCTTCACTCCCCAAAAATAGAGAAAGCTCATCATAAAGTTCAAGGGTGATCAAGTCATTACAATATTTGGCCATGATTTGATCATGAAAAAGTTTGCATTGGAAATTAAGATGACCAACTTTATTGCAAAGTTCACAAGTAATAGGACAAAGAGAACATAATTTTGTAGCAAATTCATCTATCACTTTGAGCAAAAAATTGGTTCTATCATGTTTATGCTTCTTGCAAAATCTATCATCCCTATAAGGCACGTTCTCACAAACTTTATGCACTCCACAAAAATTGACATGTTTATAAGAAATATTTTTATCATAACTAGTGCAATCATCATTAGTATTTTGGATATTCAAAAAATTCATGCTAACAATATTGCTATCATGCTCATCATTCAAGGAATTCTCATTGCGTATTTTCATAATTTCTTCCTCTACCAATTGAGCACAATTTTCAGAATCCTTATTTTCACGAAAGACATTATAAAGACGATACAAATGATGCAACCTAAACTCCATTTTTTAGTTTTCTTTTATAAACCAAACTAGTGATAAAACAAGAAACTAAAAGATTCAATTGCAAGATCTAGAGATATACCTTCAAGCACTCACCTCCCCGGCAACGACGCCAGAAAAGAGCTTGATGTCTACTACGCAACTTTATACTTGTAGACTTTGTTGGGCCTCCAAGTGCAGAGTTTTGTAGGACAGTAGCAATTTTCCCTCAAGTGGATGACCTAAGGTTTATCAATCCGTGGGAGGTGTAGGATGAAGATGGTCTCTCTCAAACAACCCTGCAATCAAATAATAAAAAGTCTCTTGTGTCCCAAACACACCCAATACAATGACAAATTGTATAGGTGCACTAGTTCGGCGAAGAGATGGTGATACAAGTGCAATATGGATGGTAGATATAGGTTTTTGTAATCTGAAAATATAAAAACAGCAAGGTAGCAAGTAACAAAAGTGAGCACATACGGTATTGCAATGCTTGAAAACAAGGCCTAGGGTCCGTACTTTCGCTAGTGCAATCTCTCAACAATGCTAATATAATTGGATCACATAACCATCCCTCAACGTGCAACGAAGAATCACTCCAAAGTTCTTATCTAGCGGAGAACATAAGAAGAAATTGTTTATAGGGTACGAAACCACCTTAAAGTTATCCTTTCCGATCGATCAATTCAAGAGTTCGTACTAAGATAACATCAAGTTATCCTTTCCGTTCGATCTATCTAAGAGTTCGTACTAGAATAACACCATATGATACGCATCAACCAACTCTAATGTCACCTAGATACTCCAATGTCACCACAAGTATCCATGAGTTAATTATACGATACGCATCAAACAATTTCAGATTCATAATACTCAATCCACACAAAGAACCTCAAAGAGTGCCCCAAGATTTCTACCGGAGAAAGTAGGACAAGAACGTGTATCAACCCCTATGCATAGATTACCCCAATGTCACCGCGAGAATCCGCAAGTTGAGTACCAAAACATATATCAAGTGAATCAATAGAACACCCCATTGTCTCCACGGGTATCCACATGCAAGACATATATCAAGTGTTCTCAAATCCAATATTCAATCCCACATAACGAGATCTCAAAGGGAAAACTCGATTCATCACAACAAGATAGAGAGGGAATAACATCATGTGATCCGACTATTAACAAAGCCTGTGATACATCAAGATCGTGACATCTCAAGAACACGAGAGAGAGAGATTAAACACATAGCTACTGGTACATACCCTCATCCCCGAGGGTGGACTACTCCCTCCTCATCATGGCCTCCGCCGGGATGATGAAGATGGCCACCGGAGATGGATTCCCCTCTCCGGCAGGGTACTGGAACGTCTCTAGATTGGTTTTTCGTCGATACAGAGAGTTGCGGCGACGGAACAGAGAGTCTAGAGTTATTTCTGATGGTTTCTATATTTATAGGATTTTTGGGCGTCGGTTTCACGCCAAGATGGGCCACGAGGAGGGCACGATACACCAGGGCGCGCCTGGGCCCTCTGGCGCGCCCTGTTGGGTTGTGCCCACCTCGTGGCTCTTCTCCGGTGGTTCTTCGCTCCAATATTGCTTATTTGGTCCAGAAAAAATCACCAAAAAGTTTCGGGTGATTCCGAGAACTTTCATTTTTTGCACAAAAACAACACCACGGTAATTCTGCTGAAAACAACGTCAGTCCGGGTTAGTTCTAAATAAATCATATAAAGTGCATCAAAACCATATAAAAGTATTGTAAACATAGATGAATATGGCATGAATACTTCATAAATTATCGATACGTTGGAGACGTATCAATCAGCAACTTGGTCTTTTGAGGCAATAAATCGAATCTCCAATTCCTTGCTTGCAACCCTTTCTCTAACAAAATGATAATCAATCTCAATGTGTATAGTCCTTGCATGAAACACGGGATTAGAATAGAGATATGTGGCACCAAGATTATCACACCAAAGACACGATGTTTGAGCATGTATTCCAAGTTCCTTGAGCATGCATGGACTTAAACCATATGATCTCTGTTGTTGCATTGACCAGTGCTTTGTACTCTGCCTCAGTATTAGATCGTGACACTGTTGCTTGCTTCTTGGCACACCAAGAGATAATATTAGGTCCAAAGAAAACAACAAAACCACCTATGGACCGTTTGTCATCCAAGCATCCTGCCTAGTCAGAGTCAGAGAAAGCACTAACAAGAGTAGAGGAGGACTTGCTGAAAGTGAGTCCAACACTCAAAGTATTCTTTACATATCTCAAAATACGCTTAGTAGCAGTCCAATGAGCCGAGGTAGGTGCATGAAGAAACTGACACACTTTGTTGACCGCAAAACAAATATCAGGCCGTGTAAGTGTCAAGTACTGAACTGCACCAACCAGACTTCTGTACTTGGTGCCATCCTCTTGATTCATGAGTACACCCTCTGCAAGAGACAATTTTTCTACACTGGAAAATGGAGTTGGAGATGGTTTACAGCCTTGCATCCCAGCCTTGCTCAAAAGATCAGTTGCATATTTTTTCTGAGAAAGATGAAGCCCACCTTCATTATTGCGCTTTACCTCAATACCAAGAAAGAAGTGATGATCACCAAGATCCTTGAGAGCAAAATCGGAGTGCAAATCGTGTAACAAGGTTGTGATGGCCTGATCAGAGGAACTTGTAACAATAATATCATCCACATATATAAGCACGAAAAATGATGGTGTGTGACTTATTGTAAATGAACAAGGATGTATATGACTTGGAGGGAATAAAACCAAGTGACTGCAGTTTGGAGCTCAAGCGTGAGTACCATGCTCTGGGGGCTTGCTTTAAACCATAGAGGGATTTGTCGAGCCTGCAGAGATGAAACGGATTGTTTTTATCCTCAAACCCAGGAGGTTGTTTCATGTAAACTTCCTCTTCCAGAACACCATGAAGGAACACATTCTGCACATCTAGCTGACGAAGACTCCAGCCTCTGGACACATCAATGGACAAAACAAGGCGAATAGTGGTAGCTTTAACAACAGGACTAAAGGTTTCCTCATAGTCTAGTCCATACCTTTGCTTGAACCCCTTGGCAACAAGCCTGGCTTTATAGAGATCAATGGTGCCATCTGACCGACGTTTGATGCGGTACACCCACTTGCAATCAATGATATTTTTACGTGGATGATAAGGAACAAGGTGCCAAGTATGATTTTTCTGAAGAGCATGGAACTCTTCATCCATAGCCTGCTCCCACCGTGGATCAGCAAGAGCATCATTAACATTACATGGTTCACCTGTGGAATCAAAAGCAATAGCCAAACCATATTTAGTTTTGTAATTGACAGGCTGTAGAGTCCCTTCCTGAAGCCGCGTGCGGGGTGGTGTTGGTGGAGCCGCAGAAGATCCAGGCGGGGCAGCAGGCTGCTGCGGAGGAGAGCCGCCCGAGCCCGAGGGAGCAGACCCGCCAGGCGCGGGATCGTCTGTGGCGGGGAATGTGGAGGGAGCAGCAGAGGCGGGCGCAAAGGATCCACGCAGGCGGGGAGCACGGGACAGGCCTGGCGCGGATCCCGCATCCGCCCCCGGGGTCACAGTCGCAAGGGCCCGCCTGGAGTAGACCCGTGGGGGTCGGTGCATACCGCCCGATCGGGTGTCCCCTGAAGCTGATTGGCGCGCTGCGCTCTGAGTAGCCGGCTCGGTGGAGGGACGCGACGTGGCAGAGCAGGGTGGGCTGCCCGATCCCGAGGGGGATACTGCCGGGTTTGACCCAGTCAGGGGCGCCGATCCCAAGGAAGATCCTCCCTGATCGGTTGTGTCCTCTTCTGTATTGTCCGGTACAGTATTTTTTGCACTGTTTTCTGTCATGGTTGTTTCTGTAACATAAAACTCAGGCGCAACAGGAGATGTATTAGTCATAGTTGGGTCAGTACAATTGGGTACATAGTCTCTCGAAAAGAAAAAAGTGTGCATAGTGTGTTTGCGATTGCTTTGCTGCGCCTTTGAGTGCGGGGCGTACATATTTAGAAGGGCCAGTCGTCCCAACTCAACACAAGCCGGAAAAAAGTGAGAAAGGCGTTTCCGCTGCTAAAATGATTGCATTCTATTTTCTACTAGTAAGAAAAGTAATCAGTCCAGTTCGAAGAAAAGAATAATCAGTGCCAGTGGTACTACAGGCAGTGATCATATTAAAAAAAGATTGTGTTATTAGGAACATTGAATATATATATATATTCCCTTCATTTCATAATGTAAAACTTTTTTACACTGATGTAATGTCAAAAAACATTTTACATTATGAGACGGAGGGAGTATCTTATTGGGAAACAATGGAGTAGATTAGGTCGGTTAAACAAGCGTGAAAACACACGTCTTTTTTTTTTTGAACATAGTACAGACGCAAGCGCTCATATACACACGCATACACTCACCCCTATGAACACACACACGCACACCCTATCCCTATGAGCACCTCCGAGAGACTGAGCGTGAATGCGCATCGCCGGAAATCATGAAATAAATCCAGAAATAAATGCGAGCACCAGGATTTGATCCCTGGTGGGCTGGGGATACCATAGTCCCTCTAACCATCCAACCATGTGTTGGTTCGCGAAAACACACGTCTCTACTCTACCTGAAATCGGGAAAGGATACATGGTGCAAGACGACCGAGCCGTTGTTGTTTAGTCGCACGCAAAGGGTACGAGGAATTCACGTGATCGAATAATCGGAGAACAGTCACCGGCACAGGCGCACAGCAAGCCAGCAAACGGGTCGGCTGCCGCGGTCCGTCCGTCCGTCGACGGCCAATCTTGATGCTCGGCTGCTGTCTGCCCGTGGTCGTGTGGCGCGGCGTCACGAGCCAGTTGGCCAAGCGGCGCGACAAGAGAGCCCGGGAATACAGCCGAACCCCGACCTCACACGAGATTCCCCGCTTTTTTCCAATCTCTCTCTCTCTCTCTCTCAACAGCGGTCAGGCAGACGTGGAAAAGGATCGCACGAAGCAGGGGAAATCAATCAACGACGAGGCGACGCGACCGGCACAGCAGTTGGGGGCGCTAGCGCTCAGCACTCAACCCGGTCCCGAGCTGTCGTCCATCTCCACCCCCCTTTCCCCCGTGCTTTTCCACTTGGCTCGTCCGGAAGCCGCTGCATGCCGTCGGAACGAGCGGCGATACTGACAGATCCTACTTGTATGTATGAACTATGTCTATGAACTGAACTTGAAGTAGAAAGGGGAGTATGTGCAAGATCCAGGGATATGGCCACCAGAGGCTCTGTCCATGTTTTCTCCATTGTGTGTAAGATATAAGGTGTTCCTCTGCTCCAAGACAGAAAATGGATTCAGTTCGAAGATAAACTCCCCAGCTACACCCCGGCTGGTACTTACAGGGGGGAACACGGCAAGCACCCGCGTACAGTTAAGCATTAGGTAATTAAATGGTAGCCCTTCGATTCAATGGACGTCTCCATGCCGTTGGATCGTCTGAATCGGTATCTGAAGATTTAAACACCTCTTCTTCTTCAGTAAACACCTGCAGCCCGACAGTGCCCCGGGGAAACATTCGCCATTCGCAATCAAGGTCACTAGGACCAGGTACAACTGTGTCACTAACTAGAGAAGGAAATCCATATAGAGCTTGAAATGGAGTGATTTTAAGGGCTGTATGGTAGGTGGTATTGTACCAGTATTCTGCTAAAGATAACCAAGAAAACCACTTCTTTGGGACAGAGGTTGTCATAGATCTTAAATAATTCTCCACACACTGGTTCACCCTCTGTGTTTTATCATATGTTTGGGGATGATAAGATGTGCTATATCTCAATTCCACTTTGAGGGCAGGAAAGATATTTTCCGAGAGATTGCTAGTGAAAAACAAATCCCCTGTCTGAAATGATAAGTCTAGGAAGACCATGTAACCCGATGATGTTGTCTAGGAAAAACATGAGAACCTGTATAAACTGAATATGGGTGTTCCATCTTTTGTTCTTAGTGAATAGTTGCCATGGCAATTTTTTATACGATTTTGCTACTATTTTCGTAGACCATGGCAAATTGCTATTCAGTTGACAGAGATCGTTTTTTCGCCATGTCAAACTGAATTTTGTATAAAAATAAATTCTGAAGCATCAATTTGAAAAGGGCATTTTCCATGGCAATTTTGATCTTTTTTTTTGTGTTTTTCCACATACACGACAATTCTTATTACACAAGAGATGGCAATTTTGATAAAAACACCATGGAAAATTTGAATATGCATTTGCCATGGCACATTCTTGGTCGATTTTTTTCCACATACATGGCAGATTTATTATATAAAAGCATGGCTATTTCGATATAAATACCATGGCAAATTTGTATATGCATTTGCCATGGCAATTTTATGATCAATGTGATGCGTTATTTTCACTTTTTGTTTGCCATGACATTTGTTACTTTATTTTCCCCGTGTCATTTTTACATTATTTTTTTGACCATGGCAGTTTAACTTTTTTTTATTTGCAATGGCAATTTTTCCTTTTTTTGCATGGCAATTTTAATTTAACACACATGGCCATTTTACCTTTTTTGCTCATGTCACATAAACTTCTATGGAGCATGGCAAGTTTACCTTATATTTTGCCATGGCAAAAATACATTTCATCAGTGACAATTTTTTGTTTTTTCCAGCGTTCATGGTTTTTTTTGCTTCTATAGACTATTTCACATTTACTTTACAGAAAAACATGGCAGCTACTACTAAAACAATAAATGGAAATTTTTGTCTCTTTTTTGCCACACGATGGCAAATTTTCATCCACTTTTTAATGTATATAGTACAGAGAACCATACAAAAAAATTAATCCATGTTTTTCTTGCCACCATGATACAGATGCAAATTGCCATGAACTTTTCATTTTATTTCCTTTAAAAAAGATTTTTTTTGACAATGAGAAATTTTGCATATAAGGATAATGGCACTATTTGGTTTGAACCATTGGGATTTTTTAGTACTAGCTTGTTTGTCACTCTATCTATCACGACAATTTTATCTTTCGGTTCTTATAGCGCGGCAAATTTGGGCTTTATTAGTCACAAGCAAACTGGGCTTTTTGTTTACTGTAAAACTGGGCCAAACTGGATTTTTTATTTACTATACAAATTGAGCCAAACTGGGCCTATATGGAAGTTGTACGGGGTGTTGGCTCTCGGAGGTTTCTCGTGTCGAACGAGTTCGTTCGGTCGATGTAATAGAGAACGTAATCGAGTTGCTCATGAACTTGCAAGGTTAGCTAGGTTTTCTCCTTCGAGTGTTTGGATGGATAACGCCCCTGATGAGGTTATCCCGTTAATTGTAAAAGATGCTACTCTACTTATGAATGAATAAAGGAGGAGAAATTTATGTAAAAATAAGTCCGTTCGGTCGATGTACCTACCCCCGGGGAGCTCCTATACAGTGCGCGGCGCTCTAGGGTGAGATGCAGCGTGCACCCCTCGCTCCCCCAGCACGCTGTTGTGGGCTGGCCCATGCACGGGGCAGGATGACTTCTTTTTTTATCTCGTTTTTTAAGCTTTTTTATTTATTTATTTTCGTTTGTAAAAATAATTTGGGATTTAACAAAGTATAAAATATCTAAATAAATAATAATTTTGGAACAAATGCTCAAGAAATCATAAAATGACCGTGTATTCAAAAAATGTTCAAGAAATCGTCAAATGTTCAAGAAATCATAAAATTTGGGATTTCAAAAATTGTTACCAAATTTCAAAAAATACTTCTTCGGTTCATAAATTGCTCGCTCATTCAAAAAATATTCACGACTTCGAAAGATGCTCATGTATTTCAAAAAATGTTAGTCGAACAAAAAAAAGTTTGTGAATTCAAAAACTATTCCCAAATTTCTAAAAATGTTCATCGATTCAAAACTGTTCACGAGTTTCTAAAAATGTACACAATTTCAAAAAATGTTCATGAATTTGTAGAATAGTTTACGAATCGGAAAATGTTTACAATTTTAAAAAAATGTTCGCCAAATAGGAGCGCTAGCGACCTAGCGCGCCAAATAGGCGCTGTCGTCCCCCCGGTACCGAACAATTCGATTGGTCTGGGGCTCTCCCGGACCGAAGAGCTGTCAAGATGAAATGCGGCGGCAACACGGTCTTTAGGTCTGATTACCTCCTTTCTGGTTTCTCTTATATTAGTTCGTTCAACTTCAAACAGTATAAGAAGAGATGTCAACGAGTGAGCGCAATCACGGCAAGCTAGCTACTTGTTGAACTTGTATAAACTGACTTCTCCCACCCGTCCCTTCCGCTCTCATCGCCACTACTCACGTGGTAATAATTACTACCAGCTGCGTTCCAGGGAGGCTGGGTGCGTGCTTCCGCTGGCTGGCTGGCTGGCTGACTTCTTGGGGACGAGGTGGTGGTGGCCAGCAGACAGGAGAGGCGCCCGCCCTCGTACGGCCACGGCATGCTCCGGGATGTTGAATATATGAGCAAATTACTACAATATTTAATCCGAGTAAGCAGAAAATAAATCATGACAGCAAGAGCATAGATTAAACTAATCATGCAGACTAGCATCGTAAACGAATAGATCGAATCTACGGCACAGACTAGACACATAAATTCTAGCATGATCTCAAACAGAGAAGACAAGATTACGTACGGAGCAGCGGGAGTAGAACCGCCAGTGTTGATGTTGTCGGCCATGTCGTTGAGGAAGAGGCTGCCGAGATCGGGGAAGAAGTCGTCGTCGAGGAAGACGTCGCTGCCAGCAGTCGCGCGAGTGCGCTCCCCAAAAACCTGATCGCCCCTCTCCCGTACAGGATCACGAGAGGCGGGGTTCCGGAGGCCTGCTGTCCCTTCTCGCGGTGCACGCCGGAAGGAGGGATGGAGAAGACTTGTATGGCGGCGCAATGCTCTGGAACGGTGCGAAACCATATGTTGTGACGGCGGCTAGGGTTGGCAGGGACCTCGCGTATATATATGCACGGCAGGGTAGAGAGACGTGGACTGGACCCACGTCCGAGTCGGTTACAGCCCACGATCCGACGTCTCAGATCGTGGCGCGTCTGTTAAGGACTCTCCGTTCCTGACCTGCAAAAATAAGCGCATAGGTATGAGCTCGGCTCGGCTCAATCCCGCAACCCGCGGCGCGTCGTGACGAGGCGAGGCGTGGCGTGGCGAGGCGAGCGAGGAGGAGGAGTGCGCGAGGGCCTCTTCTCTTCTCATTCTCTTACAAGTGCTAGAAGAGCTCACCTTATAAAGAGGTGTAGCTCTCTCTCCACTAGCGGGGTGGGACTAAACTTTAGTTCCACCCACACCACACCAACAGCCAACACAAATGGGCCATGAGAGTTTCAGATTTTTGGATGGGCTTTGGGCCAAAGGCCTGATAGCAAAAATCCAACAATCCCCCACAAAGTCTCATTGGCACATTTCGTCATTTCTTAGTTCCAAAACATTGTTTAATATACCGGTCTTGATGGAGACTGTTAAGTTGAACTTCCATTTCGAAATTTATGCTACACTAGATCACGACTTGAATAGTGGACTATGCCTTGAACTACAAGTTTTCTGCGAGTCAAGTTTCACACAAATCCTTGACCGGTACTGGGCTACCGCAAGGCTTCCCCACGGGTGGAGCGTATACGTCATACTCCAAGGCCTTTCATGAATTTATTAGAGAACACCCAATTCTCACAGACTGCGACGTTTACAGTCAAATTCATATAGGTGTGTTCCTCAGGAGATGTTCTGCAGGACAACATCTCTGCTTACCCAAATAAGCCACTTGGAACACATTAAGATAGGTATCAACCTGCCATGCAGATTATGAGAGTATTGCATCTTCACGGAGTGGGATAGAAAATATAGGGATACTCTCATTCTAGCTGTCCAACAGCTTGTCTCCCACTTCTACTTCACGGGATCTCCGATCACATAGAGTGGGTTACCACTATGGACAGCTCATATGGTGGGTCTCAAACCCATCTCCATCGATGCATTTTCTATCACATTACGTGATAGACCCTTTGTGAAGGGATCTGCCAAGTTTTTAGACGTTTGGATATAATCCAACGCAATAACTCCGGAGTTCTTCATTTTTTTGACAGATTTCAATCTCCTCTTCACATGCCTTGAGGACTTCATATTATCCTTTGAACTGTTTATCTTTATGATCACAGTTTGATTATCACAGTTCATCAGGATAGCGGGTATTGGTTTTTCAACCATAGGTAAGTCCATCAAGAGCTGACGAAGCCAATCTGCTTCAACAGTGGCTGTGTCTAATGCTGTGAGTTCTGCTTCCATAGTTGACCTCGTTAAGATGGTCTGCTTGCAAGACTTCCAGGAAACAGCGCCACCACCAAGTGTAAAAACATAACCACTTGTGGCTTTAATCTCATCAGCATCAGATATCCAGTTTGAGTCACTATAACCCGCCAGTACCCTCGGGTACCCGGTATAGTGAATCCCATAGCTCGCAGTGCCTTTCAAATAGCGCATGACTCTCTCAAGCGCATGCCAATGATCATCTCCCGGGTTTGATACAAACCGGCTTAGTTTGCTCACAGCAAACGAGATGTCAGGCCTCGTGGCACTAGCCAAGTACATAAGCGAGCCAATAATCTGAGAATACCTCAGTTGATCTCTAGCAATTCGTCGATTCTTTCGAAGGAATACACTAGCGTCATATGGAGTTGGAGAAGGCTTGCAGTCGCTATACCCAAAACGACTCAAGACCTTTTCCACATAGTGAGATTGAAGCAGTGTAATCCCACCATTCTCATCTCTCAGCAGCTTGATGTTCAGAATAACATCAGCTACTCCTAGATCCTTCATCTCAAAACAGCGAGATAAGAAATCCTTAACCTCCTTTATTTGATCAAGGTTGGTTCCAAAGATCAGTATGTCATCGACATACAGACAGAGAATAACTCCTTCGCCCCCACCATGGCGATAGTATACACACCTGTCAGCTTCGTTTACAACAAAGCCTGCAGCAGTTAATGTCCTTTCGAACTTCTCATGCCACTGCTTAGGAGCTTGCTTAAGGCCATATAAAGACTTCAATAACTTGCACACTTTTCCTTCCTGACCAGGTACTATAAAACCATCAGGCTGATCCATGTAAATTTCCTCATCCAACTCTCCATTGAGGAAAGCCGTCTTAACGTCCATTTGATGAACGAGAAGACCATGTGAGGCAGCCAGTGATAGTAGCACCCGAATAGTGGTCAATCTAGCCACAGGTGAGTAAGTATCAAAGAAGTCTTCACCTTCTTTCTGGGTATAACCCTTGGCAACAAGCCGTGCCTTGTACTTTTCAATTGTACCATCAGGTCTAAGCTTTTTCTTGAACACCCACTTACATCCCACGGGTTTGCACCCATAAGGACGATCAGTGACTTCCCAGGTTTCATTAGCTAAGATGGAGTCCATCTCGCTCTGGACAGCTTCCTTCCAGTAGTCAGCATCAGAAGATGCATAGGCTTCTGAAAGAGTCATGGGTGTGTCGTCCACGAGGTACACAATGAAATCATCACCAAAAGACTTTGCAGTCCTTCGTCTCTTACTCCTTACAGGAGTTTCATTGTCATCCTCCTCAGGATTCTCAACGTGTTCCATCGCAATGGTGGGTTCAGGAATTACAGAAAATTCCTGAGTAGATAGAGTAGGTATCTCATGATTTGATGAGTTAGGCATATCCTTCATAGGAAATATGTCCTCAAAGAAAGTTGCATCATTCGACTCCATAATCGTACCAAC
This sequence comes from Elymus sibiricus, assembly GCA_039707655.1. Classification (NCBI taxonomy): domain Eukaryota; kingdom Viridiplantae; phylum Streptophyta; class Magnoliopsida; order Poales; family Poaceae; genus Elymus; species Elymus sibiricus. The sequence continues at coordinate 382,966,320 of CM077663.1, forward strand.
ATGCATGTCAGGTACCTCAGATTTTATTATCAAAAATCTATAGCCAATGCTATGAAAAGCATAGCCCAGAAGAACACAATCCACGGTTTTTGGTCCAAGCTTACGCTTCTTGGGAATTGGTATATTGACTTTCGCCAAACAACCCCAAGTACGTAGATAAGAGAGTTTCAACCTTTTCCTTTCCCATTCCTCAAATGGAGTAATGGTTTTATGCTTTGTGGGAACTCGGTTTAGGACATGACATGCAGTCATTAGCGCCTCCCCCCACCATGCCTTGGAAAGACCCGATGTATCTAACATGGCGTTAACCAAATCAGTTAGAGTTCGGTTCTTCCTTTCGGCCACCCCATTTGATTGAGGTGAGTAGGGAGGCGTCCTCTCATGGATTATACCATGTTCCGCACAAAACGAATCAAATTCATTGGAAAAATACTCTCCACCACGATCAGACCTAAGCCGTTTAATTTTCCGATCAAGTTGGTTTTCTGCTTCAGCTTTATAGTTTTTGAAGAAGTTTAAAGCCTCATCTTTTGATTTCAGAAGATACACATAACAATATCTAGTGGAGTCATCAATCAACGTCATGAAATATTTCTTTCCACCTTTTGTCAACACGCCATTCATCTCGCAAAGATCAGAATGGATAAGCTCTAGTGGCGCTAAGTCTCTCGCCTCTGCAGTCTTATGAGACTTGCGAGGTTGCTTAGCTTGCACACACACTTGGCACTTGGAGCCCTTGACAGTAGTGAATTTCGGAATTAAACTCATATTGGCTAGCCGCGTCATGCAACCAAAGTTAATATGACAAAGTCGCGAATGCCAAATATTAGACTCATTATCGTGGCAAACATTATTAATAACTTTAGTGCAAATATCTGACAAAGACAGGCGGAACAAGCCTCCGCACCATAGCCTTTTCCAACAAATTGTCCATACTTAGAAATAACAACTTTATTGGACTCGAAAACCAACTTGAAACCATCTCGACACAAACGGGAACCGCTGACGAGATTTTTATTGATGGAGGGCACATGATGAACGTTCTTCAGACGCACGATCTTCCCCGAAGTAAACTTCAGATCGACCGTATCGACCCCTCGAACAGTGGCATGTGACCCGTTCCCCATCAGCACGGGAGAAGTCCCTGTGACCTGGTAAGAAGAAAACATAGAGGCATCAGCACAGACATGTACATTTGCACCGGTGTCAATTAACCAATCTGGAGAATGACAAACTGAAAGGATGGTAGGAAGAATACCGTACCCAGAATCCTTCATATCAGTATCGCCGATGACAACATTAGCGGACTTGCCGCTCTTCTCATGTTCGCGCTCCTCATAGCGGTTAGGACATCTCGGAGCCCAGTGATTAGGATCACCGCAGACATGGCATAGTCCCTTCCCCTTCTTATGAGAATTCTTCTTGAAGTTGGTAGATTGTGACGGCTTGTTCTTTGCAACAAACTTGCCTTTGCCCTGAGATTTGTTCCTGTTGTTTTGGGGCTTGTTGGGATGGAAGTTCTTCTTCTGCACCACGTGGGCACTAGAAGCTCCCTCAACAGCTCGAGCACGTGTGTCTTTTGCTCTCGCCTTCTCTTCAACATCAAGAGTTCCAATGAGATCTGAAACGGAAAACTCCTGTCTCTTGTGTTTCAGAGAAGTAGCAAAATTGTTCCACGAAGGTGGAAGCTTGGCAATGATGCCTCCGGCCACAAACTTGTCCGGCAACACACACTTGAAGTACTCAAGCTCCTTCGCGAGAGACTGTATCTCATGAGCTTGTTGAACAATAGAACGCTCATCAGTCATCTTGTAGTCATAGAATTGCTCCATGACGTACAACTCGCTGCCAGCGTCCGAGGCCCCAAACTTGGCCTCGAGCGCATCCCACATGTCCTTGCCGTTGTTAAACGACATATACGAATCCACAATGGAATCGTCAAGAACACTCAGAAGGGCGCCCTTGAAGAGGGTATCGATCTTCTCAAAAGCTTCCTGCTGTGCAGGATTAAGATCGCCCTCGGGCTTACCCTTGGTGGCGTCATAGCAGTACATGGTCTGAAACCAGTAGACTGCTCTCGTGCGCCACCTCTTATATTGCACCCCCTTGAAGGTGGGCGGCTTCAGATGCGCAGCAAAGCCACTTGGAGTAAATTGCCTATAATCAGGTTTTTGGATTGTTGAATATATGAGCAAATTACTACAATATTTAATCCGAGTAAGCAGAAAATAAATCATGACAGCAAGAGCATAGATTAAACTAATCATGTAGACTAGCATCGTAAACGAGTAGATCGAATCTACGGCACAGACTAGACACATAAATTCTAGCATGATCTCAAACAGAGAAGACAAGATTACGTACGGAGCAGCGGGAGTAGAACCGCCAGTGTTGATGTTGACGGCCATGTCGTTGAGGAAGAGGCTGCCGAGATCGGGGAAGAAGTCGTCGTCGAGGAAGACGTCGCTGCCAGCAGTCGCGCGAGTGCGCTCCCCAAAAACCTGATCGCCCCTCTCCCGTACAGGATCACGAGAGGCGGGGTTCCGGAGGCCTGTTGTCCCTTCTCGCGGTGCACGCCGGAAGGAGGGATGGAGAAGACTTGTATGGCGGCGCAATGCTCTGGAACGGTGCGAAACCATATGTTGTGACGGCGGCTAGGGTTGGCAGGGACCTCGCGTATATATATGCACGGCAGGGTAGAGAGACGTGGACTGGACCCACGTCCGAGTCGGTTACAGCCCACGATCCGACGTCTCAGATCGTGGCGCGTCTGTTAAGGACTCTCCGTTCCTGACCTGCAAAAATAAGCGCATAGGTATGAGCTCGGCTCGGCTCAATCCCGCAACCCGCGGCGCGTCGTGACGAGGCGAGGCGTGGCGTGGCGAGGCGAGCGAGGAGGAGGAGTGCGCGAGGGCCTCTTCTCTTCTCATTCTCTTACAAGTGCTAGAAGAGCTCACCTTATAAAGAGGTGTAGCTCTCTCTCCACTAGCGGGGTGGGACTAAACTTTAGTTCCACCCACACCACACCAACAGCCAACACAAATGGGCCATGAGAGTTTCAGATTTTTGGATGGGCTTTGGGCCAAAGGCCTGATAGCAAAAATCCAACAATCCCCCACAAAGTCTCATTGGCACATTTCGTCATTTCTTAGTTCCAAAACATTGTTTAATATACCGGTCTTGATGGAGACTGTTAAGTTGAACTTCCATTTCGAAATTTATGCTACACTAGATCACGACTTGAATAGTGGACTATGCCTTGAACTACAAGTTTTCTGCGAGTCAAGTTTCACACAAATCCTTGACCGGTACTGGGCTACCGCAAGGCTTCCCCACGGGTGGAGCGTATACGTCATACTCCAAGGCCTTTCATGAATTTATTAGAGAACACCCAATTCTCACAGACTGCGACGTTTACAGTCAAATTCATATAGGTGTGTTCCTCAGGAGATGTTCTGCAGGACAACATCTCTGCTTACCCAAATAAGCCACTTGGAACACATTAAGATAGGTATCAACCTGCCATGCAGATTATGAGAGTATTGCATCTTCACGGAGTGGGATAGAAAATATAGGGATACTCTCATTCTAGCTGTCCAACAGCTTGTCTCCCACTTCTACTTCACGGGATCTCCGATCACATAGAGTGGGTTACCACTATGGACAGCTCATATGGTGGGTCTCAAACCCATCTCCATCGATGCATTTTCTATCACATTACGTGATAGACCCTTTGTGAAGGGATCTGCCAAGTTTTTAGACGTTTGGATATAATCCAACGCAATAACTCCGGAGTTCTTCATTTTTTTGACAGATTTCAATCTCCTCTTCACATGCCTTGAGGACTTCATATTATCCTTTGAACTGTTTATCTTTATGATCACAGTTTGATTATCACAGTTCATCAGGATAGCGGGTATTGGTTTTTCAACCATAGGTAAGTCCATCAAGAGCTGACGAAGCCAATCTGCTTCAACAGTGGCTGTGTCTAATGCTGTGAGTTCTGCTTCCATAGTTGACCTCGTTAAGATGGTCTGCTTGCAAGACTTCCAGGAAACAGCGCCACCACCAAGTGTAAAAACATAACCACTTGTGGCTTTAATCTCATCAGCATCAGATATCCAGTTTGAGTCACTATAACCCGCCAGTACCCTCGGGTACCCGGTATAGTGAATCCCATAGCTCGCAGTGCCTTTCAAATAGCGCATGACTCTCTCAAGCGCATGCCAATGATCATCTCCCGGGTTTGATACAAACCGGCTTAGTTTGCTCACAGCAAACGAGATGTCAGGCCTCGTGGCACTAGCCAAGTACATAAGCGAGCCAATAATCTGAGAATACCTCAGTTGATCTCTAGCAATTCGTCGATTCTTTCGAAGGAATACACTAGCGTCATATGGAGTTGGAGAAGGCTTGCAGTCGCTATACCCAAAACGACTCAAGACCTTTTCCACATAGTGAGATTGAAGCAGTGTAATCCCACCATTCTCATCTCTCAGCAGCTTGATGTTCAGAATAACATCAGCTACTCCTAGATCCTTCATCTCAAAACAGCGAGATAAGAAATCCTTAACCTCCTTTATTTGATCAAGGTTGGTTCCAAAGATCAGTATGTCATCGACATACAGACAGAGAATAACTCCTTCGCCCCCACCATGGCGATAGTATACACACCTGTCAGCTTCGTTTACAACAAAGCCTGCAGCAGTTAATGTCCTTTCGAACTTCTCATGCCACTGCTTAGGAGCTTGCTTAAGGCCATATAAAGACTTCAATAACTTGCACACTTTTCCTTCCTGACCAGGTACTATAAAACCATCAGGCTGATCCATGTAAATTTCCTCATCCAACTCTCCATTGAGGAAAGCCGTCTTAACGTCCATTTGATGAACGAGAAGACCATGTGAGGCAGCCAGTGATAGTAGCACCCGAATAGTGGTCAATCTAGCCACAGGTGAGTAAGTATCAAAGAAGTCTTCACCTTCTTTCTGGGTATAACCCTTGGCAACAAGCCGTGCCTTGTACTTTTCAATTGTACCATCAGGTCTAAGCTTTTTCTTGAACACCCACTTACATCCCACGGGTTTGCACCCATAAGGACGATCAGTGACTTCCCAGGTTTCATTAGCTAAGATGGAGTCCATCTCGCTCTGGACAGCTTCCTTCCAGTAGTCAGCATCAGAAGATGCATAGGCTTCTGAAAGAGTCCTGGGTGTGTCGTCCACGAGGTACACAATGAAACCATCACCAAAAGACTTTGCAGTCCTTCGTCTCTTACTCCTTACAGGAGTTTCATTGTCATCCTCCTCAGGATTCTCAACGTGTTCCATCGCAATGGTGGGTTCAGGAATTACAGAAAATTCCTGAGTAGATAGAGTAGGTATCTCATGATTTGATGAGTTAGGCATATCCTTCATAGGAAATATGTCCTCAAAGAAAGTCGCATCATTCGACTCCATAATCGTACCAACATGCATGTCAGGTACCTCAGATTTTATTATCAAAAATCTATAGCCAATGCTATGAAAAGCATAGCCCAGAAGAACACAATCCACGGTTTTTGGTCCAAGCTTACGCTTCTTGGGAATTGGTATATTGACTTTCGCCAAACAACCCCAAGTACGTAGATAAGAGAGTTTCAACCTTTTCCTTTCCCATTCCTCAAATGGAGTAATGGTTTTATGCTTTGTGGGAACTCGGTTTAGGACATGACATGCAGTCATTAGCGCCTCCCCCCACCATGCCTTGGAAAGACCCGATGTATCTAACATGGCGTTAACCAAATCAGTTAGAGTTCGGTTCTTCCTTTCGGCCACCCCGTTTGATTGAGGTGAGTAGGGAGGCATCCTCTCATGGATTATACCATGTTCCGCACAAAACGAATCAAATTCATTGGAAAAATACTCTCCACCACGATCAGACCTAAGTCGTTTAATTTTCCGATCAAGTTGGTTTTCTGCTTCAGCTTTATAGTTTTTGAAGAAGTTTAAAGCCTCATCTTTTGATTTCAGAAGATACACATAACAATATCTAGTGGAGTCATCAATCAACGTCATGAAATATTTCTTTCCACCTTTTGTCAACACGCCATTCATCTCGCAAAGATCAGAATGGATAAGCTCTAGTGGCGCTAAGTCTCTCGCCTCTGCAGTCTTATGAGACTTGCGAGGTTGCTTAGCTTGCACACACACTTGGCACTTGGAGCCCTTGACAGTAGTGAATTTCGGAATTAAACTCATATTGGCTAGCCACGTCATGCAACCAAAGTTAATATGACAAAGTCGCGAATGCCAAATATTAGACTCATTATCGTGGCAAACATTATTAATAACTTTAGTGCAAATATCTGACAAAGACAGGCGGAACAAGCCTCCGCACTCATAGCCTTTTCCAACAAATTGTCCATACTTAGAAATAACAACTTTATTGGACTCGAAAACCAACTTGAAACCATCTCGACACAAACGGGAACCGCTGACGAGATTTTTATTGATGGAGGGCACATGATGAACATTCTTCAGACGCACGATCTTCCCCGAAGTAAACTTCAGATCGACCGTACCGACCCCTCGAACAGTGGCATGTGACCCGTTCCCCATCAGCACGGGAGAAGTCCCTGTGACCTGGTAAGAAGAAAACATAGAGGCATTAGCACAGACATGTACATTTGCACCGGTGTCAATTAACCAATCTGGAGAATGACAAACTGAAAGGATGGTAGGAAGAATACCGTACCCAGAATCCTTCATATCAGTATCGCCGATGACAACATTAGCGGACTTGCCGCTCTTCTCATGTTCGCGCTCCTCATAGCGGTTAGGACATCTCGGAGCCCAGTGATTAGGATCACCGCAGACATGGCATAGTCCCTTCCCCTTCTTATGAGAATTCTTCTTGAAGTTGGTAGATTGTGACGGCTTGTTCTTTGCAACAAACTTGCCTTTGCCCTGAGATTTGTTCTTGTTGTTTTGGGGCTTGTTGGGATGGAAGTTCTTCTTCTGCACCACGTGGGCACTAGAAGCTCCCTCAACAGCTCGAGCACGTGTGTCTTTTGCTCTCGCCTTCTCTTCAACATCAAGAGTTCCAATGAGATCTGAAACGGAAAACTCCTGTCTCTTGTGTTTCAGAGAAGTAGCAAAATTGTTCCACGAAGGTGGAAGCTTTGCAATGATGCCTCCGGCCACAAACTTGTCCGGCAACACACACTTGAAGTACTCAAGCTCCTTCGCGAGAGACTGTATCTCATGAGCTTGTTGAACAATAGAACGCTCATCAGTCATCTTGTAGTCATAGAATTGCTCCATGACGTACAACTCGCTGCCAGCGTCCGAGGCCCCAAACTTGGCATCGAGCGCAGCCCACATGTCCTTGCCGTTGTTAAACGACATATACGAATCCACAATGGAATCGTCAAGAACACTCAGAAGGGCGCCCTTGAAGAGGGTATCGATCTTCTCAAAAGCTTCCTGCTGTGCAGGATTAAGATCGCCCTCGGGCTTACCCTTGGTGGCGTCATAGCAGTACATGGTCTGAAACCAGTAGACTGCTCTCGTGCGCCACCTCTTATATTGCACCCCCTTGAAGGTGGGCGGCTTCAGATGCGCAGCAAAGCCACTTGGAGTAAATTGCCTATAATTAGGTTTTTGGATTGTTGAATATATGAGCAAATTACTACAATATTTAATCCGAGTAAGCAGAAAATAAATCATGACAGCAAGAGCATAGATTAAACTAATCATGCAGACTAGCATCGTAAACGAGTAGATCGAATCTACGGCACAGACTAGACACATAAATTCTAGCATGATCTCAAACAGAGAAGACAAGATTACGTACGGAGCAGCGGGAGTAGAACCGCCAGTGTTGATGTTGTCGGCCGTGTCGTTGAGGAAGAGGCTGCCGAGATCGGGGAAGAAGTCGTCGTCGAGGAAGACGTCGCTGCCAGCAGTCGCGCGAGTGCGCTAGGGTTGGCAAGGACCTCGCGTATATATATGCACGGCAGGGTAGAGAGACGTGGACTGGACCCACGTCCGAGTCGGTTACAGCCCACGATCCGACGTCTCAGATCGTGGCGCGTCTGTTAAGGACTCTCCGTTCCTGACCGGCAAAAATAAGCGCATAGGTATGAGCTCGGCTCGGCTCAATCCCGCAACCCGCGGCGCGGCGCGGCGTGCGAGGAGGAGGAGTGCGCGAGGGCCTCTTCTCTTCTCATTCTCTTACAAGTGCTAGAAGAGCTCACCTTATAAAGAGGTGTAGCTCTCTCTCCACTAGCGGGGTGGGACTAAACTTTAGTTCCACCCACACCACACCAACAGCCAACACAAATGGGCCATGAGAGTTTCAGATTTTTGGATGGGCTTTGGGCCAAAGGCCTGATAGCAAAAATCCAACACGGGACACCTCGGCGCGGGCAAGCAGGTGCTGCGGGAGCTCTGGAGGCTCACGTCCTCAGGCGAGCAGGGACAGGGAGGCGTCCAGAGGCGCGTCGGTCGGTCCATGGCCGCCACCTTGCACGGGCTCAAGTTCCGCAGCCCGGCTCACGCCTCCGCCGGGTGGGCCACCGTCGAGAGGCGCTTCGACGAAGAAGCCAAGGATGGCCTGCTCCACCGATCCAAGTTCGCCAAGTGCATCGGTACACACCTCTCCTCGCTTCATCTTGACGTCTTAGTACAAACTACAAAGAAGCTAGTCTCGATCGCTCGTGACGTCTGATGCAGGCATGAAGGAGGTGGCGTTCGCCGGCAAGCTGTTCGACGCGCTGGCTAGGCAGCGGAGCATCTCCGGAGACAGCATCAGCAAGCCAGAGCTGCTCGAGTTCTGGGACCAAATTTCCGACCGCAGCTTCGATGTCCGCCTGCAAATCTTCATGGATATGTAAGTTAATCAGCACCCCACCCCCCCTACCCCATCCTATTAGCTCTCCTAAATTGACCAACATAGAGTAATTTCAGGCAACTGCAACATAGATAGCTCCGAACATTCACAACAACCTATATTGCAGTTGCCTGAAATTATAGAAAGTTTCAGCCACTTACTTTGTTGGCCCTTTATTCTCATCAACGGCACATACTAAACACCCCGCAAAAAGAAAGAAAAAACGGCACATACTAAACACCATATACTGTTTTTTCTCGGCCTGATGTACTAAGCAATTATAGACTAATCTTTTTTTTTGCGGGGTCAATTATAGACTAATCTTATATATATATAAATAGCGCCCCCACTACCCTATTCTCTCGAGATGCATGCATGTGACTTCATGGGTGAGGTGTTAGACATGGGCGATCGCGGCGGCCAGGGAGGGGCCGCGGCGAACAAGATTACGGCGGCCACGCCGGACCCTTCTCGCCGGGGAAGCCGATTCTGGGCCCTCTCAGGATCTGACTCCGATGAGTCCGACGGAGAGGACGGGCGGTCCATCACCGGAGCAGAACCGCATTCTCCAACGCCGTCTGACCTCGTCTGCGATGCGGGCGCTCTGAAGAAGATATCGCGGCGGGAATCGACATGCTCCTGCCGGCGAATGACGAGGCGTGGAGCGGGCTGGGCGACAACGACAGGGTGGAGGCGTTTCGTCGGGTGGTTCATCGCCGGACTTCGTCTACAGCCATACGTCCATGAAAAGGTCTGTTGCCTAAGGTTAGTCTTCCGGCTCTCACGTTAGCCGATTTCATCAGTTCGTGGAAAGTCGTTGAAAATCGTCGAAAGAAACGGCATTCGGGGCGACCGGCGGCGGCGAGACGGTCGCCGGCGGGAAAAGAGACGGTCGCCGACGGTTACCGGCCGATCCGGATCGTGGGATCCGTGAGACGAGAAAGATGCGTTTGAATTCCCTCTTGGGCCAGGATGGGCCGGGAAAAGAGTTATGTGGGCCGGTGTCAGCTGGGTATGTGGCCCAGCTGAACACGACGGTGGACCTGCATGTCGAGTCGGACGAGGAGTTCCGATCGACGTCTGGGTCGGCCGATCGATCCTCTCGGTCGATTGAAGGAGGTCTCGTCGCTCGAGTCCAGCGGGGTACGACACATACAGAGGACGAGGGAGTCCCTAGGGTTCGCGACCAGCATTCCCGATTTCCTCCTGGGTTTCCTTCTCGCCCAGGGAGAGCACGGCGAGTTCCGGCGGAGACTCCCACTCCGGCGGCTACGATGGCTGGGCGGGGCTCGGGAGGGCAGCTGCCTCCTGTACAGGTCATCGCGCAAGGGAAACCGGAGGCCCCCGCACAGGGTGCGACCGGGACCGCCCAAGCCTCTGCCCCACAACACGAAGGTGGACGGGGGGCTGCCGCTGGCGGTCGCCGGTTTGATGGGCAGGGACGCGGCGGATTCTTTGCCAGAAGAGGCGGAACGGGATCGGGACGTGGTGGTGGAATGAACGGTGGCTATCAGGGCCACCGGTACACTTGGAATCACTGGAACAACGGTACGGGCGGACAGGGCGGTGGCCGCGGTCATTGGAACGATGGAGGGGGTCGAGGGGGAGGTGCTAATAAGTGGCATCGGCCCTTTTACCCCCGGAAGGTGACTTTGTTGAAGGAGCCAAGGGTCCGCATTATCGGCAGCGCGGTGGTCGCGGCGGCGGAGGTCGTACTTTTGGCCGGAACAAATCTGCCCCGAAGTGGACAGAGGTCACGCCGACGACTACAGATGCGGAGGCGGCAACCGGAACTATTGCCAACTCTACCACTACGACTGCCAAGCTGCCAGAGGCGGCGACGGCCGTGGTTAATGCCTTGGCGGCAGTACCAGTACCAGTACCACCCAAGCTGACAGCTGAGGATAGAGACACGGCGCGGGCCAACAAGGCGGCTCGTAAGAAAGAAAAGTTGACTTGTTATAGATGTGGCATACCTGGTCACTTTGTCATGGATTGCACCACGGAGCTATGTGATATTTGCCAAAAACCAGGACACGATGAGACAGCTTGTCCAATGCTCCTCGCACCTAAGCCGGTGATCAACATATATGGTGTATGTCAAAATAGGCTTATGTTCTTTGAGACACCACGGTCTACAGCAGACACTGTACCTCCACGTCTTGAGAGTTCAAGGACGGGATTGGTAAAGGTCACAAATGGTACGCTCACAGTTGAGCAAGTTTCTCAGCAGCTGAGGAGACTTGTGTCTGAGTCTTACCAGTGGACTCCTGTTAGAGTGGATGAGCAGATATATAGAGTGGAGTTTCCTAGAAGAGAAGATCTTCAACGCTTGTTGACCTTCGGGGTCAGTAAGGTCAGTGGGAGCAAATGCCTGTTAGAGTTTGAGGAATGCAAGAAACCAGAACCATTGGGTACACGGTTGAAGAAGGTTTGGATTAGATTTTCGGGAATTCCAGAGATTCTGCTCAATGACTTCTTTATTGTCTGGAGCCTTGGCTCTTTGGTGGGTAAGACAGAAAAAGTAGACATGCCTTTCACTCGCAAACGTGGTGTCGCCAGACTGCTAGTGACTGTACTGGATGTGGAGTATATACCTGATTACGCACCTTGGTTTTATGACAGTGTGCATTATGATCTCGATGTGGAGGTTGAGGAAACTGAACCACAGACACATGATGGTGATGTTGACATGGTTGATGGCGGTGATCGCGATGGGAGCCAGGGAGATGCGAACCATGATGAGCACTCCGACAGGTCCAAGGAGGGCCGTATTCCTTCGTCATCTACCGCAACAGATAATCAGCCAAATAATGGGGCTGCACCTACGACGACACCCATGGCCACTCTCCGTTTTGGATCGTTTAAAGCGATGTCGGCGCCGAGTCGCCTATGGGGGGACTGCCTGGAGAATAAGGACTTTGAGCAGCCTTTTGATGAGATTGTGATGGAGGGAGATACAGCTAGCGGCTATGGGCAGGAGTCCCCTCGTGCATTGGTTGTGCGGATGGGATCTCTGTCTCGTCATGACTTGGTTTCGCCGGACACACCGGCACAGCTCAGCGAGACGGAGGTACGTCTACAGGTGACACCGGACAGCAGCGGCCATGGTGCCAGCAAGCTCGCGTCCGACCCTACCGGGAAGGGCAATTCCCGACCGGCCTAGTCTCCCGGGCAGGAGATCTGTAGGCCGGCTCTCACGGCGACTCTGGCTAGCGGCAGACACGATGGCTGCACACCGGACAGGCTCTGCGGACAGGAGGTCCATCATCCAGAGATACCGGCGTCACCGGTTAGCAGCGGGCATGACACCCGCCAATCGGACCATATTCGTCCCTCTCCTCCGTCTTCTACACGAGTGGGGGCTCAGGACATCGGGCAGGAGGCCCGTCGTTCACCTAGTGCTCAAACCGACACCTGCGTGATGGTGGAGAGGCAGCAGTTGCACACTGGGGAAGTAGTAGCTCGGGCTGCGGCTGCTTCTTCAGTTGAGGTTTCTTCTCCGGTACTTACTCCAGTTACTGCTGGGATTGAGGCAGGAGGCCAAAATCCTACAGTGGTATCCATGGACGATGTGATCTCGTATGGAGGGATACCGGATCCTACGTCTGGCGATCGACGGTTCAGTCATCGCATCCAGGAGCAGCCGGACGCTGATGACATGCTGCTAGGGCGTGCTATGAGGGCCGCCAAGCTTCGAGATGTCGAGGCATCTACAGGTATGTCGGTCAATACTAGTGCTTCAATTCTTCATTTTTCAGATTCAGAGATTATACAAAATGCTAGCGACATAGGTATTTCTATGGGTACTTCTGGCAAACAATTAGCTAAATCAATTAATGATATGTTAGATTTAGAAGCAGACAGAGCCATAGAGTTTATTCAAAATCTAGCAGCGGTAAAACCGATGAATGAGTCGGATATTAATGATCTAGGAGGCACAGAATTACAAAATTTATGTGAGGATTTATTACACCTAGAGGGAGCTGAGGAGGATGTGGATGACATGGGATCGGAGGGGTATATGGCCTCTTCGATTGATGGTTGTCATCCACGTGAAATACCATCACAGAGTAACACAGAAATGACGCAGGATAAACCAAAGAGGCCTTGGAAAAGGAAGGTTTACCCTGTATCAGCGGTACGGAGAAGTGCCAGAGTGAAGCAGAAGAAAACATTTCATGATGAAATATGAAAGGAATCTTTTGGAATAGCAGAGGTCTAGCAGACTTGGCTAAAAGGAGATTTCTTCGAGAGGCATCATTAGAATATAAGCTTGACTTTATGGCGTTACAAGAAACGGGTAGAGATAACTTCACATCACAATTCCTAAACACTTTATCAGGAGGAGTTGATTTTGATTGGCACTGCTTGCCACCAAGGGGTAGATCTGGTGGGATCTTACTTGGGGTTAAGTGTGAAACTTTAGAGGTGATTAGTGTGGTATATGGCGAGTTTTCTGTCAAATTTCGTGTGAGGTCGAAAGTTGATGGTTTCAGGTGGGCTCTGGTGGCCATATATGGGGCGGCGCAACCGGAGCTCAAATCTGATTTTCTCGCTGATCTAGTAAGAATATGTGGAGAAGAAAGACTTCCCATTATGGTTGGGGGAGACTTTAACATCATTAGAAGACAAGATGAAAAAAATAATGACAACTTCGATGGACGATGGTCACTTATGTTCAACATGGTTATTGAGAGTCTCGATTTGAGGGAGATTGACCTCACTGGTAGACAATTCACATGGGCAAACTTATTACCGGTGCCAACATATGAGAAGTTGGACAGAGTACTGACCAGCGTGGAGTGGGAACAGAAGTACCCGTTGGTTTCAGTTCATGCTTTACAAAGAGCCATCTCCGATCATACACCTCTCATGGTTGACTCTCGGGAAGCCAATCATATAGGTAATAGAAACTCATTCTCGTTTGAACTAAGTTGGTTCGAGAGAGAAGGATTCCTGGATCTCATAGCTGTCGAATGGGCTAGGGATGTTGGTGGATCTACAAATATAGAAAGATGGCAAAACAAAATACGACACTTGCGCCAGTTCTTGAGAGGCTGGGCGAAGAATCAGAAAGGAATATATAAAGAGCAAAAAGACAAACTTATTCGTCTGATTGATGAGTTAGATGTGAAAGCTGAGTCTACTCTTCTCAGTCTATCAGATAGGAATAACAAGACTGAGGCTGAGAAGGAATTGCAAAAACTTTTGCGAGAGGAGGAGATGAAATGGGCACTTCGAGCTAAGGTGACGAAGGTGGTTCATGGGGACGATAACACACAATTCTTTCATATGATTGCAAATGGCAAACATCGAAAGAAGAAAATAATTCAACTTGAGCAAGATGAAGGAACAATCGTAGGACACGAGAACTTAAAACTATACATTTCTGAATATTACAAGAAATTATTTGGTGCACCAAAAGAGAATTTTGTCTCTTTGGATGAATGCACAACTCATGATATACCTCAACTCAATCCCGATGAGAATGAGGTGTTATCAGCTCCATTTACCGAGAAGGAGGTGTTCGATGCAACAGCACAAATGAAACAAAATAAGGCACCGGGGCCGGACGGATTTCCGGCGGAATTTTATAAAAAATGCTGGCATATCATTAAGGGTGATCTTTTGCCTATGTTCCATGATTTATTTAATGGTCAGTTACATCTATTCCACCTTAACTTTGGAACAATCACGTTGAAAGGATCTAGATGACGACTAGAGGGGGGGGGGGTGAATAGGCGTTTTAAAACTGTTACGGATTTGGCTTTATCCTAATGCGGAATTGAACTAAACGGATACCTTTCAAGCACAAATCCTAAATATGCTAGGCTCATCTAAGTGCACCAACAACCTATGCTAAACAAGAGGCACTTAAGGAAACTAGCAAGCACAAACTATATCACAAGATATGGAAATGTAGGAACAACAAAGCAATTCAACTAGCACAAGATATATCAATGAGAGCAAGTATGAAATGCGGAAAGTAAAGGGTGTGGGTATGAGATAACCACAAGTGAGTCGGGGACGCGGATTTATCCCGAAGTTCACACTCATGAGAGTGCTAATCTCCATTAGAGCGGTGCCGAAGCCAAAGCTTCGGGGCGCCACCAAGTGGCTCACCGTATTCTCCCTTTCGAGTCACCCCCAACGGATGAGCCTCGATTCACTCGGGGTTGGTCTTGAAGGCGACCACCACACCTTTACAAACTTCTCCGGAGCACACCACAAATACGGAAGCTTCCGGAGGAACTTGGCCACCTAGGCCACTTCACACCCTTCCCCGGAGCACACCACAAAAGGAAGCTTCCGGAGGAACCTTGGCCACCTAGGCCTCTTCACAATCTTCTCAAGAAAATCACCAAACCGTCTAGGAGGCGGAAACCTCCAAGAGTAATAAACTCACGAACTCTCACTCGAACTAATTGATGCGGGGAGCTCAAACCAATGCAACAAATGCAATGCAAGGTCAAGCAACAAATGCTCAACACACTCTCTCAATCTCACAAGATGCAACTTAAGAAAGTAGGAGATTGAAGAGAGAAGTAGTAATGGAGGAGATCAACAAATGACTCACAAATCCATCCACAAATCCCCCTTCACATAGAGGGGAGATAGGGGTTTGGGAGAGGTGGTAAGAGGCTCAAAATGGTGTTTAGAAAGTGTTAAAACCAACCCCCAACCGGTGAGAGGAAGGAGCCCTTAAATAGCCAAAACCCAAAACTAGCCGTTGGGGCTCCAACGGACACTTTCTGGACACCCCGTGCCCACGGGCGTTGGGACCCCGTGCCCACGGGGCCCCGTGTGCACGGTACAAGGCCAAACAGCCCCGTGCGCACGGGGTACCCAGGACAGCCTGCAGCAGCCCACTGAAACAAGCATAACTTTGGCATACGAACTCCGAATTCGATGATCTTGGGCTCGTTTTGAAGCTATGAAAAAGCCCAAGGTCCTCACATAGAGAACCACCCAATATCAACAAGGAAGAAAGATGCAAATTATGCAAAGGTTTGAGCTCTCTACATGCGACGTGATCAAGCTACTCGTCCGAAAGTCCCTCTTGATAGTACGGCTATCAAACCTATAATCCGGTCTCCCACCAAGCACTATGAGACCGACAAAACTAGGAAAACCTAGCTAAGTTATACCTTTGCCTTGCATATTCAACTTGAGCTTGATGATGACTTTAATGCTTGCCTCAAGTTGGAATCCCTTTCTTGTCCACATCCACTTGGTGAAGATACTCGAATTGCTTCCTCGTAATGCAATGAGGGAAGCCTTAACTTAAGCCCATCTTCACATGCATATTATCATGATGTGGACCGCAAGCTTCAAAGCATATAACCTTCGGCTTCTCATCTTGCACTTGGACTCCTCGAACCCGATGACCATCACCACTTGATGTCATTCACACATAGGCTACTTGAAATCTTTCCCTTTGATGCAAGCCCATGAGAAACACCTAACCCACATAGACATAACAAACACATAGCATGGGTTAGGTAACAAAGCACAATTCATAACTACTTACCATACCACTAGATCACTTGATCCCATGTGGTACAATGTTTGCGCTTTGTGAGTTGACCATCTAGATATAATCTTCGAGCTTCATCTTCGTCAACCAACATCTTTACTTTATGCCCCATATTGTTTTCTTGAAAGCCACAATGAACTCTTCATTTCCCTTCATTGCTTCAAGACTATATCACCAAAGACTCTTTCATGACCATATCAAATTCCACTATGAATATTATCTTGGTCACCACTTGCCCTTCTAAAAACTCCATCACAAGCTCTTGAGAGGCACAATGAATTCTTCACTCTAGTTGCTTGCTTCAAGACTTAATCAACCGAAACCCAACACATGAGCTCACCATGATCTTGTCTTGAAACCATAACTTGAATTCTTTTCTTTGATTATTCTCTCAAGCCCTTGATCCTTAAAAGCCCAAATATGTCGATCTTTGAGATCCTCCAATGAACTCCACCATGAACATAAATAGATTAGGCATTGAAATCAATCTTGATGGCTTCAATAGAAATTCCCGAGGACCAACTTGAAACCTCACTGGACATGGGATCTCGAAAGCCAAAAACCTAGGCCCCGTTAACACGGGGTATCCAGAGAGTTGACACTCGACCCCGTGCACACGGTACAAGCCCGTGAGCACGGGGTATCCAGAGAGGGATACCATAAGGACTTCTTCGGATGCTTTGATGGCATTCTTCACAAAACAACCCAAAGCACTTCAAGCATCACTATGGAACATATCTTTATATAAGATTCAATGCACTTGATGCTCCATAGGAATTTGTCATTTAATTCCAAAGCTTAGAGCAAATATATCTTCATATATATGGACTTCATCTTTGATTCCATCCAATATCCTTGAGGCACCATCTATGGACAAAACCTTCAAATATATCTCATTGAAAACATTAGTCCATAGAGATTGTCATTAATTACCAAAACCACACTTAGGGGCTACATGCCCTTTCACACGTTGTTGCCTAAGAAGGCGGAGGCTGTACGCATTGAGCAGTTTAAACCGATTTGTCTGCTCAATGTCAGCTTCAAAATATTCACAAAGGTTGGCACGAATAGATTGACGAAGATAGCTCATTCGGTAGTCCAACCGACGCAGACGGCGTTTATGCCTGGGAGACACATCTTAGAGGGTGTAGTTGTACTGCATGAAACGCTGCACGAAATACATACAAAGAAACTAGATGGGGTTGTCTTTAAAGTGGATTTCGAGAAAGCATATGATAAAGTCAAATGGCCATTCCTTCAACAGGCCTTACGTATGAAAGGGTTCAATGAACACTGGAGGGATCAGGTGGATTCTTTCATCCAGAAAGGCAGTGTGGGGGTTAAAGTTAATGATGACATAGGTCATTTCTTTCAAACACACAAGGGACTGAGGCAGGGGGACTCCATGTCTCCGATATTGTTCAACATTGTAGCGGATATGTTGGCAATACTCATTGGTAGAGCTAAAGAAAAGGGCCATGTAGGAGGACTCGTTCCACATCTGGTAGAGGGGTGTGTGTCCATACTACAATACGCGGATGATACGATCATTTTCATGGAACACGATATGGCAAAAGCAAGGAATATGAAACTAGTTTTGTGCTTATTTGAACAGCTGTCTGGGCTGAAAATTAATTTTAACAAAAGCGAACTATTTTGCTTTGGGAAGGCAAAGGAGGAGCAAGATGCTTACATACAGCTATTTGGATGTGAAATGGGATCATTACCTTTTAGCTATCTAGGGATTCCTATTCATCATCGACAACTGACGAATAAGGAATGGAAATGTATTGAGGACAGATTTGAAAAAAAACTAAGTTGCTCGAAGGGCAAGCTTATGTCATATGGAGGGAGGCTAGTTTTAATAAACTCGGTTTTAACAAGCCTGCCGATGTTCCTCTTGTCCTTCTTTGAAGTACCGGTAGGGGTACGAAAAAGATTAGACTTTTATAGATCTCGTTTCTTCTGGCAAAGTGATGAGGCTAGGAAGAAATACAGATTGGCTCGTTGGGATATAATATGTAGACCAAAAGACCAGGGGGGGTCTTGGCATTGAAAATTTAGAAGTAAAGAACAGATGCCTGCTTAGCAAATGGCTTTACAGGCTATCCACAGAAACCGAGGGGATGTGGGTTCAAATTTTGAAGAATAAATACTTACACTCCAAAACATTAGCCCAGGTTATAGCTAGACCAAATGACTCGCCTTTCTGGAAATTGTTAATGAAGATAAAGGTGATTTTTTTCCAGAGGGTGAAATTTGTAGTTGGTGATGGGGCCTCAACAAGATTTTGGGAAGACACTTGGCTTGGGGACACTCCATTAGCACTTCAATATCCTTCACTCTATAATATTGCGCAACGTAAAGAAGAGTATGTGTCCACGGTATTACAATCGGTATCTCTTAATATGCAATTCAGGCGAGCTTTAGTGGGAGCACGCTGGAATGCATGGTTACATCTGGTCAGGAGACAGATAGTGTTCGTTGGACTTTAGTTGCGAATGGTGCATTCTCAGTAAAGTCCATGTACACGGATCTGGTCAATATTGGACCACTCACGAGATCATTACATATTTGGAAAATCAAAGTGCCACTCAGGATTAAAATTTTCATGTGGTTCATACACAAGGGTGTGGTATTAACCAAAGATAACTTGGCAAAACGGAATTGGGGAGGCAGACCTAATTGTTGCTATTGCGATCAGAATGAAACAATAAGACACCTCTTTCTAGATTGTCCTCTTGCAAAACTCTTATGGTGCACTATTCATATAGCTTTTAATGTTAACCCACCAACATGTATTACTTCGTTATTTGGAACGTGGCTCGATGGAGTAGACGTTACGATATCGAAGCTTATCAGAATTGGGATATGTGCTCTATTTTGGGCTATATGGAATATCAGGAATGATATGATTTTTAATGGCAAGAATTACAACAAATTTTTGCAGGTCATCTTCAGAGCAACATCTTGGATCCGTACGTGGTCATTACTCAGCCATGCGGACTCCAGGGAGCTTATGGATATTGGGTGCAACCGATGGGAGATGGTCGCACGGGTTATCTTCAACCGGTTTGGATGGCATGCTAATAATAGGCTAGGTGTATAGGCATCGTAGTCTACTGTTAGCTTCGCCGGATGTGGCAAGTTTTTATCTTTTATAACTTGTTTTTGTTCAACGCTTGAGCGCTTGCTGGATCTAAGACTTTGTTTCGAACTTATTTTAATAAGATGGCTGCATGCATCGATTGATGCAGAGGCCGGGGGCACGATTCCTCCTTTTCAAAAAAAAAATGTGACTTCATCATGCAACATGTATAGGAAAAGTTTCACTTTAACATTCAACCATGCATAGAAAAAAGTTCACTTCAAGATGTAAACATGCATGAGAATTTTCAACATGTTATGCTATTTATATTTAACATTTTCTAGAAACATATTTAATAACAATACAATAATTAAACATCATATATCATATATTTTCAGTTTTACTTCTCACATTATTTCTCCAAGTTGTCCCATAACCAAATTTCAATGAAATGTATTGCAAAATATTCCGGCAACAACATCTGGGGTATCATCTAGTCCATAGAACTATCACACCCATATGGGATGTAATGATATACGAGAATAATGATTGAAATCCCCCAAAAGCAAAATGATTGAAATGAAAATATCATCTATAAGATTTAAAATAATTTTTAATATATTAAATTCATGTAATAGTTTTACCCTCAAGGAAACATAAGGAAACACAGGAAACTCCGGAAGAAACAAAAATAAAATACCACGAGTGGAAACTTGCATAAAAAATACACATAACTTGCACCATTATAGAACATGCAAACATAACTGCAATACAGTGTAAATTTTTTCTAAATATGAGTATGGTTACAGTAGAACAATGAACATATAACTTTGGCAGTTGAGTCATGTGGCTGCTATCTCCACTCATTTGTCTTTCTCTTTCCTTTCACACCCATATGTGGACCTTCAATTGGTCAATGAAGAAAATGTGTGTGTTAGTCCCGGTTTGTTTTCTTCTAAGACAAAACATACAATAAAAACACAAGTTATTCTAAGAAAAAATGAATCAATGGCATTGATATTAGCTAAAATACGAAGAAAAATACCTCGTGCATGAAAATCAAGATGCAAACCAAAGTAGTCATGCAAAATTAAAATACCGTAGACATCTCGACAAAAGTAGTAGCCATCAATGTTTGATCCCTACCTAAATATCCTGCCTCCACCCCTCGTGTCCTCCATGCATGCCACATGAAACCCACGGTAGACGGCCCACCAATCCCACGCTGTAATATGGGCCTGAATGAACAGAACACATACAACACACAAGCACTAATCACGACACCATAGAATGTGTGATTACATATTTGACTGAACGAAAAAAATACTTTTGAGTTACCTAATAAATAGCAAACACATGGATGTTCGGTCTAATACATCTAAGTTAGAAATCAACCAGTTCGGTCCACAATCTTGCGTAAGTGATGTTGATGCACAAACAAAACAAACTAGCCAAGCTGAGTGTGCGACGCCAACATGTGCACAAGGGGTTATTTGAAAAAATTATGTTACAACTTTGAACTTTGGTCCTTATCGGTGGAGGGGGCACATTCGATCTCGCAGCACCCATTGTAAAATTGCAATGGGATTTCATCAAATAGCCCATTGCAAATCCCGCTTAAACGGTGTGAGAACACACCGGCATGCACGTTATCACACGCTCTGCTTGGCTGGTTTGTATTGTTTGTACTGTGGACTAAACTAGTCGTTATGTTACTACTGTACTAGAGTAAACATCTGCAACAAATTTGTGTACTAACTATGTATTTTGTTGGTAATTAAGGACTGACAAGGACGGTGACGGGAGAATCCTCGAGGAGGACATCAAAGAGGTAAATTCATCATACACTCACCCGTTCATCTAGGTCTCTCCGAGAAACAAACCAAAAACCAGAGATGGCAACTCTATTTATGCGAGAAACCAGATCGAATGACAAATCTCCTTGCCACAATACAATAAAGCCACATGCACAACATACACACACATAAACAGAGTTGTAATACAAGACAGTCGCTCGTGTGCAAACCACATCTGCCACGCCAACATTCACTACCGTTGTCCTAACATACCAGTCAGACAGAACCCATCATCTCGCCCTACGAGTAATGCATCACATGCAACACCTACAAACATCATTGGCTCTCCAAGGTTTAGAACTCCAAGGCGATATCCCCAAGAAGGTGATAACATAAACGGCATTGCCACCCGCTCCAACTGAACTTACTTTTTCACCTAGAGTGCACAGGACCTTGCGACGAGGGAGGAATGGAGCTTCACAACAATGTCATCAAGAAGAAGAAAAACAATGCCCAAGCGTGCTATCATCATCAGCACCGACCAAAGTCAATGAAAGGTTTTCGTCCAGAGCACAAAGTTCCTCGGCGAGCCTCACAGGGATACCCAGACCACGAGAACACAACCCCGTTGCACACTATGCACCCCCACTAACACCCAACACCACCTCATGGCGGCACCTCACTCCTCAACAATCACCACCACGTGTGCACGAAGCCTAACGTAACCATACACCTGACCTAACAACCTCTACCGGTGGCTACCACCCAAGCATCCATGCCACCAAAGCCATACACAAACATATCTATGTGCATTCGAAGAGGATGAAACTGATCCACGCTGTCATATGCACAATGGAGCTAAGCATCTGCTCCTAATACCCCGAGGACATCTGCACAACATATCGTCACTCTATGCCAGCTCATGTGTCACCGCTTCTCATGGTTACGTACCACGGTGTGTCAACCACCGCACCACCCAACTGAGGCCACGTCAGATGCACAAATGTGATCTCATCCCAGGTACATCGCCTCGGTATCCCGCTTCGCTGAGCTGAGAAACCGACGTCCCCATGCCCAAGCCATGACCATTGCGAGATGAATAAACCCCTGTTACCTTTGGAGCGTGGCATGCCACCACAAGTGGCGGAGCTTAGTGGACTGCAACCTGGGCCATCCCTGGGCCATCCCCCCCCCCCCCCCCCCCCCCCCCCCCATTTGCCCCCCATATATTCAGCCCAAGCTCCGCGACTGGCCACCACTACAATATACTTCACTCCATAAGTCGGTGGTAGTGGCGATGAAGACTCAGAATGAGTTGAAGGGAGCAGTAGTGCTAGGGAGGGTTGCCCCGGGTGTCGCTGGAGGGCGACATCAAGGGTGGATGTTCTAGTGACTTTGACACGCCATTTCCTACAAGTCCACACGTAGTGACAAACTAGTAATCATTAATTAATTCTTGTTTTCCGAATATACATTGCATATTTATTCCATGGTTAGTTTGCATTCACAGAGTTGCCAAAAATATTAATGTTATTTTGTTGTTCTTCTCTGGTGTGCAGATGATCATGCTGAGCGCGAATGCAAACAACCTAACGATGGACGCACAAAAGTACGCCCGGCTCGTGATGGAGGAACTGGACCCTGAGGACCTCGGCTACATCCAGGTAACTGAGACCTAGTTGTTCCCGTTTCCTTAATTTTGATCCAAACAACAATGGCGCAAATCTCTTGTCACGTGAGTGAGATTAGTCATCTGTTGCGCGTCAGCATGTCACTGATCATATCCTAGGATGAATCGATTTACAGTTGTTCGAGCTGGAGAGTCTCCTGCTGCAGCAGACGTCGAGCCATGCGATGCCGACCGTGACAGCCCTCAGCAGCAAACTGAGCCAGCACCTGCACATCCACCCGACGGCGGCGGAGCCCAGCCCGCTCCGGCGGTGGTACGGGCGCGCTAGCTACTTCCTGGAGGGCAACTGGCGCCGGCAGGCCCTGTACGCGTGCGAGCGAATGGCGCGGCCGCTGCGGTGCAGCGCGCGGCCGGTGGACATCCTGGAGGTGGCCGTGTACCCGGACCCCGGGAGCGCGATGTCGATGCGCTTCTCCAACTCGCAGGGGTTCAGTTACAAGAGCGGGCACTACATCTTCCTCAAGTGCCCTGCGGTCTCGCGATCCAAGCGGTGAGCAGCCAGCCAACGACATCCCCGGCCGGCCGGCTTGCTTAATTAACTGAAGCAATAATGATATTTTTGAACGTGCAGGCACCCCTTCTACATCACGTCGGCGCCACGGGACGAGCACGTCAGCGTCCACGTCAGGACGCTCGGTGACTGGACCAAGGAGCTCCACAATGTCTTCCTAAAGGTTAATAGAGCATCTTTAATAAATTACCTAAGCTTGATTTTACCTAGAATGAGTTTTACTATAGCAGAGACAAGATCAGAAGAATCATTTTTCCTCTCCAGCAGATTATCTATAACTCGTTACCTATATTTTATTTTACTCACCCCCACTTTTCTTGTTGCAATGGTAATGATCATGTCAGATACACCGCCAATATGTTTTGCGACACTTAGTTCGACACCCAACACTACATAAGAGGTCCTATCAAAAACACTACATAAGAGTGATCGCCTACCTCCCATGCCAAGGCCAAGGCGTCATCTTCATCAACCATGTAATTGTTTACCTGTCCTCTTCTAGCTAGACTAGGATCAACAAAGCCCTAGCCACCGATACAACCGTCAACTGTGAATGCAAGTGATGGATTCACATCAATATTGCCAGATTAATGTATCACCCTCCATCATGTTTTTTTTAGAAAAGGGAGGATTATCCCCTACCTCTGCATCTGCGCTATGCATGCAGCCATTTTATTAATTACTCATAAAAACTTTACAAAGTAGTACATCAGGTAGTCTGAAGCCATCACCTTAGCAACAACTGTCGCTACTCCTATCCATTTGATGAAGGGGTGCCAATAGTCTGAGCCTAATACCAAATCACCCTCCATCATGTTGAGAAATGACATTTGTCCAAATTACATACTAATTTCCCCGCACAAGCCATTTGCCTCTTCGGTGCCCGCTTCGGTGTTTTATCACTGGACTAGGTGGTTTGGTAATTGGAGGTAAGAGGAAAGAGAAATTTGGTCATTACCTAACATTTTGTGGAAAACAAACCGTTTATTGCATCATCTATTGGAGCATTGCTTTGAGAATCTTTTCGCTGGATAAAAATCCCCCTATTCCCGCATCGCTCCCACATGGGCGACTCGGGTGGGCCAAAACCTAGCCCCGCCGCCAGCCTTTCCCCGCTCTCTCTCCTCCTCATCACCACCAAAGGGGTCTGGCGGCTCGCCGTGTGGGCTTCGATGGGGTGGCGCCACTTGGGTTGGTCTTGTGACGTGAGTCCGGTCCGGGGTGTCCGTCCCAGATCTGGCGTCCCAGTTCGAAGCCCTCCCGCGGTGCTGGAGCACCCTAGGGTGTTGGTCATGCTCTGGCCGGGAGGATGGTGGTGACAGGCGATTCGGATAAAACCATAGCCGGCGTAGCCTATCCTTCAGTCTTGGCCTCCTCCTCTGTCCCTTCGTAATCATCAGCTCATCCTTGCAGTTGCTTCGCCATTGTGTGTCTCATGCCCATGGGCGTAGCTTATCCATCAGTGTGCTCTATGTTGCTGTTGGGGGTGTCCAGGTCTTCTGGAAAGGTTTAGCGTTGGTTTTCAACTTTCTCTCAGGGGAGGTCTTCTTCTCTTGACGGATTGGCACCCTCTGTGTCAGGGTGAGGGGGCAAGGAGCCCCTTTCGAAGTTGAAGGAGGTTGTTACCAAGGTGGATCGAGCTCATGCAGTTGGCATGGGTGTTCTTAATCACATTATATGCCTGAAGGTTGTTGCTTTTTCCTCTGCGTGGTGGTTTGTGCATGGAGGAGGGCTTCTTCGACATCAAACTAGTCTTGGGCCTTATCTTTTCTTATCTTTGTTTGTTGTCTGAATGTTGCGTGTGAGCTCTTTACACAACACATTGTATCCTCTTGATGTTTCGGATTATCTTATGTTGCTTTGTACTGGTGATCAATGTATTCGCAGTAGAGCTCGGCTCAAGCCTTTTCTCTAAAAAAAGAATATTTTCAGTTTTTAGGTAGCAAATGAGTTTAGGTAATCCGTTGGAGATGCTCTTAATCACATCGATCTCATTCATTGTCAATCCCTAAAAGCTCTAAAACTATGTATTCTCAACATCGTCCAATGCTAATCAACAATTAATACATGTACGATTGCTTGCTTCACGATGTTTTAATCACAGGTTTGCTCGCCGCCAACAGAGGGGAAGAGCAACATTATACGGGTCAAGTACAACCTTGACAATGCATCCTATCCAAGGTACATATGTGAAAACACCATCCCATTTTTTCTTTTAGTAGGCACACCAATTATCATATAGCTATTCTTTTGGGGCTTGGTTGTGTCAGGTCTAGAAGCCATCCCAAGAGTTTATAAGAACTGGCTCGATGTTTAATACTCCCTCTTTTTAACACAAAGGCCTCATATCTATTCTAAATCATAATAAGAAGCACATAGCACTATAAACATATCAAAAATTACATCGAGGAACCTGCACAACTGAATGACCACTGCCGCCGGCAAAACGAGATGTTGACACGTCGTTGTCGTCACTCCCTTATCCAAGCCGGCTTAACCTTGCGATGATGGAGGGAAGTCTTCGTGATGTGCCCCTAAGGATTAGTTCCCAGATCCGCAGTCATCGCCATTGAACCCTTGAATCTATCAGAAGATCCTGATACAAAATCTCGCCGTACACGTAAAGATAAACCCCAGCTTGCCACCCCAAGGAGAGGACTTGAATCTATGTCGAAGCTCTGTCGACTCCATCCAATGGGCGAACTTGAGAGGATCGAAGCCCAGAGGACCAGCTCGAAGATGAAGCGCTGCCATCCGACACCCATGCGAGAGAGAAATCCTTAACCTAAACTACTAGCCGGAACTGAGGCACCGGGATCCCCCTCCCTGCCAACGGTAGTCTAAGTGGCAGGCAGAGGGGGGCTAGATCAACGGGCTCGCCGACGAAGTTTGGAGGGGGTGAGTGTCCTAACCACTACATACGCGAGAGAGGAAGAAAAACCCTAACGGGGACGTGCAAAGAAAGTCAGGTCATACGTTACTATTACCTCTTTTCATCTTTTTTTGCGAAAAGGCATAAGGCCATATATTAAGAATCATGGGACCTTACCCAAATAGAAAAGTAAAATTAGAATCCAAGCTCGGGGGTGCCGAAGTCTTCTTCCTCCCGCATGCACCGGGCGTGCAGTGAGTAAAGTTCGTTGTCGCCTCTGGGCCTCCTCCTTGTCAGAGCAAACTTTTTGAAACTTAGGAGATTGTAGAAGCAAAGACAGTTGTTGTTGCAGATCAGGAGACATCGACGTCTCGCGAGGTGCGAAGCAAATCGTCGCCTCAAAGAAGAGAATGTTGATAAGAACATGTAGAAAGTCTGAAGACCACAAAAGCTGGCTGAATCCTTACGGATTCATAGGAAACCTAAGGGACAAGATTACCAAAGACCCGATGAAGACACACCTCCGTTGGTGATAAGCACACGAGCGGAATGGGGATAGGGCGGGGAAGATATTATTCCTAAACTAGGGGAGCACCACTACCACACCAACCCTACCCAAACACAAAAACACTATAGAACATCTGGGGCGAATATCCCACGTTGATGTACGCCATGTCCGGATCTGAGATCAAACTCGCTGTTGTCTAGGGTCATGCGCCGACGTCTTCTTCGGTGGCCTAGCCATGACAGGTTGCCATACAAGATCGTCGTGCTAGGTTCGTCCGGGTGACACCGAATTCACCAAGGTCATCGACGAGCACCGTCTCACGGAGACTCGAGCCCTCATTTCCTTCTAGAACCATAACATCCCTCCAAGTCCTCTAAACATACCCAACAAGGTGGCTCTGGACCAGTCGCCTCCCCCTCCCGCTGGCTCCACGAGTCCACATGGATGTTGCCTGGGGGCGCGCCCTAGCGACGGTGGGAGGAGGCTAGGATTTAGCAGTCGCCTAGTTGCCACGTATGTCATCTCCATGTCATCTATACAAACTCACGGCCATCTCTTAAGAGAAATCATTTAAGGTTCTGTTATGCTATTATTAAGTCACGTAAAAAAATCCAGTCCAATTACACCCACCCCTTTTGGTGTGTCCTCTTATATAATTACATCCACTCGGTTGATTGCATCAATAGATATTGCAAGGTTGCTTCTTATTCTGGGCTTGCCGTTTCGAGGTCACGATGAAAGTGAGACTTCTTTGAGGAAGGGTAATTTCCTAACTTTTTATGAGTGGTATGTTGCACGTTGTCCAGATGTGGCTGCTGTTGCTTTGAAGAATGCTCCTAAGAATTTAAAGTTGATTTCTTCTACAATCCAGAAAGATATTGTGGAAGCTTGTGCTATAGAAACATTAAAGGCAATCATAGAAGATCTTGGAGATGAATACTTTGCTATACTTGTTGATGAATCTCGTGATGTATCTCACAAGGAACAAATGGCTCTTGCTATAAGATATGTTGATAAAAAGGGGTTTTCAGTGGAGCGTGTTATTGGACTTTCTCATGTTACTCAAACAACTTCTCTTGCTCTCCAGCAAGCTATTTATGCAGTGCTTAAACATCATAACCTTAGCCCTTCTCGGATTCGTGACCAAGGATATGATGGAGCTAGTAATATGCAAGGACACTTGAATGGTTTGAAAACTTTAGTAATGGAAGATTCCAGGTCAGCTCATAGCATCCACTGTTTTGCTCATCAACTTCAGTTGACATTAGTTGCAGTTGCAAAAAACCATGAAGATGTGGTATGGCTTTTTGAGTGGATGAGTGTTGTTCTGTCCACAGTGGGAAATTCTTTTAAGAACAGGGATATGCTTAGAGAAAAGCAAGCAAAAAGGGTTCATAATGCACTACAAAATGGTGAACTTGAAACTGGGAGAGGTTTGAATCAAGAACTTGGACTTAAAAGAGCCGGCGATACTCGTTGGGGTTCTCATTTCAATTCCTTATTGAATATGATTGTTATGTTCCCTTCCGTAATTGAAGTTGTTGATGATAATGCACAAAATGCCAGCAAAGCTCTAGATAGGATTAAAGCAAAAGGAGTTCTTGATGCTATTCAGACATTTGACTTTGTTTTCATGATGCACTTGATGAAGGTTATACTCGGGATTACTAATGATTTGAATCTCGCTTTGCAAAGGAAGGATCAAGATATTGTCAATGCCGTGTCATATCTTTGTACAACAAAAAGAAGGCTACAAGAAATGAGAAACCATGGTTGGGAAGGTATGTTTACAAAGGTTACTAATTTTTGCCTCGAACATGATATTGAGCTTCCAGATATGAATGATATGCATATTCCTCGAGGATCAAAATCAAAGCGTAAAGCTCAGATTGATGGCATATTGAATAAGGATTACTACCAAAGTGTGATGTATGCTGTTATCGATCTATTACGAGTAGAGCTTGATGACCGCTTTAGTGAGAGCAGCACGACATTGCTTCTTGGCATGGCTTGTTTGGATCCTTCTGATTCATTCTCTAACTTTGATAAGGACAAAATATTAGCAATGGCTCGTTTGTATCCCGATGATTTTGAAAGTGAAAGCAAGATTGAAGATCTTAGCGTCCAACTTGACAACTTCCTTGAAAATGTTGGTGATGATACAAGACTCTCCAATTTAAAAGGGGTTAGTGATCTTTGCAGAAAACTGGTTGAAACAAAGAAGTATACTAGTTTTCCTCTAGTGTTTCTTTTGGTGAAGCTAGCATTGATTTTGCTGGTTGCAACGGCAACAGTTGAGAGAGCATTTTCTGCAATGAAGTATATCAAGTCTGATTTGCATAATAGAATAGGTGATGATTTCTTGTATCATTGTCTCATTACATACGTTGAAACTGATGTATTCCAGTCTATTAGTACTGATGCTGTTACGCATACATATCAAAGTATGCATGATCGCGGAGAGCTGCTACCATAAATATGTTTTGCACTTTTGTAATAAAGTATGATCTTTCTGGTTCATTTTAGTTGTATGTAAAAATATATTAGTAAAGCTTGACATCACAAGGTTTGAATCCTAGCACCGCTACTGTTCAGGTGCATGTGCATGTCGTGTGCCCATGTGTATGTGCGCGCGCCCACACGTTTGCGCGCCTATCTATCGTGCGTGTGCTTGTTTGAGTGTGTTTCATATATGATACCAATATCATATGTAATTCGTCTTTGGCGTGCTCGTGTGTGTCTGCGCACACGCGCATAGCGCCGACATGAAAAAAAGACGGTTGATCTCCAACTTATACACATGAGTATTATGGAATGTGTGTCCAGAAAGACATCATCAAATTTTTATGGCAATACCCATCCCTTAATTCATTCCATAGGGTTTTTTGTTTTAGTTAAACATAGTTTGTGCAATTATCATTGTTGGATGGTAATTTTCGGTCACCTAACACGTAATGTGCCCGCCTCCCTCTTTAAGTTTCACCAAGTCTTAGAGAAAATATATTGTCAAGTACACTACTTAATCGATATCACTAGAACAACTAACAATTATGTTTTTATTATTCATTAGGAATTGGATATATCTCTATTATTAAAGGGAGTTTGTACGTTCACCTCCTCGCCTTCCGGGTTTCCTCCCTCTGTCCCGTTGCTTTGGTTATTTCTCACCACGCCGCCTTAGTTTATAAAATAATCTAAACCAAATCAATACTTTCATTTCCTTTCCTTGTCCTACTTGTAACCATGTCATACACTTACTCAATCAAAACTTACCAAAATCATGCCATGCATTAACTCAATCAAATCTTATCAAACCCCAAATAAATCAAAACTTTCTTGCATTCCCCTAATCATACCCAAAGCAAATCAAATATTAGCAAAACCTCAACTAAATCAAAAAAAAATCTTTGCCTTCCACTACCCATACTCAAATCAAATCAAATCTTACCAAAATCTAAAACATGGTGGGTGTAAGATATATGTCGGACACAATTAGTGTTGAGTTACCAGAATATATATGTCCCCGTTGCAATGCACATGCGATTAGTCGTGTTAATATATTTCACTATAAGTTGACCAAACTTAAAACAACCTAAAATATTTTGACTTAAGACAATATGAAGTGGCCATGTATTCGATTGAGGGAATATATTTTCCTCAGCATTGAGAGGGCCACCAGTTCAAGATAAAACATTAATGGCATCTTTGACTGTGTTTTGGTGATGTGAATCTATCTTGTAAATTCTTCATCCATCCCCCTTCACTGTTGTGAATCTTTTAAATTAATGACTAGTTTAATTACTGAAAGTAAACGTGGTGTGCAAAATTATGTTTCTGTTGTAGCTTTCCAAAGATGATAATCGACGGGCCATATGGTGCGCCAACACAAGACTACAAGAAGTACGACACCGTGCTACTGGTCGGGACCGGCGTTGGTGTCGCACCCATGATCTCCCTCGTCAAGGACATCGTCAACAACATGAAGAGGCCCGACTGCAAGGACAGTGAATCTAGCACCCCCCGAACTTACCGTGCCTACTTCTACTGGGTTACCCGGGAGCAAGGTTCCTTCGAGCGGTTTCATGGAGTCATGGACGAGATGGTGGAGACGGGAAATGTGAGTGACATTGAGCTCCATAACTACTGCAGCAGCGTCTACGAGGAGGGGGACGCCCGGTCGGCGCTCATCTCCTTGCTCCAGTCCCTTAACCACGCCAAGCACGGCGTCGACATGATCTCCGGTGCTCGCGTCAAGACCCACTTCGGCCAACCAAACTGGCGGGGTGTCTATGAGCGCATAGCCCGTAGGCACCATGAACAACACGTTGGTCAGTATGAAAACTAAATACATGTTTTATGGGCATCGAACAACAAGATGATTAATCAACATTATTTTTTCTGCACATTAGCACATATCATTACATTTAGGAGTTGACACTAACTCTGATTTTTGGATCTCGCAGGAGTGTTCTACTGTGGTACGCCAGTGCTAACAAAGGAGCTTAGTGGGCTTGCCCAGAATTTCTCAAGAAAGACAAGCACAAAATTTGAGTTCCATAATGCGAACTTTTAGTTTTGCAGATAACCCAGTCAAAGAAGTTCCTCTTTTTGTGTGGAAAAGTGGAACTATGTTACTTTTATACTTCCCCTCCAATTATGTATGATGTATTTCAATTGGACTAAGACAAGGTTTTTATGACATCTTAAAAAATTAAATTGGAATGATAAACAAACATATTATTTAAATAAGTATGTTCGATTTTCCTTGCTTTGGAGATATTTTTTGAAGGAATTAAAAAATTATGGGGTTTAAGATTTTTCCTAACCTTAGTTAGAACTTTAATTTATGAGTTGGCTAATATAACTATCCAATGCTGGGAAATTATGGGTACTTTATTTGGCTTTAACTGTAATTTTGGTGTCTTATTCAAAAAAAATCAAGGTTGGGAAATTTGCACTAGGAAACTAGAATTAGCCAAAGAAATGTTTTTCTTATGATTTTCTAACATGGATTTTTTTATATAACTGTTTGCATTCTTTCAGGTTCTTATTATTATTTTATATTTTTAGAATAATGCACAGTCACATTTTTGCTTCTTTTTTTGAGAAAAAGTCTGCATTTTTGTTGTGTTGTAACGTTCGAATGTAATCACATCAGTCTGAACTGTGCCACTCTGCATGGGCCAGATTTACGACATCTACAGTCGAAACTTGCAAATTCGGTCCCTCAAACGTTCGCGGGGCGCACCCGGACGCGTCCACGGACACTGACCAGTCACGTCTCAAATAATGCATTCTATATCCAGACACCTCAAATCTCATATTTCAAATCCATACAAACCATGCAACTACTACGTCGATGATTACACACATCGTCCGGCTACTCCATCACTACTAACATGCCATCGGACTACCAAAATTTGGCATGTTTGGCTATGGTGGAGATCATCCACGACTGCCTTTGCCCTTCCCGGCGCCCTTGCCGTCCTTATCGTGGAAGTGCCGGTCGAAGACGCAGTACGGATCGAGCCGGATCTTCTCGTCGCCGAAGCCGTCCTCGTCGTCGCTCACCTCCTTCTCCTCCTTCGGTGGTAGTCCGACCATTTCACGGACCGCCCGATTCTGCTCGCGGGCGAGGGCGCGCGTCTTCCTCCGCTGCCGTTTCTTCAAAATGCGGGCGCGGATGGCTTCCTCCTCTGCGGTCGCCCGCCCCGCCACGTCAGTCGCCCCCGCCTCCGTCATTTCCTTCGTGAGATAGGCCTCGGCGACCCTTATCCTCTCCTTCCCACGACGAGCAGCCCGTTCCCGATGGGACTCGAAGTCTGTCGGACCGGTCAATGGATCCGCCCGCTGGGACCTCGATGATCCCGCCCCGAAGGAACCGAGCGACCATTGAGCGGACGTTATGAAGCGGCGGACAGATCCTGCCGTCGGCCGGGCGCTGTCCTCGCGGGAGCGGCGGAGTGTAATGCGAACCGCCATTGCCTTCTCCAATCCGCAGGGGACGAACCCCCAGTCGATGGATCCGGACTGGTCGGAGTCAAATCAACTGCCCTCCATGCCGGAGAAGGCCGGAGATCGCCGGAGGTAAGCTAGGGTAGCGGATGAGAGTGGAGGGGAGTGGAGTGAAGTGGCTAGGGTTTGGTCTAACGAACGGATGAGGACGAATATATGTGGGGTCGATGCGGGCCACTGTGGGCCAGGCGGGCGTGCCCGGACGCATCCGGACTCCCCTATATTCACCCCATATTTGGGCTGGATATGAGGTGTGCCAGTCAGCCCGGTCGTTTGAGGCCCGTTTGAGAAGAACGGCTGAGTCGATTTTTTGTGACCTGTCAGTGACAGGGCGGCCTGCCCGGGCGTTTGAGGGAGGTATGAGGGTCAGGCTGTAGATGCTCTTTGTCCTACCCCAGCCAAAGTCGCGAGGCTCTCCTTTGTCACCTTTTTTTCTACAACTAAGACACAAGGAAGTCTGGCTTTAAAATAATAAGGCCCACAAATGAGGCAGCATTCAACTGGTTCAAACTCAAACGAGTAAGAGATAAAACGAACAAGTACAGGCCCAAGTTCAAAAGGGCATCAAACCCAAGTTGATCGCGCAGACATTGAACATATAAAGGAGGCTGGGCTCGTAGGCACAACGAAGCCAGCCACGTCGCCCCCTATAGCGCTATGACGCCCCTCCTCCCGCGCAAACCCTAGCGGAGAGAGAAGATGAGAGGGAGAGAGGGGAAAGAGGAGAGGGAGGTGGGGTGGATGACGGGAGAAAGAGTCACCGGCCGGCGTCGGCCTGCGCCGGCGAGGACGGGCCCGACCTGGGCCCGACCTGAAGGTTGGCGGCGGCTCGATCCGCTCCTGGATCCGGAGCTGCGACTATGCTGGGGCTCGGGGCGCGATGCACGGGAGGCTGCACTTCGCCTCTTCCTCGTGGTGCGGCGGACGGCGGTCTCAGCGGGTGGGCGACGACACCTGCATCTGGCGCTCTACCCATGGATTCCTGCACAGCTCGAAATGCTCGGGTAGGCAATTAAAAACCCCACTATTTATATATTTTGGGACTGCTAATGGATAAATCTCGATTTGAAATGTTAGTTGCGAATCTGTTCTTTTGCTCATGATTTGATTTCTTTTGCTAGGTCGAATAAGGCCGGGTCCAATGAGGGAGAAGACGGAGTACAGGGACGAGCTGCTAGAGCACGCGTTCATGGGATGTTTGCGTGCAGGATTGAGAAGTTTGCCGGAAGGAGAAGAGCTGGGCGGCGAGGAGGAGAAGAAGGCGGTCTGCGAGGTGCTTGCGCACGCAGCAGCAAGAGGCCGTCCGTGAGGTGCTCCTCTGGATGCTCCCTAAAATAATCACTTCTTTTGCAATAAATAATAATAATAATCGCTTGACTAGGTCCAGTGTGCTCAATAGCTTGTTAGTGAGAGTTCTGACTTGGTTTAAATATCTAAAAGCAATATTCGATTCGAACTGATTACATGTGTTCTAGTGCTCTTATCATCAAAGTGCAAGGCTGGTCTTTAACTGATATCAATATTCTTAATAGTGAATTGTCATTCTGTCTGTCCCTTTTGGGCTGTTGCTGACAGATTATTCTCATTGTCTTTTTGCAGCGAAGGCTGGTGCATCTAGAGTTGTTGCGGTTGATGGGAGTGCAAAGATGTCTTCTGTGGCGACACAAGTATGCTTTTCCCAATCATAATGCCAAACTTTTGGTCTCTTTGTACCATGATTTCTGTCTCACGGTTATAGAACAAATGCAGGTGGCAAAAAATAATGGTTTATTATATGATGAGAATGCGAAAACAGAACAAAAAGGTGGCCCTCAAGTGATGAGTGTTGTGCATACCAAGGCTGAAGAACTAAACCATAAAATAGTAGTTCCACCGAATGGCTTTGATGTGTTAGTAAGTGAGTGGATGGGATATTGCCTATTGTATGAATCCATGCTCAGTTCAGTCATATATGCACGCGATCATTTCCTAAAACCTGGTGGTGCTGTTCTCCCGGATACTGCAACAATTGTAAGTTTGTACAATTCTTGCCTATACTGTTTATCTCCGGTTTCTGCAGTTGATAACTTGTTTCTTCTGTTCCATAGCTTGGTGCTGGTTTTGGTAGGGGTGGAACTAGCTTGCCATTTTGGGAAAATGTGTATGGCTTTGATATGTCATGTATCGGCAAAGAAGTAACAGGGAGTTCAGCTCGATTTCCTGTAGTTGATGTACTTGATTCCAAGGATGTTGTGACAGATACTGCTGTGCTCCATGTAAGTCCTAGGAACTCTGCATACTTATTTCACTTCTGAATCATCCTCATTTTTTCTGAAGTTAATTGCTATATGGAGTTAGAGGAAAGTTTGTTTTACTAGACCATGGCTATAAATTTGATATTTCACTGCTAAGTGTAATACATTGTATACTCTGTAGAGTCAATGTACTCAAGGTTCCTGATAAAAATAAATGTACTCAAGAGTCGAAATTTACAACATTCCATCATGTGTGCTCATATATCCTTGCGATGCAGGTATCTGTACTCTGACATGTTGGTTTTATTTCTTCTTTATGCAGTCCTTTGATCTGGCAACTATGAAGGAAAGCGAAATGGATTTCACCGCGAGCTTGGAGCTAAGGGTTCCTGAAAGTGGTGCGGCTGTGCCAGGAGTAACCTGGTGCCATGGCATTGTCTTGTGGTTCGACACCGGCTTCACCAGCAGGTTCTGCAAGGACAAGCCCGTGGTCCTCTGATCCTCTCCACCTCTCCTTTCTCCATGCCAACTCACTGGTCGCAGACAATCTTCACCTTCGAAGAGCCCATCGCGATGGTAGAGGATGGATCGTTCGTTGGCTCATCGGCATCTGTTGGCAAGGCTGAATGCCCAGCTGCGACGATCAGGTCCCGCATCAGCATCGTGAGGGCCTCTGAGCACCGCAGCATAGACATATCGATTGAAACCACGGGGATCAACTCAGATGGCAGGAAGCGCAGCTGGCCAGCTCAGATCTTCAATGTTTGAGCGATGATCTGCCCTTGTGATGAAATTTTGCCAGTGCCCTTTTCCACCGTCCGAGCTGTTTGGTTGCCTCGAAACAGGCTTTCGCCCCGCTTTATAGATAAAGCACTGACCCAAAGTTCACGGCCGAACGATACAATATGGTGGGGAGGACCCCTTACAAAGCAGATCAAAAGATAAAACAAGAAACTAGAACAAGCCTAACACCTCGCTGAGAACCGAACAAGGACCCATGGGCTCAATGACAACGCCCCCAAGAGGGTGACGGCGCGAAGCGTCGCCGCTGCCGAGTCTGAGAACAGACAATGGTTTTCACCGTCAGCCCTGGCACAGATACGTGAACCACAACGCCGTCTTCAAGAAGCAGGCGGCACCCACGGGCGTCGCCGACATCGGTGCCAGAAGCGCAAAGCTTTCACTCGGACACTCGCCTGCACCACCAAGAGGAGTCCTGACCACCAACCCAACGAGGGCCAACTTGTCCACACCAGATCTGGGCA
Source organism: Elymus sibiricus (assembly GCA_039707655.1). Taxonomy (NCBI): domain Eukaryota; kingdom Viridiplantae; phylum Streptophyta; class Magnoliopsida; order Poales; family Poaceae; genus Elymus; species Elymus sibiricus. Next base: position 383,002,713 of record CM077663.1, read on the forward strand.
CTGCGAGAGCAGGCCTGAGCCTCCCGTCACTACATCCCTAGTCGCCCATACGACCAGAAGACGAAGCCACCAACCGCAACCACGATGCCTGCCGGAAAGCCAATCGTGGAGCCCGCCATCCGGGACCGCCGTCCCGGCATCCATGCTCCGGGGCACCGCCGACCATCCACGTCTCAACACCCAACCACGGTAGTAAGAGTGAAAGGGACCACCTTTCACTCCCCGCCCGGCATCAGCCATCGGGTTTGGGTCGGCACCTCCACAGTAGGAGACGCCCACGCCCGTGTCCCCAGCCGGTCCCGGTGGACCGAGGGGGACACAACCCAGTGACTACCGACGGCCACCGTCGAGCACGCTCGAGCGCCGCCATGTCCATGGTCATTGGTGTCGATCCGAACGACGACACAACCGCGCCCGGAGAGCAATCCTCGGACCGACGCCACAGCAAACACCAAGCAAGAAGGGCACAACGCGAAGGCATCCAACGCGGACCAAGTCAACCCCTCGTAGCTGAGCACCACCGGACATCATCCACCACCACGAACCAGATCCGCGTCGCCCGCCAAACGTCAACAACCCGGATCGCACCGCTGCCCAACCGAAGCAACCGAGCCGCCCCATCGCCTCCCACGAGCACCTCCCGGGCCGCACCTGACCTCGCCTACCCGGAGCTGGCGCTCCGATCTGCCTCGGGCCCAAATCCGGCCCGCCCGAGCTCAAACCCTAGGTCAAAGCCTACCCCGACGTAGGAGCGTCGCCGGCATGGACCTAGGAGAAGGGAGGCCACCTCCACCCCCGCGCCCCGCCGTCGAGTCCAATCGCCGTGCCGCGACCACACCCACAACCAGCGCCACCACCATGAGCTGCCCCACCGCGAAGACGAACCAGGAGCAATAGGGATCCAGCCGGAGGCAGCAGACGCCAACCGAGGGACGCCCCAGCCCAGGCCAGCCACAGCTCTGGGGGCAGCCCCGCGCCACCCGGGTCGCCGGCGACCAGATCTGGCCTCGCCAGATCGGGGCCGCGGCCACCACAGGCACGCCCCAGGCGGCCATCCACGCAGATCCCAGGGCAGCGGCAGCTGTGGAGCACGCACGGGAGCCTGCCGTCGTCGCCTCGAGCCTGCACCGCCACCCCGCAGAGAGGACCGCCCGCGCCGATCCTGCCCGCAGAGGGGAGAAGAGGACCCGCCGCCGCCGACGCCAGCCGGGCTTTGCCCGGCGGCGCGCCCCGGCGGCGGCGAGGAGGAGAGGAGGGAGGGGGGGCGCGGGGCCGGCGGCGCTGGGTTTCCCCCTCGGTCGCCGCGGGAGCGACGCGAGGAGGAGGGGAAAATTGCCCTTTTTAGCTGTTTGGTTGCCTCCAGCGATTCTTGGTATCTTTTGGTGGATTTAAAAAAATTTATGGTGAAGGGGGCACTTGGTCCGACTGAAGTTGTGGTGAAGACGAAAGCGAACTGAAGGTAAGCTTTTCAGTGGCCAGTGTGAGTTAGTGTCCTGTGAGATGTGTGTACCTGTGAAATGAACCCGGGCAAACTTAAATATCAATCCACCGATGTAAGATGTTCACATGATATGAGTGGAAATGTTCCATTTTCTTAGTAATAGTACATCACCATCGTTGCTTCCTTCCTTAGCTGCATTGTGAACTGCAAAATGTAGAGTTTAACAGCGTTACGCGTAACTTCTTTTGTGATTGAGCTTTTAAAAGGAATTTTCTTTTGGAATTGAAGTTTTTCAGACGAATATCTTTGTACAGAAAGGAAAGACTATGCGAGTCTGAAACAAAGATTTTGATGGGGTTGCTCGATCGGGGTCCAGAGTACAGAAGTGCTGCCAGCGCTATCTTCTTGGTCCCGGATGAGCATCGGCAGTGGCCATAGTCATCGATGGCCCCCGCTGACCCCGCGGCCATGGCTTTGGACCTCGCTCCTCCTGTGGGCAGGGTCTGAATGAAGGAAATGGAAAACCGATCCAGGGCCAGGAACGATTGAATTTGATTTGTTGGACTCCCTGGCTGGTTAGGCTGACTCCAAACGTAGACCCCAAACAGTCATGGTCCAAACCCCAAACGGACAGGCGAGGCGGCCCAACACACGACCGCATTCGCAAAATACGTTCGTTTGTTGTCCGTTTGGACGCATCGCGGACACATTTTTTATCTAGCTTTATGGTCAAACGGACATGCAACAGACGCACACACGTCCTCTGGTCATCCGTTTCGGGCAAGCCAGTCGGTCGTTCAACTACTTCTCACCGAACCCATTTTATCCACACGCGTCAGTCAGCCATCCAGCCGCTCTCGGCCACGTCCTTTTTTATGTCCAAGCCGTGGACTGGCGTGGCCACTTCCACTTCCAGTCCCCACTAAATCTTCCACTGCCCCCTCCGTGCCCGGCAACCAAACCCTAGCGCCGCCCACCTCTCTCCCGCCCGGTCGGTCGCCATGGGCTTCTGGAAGTGGGTGCCCGGCAAGAAGGGCCGCCACAACCAAGAGGTCGGCTCGTCGTCGTCCGGGAGCGCAGCCAACCGCTCCCCTCCCCCGCGGCATTCTCCATCTCCCCTCCGACAGCTACGGTACGTGACCAGCGTATGTGAAGGTGGATATTTATCAACGCTACTGGGAGACCGGCACCCCGCTGTCGTGGTCGGATGCCCACCTCCCCAATGGGTGGCATCTGAGCCCGGATCGGGTGTCAATCCCCCCACCCCCCGTCCCGGCGAGCGGTCGTGCCCGCTTGGAGGAGATCACCCGCCGCCGCGCCCGCATCCCGCCGGAGTACCTTGGCGACCCAAGGAACGCCGTCGAGTCGCCGTTAGGACACGTGGTTCCAGGATGAGCACGACATGCACCAGCAGACCTTCTTTGCCGGCCGTGCTCGTAGCCCGCGCCCACACGCCGTGTCGGCGCACGCCAACACCGCCCAGAGTCCGCGACCGGACTTGCGTCCGGGGCCTGACACCGACCCTCTCTCCCTCCTCGTCGCCACCGCCGCCGGCAGCTCCTCCCATGACGGCTGAGGAGGAGGAGCGCCTCATTCGGGCCGTCATGGAGGACTCCGAGCGCGAGTACAAGCGCCAACAGGAGGAGCAATGGACACGTAGGCCCAGCTTCAAAAAATGGAATTTAAGGAAGCATTTGTTCATCGAACAAATATATTTTAAATTTTTTCATGGAAAGCCTGCATATTTAGCCAGGAAAAGGAGTCTAGAGAGCCTTAGATTCTTGTTATGTGTTGATTTTGCAAAATTTCTGCAGCTATATATTTTCGCAATCCAAAAGACAGATTTTACTCAACCTTCAATATAATGTATTTCTAATTGTTCATAACTACTTCAATTTTTGTTGTGATTTTGCAAGATTTCAAAATTATTGTATTTCGAAATTGTTATACTGATTCCTCGATGCTCTGTTGGCTCTGTTCTTATTTTCTACAGGTTAAACAACATTCATATGTTCTAGCATCTATAGATTTACATTTGCTTTTTAACAGTCTTCTTGAATATGCAGCAAAAAAATACTTCAGACATGCTGCATATTGCTGTAGACTACATCAAAGTGAGTGCGGCAGGACCAAATTGAGGTATGCTCAACATAGACACATCGGTTATATAGCACACGCTTCCAGGAGGACCTTGTTAAAACATATAATTTTCCACTGCATATATCATATTTCGATAATTTTGAGACAAGTACAAACTGACTAATTACAAATAAGATATTTGGTACCAAATAGAAAATGATAAGATGTAGCGTTTATTATGTAAAAATGGATTTATGCGCTTATTATCCACGGTTTGGTTTATGCTTGTTAGGTATGCAATGTGCTTGTGTCCCATAATTGTCCACCGCACCATTGGATAATAGCTAAGGTAATAAGGAATTTTACTTTGATCCAGGGTCCGGTAGATATGTCGTATATGTGATCTCGGAATTTTGATAGGTGTTTGTTGAAAAACATGCAAGATCTATTATTTTTGTTTCCAACCTGCATTTTTTTTGGCCACAATGGCTTGACCAGAGATGTGAGGAATATACAATTGTTTCTCATGGTAGTTTCCATATTTTTGTGAATCGTATGCTGATTTTGCTCCGCTTGTTCGTAAACTAGATGTTTATGCTGTTTCTCTAATTAACAAGTTTGTTTGCTACTCCTTTGAACCAGCTTGAGTGAATTAGGAGCTCTAGAGAAGCTGCCACCAAGAAAAACCTGTTGAACTATCTGATGGCTGATGTACTACCGAGCCTTCCAAAATGTACACTACCAAGAAGCAGCAGCGTTGTGTTCTACTTGATTGCCTCATCGTTTTTAAATATAAAGGTCAGCACTCATTTTATTTTATTTTTTGGAAAAGGAGGCTTGCCCCCGGCCTCTGCATCTGAACGATGCATGCAGCCATATTATTAAAGGTCTCAAAGAAATACAAAGTATCCAAAGTATTACAGCTCGCAAAAGGAGCAAAAAGACATAAAAGAACGCAAAGTCACAACCGGTGATAAATAAAGGACTAGGGCCCTAGACTCCTATCCTGTTATGCGACCGCCATCCAAACCGGTTGAATATAGCCCGTGCTACCATCTCCCATTGGTTGCACCCAGTAACCAGTGGCTCCCTGGAGTCCATAGGAGTGAGTAAGGACCACGTACGGATCCATGCGGTAGCTCTGAAGATGACCTGCAAGAAGTTTAAAATATATTGTCTGTTAAAAATCATATCATTCCTGCAGTTCCATATAGCCCACAGAAGTGCACATATTCCAATTCGAATACGAACCGCAGTAGTATGTTCCACCCCAGCTAACCACGTCCCAAATAACGATTCAATGCTAACTGGAGGGACGATGTTGAAGGCTATATGAATCATTCGCCAGAGTAATTTGGCGAGAGGGCAATCTATGAAGAGATGTTGAATTGTTTCATCATGATCACAGAAACAACATCGTGAACTGCCTACCCATCGTCGCTTTATCAAATTAACTTTGGTGAGGATCACTTGCTTGTGGACAAACCACATAAAGATTTTAATACGCAAGGGAACCTTAACTTTCCAGATATGAATAGATCTCGGGATTGGGCCAGAATTAATGAGATCCAAATAAAAGGATTTTACCGTGAACACTCCGTTTCTAGCTAGCTTCCATTGTAATGAGTCAGGTTGGTGGGATAATTGAACATCCATCAATCTCCATACCAAATGAATCCATGAATTCCAGCGCTCCCCAACTAAAGATCGTCTAAACTGAATATTCAAAGGAACCGATAGTAATACTGTGCCTACATAATCTTCCTTACGTTGCACAATATTATAAAGGATTGGATATTGTATGGCTAATGGCGTCTCCCCTAGCCACGTATCCTCCCAAAATCTTGTTGTCATCCCGTTGCCAACAAGAAATTTGGTCCTACGAAAGAACAAGTCTTTCGTTCTCATAAGCCCCTTCCAGAATGGTGAATCATTCGGCCTCGCGGTGACTTGGGCAAGAGTTTTCGATTGCAGATATTTGTTGTGTAATATCTGTGCCCACATACCGTCGTTCTCTACTGATAACCTATAAAGCCATTTACTCATAAGGCATTTATTCTTGATTTCCAGGTTTTCAATACCGAGACCTCCCTGATCCTTGGGTCGACATAATATATCCCACCGTGCTAGGCGATATTTCTTCTTGGCCTCATCTGACTGCCAGAAGAATCGAGATCGAAAGAAATCTAGTCTCTTCCGTACCCCTTTGGGTAACTCAAAGAAGGATAGCAGGAACATCGGCATACTAGTGAGTACTGAGTTAATAAGCACTAGCCGACCCCCATACGACATTAACTTGCCCTTCCAACAGCTAAGCTTCTTTTCAATTCGATCTTCGATGCATTTCTACTCTTTATTAGAGAGTTTCCGATGGTGAATTGGTATGCCCAAATAACTAAAGGGCAAAGAACCTAATTCACATCCGAACAATTGTCTATATGTGTCTTGCTCCTCTTTGGCCCGACCAAAGCAGAACAATTCGCTTTTGTTGAAGTTGATTTTTAGCCCCGACAAACCAATTTCATGTTCCGAGCTTTTGCAATGTCATGCTCCATAAAAAGAATAGTGTCGTCCGCATATTGTAAAATGGAAACTCCCCCATCCACTAGATGGGGAACTAAGCCATCTACTAGGCCATTCTCCTTGCCCTGCCAATAAGAACGGTCAACATATCCGCCACTATGTTAAATAAGAGTGGAGACATCGAATCCCCTTGTCTCAAGCCTTTATGAGTCTGAAAATAGTGACTGATATCATCGTTAACCTTAATGCCGACACTACCTTTTTGGATTAGAGAACCCACTTGGTTCCGCCATGTCTCATTAAAACCTTTCATGCGAATTGCCTGCTGAAGAAAAGGCCACTTAACTTTATCGTATGCCTTTTCGAAATCCACTTTGAAGATAACCCCATCTAGCTTCTTCGAATGGATTTCATGGAGCGTTTCATGGAGAACGACAACCCCTTCTAGGATGTGCCTCCCAGGCATGAAGGCCGTCTGACTAGGTTGCACCACCGAATGGGCGATCTGTGTCAGTCTATTAGTCCCTACTTTCGTAAATATTTTGAAACTCACGTTCAGGAGACAGATCGGCCTAAACTGCTCGATACGAACCGCTCCTTCTTTCTTTGGCAATAACGTAATCATACCAAAGTTAAGATGAAATAGTTCTAGATGCCCATTAAAATAATCGTGAAACATAGGCATAAGATCGTCCTTAATAATATGCCAACATTTCTTATAGAACTCCGCGGGGAACCCATCTGGTCCCGGTGCTTTGTTCGGTTTCATTTGTGATATCGCATCTAGAACCTCCTTTTCAGTGAATGGCGCAGTTAGGAGCTCATTTTCCTCTGACATAAGCTGAGGGATATCTCCAATAACAGACTCATTCAGGGAAACCGTGCTCTCTGCCGGAGGCCCGAATAGTTGTTTATAGTAATTGGAGATATACGATTTAAGATTCTCATGACCCACTACGGTCCCTTCGTCCTGCTCAAGCTAGATTATTTTCTTCTTTCTATGTTTTCCATTCGCAATCATATGAAAGAACTGTGTATTGTCATCCCCGTGGACAACCTTGAGAGTCTTAGCCCGCAAAGCCCATTTGAGCTCCTCTTCTCTAAGAAGAGCCCGTGGGCGTTGCTCTGCTTCGGATTTCGTGGCCTGCTCGGCCACATCCAGCAGGGTCACTTCTGCTTTTAGGTCCAGAGCATTTATTAATTGGATGAGTCTTTCTTTTTCTTGTTTGTAAATCCCACTCTCGTTTCTGGCCCAACCCCTTAAAAATTGTCTTAAGCGTCTAATCTTATTTTGCCATCTCTCTACGTTTGTTCGTCCAGTAACAGGCTTTGCCCATTCTCGTGCAACAATGGCCAAGAAATTATCTTTTTCGAACCAACTCAGTTCGAAAGAGAAAGTGTTCCTGTTACCAATATGTGTTGCATCCCCCGAGTCAACTAGCAACGGTGTGTGGTCTGAGATTGCCCTCTGCATCGCATGAACCGACACCAATGGGTATTTCTATTCCCATTCAACACTAGCTAGCACCCTATCCAACTTCTCATAAGTCGGAGTAGGCAACGTATTAGCCCATGTAAATTGTCTACCCGTGAGTTCAATCTCCCTCAGACTGAGACTCTCGATAATCATGTTAAACATGAGTGACCACCGTCCATCAAAATTATCGTTGTTCTTCTCATCTCGCCTTCTTATAATATTGAAATCTCCTCCAACTAAGATTGGAAGTGTTTCATCCCCACATATCCGTACTAGGTCAGCTAGGAAATCCGATTTGAGTTCAGGTTGGGCTGCTCCATATACAGCAACGAGAGACCAACGGAAACCATCTAACTTTGATCTCACCCGAAACTTGACCGCAAAGTCCCCCCTAACCACATTGAGTACCTCTAGCGTTTCACACCTAAACCCCAGCAATATCCCACCGGATCTTCCTCTAGGGGGTAGGCAGTGCCAGTCAAAATCAATTCCACCGGACAAAGTTCCGAGAAACTGTGAGGTGAAATTATCTCTGCCTGTTTCTAGAAGTGCGATAAAATCGAGCTTTTGTTCTATCGATGTCTCTGCAAGGAACCTTCTTTTAGCCAAGTCAGCCAGACCTCTGCTATTCCAAAAGATTCCCTTCATAGATCATCATGGAATTTCTTTTTAAGCCTAACCCTAGCACTCCTCCGAACAGCCGAAGTAGGATACACCTTCCTCTTCCAGGATCGTTTGGGCTTGCCCCCCGTACCCAACATATCTATATTATTAAGCTGACTAGGGACAATACCGTCCACCGGTAAAGGCTCTACACTGTCCTCAGTGTCCGACCCTTCTATTTCCCCTTCGGCCTCCGAAGTAGGCATAAGATCGTTACATAAGCTTTCAAGGGCCGATATTCCTAAGTGTTTCATATCTTCATCGTTCATGGGTTTAACTGCCGCTAGGTTACGAATAATTTCAGAAGCCCGTTCCGCTTCTAAGTCTAAAAGGTCATTAATAGACTTCGCAACTTCCTTTTCATTCGAACCTAAAGAAACTCCTAGGTTGTTGGCCTTATCGATAATTTCATGTTAAGAGAAATGCATAATAGAACAATTTTTATTAAAAGACATACATGTAGTTGCCTCGACATCGCGAAGCTTGGCCGCCCTCATGGCACGCCCTAACTGCAGGTCGTCAGCGTCTGGTTGTTCCTGGATCCGGTTGCTGACACGCCTACCAGCCGTCACCGGGTCCATGATCCCACCAAAGGCGATGATCTCCTCCATAGACCTCTCCTGGGGTGTATGTTCCCTAACAATATGCCCACCCGTCGTAGCTGATGAAGATGGGGTGGGCAGGGTAGGTGCACCTCCAGCAGGTACTGAGGGAGTAAGTGAGCGCGGAGCCTCCTGCTCGGCTATCCCACTCCTCGACAGACCGCCAAGGTTACCAGGGAGCATCACGGGATGGGAGGACCTAGGGGCCTCCTGCCCACGCCCCTCCCCCACCTCTGCACCTGTCTCGAAGCCCGTAACCCTGGCAGTCACGGAGACCACAGAGGCGCCCGTCCTCTCCACCGAGGCGGTGCCCCGGGTAACCGCAGCGGGGGGAGTGAGGGCCTCCTGCCCGCACCCCTCCCCGACCTTGGCGTCCGTCCTGACGCCCGTGGCACCGGCCGTCGCGACAACCACCGGATCATATGTCCTGTCCACCGAGGCCGCCATGGGGGAAGGGAGAGCCTCCTGCCCGCCCCTCTCACCTGCAGGCGTTGTATGCGGCGGAACTCTCTCAGGCCCGGAAATCTCCCTAGGCGGTGTGAGAGGTGTCGGCGATCCACAATCACGAGTCATCAGTGGCGGCAGCTCAAGCTCCGCCGGATTGTCCGTCTCCACTCTGTTGCTCCATAGTCGACTGGGAGCAGAATATGAATCAGAAGAGCCAAAACGCAGAGTATTCATCGGAGTCATGGAAGTCTCTGATCCCTTGGCAGACTTATCTGCCTTATCAGCCTGCGGAGGAGACCTCTTGGCCGTGCCCCGAGAATTGTCCTCAGACCCCTTGTTCTGATTACCAGAGGCTCCATCTCCCTCAGTCGTGTCCATATCCTGATGCTCATCAACCTCCTCGAGTGTCGGCGTATCCTCTATCTCAATCTCCAGGTCATAAGTAATCCCCGCATGGGTCCACTTGACCACATCCGGTACGTACTCAATGTTGACTACACTAACAAGTAACCTCGCGACACCATGGGCACGAGTAAAAGGCATGTCCACCTTCTCCGTCTTGCCGATGAGGGAACCCAAGCTCCATGTAACAAGGAAGTTATTTAGCGGCTTAGGTGGAGCCCCCGAAAAACGAACCCAAATCTGTTCCAATGGTGTGCCATGTGGTTCTTTCTGCTTCCACTCGTCGAACTCCAAGATAATGGTAGTACTCGGAACTCTACACATGCCAAATTTAAGTATATGAAGTTGATCCGCCTTAGTGGGAAATTCTACCTTGTATGTCTGGTTCTCCAGCCTGACAAGGTTCCACTGAAAGTTCCCCGGTGCCAACTCACGCAAGTGCTGCACAATCGGTGCCTCTGTCATGACACCATTAGTCACCTTGACGATACCTGGGAAAGATCCCTCCAGTGCCTGTATCGATGGTGCCACATCCGGTGACTCAAAAAACATTAGCTCCTGACAACATACCCCGTAAATTGTGACGACCGGTTTGGGTCCCGATAGCAAAGGACACTCACCGGTCACATGCTGTGACTTGAGACAATAATCGCACAACTCTTTAGTGCAATATGCCACAAAGTGACCTGGCTCACCGCACCTGTAGCAAATGAACTTTTTCTTCTTGATGGCCCACTTAGACAACTTTTCACCCTCAACCTTGTCATTGCCCTTGTCAGTAGCACTTTCACTTGCATCGGAAGCTCCTGGCCCGGCAGCAGGAATCTTCACAGCCGCCAAGGCGCGAACAGCGTCTACCGCAACCGCCGGCAGAGTGGTCGTGGCGGGTGTGGCGGCCACCGTCTCGACAGGAGCCTCATCAACAGCTACGGCCGGCGGCGGGGGAGGTCGCGGTGGGGGTGGGCGCCCCCCCCCCCTCTCCCTCCGCGGAAACGGTTCCCCCCGCGGTTGCGATTGTTGGGGCCGGCTACCCCTTCAACAAAGTTCCCCGGCGGTCCTTGGAAACCACGTCCCGGTCCGCCGCCATTATACCACCCATAACCACGGCCACCTCCCGACGAAGAACCACGGTGTTGGCCCTCGCCGTAGGCATCATATCCATCATCACCCCACTGTCCATATCGATTGTAGCGGTAGCCATCTCCGCCGTAGTCCCGACCTCTGCCGCCGTAACCTTCCCGACCAGGAGCGCCATCCCGGCCACGCCCGGCGGCTTGGGTCGATGTAGCCGGCGGCCTAGCTTCCGTCGGCGCTTCCTGCTGCCGCGTATTAGCCCGGCCGGGGGCCTGAGCAGCAGCGGCCCTCGCCGGCGGCACCGCAGGAGGCGGAGGCCCCGGTTTTGCAGGCGGCGGCCCTCCTCGCCCCGCCATGTGACTGGGTACGCCGGCGCCTCAGAAGATCCTTGCGGCCCGACGAGTCCCGAGCGAAGGGAACCCAGGCGGACGAAAAACCCTATCGGGGACTGATGTTCGATCAGGCGGCGGCTCGTGAATCGATGCCTCATGCAACATCGATGGTTCGGACGTGATTACGTGCGAGGCTTGGGTCTCCAACTGGACCTCATACCCAGTTCGAGAAGAGCCCACGACCAACGCAGCAACGGGTCCCCCCTCGTGGCCCAACAGATAATTCAAGCGCTCCCGTCTAGCCTCTCGAATCTCGTTGGCCGCCCTAGCCACCGGCGGCGGCTGCGACGGCGGCCCCGACGGCCGGCCCTTCTTCCCGTTCTTCTTCTTACATACCAGCGTCCACGAATCCGGAATGAAGTCGGACAAGGTGATGTGCGCACGGTTTACCTTCGGGATCGGTCCAATCCAAGGTTTCATGAGCGTCACCGACTTCTTCTGAACCTCCCTCTTCCGGTGAAGAGCGGTAGTAGGTTCAGATCCCAACGGTGCCGACGCCACCGTGCATACTGTTTTGTGTACGTTCATCCCATCATGCACGTCCTCTTTCTCCTCCTCATCGTCGCTATTTGCAAGAACCCAAAAGCGTCCTCCAAATCGACGATCCGGTCTCCCGATTTCGGGCGTTGTCGTCAAGTCGATCAGATCAACCGCCTCCCCATGATCAACCTGCATGCAACAATCGACAAGCACATCATACACATCAAGACGTAAACGAAACCCTACCGCAATCCGGACGTCGGTCGCCAGGTAATCGCCGGCAAGAACGTCGTTGTCCATAGCACGAAGTGCCGCCCAACGAGATGCTGTATTGTGCTGAAGGCGACCCTCGATCCAGCCGCCGGAGTCACGAACGTCGGTGAAATGGACCCCCCACTGCTCCGCATGCGCCCTCGCCTGGATCCCGACGGCATCAGTGGATCCCCCTCCGAGATCCGTGTCTAGCGGCCTCGCCGGTTGACCCCTTGCCCCCGGCGTCGGCGGCGAAGAGTGGGGCGGCGCTGACGACGCAGACGACGCGGGAAATGCCAGCGCCGGCGGCGCAGGCGGCCGCTCCTCAGGCAGCCTCGGGTTGTCGCCCTCCATCCTATATATTGAGAAACTCTTTCAATGGGGGAGAATTTCACTTCCCCGGCCTCTGCACCAACTAAGGTCAGCACTCATGTGTTCCACTTTTTGTTCAGCTTGATATTCGCAATAATTCGTGAGCCGAGGAGCACGGCCTCGATCCAGAGGAGGGGAGCAGCAGCCGTACGGCTCGGCGGACGGCGACCTGCAGGCAAGACGTCGGCGGCGAGCACATGGCTAGCGTCGACTCCTACCCTCCGGACGTCGACCCCGCCAAGCACACCGCCCGCGTCGTCCGGGCCATTGGTGAGCTCGCGCGCTGCATCGGATCAGAGGGCCTCGTCGCCGGCCAGGTCAGCAGATTCTATTCGATTTCGTCACCGAAAAAAAGTACAGTTTGGGAATGTGCTAATTCTGTGAATCGTATGCCTTTCTAAGAAGTATGATTTGTATAGGTATCTCCGTACAGTTGGATTAGAAATTGAAACTATCCTCAACATAGATCGTGTCACATAACTTGCCACAAATCTGAAAAATTGGCATCAACTTTTTGTCAGGTTGTTGATCTGGAGATGACTGGCTCAACTGAGACTGTACCACTAGACCGCCTTGAGTACATCCATCTGCACAAGACTACTGCATTGCTTGAGGCCTCAGTGGTTATTGGTGCAATCATTGGGGGTGGCTCGGAAGAGCAGATTGAGCGGTTGCGCAAGTACGCGAGATCAATTGGGTTGCAGTTCCAGGTGGTTGATGACATTCTTGATGTCACCAAGTCATCAGAGGAGCTAGGGAAGACAGCTGGGACGGACTTGGCGAGTGACAAGACGACATACCCGAAGTTACTAGGGTTGGAGAAATCACGTGAGTTTGCGGAGAAGTTGCTTTCTGATGCAAAGGAGCAACTTGCTGATTTCGAAAAAGAGAAGGCAGCACCGCTATTGTACTTGGCCAATTATATTGCCTATCGGCAGAACTAAGGTGATGGTTATTATGTTGTTCGTTGTTGAACTGTAACTTTGTAAGAACATCAAGAGCTGACTAGGTTTCCTTCTGTGTGAAGGAAAGAAAAAGGTTGGTACCTAATAGAACCAAAGTAATCGATCCTCTCCTGTACATTTGTAGAAACAAAACAGAATAGCTTGCAAAGTAGTTCTGATTTCATTTTTGGAAATAGCATTCAGGTAGGCATGCCAGGTTTGCAACCGTAATCAATGCTGAATTAGAGAGCTTTTATTAATTTGATTTTTCTATTTTGTAGATACATATTGGTTATTTGGATGCTTTTGTTTAAAGATTTGCATAGATCAATGAGGATTCGGGCGGCGGGGAGGGGACTGGTGATAGGAAACATGGGTCCAAGAAGAAATCAAAGAGCATGGTGAGTTGTTCTCCCTTTTCGGTCAATTGTAATTTGGTAATATGATTGGATAGCATAATATTTTGCTACTACCTTGTTAATAGCTTCGCGAGGTAATTCTGTCAGCTATATATGTGTTCGTTTTTTTACTGTAGTGAGATAGAAACATGAAGTTTGGTTATAAGAATCTAATAGCAGATGTTCTTAGCATGAACAAGCTCTGTAATTTACATACTGACTAATAGCACAATTGAATCCTTCCTGAGCTGCGTCCGTCATTCATGACTTGGCATGCCCGGTCAATCATGAATTGGGAATTATGTTTATAATAGTTAAAGTGCTTATGTATTGGTCTGATGTATATAAGTGAAAGAAAATAAAAAACGGGTGGAGGAATGGAACTTCTTGCTTTTCTTTTCCTTTTGTTTCTCTGTTTGATAATTACTTCCTAGGATGGGAAGGTTTGAGAATCGAAATGTCCTGCTCTTTGATCCCTTTTAGTGTGAACGGCTCGACGGCAAAGCGCGGATGTCTGCTCCTCGCTCTATTGGCAAAGCACGGAAGGTTTGAGAATAATTACTTCCTAAGTATGTTCTAAATCTGAAAAATGCATTGTTGGGCGAGGTTGATCGGTGCACTGGTTTTTCCGCTTCTTGATCAGTTTTTTGGAGGCCATGGGCATGCCTTTTTTTATATATTTTGCATGGACTTTGTTCCTCTTCGCTATTTTCGCTCTTTACTGTTCGGGTGTATGATGATGGTGATAGTTAATCAATTGGGTATGTAGACCATGATGTTGGTAGGTAAGTTTAAACTCCTTTGCCATTGCGGTTTTCTACCTGAATATTGTAACTCTTCCTATATAATGATGAGTTATGTAGACCATGATGTATGTAGACCATGATGGTGATAGTTAATCAATGAGAAAAGTCCACATTTCAACCCTCAACTAACCACGTGGTTTGATTTTCAACCCTGAACTCCAAAACCGATCGGATTCAACCCTCAACTTGCCACAGGGTCCAGATGACAACCCTCGACTTAGTTTCGAGCTGGTCAAGCGGTTTTGACCCAGTCAAAGCTGACTGGGCAGCCCAGTCAGCATGCCACGCACACATCAACCTTATCCCCTATCCCCATCTCTCTCTCTCTCGTTCATTCATTTCCTCACCCCGCACCCAAGTCCACCCCGTCGTCGCCTTGGTCGCAAGGGCCGCCGCCGCCCGCGGCCACCACCTCAACCGCCGGTGACCGGAGACCGGCCGCGCTGCCACACCACGGCAGGTTCGCCCTCTCTTCCCTCCCTTCCTCTCTCCCTTCCTCCCTCTGTTTTCCTTGGGCTATGTGTTGCTGGTTGCCCCCGCCGGCTGCTGCCCCCGTCGCCGCCCGCTGGCAGGTTTGCTGCTGCTGCCCCCGCCGGCAAGCTGCTAGCTGTTGCTGCTGGTCCTGCCCTTGCACCCATGTTCATAGCTGTTGTTGAAACCCTAGTAATGATTTCTCCTTTTGTTTGTTCATATTTTGTAGATTGAATGGATCCTCTGGATTTCTTGGTTGTGCGATTCCATTTCAATGGTGCGTTTGTGTCTGAGGGTCAAAATTTGGAATATGTTGGAGGCAGGGAGGAAATTGCTCATGTCGAGCGGCGCAATTTGTCCTTAGACAGCATCGTTGTTAATCTGAAAGTGCATTACAGTGTCGCTCGACGAGGAGTAATCATGATGCTGCATTGGTTATGTCCTGGAAAACAATTGTCTGATGGATTGATGGCATTAGTTGATGAAAATTCTGTGAAGTACATGCTCTCATATGTAACAGATGGTGGTGTAGTGGACATCTATGTCGAGGACATTAGTAGTAATGAGCCAGAACAACAAAGTTATTGGGATGATGAAGTACCCGCAGGCGGTGAAGAGATTTCAAAGCAAAGTTTTGGGGATGATGAAGTACTTGCTGGTGATAAAGAGGAATTGTACCAAACTGATGTTGTTGAGGGCAATGGTACCGATTGTTCATCCGGTAGTGACTTTGTGTTATCAGATTGCTCAACATCCGATGATGAGGTGGAGGAGATCAGGCAAAAGTACAAGGATTTCAAGAGCAAGAGCAAAGGCAAAGCACCATCAGCTTCTTCCAAACAGCCTGCTGCAAGCCAAAAAGCAACAAGTAGCCAAGCACCATGTGCTAGTCAAGGTCCAGATATGGTAAGCTATCCAGGAAATATGTAGGAACAAACCTGATTACACTATCATGTATATGTAACTAACATTTCTCATGTTTCTTATAGCCTTCAAGGCAGAGCAGCACTAGGCAGAGCAAAAGGAAGGCCACGGAGGAAATGACGGCACCTAACCCAAAGAGAAGGGCGCCAACTCAAAGCAGCACAAGGTCCAACAACTTCTCTGGAAATACAATTAATGTGCAAAGAAGCTCCAATGTTAATGTTAATGTATCTACTGGCAATTCTAGCGCTAGAGCTAGCAGCAGAGTTGTCAAGGAGAGTGGCGGTGCTAATGGCAGGGGCAGGGGCAGGGGCAGGCGCAAGTATGCGGGGATTCGAAGCCTGCTTCGATTTGACTCTTGAATCAGCTAGCAAAGCAATGAACTTATGTGTGTATCAGACATATTGATGTATGCGACACATCTATGTATTGTGTTTGAGACATCTATGTATTGTGTTTGAGACATCTATTTAGTGTGTTTGAGATCACGTTTTGTGTGTGTTTGAGATCACTTTTTGTTCATATGATGACCAAAATGCTACCAAAATGCTGCCGAAATTTTGACCCGGAAAAAAAAGTGCCCAGAAAATTTTGTAAATTTTACACAACAACACTCATATGATGTATAGAATTCTGGGAAATTTTCAGCTTAATTGGAATAACACATTGAGAGAATCATTTATTTTCCAAACTCAGCCACAATTTCGATCATAGGTTCAAAAGGTACAAATTTGGATCATATTACAACATCAGATCACACAAGTTGACACTAAAATAGCAACTAAAGTGAATGCAACGCTCAAAACAGCAACAATACATCTAGTCTTCACCTCTCCCTTTAATTTTAACTCCTGAATGATCTTTCTTGCTGCAGCATCCTTCACTTCCAGTTCCTGCAAAGCCCTTGTTTTCTCATCAACATCCGCTTCAAGATCTTCTATAGCTCCATCAGAAATGGCTAGATCCAACTCTAACTTGAGCTTCTCCTCACGGCAGCGCTTTGAATTGGCCTTCTCTTCATCCACTTGACGTCTCAGCTCATGTATCACCTCTTCCATGTGTATCTTCTCTCTCTCCAGCTGAGCAATCTCATCTTGATATGAAGCATAATGGGGATCATCAAACTGCCGCTGGAACTATTACAATGGCAAAGAAAATGGCATAATAAGACATCAACTAAATCAACACAACAAATCCTCATGTGGCAATGAAGATCACACAGCACATTAAAACCCTTACAAGTAGTTCCTCCGACGGTGGCGATGGTGACCGTGGCCAGGACATGATTGAATCACCTCCCTCGCCGGAGTAACCGCTGCGGCACGACATTGTCAGAAGCTCGAAAACTGCATACAAATCGAGCAAATGGTGGATGCATCAGCAGCAGTAGGTCGGCTAGGGTTAGCAGCAGCAGCAGCAGTAGGTCGGCTAGGGTTAGCAGCAGCAGCGCCACCACCAAAAGCTTGCCGGCGGAGGCGGCAAAAGCAGCAGCAGATAGTCGGCGGCGACCGGAGCAGCAGCAGCTAGTCGGCGGCTAGGGTTAGCAGCAGCAGTAGCTTAACGGGAAGAGAGGGAGTGAAGAGAGAAGGACCTGCCGGCCGTGTGGGGGCGCCGCCTGTCTCTCCGGTCGCCGGCGGTGGAGTTGGTGGGCGCAGGCGGCGGCGTTCCTCAGGGCCCAGGCGGCGGCGGGGGGTGGGACTGGGTCGGGTGTGGGTGTGAACGAGAGAGAGAGATGGGGATAGGGGATAAGGTTGATGTGTGCTTGGCATGCTGACTAGGCTGCCCAGTCAGCTTTGACTGGGTCAAAACCGCTTGACCAGCTCGAAACTAAGTCGAGGGTTGTCATCTGGACCCTGTGGCAAGTTGAGGGTTGAATCCGATCGGTTTGGGAGTTCAGGGTTGAAAATCAAACCACGTGGTTAGTTGAGGGTTGAAATGTGGACTTTTCTCTTAATCAATTGGGTATGTAGACCACCTATATAATGTACCTCTTCCTATTTACTTTCCTTCTGTATCACATTGTAACTAAGCATCTATGTACCAGCAGTAAAGGCTTAGGTGTCTGCATATTCTCACAATACTTGGCTCCCTCTCGCCCTTTGCGCCATTGGCGCAACGGGTCATCTAGTGCAACTAAAGCTCGAAAGGACAACAACAATTAAGAGTTAGTTGGAGGAGCACACGCCTTAGAGTAGACCTGGCGCAGCTTGCTGATGGCGTTCTCCATGAACTCAGCATCCCTTTGATTCCTGAGAGGCATCCACTGCTGCAGAAAGAGGTTGCATTATACAGACAGTCAGCGGGGTGGGATGGAAAAACAACCTCAATGGTGAATTTGTTCCTAATTTGTCAAAAGGCGCACATAAGAGCCCCTATGCAATGCCACATAACACACTTTGACCCTCAAGTAAGCTAGTTAATCAGCACTAACAACTCCCAGCCCAAGGATGGATCCCAGTCTAGCCCCGACACTTCCCGGACCGCGCTCCAAGCGAAGCAAGCAAAGGGACACGTAAAGATGGCATGGTTAGCATCCTCGCATTCCCAACAAACTACGCAGTTTCCGTCCAAAAGACCGTTAGAACATCACAGCAAGACCCTATACTCTCCTCAAACATCCGGACAGGCCGCCCGATCACTGCCCGCCCAGACGGGCCTCTCAAACCGGC
The DNA here is from genome assembly GCA_039707655.1 of Elymus sibiricus. Lineage (NCBI taxonomy): Eukaryota > Viridiplantae > Streptophyta > Magnoliopsida > Poales > Poaceae > Elymus > Elymus sibiricus. The sequence continues at coordinate 383,021,129 of CM077663.1, forward strand.
CTTAAACGTCTGGGCTGACCGGCACCCCTCATTTCCAGCCCAAATATGGGGCGGATATGTGGGAGCCCGGGCGCGCCCGCGCACGCCCGCCACGTCCGACTGACGGCGTGGCCCCACGAAGACTCGCCGGGAAACCCGAAGGTCCGACGGGCGCCTCGACCGTCGCCGCGGTGTGAACGCCGCGTGGCGCCGCTCCGCCTCCCCACCCGAGGTCGGGGCCGGCTATTTAAGCCGGCCGGCGCCCCCCAGCCCTAAACACATCTGCCTCCTCCCTCTCTCCACCGCCAGTCGAGCCCTTCCGCCTCCTCTCGCACTTTCCTCTCCGAGCAGGATGGTCCGCCGGCTCATCACCACCTACGCGCAGCTGACGCCAGAGCGGCGCTGGCAAATTGAGGAGGAGTACCACACTTGCCGCACCGCCCGCATCGCTGCGGGTCTTCCTCCGGACTCGCCGGAGACGGAGGAGGAGGAGCTGCCGGAGGAGGAGGAGCCGGAGACAATGGAGGAGGATGAGCCGGAGCAGGAGGCTCCCGGCTTGACCATGGCGAAAGCGGACGCGGAGTTCGCTGTCGCCTAATCGGACAAGATGGCGGAGCATCAGGCCATCCTGGATTCCATCCGGGATGAGGCCGAGGTGGAGGCCAACCTCCGGCTCATCCGGCAGAGGCAGGCGGAGGCCGACACCCTCTTCGACGAGCTGGAGGACGATAAAGCCGTAGCGGCGGGGGCAGCAGCGCCGGAGGGGACGGAGATCGTCAACATCTCCGACGAAGAGTAGATAGCTCTTCACGTAGTACGTAGGTTTTATTTAGTTGCATGCTTTTGTATGGATTTGCGGAAGAAATATGAGATGTCCTGCTGCAACGAGCTTTATTTGAGGCGTGACCGGTCAGTGTCCGCGGACGCGCCCGGGCGCGTCCACGAACGTTTGAGGGGCCGAATTTGCAAGGTCCGGCTGTAGATGCTCTTACGCTTGGCAATGTTGTTGGACGTCAGCAGCCAATCCTCTATAACACTAAGCTTCCTAGTTTTAAAGAGCTCACATTCAGTTGAGTTGAGGTCTTCAATTGAAATTGGATAACCCGATTTTAACCAGGTCAACAATTTTTCAAAGTTTTTTCGTTCAATTTATAGTATACATTATGTTTCCTAATTTGTAAGGTCTCACAATTAATCGAGATCTTCAATTTAGAATTGTGTCACCTGATTTTAATTAGGTCAACAAAATTTCTCAAGGAGCTCTCCCATTCAATTCTTTTAATTTCATATGTACCCTCATTTTCAAACTCTTTCATTCAATTGAGGTATTCGATTTTAGATTTTTTTTATGATTTTGACCGGGTCAATGATTTTTCAAATACATATTAATACCGCACACCCTCCTACCACCTAGAAAAAAATAAGCGCCACCCTATGATATTATAGCACCAATATAGTATATGTTGCCATTGACGCAAAAATTTCCTTACATTAATATATGTTGTTTAGCGGATGACACAAATATAACCACACCACGAAAGGCCCATCAAATCACCGCATTATAAAAAAAAATCCATCATCTTCTCCACCAGCCAAACTAAATATTCCATCAGTTTCAAAATATAAAGGGTATTTGTTTTTTGAAAAGTCAAAGTTCTTTAACTTTAACCAAGTTCACAACAAAAAATATTGAATTCTAACTTTGACCAAGTTCACAACAAAAAATATCGACGTCCACGATATTAAACAAAAGAAGTATGGAAACTCATTTCATGATGCATCTAATCATGCAGATTTGATATTATAAGTTTCGATATATTTTTCTATAAATTTGATCAAACTTAACAAATTTGACTTTTCAAAAAAGTAATACATCTTATATTTTAAAACCGTGAGTGTTTTTTTAAACCAACAACATCAATGACGCAACAAAACGCGTCCAACACTTCTAGTCCCGGAATAATTGCCAAAGGAAATCTTGACTTTAAGAGTGACACTAGCCTCCCAATGGTGACGTACTACCGAGAGTGTAGGAGAATTGGTCATATGCACATATAGAAACTTGACCGTGAAAAGCCCAGAGCTAATAAGATGCCACGACACCTCGCCTTGCCCAGTGAAAAGGTTGAGATCACTAATTCTATCCATTGTTCAAGAAATAGTTAACTGTTAGCTGCTCGGTTGGTTGGCGAGTAGGGGATTAATAGGCTAATCGGTAAGTTAATCGGCCATTTGATTAATTAACCGGACGATTTATCAGTTAATTGGCTACTCGGTGACTCTACGAGTAGGGATTAATCGACAAGTTAACTGGTTAATCGGACGAATTCTTGAACAGGGATTCTACCGCATAACTCATTCCACTTGGCCTGCTTCGAGGTGGAAAACTGTCGCTGAAAGTCTAGAGCCGGCGGAAAAGAGTGTAACGCGTCAGCTACTCAGGGTCGCCCGCAAGAGAGTACAGCTCGTGGTGATCCTGCCAAAGAGGTGAGGCATCTAACCAAGAATCAAGCAAAAAAAAAAAGGTGTCCTGCCATTTTTCCGCTTGAATTTGCTCCCCAAGGCAAAGGCTGGCTTGACCTTCTGGATCCCATTCCAGTAGGGAGAACCATGGGATTTGCCTTTGAAAAACAAGCTATTTAGAAAGTATTTAGCCTTAAGCAGCTCAGCCCACAACACACTGTCATTTTGAGATTGCTTCCGGATTCATTTTGTTAGCAGGGCAACGTTCATAAGTTTGGGATTGATAATACCCACATTGTTTCCACTCAACTAGGAAGGTGTTGGGCCCCTAAGTTCAAGGGTTTGCAGCAAGCAGCAGTTTCAACTCAGGGTTTATCGAATCCACAGGAGCTACGCGATTACAGTCAATGATCAGTACCTGCACACGCAAAACAAAACTACATTGCCCCCCAACGAAACTAACGATGTTATGCATATCGCAACTTTGCTAGTTATAAAGGAATTAAAAGCACATGTGTATTGAAAATTTGATTGCAGCAAGAAAATAAAAGAAAATGTAAATTGTGATTGAAATATTATAGGAACAAGATGGACCGGGATCCGTTGGTTCACTAATGGTTTCTCTCCAAAAAGATAGCACGGTGTGGTGAACTTATTATAGTTGAGCATCGATTAAATTACAATATTTATAAGTATGAATATCCACGGTATAATTAGTATATGAATATCCACGTCTCGATATCTGAGATCACTACCCTAAACAAAATCACCCCCTCGCGTCGCCTCCCCTGGGCGACGCTAGGGGCCCCTGAACCCTAGCGCCGCAGGCCGCCCCTCGCGCCTCCTCCTGCCGCCGCTGCCGCCGGCATGGGCCGCGGTGGCGGCGGGCCCGGCGCCGAAGGCACCAGGGCGGGTGGTTGCTGCGGGATCCCATCTGAGGCGGCAGGGGCACCTCTTGTGAGAGTCCGAGGGCGGCGGCTAGGGCGGCGACCCTATGCTGCGCGGCGGTGGCCGAAGCTCCATGGCCGGCGGAGCGGCGGCTCTGAAGATGGACGGCGGCGGTGGCAGCGCCCCATCCGGCGGGGTTGGCTGATCTGTGTGGAGATGGTGGCGGCGGTGGCTGCGGATCCAACGCCCCGGTCGGATCCGCCGCGGGGTGGCCTTGAGCTGACCGGCGGCGCATGGAGGGACCGGTGAGGGGATGAAGGATCTTTGCCGGAGTACCGACGGCGGCGTACGTCTTCATGGCAAGGCTCCGCGCGGTTCCAGCCAGCCGCGAGATCGGGACGACGTGGCTTCCGGTGAAAATCGCGCCTGACTGCGGTCTTGGCGGACGATGGCGGCGTCTCGGACGTCGTCCCCTTCTCGAGGCATCGTCGTTGCAGGTCACGTCAACTTGATCGGGATGTTCCGGGGGAAACCCTAGATCTGGGTCTACCGGATCGGACGATGACGGCGCTTTCGGTGTCGTTCTCCCTCCTGGGGGCATCGTTTTGGAGCAAGTGTTGGCTGGAGGGGACAAGAGGAAGAGCGGTGTTACATTCACCGCAAGGCCGATGGCGGATCCCGGCAGCATGGTGCTGCGGAGTTTCGCCGACGGACGCGTGTGGATGAATACGTGCAGGATGGTGGCGCTGTCTGGCACCGTGGTGGCGTCGACGGCAGGCCTGGCAAGGTCGCTGCATCAGTACCAGCTCTGGAGATGGGTCGGTGGAAGACGGCTTGTGCGCCGGACCGGTTTGGACCCAGTCCTAGTATGTGGCTGGGCTGGGGCATCCAGCTTTAGATGTTAGGGTTTGGTGCGATGTCTGTTTGGTATTAGGCTCGGACATTCGGCATCCCTTCATCATGGGGATAGGAGTAGAGGCATGTGTTGCCAAGATGGTGGCTTCAGGCTTACTGATGTATTGCTTTGTAAGGTCTTTGAGTATAATTAATAAGATGGCTGCATGCATCGTCCAGATGCAGAGAGGTCGGGGTATATCCTCCTTTTCTAAAAAAAAAATCACGTCTCGATATCTACAAACCGCCATCCTGACCGCCGACTCATGGCTTGCGATGAGGATTTCGAGTTTAGCTCGCGGGCGGCATTCGGCATTCCGTGTGTTGTTCCCGAACGTTGTGCTCAACCAGTCCTCCATAGAATTTGGGGCTCCTGACTCCGGAAAGATCAAGATTTTTGCTTGCTTACTGGTTCGTGGTCGTCTCAGCACCAAGATGAGTTTGCATGCAAAAAATTGTGCCCCTTCCAGCTCTTGCACCTCGTGTACCACCGACGAGTCTATTGCTCATATCTTCGCCCATGTGATCGCGCGGCCTTCCCCTGGACTCCTCTTGGGATGGGACCTTTCCATTTGGTCGACGAGATTATTTCTTCGCCACCGCCGGCCTTGATCATGGTCGCTGCTTGGAAAGACGTGCTCTGTGTACTTCTCTGGCAAATTTGGAAGGCGAGAAACGATGCCACCTTCAATAACGTCAACTGCCATGCTTGCGACATCCTCACCTGCAGCGGACGACCTGTTGTGGAATCAACGCTTTGATGCTCCATCCTGGGATCGGCTTCTGTCATCCGTGCTTTATTTCTTTCCACTACCTAGCTTAGGGCATTTCTAACCTAAAAGTTAAGGGAAGACCCGGCGGAGTAAAGGTAGTGGAGTACAAATTTACTCCACTAACGGTGGTTGCACCTAGCCGATCTCCTAAAGTTAGTATAGTAAAAACAAAATTTTGTTGATTTGTGTCCTAGCCGCATCAACTTCAAACACTACACAAAATATATCATGAGAATATTGAAATTAAAACATGCATAACATAACCGTCATAACACATAGTTTCATCATCACAAATTTCAAATACAAACATGCAAAGTTCATCCAAAAGGCATCACTTCAAACACAATGTTTGATCCAAAATCACCACAAACATAGCATGTATATATCGTGGATCGAGCCAACCAATGACATGCACCACCACCACCTCAGCAATCACCACTCAAACGAGGTGCTCGGAGAAGAAATCACCACCACCATCCCCTCCCCCCCCCCCCCCCCCCCCCCCCCCGCGCGCGGCCACCACCCACATTCCGAAGAGAGGCTTCCAAGATCCCTCCCAAAACATAATCTTGGTTTGGTCCGTTCCAATCGGTGCATCCATGGAGATCGCGCACCAAGCATCGCAAAGATCAATATCCTCCTTTTGGTTGTAGTTGGCGGTGCGTGACCTTGACGCCCGCATGCTTGCTTCGGTCACCTCCACAACCTCCTCTTCATCGCCCACCTCCTCATCGTCCACCACCTCCTCGGCCTCCTCCTCTTCCTCGGCCACCTCTTGCTCCATGTCTTGGGCCGCCTCCGAATGATGTCAAATGGACTCGTAGTTGATGTCATCAGGTCCAATGGCGGCCGTGAGGAATTCGGTCGTGTTCATCTCCGCACTATGACAACAAAACAAACAAACTACATCACTATCGGCCACCAACAAGACGCGAGGTTTTTTCTTTACCTTGTAGGCATTTCATCGAGCACTTGGCGGCCGCGAGGATTGTTGCCGGCTCCGGCTGCCGCTCGTGCCGGAGTAGTGGACGTAGCAGGCACCAGAGTAGTTGTACGAGGTGTCAGCCTTGGACGGGGCGCCGATGTGCCCTTCTTCATCTTCTTCTTCTCGGACGCCTCAGCGAACATCAACGCCGCCGTCGTCGGCTTTCGAGCTCGTTTGGCTCCGGCAGGAGGGTGGAGGGTCGTTGCCGGAGTGGTGATGGCCACCTTGGAGGCCATTGGCGCGGTTGGAGGAGGAGCTTGAATCCAATGTTTTTTTTTCATCCCCGACCTCTTCTTCGGCACGGGCTGCGGCACGTTGGTGATTTCCGGCGGCAAAAAGCCGGCGGCGGTGGCCGACGGGGTGAGGGAAGGGACCGGACTATCCATTCCGACCGAAGGGACGGTCATCGGTGGCGGCGGCAGGGCATGGTGGCTGCGGCGGCGGGAGGCAAGGCGTCAAGAGGGGGAGAGAACGAGAGGCCGCCACTTTTACTCGGCCGCGGCGGGATGGAGTAAATTTAGGGAGATTGAGAGGGATTTTCGGCGCGAGGATAATTTGTTCTCCCTTATGGCAGATTACGTTTCGGCTAGGTGCGCCGTACGGGAGGATAGCCGAATTTATGCTCACTTATGGCCGTATTAGGGATCGGTTAGAAATGCCCTTTCCCCTTCATTTTTTGTTTCTCACCTCTTATCTTGTTGTTTTTATCATTTTGATGACAACACTTTATGACTGCCAAGTCCTTCTGGTAATTCTTTTTTGAGGGGTAGTCCTTCGAGTAATATAATAACCGGTAGGGCCTTCAGCCCCGGTCATTCTGGAAAAAATAAATCATGTTTGTGTCTTATGAAACATATTTGCGGGGTATATGAAACATATTTGCACTGATTTATGGTCCTTCCAAATATAAACCTCAACCGCGCTGGCTGTAGCTGTCACGGGGAGGCGAGACGATCGATCATGGTGTCACGGACCAATAATACTACACCCACGGGCTCACTGCACGCAATTGGACCCAAGCCTGAAACAATATAAGGTGGCAGCGATAGCCATGAATTTGCTCTGGTCTACTCGCTGTCTCGCTCCAGTGCTGCCCGAGTAAACTGAGCCAAGATCGATGGGCGACGTCCGAGTCATGTCTCGGCGCATGGTACGGCCGGAACCAACGACCCCCCGGTCGCCGGAGGAAATCCACCTGACGCCGTGGGATCTCCGGAGCATCGCCGTGCAGTGCATCCAGAAGGGCATCCTCCTGCCCAAGCCTCCCGCCACCGGCGGACAAGGACGCCACGACGTCGACGTCGGACGTCTCGCTTCTTCCTTCGCCCGCGCCCTGGGGCGCTTCTACCCCTATGCCGGACGCCTCGCCGTAGCGCCGGCTAGCAAGGACAGAGCGTCGCCTGAGAGCATCGCCATTTCGCTCCGCTGCAGCGGCGAGGGCGCCGAGTTCGTCCACGCCGTGGCACCCGGCGTCGCCGTAGCGGACGTCACCGCCTCGCTCTGTTGGGACAAACCCAAATAGCTCTCTTTTCTCTCACTCGCACAAACGAAGGTGGAAGATGGAGCACACGATTTTTTCCGGCGCACAAACGCCTCCGCCGCACGAACGGTGCCTCGGCCGCACGAACGGCCTCACTTTACTGGGCACATACCCATACACGGGCGTGGCAACACACCGCGGCCTACCCAGAGGAGCTCTCTCTCACTGCCGACCGGGCGCATACCACGGTCCCGACGGAGACTACGCTCATCTCTGGCTATCCAAGGCTCGGCTCATACCGGCGCACCTCCACAGTACATCAGGGGGCTTTTTATACCCGACTGCACACACAGGCCAGCGGCCACACACACCACTAACTCAGGCACGCACGAACCACACCGGCCACTACCACATGACCCGGCCACTAACCAACTAACTAGTCTACATGCACGTTCGTATCCATCCAATGCATGCACCTAGCTAACAACCTGGACGTTACCCATGCACACGCAGCGCCTGAGGAGTCGGTCTCCCAGCGGCTCACGCGAGACCTGGCCCTCAACGCTTCCGCTGCACTACTGTATCCACGACGCACCAGACACGCCCGGTCTTCGCCATAGCCATGGACACGCACCACGGACTCGACCTGGTCGCGCTCACGCCGGTCGCCATCGTAGGGCATGGCTTATTCGCGCCAACACGCTCCTCATTCCAAGGGTGGTCTGGTCCTTCTTCCCGCTCAACGGGCTGCTCGGCGCGGATGCCATTGCCGACTCGCGTCCGGTCCTCGCCGCGCAGGTCACCGAGCTCGCCGACGGCGTCTTCATCGCCATGTCGATGAACCACAGCGTCGCTGACGGGACGACCTTCTGGCAATTCTTCAACACTTGGTCCGAGCTAACCCGCCTCGGCCTGAGTGCCGCTGCCACCACCACTGGCAGCGATGCTATGATGTCCACGCCGTTGCCCGTGTTCGACAAGTGGTTCCTCGATGGCTGCACCATCCCCATCCCTCTACCCTTCGGCAAGCTGGAGGACATCGTCGGCGAACGTTTAGATCTGTTCCCGCCGGTGCAGGAATGCTTCCTCCATTTTTCCCCGGCGACCTTGAAGAAGCTCAAGGCAAAGGCGAACGCCGAGATCTCCGGCACCACCACCGCCACCATCTCCTCGCTGCAGGCCCTGCTCGCGCACGTGTGGCGCGCCGTGTGCCGAGCCCGGCGGTTCGCGCCGGACCAGGAGACGGCGTACACCGTCTTCGTCGGATGTCGGGGCCGCGTTGGCGGCATACCAGCATCCTACGCGGGCAACGCGCTGGCGCACGTCGCCGCGAAATCCTCCGCCGGCGAGATCCTGGGCAACGGCCTGGGCTGGGCGGCATGGCTCCTGAACCGGGCCGTGGCGTCGTTTGACGAGGCCAGCGCGAGGGACAAGCTCGCGTCATGGACTCAGGAGCCCAGCTTCACGCACCTGCCCGAGCTCGTGGCTTCCGCTCCGACGAAGTTGTTGACGGGGAGCTCACCGCGGTTTGACGTGTACGGCAACGACTTCGGGTGGGCGCGCCGCTGGCTGTCCGGAGCGGCGCCGGGAACAAGGTGGACGGGAAGGCGACGGTGTACGAGGGGCGAGGCCGCGGAGGGAGCATGGCGCTGGAGGTGTGCCTCGCTCCGGAGGCGCTCGCTAGGCTCGTCGCCGACGAGGAGTTCATGGCCGCGGTGGGCGTAACCAGTACTGATGAATAATAATAATCATAATGGTGTCTCTTGCAGCAAATTTTATGCGGTGGACCGCTTTCATCCAGCTTGTTTGTCTCTCCTCTTCCAGAAATACGCTCCTTGTTGTTGTGATGCAGTACTACTAGCTTGCGGGCGTTGTGTTGTGGTGTCCCGTAGCATGAATTTTGATGCACTCAATCGACTCTCCTTCGTCCTCCTCCATCTTCCGTCACCTTCTTCCTCTTCCGCCTCCTCGCGTGGCCTAGGTGTCATCCCTGTGCCGCAGCGTCGTTGCCACCACAGGCGGAGGACGAAAAGAAATTACGGCGTGGTGAACTGTCAACTAGAAAAATAATGCAAAAAAAAAAAAGTTAATTCATACTGAAGCCTTCAATGGTGTTTAGAAGACGCATGCAATGCCACTGCCCTACCCTCTTTCTGAAAATCTTCCTAAGTCCCCGACGCATTGACACGGCAAGTGTCATACCATTTGGCATGGATGGTGAGCTATCTAAAAAAAGACAAGGCAGTCGATAGTGAGCTATCCAAACAAAGCAAGTCTGGTATGTACTTTTGTACATAAATCAAGGGGGCGAGGGGGGGGAGGGGGGGGGGAATCCAAAAATGCAAGTTACACGCACCAACAAAAATTCTCCGTTTTCTGGTTGCCAAGTTACGACAGTTCCATCGAGAACGAACCGCCGAGAGAATCCATCTGGTCGTTGTTCAGCCGAAGCGAGCTGGTTCGCATACGTCTACGCGGTGAGATGTGCATGTGCTAGGCAGCACATCAATCAAGCCGTCTGCTTGTGTGCTTCCGATCTAACGTGTGTGCTTCCAACTAGCTTTGCTTGGATGAATTGATCTAGTGTAGTGTAAAAACCAACAAGCAATATATACTTAGGTATTCCCGTGATGAAAAATATATATGCTTATACGTATATAGTGCCGAATCAAGGTGTGGCGGCCGCCACACCTTGCCCACTGGGCTCCTTCGCCAGTGGTTGCCACACTGTCTCCGCAAACACTTTTTAATCGGTTCCGGTATCTAGCGGCAGGATCCAGATCCTGTGACATTGGGAGGGAAGTCAGGGGAAGCGACAGTACCCTGACATCCCTTCACCGGATTTTTCTAAAACCATGATCTAACACAAGATTTACAAACATTAATTATCTACAGTCTTTTACAAACAGTATAGGCTCTATAGTGATTCACGGACAGTGCTAGCACCCTGGCATCCCTTCTTTGTTTTATACACAAAGTTCATTGTAGCTTTGTGACTTCCCTTGTGCATGTCAGAGGATCCGGCTCCCTAGCGGCATAGCATCTACCATTCAAATGCTTTATGCAGCCCATCTCACGTATTCTCTGCATAAATCTAAAAAAAAAAAGTGCATGCTTAGCAGAATAAATATATTGACTCTCTCCTCTCCCGCACAACAAACATACTTTAATTCGATCTATGCTAATTTAAATCAACCATATTTTTTAAATCGTAATTTTTTTTTTGAAAATGTACATATATATGAACTCCTGGCATTACGACATTTAGAATGAGATCCATCTTGAATACATTTCAATCATGTTTAAATTTGAACATTTAAAATAGGGAAACTTTGTTTTTGCCACTCTAGCTTTTGCCCACTTTGCTTGTGCCATTCTAGAATTTGACATATCACTTTTGCCACTCTTAGCTTTTGACAATACATCACAAATACCATTCCGTGGCAAAACTACTAATTTTTCATTTCACTTTTGCCACTCTTAGATTTTGACAATGTATCACAATTGCCACTCTAAAATTATTGCTTTTGCCATGGAATGGCAATTCTGATGTATTGTCAAAAACTGAGAGTGGCAAAAGTGATATGTCAAATTCTAGAGTGGCATAAGTAAAGTGGGCAAAACCTAGAGTGGCAAAAACAAAGTTTTCCCTTTAAAATAAGTGAAATTGGTTTTCTGAAAGAAGTGAAATAGGTTTTTTGAATTGAGGGAAACCATTTTTTCGAAATGAGTGAAATATGTTTTGCATACATATGATTTTTTTCTTGAAATAAGTTAAAAAGGTTTTTGAATTGACTGAAACCCATTTTATGAATTGAGTGAAATCATTGTTTGAATGAGTGAAATCGGTTTTGAAATGAATGAAATATAATTTTTGAAATGAGTGAAATCCATTTTATGAAGCGAGCAAATTTGTTTTTTGAATTGAGTGAAATTTATTTTTTGAAATAATTGGAAAGACTTATTCAAAACGAGTGAAATCAAATGAGTGAAGTTAGTTTTATGAAATAATTTAAGTTTATTTTTATTTTACATATACCATGTTCTTGAAACAAGAATATTTTTATTTTGAAATGAGTGAAATTAGCTTTTGAAAAATATTGAAACATGTATTTCTTTCAATTGAAACGAGTGAAATCAGTTGTATCAAATGAGTCCAGTCAGTTGTTTGATGAAATGTGTGAAATCAATTTTCTGAAGTATTTGAAATAAACTTTGTAATGAGTTAAATCCATCATTTTGAATGAGCCTAAATCCATCTTTTGAAAACGAGTCAAATATGTTTTCTCAAATGAGTGAAATATGTTTTTGAAAATTAGTGAAATCAATGTTTAAAAATGAGTGAAATTAGTTTTTTTAATGAGTGAAATAAATTTTGAAATTAGCAAAAGAGTCAAAAAAACTTATATGAAATAGAAAAACAATCTTATGTTTTATGAAAATGATTTCAAAGCTAATATAAATATATAAAATAAACAAGTAGTTCAAATATATTGAAGATTGATCTTGATCTAAAGGTCTTGTCACCATGATTTCAAATATATATATTTTTTCCTTCAAAATTGGACATTTGGTTTATATCAATCATTCATAAAATAAGGAAGAAATAAAATGCATGTCATTGTGTAGGGAGAGATAATGTATGCACGCGCCGGTCCCTGACCACTAATTGTGATGACTTACTCTCTCTCTCTCTCTCTCTCTCTCTCTCTCTCTCTCTCTCTCTCTCTCTCTCTCTCTCTCTCTCTCTCTCTCTCTCTCTCTCTCTCTCTCTCTCTCTCTCTCGGCAAAAGGCTGACATGGTCAGGCCGTATTCCCGAGTATTGATGTTCCAAAGAATTCTCTTGTTTATATTGACCAACTGCATCAATCTTGATGTATTTAATGAACGATGGATTGTCCACGGGTACATACCGGTTTCGGTAAATTTACTTATTTGACACTATCTCTCCTTGCGCGAGCCGCCTCTAAGCCAACCCCTTTCATCAAGCCTCCCACTCGCCTTTGCTAACGACTTCGTGGCAGCGTTGTCTTTGGCTCTGGTTCACCCTCGGTGGTGGTTACGCGGCCAACCAGGACGTCCCTGTCTCTGGCTTCACCATGTTTCCTTGCCATGCGGGAATCGACTAGACTCAAATAAAATTTCAGTTGTGTGTAAAATAGCAAGTGCGATATGAAATACAATTCATGGTCTTAGCGAGATCTAGTTACTTAGCTTAACCCTCAAAGAGTTGCATCCGGTAAAATATTAGAACGACTGGAAATTCTAACTTGATTCATTTGTTTGTCTTGGTGAAAAGTAAACAATGTCACTCTTATCTCAAAACAAATAAATACCTTTTGACAAACAAGATCTTGACACTGACACATATATTTTTGAAAACGGTCAAAATATAAAAGTGTAAGCAGCAAGGTGAGTAAAGCATACATCTTTACTTTGAAGTTCAAAACATAGGGGAAACCTTCGTATTGGGGCAGTCCCTAGCCACATGAATCTAGTGTTCCTCCTCTGTTGTCACCTTCTCTATCGGAAGATCGCCGTCTTTCTCTTCATCCACTGGCTCTGCCGGTAGCGGTGTGCAGGGAAGCCCAGATCTATTGGTGGGATATAGAGTTTCTCTTTGTTACGGTATTGGATAGGTCTCTACTTGCCCGTCACTCTAGGCCTTCCAGCAGTGGTGGCGACTGTGTTCAATAATGGTTCCTCTAACTTCTTCTCCATTTCGACGATGCATGTGCCATTGATCCAGCAATGGGATCCGGTGGACATGTAGGTTTCTTCCATCTGCAATTTTGAGCCCTTCCGGTGGTGGTGCTAGCGGGTGCTCAATAGGTCTTCAGTGGCTTCTTATCGGACTTCAACGGTGTGTGCACTATCCGATCTAGCATCGAGATCGGTAGACAAGTTTACATTTCTCTTTGTGAAACATGGGTAGTTGGTTGCATCTTCGTCGGATCGGTGCTGCTTCGAAAACTACGACGTCAATCTGGTTATTTCTTTCAGTCGCAAATACATTTAGGTATAGTCGACCTATCACCATCTTATTCTCCGGGCCGTGGATCCTTCGGGGTCGGCATCACCAACACTTATCGGCATAGATCAATGACTTCTTGGTTGTTTGTGTGGATGCTAGCTTTTGTTCCAGCGGCGGCTCAAAACTCTAGTGGGAGTAACATCTGCACGATGTCAACAAGTGCTAGATGGAGAGGATGGAGGATTCCCCAAGGACTAGATTGTATTTCCTCTTCACTTTTCATGTAATATTAGTGTTTGATTAATTCAGAGCTTTGGCTCCTTCGGGGAAAAAAGAAACCCTCATGTTAGTGTTATGTAAAGAAAATAGTTTTTTAGAATAAATACCTGCTGGAACATGGTATACTATTCTAGTGAAATTGATCATATTATCATCTTATTCATGGGGCTCTAAAGCACTAGTAGCAATCACTTGCTAAATATTCTTGCACTTTAGCTAAACGTAAGTCGCCTGAAAAATAATTTTGGGTCAGTCTGATTTTTGGGCCGTAGATTTCCGCTTTCAGGTTTGTCCTCTACTTGTTTTTTCCTGGTTTGTTCTTTCAGTTGTTTAGGCTGGTTTTTTGACTGACCACATATTTGGGTCAGTCCATGTTGCTACTGGGCTGAAGCCCATTTCCTGTGCAGCCCAGCCATTCTCTTTGTCCCTTTGGTTTTTTTTCTGTTTTTCTATTTTTATGCCTTTTTTGCTTTTGTTTTTTGCGTTCCTTTTTTTTGGTATACTTGGCATGTTGGGTGAGTACAAATGTTTACACATAAATACTATGTAGTATGTGGGAAAATTATGCTATTATATAATTGTTGTTTGCATACTAGAAAAGGTGCAATTTTAGTACAAAGTTGTGTTCAAGTTTATTTTAATCTAGTTTGAAAGTATTATAATAATGGCAGTAATTCATTGTTCCTCATAAAAAATTATTATTTTGATTTTTTTAATTATCATTTCATTTTTCATTCTTCTATAAGGGGAATACCAATGCCACTATTTCATTCCTTACTAGGAAACTATTTTTTGCGGAAATTCCACTACAATATGTGTATTCTTGCATAGTTTAAAAATTGTAACTTTTTTGTATATTGTGTGCAAATTTTGCCATCGTTTTTTTAGATCTTATTTTCGTTTTCTTTATTCTTAAGTGTAACACCAATGGCACTTATTCATTCTTCCCTACAAAACCTCATTATTTTTATTTTTTTAGTTATTTAATTATTTTCCTCTTCTTAAAAAGGTAATACAAAATGCACTAATTCATTCTTTATTACAAAATACATTTTTTTGATTATGTTTTCGTTTTTATTCTTTTTAAAGGGTAATATCAATGCCACCAATTCATTCTTCCCTAGAAACACCTCATTATTTTGACTTTGGTTTAGATTTTGTTGTTTTCAATTTTTGTTTTCTATCTTCTTAAAGGGTAATACCAATGCCACAAATTATTTCCTACCTAGAAAACCTCATTATTTTGATTTTTCTGTTTTTTATTTTTATTTTGTTCTTTCTTCTTAAAGGGCATTACCAATTCTTCCGTGGAAAATCTCATTATTTTAATTCTATTTTATTTTTTATTTCATTTATTTCTTCTTAAAGGTTAATACCAATGCTACTAATGCATTATTCCTTAGAAAAATTCATTATTTTGATTTTTTTTGCTTTTGTTTTATTTTTTTTATTCTGTAAGGGTATAACCAATGCCACAAGTTTAAACTAGTATATGTTTATTCTTGCATATTATAACAAAGGGCAATTTTTATGTGCTTCTATGCAAATTTTGTCATTATTGTTTTTATTTTTTCAATTTGTTTATTTTAAAAGTAATACAAATGCTACTAGTTGCGCTGCTATTTGTCAATTCTTGCATATTATGACAAAGTGAACATTTTTTTAATTGTGTGCAATTTGTTTCATTATTTGTTTAGTTTTTATATAATTTGTTTATTCTTTAATGGTAATACTAATGCCACTAATGCATTGCTTGTTACAAAACTTCTTTTTTGCAAAAGTTCCACTATTATATGTATATTCTTGCATATTTTTAAAGAGCAATAATTCTGTGCACATTTTGTCACTATTTATTTTCGTTTTTAGTCTTTAAGTTTTTTTTCCTCTTTAAGGGTAATATGCCAGCAATTTCTTTTTTCTTAGAAAACTTTATTATGACATTAATTCTTTCGTTGGACGTGTAAATTATGTGCAGTTTTTTCTTCTTGTTTAAGAGTAATACCACTACCATTAATTCATTCCTTCTTATAAAACTTTATTTGACAAAAATTCCACAGTTATATGCTTATTCTTGGATATTATAAAAAAAACGCAATTTATATGTAAACGTATTTGTATTGTGCTTTGTTGTTGCCTCGGTCCAAGACCTATCCAGTTAACCGCTTTGAATTGTGCTTAATTTTTTGTTACGAACTTAAAATGAAATCTAAATGTTAACCATTTTTGCAATTTTTCAGATATCTGGAATCTTTTTTAGTTTCAGACGACTTCCTTGTTTGGTTTGAAGCAGCCCACCTACAAAGGACTAGTAGAACGCCCGTGCGTTGCCACGGGCCCTTTAAATATTCTTGGGTTACACCTATGAATAGAATACATATATAATTTTTTTTCTAATTGCATATATAAACCTGATGCATATCAAATTTTGCACGTATAAAATAGATAGCTGAAACAATTCGAAAATATTTGAAATCTGTTTCAATTGCCACATAACTCGATGATGTATACATTTAGAGCCATGATCCAAATAATTGTAAGTTACAAACTAAAATCTACTTTATGTGATTAAGATATTTCCATACAAGCTCTGGAATGTTGACTTTAGCTTCATTTGCATTGTACTTGAACATGCACAAAAAGAATTCTCAACTCATAACCATCCTCCACGAGCAATATATATAATTAGCATGAACATTTCACGTGAAAGATGTCGAATGTGCAACAGATAATACTCACCATGCAAACTGGACGAACCACCTATCAAATAAAGCATTCAACGCCTTCTTCTTTCCCCATCAACTATCTCCGCATTCCCAGTCCATGTTCGCCACCTCAATTAATGACAGACGATCTGACTCACAATTCCTCCATCAACACATACTTTGAGTTTCAAACACGTAACAATGCATTGTGCTATATTTTAGACTGAAGCTCTATGTATCTCTCTTCTCTCTTTCACTGTAGTATGCCAATCTCCCTCTCTCCCTACATCCTTTCTTCATACCCTATATATTTGTCGCTCGCTCCCCCACTTTGTCTACCATCCTTCATCTCTCTTTTACCCTCGTTCGATATCTCTCAATCTCTCTCCTACTCTCTCTCTCTCTCACACACACACACACAGAGATACTCCCACGACTAAAAACTTAATTTTGACCCAGTTTTAATTTTTCTTAGTGTTAACATTCAACGTCTATAGTATATCCTAGAAGCTTAAACATTAACCAGAAAACATTCAACGCCTATAGTATATCCTAGAAGCTTAAACAATAACCAGAAATCAAGGGTTGGTCTTAACGTTTCAAAGGCCCCTGTGCGAACTCTACTACTCCACTGTCAGCTCTGAGCCCTCGCCTCACCATGGGCCCGACATTCACGCACGTTGTTGATCACCATTGCAAGATACTGACGTTCACTACCTGCCCACCAGGGTTATTAGGAAGAACCAATCACGAGATTGCTACAACGAATATATTCATTAGTTGCATCGCTTTGGGGTCTTGGATAACACCCCAAGCGAGTTAGAACCTTCTTATGCTACTACATACACAACTTTTGAAAGTAAAGATGACTTCATAAGAAAATTTCGGAAAAACTTCCTCTGTTCTAAGGACATCCATCACATGCAATTCATATAATTATGTAGCACATGGACACAACCCAAGCACAAAGAAGCACAATGCTCAGTTAAGTTATGAAAACATATACAACCATAACCAAGAACATCTCTGATAACCATATGTAATAAAGCAAATCTTGATCGAAAGAACATCTCTGAAACTCCCAAATCAAACCATGACCTAAAGTGGTGATCTAAAAGCTCTTATATTTCTTTACAGAGGGGGTATAAGATATACCAAGTTCTCAAAACATGGGGATAATAAGGTAATATGTATGAGATTTGTGTAGTGAAGAAAGTTATGGTGCTACTCCCAAAATTCCCATGCATGTCGTCCTCGGGTTTACCTAAAAGCATAAAAGCAACAAGGGTGGGTACAAAGACTCAACAAGCACATAAAGGAATAATAAACAATGCACAAGTCAAAACAAGAGGCGGTGCATATGACATCATGCCACTAAATAGAGGGTTATCTTACTCAATGGTATATATGCTAGCTACAATGTGTGAGTTTTGCAGAATCAAATTCTTTCTAGACACATACTTACTTGTAACATCCTCGGAGAAACAAGAGAATACACTGTAACATTCTAATTAGTGGCAGTTACTCTCTCTTGATGTAATTGATATATCTAAATGCAACCAATCTATTGCAGTGACCAATCATCTCTCATACTCAGCTAAAAATATTGTATATTTGCTTTTCCATGAAAAAGAAAACAAGAATGTGCTCATAGGAGCAAGTTCGTTCCTGCCATGTTTTGGAAGCTGTATAATGAAACCAAAAATAATTAAAATTTATTACACACACAACCTTTAATGAGGACATCCGTGTGAGGTCTATGAATGTTCTCACATGAGCAATCTCGACGTAATTAACATCCGTATTAGCGAGCTCAGTTTGCATAGAAATATATGTCAACGGATTTCAAATGAAAACAATATTTCAGAGTGTTTTTTTTTTATCAACTTTCGGAGTGTTATTTTAATCAACTTTCAGAGTGCTTTTCCTGAAGGCATAAGTGAAAGATTTGGACAATATAGTATAACAATTAAGTAATAATGATCTGATGGTCAAAGAAATAAATAACAGCTAACCATCCAATTGGAAAATACCAAGGCAGCCCACCCTAGATCAGATCCGTACAATACTGTAGTACACATAAGTTTTCTTCCAGGAAAACTAACAGGAAAGCGATGGACAAGGTGAATGGAAGGAAGAATACCTGGATGCGGACCTCCCATGAGAACACGACGCTTTCATCTTTTAAGTTCCCATAAAACATGAAGGACCAGTGACCATCGAGAAGGGGCGTTTCCCATGGCGCCGGGGTCGTCGTCCTTTCCACCGGCGCGGATGCACTTCTGGGTAATGCAGCGCGGTGCAGGCAAGAACCAGATGATTAGCTGTAGAAAAAAAAGAACACATCTTGAATTACAACACAAGCCACAAATTTCTAATTTTTGAAAATGCATTCTTAACATTGGAATTCTACAAAGCCTTGGGCAACAATCCTAGTCCATGCTTTACTGAATAGAATAATTTGTGTGCTCTTCAGAAGGAATGCAGGTTGTAAATGTCCCGGTATCCCTGATAAAACTTATCAAGCTTTTAGAGGAGCAGGGTGAAGCGGTCCCAGTATCCCTGATAAAACTTACTGGTTACAATATGTGGAATAGGAAGTTGTGTTGATAGCAGATGTCCAAAATTAATGGCGGGGTTGCCTTACTCATGCACTTTTAGAGGAGCAGGGTGAAGCAGTCAACAACGGCAGGCCGGACGCAGTTCATGCAGATGAATTTCATCGGCAGTGATGGTGTGTACAGCTTGTTCTCCCCTCCTCCCAAGGTCCTGCAAGGGGGCCCGTCCTTGACAATGGGTGGTCGATGACGACGCACATGACCCATACGTTCTTCTTGTCATACGCAACGTCCACACTGCCGCCTAGTCCTAGACCAAGCACGAATTGAATCAGCGAGTAACAACCATCTGTTGTATCTCCATTACTAATCTTCCTATATCATTGTAAAACATCAACTTGCAGTTGTTGCAACAATTTTGTATAATAAAAATTAAAAAGTGTGCTGGATTACTAATTAAGCGTTTAATTGTCTGCAGGTTCGTGAATTGTTTTGATCTTTGCTTCTGTAGCTAGAAAAAGAATGCATATACAAGCCAATAATGTTACTCTTTATTCTAAAGTTGGAGCAGGAGTAGACCAGATCATGGAGGGAGCCCAAGTGCCTACAGACCACAACATGATATGTATACTTAATACATGTAGAAACATGCATTGCCAATTATATCAGCACATTTGGAGATGACGGTAACTGTTTTCGCGCTTCTGCTGCCCTAAGCTTATGAACAGTGCATTTCCACCCCCTTCGTACAAAATATGTTTCTTAATTAAAAAGATATTCCTAACTCTACTTGAAAAAGAATATACAGATGTTTCCAACTCATAATGGGCGTCTAGTCTTTTCCGGAAAAGGCAAGGGTACATATCTTGCATGTATCCAAATATTCCTAAATCCATTTTTTTATTGAAGGACATCTTAATTAAAAAAGATGTTTCATACACTCACTATGCATGATAGAAATATGTACCTGTTTTGAGAAAAAAAATATACTATGCAAGAGAAAATGTATACAAACAACTACAAATTAGGGCATACTACTCAGAGGAAGAGGCATATATATATCAAGATATGTAGTATGTGTTTATTTTTGTCCCGGAAGAAGTTCGATTAAGTTTATGGTGTAAAGCAAAATTCATGGAAACTTTAGGAGAAAGCATACATAACATGTAATTAGAGGACAAGGACTCTGAGCTAGACACATGTTGATTGTACTATGTAGCTCTAGCTCCATCAATACAGATAGGATTTCCTATCATTATAAGTAAATTTTCTGTTAGTAATGTAATTTGGTAAGTAAAGTAAAGTATTACACGTATCCCAGAATATATGACACGCCACTGTTACCTCCAAATATGATGCAGTTATTCAATATCCATTGTTTGATTAAAGATATAATCAGTTAGAGGCATCAAATCAAGTCTTCCTTTTTTTCTGAGGAAAATTAAATCTTCCTTAAATAATTTAAACTGCACACCACAAGTACTGTTGCCCTCTAATCGCCACCACTTTGGATAGAAACAAGGCTTGTTGGCTTCAGATTGCTTGCAAAGTTGGATTAAAGCAATCACCTGCAAAAATACATCACGCTAGCTTCAAATCGCTTGCCAAAACACGGCAATATACTCGAGGACAGTACATATCATTGCAGGCTAACCATAGGAGGGCAAATAAGCTACTTTATGCTGAATTGAAGTACTCAAATTAGAGCTAATGCAGTATGGCACAAAGAAATATTGTTTGTTGAGCCAAACCACATTTAAAAACAATGAAGCATTCGAAGATCAGAGTTAATAGTTTGTACCTTTTTCAGCTTGCATAACTGAACTGAAGTAATTGGCTTTTGTTTATGTTGGATCACTTAATTTTTCTCAAACCATCGGAACCAACACGAAATCATAAATTGGACATATAAAATTTTATTAACATGGTGTAGCTTAGCTGTCCATGGTGTACGCTTCATGGCCATGGCATGCCCTGTGCATCTCCAATCCTCCCTATTATTTCATCCTTTGAAGACAACCATAACTAACAGAACCATGGCATTAATGATACATACATTTAGGACTCTAAAATCTAAGTAATTGCGTATTAAAGAAGTAAGAGATGTGCATTTGCAGCCCAAGATACTAACCAGGCCTGGTGAACAATTTGCCAACACATACAAATACCAGAACCGCATCCTCCATAAATTATCCAAAGAAACAGATCAGAATGGATGAACACTTGGATTGATAACACCTGAAAATAGTAAGATCACAAAAGCTTCATCAGTTAGAAGAATCAGGACGAAACACTCGTGCGCTAGAAGATGTAGCCAACCTCCGCCTCGCTTCAGATAGAGTCAAGGGACAGTGTGGACACCAGTGACTCAGACATGAAAAGAAGCAGCGTATCTGTAACGAGGTGGAGCAGGCAGCACACAAGGCGATAGTATAGGAGCTTGGCTTGGTTTCGTGTTGCCTGCTTTGTCCATCCCGATCAATCTCCTCCACAAGGATGCATGTACGCATCTGGTGAATGCAACACCTAACCATTGGGGAGGCGCTACAGAAGGAGATCGCATCGGGGGCGGCCGTGAGGGGGAAGAAGAAGAGGGGGGGTTGGGGATTGCGAGACGTGCGGTGGGTTTGCCCGGAGTTGGCTGCCAAGCCCGTCGAGCTTGGGGATGTGGGGCTTCATCCCACATCGACTGGCTGGCGAGATCCATGGCGTCCAGGAAGGGTGAGGAGCAGCTTTAAAAGCACAAGATCCACGACAGATCGGGGAGGGAGAGGAGGCGTTCCAGCAGCGCGAGATCCATGGCGATTTGGGGAGGGAGAAGAAACGCGTGCGGGACAAAGGGATGTGCACCGTGCAACTCGTAGAGAAGACGGAGTCATGGAGAGATGTTGTGAGCGGGAGGGGCTGGCTCCGAGGAGTGATGACCCGGCGCGTCCATCGGTCGGGAGCCTGGCCAGCTGCTCCCTCCATCATCGCCGCCGTTCGGAGAGGGACGCGACCGCAGCCGACGCGTTCATCGACCATGGCGAGGCGGACTAGCCCGACGGCGAGATTCGATTCGGAGGGCGGCTGCGTCCTAGGGAGGGACGGGAGCGGGTTAGGGATAGGGCATATGGGGGTTGCTCGGGGGGGGGGGGGGGGGGGGGAGGGGGAGGGAAGGGATGAGGTCAAAAACCGGACGAAAAAAGAGTGGTGGGAGGTGGGACGGAAAAAACCGGACGAAAAAAACCCAGAACGGAAGCTACCAACTCCCCAATTAGGAGTAGAGATTGTATTCGGTGTGTGATTCAAGTAGACATAAAAATCACCGAATTGTTGCTGATCTATGCGTGAAATAAGTACCGGCCCTATGCATGAATGTCAATGTCCAGCGCACCCTGTGCTACAGCTGAGTGATGAAGTGAGAAACTAATGTACATAGAAACTGTGAGAGGGAAGGACACGCAAGAGACTAGAACTGCACTTGTATTCAGTCAATCAGAGTGTACATATACACTGACCCACACACACAGGTGCGGCCATGATCCAACTAGTACGGAAGCTAACTGCACTTAACAAGTGCATGAGAACAGGGGAAGTAGTTACAGAGTGGAGCTACGGTAGCTGTTCACGTGGGAATAACAGATCGGGGTGACGTGCTCCAACAGAATCGACTGAATAGGAATTTGCAGGCAAATTGACTGATAGAAATTTTTGGTCAGTCGACTGACCCAAAAACAAAATTCAGTCAACATGCATGTAGCATGTCCCATTCTCTTAACGTCTGGATCCCGGGATAATGTAATACTTCCTCTATAAACTAATATAAGGCGTTTTAGATCACTACTCCACCAAGAAAGTCCAAGAAAGTAGCCATAGTAACATCCAAAAGAAAGGGCAAAATAGAGGTCAAAGTCGACAATGAAGAGAAGAAACGAAGAAACACAAGCCCAAATCTAAGCAGAAAAACTTTCATATGGTGGAGCGAATCCCCCTTCACGAGGCATAACTCCCTCCTAGCCCAAACAGGAGCCATTGAACTAATGGACCGAAGTTTACCTAGTTCTAACAACCCACTGGGTGCTCCTATTTAGCACTTAATAAGGTGCCAAGATGCCCCTATAGCGCGCACTATGCCACCCATTATGATCGCTCGCCCTCCACTCACTCGACTCGCTCTCTACACCGCTTGGTTCGATGCATCTTTCAGCACATTCCTCTCCTACTATCGCTCGCTCGCTAGCCATTCATTCGTCTACCTCAGTACACCGCTCGGTTCGGTGCGGTTTTTAGGCTCAGGAAAAACCAGCTATCAGTTTTTTGTGTTATTGTTGAAATCTTGGTGAAATGAAAAATGGTCACGAATTTGAATAAATGTTCACGGATTAATAAAAAAAGTTCATATTTCTTAAAACATTCTACAAATTTCAAAAGCAACCACGAATTTTAAAAAGTTATGAATATTAAAATATATTCATGAATTAAAAAATGTTCATTAATTTGAAAAAAATGTTCACATATTTCAAAATATTGATGAATGTAAAAAATTGGAATTTCAAAAATATGTTCACACATTAAAACATATTCATGAATTTAAAAAGCAAAATAAAAAAGGATTAAAAATAGATCAAACTAGATAAAACCAGGAGAATAAAAACATCCAGCTTGAAGAACACTCTAGAAAGTTCCCAAAACAAGAAATCTTAGTGTCGTCCCATACAAGGGTTGCCCTATTACGAAAAAACATTCTTCACGAGGGGTGTGCGCGTTTTACAGATAACATTGTATCTTGCGTCTGCACCTCAAGTAGGATTTTTCCATCACACCTCCTCTTTTCGCGAAGGTAGCCTTGGGCCTTTTGTAAACCATTCCACCTTCACTTGAATACGCTCAAGGGGTAGGCACTACAACTCTTGTGCCTATTCATAGCCCCAAGATGCCTCTACGGTCTAGTCCGAGGAATTGCATATGACTCGGATTGATCTCGGTCAAGAGTTTGTGAGAGGGTTTCGAGGCCCTCCTAACATAGGACTAGGTTACGCTACCATTGGGCGACTGAATACATTCAGAACCATCGTGGCGTGACTTTTGTCGGGTGTACGGTGACCTTTGCTATAAGGTCGTCATACACGTCCTTGCTAACACTAATTTGATTACGGTCAAGCTACTAATGGTACCCCTAACAAAAATTTTGTCACTGATCGAACTACTAAGGGATGTCTAGCTCTCACAATGACATCATTATCATGTGGAGATCTCCTCTATTTGTGAGGCTTGCTGTCGGCCAGGCTCCACCTTGCAACTATGTTGTCAATGAACACCCATGCAACATAGGCTACTACTGATGACATCAACCCTCCATCGCCATAGTTATGAAGACAATTCAACATGTGAGAGGCAACAAGGGATCTCATTTTGAAATGCGTCAAGAAAGCCATGAGAAAAGATGTTGAGAGATCATTTGGGGTATTCCAAGCCTACTTTGATGCTCCGTGACACTGTTGAGTATTGGGACCAAAATATATTATGGAGATTATTAGAACATGTGTGATCTTGCACAATATAATTATCTAGTGTGAGAGAGGTCAATTGGAGAACTATGACCACTAGAAGTGTATGTGCACTTTGCTGCTCGGCAAGGCTTAGATGATTATGTAAGTGCAATATGAAAATAGTATGATATATATGTCGATGTTCTTTGGCGTTCCATTATGGCACATTGGGCATGAGTGCCAGTGTGCCACAATGTTTTCATAAAATAACTAAGCATGAGAACTCAAATAATTTGTTCATGCACATGGTTTACTGGTACGAAATACAACTACATGAGGTTGCTCTCTTCCACACTAGAATATCATTTTGTCTCAGAATTGTCCACAGTAAATCTTATCCAAGAAAATGGGATGATATGTGTGTATACCGAAGCCACCCATGTATTAAGGTCACAGAAGAATATTTGCGGATTCCAAGTGTGTCAAATAGAACTAGATGTTTGTGTTGTCATCCTCTTGAGGGTGTCGTCGTGGAGTCCATGTTCCTTCCGGTGGCGCCATGTCGTTAGCAACAGACAAGTTTGAATCCTATCTCAAAGCGTCTTCTACTCTGGCGTGAGACGGCCTCGCTTGCCGCCTTATCTTTTTCAGGGGTCCTCGTTGTCCACGGGGAGGATCAACGCTCCATGCTCCGGAGCGGGAGGGCAGCGACAACTTGGTGCGAGCGGTGCATCGATGTCTAGCGTTTTTCAAGAAGGCCTGGTTCCACTTTTTGTCGGTAGTCCAGGTCGTTTTTGTAGCTACTCATGTAATCTTGTTTTTTTTTTTACCTTTGATCTGATTTGTAAAGAAGGATCTCCTCATTGCCTTGTATCGGAAAAAACATGGATGGTGCATAAGAGCAACTCCAGCGCGCTGACCCATTTCGTCCGCGCGCGTCGGTTTGGGTCGGCGCGGACAGAAAAGTCGGCCCAACGCGCCGACCCAAACGGACGCGCGTCCGCTTTTCGTCCGCCTGCCGACCCATTCCCGGCCCATTTTTGAGCCGAATTTGCGTCGGCGCGGACACGAGACGGACGCCCGCGCGCGCCCGCCTACTCCTCCCCTGGCCCGCTGGTCGGTGGCACATTGGCCATCCTCTCCCATTCCAACAGCAAACCCTCGGCCGCCTCCTTCGTCGCCGACGCCGCCGCCCATTTTTCCGGTGCCTCTGCCAGCTGTCGGTGCCGCAACATCCCCCCTTGCAACGTCTCCACCTCCCACGTCGCTCGCCACCGTCGTCTTGCCGCCGGGGAACCGAAAGCTTCCCACCCCCACTCCCCACGACCGCGACCAAGAAGCCGCCTCGCCGCCCCGACCATATCATTCGTCGGACGCCGGCACGCTCGTCGGACGCCGGCACGCTCGTCGGACGTCGGCACGCTGGCCCGAGGGTGGCGCTATTCCCTTCGCCGGCCGGCTCCTTCGTCGACGCCCGCAAGCTGTTCGACAGTTTGCCAAGGTACAAAATGGACTCCGCCGACGAGTTCTTTTTTCACAATTTCCTTTGCGACTCCGACGATTCCTCGTCCGATGATGAGGAGGAGATCTTGGCTGTCGTGTTGTTCCATCACCACCTCAATAGCCAGCGGCCGTTGTTCCGTGGCTCCATTCTAGGGCACCTTCCGACGTTGAATCGCAACCGAGAGAGCGGGCATTTCCTTCTTTGGAAGGACTACTTTGACACAACGAACCCGTTGTTCAAACATCAGAAATTCCGCCGCCGTTTTCGTATGAGTAGGCAACTTTTCAACCGTATTAGAGAGGGGGTGGTCGGCTACGATGACTATTTCGAGTGCAAAGAGGATGCCGTTGGAAAGATTGGCTTCTCCTCTTATCAGAAATGCATTGCAGCCATCCGAATGCTTGCATACGGAGTGCCTAGTGATCTCATTGACGAGTACGTCCGTATGAGCGAGTCTACATGCCTAGACTCCCTGTATAAGTTCTGCAAGGCTGTTATTGCTGTGTTTGGCCCTGAGTACTTGAGAGAGCCAACTGCTGCTGATACAACACGGTTGCTAGCGATGAATGCCAGCAGGGGCTTCCCAGGGATGCTTGGCAGCATAGACTGCATGCACTGGGAGTGAAAGAACTGCCCTTCTGCTTGGCAAGGGCAGTACAAGGGCCATGTCAGGGCTTGCACTGTCATACTTGAGGCCGTGGCATCTCAAGATCTCTGGATCTGGCACTCTTTCTTTGGCATGGTCAGATCACACAATGATATCAACGTGCTTCAGCGCTCGCCGGTGTTTGCTAGGCTTGCCGAAGGCAACAGCCCACCGGTTAATTTTACCATCAATGGCCACAACTACGACAAAGGATACTACCTGGGTGACGGTATCTATCCTCAGTGAACCACTATTGTGAAGACAATCCCCAACCCTGTCGGAGAGAAGAGGAAAAGATTTGCCCAAGAGCAAGAGAGTGCTAGGAAGGACGTCGAGCGTGCCTTTGGTGTTTTGCAATCTCGATGGGGCATCGTTCGGTATCCTGCTAAGACTTGGAGCACGAAGAAACTGTGGGAGGTGATGACTGCTTGTGTGATCATGCACAATATGATCGTAGAAGATGAGCGCCCGGAATGTCTCTATGATCAAGGGTTTCAGTTTCAGGGTGAGAATGTTGTGCCTGAACATGGAGGAGCGGCAACGTTTGAACAGTTCACCCAATTTCATTATGACATCGTGATTGGGAAACTCACACGCAACTGCAAAATGATTTGGTTGAGCATATGTGGGCTCATGTTGGCAACCAATAGATGTATCTTTTTTATTCGGCTTGCAAAACTATGTGAGACTGTTTTATTTTTATTCGGCTTGTAAAACTATGTTATTTATTATTTGGTTGAAACTATGCTATCTCTACTCCTAATTGCTCACTTGGTAGAATAGCTTCCTGGTTTTTTTTCAACCGGTTTTTTTTCGTCTCCCCCCACCCCCTCACATCTAATGGTTTCGTTAGGACTCCCCATCGATCTCCCATCCCATCGATCCCACTCCCACCGATTTTTATTAATAAGGTTTTTTTACAACGAAATAAATCAGAAGCCCACCGGTTTTTATTCAACCAAAGAAGTAAGTCGGCAACCATTCAGATTCTTTTCCTGTTGCATGTATTCCTTATATAACGTGTATTCCATATATAACACAAATCATATCCAATTTTAAGATCGAAGTTATAGCCTTTCCATGTATACACAATTTAAGATCAAGTTATAGCCTTTCCATGTATACAGCCGAAACCTTCCATATTTATATGTTCAATTTGTTGGTTATAGGCGGGCTGATGGACAATCCCTGGAAAAGAATGACCCCCTAGCTGCAGATTCTCAAGGTAAGATAGCGGAGCTCCACGTCCATGACGCGCGCGTGCTCGTCAAGGAAGCGGCTCCCAGATCTACGCTCTCGTGACCATGACAGAGGGGCTTGAGGTGGACGCCCCCGAAGATCAAGCCTCCACCTTGTCTAGAATCGCCGTGTTTCATCGAGGAAGGAGGGGGCGGTTCAAAGTCTCCCTCGCTGCTGGCTCCAGATGCAGCAGCCGCCATGGGCGAGCGCCTCCTACACGACCAGTTTTGATGGATTAGTGACAAAGCAGTCAGACATGATAGGCTCGTTCGGCCGTCGGTCGTGCAGCGCCTCGGCCCCGAAGCCAAGTATGTTTCGTTTCCTCTCAGATCCCACTCTCATCTCCCTTACGATTGATGCCCCAACTTGGGCCTACACCA
Organism: Elymus sibiricus; assembly: GCA_039707655.1. Classification (NCBI taxonomy): domain Eukaryota; kingdom Viridiplantae; phylum Streptophyta; class Magnoliopsida; order Poales; family Poaceae; genus Elymus; species Elymus sibiricus. Next base: position 383,049,345 of record CM077663.1, read on the forward strand.
GTTGCATATCTTTGCTGATCTGGATTTGGACCGACTGGATCAACCAATAGCTAGAGATCTGAATTAGAATAGGTTCATTTATGTTAATAAGTTTTTTAAATCATAGTTCAGTAGAGGAAAATACCACGTCACCAGTAATGGAATTTCATCGTGTTTCACTTGCATGAACCAAACATATATGTGTGCTGACTACATGCCCCTGCAAGTGTGTTGATTCTCGTGTCAGTTTAATAATTATAGTTATATTCCTGCTGGAGCAGGGAATAAATACCAGGTAATTACATCGGCAGAGTGCAGTTGCTTGTTCATATACTATGTTTAGGTCTTTGTTTGTTTTCGTCCTGCCGTGCACTAACCTAGAAGCCTGTAGCCATCGTCATAAACTATAATAGTACTATCCTTGAGTGAAGGTAACGATTCCAGTAATAAGAGAATTAACAGTGCCGTGATATTTTGTAGCATTGTCAATGTCAAGTATGTCGAAAATTGCTCTCTATTTTACTTAGCCGACTTATTTTACTACCTGGGGTGTTATGGAGTTTTGTTTCTAAAACAGATTGTCATGGTATTAGTATTTTTATTTTTAATAGAATGCCACTTGCCTTTAGCTTTCACTAAAACAAAGTTATGTCCTGATGTTATCAACGCTTGCATATACATTATGATTTAATGCACGTTCAACAATGGTCAGTGCATCACTATTTTCTGGAAACTTTCTGTTCCATATGAAGTTTGGTTTTGAGCTTGATATATTAATATTATTATTACCATGTTTCTTGTAAATGTCTATTTGCGAACTTTGCAGCAAAATTGGTGCAAGTATATTGTAGAAGTAAGACACTTGAAAATAGATTCAGCATGGTTCATGCACTCCCACCTTTTCATGGTTGACTTCACGTAAAAAAAACAATTATTCATCATGGACAATCATGGTTGTTCCTTATTACACAATAATATGATCGAGGGTCAGCCGCACGGCTGCTTCGTCGTCGTCATCGACGAGCACCGTCCGACGCGATTTACCGATGGTATGTTCCATCGAATGTCATTGCTTTTTGTTGGAAATATGCCCTAGAGGCAATAATAATTTAGTTATTATCATATTTCCTTGTTCGTGATAATCGTTTATTATCCATGCTATAATTGTATTGATTGGAAACTCAAATACATGTGTGGGTACATAGACAACACTGTGTCCCTAGTATGCCTCTAGTTAACTAGCTCGTTGATCAAAGATGGTTAAGGTTTCCTAGCCATAGACATGAGATGTCATTTGATAACGGGATCACATCATTAGGAGAATGATGTGATGGACAAGACCCAAACTACGAACATAGCATATGATCGTGTCAGTTTATTGCTATTGTTTTCTGCATGTCAAGTATCTGTTCCTATGACCATGAGATCATGCAACTCACTGACACCGGAGGAATGCCTTGTGTGTATCAAACGTCACAACGTAACTGGGTGACTATAAAGGTGCTCTACAGGTATCTCCGAGGGTGTCTGTTGGGTTGGCATGGATCAAGACTGGGATTTGTTACTCCGTGTGACAGAGAGGTATCTCAGGGCCCACTCGGTAATACAACATCACAATGAGCCTTGCAAGCAAAGTGACTAAAGAGTTAGCCACAGGATCTTGTATTACGGAACGAGTAAAGAGACTTGCCGGTAACGAGATTGAACTAGGTATAGAGATACCGACGATCGAATCTCGGGCAAGTAACATACCGAAGAACAAAGGAAACAGTATACGGGATTAACTGAATCCTTGACATAGAGGTTCAACCGATATAGATCTTCGTAGAATATGTAGGAACCAATATGGGCATCCAGGTCCCGCTATTGGTTATTGACCGTAGAGGTGTCTCGGTCATGTCTACATAGTTCTCGAACCCGCAGGGTTTACACACTTAACGTTTGGTGACGATTAGTATAGTTGAGTTATTGTGTTGGTGACCGAAGGTTGTTCGGAGTCCCGGATAAAATCCCGGACATGACGAGGATCTCCGGAAGAGTCCGGAGGTAAAGTTTGATATACGTGATAATAGTGTTTTGATCTCCGGAAGGGTTCCGGAATTCACCGGAAGGGGTTCCGGATGTTTACCGAAGTGTTCGGGTGCAGCAACACTTTATATGGGCCAAAGGGGTAAAGCCCACAAGGTATTGGAAAGTGCAAAAGGAAGTTTTGCTACTGCCTTAAGCGGTACTACCGCTTGTAAGGCAGTACTACCGCGTAAGCGGTACTACCGCTTGTGTGAAGAGGTACTACCGCTCAAGCGGTACTACCGCTCGTGAGCGGTACTACCGCTTGTGCGCGGTACTGCTGGAATCCGAGTGGGACTCTTTCCGTGCGGGCCAAACCGACCTTGTGCGGGCAAAACCGACCTTGTGGAGGTTTTCTCTCCAAGTTTAGACCCCAGGGCTCAACATATAAATAGAGGGGCAGGGCTAGCACACGGATGACATCAAGATTTCCCAAGCCGTGTGCCGGCAACCCTAACCCTCTAGTTCCTCCTGTCACAATCTCCGTTGTGCTTGGCGAAGCCCTGCAGAGATTGTTCCTCACCACCATCACCACGCCGTCGTGCTGCCGGAACTCATCCACTACTTCACCATCGCTCGCTGGATCGAGGAGGTGAAGGCGTCATCAAGCCGTACGTGTGTTGAATGCGGAGGTGCCGTCCGTTCGGCGCTAGATCGTGTTTGGATCGAGGGACGACTTGCGATTTGGATCGCGAAGACGTTCGACTACATCAACCGCGTTTCTTAACGCTTTCGCTTAGCGATCTACAAGGGTATGTAGATTCACTCTCCCTCTCGTAGATGCTCATCACCATGGATAGATCTTGCGTGTGCGTAGGAAAATTTTTGTTTCCCATGCTACGTTCCCCAACAGTGGTATCAGAGCTAGGTCTATGCGTAGATGAGATCTCGAGTAGAACACAAAAGGGTTTTGTGGGCGTTGATATTCAGATTGCTTCCTCCCTTGGTCTTTTCTTGTTTCGGCAGTATTGTGGGATGAAGCGGCTCGGACCAACATTACTCGTACGCTTACGAGAGACCGGTTCCTTCAACTGACATGTAACGTCGTTGCATAAAGATGGCTAGCGGGTGTCTGTTTCTCCCACTTTAGTCGGATCGGATTTGACAAAGGCGGTCCTTGAGAAGGTTGAAAAGCAATTTTTATATCACCGTTGTGGTTTTTGCGTAGGTAAGAATCGTTCTTGCTAGATACCCGTAGCAGCCACGTAAAACTTGCAACAACTATTAGAGGACGTCTAACTTGTTTTTGAAGGGTATGTTGTGATGTGATATGGCCAATTACATGATGAGATATATGTGATGTATGAGATGATCATGTATTGTATAGAATATCACGACTTGCATGTCGATGAGTACGGCAACTGGCAGGAGCCATAGAGTTGTCTTTAATTATTTTCGCCGTTTTTGCTTTACTTTATCGCTATGAGTTAGCTATAGTCGTGGAAGCAACAGTCGGCGCGACAACCTCATGGCGACACGTTGATGGAGATCATGGTGTCATGCCAGTGACGATGGAGATCATGCCGGTGCTTTGGAGATGGAGATCAAAAGCACAAGTTCATGGCCATATCATGTCACTTATGATTTGCATGTGATGTTAATCCTTTTATGCATCTTATTTTGCTTAGGACGACGGTAGCATTATAAGGTGATCCCTCACTTAAATTTCAAGATAAAATTGTGTTCTCCCCGAGTGTGCACCGTTGCGAAAGTTCGTCGTTTCGAGACACCACGTGATGATCGGGTGTGATAGACTCTACGTTCGCATACAACGGGTGCAAGCCAATGTTGCACGTGCGGAACACTCGGGTTAAATTTGACGAGCCTAGCATGTACAGACATGGCCTCGGAACACAAGAGACCGAAAGGTCGAACATGAGTCATATAGTAGATATGATCAACATGAAGATGTTCACCATTGAAACCACCTCAACTCACGTGATGATCGGACTTGAGTTGGTGGATTTGGATCATGTGACACTCGAATGACCAGAGGGATGTCAATTTGAGTGGGAGTTTTAAGTAATATGATTAACTAAACTCATTATCATGAACATAGTCAAAGTGTCTTTGCAAATTATGTTGTAGATTACTAGATCGCGCTGTAGCTCCCTTGAATTTTTATATGTTCCTAGAGAAATAGATTTGAAAGATGAAGGTAGCAATAATGCGGACTGGGTCCGTGATCTGAGGATTGTCCTCAATGCTGCACAGAAGGCTTATGTCCTTAATGCACCGCTCGGTGTGCCACCCCCTCTAGCGTCGTCTGTAGATGTTGTGAACATCTGACAGGCACGTTCCGATGACTACTTAATAGTTCAGTGCGTCATGCATTACGGCTTAGAATTGAGGCTCCAAAACGTTTTGAACGTCACGGAACATATGAGATGTTCTAAGAGCTGAAATTGGGATCTCAGACTCGTGCCCGTGTTGAGAGGTATGAGACCTCCAACAAGATTCTTTGCCTGCAAGATGATGGAGAATAGCTCAATCGTTGAGCATGTGCTCAGATTGTCTGGGTGCTACAATCGCTTGAATCGAGTGGGAGTTGATCTTCCAGATAAGATAGTGATTGATATAGTTCTCCAAGTCACTGTCACTAAGCTACTAGAGCTTCGTGATGAACTATAAAAGGCCAGAGATGGAAATAATGATCCCTGAGTTGTTCGCAATGTTTGACACTGCGAAGGTAGAAATCAAAAAGGAGCATCAAATGTTGATGGTTAGTGAAACCACTAGTTTCGAGAAGGGCAAGGGTAAGGAGGAAAACTTCATGGATGGCAAGTCAGTTGTTGCTCCAGTGAAGAAACCCAAGGTTGAACCCAAACCCGAGACTAAGTGCTTCTATTATGAGGAGAACGGTCGCTGAAGTGGAACAAACCTAGATACTTGGTAGATAAGTAGGTTGGCAACGTCGACAGAAGTATATTTGATATACGTGTTATTGATGTGTACCTTACTAGTACTCCTAGTAGCACCTGGGTATTAGATACCGGTTCGGTTGCTAAATGTTAGTAACTCGAAATAAAAGCTACGGAAGAAACGGAGGCTAGCTAAGGGCGAGGTGACGATGAGTGTTGGAAGTGTTTCCAAGGTTGATGTGATCACCATCGCGCGCTCTCTCTACCTTTGGGATTAGTGATGAACCTAAATAAATGTTATTTGGTATTTGCGTTAAGCATGAACGTGATTAGATCATGTTTATTGCAAAACGGTTATTCATTTAAGTTAGAGAATAATGGTTATTCTGTTTACATGAATAATACCTTCAATGGTCATGCACCCAATAAGAGTGGTTTATTGAATCTTGATCGTAGTGATACACATGTTCATAATATTGATGCCAAAAGATACAAAGTTAATAATGATAGTGCCACATACTTGTGGCACTGCCGCTAAATGTCATATTGGTGTAAAACGCATGAAGAAACTCCATGCTGATGGATCTTTGGACTCATTCAATTTCGAATCGGTTGAGACATGCGGACCATGCCTCATGGGCAAGATGACTAAGATCCCGTTTTCCGGTATGATGGAGCGGGCAATTGACTTATTGGAAATGATACATGTTGATGTGTTCGGTCCAATGAATGTTGTAGCGGGCGGTGGATATCGTTATTTTCTTACCTTCACTGATGATTTGAGTAGATATAGGGTATATTTACTTAATGAAACACAAGTCTGAATCGTTTGAAAAGTTCAAGCAAATTCAGAGTGAAGTTTGAGATCATCGTGACAAGAAGATAAAATATCTACGATATGATCGTGGAGGTGAATATCTGAGTTACGAGTTTGGTATACAACTTAAGACAATGTGGAAGTTGTTTCACAACTCACGCCACCTGGAACACCATAGTGTAATGGTGTGTCTGAACGTTGTAGTCATGCTCTATTGGATATGGTGCGAACTATGATGTCTCTTATCGATTTACCACTATCGTTTTAGGGCTATGCATTAGAGACAACCACATTTCACTTTAAAAGGGGCACCATAAGTCCGTTGAGATGACACCGTATGAATTTTGGTTTGGCGGAAACCTAAGCTGTCATTTCTTAATGTTTGGGGCTGCGACGCTTATGTGAAAAAGGGTTTTCACCTAATGAGCTCGAACCCAAAGCGGACAAATGCATCTTCATAGAATACCCTAACGTAACAGTTGGGTAAACCTTCTATCTCAGATCCAAGCACAAAGTGTTTGTTGCTAAAACGGGTCCTTTCTCGAGAAAGAGTTTCTTTCGAAAGATTGAGTGGGAGGAAGATAGTACTTGATGAGGTTGTTGAACCTTTACTTCAACCTGAGAGTAGCGCAGTGCAGAAAGATGTTTCTGTAGAGCCTACATCAGTTGAAGAGGAAGTTAATGATGATGATCATGAAGCTTTGGATCAAGTTACTGTCGAACCTCGTAGGTCGACAAGGATGCGTACTGCTCCTGAGTGGTACGGCAACCCTGTCTTAGAGGTCATGTTGTTGGACAACGCCGAACCTACGAGCTATGGAGAAGCGATGATGGGCCCGGATTCCGAGAAATGGTTAAAGACCATGAAATCCGAGATGGGATCCATGTAAGAAAACAAAGTATGGGCTTTGGAAGTATTACCTGAAGGGCAAAAGGCCATTCAGAACAAATGGATCTTTAAAAGGAAGACGGACACTGACGGTAATGTCACCATCTATAAAGCTCGACTTGTGGCAAAGGGTTTTTCACAAGTTCAAGGAGTTGACTACGATGAGATTTTCTCACCCGTAGCGATGCTAAAGTCTGTTGGAATTATGTTAGCAGTTGCTGCATTTTTCGATTATGAAATCTGGCAGATGGATGTCAAAACATCGTTTCCTTAATGGTATCCGTGAGGAAAGGTTGTATGTGATACAACCGGAAGGTTTTGTCAGTCCTAAGGATGCTAAAATGTATGCAAACTCCAGCAATCCTTCTATGGACTGGAGCAAGCATCTCGGAGTTGGAATATACACTTTGATGAGGTGATCAAAGTTTTTGTGTCTATACAAAGTTTATGAGAAACTTGTATTTACAATAAAGTGAGTGGGAGCACTATAGAATTTCTGATAAGTATATGTGGTTGACATATTGATTGATCGGAAATGATGTAGAATTTCTGGAAAGCATAAAGGGTCGTTTGAAAGGAATTTTTCAAAGGAAGACCTGGAATGAAGCTACTTAAATATTGGGCATCAAGATCTATAGAGATAGATCAAGACGTCTGATAAAACTTTCAATGAGTACATACCTTGACAAGATTTTGAAAGAGTTCAAATTGGATCAGTCAAAGAAAGAGTTCTTGCCTGATTTGTAAGGTGTGGAGTTGAGTGAGACTCAAAGCTCGACCACGGCAGAAGAAAGAGAAAGGACGAAGGTCGTCCCCTATGCCTTATCCATAGGCTCTGTATAGTATGCCATGTTGTGTACCGCACCTGATGTGTGCCTTGCCATGATTCTGTCAAGGGGTACAAGAGTGATCCAGGAGTGGATTACTGGACAGCGGTCAAGATTATCCTTAGTAACTAGAGGACTAAGGAAATATTTCTCGATTATGGAGGTGATAAAGAGTTCGTCGTAAAGGGTTACGTCGATGCAAGCTTTGACACCTATCCGGACGACTCTGAGTAGCAGTCAGGATACATATAGTGGAGCAGCCATTTGGAATAGCACCAAGTGGAGTGTGGTAGCAGTGTCTACAGTATGACATAGAGATTTGCAAAGTACACACGGATCTGAATGTCGCAGAACCGTTGACTAAAGACCTCTCTCACATGCAAAGCATGATCGAACCCCAGAACTCATTGGGTGTTAGAACAATGTAAATCACATGGTGATGTGACCTAGATTATTGACTCTAGTGCAAGTGGGAGACTGTTGGAAATATGCCCTAGAGGCAATAATAATTTAGTTATTATCACATTTCCTTGTTCGTGATAATCGTTTATTATCCATGCTATAATTGTATTGATTGGAAACTCAAATACATGTGTGGGTACATAGACAACACTGTGTCCCTAGTATGCCTCTAGTTAACTAGCTCGTTGATCAAAGATGGTTAAGGTTTCCTAGCCATAGACATGAGATGTCATTTGATAACGGGATCACATCATTAGGAGAATGATGTGATGGACAAGACCCAAACTACGAACATAGCATATGATCGTGTCAGTTTATTGCTATTGTTTTCTGCATGTCAAGTATCTGTTCCTATGACCATGAGATCATGCAACTCACTGACACCGGAGGAATACCTTGTGTGTATCAAATGTCACAACGTAACTGGGTGACTATAAAGGTGCTCTACAGGTATCTCCGAGGGTGTCTGTTGGGTTGGCATGGATCAAGACTGGGATTTGTTACTCCGTGTGACGGAGAGGTATCTCAGGGCCCACTCGGTAATACAACATCACAATGAGCCTTGCAAGCAAAGTGACTAAAGAGTTAGCCACAGGATCTTGTATTACGGAACGAGTAAAGAGACTTGCCGGTAACGAGATTGAACTAGGTATAGAGATACCGACGATCGAATCTCGGGCAAGTAACATACCGAAGAACAAAGGGAACAGTATACGGGATTAACTGAATCCTTGGCATAGAGGTTCAACCGATATAGATCTTCGTAGAATATGTAGGAACCAATATGGGCATCCAGGTCCCGCTATTGGTTATTGACCGTAGAGGTGTCTCGGTCATGTCTACATAGTTCTCGAACCCGCAGGGTCTACACACTTAACGTTTGGTGACGATTAGTATAGTTGAGTTATTGTGTTGGTGACCGAAGGTTGTTCGGAGTCCCGGATAAAATCCCGGACATGACGAGGATCTCCGGAAGAGTCCGGAGGTAAAGTTTGATATATGTGATAATAGTGTTTTGATCTCCGGAAGGGTTCCGGAATTCACCGGAAGGGGTTCCGGATGTTTACCGAAGTGTTCGGGTGCAGCAACACTTTATATGGGCCAAAGGGGTAAAGCCCACGAGGTATTGGAAAGTGCAAAAGGAAGTTTTGCTGCTGCCTTAAGCGGTACTACCGCTTGTAAGGCAGTACTACCGCGTAAGCGGTACTACCGCTTGTGTGAAGAGGTACTACCGCTCAAGCGGTACTACCGCTCGTGAGCGGTACTACCGCTTGTGCGCGGTACTGCTGGAATCCGAGTAGGACTCTTTCCGTGCGGGCCAAACCGACCTTGTGCGGGCAAAACCGACCTTGTGGAGGTTTTCTCTCCAAGTTTAGACCCCAGGGCTCAACATATAAATAGAGGGGCAGGGCTAGCACATGGGTGACATCAAGATTTCCCAAGCCGTGTGCCGGCAACCCTAACCCTCTAGTTCCTCCCGTCACAATCTCCGTAGTGCTTGGCGAAGCCCTGCAGAGATTGTTCCTCACCACCATCACCACGCCGTCGTGCTGCCGGAACTCATCCACTACTTCACCATCGCTCGCTGGATCGAGGAGGTGAAGGCGTCATCAAGCCGTACGTGTGTTGAACGCGGAGGTGCCGTCCGTTCGGCGCTAGATCGTGTTTGGATCGAGGGACGACTTGCGATTTGGATCGCGAAGACGTTCGACTACATCAACCGCGTTTCTTAACGCTTCCGCTTAGCGATCTACAAGGGTATGTAGATTCACTCTCCCTCTCGTAGATGCTCATCACCATGGATAGATCTTGCGTGTGCGTAGGAAATTTTTTGTTTCCCATGCTACGTTCCCCAACACTTTTATCATGTCATCCAAACACTTGCAGATGTGACTCAAAAGGGGGGTTCTAATGCTGATGGACTTGGATGGCCTGACAGTCTACCATACCAACGACCATCTCCAAGTAAACGAACTTGAAAAGTTTCTAAGATTCATGCACACCTTCAGGTACAGATACTTGCTTTGTTCTCTAGAATTCCTATACATTTTAAGCGGACGAGCCGCCCATATATTCATTTGGAAATGATGGAGGTGACCCTATTTAAAATTATGTTTCAGATCTTTTCTCCAAGTAAAGACCAGGGTGCCGGCAGTGTTTCTATTATGCTTCAGGGGGAATTTGGATCTTTTTCGATAGTTATTGCAGCCATCTTTCCGAATGAGTATAAAAACAATGCTATTAGGTAATGCAAGCATGAGGGTGCCCCTTTTGGTATATGTCCCATGAGGATCTTTTTATTCAGCGCATACATGTTGATTTGTTCATGTGTTTAGAAGTAAGAGGTGCAGCATGCCCGGACGTCCTCGCAGGAGTAGTCGATCAGAGGATCTTCTTAGCGATTTGGATGTGCGGAGTTTATGATACAGAGACCTATTCATTTTGTACTGACTATTGAATTTTCTTCTTTCTATTTTTGAACTCTTTTGATATGTTCTTGACTCCTGATTTCAACTTTTCAAGGTTCGTTGTTCTTCTGGGATTTGGGAGTATGGACCACCGTATGGCCGAAGGGGATGACATCCTTGATTGCCGTTGCCCTTGACGTGTTGCTGCTATTTTCTTGGGCAGTAATCGATGCACAACCGAGACCTCAGTCTATCCACATCTGGTCATGCCTTCTGATCAATTGTTCGCAGCCGTTTAGATATTTTTCTCCTTGCCCATTTTGTCTCTCAAATTTCTTATTTTATATAGGTTGGCATGCCCAACCCTGTGCAGAATTTCGTGCTGGTTCTCCAAAGCTGCTTGGCGAAAAGAAGTATGGTGCTTAATTTTCTCAACTGACCAGTAATGAAATTTCGGTGCATCACGGTTTGTCAATTAACTTAATGCAGGTAGTAGTCACTTATTAATCTGACTTGTTTCGAAATTAAATTTTACATATGCATTATTTTTATTCCTCTGTCAACAACGCCACAGTTACATCAAGATCCACTGCGCAGGAACGCCAAAGGAGCACACGTTGCAGGGCCCTTATACTGCAAATATGTGATTAAGTTTCCAAAAGATGCTTGATTTCTTTGTATAAAAGTTGGTACTGTTTTTTTCTGAAATAATTGTATGGCATGAAGATAGCCTTGATTGCTTGTATGGTATGGGAGTAAGTTTTTGAATTAGTCAAACAAGGGAATAACTACAACAGCCAGGGTCACTGGAAAGCTAATGCTTGGTGATCGATGAAGCAAGAAAAATAGTTCAGGAGATCTGATGTACAGGTGATCATTGAAGCAAAAAAATAAAGTACAGGAGATCTGATGTCACATTCTTCACATAATATATCCTTGCCACTTCTACAGGTATTATCTAGCAATATCGTGTGTGCTGTCTGATTGTTTAACACATGGATTGACAAATGTGTTTTGCCTTGCCTTGTTGTCTGATAATTTTATTTATTTTAACAAAATAACCAGGGGTACTGTCTAGCTAATGTTTGGTACTGAACTTTACCATCCACCGTAATGATATTTTTTTCTAAAGGAAACGTGAATTTGATGCTAGGTTGCTCCCACAAGACCATAAAATAACTAGATAGTGCCAATCCAGTTCATTTTATGCAGTCACAAAAACCATGTTTGTCTTGTCCTCTCTTCTTCTTCGCGGCAATCTAGGCACAATTACTGTAATATTTTTCTTGTTCTTTGACAACCTTTTTATCGCGGACTGCCGCCACGTCAACCCTTCTTCTACGAGCATATATCATCACCATCATGTGCATATAGTTCATGTGCATTTGAAGTGAATGGAGCGATGAATCAAGTTTCCATTTATGAAATATATTAACTAATGTGTTGGAGATATGCTATCAATTGTTATATTCTAGCTATTTCGTTCCTGGATTTTCGTAATGCATATTAAATATTCCTTGAAGTATGATATCATAGTGTAGATGTTTCTTGTTGTTAAAGACATGATAGTTGATAATGCATATGTGCTCAAATTAAGTGCACCAACATGAAATGGAGTGAGAGAGAGGGAGGGGGGGGGGGGGGGGGGTGGTGGAGGGAGAGGAATGTTTGAACATGTCAGGACGTATAAGGGAGAAATAAGCTTCGACCTTAGAGACAATCTTAATCATTTGTTTGATTTATTTATATATGCATTTTAGCCCGTAGCAACGCACGGGTATTCTACTAGTTTATTTGGTTGTGGACTATATGTTTGCTTGTGAAACAATGTAAAATTTGTGCTATCTGTTAAAAAAGGGCGGCCAGCCGGCATATATGGTTCGGTGCGTTGGACGCACTGTCGACCCAAATCTCAAACAGGGCGGACACCGAGCGGGCGGCAAACCCAAACGGACAAAAAGCGGACAAAAGCGCCGTCCGTTTGGGTCGACACGTTGGAGTTGCTCTAAAGTTTAAGTTTTAGAGGAAAGAATATAGCCCAGGGTGCATTTTGCAAAGTGCGGTCTCTTCCATTTTCTTTTAAGGTGTCTCTGCTTCCACCTGCGTCGTCACGAGGCTGGCGGACTCGTCGAGGAGGCAAGGGGTGAGGGTCGAAAACGACGCACCTCTTGGAAGGCAGCCCAGGTCGGGCCGGCTGTTTGTGGCCGTTCGATCCGTCCAAGGGCTAGCTGCCTTTTGGCTCCATCGGAGTGCCCTCCCACGCGGCGGAGATCTATTTCTATCCCCCGGAACCCTCCGCCCCCTCCCCTCTAAATCTCTCCGGCGCCTCGCCACCCTCACCTCACCTCAGCCTCACCGCCGGCCCCCAGCCCCCTCTCCAACCCCCACCAACCCGATGACGTCCCCGGCGCCAGCGCCGCCAGCGGCCGCCGCGGCGCAGTCCCCGCCGCCCCGCATCGGCCTCGCCGGCCTCGCCACCATGGGCCAGAACCTCGCCCTCAACATCGCGGAGAAGGGCTTCCCCATCTCCGTCTACAACCGCACCGCCGCCAAGGTCGACTCCACGCTCTCCCGCGCCGCCGCCGAGGGCGCGCTCCCCGTGCTCGGCCACCGCGACCCGCGGGACTTCGTGCTCTCCCTCGCGCGCCCCCGCACCGTCGTGCTCCTCGTCCAGGCCGGCCCCGCCGTCGACGCCACCATTGACGCCCTCTCGCCCTACCTCGACGCCGGCGACGCCATCGTCGACGGCGGCAACGAGTGGTACCAGAACACGGAGCGCCGCATCGACCAGGCCGCCTCCCGCGGGATACTCTACCTCGGCATGGGCGTCTCCGGCGGCGAGGAGGGCGCGCGGAATGGCCCCTCGCTCATGCCCGGCGGCGACTTCCAGGCTTACAGCAACGTCAAGGACATCCTCGAGAAGGCCGCGGCTCAGACGGAGGACGGGCCGTGCGTCACGTTTGTCGGGCCCGGTGGCGCAGGCAACTTCGTCAAGATGGTGCACAACGGGATCGAGTATGGTGATATGCAGCTCATCGCCGAAGCCTATGATGTGCTTCACCGTGTTGGTGGCCTCTCAAACTCGGAGATAGCTGATGTGTTTGCTGAGTGGAACAAGGGAGAGCTGGAGAGCTTCTTGGTTGAGATTACTGCAGATATATTCACAGTGGCTGATCCACTGGATGGGAGCACCGGCGGGGCGCTGGTTGACAAGATTCTTGACAAGACAGGGATGAAGGGGACTGGGAAGTGGACGGTGCAGCAGGCTGCGGAGCTTGCAGTCGCTGCGCCCACGATTGCAGCGTCGCTGGATGGGAGGTACTTGTCGGGGCTCAAGGACGAGCGAGTTGCAGCCGCAAGTGTGCTAGCTGAAGAGGGGATGCCAACTGGTCTTCTGGAGAAGATTAATGTCGATAAGAAGGTGCTGGTCGACAATGTCAGGCAGGCACTTTATTCGTCGAAGGTTTGCAGCTACGCACAGGGGATGAATCTGCTAAGAGCCAAGAGTGTGGAGAAGGGGTGGAATCTTAACCTTGCGGAGCTTTCAAGGATTTGGAAGGGTGGTTGCATTATCCGGGCAAGGTTTCTTGATAGGATTAAGAAGGCTTACGACAGGAACCCTGAGCTGGCCAATTTGATTGTGGACAGGGAGTTCGCCAGGGAGATGGTGCAGAGACAGGGCGCATGGCGGTGGGTTGTTGCCCGGGCAGTAGAGGCCGGAATTAGCACTCCAGGGATGTCTGCGAGCCTTTCATACTTTGATACCTACAGGTGCAACCGGTTGCCAGCGAATCTGATCCAAGCACAGAGGGACTTGTTTGGGGCACACACCTATGAACGCATTGACCGCCCAGGTTCTTTCCACACCGAGTGGACTAAACTGGCGAGGGAGGGCAAGTGAATGACATGGCAGCCATCTGAGGAATTCGGTGGCACCATATGTGGTCTCGGTGACTCAGGGTGATGTCTCTTCGTGGTTCTCTTTAATTTATCTATTGCTGTTTTTGCAATACGAGATCTGAATTGTGTACCTTGAATAATGTAGTGTCTTGTGCTGTATGCACGTGAAGAACATTTGTGTAGCATCAGGTTTTGTATGGTTTAGATACACCCAGTTTTATGCACTCATAAATTTGGAATCAATGGTTTTAATGCCTCACATCCCAATGTTGCCTTGGAAGTGTGATTTCGAATATGTCAATATGGTGGTAAGAGTAGTGACTGATGTTTCTCTACTTCCATGAATCTATTTTAGGTTGTTTAGTGTTGCAAGGTATTTCAATTCACCTGTTGTGCTGTCATCCTATCGGGGGAGCTACCTCTGGTCATGGGATGAATATCATCTTGTTATGGGCATGGCCATGCCATACGAAATGTATTTGAAACTATTGAAGATGGAAGATCTGTTTGATTGTAGACATGCTCATTCTCAGTGAAATGTCTTCATGTTTGTTAGATAGCAAACCTGATATTTGTTGCAAGTGATCATTTTCTTGTTATTGCTGCAGCTTTGTGTTCCAGGAGAACACTGAATTGTATCAGAGAGATAAGAGATACTTGTAGCTGTATGAATTTATACAGTACATCTTTTCAACTGGTCAAACTCAAACCTTTGATAAGACATGCAACTTGTTTCCAGATTAATCCTCTCTTCATGTTCATGTTTCATTTCTTTTTACATGATGAAGTGGCAAGAATATTTCCCAAAACAAAGAATTAGTGCAGCCGCCACACTTCGACGCTGAAGTTCTCAGTTACCCAAAGCTGAAGATTGTTTGTGATTATTTGTCACCGAGACAAGCAGAATGTGAGTTATTACTCCTCAACGATCACATCTTGAACTAATCGAAGATATTTATGAACACGTCGATGGTAGTGCAATTATGTAATACCTGAATTTATTTGTTCATCTGCAGCAGTGTGTATGCATTAAATTTAGCGCTTGCTTATCTGTATGCTGTGACGAATATTGGTGTTAGTGAAATCCGGAAAAAGGCGAAGAAGCTCACGAGATACTGAAGGTCTTATGTTCATCACCTACATGATCTAAATATTTGTTTGCATTATCATATTTATTAGTTCTTCTGTTGCCCACAGCCTCTAACTCTCTAGTGTTCTCTGAAGGGAACATTGTCAAAGGACTGGAACGATTTGCACAGGTCGTCCAAGTATGAGCAGAAGATGCTTCTCACCGTGTGCTAATGGTTTATGGTGCAAATGGTTGCAGGCGGGAGAATTTGGAGAGGTGCAGGGCTGTGGGGATACTTAGACATGGGTTTTGGAGAAAGCATCCTCGTATTTTTTGTAAAGAGGAACGAGTGAGAAGTGGAACAATAACAGTATATACATGGATAATAATGCAAGATTTCAAAAAATAACTAAAAGTTGGGTAATGCGAGGGCGGGCGTTCGATCTCTCGACCGGGTAGTTTTGCTAGGGGTCTCGCCTTCAGCGAGAGGGGAGGAACCCCTCGCTGAAGGGGGGACCTAGATGGGTCGGCTCACCAGTTTTTTTTTTCTTTTACGTTTTCTGTTTCGATTTTTGCTTTTTTTTTCTTTTGTTTATACTTTAAAATATTCTAAATGTATATATTATAAAAAACACTATCGAAACATTTGAAAAATGTTGAACAATTATTTGAAAAATGTTGAACAAGTATTTAAAAACTGTTTAATAGGTATTTGAAAAATATTGAAGAAGTATTTTTAAAAATGTTGATCATGTATATAAAAATATTAATCAGGCATTTGAAAAACAAATGTTTAACAAGTATTTGAAAAATGTTGAACAAGTATTTTAGAAATGTTGAACAAGTATTTGAATAATGTTAAACATGTATTTAAAACAATCTTGATCATGTATATAAAAATGCTGGACAAATAATTTAATAATCTTAAACAAGTATTTAAAAATGTTGAATAAGTATTAAAAATGTTGCACAAGTATTTGAAAATGTTGAATATGTATTAAAAAATGTTGTTTTTTGTGGGGGTATTAAAAAATGTTGAATAAGTATTTAAAAAATATTGAACATGTATTTGAAAAATGTTGAAAAAGTATTTACAAAATGTTGAATACGATCTCGGACAATATTGAACGTGTATACAAAAAAAATTGATCACTTATTAAAAATATGTTTTTGACAAATACGAAAATGTAGAGTGAAAACAAAAACAAACATAAGAAAAAAAAACCAAACAGCAAATGAAGAGGAACAAGGAAAACCAAACAAAAAATAGAATAATGCAAAAAACAACATAATAACCAAATAGAAACAAAGTGCAAAAATGAATGAAATAAAAAAGGAAAATAAACAAGGAAAAAGTCCCGACGAAAAAGAAAATAATAAAAAATCGGAGAAGAAAAAGAAATAAAACAAAAGAAAACGAAAAACCCATTGAAAAATCCAAAAAAACAACTCCTCTCGCGTTAAGTAGAACGCGGCTAACATACGTAGGACGAATGCGACATTAGCCGAGTGGCAAGGAGCACGGTTCTACCTTTCCTTTTTTCCTTTTCGCATGCAGTGGCTAATGTCGCATTCGTGCTAAGTATGTTAGCCAAGTTCTAAATAACCCTAGAAGAGCTGGTTTTTAATGGTTTTTCGTTTTCTTTTGTTTCATTTATTTTTCTTCTCCAATTTTTTCATTTTTTTCTTCGATTTGTTTTCATTCTTGTCTTTTTCTTCTCACTTTTTTCTTCGAGTTTTTTCCTTCATTTTTCTTCTTTTCTTTTTTTCCGTTTTTCTTTCATTTATTTTTGCACTTTGTTTTTATTTGGTTATTATGTTCCTTTTTGCATCATTATATTTTTGTTTGGTTTTATTTTTTGTTTTGTTTTTTTATTCTACATTTTTTGTTTTATCTTATGTTTGTTTTGATTTTCACTCTACGTTTTCGTACATGTTAAAAACATTTTTTTAATAAATGACCAACATTTTTTTTGTACACGTTCAACATTGTCCGAGCACTTATTAAATGTTTTCAAATACTTGTTCAACATTTTAATACTTATTCAACATTTTTTAAATACATGTTCAACATTTTTTAACTACTAATTCAACATTTTTTAACACATATTCAACATTTTCAAATACTTTTTCAACATTTTGAATACTTAGTCAACATTTTGAAATACTTGTTTACCATTTTTATATACATGATGATTTTTTTTTTCAAATACTTGTTCACCATTATTCAAATACTTTTTCAAAAAAATTGAAATACTTCTTAAAACATTTTTTTGAAATGCTGAATTAACGTTTTTATATAGATGATCAATATTTTTTAAAATAATTCTTCAACCTTTTTCAAATACCTATTCAATAGTTTTCAAATACCCGTTCTAAAAATTTCAAAATAATTATTCAACATTTTAAAAAAATTAAATAGACTGTTTTTTATGATATATATATATTTAAAAAAAAATAAAGTATAAATGAAAGAAAAAGGCAAAAAAGAAACAGAAAACGTAAAAAAAAAGGCAAAGAGGAGGCTGTGGCCTCCCTTGCTGGTGGGCTGGCCCATCTAGGTCCCCCGCTTTAGCGAGGGGTTCCTCACCTCTCGCTGAAGGCTGAGACATAGGGGACCCCCTCCTAGCCAAGGTGACATATTTCGAAAAAGTTTTTTGGGTGTGTGTGTGGGGGGTGGGGATTAATTTTCCGAAAAGGTCATTTATATTTATGTTGGGCCCCATTCGTACTTCCTGCTCGACTAAGCTACAATTGCCTCAAAAAAAAATCTATTAAGCTACAGATCACTTGGGAAGAAAATCTGTTATGCAAGAGTGAACAATGGGTACAGATTGGAGTTCGTTGATCTGGAGTGAACAATGCGTGGCGTCCTCCTGCTCACTCGATGAGAGCATGCATGTTCATTCTTGAACATGATGACATGGCGCAATGCAGCCGTGCGATACTCTACTCCCACGACAAGCAAATCATCTGGCCACAGATACACACACGCAACAAAGTTCTGGCATGCACTTTTCAACAACTCATTAGCAAAGGACTATCAGCAGAAACAGGCATCCTAGAACCATCTACATCTGTAACAGCCAACAGTCGCGAACTTGACACGATTACATGGCTACAAGGTTCGTGTGAGGCCAATGTTTCCCAGGTTAACCGACAGTGCGCATGGAATGGTCTGCGGAGGTCTATGCAATGCATCTATCTATCCTCAGAAGCAACAAACGAAGCTTTTCGTAAGTCTGCACAACAAAAACTATTCGCCACATTGTTTTGTCGTCGGTCACGGGCGTCTTGCCTTCAAAGGAGAAGACAGTTCGTGTTGAAGCACACAGCTTTACAAGTGCTCAACCTTCCTGGACAGACGAGTAATCCTGGGAGGAGTCCGTACTTCACTTGTCACAAGGGCCTTGCACCGGGCGTCCATGAAGCATTTTCACCTGTGAATATATGCAACTTAAAGGTCAGCTGCTTATCGTGAAGGCAACTGCAATGCAATCATGCAGGGTAGAAGAGTGGGAGTGTAGCACCACGTGTATAGAAACCAACGTTTTTGATCGCGGGCTATTTGATTTCGCGGCAGCCTTTTCCAGCAGCTATAGCAGCTATAGCGGGCAATCGCGGCAGCTAAGCCATTTAGCGGCAGATTGTACATGTGCATATTCAGTAGAAATACAGTGCATATTCAGTAGTAAAACAGAGTATTTTATCAGGAAAACAGAGCATCTATTCATCAATCCACAACACATGGGAATCAAACAAGCATCAGTAGTCACAGCAAAGCATCATCAGTTCACCAGTCACTTGAATTCAAAGTCTTAGGTTCATAACAAATAATGAAGGTCTGCACTAGGCCAGCAATCTACTACATGCATCATGAAATGTTCACCATTCAACAGTTTTTCAAAAGAACATGTAGCAGAATGGACAACATAAAGTTCATGGACAAACTGATAGCCTCACATGTCAGAACCAGAGCTCATGTCATTGTTGGTGTTGGCGTCGTTGTCGTCGTCACTTTCTGAAGCAGAGGAAGCAGAAAGCAAATCTTCATGAGGAGTGACAGGGATCATCTTCTTCTTCTTCTTAGCATGGATACCCCTCTTTCTTTTAAGTATTGGATTCATTGACAAAGTTGATGGTCCAGCTTGCCCACTTGCATATGGTAGTTCTTCTTCATGTTCCTCTGTTTCAGATTGTTCGTTATTGGTATTTGGCACCACACCAGTGACCCACTCATTGTCGTCATCTTCTAACACATCGACCACGTGCTTCTCAATGGGGTCCTTGATTATTTTCAGCTTCCTGTCCCTCAGTATGCAGTTGAACTTGATGAAAACAAGGTCACTCATCTTGTCATGCAAGAGTCTGTTACGTCTCTTTGTGTGAACCTACAAAATGGACAAGCACATAAACAAATGATCCTCATGCAATAAAGGGTACCATATATATAATCAAATGGACAAGCAGAGAAACAAATTATCCTCATGCAAGAAAGGATACCATATGTATAATCAAATGGACAAACAGAGAAACAAATGATCCTCATGCAAGAAGGATACCATATGTATAATCAAATGGACAAGCAAAGAAACAAATGGACACGTATAAGAAAAGTATATGCATTAACTTACTTGATCAAATGCACTCCAGTTCCTCTCGCAAGCAAAGGAACTACATGTCAAACAGAGATTAGCATTCAGGAACAAGTTTTTTATTTTATTTTGAGGGTTGCATTCAGGAACAAATACACGCACAGCCGGAAGTTAACCAACAGCTCACGGGCTATCAGCAACTAGCTAGGCCCAGCACGTTGCTAGATAGCTGGCTTCGCCACTATTTCAACATCCATCATCTAAAGAAAAATTGACCGACAGATCTATAGTGTATTGGAGAGCTATGTTCAAAATCTTAGCTACAAGCCTACAAGCAACAAGCTACGACCTGAACTAGAAGTCTACAATCCCAAGAGCATGCCATGGTGTTTATATTGAATCAACAAACGAATAAACGATGGATTGGATCGGATGGACCCGTACCTCCTGGAGATGTGTTGGAACCGGGAGTTGGAACCGAGTGAGACTGGGATGGGGATGTCATTGTGGTCACGGAGGGCTTGCTGCCTTGCCTCCCGTCCCTGCGTCCGGCTTCCGGCGATGCAGCAGCCGGTCCACTGACCTAAACTGGGAAGAGTTGAGCCGCCGCCGCAACCTTTTCGGTGGGGAGGGAGAGAAGGGAATGAGATACGATGCTAGGTTTCCTGGAGGTCGTGCTCTTTCTATCGTGGATATTTGGGCCAAAGCTCGAGTTGGGCCTCTGTTTTAGATTTTCGGCCCATCCCAGCGAAACCGCCGCGACCGCTAAGGCAAATCGCTCTGTTTCGCGCCGCGATCGCGGGGTAGCGGCAGCTCGCTTTTTTTAAGGGATTGCGTCGCGGGAAGGCTTCCAGCCAGCAATTGCGCCGCAATAGCGCTAATTTCGCCCGCGATTTTTTTCGTTGATAGAAACCTCAATCATACAGCTCAGACGGATTGCCATGCTTGAGAGACCGACCCATCAAATGTGAACGACAACTTCACTTACGAAAAATATCATCAACCACTAGGCTTAGTTTCAACGGAACACGTCAAAACAGCATAAGAAACCCATTCCCGTACTTCGAATAACTTAGCATGTCTTTATTGCATCTACCTCGACAGTTTCCAGGCTTTCCTCTGTATTTCTGCACATGTGGCCATGTAGGCAGATCAACTACTGACTGAACAATCCCATCAGTGCATACCTATCGTTTTTCATCATTCTGATGAATATACCACGGTCCATGCAGCCTGTTGTACCTAAGCATCATCATCTAAATGTTCTAAATCTGATTGTAGGAGTAGAGCTAGAAATTATACATCTATATGGGACGTTCTTCACTTAGTCTCAGATGGACTCCCTTTAGGCTGCTGGAAACACATAATAGTTGTGGATCGCCATAAATTCATTCATGCAAGATGTATCAACCAGAAAAAGGAATAAGAGGAATATTTTACTCAAAAAATATGAGTATGCCAAGTTTTTTTCAGAGGGTGCTATGCTGAAAAGACAGACTATATCTCAAATACTCACCTCTTGGTTTCCTTGCCCCATACTCCCTTCTTGCGTTCTCTATTCCCATCACGAACTCGTGAAGGATAGGGAGGGGAAGGCAGTTCAGCAGTGAACTCCTTCTTGTCCCTCAACTCACTCAACCGAGCACTTATCCTCTTCTTTAGTGAAAGCGCAGCCTTTGCTGAAGCTGGTTTCATTTCAGCTTCGATGTCATTTATAACAACCTTGACATCCTTGCCATCAAATAGAAATGTTTCTTCAAGAAGGACCAAATTCTTCAAAGAGCGAAGTAGCCCTGTTTAGCAAATAAAATATGAGAAAACTTACAGATGATTGGTTGGCTTTATTTTCAATTTGAATAGGCTAGAACATATTTCTTACTTTCTGATGTTTTCGCGGAAAGAGAATTATTCACTGCATGCTGCAGTAGTCCAATTCGCATGACAATATCTTTTCTTTGAACAATTTGTACTTTAGCTTGTTTCACTAGTAGAAAAAACCCCATTAGTCCCGGTTCCAGAGGGGCTTTAGTCCCGGTTCTGGAACCGGGACTAAAGGGTCGGGACTAATGCCCAAGACCTTTAGTCCCGGTTGGCTTACGAACCGGGACCAAAGGCCCTCCACGTGGCCGCTCTCTGTGCGTGGGCTGGAGGACCTTTAGTCCCGGTTGGTGGGACTAAAGGAAAAAAAATTCAATTTTTTTTCAAATTTTTTTTTCAATTTTTTTGATTTGTTTTTAATTTTCACAATTTAATCTCCAAATCGTCTAACTTCCCGGCCGGTCACCCATCCTCTCACTACTCCAGCCCCAGCACGCTTAACTTTCAGGTTCTATCTCCCCTAGTTTCCAAGACTACACTTGTTGTTTTCCTGACAATCTTAAGCTATCAATCCTGTTAACCCTTAGGTCTTGATGTCACATGATTTAATTTTTTGAATTCTAAATAATTATTAAAATAAACAAAATAAGTACTAATAATATTGAATTTCAATGAAAATAAAATAAGTAATAATATTATTTTATTAATTTTTTTTGCCATTTATTCATTTAATATGACATAATTAATATCTTTAAATCTGTAAATCAAAATTCGACAAATAATATATCCATTATTATCAGAAAAATGTGAGGAATCCAAATATGACATCATTTATTTTTTTAAAATTATTTTTTAAAATTTTTAAAATTATTTTTTTGATTTGAAATAACTTTTTTTCCTTTTGGAATTTTGAGAATGTGAGAAAACTTCATCGGGTAAACCCGGGTGAAATCGAGTCCCAATTTTTCTCTAGTTTTTTTTTTGATATATTAAACTTTTTTTTTCAACATCGTATGCAAAAGTTATGGCCGTTTTACATTTTTTTTCGTTTTTTTGCAAAAAAGGTCAAAATTCATATTTCAAAATTTCTATACCAACTAGACACTAAAACCTAACTACATCTCAAAGGATTTTATTTTTTGAAGATTTTATCATTTTTGTTTATTTTCTACAAAACTAAAAAAGGCGGTCCACAGGGGGGGTAGAGTTTGAAAATTTCAGAACCCCTTTAGTCCGAGTTGGTGTCCATCCAATCATACCGTCGACTACACATCTGCTAGCACCGTCCCAGCCAGAGTCACAACTAAGGTTAACCAAGCCAGAGTCAACCCTTTCTAACTTCATTTGCTATTTTTTATGCATTTAATGATTTTTTTTGAGCTAAATGACCCTGAAATTGAAAAGCACTACAAATGAACTTTGAAAAGGTTGAAACTTGGCATGGTATCATCATTTCACCCACATAGCTTGTGCTAAAAAGTTGAGAGGGTTACGGCAAAAACTGGATGCACTTCGTGTACAAACTGGACCATCTCATTCGAAGTATCAAGGTTTCGGACGAAAACCCATCTGTTACAAAGGCATTTCATTTTTTTTAACTTATTTCAACTCCACACTTTTTGTGCATTCAATATGCACCATTCAAAGCCACATCCTCAAATTTCAACCCTTTCTAACTTGGCATGGTATCATCATTTCACCCACATAGCTTGTGCTAAAAAGTTGAGAGGGTTACGGCAAAAACTGGATGCACTTCGTGTACAAACTGGACCATCTCATTCGAAGTATCGTCTGTTACAAATGCATTTCATTTTTTTAATTAAAATCCTAATTTAAATTATTCTAAAAATAACCAAATAAATCTTACTGTGACAACAAGCTAACACGTGACTAGGAGCAAAAAGAATTAAATTAAAAACTATTTGTAAACTCAAGTTATTCACAATCTAGGGTTTGAAGCAAATTTGAACAAATTCAAATTTAAACCATTCAAATTTGAAAACTAATGGCACAAACAGAAACTAGACAAAATTTTGAATCTAATGCAAAAAGAATCACTCAAAAACATCAAATATCTTAAAAGATATAAGCAATTTAAAACAGAAACTAAAAACAGAAAACAAATGTAAAAACAGGAAAACTACCTTTAGTCCCGGTTGGTAACACCAACCGGGACTAAAGCCTCAACCCCTTTAGTCCCGGTTGGTAACACCAACCGGGACTAAAGGGGGGGTAGTCCCGGTTGGTAACACCAACCGGGACTAAAGGGGGGGTAGTCCCGGTTGGTCTCTCCAACCGGGACTAAAGGTCCCGTTCGAACCGGGACTGATGCCTGCGCCGCTCGAACCGGGACTAATGCACCCATTAGTCCCGGTTCGTAACAGAACCGGGACTAATGCTCTGATCTGGCGTGGACCAAAGCCCTGTTTTGTACTAGTGTTTAATCAAAATCTTCAAATCTGATATTGCCTTTGGAAAATCAGATTCTACTGAAAATAAAACAGAGTGGATCAGGCACAAAATATCTATGAACAGATGAAGAAACTACCCTATTAACAAATGAAGAAGAAAATACACCAAACTCGACCTTCGTTCCAGTTACAATCTAGTCCGGCTTATACAAGAAATAACAGGGGACCAGCTCACGTGTAGGAATAGTCAGCTCTAGCAAATATGCAGCTTGAGGACAAGCTGCTTCTCCGAGAAGGGGAGTAATGTTGTGTCATCTTAGAGTCCAGTTGTCTCTTACATGGACCCATCTTAGTCCAGAAGTATCCAGGGTGTGTGGAAATACTTTTCAGTGAACAGTAACCGACCTAAAGGGTCTATATAAGTGTAAGAAGGGCAAGTAATGAAATACCGTATTTCCTATCTCTGCTTCTATTTTACCTCCCTAATTCTCCCATCCTTTCCCCACTACCCCTCTAAACAGCACCTACATGGCGACGAGTCGACGACCCTTGCGTCCAACGATTGCCTCATCCTACAACCTCCCTAGCAAACGCCAGCTGCAACATTGTGCAATGATCTGCCTGTTGAACACTGTGAATATGCGCAAAATTTGAAACGTTTAGCAGTTCTAACAAGTTTATATGTCAGTTGGAACACATATCTGAACTTTGAAATTTTCTGGATATAAGATAACAATACTCAATAGAATCTCGCCAAAACACAAAATTAGGCACTTGAAGAATAACCTGATATACTTTTTTGAATGGATAGCAATGAGCTAAGGACCAGATTAACGCAAAAAATTGGTATGCAGGTTCACAGGATAATAAATTACTAGCCCAATGCAGGCTTGGTGAACTGGACCAGCAGTTAACTTGTAGCAAACCACGAACAACAGAGCTAGAATCCCATCAAACTATAATCCTAGACAAGGTGAGTGACAAACCATCTTAGCCTTCTGATAGAGTAGTCTGATTTGACTAACGAAATCAGCACATTCATTATCTATGCAGACCAGTTTTCATTTCAGCATTCATTGCAAACAGGCAGAACCTTCTGTTCTAAAAAACAAAGAAAAACGAGGGAATTCACAGCCAGGACTAATCTCGTCACGCCTAGCTAGGCTCAGCCCAACCTAATCTCTCCTCCAAGCTGGACCTAAGGCCTCCCACCCTAGCTGAGCCACCTGGGCTTTAGGACTGGGCCTAAGGCCCGCCTGCTCACTGCAATCGAGACACAAGGGCAGGAGCACCAAACAGATTTGCTGATCATGATTTGTTTTGGCGAAAAAGGGAACCGGGATTGCGAAACAGGCACTAACGACGAGCATAATCTATGTGCCATAGAAGTAATTGTATCAATATGTACGAGTACCTTGTTTCTTGGGATCAAATTTCATGTCAGAAGGTACCATGTGAGTTTCTTCAATTAATTTCAACAATTTCTTTTTTTTTTATCCAAGTAAATCTTCTTCTGTTTGGCAACCATTGAAGCCTCCAAAATTTCAATCTCTTCAGTTACCTGCATACAACACAAGTTTTTTTAGATCATCAGGTGTACATCACAAGTTTACATGACCAAATAAAACTGGCGTGAATAAACATAAAAAGGCTACTAAGATCTTACTTTGCTGATAAATTCCATAGAAAGTGACTTCTCATTGATCAACTCATTTGCAGATTTAGCATCTATGCAAGGAAAGATTTCAGCAAACTCCAAGATAATTTCTGGAGTGGTGCTGTGGAATTTCCACAGGTCTCGAAGTTTTAACCCCAATGCTTGAAGCTGTCATTCATAAAATTAGCATCTATTCATCAGTATATAGCTAAGCAAAGTGCTCAATATGTTTGCTAATTTTTCAGTAAACAAGATGCCATGTTGCAGCTCTATTATGGTGGTAATTTTGTTCTAGCAAACTAGATGGTAACATGATGACCATTTTGGTGGTAACTTTTTTACTAAACAAACTGACTACCACCATTAGGTGGCAAAAAAAAAATCACTGAGCACACATATCAGAAGCTTATTTTCAGAATATAATAGGGGTCTTCCCCTCGGCCCATCTTTATAGAATGAAACCAACAGAAAACAAAAGGGGTTCAGGTCAGTAATAAGTCCTACACAGCCAAAAAGCAAGTTCAGATATCCATCAACAGAAAGCTATCCTATTTCATATCAGAAAACCAGTTTCACTTTTGCAAACAGGGGTGAAGATCCAAACACATGATGGACATACTACATATCAGAAGCTTCTCCAATACAATATTGAATACATGGCAACAACCAAATAGCACGACAAGTCGATAACAAGCTTCTCCGAAACAGTACATCGAATAACCCAAAAAACTAATAATATCACAAATTTGCAACCAATGAATCAATTAGTACAAGAGCTAATTGCGAAAGGTGTGCACGAGCCGCCTCCGTACACCTCAGGGAGTGACTAAACCAAATGCTGCAGCCAAAGAGTTTGCGCAAGCCGAGCAGGTGTCAAACCAGAATGTCTTAAACCAACTAAGACAGTGACAATGGGACGACTGAGCAGATGAATCAGTACTACATCCACTGTTGGAAAATGCTACCCGTGGCAATAGTGCTCTGCTTCCCGTGTAAAATGTATTCGCTAATTCATGCAATAAATATATATCTTTTTATTACTGCATTTACTCTTCCAATCGCAAACTTCATTGTACAAATAAGCAAACATTCAGTCATAAACAAAAATAAAAACCACCTTCCAGTAATAGAGAATAAGAAGAACAGAGTGAAAAGGAAAAACAAACATGTACAAATTTATACAATACATAGAAGATAATACACTGTCATAACAGCAAAGCGCGACAACGTAGAGAAGGATCCAGAATAAGCTAACTGTCCAGACAACAACACCAGGCAGCAGGCACCAAACGTACAAATGTTTCAGAAATCTCCATTCTTTTAACCTGGCCATGCTAGCTAGACAAGCATGGAGGCTTCTTCAGTTCCCTAATTCGCTTTGTGCAAAAGTACTTTCAGCGAAATACTTCCCAGATGGTCACCTTTTGAGAGCAAAAAGCAAGAACGGTATATCGTACGCTTGGCGAAGCATCTTAAAAGGTATTAAGCTGCTCAATAAGGGTGTCATTTGGAGGGAAGGGGATGGAAGACAGATCAACATATGGGAGGATCCATGGATCCCTAGGGGTACGTCCAGGAGAGTTTCTTCGGCGCGAGGCAGGAACCACTTAATCACTAAAGTGGAGGAACTCATCAATCCAGTAACAAACTCTTGGGATGAAGGACTTCTAAATCAGACTTTCAACCAGGATGATGTCAACGAGATACTAAAAATCCCTATCCATGAACATCAAGAGGATTTTCCGGCATGGCACTTTGATAAGAAAGGAATCTTCTCAGTGAAGTCTGCTTACAAAGTGGCTAGGGATTCAGAAGCGTTGGAGTCTAGAAGAGGCATTCCCAGCAGCTCAGGAGATGACAAGAACAATACCAACTCATCATGGAAACAGCTGTGGTCGCTTACCTTGCCAAACAAAATTATCCACTTCCTGTGGAAGGCTAAATAAGAACGAAGTTAATCCGTCGAGGAGTGCGTACTGAATCCCTCTGTCCTTTATGTCTCTGGTTAAATGAGGATGGAAGGCACTTATTTTTCAGATGCAAAAAGGTTAAAGCTCTATGGAGAGCCCTTCAACTAGAGGAATGGAGATGTAAACTTGCAGGATGCACTGAAGCTGAAGGGGTTATCGATGAGATTTTGAGAGCAGAGAACGAAAAGAAGCTGGCCATATGTACGCTACTCTGGCTATGGTGGTCGAATAGAAATAAGTGTAATCAAGGCGAGGCTTCAAGAACCATTGAAGATCTCCAATTTTCAGTAATGAAGCATGTGGGTGAATACATGAACCTGTTGAACAAAAGGAAAAGTCCCTGCCAACAAGAAACCCAGGTTTGGAAACCACCTCCTGCAAACTCCCCGAAAATTAATTGTGATGGTGCTTTTCGAAAAGACACAAATTCAGGGGGATGGTGCATTTGGGTGATGCCTTACAAGCTGAAGCACATGCAGCTCCTAATGCAATTTGGTGCGCATCAGAAATGGGATGCAGGCGCATAATCTCGGAAACGGATGCTCTAAATCTGAAACAAGCTATCACTAGCAGGGATTTTGGCTGGTCGCGTCTTGGAACCCTGTTTAGAGAGATAAAATTCCAGCTAGATGTATCCTTTGATAGCTTCACTATTTCTGTTTGCCCATGGGCATGTAATGTTGTACCACATAAGTTAGCAGCGCGTGGCGCAAATTCAGGAACTGGCAGTCATGAAGTGTGGCTGGGCCAATTCCCTCCTGATGTAAAAATATAACACATTGCAGGTGCGCTACAATTCACAAAGCAAGGAGATAGCAAGTAACCTCGCTTTAAAATGTGGTGGACTAGGAGGAGGCCATGGTGGTGCAGGGCCATCTCCCCCGCACCTCATCCCTTCGGCAAGGAGCAGCCGACCCTCTTCCCGACGCAGCCCTCTGCCGCTGCCCCTCGCCCCTCTGCCGTTGCCACTCACGCCGTCGCCGCCCTCTTCCGCTGCCCCTCACGCAGACGCCGCCCTCTGCCGCTGCCCTTCGCCGTCGCCGCCCTGCTGCCCTTGGCGTCCCGCCGCGGGCGAGCTGCCGCCGCCTCTATCACCGTCGCCGCCCCCAATCCGCTACCGCCTTCGCCGCCGCCCCCATCCGCTACAGTAGTGCTAGTTCTTCGGTTCTTCCTGCCGCCGCCAGCCAAAGCCTCCGCTGCTATTGCTGTGGCAGTGGTGATCCATTCCCCGTACGCTCGATCTAATCTAACGGCCAGAAGGCACGCGGCGCGCGTGGCGACAATCGAGTGAACGTTCGCTGAATACTCTGCTGCTAAACCCCTGAACCCCATGGCGTCCTCGCATCCCCATCCCAGAGAGGATCGTAGGTGGACGGAATGGAACACGGAACTCCAAAATCGGCACGCAAGTCACACAACCCCAAAATCGAAACCCATGGCATCCGACTCCAAAATCGGCACCCAAGGCATCCGACTCCAAATTCGAAATCACGCCTCCAAATTCGGCACCCACGGCATCCGGCTCCAAATTCGAAATCACGACTCCAAATTCGGCACCCACGGCATCCGGCTCCAAATTCGAAATCACGCCTCCAAATTCGGCACCCACGGCATCCGGCTCCAAATTCGAAATCACGCCTCCAAATTCGGCACCCACGGCATCCGGCTCCAAATTCGAAATCCGTCGCCGCCCTCTTCCGCTGCCCCTCACGCAGACGGGAAGGAGAGATGGACCATGGGATGCAGGCGCGGAGAGTAGGAGGACGAACCTTGGAGAATCTGCGTGCCTTGGCTCGCTCCAGGCGACTGATCGTCAGCTCCATCTCCTTGCTGGTTTCGTCGTCGATCTCTTCCTGTCCCACCGCTATCCCCAGCTCATCCAGTTTCTCTTGGTAGTTGGAACCGAGGACCTTGCACAGGTTCTCCAGTCGATCCATCGCCGGCCACTGAGAAGAGCAACAGCAACAGCATGCGTGCGTCCCCGTTAGAGAGAGAGAGAGAGAGAGAGCTGGGAGGTAGAGAATCGAAGTCGACCTGGTGTGTGTGCGTGCCGCTGCTGCGACTGGATCGGGGTTGCGGGCCTGGTGTCCCGCCGCGCCTGGGTCGGGAATGCCGAGTTGAGCAAGCAACCTGGCGATCGAGGACAGGAGCACGCACTACGTCAGGTTGGGAGAGAGAGAGAGCGAGAGGGGGGAGAGGAAGAGGAGAGAGGGAGAGCACCTGGCTGCCGCTGGATAGGGAGGGAGGCTGGGCTGAGGCGGTGATTCGGGAGGGGTCGCCGTTGCCGGGGACGATCCAAAGCCCCTCCAGTGCAGACTGGATGGTGTATTTATGCTAGCAGCCTGCGCTCCCGACGCCACGCTGGTATGCCCCCTCTCCCTCTCCCTCTCCCTCTCCCTCTCTCTCTCTCTCTCTCTCTCCCAACCTCGCTTTAAAATGCTTTCTTGCTCGTCCCAGGGGTTCTCCAAATGACAAGAACAAATCAAAATGCATGGCTACACAAGCCAAAACCAATCACACGCATTGTTTCGCTGTTACACCGGCTCCACCTAGCAAAGAAGCGGGTGCAAGACAGCTTCAGTGCTTCACCAGCGGTGGAATGTAATGGCATGCATGGGGATAAGCAGGAAAGAAACTACTCATGGACTATACTGTTTTTTCGCCTTGTAATATGTCCGGTTACATTCCAAACATGAATCAGACCAGTAGATAGAAAGTGAAATTCCATTCAGCTGGGCAGGAAGGAGCTATACTTCTCCCGCGGGCTGCTTCAGTGGTGCGCAACTTGAGTGAAATTAGCATGAATGCCTTGCTTCAGATATGAAATCCACTTTGACCGAAACCGACGAGGAGCTCTTCTACGAGGAACGGGAAGACCAAGCTGCTTCCTGACTACCGGCTGCTCGCGGCCTCCATGGATTTATTTTTTTCTCACCATCACTGTCCTCTCATCCTTGAAAGATTCCAATGTCAACGCCCCTTCTTTTGAAGCTTGGTGGCCAGCTATCCACAGCTTTCCTGCACTTGTGAGGAACGACTCCACATCAAGCTCACCAGAACAGCACAAGCTCTTTGCAGGTCTGGATCAAAGCCGAAGATGCTAACACCAGATATTTTCACATAACTTTCCTTGATAAGAAAAACATTGTTGTATCTAGTCACAATGACAACTATGCTGCTCTTTTGGAACATTTCGACTCTCCGCTGGGCACAAGGGGGAACTCTGCAAAGAGCATAAACTGGGATTGTCTGAATCTTCCTCGTGCTGACCTTGGTCATCTTGATCACCCGTGCCACCATCAAAGATATTGCTGCTGAGAAGGCCTCTGGGCCTGACAGTTTCATTGGCCTTTCCTTCAAACGTTGTTGGCACACAATTAGGATGGGCTTACAGAATGCCCTGAGTCAGTTATCTGCTCTGAAAGGTAGCACCTGGAACCTGCTGAAAACCGCCATCACTGCGCTCGTACCAAAGAAACACAATGCCCTCCAGCCCATGGACTACAGGCCCAGTAGCCTTACTCACGGTGTTGAGAAGATCCTCGGAAAATTCCTTGCTAACCACACTGCCCCTGAAATGCAGAACAACATCTCCATCAGTTTTTTTTTTGGCGGGTGTATTCAGAATAACTTCCTGTATGTGCAGAATATTATTCAGAGCCATCAGCCCATCACCATGCAAAGAAGCAATCCATCTTCCTAAAGCTAGATATTGCAAAAGCATTTGACTCTGTCAACTGGGATTACCTTCTTGAAGTCCTCGCCCAGGTTGGCTTCAGTCAGTGCTGCAGTGATCTCATTGCCACCTCCCTCACCTCGACATCATCTCGGATTCTCCTCAAACTGTGCTCCTGGTACTCCCTTCTTCCAGCGCTGGGGACAGACAGGGCGACCCCCTTTCTCAATTGCTTTTGCTTGGAGCTGTTCAACCCACAAGTGGTGGAATGGGGATAAGCAAAAACTCTATGGACTACTTCTGTAGCTAATTTGATAATGAAATGACACTGGAAAGAGTACATATATATCAAGTGAAATTCCATGCGGCTACACAAGAGCTTTAATTCTTCCATCAGCTACTTCAGTGATGTGCAACTTCAAGTCAAATAAGAGTAAATGCCTTACTTCAGATATGAAATCAAGAGTTTCAGAGCACCTAGTCAACATTAATTTCATTTAAATTGGTAAGAAATCATGTAAACTGATTAAGAACTTAATCCCTCTACAAAATTGGTTAGATTAAAGCTGAGACCATAATGGTTTCTCTACTTCCTATACTGCTAGATGCTTCAGCCTCACTGAGACCATAGAGTGGCATGTAACCAGCTCAGTTACATGTGGACTTGCTGCTACACTATAGTAAGACACATAACTTCCCATAGACTTGCTACAATGTACTTCCTCCGTCCCGCAATATAAGACGTTTTTGCAAGCTAACATAGCTTGCAAAAACGTCTTATATTATGGGACGAAGGGAGTAGTAACAAAGATCCTTCATATCCCATAGGCACACACATACACATACGCATAGAAAGTAAAAACATGAGGCAATCACAAAACTACCTCCATACGCATCACAAGTTAGAAAAGTAGAAAAAACCCACAATATTTGTTCAAAACAAAGTAAACGAACATATATGTAACAGCTGCCTAACCACCTAGTGTGCAGATAAAAGTAGCAGCAGATTATACTCCTGAGGTTTTTTTGGATAAAAGTAAATGGCCTCCTGAGGTTTTTTTGGATAAAA
The DNA here is from genome assembly GCA_039707655.1 of Elymus sibiricus. Taxonomy (NCBI): domain Eukaryota; kingdom Viridiplantae; phylum Streptophyta; class Magnoliopsida; order Poales; family Poaceae; genus Elymus; species Elymus sibiricus. The sequence continues at coordinate 383,081,820 of CM077663.1, forward strand.
GTAAATGGCCTCCTGAGTAGCAGCAGTATATCCAAAACAGCTGTGCTGTTTGGATAAAAGTAGCAGCAGAGTATATCCAAACAGCACAGCTGTTTTGGCCTCCTGAGGTTTTTGCCACTCGATAGTTTCTTCTTCATTTTCACAGTAAATGGCTAGTTTAGTTTTGCATAAGCAGGATTTTGTGAAGGCACTTAAAATTTGGCGAATGACGTGGAAATAGCTGCAGGCATTACGCCATGATGTTTCGCCTTGCCACATCTCGTATAATCAATCATTTCAAGACAAATTACTATAGAAGCCTGTGCATATGGAAAATTCAGCAGACAAATTGGATTGAGTTCCATTGAAAAATGCACACCCGCTGCTTCAGAAAAGGAATAACAAACGAAAACACTATTTGAGTGACATATTATAAATCACATCGAATAAAACAGGGATATAAAAAATACATTACGAGAGGACTGCAAGACAGGCACAAACACACGATGATCAGCCTAAAACCAGTTGAACCGGAGCTGCTGTGGAAGATGCCATGCCCATAATCTCCTTGAGTGTGTCGTCCTTGTCCTCCTCAGTCCATGAGTGTTGCTGTGTCACCATCTCCCATTCCCAGTGCCCCTTGTCCTGAGCATGCCCATTCTTGAACAAGCTGACACGACGCAACGCCGTGCATACGGCCATTACAAACTTGACAAGGTAAACCTGCCTCTCTGTTGCCTCGAAACCAGCCATCACAAACTCCTTCAGGCGATGTTGCCGAAGCTTCGTCGGCCACCAGGATATTTCTTCACTGGGACTGGGCTCCTCCATGCAAGAGGCAATGTGGATATGAAAACTCTCGAGGGAAGGCGCCATCTCAAAGAGAAGACGGGGCCATGAGACGTCCCAGGACGAAGGCACATCAGCGACCAGCAGCCGCCTCAGGTTAGGTAATAAAACGGATGGGGAGCTAGATGGCACGATCCATCTGTCGGGCCCCGTGAACCGGATGTTCAGGTCGGTAATGTCCGGTGTGTGTCCAAGAAACAAGTCAAGCTCCAGGTGCTGCCGAAAGTGTTGTCGAAACCCATCCAATTCGATACCGTGGCGACGGGCGAGGCTCCATTGCCTTAGGCATGGGAACGCGGTGGACTCGAAGAACAGTCGTGTGCCCAGGGAGGCCAGACGCTCCAGATTGGGAAGAGCCCTCAACCTTATTGATCCTATTTCACACTTGTCCACGACTAACTCCCTGATCTGCGACCTGGGAGCATCCACAATCATGACCATGTCCCTGCCGCCGCAGAGACAGGAGTTGAGGTGCACCACCTGCAGCTGCGGGCACGAGGCGAAGACGCCCTCGTAGGCGGCCGTGGGTGAATCAGCAACGTCTTGCAGGACGAGCCTAGTGAGCGCGCCGTACTCATGCAGCAGCCGCGGGATGACACAGCCCCCAAGCTTGAGGTTTTGCAGGCGTGACAACCGGGGCGAGGAGCAGAGGCCATGGCTAGGGAAGGCGTGCACGGTCTGCTGCCGGAATGTCGGCCGGGCGATGACCTCGAGGTCGTCGACACCCCAAGCATCCATGGCCTGGGAAATCAGCCGGTTGACGCAGCCGGTGTTGCGCGTGATGAAGAACTCCAGCCTGAGCCTGCTGACCCTCCGGCGAGCTCGGGCGCCAAGGAGGCCCTCGACGGAGCTGGTGAAGGCGCGCATGGCGCGGCGCTCGTACCTCGTCATGTTGGGCACGAACTCGTGGTGCGCGAGGCGATGCCTGTACAACACAAAGGTTCCGCTGCTGAAGATGTCACGGTAGCGCGGCGGGAGTACATCGCTGACCCTGAGGTCGAGGGCGGGGAGCTCGCGGGGGAGACCAGCCCAGCGCTTCGAGAGCAGCCCGGCGCCGAGCGCCGCGCGGGTGTCGAGGCGACGCAGGACGAGGAGGAGGAGGTCGTCGGGGAGGGCGCTGACACGGTCCTCGCCGAGACCCGCCTGCTGCCATGGCCGCCGGTGCAGGAGGTGGTCTGCGCGACGCCTCCTGGCCACGAGGAAGCTCACTCCGGCCGGGCGATGAGTAGATCCGGTGCAGGCGCGTGGTGGCGGCACGCGGCTGCGACTGGATACACGAGTCCGCATCGACGCTGGAATCTCCTTCGATACGGGGATGAGGATGGCGGTGGCCGGAGAAACTCAGCCGGGGACCAGCGTAGTCGCCGCCGGCGAGAAGGGGGTTAGGGATTTGGGGGAATCGAGCGCGGCTATGTTTTTTTTTTTTTAACAGGAATCAAATTCATTCCACTTAGGGCATCTCCAACGTGGGGTGCTTGGAGAGGCGCCAGGATTCCTTTCCTATTGAATTCCTGGTCGATCGGCGGTTGAGGCCGTCAAATCCCAGCGCCGGGGGCTGCGTCGACGCAAAGATAGGCATCAGACGCTTCGCTCCTTTCTCTACTGCATGCGGTGCGTGGCCAGTTTAAATTAGAGTCCAATTAGCACCGGCTGTTTAGCATCTCGCGTTGGAAGACATGGGTGCTTAGATATTTTTCAGTTTAATAATATTTTCTTATCGTCTATAAGCGCCTAGTCAAGCGCCGGGCATTGTACATGCCCTTAGAGCTGGCGCACCAAATCAGTGTCGTCTGGGGCTTCAGCAGCCCAAACAGAGAGAGGGACAGTAGCCCTCAGGCCAAATTGCGCCAGAGAGTGCGCAACCCTATTACATTCTCTAGGACAAAACATGAACTCATAAGATTCAAAAGAAACATGGCAGAAACTCCTCGCTTCCCTAAAAAGAACACCCAGCTCTGCAGCGTCGTAGTCCCGGCCCTTGAGCGCATTGATCATCGTTAAACAATCTGATTCAAAAATTACCCTTTGAGCGCCAAGATCAGCCACACCCTCAATAGCTTTCATGCACGCATTGATCTCCGCCTGGGGAGGGCTCCTGACATATTGCATCTTCCCGGTCGCCACTGCTAGGAAGTTTCCCAGCTCATCCCGTGCTACAAAACCCCAAGCACCCGCCTCTGTTTCCGCAGGAAAGGCAGCATCCATGTTTATCTTTACTCGACCTGTCCCAGGAGCAGTCCAGGACTGTTGTTGCATACACCTTGTGTTGCTCTTAACCTGCAAATTCTCAAAGTCCTAAACGTGTCTGCTGATGACTCCACTCACTTCCTGAGCTGTTTTGTGTTGCTCACCCGCATTTGTTTTGTTTCTCATCGTCCACCAATCCCACAGGAGAACAGCCACCCGGTGTTTCTTCTCTGCTGGTAGTGCACAAACAACATTGATGACTTGGAAAGAGTCCTGACAATCACACAACATAAGACGGGTCTCTTCCAGATTCTGCTCTCGCCAAACCGCCTTCACACACTTGCAGCGAAGGAAAAGGTGTCCACCATCTTCATCCAGGCGATTGCACATAGGGCAGCGGGTATCCAGCATAATGTGCTTTCGTTTTATATTCATACGAGTGGGTAGACTATTGTGAGCCAGCCTCCACAAGAACATACGCACTTTTCCCGGGACCTCCATCGTCCAGATATGTTGCCACTGGTCCGTATGTCTCTGGCCATTCGAGGCCCCAACATTTTGTTGTTTCCTTGCTTCTTTCAGACTCACACCCAAATGGTAGGCCGATTTGACAGAGAACATGCCTTTCCTATCATAGTGCCAAGAGATAAAATCCTCCATCTCCGCTCTCACAGGAATGGAAAGAATAACCCTCGCGTCCTCCTCTGTGAAGAGCTCTCGCACTAAATCCTCATCCCATGCCTCAGTAACCGGATTTAAGAGCTCATTTACTTTAGTAATGATCGCCTGTCCTTGCCACGCTACTGGCCGTCTCGTCGTTCCCCTAGGTAGCCACGGGTCAGACCAGACATTCACATGCATACCATCTCCAATGCGCCAAACAATTCCTTCTTTTAACAGGTCACGCCCTCTTAAGATGCTCCTCCAGGTGTACGACATCCCCGGCTGTTCCTCCGCCTCCAGGATAGAACAGTTCGGAAAATATTTTGCCTTAAGCACAATCGCACACAGGGAATCCGGATTCTGTAAAAGCCTCCAGCTCTGTCTTGCTAGCATTGCCGTATTGAAAATATGCAGATCCCGGAAACCAAGCCCACCATCCTTCTTGCTTTTCATAAGCTTTTCCCATCCAATCCAATGGCACTTATGCTTTCCATCCTGCTGATCCCACCAGTAACGGCAAACCATCGCACTAATATCATCACAAAGGCTCTTTGTCAAGTCAAAACATGACATAGCGTAGGTCGGAATCGCTTGAGCAACTGCCTTGATTAATGTTTCCTTTCCCACCTTTGATAATAGCTTCTCAATCCACCCCTGGATCCTCCTCCAGATCATCTCCTTTATGTACTCAAACTCCTTGCTCTTTGCTGCACCAAGATGCACAGGCAGACCCAAGTACCTCTCATTATGAGTTTCTGCCGGAATCCCTAAGACTTGAAGTACTTGTTGTTTATTCTGCAGGCTTGTTTTCTTGCTGAAAAACGCAGAGGATTCGTCTCTATTAATTTTCTGGCCTGACTGAGTTTCATAAAGCGCAAGGATCTCCGTAAGTTTCAAGGCACTCGCCTCTGTAGCCTTCATGACAATCAGGGAGTCATCTGCGAAGAAAAGATGATTTATGCTCGGAGCACCCGGGCACAATTTGACACCCTCGATCGTTCCTTCGTGATCTGCATGCTGCAGCAGTTTGGAAAAAGCTTCTGCACATATGATGAAGAGATACGGAAATAAGGGGTCTCCTTGTCGAAGACCTCTCTGGGGAAGAAATGCATCCATTAAGCTTCCATTCACCTTGACCCTATAGGAGACTGAACACACACAATTCATCACCAAACTTACCCATGATGCAGCAAAGCCCATGGTAAGCATCATGCGTTCCAGAAAGCGCCATTCCACCCTGTCATACGCCTTACTCATGTCAAGTTTCACAGCCACCAAACCTTGTCTCCCCCCTTCTTCTTATGCATCAGGTGGGTTATCTCATAGGCAAGCAACACGTTGTCCGTGATCATCCGTCCCGGAACAAAAGCAGATTGTGTAGGAGAAATCAGGTCCGGTAGAATCCCCTTCATACGGTTAGCCAAAACTTTTGAAATGAGCTTATATAGGACATTGCATAGGCTGATCGGCCGATATTGTGTGAGAGACTCCGGGTTCTTCACCTTTGGAATCAACACTATCGTTGTTTCATTCCATCCCATGGGCATGATACCACCATTTAACACAACCAGGACCTCCTCCTGTACCTTAGCACCCACTAAATCCCAAAACTTTTTATAGAACACAGCCGGCATGCCATCCGGTCCAGGAGCTTTGAGATCACCGGTCGCATCAAGAGCCTCTCTGATCTCCTCTCCAGTGAATGGCTTAGTGAGGGACACATTCATCTCGGATGTAATAGACACATCTATATGGAGGAAAATGTCCTCACTTAGGGGGCCTGCAGATAATGCGAACAAATTTTGGTAAAAATCAGTAATAAAAGGCCCTATATCTTCCTTCCTCTCCACAGCACTCCCATCATCCCTCTTCAAACTCCGGATCATATTCACCCTCCTTCTCTCCGAAGCGTGGGCATGGAAAAAACCAGTGTTTCGATCACCAAATTTGAGCCAATTGACATGCGCCCGCTGCTGCCAGTACACATTATATTGGTCCTCCAGTCGGCCTAGTCTGTACCGCAACAACTGTTCGCGAGAGACTTGTTGTTGGCTAATGGCTCCTCTCCGACACCGCTCTAGCTCCCTTCGAACCTTCTTTATTCTGTGTTTCAGCTCACCCAGGACCTCCCTGTCTCATTTCAGCAAACTTGCACCCACTCTCTTCAGGGCCTCGCCAACTTCGGTTTCTTCTCCCCCAAACGCATTATTCCATGCCTCCTCCACAACCTCTTAGCAGCCTTCCTCCTGTAACCACCGCGCCTCAAAACGGAAGCATCTCGTACCCCTTTCAGCACCCAGGGATTTATCCTGCGCATTCAATTCAACAATAACGGGGCAGTGGTCAGAATGTCTCGGGTCCCCGTTTATGATTTTGTGCAGCGGAAACAGGCACCGCCACTGAACATTTGCTACTGCCCTATCCAGCCTCTCCTTTGTATACCCGGTCGCATCCCTCCAGTTATTTCTCCAAGTGAACGGGTCGCCGACAAAACCCAAGTCCTCAAGTGCGCGGCTATGTTTTAGAGCAACTCTGTATATCGCTTCGCAAAATAACTGTCATTTTTTACAGCACAGGGACAAAAAATCGTACGACCAGGTTACGTAAAACGGCTGTCCCGTAAAAAAGATTACGGGGGTTATGAGGCTAAAAAAAAAGATTACGGGAGTTATATTTGGTCTCCAGTTCGTCGTATTTTCAGTTTTTTTATCTTTTACAGTTTTCTCTATGGGACTGCTAGGCCCCGACGCACCGGCTGAAATTTCGGTCGGTCGGCTAGCCACCGTCCGATTTAAGCTATATGGGCCACACGATTTACGCCTTCTTCTTCCTTCCGTTCAGTCAAAATCCCCCCCCCCCCACACACACACATCCCTCCCTCTTTGACAGTGACCTCGCCCGCACCCCCTCGGCACCCCACTCGTTGCGCTCGATGAGGTGCGGGTGGAGCTCGACGCCTTCCTTTGCGCCGCGCAGCGCCTCGACGCCTCCCTCTCTATCCTTGGCGGGACGCACCTAGCCACAGGAGTGTGGATCGCCTTCGAGGCCGCGCCCGTCGGGGTCGAGTCGACCGTGTTGGTGCATGGTGTGGCGGCGTTCGCGTTCGTCTCGAGCCACCTGTCGGAGTCATCAAACCCATTGCCGTGCGCCACGGTCCGCCTTGAGATGCCCTTGTACGTGGGTCGACCGACAACAGAGAACTACTAGCTCTGGCCATTGGCATCCTCAAGACCCAATTGTAATTTATATTTTGCGAGTAGGGTGTGTTGTGCTATTTTTCAGGGATTTTGTACGGAATTTGTTCTGACGGAAAAAAAATCATACTGTAAAAATGTGGAAAAACGTTTTACAGTATACTATAAACTGATTTTGCGGTAAAAGATTTTGAGGGGATGTGCTAGAGTTGCTTTTAGGAGATGACTTATATTCTTTGGGACCATCTATTTAACAGGTTTCTGGAAAAAAACATTTCCATCAGTCACTTTCATATCCATCAGATCAATATTCAATGGCCTAAATCATGACGCGGATTGTTCATCTTCTTCCTCTAGCAGCAGTTTCACCTCCCTAGAACCTACCCCGCCCCTTCCGCTTGCCTCCACACCACGTGGCCGGCGGGCGCTCCCTAGATAATGAGGTTGTAACTCCCTCCTGGTGACGCTATGGCTTCCCCTTAAGGCCCATTTTCTACAAGGGGATTGAGAGGGTTTCAAGAGGATTAACCCGCGGGGCCCAGAAACCCCACGAAACCTCGACGGCAATTTGTTTTGCGGGGTTTGTACAACCCACCCCTTTGATCCCCGTCGACCCCTCCTATCCACGTGTTGGAAATATGCCCTAGAGGCAATAATAAAGTGGTTATTATTATATTTCCTTGTTCATGATAATCGTTTATTATCCATGCTATAATTGTATTTATTGGAAACTGAAATACATGTGTGGGTACATAGACAAACAACATGTCCCTAGTGATCCTCTACCGGACTAGCTCATTGATCAAAGATGGCCATGGTTTCCTGGTCATAGACATGAGTTGTAATTTGATAACGGGATCACATCATTGGGAGAATGATGTGATGGACAAGACCCAAACTATGAACGTAGCATATGATCGTGTCAAGTTTATTGCTATCGTTTTCTGCATGTCAAGTATCTGCTCCTATGACCATGAGATCATGCAACTCACTGACACCGGAGGAGTACCTTGTGTGTATCAAACGTCGCAACGTAACTGGGTGACTATAAAGATGCTCTACAGGTATCTCCGAGGGTGTCTGTTGAGTTGGCATGGATCAAGACTGGGATTTGTCACTCCGTGTGACGGAGAGGTATCTCAGGGCCCACTCGGTAATACAACATCATAATGAGCTTGCAAGTAATGTGACTAAGAAGTTAGCCACGGGATCTTGTGTTACGGAACGAGTAAAGAGACTTGTCGGTAACGAGATTGAACTAGGTATGGAGATACCGGCAATCGAATCTCGGGCAAGTAACATACCGATGGACAAAGGGAACTTCGTATGGGATTGACTGAATCCTTGACATCGAGGTTCGACCGATAAAGATCTTCTTAGAATATATAGGAACCAATATGGACATCCAGGTCCCGCTATTGCTTATTGACCGTAGAGGTGTCTCGGTCATGTCTGCATAGTTCTCGAACCCGTAGGGTCTACACACTTAACGTTTGGTGACGATATAAGTATAATTGAGTTGTTATGTTGGTGACCGAAGGTTGTTCGGAGTCCCGGATGAGATCCCGGTCATGACGAGTAACTTCGGAATGGTCCGGAGATGAAGATTGATATATAGGACGAAGGGTATCGGAGTCCGGAAGTGTTCCGGGGTGTACCAGGGATTCGACGAAGTACCGAAAGGGGTTTCGGGGGGCCCCGGCAAGTGTTGGGGGCCTCATGGGCCAAGGAGAGGGGGCGCACCAGCCCACTAAGGGGCTGCGCGCTGCCCAAACCCTAGCCCGAGTCGGCCTGAAGGTGGGGCTCACCCCTAGGGCCGCCGGCCCCCTTTCCTTGGGTGGCAAGGCGCCTTAGGGAGGGGGCACCCCAAACCCTGGCCGCAGCCTTGGCCGCCGGCCACAAAGGGGAAACCCTAGGGGTGGGCGTCTCCACCCCTCCCCCTATATATACTAGAGGAGAGGGAGGCGGCCGACACACCAAGCCTTGGCGGCACCCTCCCTCTCTCTCTTATAGTTCTTCTCCTCCATAGCATCGCGGCAAGACTTAGCGAAGTTCTGCCGAGATCGCACCACCACCACCGTCGCCACGCCGTCGTGCTGCCGGAAGACTCGAGCTACTACTTTACCCTCGCTCGCTGGATCGAGGAGGTGAAGGTGTCATCAAGCCATACGTGTGTTGAACGCGAAGGTGCCGTCCGTTCGGCACTTGATTGGTAGTTCGCGGGACGGATCGTGATTGGATCGCGAAGACGTTCGACTACATCAACCATGTTTCTTAACACTTCCGCTTAGCGATCTACAAGGGTATGTAGATGCAATCTCTCCTCTCGTAGATGTTCATCTCCTAGATCGGTCTTGGTGAGCGTAGGAAATTTTTTGTTTCCCATGCAACGTTCCCCAACAGTGGCATCATGAGCTAGGTATTTGCGTAGATGACATCACGAGTAGAACACAAAGGAGTTTGTGGGCGTCGATATTCAGATTGCTTCCTTCCTTGGTCTTTTCTTGATTCAGCGGTATTGTGGGATGAAGCGGCCCGGACCAACTTTACATGTCCACGTACATGAGAACGGTTCCATCGACTGGCATGCAACTTTGTTGCATAAGATGGCTGGCGGGTGTCTGTCTCTCCCACCTTAGTTGAATCGAATTCGACAAAGGCGGTCCTTGTAGAAGGTTAAATAACAACTTGTATATCAACGTTGTGGTTTTGCGTAGGTAAGAATCGTTCTTGCTAGATACCCATAACAGCCACGTAAAACATCCAACAAATTAGAGGACGTCTAACTTGTTTTTGCAGGGTATGTTGTGATATGATATGGCCACATGATGAAATATATTTGATGTATGAGATGATCATGTTTTGTAATAGTTTAGATCGACTTGCATGTCGATGCATACGGCAACCGGCAGGAGCCATAGGGTTGTCTTTAATTATTTTATGACATGCGTGTCAATCATTAAGCGCTATGCAATGCTTTACTTTATCGCTAAACGGTATCAATAGTAGTAGAAGCATGGTTGGCGCGACAACCCCGATGGCAACACAATGATGGAGATCATGATGATGGAGATCATGGTGTCATGCCGGTGACGATGGAGATCATGCCGGTGCTTTGAAGATGGAGATCAAAAGCACAAGTTGATGGCCATATCATGTCACTTATGATTTGCATGTGATGTTAATCCCTTTTTATGCATCTTATTTTGCTTAGGACGATGATAACCCACAAGTATAGGGGATCGCAACAGTTTTCGAGGGTAGAGTATTCAACCCAAATTTATAGATTCGACACAAGGGGAGCCAAAGAATACTTGAGAGTATTAGCAGTTGAGTTGTCAATTCAACCACACCTGGAGATTAAATATCTGCAGCAAGGTGATCAGTAGCACAGTAATATGATAGTTTGATAGCAGTAGCAACAGTAACAGTAGCAGTAACAGTAGTAGCATTAGTTTTGTAGCAGTTGGAACAGTAGCAGCAGCAATAGTAATTTAGCAAGAACAATAAGTAGAAAGCTCGTAGGCACTGGATCGGTGAACTCGTTGGATGATATTCATCATATGACAGTCATAACCTAGGGCGACACAGAACTAGCTCCAGTTCGTCAATGTAATGTAGGCATGTATTCCATAAATAGTCATACGTGCTTATGGAAAAGAACTTGCATGACATCTTTTGTCCTACCCTCCCGTGGCAGCGGGGTCCATAACGAAACTAAGGGATATTAAGGCCTCCTTTTAATAGAGAACCGGAACAAAGCATTAACACATGGTGAATACATGAACTCCTCAAACTATGGTCATCACCGCGAAGTATCCCAAATATTGTCACTATGGGGTTGACGGATCATAACATGTAATAGGTGCATATGACTAGGCAAGATCAGATCAAGAACATGGATATAGAGATGATAACATAAACGGTTCAGATCTGAAATCATGGCACTCGGGCCCTAGTGACAAGCATTAGGCATAGCAAAGTCATAGCAACATCAATCTCAGAACATAGTGGATACCAGGGATCAAGCCCTATCAAACCTAACTCAATTACATGATGAATCTCATCCAACTCCTCATCGGCCAGCAAGCCTACGAAGGAATTACTCACTCCCGGTGGGGAGCATCATGGAATTGGCGATGGAGAAGGGTTGGTGATGACGAAGACTGAAGATTCCCCTCTCCGGAGCCCCAAACGGGCTCCAGATCTGGCCTCCCGATGAAGAACAGGAGGTGGCGGCGGCTCCGTATTGTAAAACGCGATGAAACTTTCTCTCTGATTATTTTCTCTGAAAATAGGAATTTATAGTGGCGGAATTAGGGTCAGTGGGGCCACGAGGTGGGCACAACCCCCCAGGGTGCGACCAGGGGGCCTGGCGCGCCCTGGTGGGTGCTGCTCACCCTGGCCCCCCTCGTCGGTGGATTTTGGCTCCAATAATTCTCATATATTCTGAAATAATTCCCCAAAAAGTTTCGTTCCATTCCGAGAACTTTTATTTCTACACAAAAACAACACCATGGTAGTTTTGCTAAAAACAACGTTAGTCCCGGTTAGTTCCATTCAAATCATGCAAATTAGAGTCCAAAACAAGGGCAAAAGAGTGAGGAAAAGTAGATACATTGGAGATGTATCAACTCCCCCAAGCTTAAACCTTTGCTTGTCCTCATGCAATTTAGTTGACAAACTGAAAGTGATAAAGAAAAACTTTTATGAACTCTTTTGTTCTTGTTTACATATATATGCTTAAGTAGCACCCAGGTTTTCAGCGAAGATTATGACTAACCATGCCAACAATGACTCTTAGAAATTATATTAACTCATAACAATAACATAAGCAACTAGCGAGCAATAATAAAATATCTCAAGCGCCAACACTTCGTCAAAACAATCATGATACAATATGACAATAAAAAAACAACACCATGGTAGTTTTGCTGAAAACAACGTTAGTCCCGGTTAGTTCCATTCAAATCATGCAAATTAGAGTCCAAAACAAGGGCAAAAGAGTGAGGAAAAGTAGATACATTGGAGATGTATCAACTCCCCCAAGCTTAAACCTTTGCTTGTCCTCAAGCAATTCAGTTGACAAACTGAAAGTGATAAAGAAAAACTTTTATGAACTCTTTTGTTCTTGTTTACATATATATGCTTAAGTAGCACCCAGGTTTTCAGCGAAGATTATGGCTAACCATGCCAACAATGACTCTTAGAAATTATATTAACTCATAACAATAACATAAGCAACTAGCGAGCAATAATAAGATATCTCAAGCGCCAACACTTCGTCAAAACAATCATGATACAATATGACAATATTGGTATCTCGCTAGCCCTTTCTGAGACCGCAAAACATAAATGCAGAGCACCTCCAAAGTTCAAGCAGCGACTAAACATTGCAATTCATGGTAGAAAAGATCCAGTCATCATGCTGCACCCAACATCAACTATACACAATGCATGAGGATGACAATAGTGCTCTCAGGTCTGGCGCTTATTTGAGAAGATGATGACTCAACATAAAAGTAAATAGATAGTCCCTTCGTAGAGGGAAGCATGGATTTGCAGCGGTGCCAGAGCTCAAAGTTTAAAACAGAGATAGATATAATTTTGGGAGGTAAACCCTTCCTGTCAACGTCACGACCAAGAGTTATCAATATCTTCCATGCTAAACAAATTAGCGGCGGTTCCCAAGCGGTAAAAGTAAAAGTTTACTCCCCCTCCACCAACAATCACACTCCACGGCTAGCCGCATCCACGGGTACCGTCCAAACCAACAACATTCCTGGGGGAGTTTTGTTTAATTATTTTTTATTTTTGATTTCGGGACTGGGAATCCCTATTACCGCCCCTCTCGTGTAAGGACAAGTGAATAAACACTCATCATGAGAATAACCCGCTTAGCATGGAAGATACTGACCGCCCCCTATCGCTCCATGAGCGGTCCAGGCACACAAAACATATGTTCATTTGAATTTTAAGAGATGGCACATGCAAATTTACTTTAGAACGGCAGGGTAATACCGCATATAGGTAGATATGGTGGACTGATCTGGCACAACTTGGTTTAAGGATTTTGATGCACAAGCAGTATTCCCGCTTAGTATAGGCAAAGGCTAGCAATTAGATTGAGAAGCGGCCAGCTAGAGATCGAAAACGGCCATGAACATGCATTACATCTAATCAACATTGAATACTAGCATGAGTAGGATATGGACACCATGAACATAAATATCATGAAGGCTATGTTGGTTTTGATTCAACTACATGCGTGAACATGTGCCAAGTCAAGCCACTTGAAACATTCAGAGGAGGATACCATATCATCATACCGCATCACAACAATTTTAATGCATGTTGACACCCAAGATAAATCATTATCCACTCCTAGCTACTTAAGCATGGCATGAACAACTATAATCTCTAATGGTCATTGCTGTTGGGGAACGTTGCATGGGAAAAAAATTCCTATGCACACGCAAGATCTATCCATGGTGATGAGCATCTACGAGAGGGAGAGTGGATCTACATACCCTTGTAGATCGCTAAGCGGGAAGCGTTAAGAAACGTGGTTGGTGTAGTCGAACGTCTTCGCGATCCAAATCGCAGCCGTCCCGCGATCCGTCCTGATCTAGCGCCGAACGAACGGCACCTCCGCGTTCAGCACACGTACAGCTTGATGACGATCTCTGCCTCCTTAATCCAGCAAGAGGGGCGAAGAGGTAGACGAGTTCTCCAGCAGCACGACGGCGTGGCGGCGATGGTGGTGGAACTATTCCGGCAGGGCTTTGCCTAAGCACTGCCGAAAACTAGAGGAGATGAACTATTGGGGAGAGAGGGCTGCACCGTGGCTTGGGTGTGTCATGGCCCTCTCTCCCCTCTAGTATATATAGGAGGGAGGGGAGGGGTTGGCGCCCCTAGGGTTTCCCCTAGGGGTCGGCCGAACCAGGAGGAGGTGGAGGAGTCCACCTCCAATCCTACTCCAAGTAGGATTCCAATCCTACTTGGAAAACCCTTCCCCCTTTTGGGCTTTTTCCTTTTCCCACCTCCTAGCCGCATGGGCCCTTAGTGGGGGGGGGGGGGGTCGGACAGCCCACTAGGGGCTGGTTTGCCTCCTCCCACAGCCCATGAGGCCCTTTGGAGTGGGTGGCCCCTCCCGATGGACCCCCGGAACCCTCTCGGCACTCCCGGTACACTACCGGAAATACCCGATACCTTTCCGGTGACCAAAACGGGACTTCCTATATATCAATCTTTACCTACGGACCATTCCGGAGCTCCTCGTGACGTCCGGGATCTCATCCGGGAATCCGAACAACCTTCGGTCACCAACATACATAACTCAACTATACCGAAACGTCACCGAACCTTAAGTGTGCAGACCCTGCGGGTTCGAGAACTATGCAGACATGACCGAGACACATCTACGGTCAATAACCAATAGCGGGACCTAGATGTCCATATTGGTTCCTACATATTCTACGAAGATCTTTATCGGTTGAACCTCTATGTCAAGGATTCAGTTAATCCCGTATGATGTTCCCTTTGTTCTTCGGTATGTTACTTGCCCGAGATTCGATCGTCGGTATCTCTATACCTAGTTCAATCTCGTTACCGGCAAGTCTCTTTACTCGTTCCATAATACAAGATCTCGTGGCTAACTCTTTAGTCACTTTGCTTGCAAGGCTTATTGTGATGTTGTATTACCGAGTGGGCCCTGAGATACCTCTCCGTCACACGGAGTAACAAATCCCAGTCTTGATCCATGCCAACTCAACAGACACCCTCGGAGATACCTGTAGAGCATCTTTATAGTCACCCAGTTACATTGTGACGTTTGATACACACAAGGTATTCCTCCGGTGTTAGTGAGTTGCATGATCTCATGGTCATAGGAATAGATACTTGACATGCAGAAAACAATAGCAATAAACTGACACGATCATATGCTACGTTCATAGTTTGGGTCTTGTCCATCACATCATTCTCCTAATGATGTGATCCCGTTATCAAATGACATCTTATGTCTATGGCCAGGAAACCTTGACCATATTTGATCAACAAGCTAGTCTACTAGAGGCATACTAGGGACACAGTGTTGTCTATGTATCTGTTGGAAATATGCCCTAGAGGCAATAATAAATTGGTTATTATTATATTTCCTTGTTCATGATAATCGTTTATTATCCATGCTATAATTGTATTGATTGGAAACTCAAATACATGTGTGGGTACATAGACAACACTGTGTCCCTAGTAAGCCTCTAGTTGACTAGCTTGTTGATCAAAGATGGTTAAGGTTTCCTAGCCATGGACATGAGATGTCATTTGATAACGGGATCACATCATTAGGAGAATGATGTGATGGACAAGACCCAAACTGTAAACGTAGCATTTGATCGTGTCAGTTTATTGCTATTGTTTTCTGCATGTCAAGTATCTGTTCCTTTGACCATGAGATCATGCAACTCACTGACACCGGAGGAATACCTTGTGTGTATCAAACGTCGCAACGTAACTGGGTGACTATAAAGGTGCTCTACAGGTATCTCCGAGGGTGTCTGTTGGGTTGGCATGGATCAAGACTGGGATTTGTTACTCCGTGTTACGGAGAGGTATCTCAGGGCCCACTCGGTAATACAACATCACAATGAGCCTTGCAAGCAATGTGACTAAAGTGTTAGCCACGAGATCTTGTATTACGGAACGAGTAAAGAGACTTGCCGGTAACGAGATTGAACTAGGTATAGTGATACCGACGATCGAATCTCGGGCAAGTAACATACCGAAGAACAAAGGGAACAGCATACGGGATTAACTGAATCCTTGACATAGAGGTTCGACCGATAAAGATCTTCGTAGAATATGTAGGAGCCAATATGGGCATCCAGGTCCCGCTATTGGTTATTGGCCGTAGAGGTGTCTCGGTCATGTCTACATAGTTCTCGAACCCGCAGGGTCTACACACTTAACGTTTGGTGACGATTAGTATAATTGAGTTATTATGTTGGTGACCGAAAGTTGTTCGGAGTCCCGGATAAGATCCCGGACATGACGAGGATCTCCGGAATAGTCCGGAGGTAAAGATTGATATATGTGATAATAGTGTTTTGATCTCCGGAAGAGTTCCGAAGTTCACCGGAAGAGGTTCCGGATGTTTACCGAAGTGTTCGGGTGCAGCAACACTTTATATGAGCCAAAGGGATAAAGCCCACGAGGTATTGGAAAGTGCAAAAGTAGTTTTGCTGCCGCGTAAGCGGTACTACCGCTTGGTGAAGCGGTACTACCGCCCGAGCGGTACTACCGCTTGTGTGAAGCGGTACTACCGCCCAAGCGGTACTACCGCTTGTGTGAAGCGGTACTACCGCTTGTGCGCGGCTGTGCACGGTTCGGCAGGGATCCGAGTTGGACTCTTTCCCTGCGGGCCAAACCGACCTTGTGCGGGCAAAACCGACCCGGAGGAGGCTTTTACTCCAAGTTTAGACCCCAAGGCTCAACATATAAATAGAGGGGCAGGGCTAGCACACGGGACACATCAAGATTTCCCCAAGCCGTGTGCGGCAACCCTAACCCTCTAGTTCCTCCGTCATAATCTCCGTAGTGCTTGGCGAAGCCCTGCAGAGATTGTTCCTCACCACCATCACCACGCCGTCGTGCTGCTGGAACTCAACCACTACTTCATCATCGCTCGCTGGATCGAGGAGGTGAAGGCGTCATCAAGCCGTACGTGTGTTGAACGCGGAGGTGCCGTCCGTTCGGCACTAGATCGGAAGGATCGTGATTGGATCGCGGGACGCTCGGCGATTTGGATCGCGAAGACGTTCGACTACATCAACCGCGTTTATTAACGCTTCCGCTTAGCGATCTACAAGGGTATGTAGATTCACTCTCCCTCTCGTAGATGCTCATCACCATGGATAGATCTTGCGTGTGCGTAGGAAAATTTTTGTTTCCCATGCAACGTTCCCCAACAGTGGCATCATGAGCCAGGTCTATGCGTAGATGAGATCTCGAGTAGAACACAAACGAGTTGTGGGCGTGGATGTATACATATTGCTTGCCGTTACTAGTTGATGCTTGATTCCGCGGTATTGTGAGATGAAGCGGCCTGGACCGACATTACGCGTACGCTTACGCGAGACTGGTTTCACCGCTGCGTGCACTTGTTGCATAAAGGTGACTGGCAGGTGTCTGTCTCTCTCACTTTAGTTGAATCGGTTCAATGAAAAGGGTTCTTTTAGAAGATCAAAAAGCAATCACTACACCACGTTGTGGTTTTGCGTAGGTAAGAACGGTTCTTGCAAACCCGTAGCAGCCACGTAAAATTTGCAACAACAATTAGAGGACGTCTAACTTGTTTTTGCAGGGTATGTTGTGATGTGATATGGCCAATTACATGATGAGATATATGTGATGTATGAGATGATCATGTGTTGTATAGAATATCACGACTTGCATGTCGATGAGTACGGCAACTGGCAGGAGCCATAGAGTTGTCTTTAATTATTGTATGACCTGCGTGTCAATCATTAAGCGCTATGTAATGCTTTACTTTATCGCTAAACGTTAGCTATAGTCGTGGAAGCAACAGTCGGCGCGACAACCTTATGGCGACACGTTGATGGAGATCAAGATGATGGAGATCATGGTGTCATGCCGGTGACGATGGAGATCATGCCGGTGCTTTGGAGATGGAGATCAAAAGCACAAGTTCATGGCCATATCATGTCACTTATGATTTGCATGTGATGTTAATCCTTTTATGCATCTTATTTTGCTTAGGACGACGGTAGCATTATAAGGTGATCCCTCACTTAAATTTCAAGATAAATTGTGTTCTCCCCAAGTGTGCACCGTTGCGAAAGTTCGTCGTTTCGAGACACGCCGTGATGATCGGGTGTGATAGACTCTACGTTCGCATACAACGGGTGTAAGCCATGTTACACGTGCGGAACACTCGGGTTAAACTTGACGAGCCTAGCATGTACAGACATGGCCTCGGAACACAAGAGACCGAAAGGTCGAACATGAGTCATATAGTAGATATGATCAACATGAAGATGTTCACCATTGAAACCACCTCAACTCACGTGATGATCGGACTTGAGTTGGTGGATTTGGATCATGTTACACTCGAATGATCGGAGGGATGTCAATTTGAGTGGGAGTTTTTTAAATATGATTAACTAAACTCATTATCTAAGAACAATAGTCTAAGTTGTCTTTGCTATATTTATGTTGTAGATCATGGCTCGCGCAGTAGCACCCCTGAATTTTAATGCGTTCCTAGAGAAAGCTAAGTTGAAAGATGATGGAAGTAACTTTGTGGACTGGGCCTGTAATCTAAGGATTATCCTTACGGCTTCCCAGAAGGCTTATGTCCTTGATGCACCGCTTGGTGATCCACCCGCTCCAGTTGAGTCTCTAGACGTTGTGAACGCCTGGCAGGCTCGTTCTGATGATTACTCAATAGTTCAATGTGCAATGTTGTATGGCTTAGAACCGGGACTTCAAAGACGTTTTGAACGTCATGGAGCATATGAGATGTTCCAGGAGTTGAAGTTTATCTTTCAGAAGAATGCCCGGATCGAGAGATATGAGATCTCCGATAAGTTCTATGCTTGCAAGATGGAGGAGAACGGGTCTATCAGTGATCACGTGCTCAGAATGTCTGGGTACTCCACCCGTCTGGCTGAGTTAGGGATGCCCCTTCCGCCAGGGGCTATCACTGACAGAGTTCTTCAATCATTGCCACCTAGCTACAAGAGCTTCGTGTTGAACTATAACATGCACGGGATGAACAAGTCAGTCGCCGAGCTGTTTGCGATGCTGAAAGCCGCTGAGTCTGAAATTCAGAAGGAGCATCAAGTGTTGATGGTCAATAAAACCACTAGTTTCAAGAAAAATGGCAAGGGTAAGAAGGGTAACTCCAAGAAGAGTGGCAAAGCAGTTGCTCCTCTCGTGAAGAAACCCAAGGCTGGACCCAAACCAGAAACTGTGTGTTTTCATTGCAAGGGAACTGGACACTGGAAGCGGAATTGCCCCAAGTATTTGGCTGACAAGAAGGCGGCCAACAACAAACAAGGTATATATGATATACATGTTATTGATGTGTACCTTACCAACTCTCGTTGTAGTGCCTGGGTATTTGATACCGGTGCGGTTGCTCATATTTGCAACTCAAAACAGGAACTGCGGAATAGACGGAGGCTGGCAAAGGACGAAGTGACGATGCGCGTGGGAAATGGTTCCAAGGTTGATGTGATCGCCGTCGGCACGCTCGCTCTTCGATTACCGTCGGGATTAGTGATGAACCTAAATAAGTGTTATTTGGTGCCTGCGTTAAGCATGAACATTATATCTGGATCTTGTTTATTGCGAGACGGTTACTCATTTAAATCAGAGAATAATGGTTGTTCTATTTATATGAGTAATATCTTTTATGGTCATGCACCCGATGTGAGGGGTTTATTCTTATTGAATCTCGATAGTAATGATACACATGTTCATAACATTGATGCCAAAAGATGTAGAATTGATAATGATAATACCACTTTCTTGTGGCACTGCCGTTTAGGTCATATTGGCGTAAAACGCATGAGGAAGCTCCATGCTGATGGACTTTTGGAGTCACTTGATTTTGAATCACTTGACACATGTGAGCCATGCCTCATGGGCAAGATGACTAAAACGCCGTTCTCTGGAATAATGGAACGGGCAAGTGACTTATTGGAAATCATACATACTGATGTGTGCGGTCCGATGAGTATTGAGGCGCGCGGTGGTTATCGTTACTTTCTCACCTTCACTGATGACTTAAGTAGATATGGGTATATTTACTTAATGAAACACAAGTCTGAAACATTTGAAAAGTTCAAACAATTTCAGAGTGAAGTTGAGAATCATCGTAACAAGAAGATTAAATTCCTACGATCTGATCGAGGAGGAGAATATCTGAGTTATGAGTTTGGCAGTCACTTAAGACAGTGTGGAATTGTTTCACAATTAACACCGCCTGGAACACCACAGCGTAATGGTGTGTCCGAACGTCGTAATCGAACCTTATTGGATATGGTGCGATCTATGATGTCTCTTGCCGATTTGCCACTATCGTTTTGGGGTTATGCATTAGAGACAGCTGCATTCACTTTAAATAGGGCACCATCGAAATCCGTTGAGACGACGCCATGTGAACTTTGGTTTGGCAAGAAGCCAAAACTGTCGTTTCTTAAAGTTTGGGGATGTGATGCTTATGTCAAAAAGCTTCAGCCTGAAAAGCTGGAACCCAAAGCGGAGAAATGCGTCTTCATAGGATACCCAAAAGAGACAATTGGGTATACCTTCTACCTCAGATCCGAGGGCAAAGTGTTTGTCGCTAAAAACGGAACATTTCTTGAGAAAGAGTTTCTCTCGAAAGAATTGAGTGGGAGGAAGATAGAACTTGATGAGGTTGTTGAACCTTTACTTCAACCTGAGAGTAGCGCAGCGCAGAAAGTTGTTTCTGTGGAGCCTACATTAGCTGAAGAGGAAGTTAATGATGATGATCATGAAGCTTTGGATCAAGTTGCTATCGAACCTCGTAGGTCGACAAGGACGCGTACTGCTCCCGAGTGGTACGGCAACCCTGTCTTAGACATCATGTTGTTAGACAACGATGAACCTACGAGCTATGGAGAAGCGATGATGAGCCCGGATTCCGAGAAGTGGTTAGAGGCCATGAAATCCGAGATGGGATCCATGTATGAAAACAAAGTATGGACTTTGGAAGTATTACCTGAAGGGCGTAAGGCCATTCAGAACAAATGGATCTTTAAGAGGAAGACGGACGCGGACGGTAATGTCACCGTCTATAAAGCTCGACTTGTGGCAAAAGGTTTTTCACAAGTTCAAGGAGTTGACTACGATGAGACCTTCTCACCCGTAGCGATGCTTAAGTCCGTCAGAATCATGTTGGCAATAGCTGCCTTTTTCGATTATGAAATTTGGCAGATGGATGTCAAAACAGCGTTCCTTAACGGTTTCCTTAAGGAAGAGTTGTATATGATACAACCAGAAGGTTTTGTCGATCCATAGAATGCTGACAAAGTTTGCAAACTCCAGCGATCCATTTATGGACTGGTGCAAGCATCTCGGAGTTGGAATCTTCGTTTTGATGAGGTGATCAAAGCGTTCGAGTTTATACAAGTTTACGGAGAAGCTTGTATTTACAAGAAAGTGAGTGGGAGCTCTATAGCGTTTCTAATCTTATATGTGGATGACATATTGCTGATTGGAAACAATATAGAAATGCTGGAAAGCGTAAAGGAATATTTGAACAAGAGTTTTTCAATGAAGGACCTAGGAGAAGCTGCTTTCATATTAGGCATCAAGATCTATAGAGATAGATCAAGACGTTTGATAGGACTTTCACAAAGCACATACCTTGATAAGATTTTGAAGAAGTTCAAAATGGATCAGTCCAAGAAGGGGTTCTTGCCTGTTTTGCAAGGTGTGAAGTTGAGTAAGACTCAATGCCCAGTGACTGCAGAAGATAGAGAAAAGATGAGTGTCATCCCCTATGCTTCAGCCATAGGCTCTATCATGTATGCAATGCTGTGCACAAGACCCGATGTCAGCCTTGCCATAAGTATGGCCGGAAGGTTTCAAAGTGATCCAGGAATGGAACACTGGACGGCGGTCAAGAATATCCTGAAGTACCTGAAAAGGACTAAGGACATGTTTCTCGTTTATGGAGGTGATCAAGAGCTCGTCGTAAAGGGTTACGTCGATGCAAGCTTTGACACTGATCCGGATGACTCTAAGTCGCAAACCGGATACGTATTTATTCTTAATGGGGGTGCGGTTAGCTGGTACAGTTCCAAGCAAAGCGTGGTAGCTGATTCTACATGCGAAGCGGAGTACATCGCTGCCTCGGAGGCGGCGAAGGAAGGTGTCTGGATGAAGGAGTTCATGACAGATCTTGGAGTAGTGCCTAGTGCGCTTAACCCAATGACTCTGTTTTGTGATAACACTGGTGCCATTGCTCTAGCCAAGGAACCAAGATTTCACAAGAGGACCAGACACATAAAACGACGTTTCAATTCCATCCGCGATTACATCAAGGAGGACGACATAAATATTTGCAAAGTACACACGGATCTAAATGTTGCAGATCCGATGACTAAACCTCTTCCAAGGGCTAAACATGAACAACACCAGAACTGCATGGGTGTTCGATTCATTACAATGTAAATCACATAGTGATGTGAACTAGATTATTGACTCTAGTGCAAGTGGGAGACTGTTGGAAATATGCCCTAGAGGCAATAATAAATTGGTTATTATTATATTTCCTTGTTCATGATAATCGTTTATTATCCATGCTATAATTGTATTGATTGGAAACTCAAATACATGTGTGGGTACATAGACAACACTGTGTCCCTAGTAAGCCTCTAGTTGACTAGCTTGTTGATCAAAGATGGTTAAGGTTTCCTAGCCATGGACATGAGATGTCATTTGATAACGGGATCACATCATTAGGAGAATGATGTGATGGACAAGACCCAAACTGTAAACGTAGCATTTGATCGTGTCAGTTTATTGCTATTGTTTTCTGCATGTCAAGTATCTGTTCCTTTGACCATGAGATCATGCAACTCACTGACACCGGAGGAATACCTTGTGTGTATCAAACGTCGCAACGTAACTGGGTGACTATAAAGGTGCTCTACAGGTATCTCCGAGGGTGTCTGTTGGGTTGGCATGGATCAAGACTGGGATTTGTTACTCCGTGTTACGGAGAGGTATCTCAGGGCCCACTCGGTAATACAACATCACAATGAGCCTTGCAAGCAATGTGACTAAAGTGTTAGCCACGAGATCTTGTATTACGGAACGAGTAAAGAGACTTGCCGGTAACGAGATTGAACTAGGTATAGTGATACCGACGATCGAATCTCGGGCAAGTAACATACCGAAGAACAAAGGGAACAGCATACGGGATTAACTGAATCCTTGACATAGAGGTTCGACCGATAAAGATCTTCGTAGAATATGTAGGAGCCAATATGGGCATCCAGGTCCCGCTATTGGTTATTGGCCGTAGAGGTGTCTCGGTCATGTCTACATAGTTCTCGAACCCGCAGGGTCTACACACTTAACGTTTGGTGACGATTAGTATAATTGAGTTATTATGTTGGTGACCGAAAGTTGTTCGGAGTCCCGGATAAGATCCCGGACATGACGAGGATCTCCGGAATAGTCCGGAGGTAAAGATTGATATATGTGATAATAGTGTTTTGATCTCCGGAAGAGTTCCGAAGTTCACCGGAAGAGGTTCCGGATGTTTACCGAAGTGTTCGGGTGCAGCAACACTTTATATGAGCCAAAGGGATAAAGCCCACGAGGTATTGGAAAGTGCAAAAGTAGTTTTGCTGCCGCGTAAGCGGTACTACCGCTTGGTGAAGCGGTACTACCGCCCGAGCGGTACTACCGCTTGTGTGAAGCGGTACTACCGCCCAAGCGGTACTACCGCTTGTGTGAAGCGGTACTACCGCTTGTGCGCGGCTGTGCACGGTTCGGCAGGGATCCGAGTTGGACTCTTTCCCTGCGGGCCAAACCGACCTTGTGCGGGCAAAACCGACCCGGAGGAGGCTTTTACTCCAAGTTTAGACCCCAAGGCTCAACATATAAATAGAGGGGCAGGGCTAGCACACGGGACACATCAAGATTTCCCCAAGCCGTGTGCGGCAACCCTAACCCTCTAGTTCCTCCGTCATAATCTCCGTAGTGCTTGGCGAAGCCCTGCAGAGATTGTTCCTCACCACCATCACCACGCCGTCGTGCTGCTGGAACTCAACCACTACTTCATCATCGCTCGCTGGATCGAGGAGGTGAAGGCGTCATCAAGCCGTACGTGTGTTGAACGCGGAGGTGCCGTCCGTTCGGCACTAGATCGGAAGGATCGTGATTGGATCGCGGGACGCTCGGCGATTTGGATCGCGAAGACGTTCGACTACATCAACCGCGTTTATTAACGCTTCCGCTTAGCGATCTACAAGGGTATGTAGATTCACTCTCCCTCTCGTAGATGCTCATCACCATGGATAGATCTTGCGTGTGCGTAGGAAAATTTTTGTTTCCCATGCAACGTTCCCCAACAGTATCCACACATGCAATTGAGTTTCCAATCAATACAATTATAGCATGGATAATAAACGATTATCATGAACAAGGAAATATAATAATAACCACTTTATTATTGCCTCTAGGGCATATTTCCAACAGTCTCCCACTTGCACTAGAGTCAATAATCTAGCTCACATCACTATGTGATTTACATTGTTATGAATCTAACACCCATACAGTTCTGGTGTTGATCATGTTTAGCCCTTGGAAGAGGTTTAGTCATCGGGTCTGCGACATTCAGATCCGTGTGCACTTTGCAAATATTTATCTCCTCCTCCTTGATGTAATCGCGGATGGAATTGATACATCGCTTTATGTTTCTAGTCCTCTTGTGAAACCTTGGTTCCTTGGCCAGAGCAATGGCACCAGTGTTGTCACAGAACATAGTCATTGGGTTCAGTGCACTGGGCACTACTCCAAGATCTGTCATGAACTCCTTCATCCAGACACCTTCCTTCGCCGCTTTCGAGGCAGCGATGTACTCCGCTTCGCATGTAGAATCAGCTACCACGCTCTGTTTGGAACTGCACCAGCTTACCGCACCCCCATTGAGAATAAATACGTATCCGGTTTGAGACTTAGAGTCATTCGGATCAGTGTCAAAGCTTGCATCGACGTAACCCTTTACGACGAGCTCTTGATCACCTCCATAAACGAGAAACATGTCCTTAGTCCTTTTCAGGTACTTAAGGATATTCTTGACCGCCGTCCAGTGTTCCATTCCTGGATCACTTTGAAACGTTCCGACCATACTTATGGCAAGGCTGACATCGGGTCTTGTGCACAGCATTGCATACATGATAGAGCCTATGGCTGAAGCATAGGGGACGACACTCATCTTTTCTCTATCTTCTGCAGTCACTGGGCATTGAGTCTTACTCAACTTCACACCTTGCAACACAGGTAAGAACCCCTTCTTGGACTGATCCATTTTGAACTTCTTCAAAACTTTGTCAAGGTATGTGCTCTGTGAAAGTCCTATTAAGCATCTCGATCTATCTCTATAGATCTTGATGCCTAATATGAAAGCAGCTTCTCCTAGGTCCTTCATTGAAAAACTCTTGTTCAAATATTCCTTCATGCTTTCCAACATTTCTATATTGTTTCCAATCAGCAATATGTCATCCACATATAATATTAGAAACGCTATAGAGCTCCCACTCACTTTCTTGTAAATACAAGCTTCTCCGTAAACTTGTATAAACCCGAACGCTTTGATCACCTCATCAAAGTGAAGATTCCAACTCCGAGATGCTTGCACCAGTCAGCATTCTCTGGATCGACAAAACCTTCTGGTTGCATCATATACAACTCTTCCTTAAGGAAACCGTTAAGGAACGCTGTTTTGACATCCATCTGCCAAATTTCATAATCGAAAAATGCAGCTATTGCTAACATGATTCTGACGGACTTAAGCATCGCTACGGGTGAGAAGGTCTCATCATAGTCAACTCCTTGAACTTGTGAAAAACCCTTTGCCACAAGTCGAGCTTTATAGACGGTGACATTACCGTCCACGTCCTTCTTCTTCTTAAAGATCCATTTGTTCTGAATGGCCTTTCGCCCTTCAGGTAATACTTCCAAAGCCCATACTTTGTTTTCATACATGGATCCAATCTCGGATTTCATGGCATCTAACCATTTCTCGGAATCCGGGCCCATCATCGCTTCTCCATAGCTTGTAGGTTCATCGTTGTCCAACAACATGACCTCTAAGACAGGGTTGCCGTACCACTCAGGAGCATTACGCGTCCTTGTCGACCTACGAGGTTCGATAGCAACTTGATCCGAAGCTTCATGATCATCATCATTAACTTCCTCTTCAAACGATGTAGGCTCTACAGAAACATTTTTCTGCGCTGCACTACTCTCAGGTTTAAGTAAAGGTTCAACAACCTCATCAAGTTCTATTTTCCTCCCACTCAATTCTTTCGAGAGAAACTCTTTCTCAAGAAATGTTCCGTTTTTAGCGACAAACACTTTGCCTTCGGATCTGAGACAAAAGGTATACCCAACTGTCTCTTTTGGGTATCCTATGAAGACGCATTTCTCCGCTTTGGGTTCCAGCTTTTCAGGCTGAAGCTTTTTGACATAAGCATCACATCCCCAAACTTTAAGAAACGACAACTTTGGCTTCTTGCCAAACCACAGTTCATATGGCGTCGTCTCAACGGATTTCGATGGTGCCCTATTTAAAGTGAATGCAACTGTCTCTAATGCATAACCCCAAAACGATAGTGGCAAATCGGCAAGAGACATCATAGAACGCACCATATCCAATAAGGTTCGATTACGACGTTCGGACACACCATTACGCTGTGGTGTTCCAGGCGGTGTTAATTGTGAAACAATTCCACATTGTCTTAACTGACTGCCAAACTCATAACTCAGATATTCTCCTCCCCGATCAGATCGTAGGAATTTAATCTTCTTGTTACGATGATTCTCAACTTCACTCTGAAATTGCTTGAACTTTTCAAACGTTTCAGACTTTTGTTTCATCAAGTAAATATACCCATATATACTTAAGTCATCAGTGAAGGTGAGAAAGTAACGATAACCACCGCGCGCCTCAATGCTCATTGGACCGCACACATTAGTATGTATGATTTCCAACAAGTCACTTGCCCGTTCCATTGTTCCAGAGAACGGGGTTTTAGTCATCTTGCCCATGAGGCATGGTTCACATGTGTCAAGTGATTCAAAATCAAGTGACTCCAAAAGTCCATCAGCATGGAGCTTCTTCATGCATTTTACACCAATATGACCTAAGCGGCAGTGCCACAAGAAAGTGGTGCTATCATTATCAATTCTACATCTTTTGGCATCAATGTTATGAACATGTGTATCATCACTATCGAGATTCAATAAGAATAAACCCCTTACATTGGGTGCATGACCATAAAAGATATTACCCATATAAATAGAACAACCATTATTCTTTGATTTAAATGAGTAACCGTCTCGCAATAAACAAGATCCAGATATAATGTTCATGCTCAACGCAGGCACTAAATAACAATTATGCAGGTTCATCACTAATCCCGATGGTAATCGAAGAGCGAGCGTGCCGACGGCGATCACATCAACCTTGGAACCATTTCCCACGCGCATCGTCACTTTGTCCTTTGCCAGCCTCCGTCTATTCCGTAGTTCCTTTTTTGAGTTGCAAATGTGAGCAACCGAACCGGTATCAAATACCCAGGCACTACTATGAGAGTTGGTAAGGTACACATCAATAACATGTATATCATATATAGCTTGTTTGGTGTTGGCCACCTTCTTGTCAGCCAGATACTTGGGGCAGTTCCGCTTCTAGTGACCAGTTCCCTTGCAATGAAAGGACTCAGTTTCTGACTTGGGTCCAGCCATGGGTTTCTTCACGGGAGGGGCAACTGCTTTCCCACTCTTCTTGGAGTTACCCTTCTTACCCTAGCCATTCTTCTTGAAACTAGTGGTTTTATTGACCATCAACACTTGATGCTCCTTCTGAATCTCAGACTCAACGACTTTCAACATCGCAAACAGCTCGGCGACTGACTTGTTCATCCCGTGCATGTTATAGTTCAACACGAAGCTCTTGTAGCTAGGTGGCAGTGATTGAAGAACTCTGCATTGATCGCCTCTGGCGGAAGGGATATCCCCAATTCAGCCAGACGGGTGGAATACCCAGATATTTTGAGTATGTGATCACTGACAGACCCGTTCTCCTCCATCTTGCAAGCATAGAACTTACCGGAGGTCTTATACATCTCGATCCGGGCGTTCTTCTGAAAGATAAACTTCAACTCCTAGAACATATCATATGCTCCATGACGTTCAAAATGTCTTTGAAGTCCCGGTTCTAAGCCATACAACATTGCACATTGAACTGTTGAGTAATCATCAGAACGTGTCTGCCAGGCGTTCGCAACGTCTGCAGACTCTACTGGAGCGGGTGGTTCACCAAGCGGTGCATCAAGGACATAATCCTTTTGGGAAGCCGTAAGGATAATCCTTAGATTACGGGCCCAGTCTACAAAGTTACTTCCATCATCTTTCAACTTAGGTTTCTCTAGGAACGCATTAAAATTCAGGGGTGCTACTGCGCGAGCCATTGATCTACAACATAAATTTTGCAAAGACATCTTAGACTATTGTTCAAGATAATGAGTTTAGTTTAATCATAAAAAAAACTCCCACTCAAATTGTCATCCCTCTGGTCATTCGAGTGTCGCGTGATCCAAATTCACCAACTCAAGTCCGATCATCACGTGAGATGAGGTGGTTTCAATGGTGAACATCTTCATGTTGATCATATCTACTATATGACTCATGTTTGACCTTTCGGTCTCTTGTGTTCCGAGGCCATGTCTGTACATGCTAGGCTCGTCAAGTTTAACCCGAGTGTTCCGCACGTGCAACACTGGCTTGCACCCGTTGTATGCGAACGTAGAGTCTATCACACCCGATCATCACGTGGTGTCTCGAAACGACGAACTTTCGCAACGGTGCACACTCGGGGAGAACACAATTTTATCTTGAAATTTAAGTGAGGGATCACCTTATAATGCTACCGTCGTCCTAAGCAAAATAAGATGCATAAAAGGATTAACATCACATGCAAATCATAAGTGACATGATATGGCCATGAACTTGTGCTTTTGATCTCCATCTCCAAAGCACCGGCATGATCTCCATCGTCACCGGTATGACACCATGATCTCCATCATCTTGATCTCCATCAACGTGTCGCCATGAGGTTGTCGCGCCAACTGTTGCTTCTACGACTATTGCTAACTCATAGCGATAAAGTAAAGCAAAACGGCGAAAATAAATTAAAGACAACCCTATGGCTCCTGCCGGTTGCCGTACTCATCGACATGCAAGTCGTGATATTCTATACAAAACATGATCATGTCATACATCACATATATCTCATCATGTAATTGGCCATATCACATCACAACATACCCTGCAAAAACAAGTTAGACGTCCTCTAATTGTTGTTGCATGTTTTACGTGGCTACTACGGGTATCTAGCAAGAGTGATTCTTACCTACGCAAAAACCACAACGATGATACACAAATTGCTATTCAACCTTCTCAAGGACCGCCTTTGTCGAATCCGATCCAACTAAAGTGGGAGAGACAGACACCCGCCAGCCATCTTTATGCAACAAAGTCACATGTCATTGATGGAACCGGTCTCTTGTAAGCGTACGAGTAAGGTTGGTCCGGGCCGCTTCATCCCACAGTACCGCTGAATCAAGAAAAGACCAAGGGAGGAAGCAATCTGAGCATCAACACCCACAAACTCCTTTGTGTTCTACTCGTGATCTCATCTATGCATAGACCTAGGTCTGATACCACTGTTGGGGAACGTTGCATGGGAAACAAAAAATTTCCTACGCACACGCAAGATCTATCCATGGTGATGAGCATCTACGAGAGGGAGAGTGGATCTACATACCCTTGTAGATCGCTAAGCGGGAAGTGTTAAGAAACGCGGTTGGTGTAGTCGAACGTCTTCGCGATCCAAATCGCAGCCGTCCCGCGATCCGTCCCGATCTAGCGCCGAACGGACGGCACCTCCGCGTTCAGCACACGTACAGCTTGATGACGATCTCCGCCTCCTTGATCTAGCAAGAGGGGCGAAGAAGTAGACGAGTTCTCCGGCAGCGCGATGGCATGGCGGCGATGGTGGTGGAACTATTCCGGCAGGGCTTCGCCTAAGCACTGTCGAAAACTAGAGGAGATGAACTATTAGGGAGAGAGGGCTGCACCGTGGCTTGGGTGTGTCATGGCCCTCTCTCCCCTCTAGTATATATAGGAGGGAGGGGAGGGGCTGGCGCCCCTAGGGTTTCCCCTAGGGGTCGTCCGAACCAGGAGGAGGTGGAGGAGTCCACCTCCAATCCTACTCCAAGTAGGATTCCAATCCTACTTGGAAAACCCTTCCCCCTTTTGGGCTTTTTCCTTTTCCCACCTCCTAGCCGCATGGGCCCTTAGTGGGGGGGGGGGGGGTCGGCCAGCCCACTAGGGGCTGGTTTGCCTCCTCCCACAGCCCATGAGGCCCTTTGGAGTGGGTGGCCCCTCCCGATGGACCCCCGGAACCCTCCCGGCACTCCCGGTACACTACAGGAAATACCCGATACCTTTCCGGTGACCAAAACGGGACTTCCTATATATCAATCTTTACCTCCGGACCATTTCAGAGCTCCTCGTGATGTCCGGGATCTCATCCGGGACTCTGAATAACCTTCGGTCACCAACATTCATAACTCAACTATATCGAAACATCACCGAACCTTAAGTGTGCAGACCCTGCGGGTTCGAGAACTATGCAGACATGACCGAGACACCTCTATGGTCAATAAACAATAGCGGGACCTGGATGTCCATATTGGCTCCTACATATTCTACAAAGATCTTTATCGGTTGAACCTCTATGTCAAGGATTCAGTTAATCCCGTATGATGTTCCCTTTGTTCTTCGGTATGTTACTTGCCCGAGATTCGATCGTCGGTATCTCTATACCTAGTTCAATCTCGTTACCGGCAAGTCTCTTTACTCGTTCCGTAATACAAGATCCCGTGGCTAACTCTTTAGTCACTTTGCTTGCAAGGCTTATTGTGATGTTGTATTACCGAGTGGGCCCTGAGATACCTCTCCGTCACACGGAGTAACAAATCCTAGTCTTGATCCATGCCAACTCAACAGACACCCTCGGAGATACCTGTAGAGCATCTTTATAGTCACCCAGTTACGTTGCGACGTTTGATACACACAAGGTATTCCTCCGGTGTCAGTGAGTTGCATGATCTCATGGTCATAGGAACAGATACTTGACATGCAGAAAACAATAGCAATAAACTGACACGATCATATGTAATGTTCATAGTTTGGGTCTTGTCCATCACATCATTCTCCTAATGATGTGATCCCATTATCAAATGACATCTTATGTCTATGGCCAGGAAATCTTGACCATCTTTGATCAACAAGCTAGTTTACTAGAGGCATACTAGGGACACAGTGTTGTCTATGTATCCACACATGCAATTGAGTTTCCAATCAATACAATTATAGCATGGATAATAAACGAT
Source organism: Elymus sibiricus (assembly GCA_039707655.1). Taxonomy (NCBI): domain Eukaryota; kingdom Viridiplantae; phylum Streptophyta; class Magnoliopsida; order Poales; family Poaceae; genus Elymus; species Elymus sibiricus. Next base: position 383,112,943 of record CM077663.1, read on the forward strand.
TATCATGAACAAGGAAATATAATAATAACCACTTTATTATTGCCTCTAGGGCATATTTCCAACAATTGCAAGCATGTTTGATCATAATATGTTGAATCAAGGATACTAGGTTAAACATATTTACAAAAACAAAAACAAGTTGAGTTCATACCCGCTTTTCTCTACCACAGTCAATTCATCAAATATCGTCATTATTGCCTTTCACTTGCACGACCGAATGATAGGAAAATAATAAGAGTGCAAGAGTGCCGTGGACTAAGCTAGAATCTGCAAGCATTTTATTCAAGAGGAGAAGACAAAGTAATGTTGGCTCTTTGTTAGATAAACAATAATGCAGATGAGAGCCACTCAACAATTTCATTGTGGTCTTCTCCTTGGTACGACTCAAATAAAAGGAAAAGAATTTCAAAGAAACACACTGAAATATTTTTGGAGTTTTTGTTTTTTCTAGAAGAAAGCAAATTAAAGAGGAAAAACAAAAATGAGAAAAACTATTTACACGGGAAAGCTCCCAACAAGTAAAAGAAGGAGCGTGAAATCTTTTTGGGTTTTCTTTTGATGCAACACCTAAACTAAGCTAGAAACAAAAACTAAAAAGAAGTAGGAAATATTTTTGGATTTTTCTCAAAGTTTTTCAAACACACAAGAAGAAAGCGGGAAAACAAATCTAGCATGGATATTACAATGAAAAAGTATGAACACCGACAACTGGAATGAAATGTGTGAACATGAATGTAATGTCGGTGGAAATACGTACTCCCCCAAGCTTAGACTTTTGGCCTAGCTTGGTAATCACCATCCGTAGTAGATGTCTGGTCCCAAGTTGTAGTGAGGTGGAGGCGACACCTGAGCATCCCACCCTTGGGGATCCTTCTCAGCAGCTGCTAGGTTGTTTCGGTAGGCTATAATGTCATCTGGCATGATCATGTATCCGTTCGTAGCAATAGAATCAAACAGGGCTGGTGCAGGCAACAGAATAACATCACGGGTTTCTTGATTGAACACTAGGTTGTAATGAATGTCACGGGGAGAATCAGTTACACCAAGGAATTGGTGATCTTGCAGTGACTTGTGATCAAGGTAAACTCGGGACAAGAGATAATCATGAGGGCGAAACTGAACATTAAAGTGTCTCGCTAAGCGAGTAGCATAAATACCACCATGTATGTTTCCCTTAGTTTTGTTAAGATGTAAGCGAAGAGCAATAATAGCCCCCATATTAAAGGTGTGATCATCATAAAGTGCACGACGTAAAATAGCAAGCTCAAGGGCACTGAGTGCGCCGACCTTCTCCCTAGCGGTTAAACACTTAGCGATGACCAAAGCGAAGTAATGCACTGAGGGAAACTGCAAGCTAGTAGCAGTGGCGTTTGACATGCCTCTATCTTCACCCACTGTTAAAGTGAGGAGAAAATCCTCAAACTCAGATGGCCTAGGTTCTCTCAATTCCCCATCAGAAGGGATCAAGCATATGTTGCAGAAGTCAGTTAACGACATTTTGTAAGTTTCAGCATAAAGATTAAACTGCACTTCAGGAGGATTGTTTCTCCCTAGATAATAAAAGCCTTGCACAAAGGAATTTGTAAGGATGTGATATTGGTCACACTTAGCTGCGAGGAACTCGGTCAACCCGACGTTGGCAACAAACAGAGCGAACTCTTGATGGAACCCGGCGTACTCCATGAAGGCATCATGCGGCCATTCGCACGGCCGCACCTCCGCCCTTCTTGGGGTGTGAAGGTCATTGTCCGATGACTCCCTTGGCATTTTTCTTGGAGGAGAACTTCCTAAAGATTCACATTTTATTCCTATAAAAATTCTGAAAAATTTTAGTCCACAAAAATTTATCAACAAAACTTTGTAAGATTGTTAGCAACTACTCCCAAGCATGGATAGAGGCCATATTGAGCATTCAAACTACTTAGAACTCTAATAATTCAACATGCAAGCTCATCTACAGCAGCACCAAGTGCAGCTAATTACTCTAAAAATAACCCACTAAATCAAAAACTAATTGGAGCAATGGACGAGTCACATACCAAGTAGCAATCCCTCCAAACAGTTTCAGAAACAGAGCTCCGAGCTAAGAGATCGAAATCCACGGGTTTGAGAGCAAGAACACGGGAATGGTGGCTGTCATGAATTTTTTCTGGAGGTAGGTGATGATGTGGGCTAAAGAGGTAAGTGAGGGCACCCACGTGGGGACCACAACCCACCAGGGCGCGCCTGGGGGTGCTGGCGTGCCCTGGTGTCTTGTGGGCACCAGGTGCGCCCTCCTCTGGTATTATTTGCACCAGAAATTCATAAATAATTGGAAAAAATCGTGTTAAATTTTCAGGGCATTGTGAGAACTTTTATTTTTGGGTCATTTTTTTATTGCACGGCGAAAATAGAAAACAGGATAATCATGGCATTTTTATTTTATTTGACTAACTAGAACAGAAAATGATTCATTAATAAAGTTGTTCAAGTCTTATTAACAACCACTTCCGATTAGCATGAAACCGAAGAACTTTCGTAAAACACTAAATTACCTCAATGGGGATGTGCATATCCCCAACAATAAGTATATCATATTTCTTTTTAGCAGTAGGTAGAGGTAATTGAAAACTTCCAATAGTGATGGTCGGAGATTCTTCAATAACATTTATACCATTCACTTGGAATTGTTTCTTCGGAAAGTGCACCGTATGCTCATTACCATTGATATGAAAAGTGACTTTGCTTTTATTGCAATCAATAACAGCCCCTGCAGTATTCAGAAAGGGTCTACCAAGGATAATCGACATGTTGTCGTCCTCGGGCATCTCAAGAATAACAAAGTCCGTTAAGATAGTAACATTTGCAACAACAACGGGCACATCCTCACAAATACCGATAGGTATGGCCGTTGATTTGTCAGCCATTTGCAATGATATCTCGGTAGGTGTGAGTTTATTCAAATCAAGTCTTTTATATAAGGAGAAAGGCATAACACTAACACCAGCTCCCAAATCACACAAAGCAGTTTTGACATAGTTTCTTTTAATGGAGCAATGTATAGTTGGTATTCCAGGATCTCCAAGTTTTTTAGGTACTCCATCCTTAAAAGAGTAATTAGCAAGCATGGTGGAGATTTCAGCTTCTGGTATCTTTCTTTTATTTGTGATGATGTCTTTCATATACTTTGCATAAGGGGCCATCTTTAGGATATCGGTTAAGCGGGTACGCAAAAAGACTGGCCTAATCATTTTAGCAAAGCGCTCAAATTCTTCATCATCCTTTTTATTAGATGGTTTAGGTGGAAAGGGCATGGGTTTCTGAACCCATGGTTCTCTTTCTTTACCATGTTTCCTAGCCACAAAATCTCTTTTATCATAACGTTTATTTTTAGATTGTGGGTTATCAAGATCAGGAGCAGGCTCTATTTCAACATCATTATCTGGTTCTTCATCATTGTTAGGTTGAGCATCTTCATGAGCATCATCATTATCATTATCATTTTCATTATCATTATCACTAGGTGAATGTTCATTACCAGACTGAGTTTCAGCATCAGAAATAAAGACATCATTATTATCAGGAGGTTTTTGTGTCTCAGGTTCACTAGAGGTATGCAAAGTCGTATCATTTTTCTTTTTCTTTTTCTTTCTAGAAGGACTATGTGCATCAATATTAATTCTCTGAGAGTCTTGTTCAATTCTTTTAGGATGACCCTCAGGGTAAAGTGGTTCTTGGGTCATTCTACCTCCTCTAGTTACTACTCTAGCAGCAAAATCATTCATATTATTATTTATTTCATCAAGCAATTCTTTTTGGGACTTAGCAACTTGTTCTAACTGAGTTTGAACCATAGAGGCATGCTTTCCTACACCTCTAACATCATTACTAATTCTAAATAGCAAGTCACTCAAGCGAGCAATCATATCAGAGTTCTATTTCAATTGTTTCAAAACATGTGCATTGAAATGATCTTGCTTCATAATATAATTGTCAAACTCATATAAGCATTGACTAGGATGTTTATTGTGAGGGATGTCACCTTCATCAAACTTTAATAAAGAATTTACCTCTACCATCTGTGGAGGTGGTGGTGTGTCAAGGCCATGTATTTCTTCAATAGGTGGCAAATTCTTAACATCCTGAGCTTTAATACCTTTTTTCCTTCATAGATTTCTTTGCCTCTTGCATATCTTCAGGACCGAGAAATAAGATACCCCTCTTCTTCAGAGTGGGTTTAGGCGGTGGTTCAGAAGGAGTTCAATCATCATAGTTCTTCAATATATTATTCAATAATTCCTCCGCTTGTTCAACAGTTCGCTCCCTAAAATCACAACCAGCACAACTATCTAGGAAGTCCCTAGAAGCATCAGTTAGTCCATTATAGAAGATATCAAGTATTTCATTTTTCTTAAGAGGGTGATCAGGCAAAGCATTAAGCAACTAGAGAAGCCTCCCCCAAGCTTGTGGGAGACTCTCTTCTTCAATTTGCACAAAGTTAAATATTTCCTATAAGGCAGCTTGTTTCTTATGGGCAGGAAAATATTTTTCAGAGAAATAATAAATCATATCCTGGGGACTACGCACACAACCAGGAGTAAGAGTATTGTACCATGTCTTAGCATCGCCCTTTAATGAGAATGGAAATAACTTAAGGATGTAATAGTAGCGAATCTTCTCATCATGAGCAAAGAGGGTGGCTATATCATTCAGCTTAGTAAGGTGTGCCACTACAGTTTCAGTTTCATAGCCATGGAAAGGATCAGATTCAACCAAAGTAATTAACTCTGGGTCGACAGAGAACTCATAATCCTTATCGGTAACAAAGATAGGTGAAGTAGAAAACTTAGGATCACATTTCATTCTAGCATTCAAAGTCTTTTCCTTATACTTGTGTAGCAATTTCTTAAGATCGTTTCTATCCTTGCAAGAAAGAATTTCTCTAGTTACCTCTTCGTCCATAACATAACCTTCAGGTATCTTAGGCATTTCAAACTTAGGAGAGCTAGGACTAGTAGGTGTTTCATAGTCATCATCAGTTTCATAAGCTTCATCAGTTTCAGCAATTTCATCAATTTTAGTAGTTTCATTCTCTTTAGCTCTAGCAATTTGTTCATCAAGAAATTCTCCTAGTGGCACATTATCATCAAGCATGGTACTAGCATCATCAATAGCATAATTCATAGCAGAGGTAGGATCATCAATAACTTGCGACATATCAGGATTACTAGCATGTGGTGGTGTTGCAAGCTTACTCATAACAGAAGGTGAATCAAGTGCAGAGCTAGATGGCAGTTCCTTACCTCCCCTCAACTTAGAGGGAAAAATCTTAGTCTTTGGATCCTTCAGATTCTTCATAGTGATCAATTATACAAATCACAAGTGACTCAACAAATATAGCTATGCTCCCCGGCAACGGCGCTAGAAAAAGGTCTTGATAACCCACAAGTATAGGGGATCACAACATTTTTCGAGGGTAGAGTATTCAACCCAAATTTATAGATTCGACACAAGGGGAGCCAGAGAATACTTGAGAGTATTAGTAGTTGAGTTGTCAATTCAACCACACCTGGAGATTAAATATCTGCAGCAAGGTGATCAGTATCACACTAATATGATAGTTTGATAGCAGTAGCAATAGTAACAGTAGCAGTAACAGTAGTAGCAATAGTTTTGTAGCAGTTGGAACAGTAGCAACAACAATAGTAACTTAGCAAGAACAATAAGTGGAAAGCTCGTAGGCACTGCATCGGTGAACTCGTTGGATGATATTCATCATATAATAGTCATAACCTAGGGCGACACAGAACTAGCTCCAGTTCGTCAATGTAATGTAGGCATGTATTCCGTAAATAGTCATACGTGCTATGGAAAAGAACTTGCATGACATCTTTTGTCCTACCCTCCCATGGCAGCGGGGTCCATAAGGAAACTAAGGGATATTAAGGCCTCCTTTTAATAGAGAACCGGAACAAAGCATTAACACATGGTGAATACATGAACTCCTCAAACTACGGTCATGACCGCGAAGTATCCCAAATATTGTCACTATGGGGTTGACGGATCATAACACGTAATAGGTGCGTATGACTAGGCAAGATCGGATCAAGAACATGGATATAGAGATGATAACATAAACGGTTCAGATCTGAAATCATGGCACTCGGGCCCTAGTGACAAGCATTAGGCATAGCAAAGTCATAGCAACATCAATCTCAGAACATAGTGGATACTAGGGATCAAGCCCTAACAAAACTAACTTGATTACATGATGAATCTCATCCAACTCCTCACCGGCCAACAAGCCTACGAAGGAATTACTCAGTCCCGGTGGGGAGCATCATGGAATTGGCGATGGAGAAGGGTTGGTGATGACGAAGACCGGAGATTCCCCTCTCCGGAGCCCCAAACGGGCTCCAGATCTGGCCTCCCGATGAAGAACAGGAGGTGGCGGCGGCTCCGTATCGTAAAACGCGATGAAACTTTCTCTTTGATTTTTTTCTCCGAAAATAGGAATTTATAGTGGCGGAATTAGGGTCAGTGGGGCCACGAGGTGGGCACAACCCACCAGGGCGCGCCCAGGGGGCCTGGCACGCCCTGGTGGGTGCTGCTCACCCTGGCCCCCCTCTTCGGTGGATTTTGGCTCCAATAATTCTCATATATTCTGAAATAATTCTCCAAAAAGTTTCGTTCCATTCCGAGAACTTTTATTTCTGCACAAAAACAACACCATGGTAGTTCTGCTGAAAACAACGTTAGTTCGGGTTAGTTCCATTCAAATCATGCAAATTAGAGTCAAAAACAAGGGCAAAAGAGTGAGGAAAAGTAGATACGTTGGAGACGTATCAGACGACGGTAGCATTATAAGATGATCCCTAACTAAAATTTCAAGATAAAATTGTGTTCTCCCCGAGTGTGCACCGTTGCGAAAGTTCGTCATTTCGAAGCACCACGTGATGATCGGGTGTGATAGACTCTACGTTCACATACAACGGGTGCAAGCCAGTTTTGCACATGCGGAACACTCGGTTTAAACTTGACGAGCCTAGCATGTACAGACATGGCCTCGAAACACAAGAGACCGAAAGGTCGAACATGAGTCATATAGTAGATATGATCAACATGAAGATGTTCACCATTGAAACCACCTCATCTCACGTGATGATCGGACTTGGGTTGGTGAATTTGGATCATCTAACACTCGGATGACCGGAGGGATGTCAATTTGAGTGGGAGTTTGAAGTAATATGATTAACTAAACTCACTATCTTGAACAATAGTCTAAGTTATCTTTGCAAATTTATGTTGTAGATCAGTGGCTTGCGCAGTAGCTCCCCTAAATTTCAATGCGTTCCTAGAGAAAGCCAAGCTGAAAGATGATGGAAGTAACTTTGTAGACTAGGCCCGTAATCTGAGGATTATCCTCATGGCTGCCCAAAAGGCTTATGTCCTTGATGCATCAATCGGTGACCAACCCGCTCCATCGTCTGTGGACGTTATGAACGCCTGGCAGACACGTGTTGATGACTACTCAATAGTTCAGTGTGCTATGTTGTATGGCTTAGAACCGGGACTTCAAAGACGTTTTGAATGTCATGGAGCATATGAGATGTTCCAGGAGTTGAAGTTTATCTTTGAGAAGAATGCCCGGATCGAGAGGTATGAGACCTCCGATAAGTTCTATGCTTGCAAGATGGAGGAGAACGGGTCTGTCAGTGAGCACATACTTAGAATGTGTGGGTATTACAATCGTCTGGCTGAGTTGGGAGTTGTGCTCCCGCTAGAGGCGATCACTGACAGAGTTCTTCAATCACTACCACCCAGCTACAAAAGCTTTGTGCTGAACTATAACATGCAAGGGATGAACAAATCAGTCGCTGAGCTGTTTGCGATGCTAAAAGTCGCTGAGTCAGACATCCAGAAGGAGCATGAATTGTTGATGGTCAATAAAACCACTAGTTTCAAGAAAAATGGCAAGGGCAAGAAGGGTAATGATGTCTACTACGCAACTTTATTCTTGTAGAGTTTGTTGGGCCTCCAAGCGCAGAGTTTTGTAGGACAGTAGCAATTTTCCCTCAAGTGGATGACCTAAGGTTTATCAATCCGTGGGAGGTGTAGGATGAAGATGGTCTCTCTCAAACAACCCTGCAATCAAATACAAGAAATCTCTTGTGTCCCCAACACACCCAATACAATGGCAAATTGTATAGGTGCACTATTTCGGCGAAGAGATGGTGATACAAGTGCAATATGGATGGTAGATATAGGTTTTTGTAATCTGAAAATATAAAAACAGCAAGGTAGCAAGTAACAAAAGTGAGCACAAACGGTATTGCAATGCTTGAAAACAAGGCCTAGGGTCCGTACTTTCGCTAGTGCAATCTTTCAACAATGCTAATATAATTAGATCACATAACCATCCCTCAACGTGTAACGAAGAATCACTCCAAAGTTCTTATTTAGCGGAGAATGTAAGAAGAAATTGTTTGTAGGGTACGAAACCACCTTAAAGTTATTCTTTCCAATCGATCTATCCAAGAGTTCGTACTAAGAAAACACCAAGTTATCCTTTCCGATCGATCTATCAAAGAGTTCGTACTAGAATAACACCATATGATACACATCAACCAACTCTAATGTCACCTAGATACTCCAATGTCACCACAAGTATCCATGAATTAATTATACGATAAGCATCAAACAATTTCAGATTCATAATACTCAATCCAACACGAAGAACCTCAAAGAGTACCCCAAGATTTCTATTGGAGAAAGTAGGACAAGAACGTGTATCAACCCCTATGCATAGATTACCCCAATGTCACCGCGGGAATCCGCAAGTTGAGTACCAAAACATATATTAAGTGAATCAATAGAACACCCCATTGTCACCATGGGTATCCACATGCAAGACATATATCAAGTGTTCTCAATTCCAATATTCAATCCAACATAACGATATCTCAAAGGGAAAGATTCAATTCATCACAACAAGATAGTAAGGGAAACACACCATATGATCCAACTATATTAACAAAGCCCGTGATACATCAAGATCATGGCATCTCAAGAACACGAGAGAGAGAGATTGAACACATAGCTACTGGTACATACCCTCAACCCCAAGGGTGGACTACTCCCTCCTCGTCATGGCCTCCGCCGGGATGATGAAGATGGCCACCGGAGATGGATTCCCCTCTCCGGCAGGGTACTGGAACGTCTCCAGATTGGTTTTTCATCGATACAGAGAGTTGCGGCGGCGGAGCGGAGAGTCTAGGGTTATTTCTGATGGTTTCTATATTTATAGGATTTTTGGGCGTCGGTTTCACGCCAAGATGGGCCACGAGGAGGGCACAAGACACCAGGGCGCGCCTGGGCCCTCTGGTGCGCCCTGGTGGGTTGTGCCCACCTCGTGGATCTTCTCCGGTGGTTCTTCGCTCCAATATTGCTTATTTGGTCCAGAAAAAATCACCAAAAAGTTTCGGGCGATTCCGAGAACTTTCATTTTCTGCACAAAAACAACACCACGGTAATTCTGCTGAAAACAACGTCAGTCCGGGTTAGTTCTAAATAAATCATATAAAGTGCATCAAAACCATATAAAAGTATTGTAAACATAGATGAATATGGCATGAATACTTCATAAATTATCGATACGTTGGTGACGTATCAGCATCCCCAAGCTTAATTCCTACTCGCCCTCGAGTAGGTAAATGATAAAAGAAATAATTTATGAAGTGTGAACGCTAGCATAGTGCATAAGTATGATCAATGATAATTTCAACCACTTTTCCTAGCATCATAACAGCAACTCTTTCTCATAAAACTCATCATGATAAAGTAACAGCTAATTCACATGTTACGGTTCAAACAATGAATTCTCTTGAAACTTAACAACCTATGTTCTTAGTCACCAAACAATTGTAATTCAACTTATTCTCAACAAAGTCTAAGTAAGAGCTCCACATACTCAATCATCATATAGTCTTCTATGATTGCTAGTACTCAAAGCATATTTTTAGAACAAATGGCATCCATCGAACACAGAGAAAGATAGGGGCATAATGTTTCGCCTCCCAACTCATTTATCACAGAGATAATTGTCAACAATAATAAGTCATGATCAAATATATTTGACTGGCCATATGTGCCTAGATCTTTACCCACCACATGATGCTTGCCAACTAGAGAATAATTGAGGTTGAAATGAGAATGCATAATATTGACTCTTGCATAAAAGTAAATACTGAAAGGTAAAAGATAGGCCCTTCGCAGAGGGAAGCAGGGATTTGCATATGTGCCAGAGCTCATTGTTTAAAACAGAGATAAATATAATTTTGGGAGGTGCACCCTTCCTGTCAACGTTACGACCAAGAGTTATCAATATCTTCCATGTTAAACACATCAGTGGTGGTTCCCAAGCGGTAAAAGTAAAGGTTTACTCCTCCTCAACCAACAAACACACTCCACGGCTTGCCGAATCCACGGGTACCATCCATACCAACAACATTCCTGGGGGAGTTTTGTTTAATTATTTGCATTTTTTTTATTTCGGGACTGGGAATCCCTATTACCGCCCTTCTCGTGCAAGGACAAGTGAATAAAAACTCATCATGAGAATAACCCGCTTCACATGGAAGATACTGACCGCCCCCTGTCGCTCCATGAGCGGTCCAGGCACACAAAACAGGTGTTCATTTGAAATTTTAGAGGTGTGATACGTCTCCAACGTATCTATAATTTTTGCTTGTTCCATGCTGTTATATTATCACTCTTGGATGTTTTACAATCATTTATTACAACTTTATATCATTTTTTGGGACTAACCTATTGACATAGTGCCAGTTGCTGTTTTTGCTTGTTTTTTTACTTCGCAGAAAATCAGTACCAAACGGAGCCCAAATGTTGCGGGGAATTTTGTGGATATTTTATGGACCAGAAGAAAGAAGATGGGCCAAAGAACACCAAAAGAGGGGGCCCAGGGTGGCCATCCCCCACCAGGGCGCGCAAGAGGCCCCCTGGCGTGGCCTGGTGGAGGATGGGCACCTCGGGCACCCCCTCAACCGACTATCAAGCCTATAAATTCCCAGAAAATCCAAAAACCCTAGGGGAGTCGACGAAACACAATTCCAGCCGCCGCAAGTTCCAGAACCTCGAGATCCAATCTAAACACCATCATGGAGGGGTTCATCTTCCTCATAGGTGCCTCTCCGATGATGCGTGAGTTGTCCACCATAGACCTACGGGTCCGTAGGCAGTAGCTAGATGGCTTCTTCTCTCTCTCTCTTATGATTCTCAATACAATGGTCTCTTGGAGATCTATTTGATGTAAACTTTTGCGGTGTGTTTGTTGGGATCCGATGAATTTTGAGTTCATGATCAGTTTCTATCCATGAATATTATTTGATTCTTCTTTGATCTCTTATATGCATGATTGCTTATAGCATCGTATTTCTTCTTCGAATCTTTGGTTTAGTTAAGCCAACTAGATCGATTTTTATTGCCATGGGAAGAGGTGCTTTGTGATGGGTTCGATCTTACGGTGTTCTTTCCCAGTGACAGAAGGGGCAGCAAGACACGCATGAATCGTTGCTATTAAGGATAACAAGATGGGGTCTATTCCTACATGAATAGATCTTGTCTACATCATGTCATCGTTCTTATTGCATTACTCTGTTTTTCCATGAACTTAATACACTAGATGCATGCTGGATAGCGGTCGATGTGTGGTGTAATAGAGTTAGATGCAGGCAGGAGTCAGTCTATCTATCTTGGACGTGATGCCTATATAATGATCATCGCCTTGGATATCGTCATGACTATTCGATTTTCTATCAATTGCCCAACAGTAATTTGTTCACCCACTGTGCGCTATACTCATGAGAGAAGCCACTAGTGAACCCTACGCCCCCCGTGTCTACTTTTCCATCATATTGCTTTCCGATCTACGTTTTTTGCAATCTTTATTTTCGGATTTACAAAACCAAAAAACCAAAAATATATTGCTGCATATTTACTCTTTTTATTTGTGTTCTTGAGAGATCTATCTCTCCTATCTATCACTACCTAATCTATCTTATTACCGTAGAGAGACTGACAACCTCTCTTTCGCGTCGGGTTGCAAGTATTTGTTGTTTGTGTGCAGGTGCTGCTTATTGGGTGTTGGTGATCCTCCTACTGGTTCGATAACCTTGGTTTCATAACTGAGGCAAATACTTACCGTCGCTATGCTGCATCATCCCTTCCTCTTTGGGGAAATACCGACACAGTCTCAAGCCACGTCAAAGGAATTTCTGGCGCCGTTGTCGGGGAGGAAGCAGTCTCTTCTACGAGCCTATCGTAGGCGCCGAGGGGACTCCACCATCATCTACCAGGTTCCTAATCACAAATCTCATCTCCTTGCAATTACATTATTTGCCATTTGCCACTCGTTTTCCTCTCCCCCACTTCACCAATTTGCCGTTTTATTCGCCCTCTTTTTCGTTTGCCCTTTTTCTCGCCGGATCTCTTACTTGTTTGCAATCTTGTTTGCGTAGTCACGATGACTCAAGAGAACACCAAGTTGTGTGATTTTTCCAATACTAATAACAATGATTTTATTAGTACGCCTATTGCTCCTCCCGCCACTAGTGCGGAGTCTTGTGATATTAATGCCGCTTTGTTGAATCTTGTCATGAAAGATCAATTTGCCGGTAATCCTATTGAGGATGCCGCGTCCCATCTAAACACGTTCGTTGAATTGTGCGATATGCAAAAGAAAAAAGATGTGGACAATGACATTGTGAAGTTGAAACTATTTCCTTTTTCCTTGCGGGACCGTGCAAAAATTTGGTTTTCCTCTTTGCCTCGCAATAGTATCGATTCTTGGAATAAGTGCAAGGATGCTTTTATCACTAAGTATGTTTCGCCCGCAAAAATTATTTCCCTTAGGACGCAAATAATGAATTTTAAGCAACTTGAGCATGAACATGTTGCCCAATCTTGGGAAAGAATGAAGTTGATGATAAGAAATTGTCCTACACATGGTTTGAATCTTTGGATGATCATACAAAAAATTTATGCGGGATTGAATTTTGTCTCTAGAAATCTTTTAGATTTCGCCGTGGGTGGTACTTTTATGGAGATTACTGTGGGTGAAGCTACTAAATTGCTAGATAATATCATGGCTAATTATTCTCAATGGCATACCGAAAGAGCACCAACTAGTAAAAAAGTTAATTCGGTAGAGGAAATTAGTACTTTGAGTGATAAACTTGATGCTTTGATGAAATTGGTTGCTAGTAAAAATGCTCCTATTGATCTTAATGATGTGCCTTTGTCTACTTTGATTGAGCAAAATAGTGAATCCGTAGATGTGAATTTTGTCTCGCGCAACAATTTCAATAACAATGCTTATAGAGGTAATTTTAATCCTAGGCCTTTTCCTGGAAATTCCTCTAATAATTATGGTAATTCCTATGGTAATTCTTCTTACAAAAATAATAGGAACACCTCTGATCTTGAGAGTAATATTAAAGAATTTATCAATGCGCAAAAGGCTTTCAATACTACGATAGAAGAAAAACTGAATAAGATTGATGATATGTCTAGAAGCATTGATAGAATTTCTCATGATGTTGAAAATCTCAAGTTGAAAGCTTTTGTGCCTAAGATTTATGAATCTATTAAAGCTTTATATGTCTCTATGGATGAAAGTAAGAAAAGAACAGCTAGGTTTAGAGCTAAAAGAGAAATCTTAGAAAAATCGTCTTCTAGTGATTGCCGCTATAAAAATGATGAAGATCTTAAAGTGATTGGTGTTTCTTCTATTGATTCCTTGTTTAGTAATATTAAGATTGATAATGAAGGGACTGAAGTAGATTCAACTTTAGCTAGAAGGCGTCCCGATAATTTGGAGGGTGAAAATCTTGATGAAAATTTTGATAAAAGTGGGTTTGAAGATGTCAAAACTTTAACTAGTGATGTGCCCACTATCTTGGATTGCAAAGATTTTAACTATGATAGTTTCTCTTTGATTGAGTGTATTTCTTTGTTGCAATCTATGTTGAATTCACCCCATGCTTATGAGCAAAATAGAGCTTTTACTAAACATATCGTCGATGCCATGATGAAATCTTTTGAAGAAAAGTTAGAGTTGGAGATTTCTATTCCTAGAAAATTGCATGATGAGTGGGAACCTACCATTAAGGTCAAGATTAAAAATTATGAATGCTTTGATTTGTGTGATTTGGGTGCTAGTGTTTCCACGATTCCGAAATCTCTATGTGATGTGCTTGGTCTTACCAACATTGAAGAATGCTGTCTTAATTTGCACTTGGAGGATTCTACTATTAAAAAACCTTTGGGAAGAATTAATGATGTTCTTATTCTTGCAAATAGGAATTATGTGCCCATTAATTTTATTGTGCTTGATATTGATTGCAATCCGTCTTGTCCCATTATACTTGGTAGACCGTTTTTACGCACTATAGGTGCCGTGATTGATATGAAAGAAGGCAATATTCGTTTTCAATTTCCCTTGAGAAAGGGTATGGAACACTTCCCTAGAACAAGAATTAAGCCACCATATGAATCAATCATGAGGGCATCCTATGGATCCAAAACCAAAGATGACAATACTTGAATCTATCCATTATGCCTAGCTAGGGGCGTAAAACGATAGCGCTTGTTGGGAGGCAACCCAATGAATAATTTTATTTTTGCTTTTTTCCTTTATGTTTTTGAGTGTTGACACAATTATGCCTCTGTTATGATTGTGTTTTTATGGTTTATTTAGTGTTTGTGCCAAGTAAAGCCTTTAGGATGATTCATAGGATGAGTAGAAGTGATGCTGAATCTGAAACAGAAACTTTGCGTCCAGTATATGAATTTTAATTTTTTGATGGAACGTGATCTTGAGCTGTAATTTTAACACAGTGTTTATATGCAAATTCCTTACGTTGTCCTAATTTTTCAGAATTTTTATAGTTACATAAGTATGGGTATAGTACAGATTACTACAGACTGTTCTGTTTAAGACAGATTCTGTTTTCGTTGCATTGTGTGCTTGTTTTGATGAATCTATGGTTTGTATTAGGGGGTATAAGCCATGGTAAAGTTAAAATACAGTAGGTATAATGCAATAATAAAATATGAATGGGTTTGCAACAGTACCTAAAGTGGTGATTTGCTTTCTTATACTAACGGATCTCACGAAGATTTTGTTGAGTTTTGTGTGATTGAAGTTTTCAAGTTTTGGGTGAGATCACGATGGATGAAGCAATAAGGAGTAACAAGAGGCTAAGCTTGGGGATGCTACCGCACCCCCAAGATATATCCAAATATAAACAAGCAACTAAGCTTGGGGATGCCCCCGAGTGGCATCCCCTCTTTCTTCTAACGACCATCGGTATTTTACTTGGAGTTATATTTTTATTCGTCACATATCATGAGTTTTGCTTGGAGCGTCTTGTATCTTTGCTTGCTTTGTTTGTTATTTTTTCCTTTGTATCCTTTCTGGACACACCTATTTGAGAGAGCCATAATCATGCTATGATTTTTTAGAATTGCTCTATGTGCTTCACTTAAACTTTTTGAGCTATAGAATTGCTCTAGTGCTTCACTTATATCTTTTTGAGCACGGTGTGCTTGGAAACTTTTGTAGAAATACTCTCATGCTTCACTTAGATTAATTTTGAGTAGGTAAAATTTTGAAGAAATCCTCTCATGCTTCACTTATACCTTTTTGAGAGATGAAATCTTTATGCTCATGTGCTTCACTTAAATTTGTTTGAGCTTGCCAAAATGCAATGGCAATATATGAAACTAGTCCCAAAGTGATAGATATCCAAGGAGGATATAATAAAAACTTTCATGAAGATCATTGGACAAATTAAACTTGATTCCTTGTAATAGTTTTGAAACATGATGATAGTAATCTGTGAGTCATGTTGATGAGTAATTATGCTTAGTAGGAATATTGGTGTTAAGGTTTGTGATTCCCTATGCATGCACGAAAGTCAATAGTTATGCAATGAAGTTACATCCTACATGTGGTGCATTATTCGGTGTTAGTTATGTTCAATGCTCACTTATGTGAATTTTCGTTTCTTGGTTTGGTTGCTTCTCAATCTTTTTGCTAGCCTCCATTTGTACTAAGTAGAAATACTACTTGTGCATCCAAAATCCTTAAACCAAGTTTTGCCTTATGAGTTCACCATACCTACCTATATGCGGTATTTCCATGCCGTTCCAAGCAAATTTGTATCTGCCATCTCTAAATTTTCAAAATAATTTTTCTCTTTTGTGTGCACGTACCGCTCATGAAACGGTGGGGAGTGTCCAATATTTTTCCATGCTAGATGTGTTATTCTCAAGATGAGTGTTTATTCACTTGTCATTGCACGAGAGTGCGGCGGTAATAGGGATGCCCATTCCCGAAATGAAAAAGAAAAAAAATATTTACTTTATGTTGTGAAATAATAAATTCCTTGGAAAGTGTTGGTATGGAAGGCAACCGTGGATACGGCCCGCCATGGAAAGTGAAAGTTTGGTGGAAAAAGGAATAAACTTTATTTTCTGTTTGGGAACCGCCTATGATATATCTAGCATGGAAAGTATTGTGAGCTACTTTGTCGTTTTCGTTGACAGGAAAAGCATGCCACCCAAAATATTTTTCTCTCTCAATTTTAAACCTTGAGCTCTGGCACCTCTACAAATCCCTACTTCCCTCTGCGAAGGACCTATCTATTTACTTTATGCAATTTTTATTTTTGCTTTGAGTCTCCATCTTCTCTTATAAGCACCAACTAGGGGCACTATGATCGTACTTGAGCATTGGGCATAGCTAATATTTGAGTGTGTTTTATGAATGGATCAATGATTGAGCATGATGGGCTAGGGATAACTTTCTTTAGTGTTGATATTTTGAAAGACATGGTTGCTTGTTGACATGCTTGAGTATTGAAGTCATTATGTTAAAACTAGACTATTGCTTTGAATCATTATAAGTCCAAATGTGCATGCTATACAAAAGAAAAGAATATGAGATGAACATGTTAGGCATCATTCCATATCAAAAATTATGTTTTTATCATTTACCTACTCGAGGACGAGTAGGAATTAAGCTTGGGGATGCTGATACGTCTCCAACGTATCTATAATTTTTGCTTGTTCCATGCTGTTATATTATCATTCTTGGATGTTTTACAATCATTTATTACAACTTTATATCATTTTTTGGGACCAACCTATTGACATAGTGCCAAAGTGCCAGTTGCTGTTTTTGCTTGTTTTTTTACTTCGCAGAAAATCAGTACCAAACGGAGCCCAAACGCTGCGGGGATTTTTGTGGATTTTTTATGGACCAGAAGAAAGAAGATGGGCCAAAGAACACCAGAAGAGGGGGGCCAGGGTGGCCATCCCCCACCAGGGCACGCCAGAGGCCCCCTGGCGCGGCCTGGTGGAGGATGGGCACCTCGGGCACCCCCTCAACCGACTATCAAGCCTATAAATTCCCAGAAAATCCAAAAACCCTAGGGGAGTCGACGAAACACAATTCCAGCTGCCGCAAGTTCCAGAACCTCGAGATCCAATCTAAACACCATCACGGAGGGGTTCATCTTCCTCATAGGTGCCTCTCCGATGATGCATGAATAGTCCACCATAGACCTACGGGTCCGTAGGCAGTAGCTAGATGGCTTCTTCTCTCTCTCTTATGATTCTCAATACAATGGTCTCTTGGAGATCTATTTGATGTAAACTTTTGCGGTGTGTTGTAGGACCGAAAGTATGTCTAGAGGGGGGGTGATTAGACTACTTGGCCAAATAAAAATTCTACCTTTTCCCAATTTTAAGTGTTGGCATATTTTAGCAATGATAGCAAGTCAAGCACACCCTACACATGCATGTCTAAGAGTATAGCAGCGGAAAGTAACAACAAGCATGTATAGTAGAGGGTAGGGAGGAAGATCAAACGCAATTTGTAGACATGAAGATTTTTCCCGTGGTTCCGATAGGTGGTGCTATCGTACGTCCACGTTTATGGAATCTTCAACCCACGGAGGGTAACGGTCGCGAGAGTCCACGGAGGGCTCCACCCATAAGGGTCCATGAAGTAGCAACCTTGACTATTCCATAACGGCTTCCGTCCACGAAGGACTAGCCTCACTATGGGTAGATCTTCACGAAGTAGGCGATCTCCTTGCCCGTACAAACTTCTTGGTTCAACTCCACAACACGAAGTAGGAGGCTCCCAAGCGACACCTAACCAATCTAGGAGGCACCACCCTCCAAAAGGTAATAGGCTCGGCAATGTCGATGAACTCCTTGCTCTTGTGCTTCAAGATGATAGACTCCTCAACAACCAATCACTCTCTCACAGATTTGGCTATGGTGGAAGAGATTGATTTGGTGGAAAGCAACTTGGGGAGGCTAGAGATCAAGATTCATATGGATAGAGTGGAATGGCTTGATCTCAACACATGAGTAGGTGGCTCTCTCTCAGAAAATAGGATGGGGAAGTATGGAATAGTTCTGAGTGCTTCTCATTCGAGTGGGTGGTGGTGAAGGGGTATATATAGGCATCCCCAAAAATCCAACCGTTACACCTAAAGTGACCAACTCGGTGACACCGAAGTATAAAACTCGGTGGTACCGAAGTGACCAAAAGGCAATAACTTTTGAATCTCGGTGAGACCGATATATAACTCTCGGTGGTACCGATTAGGTGACCAACGGTCAGATTGCACAACTCGGTGACGCAGATTCTCACATCTCGGTGGTACCGATTCTTGACCACGGCTGACCAAAGAGTTGGTCCAGAAAGTCGGTGGGACCGATTCACAAAACTCGGTGGTACCGATTCTTGTGAATGGCTAACCAGGGAGTTGGTCCAAAAACTCGGTGAGACCGACTGGCAAAACTCGGTGGTACCGAAGACTGAAAATAGCTAAACAGAAAGTTGGCAACTGAACTCGGTGGCACCGATGCAGAATCGGTTGCACCGAATGGCTAGGGTTTGGCATGGGTCTGTCTGAGTTTGGGAATCGGTGGCACCGAGTGGGAATTGTTGGTTGCACCGATTTTTGGATGTTTGGACAGACTTTTGTGGAAGAGTTTGTGGATATTTTTGGTGACTATCACTTGTGCACGTGGATCATCTTGTTCACCAACAGTACCTTACCCCCTTTTAATAGTATTGGCTTTCCTATCGACTCAAAGTGATTTCTCACAAAGTAAAATGTAGAGTCCTCTTGCTTGAAGCTTTGCCAATCCGTTTCCTTGCATCTTGGGGTTTTCCACAATCTCCACAATCCTTTTGCCAACCCTCTCTGTGGACTTTTATCTGAAATACACTAGGTAAAAGTATTAGTCCAAGAGACAATGTATGTTGTCATGAATTATCAAAACCACCAAGGGAGGGGCTAGGGCTGCCTCCCCCTCCCCTTCCTCCTATATATACTAGGAATTTTGAGGGAAGCCCCTCACCTGAAAAGCCACGGCTGCCTCTCTCTCCCACTAGATCTGTTCTCCACTAGATCGTCTCGGTCGTGCTTGGCGAAGCCCTGCCGGGATAGCTCCACCACGACCGCCACCACGCCGTTGTGCTGGCGGAGAACTCATCTACCTCTCTGCTCCCTCTTGCTGGATCAAGAAGGCGGAGATCGTCATCGAGCTATACGTGTGCTGAACGCGGAGGTGCCGTCCGTTTGGCGCTAGATCGGAAGGACCGTGATTGGATCACAGGACGGTTCGTGATTGGATCGCGGGACGGATCGTGATCGGATCGCGGGATGGCTAGCGATTTGGATCGCGAAGACGTTCGACTACATCAACCGCGTTTCTCAACGCTTCCCGCTTAGCGATCTACAAGGGTATGTAGATCCACTCTCCCCCTCATAGATGCTCATCACCATGGATAGATCTTGCGCGTGCGTAGAAATTCTTTTGTTTCCCATGCAACGTTCCCCAACACCTTGCCCATACAAAATTCTTGGTTCAACTCCACAACACGAAGTAGGAGGCTCCCAAGCGACACCTAACCAATCTAGGAGGCACCACCCTCCAAAAGGTAATAGGCTCGGTAATGTCGATGAACTCCTTGCTCTTGTGCTTCAAGATGATAGACTCCTCAACACACAATCACTCTCTCACAGATTTGTCTTGGTAGAAGAGATTGGATTGGTGGAAAGCAACTTGGGGAGGCTAGAGATCAAGATTCATATGGATGGAGTGGAATGGCTTGATCTCAACACATGAGTAGGTGGCTCTCTCTCAGAAAATAGGATGGGGCAAGTATGGAATAGTTCTGAGTGCTTCTCTTTCGAGTGGGTGGTGGTGAAGGGGTATATATAGGCATCCCCAAAAATCCAACCGTTACACCTTAAGGGACCAACTCGGTGACACCGATGTGTGAAACTCGGTGGTACCGAAGTGACCAAAAGGTAGTAACTTTTGAATCTCGGTGAGACCGGTATATAATTCTCGGTGATACCGATTAGGTGACCAACGGTCAGATTGCACAACTCGGTGACGCCGATTTTCACATCTCGGTGGTACCGATATTTGACTATGGCTTACCAGAGAGTTGGTCCAGAAACTCGGTGGGACCGATTCACAAAATTTGGTGGTATCGATTCTTGTGAATGGCTAACCAGGGAGTTGGTCCAAAAACTCGGTGAGACCGACTGGCAAAACTCGGTGGTACCGAAGACTGAAAATAGCTAAACAGAAAGTTGGCAACTGAACTCGGTGGCACCGATGCAGAATCGGTTGCACCGAATGGCTAGGGTTTGGCATGGGTCTGTCTGAGTTCGGGAATCGGTGGCACCGAGTGGGAATTGTTGGTTGCACCGATTTTTGGATGTTTGGACAGACTTTTGTGGAAGAGTTTGTGGATATTTTTGGTGACTATCACTTGTGCACGTGTATCATCTTGTTCACCAATAGTACCTTACCCCCTTTTAATAGTATTGGCTTTCCTATGGACTTAAAGTGATTTCTCACAAAGTAAAATGTAGAGTCCTCTTGCTTGAAGCTTTGCCAATCCATTTCCTTGCATCTTCGGGTATTTCCACAATCCTTTTGCCAACCCATCATTGAACTTTTCCTGAAATATACTTAGTGGAAACATTAGTTCAATGACATATATGTTGTTATTAATTACCAAAACCACCAAGGGAGCAAATGTGCTTTCATGTGTTTGTTGGAATCCGATGAATTTTGAGTTCATGATCAGTTTCTATCCATGAATATTATTTGAGTCTTCTTTGATCTCTTATATGCATGATTGCTTATAGCATCGTATTTCTTCTTCGAATCTTTGGTTTAGTTAGGCCAACTAGATCGTTTTTTCTTGCCATGGGAAGAGGTGCTTTGTGATGGGTTCGATCTTGCGGTGTTCTTTCCCAGTGACAGAAGGGGCAACAAGACACGCATGTATCGTTGCTATTAAGGATAACAAGATGGGGTCTATTCCTACATGAATAGATCTTGTCTACATCATGTCATCGTTCTTATTGCATTACTCCGTTTTCCATGAACTTAATACACTAGATGCATGCTGGATAGCGGTCGATGTGAGGAGTAATAGAGGTAGATGCAGGCAGGAGTCGGTCTATCTATCTTGGACGTGATGCCTATATAATGATCATCGCCCTGGATATCGTCATGACTATTCGATTTTCTATCAATTGCCCAACAGTAATTTTTTCACCCACCGTGCGCTATACTCATGAGAGAAGCCACTAGTGAACCCTACGGCCCCCGGGTCTACTTTTCCATCATATTGCTTTCCGATCTACGTTTTTTGCAATCTTTATTTTCAGATCTACAAAACCAAAAACCTAAAAATATATTGCTGCATATTTACTCTTTTTATTTGTGTTCTTCAGAGATCTATCTCTCCTATCTATCACTACCTAATCTATCTTATTACCGTAGAGAGATTGACAACCTCTCTTTCGCGTCGGGTTGCAAGTATTTGTTGTTTGTGTGCAGGTGCTGCTTATTGGGTGTTGGTGATCCTCCTACTGGTTCGATAACCTTGGTTTCATAACTGAGGGAAATACTTACCGTCGCTGTGCTACATCATCCCTTCCTCTTTGGGGAAATACCGACGCAGTCTCAAGCCACGTCAAGGTGGCACATGCAAATTTACTTGGAATGGCAGTGAAATACCATATATAGGTAGGTATGGTGGACTCTTATGGAAGAAACTTGGCTCAAGGATTTGGATGCACAAGTAGTATCTCTACTTAGTACGAAGTGTTGGCTAGCAAAAGGTTCTAAACAAGCACCACATGCTGGAGGATCCATAACAATATAACTTCTATGCAAATATACACAACCATAACTCATTACGTTGTCTTCCTTGTCCAACTTCAACTAATTTGCTCAAGTTTGAAAATAATTAATGGGTATTCACAATCATAGAAGATTTCCAAGATAATATATTTGTATGTGAAAGTTCTCTTCCTTATACTAATCATTCACGAATTGCTTGTATGACCAATATTGGGATTATCAAACTTCAATAGATTTTACTTTCTAAACCAGATGTGAAGCTACTACTAAGCATAAAGCACATTAATAATTTTAGATTTATTATATTCAATTCATTCACAATTTACTCATAGGATATAAGTGAAGCACAAGAGTAAACATCAAACTACTCTTCAAAAGATATAAGTGAAGATCAATGAGTAGGTAAACAATTAAGTAGCTATGTGAGGGCTCTCTCTCTCTCAATAAATATTTTCAGATCTGAGTATTTTATTCAAACAGCAAACTAAATAAAAATAGCACTCCAAGAATAGCATGTATCATGTGAACGAAAAAAAAATTAGGCTCAACATAGGCTAACCGATAATTGTTGATGAAGAGAGGTGGGATGCGTAGCATCCCCAAGCTTAGATGCTTGAGACTTCTTGAAATATTTACTTGGGATGCCTTGTTCATCCCCAAGCTTGAGCTTTTGTATCTTGTTCAATCCTCTCATAACATGGTTTCACCTATTCTCAAAAACTTCATCCACACAAAACTCGAAAAGAACTGGTGAGATAGGTTACTACACATAAGAATAAATCAACACTTCATGTACTGCCAAGACAAGTTGCACAATAATTTTCAAACACCATCTACTGTTTACAATTGTTTCCACAATTTATATCTACCAATATAGGTTATGGAAACTATAGGATAAGTAGATAACAAAACTATGACAGCAATCTGTCCAAACAGAACAGTCTGTAGCAATCTATTAAACCAGTGTACTTATGTAACTCAAAAAATTATGAAAATTTAGGACAGGCTAAAGAATTTATATGCCAACACTGTGTAAAAATTTCAGAAACTTTACGTGTTCCAGTAAAATATGAAAATTCAAATACTGCAGAAAAAGTTTCTGTTTTTACACAGCACAAATCAAACATGCAATGCAAGCATCCTAAGGCAATTCTTGGAAATTTTTATTGAAAAACAAGACTATAAATAACACCTAACAGAAAATAACAAAATATAATGACAGTATAAGCAAAGCACATATTATGTGATCAATAAAAATATAGCTCTAAGTAAGATATACCGATAATGTTGAAGACGAAAGAGGGGATGCCTTCCGGGGCATCCCCAAGCTTAGGCGCTTGAGTCTTCCTTGGATATTACCTTGGGGGTGCCTTTGGCATCCCCAATCTTAGGTTCTTGTCACTCCCTATTCTCCTCATATCGGTGTCTCACCCAAAACTTGAAAACTTCAATCACACAAAACTTAACGGAACTTCGTGAGAAGGGTTAGTGAAATAAGTAAAGATCATTCACTTAGGTACTGTCAAGACAAGATTCATAATTGTTCCCACATGATACCTACTGTATTATATCATTACCATAATTTATACCACTAAATATAAGCTATGGAAACACTAAAACAAGCAAACTATGCATGCAAAACAGAATCTGTCAAAAACAGAACATTCTGTGAAGATCTGTAGTATAGCCATACTTCCCTGTCTCTAAAAATTCTGAAAATTAGGACAACCTTAAGAATTTGTATATGAAGACTTTGTAAAAGTTTAAGCTCAATATCACGTTCCAGTAAAAAATAAAAATTCCTGTACTGGAGTCAAAAAGTTTCTGTTTTGGTTCAGCATCAATTCTACTCACCTTGTGAGTCATCCCAAAGGCTTTACTTGGCACTTTATTGAAATAAAAGACAAAAACATGATTACTACAGTAGCTTATTCATGTGAACACTCAAAAACATAAAGTAAAAGTGTTGGGTTGTCTCCCAACAAGCGCTTTTCTTTAATGCCTTTTAGCTAGGCATGATGATTTCAATGATGCTCACATAGGAATAATAATTGAAACATGCAAAAGAGCATCATGAATCTCATGACAAGCACATTTAAGTCTAACCCACTTCCTATGCATTGGGATTTTGTGAGCAAACAATTTATGGGAGAAATAATCAACTAGCATATAAAGGAAAAACAAGCATAACTTCAAAACTTTGAACACATAGAGAGGAAACTTGATAATATTGTAATTCCTACAAGCATATGTTCCTCCCTCATAATAGTTTTCAGTAGCATCATGAAGGAATTTCACAATATAACTATCACATAAAGCATTCTTTTCATGATGCACAAGCATATAATTTTCATTACTCTCCACATAAGCAAATTCCTTCTCATTCATAATAGTGGGAACATCAAATGAAACTCGAATACTATAAATTGTTTCCACATTAAAAGAGTAATATTCAGTAAAAGGATATTCAAAATTACGACAATAATTATCACTACTTTTGATAGCATAAGTATCATCACGATAATCATCATAAGTAGCAACTTTGTTCTCATCATAGTCAAGTGAAACCTCTTCCGAAATAGTGGAATCATTACTAAATAAAGTCATGACCTCTCCAAATCCACATTTATCATTATAATAAAATTCAACACCCTCCAAAATAGTGGGATAATAATTATCTAAAGTTGACACTCTTCCAAACCCACTTTCATAAATATCACAATCATCATAAATAGGAGGCATACAATCATCATAACAAATTTGATCATTCAAAGTAGGGGAACTAAAAAGATCATCTTCATTAAGCATAGCATCCCCAAGCTTGGGACAAACATTAATTGCAGCAAATAAATTCTCAAACATGTCATTCTCATTAAGCATAGCATCCCCAAGCTTGTGGCTTGGCATATCATAAGCATAATCACTCTCATCATTAATAGTATGAATAGCACCAATAGTATAACAATTATTATCATCATAATTTACCAAGTTGGTGCCAAAAAGATTTTCAAGATTATAAGAAGTATCATTTTCTTCCCAATCATAGTCATCACAACAAGCAATAGGCATAACCAAATCATCATCAAGTGTATCATCTTCCACAATTATTTTTGATTCATCCTCGCGAGGCACAACAATAATAGGAGCAACATCATTTGGAAGAGATACCTTTTTACCTCTACTCTTTCTTCTTTTCTTCTTCTTCACCACATCATGTGTGGGTTTAATTAATTTTTTCGGGCTTCTTATTGATGAGATTGGTTGAATAGGGAGCTCCTCCTCATCACCTATTACATCATGAGAGACAATAGGAGGGAAAGTGGAATTCTTTACCCTTTCATTAGTATTCCTTTTATATTCTATTGGTTTTCCCATCTTTCTATAGTTGGCAATATAAGCATTCTCATTGCAATTTACCATGCAAAACATATAGATATTTTTTAGATTAGTTTCAATGTCGTCCGTGAGAATGAATACTTCAAACCAACTATTTTTATGTGTCAATTCTTCACTCCCCAAAAATAGAGAAAGCTCATCATAAAGTTCAAGGGTGATCAAGTCATTACATATTTGGCCATGATTTGATCATGAAAAAGTTTGCATTGGAAATTAAGATGACCAACTTTATTGCAAAGTTCACAAGTAATAGGACAAAGGGAACACAATTTTGTAGCAAATTCATCTATCACTTTGAGCAAAAAATTGGTTCTATCATGTTTATGCTTCTTACAAAATCTATCATCCCTATAAGGCACGTCTTCACAAGTTTATGCACTCCACAAAAATTGACATGCTTATAAGAAACATTTTTATCATGACTAGTGCAATCATCATTAGTATTTTGGATATTCATAGAATTCATACTAACAACATTGCAATCATGCTCATCATTCAAGGAATTCTCATTAAGTATTTTCATAATTTCTTCCTCTACCAATTGAGCACAATTTTCTGAATCCTTATTTTCACGAAAGACATTATAAAGACGATACAAATGATGCAACCTAAGCTCCATTTTTTGTAGTTTTCTTTTATAAAAACCAAACTAGTGAAAAACAAGAAACTAAAAGATTTAATTGCAAGATCTAAAGATATACCTTCAAGCACTCACCTCCCCGGCAACGACGCCAGAAAAGAGCTTGATGTCTACTATGCAACTTTATTCTTGTAGACTTTGTTGGGCCTCCAAGCGCAAAGTTTTGTAGGACAGTAGCAATTTTCCCTCAAGTGGATGACCTAAGGTTTATCAATCCGTGGGAGGTGTAGGATGAAGATGGTCTCTCTCAAACAACCCTGCAATCAAATACAAGAAATCTCTTGTGTCCCCAACACACCCAATACAATGGCAAATTGTATAGGTGCACTAGTTCGGCGAAGAGATGGTGATACAAGTGCAATATGGATGGTAGATATAGGTTTTTGTAATCTGAAAATATAAAAACAGCAAGGTAGCAAGTAACAAAAGTGAGCACAAACGGTATTGCAATGCTTGAAAACAAGGCCTAGGGTCCGTACTTTCGCTAGTGCAATCTCTCAACAATGCTAATATAATTGGATCACATAACCACCCCTCAACGTGCAACGAAGAATGACTCCAAAGTTCTTATCTAGCAGAGAACATAAGAAGAAATTGTTTGTAGGGTACGAAACCACCTTAAAGTTATTCTTTCCAATCGATCTATCCAAGAGTTCGTACTAAGATAATACCAAGTTATCCTTTCCGATCGATCTATCTAAAAGTTCGTACTAGAATAACACCATATGATATGCATCAACCAACTCTAATGTCACCTAGATACTCCAATGTCACCACAAGTATCCATGAGTTAATTATACGATACGCATCAAACATTTTCAGATTCATAATACTCAATCCAACACAAAGAACCTCAAAGAGTACCCCAAGATTTCTATTGGAGAAAGTAGGACAAGAACGTGTATCAACCCCTATGCATAGATTACCCCAATGTCACCGCGGGAATCCGCAAGTTGAGTACCAAAACATAGATCAAGTGAATCAATAGAACACCCCCTTGTCACCACGGGTGTACACATGCAAGACATATATCAAGTGTTCTCAATTCCAATATTCAATCCAACATAACGATATCTCAAAGGGAAAGATTCAATTCATCACAACAAGATAGTAAGGGAAACACACCATATGATCCAACTATATTAACAAAGCCCGTGATACATCAAGATCATGACATCTCAAGAACACGAGAGAGAAAGAGATTGAACACATAGCTACTGGTACATACTCTCAGCCCCGAGGGTGGACTACTCCCTCCTTGTCATGGCCTCCGCCGGGATGATGAAGATGGCCACCGGAGATGGATTCCCCTCTCCAGCAGGGTGATGGAACGTCTCCAGATTGGTTTTTAGTCAATACAGAGAGTTGCGGCGGAGGAGCAGAGAGTCTAGGGTTATTTCTGATGGTTTCTATATTTATAGGATTTTTGGGCGTCGGTTTCACGCCAAGATGGGCCACGAGGAGGGCACAAGACACCAGGGCACGCCTGGGCCCTCTGGCGCGCCCTGGTGGGTTGTGCGCACCTCGTGGCTCTTCTCCGGTGGGTCTTCGCTCCAATATTGCTTATTTGGTCCAGAGAAAATCACCAAAAAGTTTCGGGCGGTTCCGAGAACTTTCATTTTCTGCACAAAAACAACACCACGGTAATTCTGCTGAAAACAACGTTAGTCCGGGTTAGTTCTAAATAAATCATATAAAGTGCATCAAAACCATATAAAAGTATTGTAAACATAGATGAATATGGCATGAATACTTCATAAATTATCGATACGTTGGAGACGTATCAGGTAACTCCAAGAAGAGTGGCAAAGCAGTTGCCCCTCCCGTGAAGAAACCCAAGTCTGGACCCAAGCCAGAAACTGAGTGCTTCTATTGCAAGGGAACTGGCCACTGGAAGAGGAATTGCCCCAAGTATCTGGCCAACAAGAAGGCGGCCAACACCAAACAAGGTATATATGATATACATGTTATTGATGTGTACGTTACCAACTCTTGTTGTAGTGCCTGGGTATTTGATACCGATTCGGTTCTCCCATTTGCAACTCAAAGCAGGAACTACGGAATAGACGGAGGCTCGCAAAGGACGAAGTGACGATGCGCGTGGAAAATGGTTCCAAGGTTGATGTGATCGCCGTCGGCACGCTCGCTCTTCGATTACCATCGGGATTAGTGATGAACCTGAATAATTGTTATTTAGTGCCTGTGTTGAGCATGAATATTATATCTGGATCTTGTTTAATGCGAGAAGGTTACTCATTTAAATCCGAGAATAATGGTTGTTCTATTTATATGGGTAATATCTTTTATGGTCATGCACCCATTGTGAGGGGTTTATTCTTATTGAATCTCGATAGTGATGATACACATGTTCATAACATTGATGCCAAAAGATGTAGAGTTGATAATGATAGTACCACTTTCTTGTGGCACTGCCGCTTAGGTCATATTGGTGTAAAACGCATGAAGAAACTCCATGCTGTTGGACTTTTGGAGTCACTTGATTTTGAATCACTTGACACATGTGAACCATGCCTCATGGGCAAGATGACCAAGACCCCGTTCTCCGGAACAATGGAACGGGCAAGTGACTTGTTGGAAATCATACATACTGATGTATGCGGTCCGATGAGCATTGAGGCGCGCGGTGGATATCATTACTTTCTCAACTTCACCGATGACTTAAGTAGATATGGGTATATTTACTTAATGAAACACAAGTCTAAAACGTTTGAAAAGTTCAAGCAATTTCAGAGTGAAGTTGAGAATCATCGCAACAAGAAGATTAAATTCCTACGATCTAATCGAGGGGGAGAATATCTGAGTTATGAGTTTGGCAATCACTTAAGACAATGTGGAATTGTTTCACAGTTGACGCCGCCTGGAACACCACAGCGTAAATGGTGTGTCCGAACGTCGTAATCGAACCTTATTGGATATGGTGCGTTCTATGATGTCTCTTGTCGATCTGCCACTATCATTTTGGGGTTATGCGTTAGAGACAGCTGCATTCACTTTAAATAGGGCACCATCTAAATCCGTTGAGACGACGCCGTATGAACTATGGTTTGGCAAGAAACCAAAGTTGTCGTTTCTTAAAGTTTGGGGATGTGATGCTTATGTCAAAAGGCTTCATCCAGAAAAGCTCGAACCCAAAGCGGACAAATGCGTCTTCATAGGATACCCAAAAGAGACGTTTGGGTATACTTTCTATCTCAGATCCGAAGTGTCAGTGCACTAGGACAGGGGTATCCAGTGCCCCTGACTTATGCACATGCAGTAGTAGCAAAACCCGTCAACACAAGCACAAACCAAGCAAGCATTAAAGACCCAAACTCCGGTAGCAGCAACCTGCAAAAAGCCAAGCAAGGCCGGCAATACCAACGCAACAGCCCAGGAGGGGCCCAAGGCGCGGCAGCCACGTCCCCGGAGCCTGCCGGGGACCAAGGCGCGCACATCCTCGGGAAGACCCGGCAAGCCATTCCCCGGCAAGCGCGAGCCAATCGGCCACCGCTCCACCGCATCACGACGCCAGTCACTTGTCGATGAGGTGTCGAGCCCTCAGGTGGCTAAGTGGCTCCCGCTAAGCATGTGGCGACGCACCAGAAGACAGATTATGCCCAGTTGACACCCATCCAGAAGCATGTCAAGAACCTAAGCAACAACCAGCTAAGCGGTGGCAAGAGCTTGCCGGGGATGCATCCCCGCGTGCCACCTAGGCTAGCAATCATGGTATTTTGTCCTAAATGCCAGAGTTAGGTATGATAGCTCTGTTAGCTATCTAATCGCTAGATAAAGACTGTTTTGCCACTGTGGTTGCCCCTTGCACTATAAAAGGAGGCCCAAGGCAACCTAGCTCAAGATTTGGACCTTTGGACACTTGTACTCACGTAGTAGCTCTCCCCGATGGCAACTCTTGCCGGGATTGAGGACTGCGTGTTCTTCGTGTTCCTCTGATCAATCCACCAAAAGCAGGAGTAGGGTTTTACGCTTGACAGCGGACCGAACCTGGGTAAAAACACCAGTGTCCCTATCGTCGCGTTGCCTCATGGTCTCCGCTCTTTGTGCAATGTGACCTTCCCTTGCCGAACCACAAAGGGGCCTTTCGTCCCATAGGTGATCGTGTGCATCCGTGCCCCGACATCTTTGGCGCGCCAGGTAGGGGGTGCGTCAATTGCGCGAACCCGAGTTCGTGAGCAGCGAGTCAATCTTCATCAACATCTTCTTCATCCATGGCTCCCAAGAAGAAGTCCGGTGCGACCATGCATTCCTCCACTTCAAAGGCTCCCTCGCATGCGGCCGCGGGCGCCATTGGCGCTATGGCGGCTATGAGTGAGGCGGGCGTGAGCGGTGCCGCTGTCGTGTCTCCCGCGACCAAGGTTGGAGCGGGGAACGTCGGAGAGGAGCAGCAGCAACAACATCCTGGCGAGCACACCCCTGGTGCCGCTGGCGGAGGAAACGACTAGTCTCCACCTCCCCGCCGCGTGGATGGCCATGGCTGTCATGGCGGCGCTCCGTCCGGAGCAAGCCGTGATCCCACATCTGCGCCCGCCACTAGCGCGGCTACTGGGCACACGCCTTGTCCAAAACAAGACGGAGCGCCGAGCGGAGCCGCGAACCCGCAGGCTCGGTCTCCCCCACAACAGACCGCCCCGGCGACAGGGACACGACGACGCCCCTATTGGTTCCACCAGGAGCCGGGAGACGTCGCGGTCCGCCTCTTTCGCCATGCCGGACACGGCCTCAGAAGCAATGGCGCGAGCCCAGCTGCTCCTAAACTTCCCGTCGACGGCTAATAAGATGGATGAGTAGAGAGCTACCATCCAGAGCTTGATATCCTTCGTCAAAGCAAACAAATCTCAGCATGCAGATCCATCGCAACGCACGCGTACGGCTACGTCGCCCCGGGCCGGCGATCATGTCGAGGGGGCCACACCAACGGTGCAGTCCCCTCCATGACAATAGACCCAGGAGCAGCCGTGACGAGCTTCACATGCTGACAAGTTCGACGAAGCATCTATGGCCTCATCCGGCCAGCGCGATCGCCGGGACCAGCGACGTGTCTTGGAGGATCGGCGGAAAGAAGACGCGCACATCACCATCGAGCGGCGCCGAGAAGCACAACATCAGTCTGACAGGCGCAATGGCCCAGGTGCTGGCGACCCCGTGCCCAGTGCTGGCGGGTACCTGCCTTACGAGGTTGGGTGCCCTACCTTCACTCGCGAGCTGCGGCAGGTCCGCTGGCCATCGGCCCGAGCTTTCAAGCCAGAGCTGACGGAGAAGTACAACGAAAAGCTAAACCCTGCAGAATTCCTGGGGATCGACACGATAGCCATTCAAGCTGCCAGAGGAACAGATGAGAAGTTGCTCGCCAACTACTTCCCTTTGGCGCTCAAGCCAAACATGAGATCGTGGCTGATGCACCTGCCGGAGAACTCCATTTCATCATGGGCGGACTTGTGCAACAAGTTCGTTGGCGCCTTCACAGGCGGCCACCAGGAGCCAGGGCAGCCTGGCGACCTGCAAGTCCTTCCGCAAAAGGAGACAGAGACTCTGAGGAAGTACATCCAGAGATTCAGTCGAGTGCACCGTAACATTCCAGAGATACACCCCGCTGCTGTGATTGCTGTGTTCCATTCGAACGTGCGCAACAGGAGGATGCGGGCCAAGATGAATGTCAGACTCCCAAGACCGTCAACGAGCTGTACATGTTGGCGGACAAGTGTGCTCGTGCCGAGGAAGGAAGACGACTACCCGGAGAGGAGGCCGGCGTCGAAGTCGATTTAGATGATGACGACGATGCCCCTGGCCCGAAGAGGAAGAGCCAGAAGCGCAACAAGAAGCATAAAGGAAAAGCGGCGTTGGCCGTTGAGGGCTCCGGTGATCTCAGTACAGGCAAAAAGGCCAAAGTCGAGGCCCCCGACAAGGGAGCTGCCGCGTGCGCTGATTGCCGGGAGGCTGCTGCCGCTGAGAAAACTGGAAAGTCCGACGAGCCATACTGCAAAATCCATCGCACTAAAAGTCATGATCTCCAAGAATGCCGCCAAGTTGAGCAGCTTGTCTAGAAGCAGAAGGCCGAGTACGAGAAGCGTGACAAAGAGAAAGGCCAAGACGATGCTACCGGGAAGGGCCGTGGCGGCAGAAGAGGCCGCCGCGGCAAAGCTCCATAGCAGAAGGAAAGGCCAGCCAGAGGCCGTGAGAAGAAAGAAGCAGAGGACATGAGTGAGGATGAGGATAACGAGGAGGATTCCAGTGATCGAGAATTCCAGAAGGCAACCGAAGCCATGTGTGTTGACGGGGGCGCGTCTTTGCATTCCTCTCACCGCCAGCTTAAACAGTGGGCACGTGAGGTCAACGCCGTGGAGCCTGCTGCAAAGTCCAAAGGGCCACTCAAATGGCCCCGCACGCCTATCATCTTTGATGAAGAGGACCATCTTGATCGCACCTCTGCGGTCGGATGTTTGCCGTTGTTGGTCTCCCCAACAATCCGCAACCTCAAGGTCACAAAGATGCTAGTTGATGGCGGGGCGGGATTGAACTTAATCTCCCCAAAAGTGGTTGAAAGGTTGCAGATCCCTGACAGAGAGCTCAAGGCCACGGGCACATTCCAAGGAGTCAACCCCGACAGAAGCCGACCTAAGGGAAAGATCACCTTGCCTATGACGTTTGGCGGGGAGTTGAATTACCGGACTGAGAAAGTGGTGTTTGACGTGGTTGAGCTCCCCCTGCCTTACACCGGAATTCTTGGTCGCCCAGCCCTGGCAAAGTTCATGGCAGCATCCCACTATGCTTACAACACTTTGAAGATGCCGGGCCCCATTGGCATCATCCCCATCCCATCTGACAAGAAGGACGCAGTCATATGCTTGGACAAGATGTATCGGGGCGCGGTAGCAGCTGAGGCTGAAGAAATCCCAGCTCCTGCCAAGGAATCGAAGAAAGCAAAGAAGCCTAGCATGAACATCGGCAAGGACTCCGGGAAGCTCGCCTCTTCGGAGTGCGCTGCACCTGATGATGACCTGCCGGAGAGTTTCGCTAGCAAGAAGACCAAGGTCACCTATCCTGAGACGAAGAAGATCCCGGCAGGGCTGGATGGCACTGGTGGTACGTTCACCATCAGCGCCACCCTCGCTGACAAATAGGAAAGCGCGCTCGTTGCCTTCCTGCGGGCGAATGTCGATGTGTTTGCTTGGCAACCATCCGACATCCCCGGTGTTCCCAGGAAGGTAATTGAGCACCACCTTGTTGTCTGCCCTCACGCCAGGCCCGTCAAGCAGAAGGTTAGGAAGCAAGCCTTGGAGCGACAGCAGTTCATTGCCGAAGAAATCAAGAAACTCGAAGCAGCTGGTTTGGTCAGAGGAGTGTTGCACCCAACTTGTCTAGCCAACCCGGTAGTGGTGCGCAAGGCGAATGGGAAATGGAGGCTCTGCATAGATTTCACTAACTTGAACAAAGCATGCCCAAAGGACCCTTTCCCCTTGCCGCGCATCGACCAGATTGTTGAGTCCACTTTTGGGTGTGACTTGCTTTCCTTCTTGGACGCTTACTCCGGATACCACCAGATTTTCATGGCTAAGGAAGATGAGGAAAAGACCGCGTTCATAACTCCGTGTGGCACGTACTACTTTGTACGGATGCCCTTCGGGTTAAAGAGCACCGGTTCTACCTTTGCCAGAGCCGTGCAGACTGGATTTGGGCCACAGTTGCATAGAAACGTGGAAGCTTACATGGATGATATAGTCGTCAAGACCAAGGATGAAGCAACTCTCATACAAGACTTGGAAGAAACTTTTGCAAACTTGCGCAAGATCAATTTGAAACTCAACCCTGAGAAGTGTGTGTTTGGCGTCCCATCCGGCAAGCTACTTGGGTTCTTTGTATCTTAGCGAGGAATAGAAGCCAATCCCGACAAGATCAAGGCAATTGAGCAGATACAAGCACCCAACACCATCAAGGACATCAGACGTTTGACCGGATGCGTTGCTGCGTTAAGTACGTTTATCTCCAAATCCGCTGAACGCGCCCTGCCGTTCTTCAAGATCCTGAAGAAGGCAGGCCCGGTAAAGTGGACCCCGGAAGCAGAGACAGCACTGCAGGATCTGAAAACTTACCTTTCTTCTGCTCCCACCTTGGTCGCTCCTAAACCGCAAGAACCGTTGCTGCTATACTTGGCGGCAACGAATCAAGTGGTTAGTGCAGCGCTGGTGGCACAGCGAGAAGTAGATGAAGGTGCAGCCGCTGTGGCTGATGCTGCCCGGGAAAAAACCAAAGAATCTGCGGCAGGACCCAATGCGGACCCTGGGGAATCTCAGCAAGCTAACGAAGGCAGTTCCAAGGAAATGATGAAGAAGAAAGTGGTGCAGCGCCGGTGTACTTTGTCAGCTCCTTATTGTAGGGGGCTAGGTCAAGGTACTCTGGAGTGCAAAAGCTAATCTTCGGCCTCATCATGGCCTCGAGGAAGTTGCGCCACTACTTCCAAGCCCATGACATCACAGTTGTCACTCGCTTTCCGCTGCAGCGCATATTGAGGAACCCCAAAGCCACTAGGAGGATAGTTGAGTGGGCACTTGAGCTGTCAAGTTTCGGATTGAAGTATGAGAGCACTTCCACAATCCAGAGCAGAACGCTGGCGGAATTCATTGCTGAATGGACACCCACGCCAGATGAAGAAGTTCCAGAGACAATCCTCCCCGGCAAGGAAGCAACTAAAGAATGGATCATGTACTTGGACGGTGCTTTCTCAATCCAGGGCGCCGGAGCAGGCGTGCTCCTCATCGCCCCCACCTCAAGTACGTAGTCCAAATGCACTTTGTCGGGACCCCGATCCTAAGCCATATGAATCCAGCCTGTAACATGTCACACCACTTTGCGGCCTCACGCACGGTAACCCACGGCTGCCACCTTACCTTGGCCGGGACCGTTTGCGCCTTTTGGCTCACGGATATGAACATGTCGCTAGCATTCACACGTCAAAGAACCCGGGTCGACATGACTAGTTATAGACCCAAGTGGCACAACCGTACAGGGACAGGCATACGTAACCCAACAATGCAGGTGTCGGTCATCAGCGTGTGTAGACGAGTCGTAGCAAGCTACAAGGACTCCATTACACCGCGTGACATTTCCCCGTAGGGACAGACACAACAGCAAAGAAGGATACACGCCGGTCAATCAATGTGTCCGGAGCAGTAGCAAGCTACCAAGGCTCATGGAAGCACAAAGAGGCATTTGCCCATAAAGAAGGCTACTAAAGGCACACAACTAGGTGTCGAATCCCACACATACCAATGCATTTCAATCATACACGCACTATCCACGATATGCGTAGATACAACATGGCATCACAACAAAACTCTACAACATAACATTTATTTAGGAGGCTCCGAAGAGCCAACATAGTATAATGTTACAAGTAGGAGGGGTCACATGACCCAACATTCAGAGCATACAAGCAACAAGCGGAAGTTACATGTCTGGGTACAGATATCTAATAAAAGCGGCTGGAAGAGCCTGAAAAGCTACAACGACCCTACCATAGGAGCCAGACCTCTGTCTGGGATTCCCAAGCTAATCTGATCAACATCGAACTTCACGTCATAAGAATCACTAATGAGACTGACGTCTCCTCTGCAAAAACATAAATGAAGCAACCGTGAGTACAAAGGTACTCAGCAAGACTTACATCAGAACTAACTATATATGCATCATTTTCAACAAAAGGGGTTGTGGAGTTTATTGCAGCAAGCCAGCTTTGACTCTTGGCTAGCCTATACTACGACTACAAGTACTTTCTTTGAGGTGGGATAGCGCACACGAGTCCACATATTCACCAAATCAATACACCACTATGGATCCACTTCCGTCTCCCTACGAGAAGGCCATCCATAGCACTCACACTTATCTTGCGCATTTTAGAGTATCCATTTCACTTGTCTATGAACCACATATGTTTTCCAAGTAGTCCATATCCGAGGACGCGGCTATTCGAACAGATTATTTCACCCTGCAGGGGTATACTTCTGCACACACGCTCCCGCCACTTACCGCCATGTGCACGTAAAAAGGCACCTCGGCAACCTTCAAGCAGAAGCCCAGCGAGGGAGTTGGCCATGACCGTTAACCACACAAGACTCTAGTCTAGGTTTGTCGCCTATTTGAGACTGAACCCGCAACAGAAGTCCGGCCGAAGTTTCCATCACGGCCCCAAACGATGTGTGCAGGGTTCCCAAGCCCACCTCGACGGATGGTACTATGCTTGGTACACCGGGCCACGGTGCATCTACCGCGCCATAGCCTACCCTCCGGTCAGCGCTATGCACGGCCGCCAGCACATCCTACAAACACCAGAAACTAGTTGCAACTCCTGGACAGAGATCAAGGCGATTAATAAACCGAGAGGGTCAATTAAGGATCCCAATGTGCGGTAGTATCTTGTCTTGGATAACATACACAGGACTCA
This sequence comes from Elymus sibiricus, assembly GCA_039707655.1. NCBI lineage: Eukaryota > Viridiplantae > Streptophyta > Magnoliopsida > Poales > Poaceae > Elymus > Elymus sibiricus. The sequence continues at coordinate 383,149,698 of CM077663.1, forward strand.
GTTCCTAAGGACGGTCCCAACGAGACAACTCGCCATGTACTCCTACATGGCCTCTCATCGCTACCTTTACCAAACCGTGTTCACACACTTAGCTCTCACACAGCAGAACATGAACACATCCATTCCGATTCATCGCCCAGATGGATCAGACCCGACACAACTCTAAGCATAGCAGGCACAGTAAGTAGACAAGCATGGATGAGTAGGCGCATCAAGGCTCAAACAGTTGCTACTCATGCTAAGTGGTTTCAACTATTTACTGTGGCAAAGACAGGTCATGCAAAGGAATGGGTTCAACTACCGAGAACAGGTAACAGTTGAATCGTTATTGTCCTAATGCAGTAAAAGAGAGCAGGTGCGAGAGAGTGGTATTATATCAGTATGCTCAAGGGGAGGTTGCTTGCCTGACAGTTCTGAAGATAGTAGTTCTCTTCATCAGTGTCAACGATCACAACGTCGGAACCATCGTCTACCGAGAAGGAACATCACCGACAAGCAAGAAGGAACACATTCAATGCAATGCAACAAACATGATGTATGATATGGCATGTTAAAGCATTGAATTAACCTAGTGCAATAGGTAGTCATATTAAGTGAAGTGGAATTCAAATATATACTAAATTCCAACTCCAACACTATTTATTAAATTATCCTAATCATGAAATGTCCTACTTGGTGATGTTATCTTGCTCAAACATGCATGAACATGGCATAAACAGATTCATTGGATTTTTCTGATCATTTTTCATATATAAATTATTTTCATTGGAGTTACAGATTATTTTCTATGATTTTTAGAAGTGTTCAGCATTTTCTGAAAATATTAAATCATTTATTGATTTATTTTGATTCTAGAAATACTTTACTGCATCAGCATTAAGTCAGCGTGACGTCATCCGGTCAAAGGCGCCAGCCCAGGTCAAACCTGTTCGCTAGGACCCACACGTCAGTGACTCAGGGTTAATTGGGGTTTAGTTAAAATTAACCCGTTGTTAATTAGGTTAGGTGGGGCCCCTTGTCAGCGATCCAGGGTGTTAATTAACTGGTCATTAGCTGCTAATTATCGTGCCACATCAGCGCTAACCGGCGGTTAGCCACTGGTGACCATGGCTGACGGCGGAGGAGCACCAGGGCGTCGCTACGGGCAGCGGTTTGGCGCGCTGATGGGTGGAAAGGGTTCCTAGGGGTGTGGCGCTTTGGATGGAGGTCTCGGGGCTGCCGGGGATAGCTTGCAGCGGCAACGGCGGCGAGCTCTAGCGGCGGCGGCGCTCGGGAGCATGCGGGCATGGGGTTGCGATGCTCGAGGGGTACAACTAGCGGCTGCGTTGGCCTCCTGGAGGCACTAGGAGCACGACGCGATGCAAGGGCGAGACCGGCTCGAGCTCAGGCCACGGTGGCGATGAGGCCACACGGCGGCGAGCTCGGGAGGTTGGGGAGTGACGACTACGGCGGCTAATCCAAGCGGGGAAGAGAGGGGATCGACGAGGAAGCTCACGGCGCAACGAATGGAGCAGACGGCAAGGTCGGGGATGCCCTGAGTGCGATGAATCGACTCGAGGCATCTGGCGGCTCCGAGGTTGAAGAAGACGTCGATTCGGTCGTCTTCGGGCTCCATTGCTCGCGTGCGTCGACTATGGGCTTCAGGGCGATGGGGTGGAGCGGCTGGACTCACTAGAGGGGCTAGAGGTGGCCGGTGGCCGCGGTGGTTGCGAGCGGCGGCGGCCATGGCGCTCGGGCATGGTGGGGAGAGGCGAGAGAGCGAGGGAGAGAGGGAATGAGAGGGTCGGCTTGATCCAGACGGCTCTAGGGTCCTCATCCCCTCGTCTAGCCAGGCTAGCAGGCAAGAGGTGGCCGTGGCGCGTGCTCGCGCGCTTCGGGGACGCGCGCGTCCTTCTGTCCCGAGGAGGAGGACGACAGGAGGATGAGGCTACGGTGGGCTGGGCCGGTTTCTGGCTCAGGTAAGCTGGCCCAGGTACAGTAGCTCTCTCTCTCTCTCTCTCTCTTCTATTTATTGTTTAAGTTTTCTATTTATTTCATCTGTGTTGTGGTTTAGTAAAAATCCTAAACCATTTTTAAAATTCCTGAAAATAATTATGGTGGGAAGTATAATATGCCCAAATCCCACATTTAAGTTTCAGAAATTTTAAGCGTGTTAAATATTTGTAGCAATTTTTAGGCCATTTTAGAAAGCAATAATGGGATATTTAAAATGACAAATGACTTTGTTAAATATGCATCACCTCTGGTATGTTGTTTCCAACATTTTACAAAACGGATGAACATTTTTTAAGGCCATTTGGATTCAATGAAAAAATATATTAATTGGAAATGGGTTTTTTCAATGTGGTGCTAGGGTTTGGCAATCCCCATTTCAATTCATTTGAATTTAACATGATGCATGGATGCTCACTGATGCAGCTAATATAAATATTTGCAAACAATTTCTAGGGCTGTGACAACTCACCCCCACTAAACAAGAATCTCGTCCCGAGATTCAGGCATAGGGTAAGTGCAAGAGGGGACACTAAACTATTACAATCTTCACGATCCAATTGCCCTTCTCGAAGTTGATGATTCATTGCATCAGGTTGATCTTGACATCTTTGCTTCAGAATCTTCATCTAAACACAATGACAACGGATACCGAAAAAAAACCCTACAAGAATCGATCTTCTCGATGATCGAGCAACTCATGATCAGCTGATAGAATGAGACGTGAGAACGTCTCTTGAGCTAAGACACAAAACACAATTAGTGAACAATGGAATGGGGCAGATGACGGAGGTTCAATTTGGTAGGCAGCAATTCCACGCTAAAGCAGATGGTGATGAGGTTTCAAAGTAGCGAGGAGTTAAGTTACCCTTTATACCATAACGGGGCACCTTAGAAAGGTGACTCGTAGATTTATTCCCTTAAGTGGCAAAAAGAATTACTTTTGATCCATAGATCATTGAAACTCTTCATACTAGCCTAAGGCAATTCACAATGATCGTTTGAAAGAGTTCGAACGAATGGCATACTCAGATCGGTGGGAAACTAGAGTTATAAAACAATTCGGCAACGGAAGGCACATTCCAATTGATATCGAGGGTATAACCCAGTGTCTGAGCGTGCTCTCAAGAACTTGAGCATCTCCATATTCATCAAGGTTTTACCAACACCTATGCCAAGATCTTGGTGACTCATCATACTACCATGATGAATGGCGATGGAGGATGCAGATGCAAAGGAGGACAACACTTTCTCAGATTTCACCTTAGCTATGCCAAGGAAACAAAATCTGGATGATCGACCGAGAGACATTTAGCACTCTGCTTCTAATGTTCTCCTTGAGGTACTAGCGTAACCCGATTAAAGGTAATGTTTTTTTATGTAGAACATCAAATAAGGGTCGGACTTCGGGGGAGCAAAGGGGTCCATGAGGAACAACTTCCAAAATAAGTCATATGAAATCCTCATGGGGAAGTGGCTAAATTGCCGATACAAGATATTATAACAATAGGTCTTCAGGCTAGGTGCGTTCGCCACAACATCACTTTACCGGGTTACAGAGAGACCAATATTAAAATTCTTGGGAAATGTTCCAACCATCATGTCTGCCTGAGATTCAGATCTGGTTGGTGATAGGATATTTCAAATGCAGCAGATCTGATAGAGAAAGTTTGCAACACAAACCAATGAGATGATGTTGCGAGATTCTCAGAAAATGAACTGCGGGAGCCAACTCCAAAACATGAGCTGGATTGCAAGATACATGTGAACACACCGTCCAGGACGATGGTGACCACATAGAAACCTTACAACAAAACACCACCGAGTTCTGGGTAGGAACCATCATTGGAGGTAGTGAAGTCCTTACATAAGTCCGGATTAGCTCTTAAGAAGGAACTTCTTTTCCTTGAACAAATCAATCAGTGTCTTGGAGTGCTAGGCAATACATATGGATTGGAGATGATCAGTCTATCAACCCACAGAATACTTCGCACATGCATGACTGAATTGGGGATGGTTCCAGAGGAAGCAAAACGACATTTCTCGGATTCACGGTGGCAACTTGCATCGAATACTCGTGATCTGAGAGAGTCACTTCTAACATCGAACATATACTTCATGTACAGAACATGAGGATATTGCCTATGAAAGTTTCCAACACTAGCGTTATGTTCATCATGAATTATGGAGGGTATAAACAATGTTGTCGATGGGCTCAACAACAATTCCTCAAGGTTTCCATGAAGATGGAAGTCCATAACTATGTGAACAAGGTGATAGCATTGGTCAGACCAAAAGATATAACGGTGAATGCTCGAGGAAACATCCACGAGTAAGACAACATTACGATGATCGATGGTTCTGATTTTGATTTGATGATAACCCATGCTCAATCAAAGATTGGACAAGATACCAGATGCAACAATTGATCGCAAGGATAAATCGATGTAGTATCATCCTTCTTCAGCACACACAACACAAAAGATATCCCTTTGACATGACCTAAGTTAGATCAAGCTTTTATCTTCCAACTCTCCAAGTTGTTGTTTAGCTTAACCAACTAGCTCAGGGGTATCCAACACAGAATCTTGGAGAAGGGGTGAGTTATAGGAAAACCAACTTGATTACGAACTCAACATAATGGTCAGGGAACAACCTGGTAATACTTCCGAGAAGATGATCAGAAAATCACAAACCACCGATATGTTATTGAGCTCGAGAACAACCTTGCTTTTCAGGGCAAGACGGAATGATCAAAAGAGCAAGGGATTGATACAATCCTAACTCATTGATCATAGAGTGCACCATGAAAAATGGACTAGGTAGCACGGTCAATCTTAGGATGACAAATCAATCACCATCAAAGTAAGAGTGAATTTATTGTCCATTAACTACCAAGCAACGGAGTTGCCAGGAGTATTAATTTCACACATCATGGTTCACTTGTCGGTGTTCCGGTCACAAACAACATACAGACCGAAGAATGAACAACGATGGCGAGAAGTATCACTGTATCAAGAGTTCATAAGAGGGGGTGCAATTCTCATGACAATCTTGACATGAAGAAGGTAATACTTCAAGGTAGAACAGAGCAAAAGTTGGATTGGCATTTTGATCTGCGGAATACAACTGCTTTGACCCAATCCAAGAAATGGATAAGGTATTGGAGTTTGTTTCTCCTAGTTAGTCTGAAATAGAATGACTTGACGGACCACAAGAATAATAGGCATCGATGAACACGAATGCACAAGTACTCTTGACTAGCACGGATAGATAAAGGTCAGAATACAAATGAACAGGGGCAACTCAAGAGCACATGATTTTTCATGAGTTGTAGATGCATAGATTGAATACGTCGAACAAAGTTCAACATGTTTCTTCCAGATAACCCATGCAGAAAGGTAGGATTGGCAGGCTCACAACTATGGAATGGAGAACTCATGAAGAGCACTCCTGTTGTGATCTTCAGTTCATGAAGAACTCTTGCCGAGGATGGTTCATGGTATTGTAAGATTGATAACCCACGAACCTTGAGGGCTATAACAAGGTTGCTAATCATCCTAAAGGAACGAGCAAACACTACCAACAGGAGTGGGTAGAATGAAGCTTGGGTTCAAGAACCCAGAAATAGAATACCTACTGACTAAGTGGCATCACAGGATGCTTTCGATAATGATGGCCAAAATTATCACACCGGAAACACAGACACAACTAGACTGTTGGGTGGTTCACTAGAATAACTTGGTTTTCCTATCACTTCAACTCACACGTCGAGGTAATGGAGTACCTCAACTCAACAATGAGTGTGCTTTGTCTGGCCCAAAAGACATTGATTCGAGATGAAGGAATTTTGCAATTGCATCAGATAATTTAGAAACCTTGGATAACTCGGACAGCATAACGGCTGTACGGGCGTGAAATATGAGGCATCCTGCAAGACAACTGACAACATAACAATGAATTCTTATGGAGACATCGATCCAGGAAGACATCAACTTTCCTATAAGTCTCCAGCATAGTAGCTCGTCATCCTGGTAGACAGATGAGAAAGCCTAGTTCTTAATCCCCGTAGAAAGGAAGAGGGTGACTCAGAATATGAATGACACAAGGAGAGGAGTAAAAAGAACCTTACGTTCCCTTCCACAATCAATTCCCTTATATAACTAAAGCAGTTCTAGACTCAACATCGATCAGTTTGGCTTGGTAATCCTACAGGCAGTCAAGCTCTGATACCAACGCTGTCGGGACCCCGATCCTAAGCCATATGAATCCAGCCTGTAACATGTCACACCACTTTGCGGCCTCACGCACGGTAACCCACGGCTGCCACCTTACCTTGGCCGGGACCGTTTGCGCCTTTTGGCTCACGGATATGAACATGTCGCTAGCATTCACACGTCAAAGAATCCGGGTCGACATGACTAGTTATAGACCCAAGTGGCACAACCGTACAGGGACAGGCATACGTAACCCAACAATGCAGGTGTCGGTCATCAGCGTGTGTAGACGAGTCATAGCAAGCTACAAGGACTCCATTACACCGCGTGACATTTCCCCATAGGGACAGACATAGCAGCAAAGAAGGATACACGCCGGTCAATCAATGTGTCCGGAGTAGTAGCAAGCTACCAAGGCTCATGGAAGCACAAAGAGGCATTTCCCCGTAAAGAAGGCTACTAAAGGCACACAACTAGGTGTCGAATCCCACACATACCAATGCATTTCAATCATACACGCGCTATGCACGATATGCGTAGATACAACATGGCATCACAACAAAACTCTACAATATAACATTTATTTAGGAGGCTCCGAAGAGCCAACATAGTATAATGTTACAAGTAGGAGGGGTCACATGACCCAACATTCAAAGCATACAAGCAACAAGCGGAAGTTACATGTCTGGGTACAGACATCTAATAAAAGCGGCTGGAAGAGCCTGAAAAGCTACAACGACCCTACCATAGGAGCCAGACCTCTGTCTGAGATTCCCAAGCTAATCCGATCAACATCGAACTTCACGTCGTAAGAATCACTAATGAGACTGACGTCTCCTCTGCAAAAAATTAAATGAAGCAACCGTGAGTACAAAGGTACTCAGCAAGACTTACATCAGAACTAACTATATATGCATCATTGTCAACAAAAGGGGTTGTGGAGTTTATTGCAGCAAGCCAGCTTTGACTCTTGGCTAGCCTATACTATGACTACAAGTACTTTCTTTGAGGTGGGATAGCGCACACGAGTCCACATATTCACCAAATCAATACACCACTATGGATCCACTTCCGTCTCCCTACGAGAAGGCCATCCATAGCACTCACATTTATCTTGCGCATTTTAGAGTATCCATTTCACTTGTCTATGAACCACATAAGTTTTCCAAGTAGTCCATATCCGAGGGCGAGGCTATTCGAACAAATTATTTCACCCTGCAGGGGTATACTTCTTCACACATGCTCCCGCCACTTACCGCCATGTGCACGTAAAAAGGCACCTCGGCAACCTTCAAGCGGAAGCCTAGCGAGGGAGTCGGCCACGACCGTTAACCACACAAGACTCTAGTCCAGGTTTATCGCCTATTTGAGACTGAACCCGCAACGGAAGTCCGGCCGAAGTTTCCATCACGGCCCCAAATGATGTGTGCAGGGTTCCCAAGCCCACCTCGACGGATGGTACTATGCTTGGTACACCGGGCCATGGTGCATCTATCGCGCCATAGCCTACCCCTCCGGTCAGCGCTATGCACGGCCGCCAGCACATCCTACAAACACCAGAAACTAGTTGCAACTCCTGGACAGAGATCAAGGCAATTAATAAGCCGAGAGGGTCAATTAAGGATCCCAATGTGCAGTAGTATCTTGTCTTGGATAACATACACAGGACTCAGTTCCTAAGGACGGTCCCAACGAGACAACCCGCCATGTACTCCTACATGGCCTCTCATCGCTACCTTTACCAAACCGTGTTCACACACTTAGCTCTCACACAGCAGAACATGAACACATCCATTCCGATTCATCGCCCAGATGGATCAGACCCGGCACAACTCTAAGCATAGCAGGCACAGTAAGTAAACAAGCATGGATGAGTAGGCACATCAAGGCTCAAACAGTTGCTACTCATGCTAAGTGGTTTCAACTATTTACTGTGGCAAAGACAAGTCATGCAAAGGAATGGGTTCAACTACCGAGAACAGGTAACAGTTGAATCGTTATTGTCCTACTGCAGTAAAAGAGAGAAGGAGCGAGAGAGAAGGAGCGTTATTGTCCTACTTGGTGATGTTATCTTGCTCAAACATGCATGAACATGCCATAAACAGATTCATTGGATTTTTCTGATCATTTTTCATATATAAATTATTTTCATTGGAGTTACAGATTATTTTCTATGATTTTTAGAAGTTTTCAGCATTTTCTGAAAATATTAAATCATTTATTGATTTATTTTGATTCCAGAAATACTTTACTGCAACAGCATTACGTCATCCGGTCAAAGGTGCCAGCCTAGGTCAAACCTGGTCGCTGGGACCCATACGTCAGTGACTCAGGGTTAATCGGGGTTTAGTTAAAATTAACCTGCTGTTAATTAGGTTAGGTGGGGCACCTTGTCAGCGACCCAGGGTGTTAATTAACTGGTCATTAGCTGCTAATTATTGTGCCACATCAGCGCTAACCGGCGGTTAGCCGCCGGTGACAATGGCTGACGGCGGAGGAGCACCGGGGCATCGCTACGGGTAGCGGTTTGGCGCGCTGATGGGTGGAAAGGGTTCCTAGGGGTGTGGCACTTCGGATGGAGGTCTCGGGGCTGCCGGGGATGGCTTGCAGCGGCAACGGCGGCGAGCTCTAGCGGTGGCGGCGCTCGGGAGCATGCGGGCATGGGGTTGCGATGCTCGAGGGGTACAACTAGCGGCTGCGTTGGCCTCCTGGAGGCACCAGGAGCACGACGCGATGCAAGGGCGAGACCGGCTCGAGCTCAGGCCACGGTGGCGATGAGGCCACATGGCGGCGAGCTCAGGTGGTTGGGGAGCGATGACTACGACGGTTAATCCAAGCGGGGAAGAGAGGGGATCGACGAGGAAGCTCACGGCGCGACGAATGGAGCAGACGGCAAGTTCGGGGTTGCCCTGAGCGCGATGAATCGACCCGAGGCGTCCGGCGGCTCCGAGGTTGAAGAAGACGTCGATTCGGTCGTCTTCGGGCTCCATTGCTCGCGTGCGTCGACGAGGGGCTTCAGGGCGATGGGGTGGAGTGGCTGGACTCACTAGAGGGGCTAGAGGTGGCCGGTGGCCGCGGTGGTTGCGAGCGGCGGCGGCCATGGCACTCGGGCATGACGGGGAGAGGCGAGAGAGCGAGGGAGAGAGGGAATGAGAGGGTCGGCTCGATCCAAACGGCTCTGGGGTCCTCATCCCCTCGTCCAGCCAGGCTACAGGCAGGAGGTGGCCGTGGCGCGTGCTCGCGCGCTTCGGGCACGCGTGCGTCCTTCTATCCCGAGGAGGAGGACGACAGGAGGACGAGGCTACGGTGGGCTGGGCCGGTTTCTGGCTCAGGTAAGCTGGCCCAGGTACAGTAGCTCTCTCTCTCTCTCTCTCTCTTCTATTTATTGTTTAAGTTTTCTATTTATTTCATCTGTGTTGTGGTTTAGTAAAAATCCTAAACCATTTTTAAAATTCCTGAAAATAATTATGGTGGGAAGTATAATATGCCCAAGTCCCACATTTAAGTTTCAGAAATTTTAAGTGTGTTAAATATTTGTAGCAATTTTTAGGCCATTTTAGAAAGCAATAATGGGATATTTAAAATGAAAAATGACTTTGTTAAATATGCATCACCTCTGGTATGTTGTTTCCAACATTTTACAAAACTGATGAACATTTTTGAATGCCATTTGGATTCAATGAAAAAATATATTAATTGGAAATGGTTTTTTTCAATGTGGTGCTAGGGTTTGGCAATCCCCATTTCAATTCATTTGAATTTAACATGATGCATGGATGCTCACTGATGCAGCTAATATAAATATTTGCAAACAATTTCTAGGGCTGTGACACACTTTCCCCGGGAGGAAGCCACCACCAACACCGCTGAATATGAGGGACTCCTTGCCGGACTCAGAATCGCAATGGAGTTAGGAATCAAGAAACTGATCATCCGAGGAGATTCTCAGCTCGTGGTGAAACAAGTTAACAAAGATTATCAGAGCCCGTTGATGGAAGCATACGTGGAAGAAGTGAGGAAACTGGAGGGGCGCTTTGACGTGTTACAAACAGAGCACGTGCCGCATGCGGAAAACAACATTGCTGATCATCTGTCAAAGTGCGCTGCGCAAAAGCTCCCTGTGGAACCAGGAACCTTTATCCTCCGCCTCACTCAACCATCAGTATCCCCATCAGCAATGGCCAGGAAAAGAAGAAAGCTGAACTCCGGCAAGCATTTCCCGGCAGGGCTTCCCGAAGCCGCTGGTAGAGAAGCTGCCGGGGACAGTCTCATTTCGCCTAGTGAGCAACTCTCTCCTGCGGAACCCCAGGTTCTCGCGGTCGAGACAAGCGCTCCCACGGACAAGGAGATGCCTTTAGTCCTAGCTGTCGAGCCCAAGGCTTCAGCTTGGGCATAGCATATAGTCCGTTTCCTTCAAATAGGAGAACTTCCCGAAGAGCAAGAAGAGGCCGAAAAAGTAGCCCGTCAGTCAAGTATGTACCAGTTTGTCGACGACACTCTGTACAGAAAAAGGCCCAACGGTGTGAAATTGAAGTGCCTTTGCCGGGAAGATGGACTAAAGCTGTTGGCAGAGATTCACGGAGGTGTGTGTGGGTCTCACATCGGATCAAGAGCCCTTGCCGGGAAAGCGTTCCGGCAGGGTTTCTATTGGCCCACTGCCCTCCAAGATGCAACTGAGTTGGTCACCAAGTGTGAAGCCTGCCAGTTCCATCCCAAGAACATCCATCAGCCAGCGCAAGCTCTCCAGACGATCCCTTTGTCCTGGCCCTTCTCGGTCTGGGGGCTCGATATTTTGGGCCCCTTCCCCCGCACTATCGGGGGCTTTGAGTTCTTGTTCGTAGCAATCGACAAGTTCACAAAGTGGCCTGAGGTAGAGCCAGTGAGGAAGGTGACCACGCAGTCAGCTATCAAGTTCATGAAAGGACTGGTGTGCCGTTTTGGAGTGCCCAACAGAGTGATCACCGACAACGGCACCCAATTCACGAGCCGCGCCTTCATGCAATACATCCAAAGTCTTGGAAGCAAGGTCTCCTTCGCCTCTGTTGCCTATCCAAGAAGCAACGTGCAAGTCGAGAGGATGAATGCTGAAGTGCTGCGAGGTCTCAAGACAAGGACTTTCGATAGACTGCGGAGATGCGGCAAGCGCTGGATAGATGAGCTGCCGGTTGTTCTTTGGTCCCTCAGAACGACACCGAATCGAGCTACCGGCCAGACGCCCTTCTCCCTAGTGTATGGGACGGAAGCAGTGCTCCCCACGGAACTCATATACGGGTCACCTCAAGTACTTGCCTACGATGAAGTAGAGCAAAAGCAGCTACGGCATGACGATGCCATGCTCCTCGAGGAAGATCGTCTATGGGCCGCTGTGCGTGTTGCACGCTACCAGCAAGTCCTGCGCCGCTATCATAGCCGCAGGGTCCATGCCCGGAGCCTTGAGGAAGGCAACCTTGTCCTTAGGCGCATTCAGTCCGCCAAGGGTACCAACAAGTTGACGCCGAAGTGGGACGGCCCTTACCGGGTAGTACGAGTCACCAGACCCGACGCAGTCCGTCTGGAGACCGAAGATGGCACCAAGGTGCTTAACTCATGGAATATTGAGCATCTTCGTAAGTTCTACCCGTGAGGCGCGGCTGCCGGGCTCAGTCCCCGACAGCCACCTTTTGTACAAGCTTTGCCAAAGCTGCATGTAACCCTTTGTACAAAGCCAGGCGCAGACCCTGTGCAACAATAATAAAGCTAGGTGTTGCATCATATTATTGCATTGCATGATCATTATGCATTTTTTTATGATTACGATGTCATCGCCTTTTTAAGTTCCAGAGACTTGCTAGAGTACTTGTTAAGCCTATAATTCTTGTTACCGCATTCTCTCCTCAAAGGATGGAGGCCTCTTGCCCTGCATGTTTTGCCACGAGGAAAACATAGAATGAGGGTAAAGGAACAAGGACGGTGGCCCAACGTACTCCAGAAAGGGATACTGCCTACAAAGAGATAAGTCTAATCGCATATCCCAAGTTTTATTGTTTGCTCCGTAGGATCGAAAGTATGTCTAGAGGGGAGGGGTGAATAGACTACTTGACTAAATAAAATTTCAACCTTTTCCCAATTTTAAGTGTTGGCAGAATTTAGCAATGATAGCAAGTCAAGCACACCCTACACATGCATATCTAAGAGTATAGCAGCGGAAAGTAAAGACAAGCATATGTAATAAAGGATAGGAAGGAAGATCAAACGCAATTTGAAGACACGTAGATTTTTCCCGTGGTTCCGATAGGTGGTGCTATCGTACGTCCACGTTTATGGAGTCTTCAACCCACAGAGGGTAATGGTCGCGAGAGTCCACGGAGGGCTCCACCCATAAGGGTCCACGAAGTAGAAACCTTGACTATTCCATAACGGCTTCCTTCCATGAAGGACTAGCCTCACTATGGGTAGATCTTCACGAAGTAGGCGATCTCCTTGCCCGTACAAACTTCTTGGTTCAACTCCACAACACGAAGTAGGAGGCTCCCAAGCGACACCTAACCAATCTAGGAAGCACCACCCTCCAAAAGGTAATAGGCTCGATAGTAACGATGAACTCCTTGCTCTTATGCTTCAAGATGATAGACTCCTCAACACACAATCACTCTCTCACAGATTTGGCTTTGGTGGAAGAGATTGATTGGGTGGAAAGCAACTTGGGAAGGCTAGAAATCAAGATTCATATGGTTGGAATGGAATGGCTTGATCTCAACACATGAGTAGGTGGCTCTCTCTCAGAAAATTGGATGGGGCAAGTATGGAATAGTTCTGAGTGCTTCTCTTACGAGTGGGTGGTGGTGAAGGGGTATATATAGGCATCTCCAAAAATCCAACCGTTACACCTATAATGACCAACTCGGTGACACCAAAGTATAAAACTCGGTGGTACCGAGTTGCTCAAAAGGTAGCAACTTTTGAATCTCAGTGAGACCGATATATAAATCTCGGCAGTACCGATCAGGTGATCAACGGTCAGATTGCAAAACTCGATGGCACCGATCCAAACAACTCGGAAATTCTGAATTGAAGAAAAGGGGCAACAGAATGTTGGCAACCTAAACTCGGTGGCACTGATGCAGAATCGGCTGTACTGAAGACTTAGGGTTTGGCTGGGATCTGTCTGAGGTGAAAATCGGTAGGGCCGAGTGGGGAATATTGGTGGCACCGATTTTGGATGATAGGCTTTTGACAGACTTTTGTGGAAGAGCTTGTGGGTGTTTTTGGTGACTATCACTTGTGCACGTGGAGCATTTTGTTCACCATCAATACCTTACCCCCTTTTAATAGTATTGGCTTTCCTATAGACTCAAAATGATTTCTCACAAAGTAAAATGTAGAGTCTTCTTGCTTGAAGCTTTGCCAATCCTATTCCTTGCATCTAGGGGTCTCTCCACAATCCTTTTGCCATCCCATCACTGAACTTTTCCTGAAATATACTTAGTGGAAACATTAGTCCAATGAGATATATGTTGTTATTAATTACCAAAACCACCAAGGGAGCAAATGTGCTTTCAATCTCCCCCTTTTTGGTAATTGATGACAACATATAGATCAAAGCTTCGACATATGATATAATCAATGAATATAATCGTCGCTTTGAGAAGTATGTGATAAGCAAGAGCTCCCCCTAAATTTGTGCACTATTTTGAATTTGCGTTTGAATGCAAATGCACAATCGATTAGGTATATGGGGCACTTTTCCATGTCACATACAACTTGGTGGTGTGCGAGAGTAATAGGAATGAACATCATAGCACAACACAACAAGCAAAAGTGAATGATCATCTCATAGGCATCATCAAGGATAGGAAATAGTAGCAGTACACGTCAAGTGTATGATCAAACACAAACAAACCAAAAGATATCAATGTTTTTGAAGAGCGATAAAAAGCAACACTCTCCCTCTCTCAAAGCCCTAATGATCTATACAAACTTCTCCCCCTTTGGCAACAAGTTACCAAAAAGTTCAAAGGTATAGAACTAAGCGTCTCTCTGGGGCTGATCTCCTCCAGTAGCTGATGAAGGAGTCGAGAGAACGGCATCAGCGAAGACTTCAGCAGACGTCATGGATGGAGTTGGAGTAGCAACTAGAGGTGTTGGAGTAGCTGACGGAGCTGAAGGAGCTGATGGAGCTGTAGGAGGTGCTGACGAAGAAGGCCTCAACTCTAGAGCTGTCACGGTAGGAGTCCTGGCTTTAGTCCTGAACTGGGTATCGGCTCGGAGAGGTGGACTGTCCTCATCATCATCTGTGGTGTGGGGACTGGGCATGCCATCAACTTCTCTCTTGAGCTCATTTACTGTCACTGTGAGCTCATCCACCTTGTTGTTGAGAATGTGGAACTTGCTCTCAACAATCCTTCCCAGACTCTCCTGGTTCTTCAAGATATTCCCAATGTCCTTCTGCATGCTGAGCACGGAACTGAGAAGAAGATCCATTTGCTCACTCTGGGTCTTTGGCACCTGAGCACTAGAGTCTCTGGCTGCCTCTGTCTCTGCCTGTGCTGTAGTTGAGGTGGGATGATCTGGATCCATCACCACAACATTGTCTTCTAGCTCTGGCAGGAGTGGCAAATGTGGTTGATCAAGTGCATACACGTGCTTCTCCAGCTGGGAGTTGATAAGCATCTGAATGTATGGAGCGTATCCACATGATCTCTTCTGGCCTACGGCAGTCCTCTTCACCGTCTCAACTATCAAGTCCATCACTCAAAATCTGGTGTGTTGGTCAATATGGAGCAGCATGTTGATAGAATAGCCTCTGATCATCTTCTCATCTCCAGACTTAGGCATCAATGTATACCTCAAGATGGTGTTGGTTGTGCGTAGGCCAGCCTGAAGAAAATAGATGGGTCCAAGCTTGTGTGAATGCACATTTGCAGCAGGGATCTCATTGTACATATTGGCCATGGAGTTGTGTCTTGCCTTGGACTCAGAGTACACATCCAAGTCTCCTTCTTGCACCTGTGGGGCTCCTAAGATGGCAGCCCACTCATCAACAGTGGATTCATATCTGGTGCCTTCAGTAATCCATACAATCCTACCATCTCCATAGAAATGTGCAGTGGAGTAGAATTGCATGATCATCTCGTCATTCCAGGCAGTGAACTCTTTTCCAACAAACTCAACAATGCCAATGCAGTGGAAATTATCCTACACACTTGGAAAGAAATCTTGGTTCTCCTTGATGTATTTCCAATCAACATACCTCATATCACTAACTGCAGGGCTCTTGTCAAGCAGAATGGTCTCATAGAAATCTTGTTGTTCCTTGGTGTAGAACCTGTAGTCTACAACTGTCCTTCTCCTCTGAGAATAGGGATCTATGGCTCTCCACTCCCTTAGTCCAGAATCCTTCCTCTTCTTCATGTCCTCAGCAACTGGATGGCTGGCATTGTGCTCAGGAAGGTGTGGTATCAGCTTCATCAAAACAGATAGTGTATCATCCTCAGCTTCTCTGAAGGTAGAACTCTTGTTCTTGGCAGCAGTTGGGATGTCTCTGGTAGTCCTCTTGGGCTTTGAAGCAGCAGCAGCCTTCTTGGGGGCAGTCTTGGTGCCTTTGGATGAAGTATCCTTGGGCAAAGCATCAGCCAACAGCTTCTTTTTCTTCTTAGGAGGAGCCTTGGTAGCTGGCTCCTCTTCCTCTTCTTCAGCAGCAGCTTCTGGATCCTCATACATAGAGGTAGGTCTGCCCACAACATGTACAATCCTCTTCTTGGACTTCTTCTTCTCTCATGCCTTCTTAGGCATAGACTTCCTTGGAGGTGACTCAAGGTGAAGGGTCATGCTTTGCTTGACATAGTCTGGTGCCCTCATATCCTTAGCACTAGCATACACCTTCTTAGTTGGCCTCTTGGAAGATGTGGCTTCAGCAGTTGTGCTCTTGGCAACTTTATCCTTCTTGGGTGGCTCTTCTGGCACAAAATCCTCATCCTCCTCATCAGAGTTTAACTTCCTTCTGGCTCTAGTTACAGCTTTGGGCAAATCTGGTGAGCTGGGCATATCATCATAGCTGCCCTCGGGACTAGTGCCTGAGCTCATATCAACATTCTACTCTCTGAAATTGTTCTGGCTGTCATCTGAGCCTGACATGCTGACCCTGTGAATAGAGCATAGAAGAGTAGAAAGGTTGAGCCATCACAAAATGCAGAAGTTTTCTCAAATTTGAACTTAGAATTCTTAAGGTTTGCTTCCTGCAAAGGGAATTTCGGTACCATCGAGTCACAATTTTCGGATCCACCAAGACTCACAGTCTGCTTTACAGAAACTTGGCAACCACTTTGGTTTCATCGAAAGTGGGTGCTCGGTTTCTCCGAGACTGTCCTCAGTAGACCTTAAAACCAAATCGGTAAGACCGATTTTTGTGCTTCGGTGTCACCGAGATTCGGATTGCGGACGGCAAAACCTAAAAATTTGTTGTCCACTATTCTAATGGAAGATTATTGAGGATAGAATGATCTCAAACTGTGGCTTATCGATGGAACGATCCTAATGCGCATGAATAGGAAAGAGGAGCGCACAAGGGGTCAGAATCGTACCCTAACTCGGTGACGAGTCCGCTACGGTGACGATGGCGGTGAGGACTCCGTCGACGGTGGTGAGTTCCAACGGCGGAGGCGCTCGGAAGGCAACGGCGACGACCAGGGGTCTACGAACGATAGCTAGGGTTTGGAGGAACCGGACGTTTGAAGAAGTAATTTCAAAAGTCGGGTCCGCCACATTAAGTACCCATCGCTGTCGGTGACACCGGTTCAAAATTATCGGTGCCACCGAATTCCTCAATTGTCAGCTGACAGGGAAACTCGGTGAAGCCGAGAAGATGGAATCGGTGCTACCGAGATTGGAAAACCAGATCAACCCTAGCCATCGGTGAGACTGAGATTTTTTTGTTGGTTCCACCGAGATGCACTTGGGAGGTTTTGTCGGTTAGTCCTTGTCGATACGGAACTCCGAGTGCTCCTCACACAGAGAGATCGAGAAGTACTTGTTCAAGTTTTGTGATGCAGAATGAATAGAATATGAGACAAGAAAGCATAGATAGCTAGAGAGGGGTCCTAGGCATTCTTGTCCATCCAATTGGCAAAAGAGAAAATAAAACCAAATAGCAACAATTGGATGTCCTTGAATGGTTAAAGAAATGCAGACCAACATGCTCACACAATAAGATATCAAATGAAATCATGGCAAACATGCACATACATAATAGCATCTAACAAGCACTATGGCAATGACGAAGTCATCTATATATGAGTATATTGACTTAGGAGCCAAGTAAGAATACTTGATCATAGGTCATACTCATTGTTTAAGCACAAGTGGGGTTACCACTTTTACATAAAGCATTTAATGTTGTCACATTCTAAGAGATGCTTTAACTCAAGTCTTAGAGTAAAGCTCCCCCTTGATGTGACATCCCCCCATAGGAGGGATAAACTAACCTTGGGTTTGTCGTAGAAGACTTCATGTGGGTGAAGTAGTGGTGGATGCTCAAGGTTGATGAAGATCATCTTGAGTTGGGAGCATCCTTGTAGTTTCCTTACTCTTCTCACCTACATGGGTTAGTCCCAAGCACAAGAGACAAATACAAGGATATCTATGGACATGGAGTGCAAAGCATATAAGATGATGTCCATGGATTCAATAATTACCTTGTCCCTTGCTTACCTTTGAGGGAATGTGTGACTCCTTGAACTATTGCATAGTGTTGATGTTGATTGCAACTAGTCCTTGCCAATAATGAATATGAATGAATTTCATTGGCGGAGTCACCCCTCATGAACTTCTCTAGTTCTTCTTCTTGGGGACCCACATCAACTTGATGGGAATCCTTGGTGTTGAAGTGGCACTTGTAGAAGTTGAGCTTGTAGAAGCTTTGGGAACCCACTTGACCAAAGCATGGGATTCATCTTCATATGAGTCAATCTCGTCTTGAAGCTTGTCCTTGCCCTTGAGCTTGTGGTCTTGTGGTGGAAGGTCATCTTGAGCTTTTGTTCCCTTGGGGAGAGTATGTTCATACTTCTCCTTTTGAGGAACAAACTTTGGCTTGGGGTATTGACCTTTTTCCCATTCAACTCCATTTGCGTTGAAGTAGCCAATGCCATGGTTCTTCCAGTATCCTCCGTGCTTGCGTACAATCTCCTCAAATTGCTTACATCTGGCAAGACTTTTGTAGATACCTTTCTCTATAATTCCTTTCAATAAATTGTTTTCTTGCTCAAGCGTAACTTGGCTAAGAGAATCATCATTAGTGGAATCAATAGAACTACTAGAAGAAACATCATTAGATTTAGCATTTTTATTGTTGCTACTAGATGAAGAACCTTTCTTGCCTTTGTTACTAGTTTGTCTAGGTTTAACTTGTGGCATAAATGTAGACAAGAGTAATCGTTTGGCTAGATAAGATGAAGTCTTCTTTCGGAGATCGTCATTGATAGCTTTAAGAAACTCATGTTCTTGCTCCAAGGTGAGCTTCTCGAAGCGTAGCTTCTCATGAGTCTTTACAAGCTCTCTATGATCTTCTAGAGTAGATTCATGGGCTTACTTAAGAGTGTTTAATTCTTTAGTTAGTCGCTCTATTTCCATCTTATCATCATCAACCGACTTATATTGACTAACATGAAAATTATCAAGTTCGTCACTAGCTTTATCAAAGAGCAAGTCATCATCTCCAAGCAAATCATCCTCATCACTATTGAAATCAAGATACTCGGGGTGTGATACCTTGGGGCCTTTAGCCATGAAGCAACTTCCACTTCCTTCATTTGGTGAATCAAATATGTCATAGGAGTTAGTAGTCACTAGTGCAAGTCCGGCAACACCTTCATCTTGACTATAATCGGAGTTGGAGTGATAGCTTCTCTCGGAGTGGTTGTCGGATTCGGAGCCAGAAACCCATTCACCAACATGAGCTTGATGTCTTCTTCTTGAGTAGCTCTTGGTGTACTTGTCCTTCTTCTCCGAGTCCCTACTTATCCTTGAGGGTCTTCGTTCATAACGATCATCTCTACTCCTTCTCTCTCTTCGAGGTGATTCATCTCTTGAGCTTCGTCTTCTTGGTGACTCTTCTCTTCGTTTGTAGGGAGCCGTGCACTCATTGGAGTAGTGTCCGGGCTTCCCACAATTGTAGCAGTTTCGGTCACGACTTGACGAACGCTTCTATCCATATCTTGAATTGGAGCTTCGTTCTTTTCCTCTATTCTTGTAGAACTTGTTGAATTTCTTGACCTCAATGAGGCTTATCTTTTCATTGGTGACAAGGTTGTCGCTTGAATTTGCGGGAGCATCACTTGTGGCTTTGTAAGCACCGCTAGACTTATTGTGAAGCTCTTCTTTGTCTTTGAGTGTCATCTCATGAGCAACAATCCTTCCAATGACTTCCGTAGGCTTGAGATCTTTGTAGTTGGGCATCATTTGGATCAATGTGCACACGGTGTCGTATCTCTCATCCAAAGCTCTAAGTATCTTCTTGATGATGAATTTGTCAGTCATCTCTTCGCTTCCCAAGCCGGCAATCTCATTGGTGATAAGAGCTAGCATGGAGTACATTTCTGCGACTCCTTCACCATCATCTTGAACTTGTCAAGCTGACTTTGAAGAACATCTAACTTGGATTCTCTCACGGATTTGGTACCTTCATGCATATCAACCAAAGTATCCCAAATTTCCTTGGCATTCTCAAGACGGCTGATTTTGTTGAATTCTTCGGGGCATAGGCAGTTGAAGAGAATGTCACATGCTTGAGCGTTGTATTGCAACATCTTCAATTCTTCCGCGGTCGCTTCACGATCCGGTTCCTTTCCATCACCAAAGAATTCACATTGCAAGACAACACGAACAACAGCCCAAACGGTGGGGCTATGACCAAGAATATGCATTTTCATTTTGTGCTTCCAACTAGCAAAATTTGTACCATCAAAGTATGGACCTCTACGGTGATAATTTCCCTCGCTAGACGCCATACTCTCCTAGGTTGTGAAACCAATGCAATGGAGACCAAAGCTCTGATACCACATGTAGGATAGAAAGTATGTCTAGAGGGGGGTGATTAGACTACTTGACTAAATAAAATTTCTACCTTTTCCCAATTTTAAGTGTTGGCAGAATTTAGCGATGATAGCAAGTCAATCACACCCTACACATGCATGTCTAAGAGTATAGCAGCGGAAAGTAAAGACAAGCATATGTAATAAAGGATAGGAAGGAAGATCAAACGCAATATGAAGACCCGCAGATTTTTCCCGTGGTTCCGATAGGTGGTGCTATCGTACGTCCACGTTTATGGAGTCTTCAACCCACGGAGGGTAACGGTCGCGAGAGTCCACGGAGGGCTCCACCCATAAGGGTCCACGAAGTAGCAACCTTGACTATTCCATAACGGCTTTCGTCCACGAAGGACTAGCCTCACTATGGGTAGATCTTCACAAAGTAGGCGATCTCCTTGCCCGTACAAACTTCTTGGTTCAACTCCACAACACGAAGTAGGAGGCTCCCAAGCAACTCCTAACCAATCTAGGAGGCACCACCGTCCAAAAGGTAATAGGCTCGATAGTAACGATGAACTCCTTGCTCTTGTGCTTCAAGATGATAGACTCCTCAACACACAATCACTCTCTCACAGATTTGGCTTTGGTGGAAGAGATTGATTGGGTGGAAAGAAACTTGGGGGAATAGTTCTGAGTGCTTCTCTTACGAGTGGGTGGTGGTGAAGGGGTATATATAGGCATCTCCAAAAATTCAACCGTTACACCTATAATGACCAACTCGGTGACACCGAAGTGTAAAACTCGGTGGTACCGAGTTGCTCAAAAGGTAGCAACTTTCGAATCTCGGTGAGACCGATATATAAATCTCGGCAGTACCGATCAGGTGACCAACGGTAAGATTGCAAAACTCGGTGGCACTGATCCAAACAACTCGGAAATTCCGAATTGAAGAAAAGGGGCAACAGAATGTTGGCAACCTAAACTCGGTGGCACCGATGTAGAATCGGCTGTACCGAAGACTTAGGGTTTGGCTGGGATCTGTCTGAGGTGAAAATCGGTAGGGCCGAGTGGGGAATATTGGTGGCACCGATTTTGCATGATAGGCTTTTGACAGACTTTTGTGGAAGAGCTTGTGGGTGTTTTTGGTGACTATCACTTGTGCACGTGGAGCATTTTGTTCACCATCATTACATTACCCCCTTTTAATAGTATTGGCTTTCCTATAGACTCAAAATGATTTCTCACAAAGTAAAATGTAGAGTCTTCTTGCTTGAAGCTTTGCCAATCCTATTCCTTGCATCTAGGGGTCTCTCCACAATCCTTTTGCCATCCCATCACTGAACTTTTCCTGAAATATACTTAGTGGAAACATTAGTCCAATGAGATATATGTTGTTATTAATTACCAAAACCACCAAGGGAGCAAATGTGCTTTCATGCTCCCCTAAGGGAAACCCTTGCTCTCTTTTCGAATGTGTTCAGTGGAGTCCCCCACGTGGTGAAAACCCGTGTCAGGACGAGCCGTTCCCCAGCTCCTGATACTTATCAGCTCTGGGGGACCGCGTCGATACCGACAAGGAACCCTGCCGGGGAACAACGCCAGCCTGCTGCCGGGGGCTCGATCTCATTTTGGCGCTCGTGGTTAGTAGTGACCCGACAAGCGGTTCCGTGCGGCAAAGACAAACATACTGACACAACAGAAACAAAGGGAGAAAAGGATGGTACTCAGGGAAGAGAAATAATATTCATTCATTTGTTGATACAAATTGGATAAGAATTATATTATGATTAGCTAAAACTTGGCAAACGCCTACATCTTTTTGACTTATAAAAAGATAAGTGCCCCGTAATGCCTTTCTTGTCCCTCTCCTCCTAGGAGTTAGGTGGAGAAGAAATAGAGGGCAAAAGGAGCACCTGGCAGGGATTCGGCGCTTCCCCGCCAGGACCAGAGGGACACGCCCGAAGAGCGGAAGGCCACTGTCCCCAGGCAGGGCGGACGAAGCCGGTGGAGCAGACAAGGCCGACAAGCGGGAAGAAGGCGGAGGGCAGGTGCAGATGGTGGCGCTTGTAGGATCACTAGAAGTGTGTGTCTAGAGGGGGGTGAATAGACTACTTGTAAATTTAAAACCTAACCTTTCCCAAGTTAATTGGTTGGCAGATTTTAGCAAAGATAGCAATCAAGTACACCCTACACATGCAATTCAACAAGTATGGCAGAAGAAAATAAAGACATTGCACATGGAAGTAAGGAGTTGAGATAGGGAGATCAAACGCATGAGGGACACGAAGATTTTTCCTGTGGTTCCGATAGGTGGTGCTATCGTACGTCCACGTTTATGGAGTCTTCAACCCACGGAGGGTAACGGTCGCGAGAGTCCACGGAGGGCTCCACCCATAAGGGTCCACGAAGTAGAAACCTTGACTATTCCATAACGGCTTCCGTCCACGAAGGACTAGCCTCACTATGGGTAGATCTTCATGAAGTAGGCGATCTCCTTGCCCGTACAAACTTCTTGGTTCAACTCCACAACACGAAGTAGGAGGCTCCCAAGCGACACCTATCCAATCTAGGAGGCACCACCCTCCAAAAGGTAATAGGATCGGTAATGTCGATGAACTCCTTGCTCTTGTGCTTCAAGATGATAGACTCCTCAACACACAATCACTCTCTCATAGATTTGGCTATGGTGGAAGAGATTGATTTTGTGGAAAGCAACTTGGGGAGGCTAGAGATCAAGATTCATATGGATAGAGTGGAATGGCTTGATCTCAACACATGAGTAGGTGGCTCTCTCTCATAAAATTGGATGGGGCAAGTATGGAATAGTTCTGAGTGCTTCCCTTTTGAGTGGGTGGTGGTGAAGGGGTATATATAGGCATCCCCAAAAATCCAACCGTTACACCTAAAGTGACCAACTCGGTGACATCGAAGTGTAAAACTCGGTGGTACCGAGTTGCTCCAAAGGTAGCAACTTTTGAATCTTGGTGAGACCGATATATAATTCTCGGTGGTACCGATTAGATGACCAACGGTCAAAATGCACAACTCGGTGAGACCGATTCTCAAATTTCGGTG
The DNA here is from genome assembly GCA_039707655.1 of Elymus sibiricus. Lineage (NCBI taxonomy): Eukaryota > Viridiplantae > Streptophyta > Magnoliopsida > Poales > Poaceae > Elymus > Elymus sibiricus. The sequence goes on from CM077663.1 coordinate 383,172,985, forward strand.
GTACCGATTCTTGACAACAGCTAACCAGAAAGTTGGTCCAAAACTCGGTGAGACCAATTCACAAAACTCGGTGGTACCGATTCTTGAGAATGGCTAACCAGAAGGTTGGTCCAAATCTCGGTGAGACCGATTGGCAAAACTCGGTGGTACCGATGCTTGAAAATAGGTTACCCAAAAGTTGGCAACTGATTTCGGTGGCACCGAATGAAATGTTGGTAGTACCGAGATGGGTTTGGCTTAGGATCTGTCTAGGGTTTGAAACTCGGTGAGACCGAATAGGAATTGTTGGTCTTACCGATTTGAGTGGTAGGGTTCTAGACAGAGTATTTGTGGAAGAGCTTGTGGGTGTTTTTGGTGACTATCACTTGTGCACGTGGAGCATCTTCTTCACCAACAGTACCTTACCCCCTTTTAATAGTATTGGCTTTCCTATGGACTCAAAGTGATTTCTCACAAAGTAAAATGTAGAGTCCTCTTTCTTGAAGCTTTGCCAATCCATTTCCTTGCATCTAGGGGTTTCTCCACACAATCCTTTTTGTCAACCCATCTCTCTATGGACTTTCACATGAAATACACTAGGTAGAAATATTAGTCCAAGAGACAATGTATGTTGTCATGAATTATCAAAACCACCAAGGGAGCACATTGTGCTTTCAGCGCTGCCGGGACCCAGCTGGTGATGATGGTGCTGCCGGCGAGCGCGACGCGTCCGAGCCATCACCCTCGCTCCTGAAGCGTCATGGGTCGCCAGCCGTCATCATCTTCCTCACCGCCACCGCTCGAGGGAACGCCTCCGCCATCGTCCAAACTCCTGACGTGGCAGCCAAGGAACCCCACAGAGAGCATGGTCGTCCCTGGTGGCCAAAGGCGGGGAATTCCCCTCGTCCTTAAGAAGTACGCGCAAGCGAAGGACTCCCACCCATGCGCGCTATACATAGCGCCATGGGTGGAGAACTCTACCGCGATGGATGGCGAACCACGGCTGCAACCACACGCACGCGATCGGCGGCCGTACGGACGATTTTTCTCCATCACCCTGAAGAAGGAGCGCAGGGACCACAGTCCACCACAGTGCTGCGTTTCCACTATAGACTCTAGCACGGTGTCGACCGTGCGGTGCTCCGTCGAGACTGAAGCAGCGGCCGACGCAGCGGCAGGTGTGCCGCCGCAGCTGTCCCTGGCGCGACCGCCGCGCCGCCCGCTCCCCCATCCGAGACTCCTCCGGCCAGCTCTCAGCCCAAGGCCGTCGATCCGGAGCGGGAGCTGAGCATGGACACAAGGAGAAGACCTTGGGATGGCAAGCACATTCGCTAAGCCCTCCTCTCTGACCATCAGGAGGGGAGGGGCAGCTCGAAGACGAACCAGAAGAAAAGGACAAGTCACGTGGACTTGGGAACAAGGAGGAGATGGAGATGGATGAGCATCGCCATCGTGACCCCCTAATTTATAGGGGAGGGCACGGGGGGCTGGCTCTCCCCCGCTCTAGAGCGGCCGCCCATCTCCACCAATCCCACTACCCACGATTCACGGGCGAACAGGTAACCGCCCCATTGCTCCAATCCATGGCGTTGCAATTTCTGCCACGACCAGGCCTTTAAGTCACGAGCACCCACCGCAAGCTCCCCACTATGCATGCGGCGCGCGTGGCGGAAACGGCCTGAGGTAGTGGGTCAGTGCTGACTAGTAAATTGGCGGTTACTCCCTCACATTGCGCGCCTGTACATAAATTTTGGGCCTGACCCAACGGCATCGGGCAAGCGCGTGTGGGCCAGACCCGGGGGCTCCTGTCGGTGCACTAGGACAGGGGTTACCTGTCGCAACAGCCCAGGAGGGGCCCAAGACGCGCCAGCCACGTCCCCGGAGCCTGCCAGGGACCAAGGCGCGCACATCCTCAGGAAGACCCGGCAAGCCATTCCCTGGCAAGCGCCAGCCGATCGGCCACCGCTCCACCGCATCACGATGCTAGTCACTTGTCGATGCAGTGTCGAGCCCTCAGGTGGCTAAGTGGCTCCCGCTAAGCACGTGGCGACGCACCGGAAGACAGATTATGCCCAGTTGACACCCGTCCAGAAGCGTGTCAAGAACCTAAGCAACAACCAGCTAAGCATTGGCAAGAGCTTCTCGGGGATGCATCCCCGCGCGCCACCTAGGCTAGCAATCATGGTATTTTGTCCTAAATGCCAGAGTTAGGTATGATAGCTCTGATAGCTATCTAATCACTAGATAAAGACTGTTTTGCCACAGTGGTTGCCCCTTGCACTATAAAAGGAGGCCCAAGGCAACCTAGCTCAAGATTCGGACCTTTGGACACTTGTACTCACGTAGTAGCTCTCCCCGACGGCAACTCTTGCCGGGATTGAGGACTGCGTGTTCTTCGTGTTCCTCTGATCAATCCACCAAAAGCAGGAGTAGGGTTTTACGCTTGACAGCAGCCCGAACCTGGGTAAAAACACCAGTGTCTCGATCGTCTCGTTGCCTCATGGTCTCCGCTCTTTGTGCAATGTGACCTCCCCTTGCCAAACCACAACGGGGCCTCTGGTCCCATAGGTGATCGTGTGCATCTGTGCCCCGACACGAAGGCAAAGTGTTTGTCGCTAAGAATGGGTCATTTCTCGAGAAAGAGTTTCTCTCGAAAGAATTGAATGGGAGGAAGATAGAACTTGATGAGGTTGTTGAACCTTTAATTCAACCAGAGAGTAGCGGAGCGCAGAAAGATGTTTCTGTGGAGCATGCGTCAGTTGAAGAGGAAGCTAATGATGGTGATCATGAAGCTTCGGATCAAGTTACTATCGAACCTCGTAGGTCGACAAGGACATGTACTGCTCCTGAGTGGTACGGTAACCCTGTCTTAGAGGTCATGTTGTTGGACAACGATGAACCTACGAGCTATGGAGAAGCGATGGTGGGCCCAGATTTCGACAAATGGTTAGAGGGCATGAAATCCGAGATGGGATCCATGTATGAAAACAAAGTGTGGACTTTGGAAGTATTACCTGAAGGGCGAAAGGCCATTCAGAATAAATGGATCTTTAAGAAGAAGGCGGACGCGGATGGTAATGTCACCATCTATAAGGCTCGACTTGTGGCAAAGGGTTTTTCACAAGTTCAAGGAGTTGACTACGATGAGACTTTCTCACCCGTAGCGATGCTTAAGTCCGTCAGAATCATGTTAGCAATAGCTGCATTTTTTATTATGAAATTTGGCAGATGGATGTCAAAACAGCGTTCCTTAACGGTTTCCTTAAGGAAGAGTTGTATATGATGCAACCAGAAGGTTTTGTCGATCCAGAGAATGCTGACAAAGTTTGCAAACTCCAGCGATCCATTTATGGGCTGGTGCAAGCGTCTCAGAGTTGGAATCTTCGCTTTGATGAGGTGATCAAAGCGTTCGGGTTTATACAAGTTTATGGAGAAGCTTGTATTTACAAGAAAGTGAGTGGGAGCTCTATAGCGTTTCTAATACTATATGTGGATGACATATTGCTGATTGGAAACAATATAGAATTTTTGGAAAGCGTGAAGGAATATTTGAACAAAAGTTTTTCAATGAAGGACCTAGGGGAAGCTGCTTTCATATTAGGCATCAAGATCTATAGAGATAGATCGAGACGCTTGATATGACTTTCACAGAGCACATGCCTTGATAAAGTTTTGAAGAAGTTCAAAATGGATCAGTCCAAGAAGGGGTTCTTTCTTGTATTGCAAGGTGTGAAGTTGAGTAAGACTCAATGCCCAGTGACTGCAGAGGATAGAGAAAAGATGAGTGTCATCCCCTATGCTTCTGCCATAGGCTCTATCATGTATGCAATGTTGTGCACAAGACCAGATGTCAGCCTTGCCATAAGTATGGCCGGAAGGTTTCAAAGTGATCCAGGAGTGGAACACTGGACGGCGGTCAAGAATATCCTTAAGTACCTGAAAAGGACTAAGGAAATGTTTCTCGTTTATGGTGGTGATCAAGAGCTCGTCGTAAAGGGTTACGTCGATGCAAGTTTTGACACTGATCCGGATGACTCTAAGTCTCAAACCGGATACGTATATATTCTCAATGGGGGAGCGGTAAGCTGGTGCAGTTCCAAGCAAAGCGTGGTAGCTGATTCTACATGCGAAGCGGAGTACATAGCTGCCTCGGAGGCGGCAAACAAAGGTGTCTGGATGAAGCAGTTCATGACAAATCTTGGAGTTGTGCCCAGTGCACTGGACCCAATGACTCTGTTCTGTGACAACACTGGTGCCATTGCTCTGGCCAAGGAACCAAGGTTTCACAAGAGGACCAGACACATAAAGCGATGCTTCAATTCCAATCAGCGATGCGATCAAGGAGGAGGACATAAACATTTGCAAAGTGCACACGGATCTGAATGTTGCAGATCCGTTGACTAAACCTCTTCCACGGGCAAAACATGATCAACACCAGAACTCTATGGGTGTTAGATTCATTACCATGTAATACTAGATTATTGGCTCTAGTGCAAGTGGGAGACTGTTGGAAATATGCCCTAGAGACAATAATAAAGTGGTTATTATTATATTTCCTTGTTCATGATAATCGTTTATTATCCATGCTATAATTGTATTTATTGGAAACTGAAATACATGTGTGGGTACATAGACAAACAACATGTCCCTAGTGATCCTCTACCGGACTAGCTCGTTGATCAAAGATGGCCATGGTTTCCTGCTCATAGACATGAGTTGCGTTTGATAACGGGATCACATCATTGGGAGAATGATGTGATGGACAAGACCCAAACTATGAACGTAGCATATGATCGTGTCAAGTTTATTGCTATCGTTTTCTGCATGTCAAGTATCTGTTCCTATGACCATGAGATCATGCAACTCACTGACACCGGAGGAGTACCTTGTGTGTATCAAACTTCGCAACGTAACTGGGTGACTATAAAGATGCTCTACAGGTATCACCGAGGGTGTCTATTGAGTTGGCATGGATCAAGACTGGGATTTGTCACTCCGTGTGACGGAGAGGTATCTCAGGGCCCACTCGGTAATACAACATCATAATGAGCTTGCAAGCAATGTGACTAAGAAGTTAGCCACGGGATCTTGTGTTACGCAACGAGTAAAGAGACTTGCCGGTAACGAGATTGAAATAGGTATGGAGATACCGACGATCGAATCTCGGGCAAGTAACATACCGATGGACAAAGGGAACTGTGCACGGGATTGACTGAATCCTTGACATCGAGGTTCGACCGATAAAGATCTTCGTAGGATATGTAGGAACCAATATGGACATCCAGGTCCCGCTATTGGTTATTGACCGTAGAGGTGTCTCGGTCATGTCTGGTAGTTCTCGAACCCGTAGGGTCTACACACTTAACATTTGGTGACGATATAGTATAATCGAGTTGTTATGTTGGTGATCGAAGGTTGTTCGGAGTCCCGGATGAGATCCCGGACGTGACGAGTAACTCCGGAATGGTCCGGAGGTGAAGATTGATTTATAGGACGAAGGGTATCGGAGTCCGGAAGTGTTTCGGGGTATACCGGGGATTCGACGAAGTACCGAAAGGGGTTTCGGGGGGCCCCGGCAAATGTTGGGGGCCTCATGGGCCAAGGAGAGGGGGCGCACCAGCCCACTAAGGGGCTGGGCGCCGCCTACCCTAGCCCGAGTCGGCCTGGAGGTGGGGCTCACCCCTAGGGCTGCCGACCCCCTTTCCTTGGGTGGCAAGGCATCTTGGGGGGGCACCCCAGACCCTGGCCGCAGCCTTGGCCACCGGCCACAAAGGGGAAACCCTAGGGGTGGGCATCTCCACCCCTCCCCCTATATATACTAGAGGAGAGGGAGGCGGACGACACACCAAGCCTTGAAGGCGCCCTCCCTCTCTCTCTTATAGTTCTTCTCCTCCATAGCATCGCGGCAGCACTGAGCAAAGCTCTGTCGAGATCGCACCACCACCACCGTCGCCACGCCGTCGTGCTGCCGGAAGACTCGAGCTACTACTTCACCCTCGCTCGCTGGATTGAGGAGGTGAAGGCGTCATCAAGCCATACGTGTGTTGAACACGGAGGTGTCGTTCATTCGGCACTTGATCGGGAGTTCGCGGGACGGATCGTGATTGGATCGCGAAGACGTTCGACTACATCAACCGCGTTTCTTAACGCTTCCGCTTAGCGATCTACAAGGGTATGTAGATGCAATCTCTCCTCTCGTAGATGTTCATCTCCTAGATCGATCTTGGTGAGCGTAGGAAATTTTTTGTTTCCCATGCAACGTTCCCCAACACCACGAGCCTCGCGAGCCTCGATGGCACCTGCGTGGAATGGTACAGGGGAGATACAGAGATAGGCGAGAACAGGAGCCCGTCGCCTCCTCGATGTGTGTCGGCGGATCTTCGACGCCGACATTCTCCTTCGGCAGCATATCGTTCTTCCCCAGATGATTCCTCCCCTCTCCTCCACTCCTCCATCCCTCCCCTGCAAATGCTGGGGCCACAAAGCGCGGCCTTTCTCCTCCTCGCATGGAGATGGTCTATTGTTCTTGTCCAACCCCATCTTAGCATTCAACAGATTTGATATTGATTGACACGCCGTTGGCTGAATTTTATTAGAAGCCAATACTAGATGTTGCAGTTCTTAAGTCTGGCGCAAACAATTTCTTCAGAGATCATTGTATTTTCCTGAGCAGAACTGATGTACTGATGCTTTAATCATGACAGAACCCACCATGATAAAATTGATGTACCTGAGCGGACAATGAGAGAGATCTTGTCATCTTTTCTCCTGGTCTGAAGAACTTAATCATGGAGTGGATTGAAGGTATACAATTTCACATTTGTACCTGTGGAGGTGATTGCTCGTCCTTAATCATTATTAACCCAATCCAGTAGTGTTTCGTACATTGTTGCTCAAAACCTTTGTTGTTATTTGTCAAACACATATGATGGCACATATCTAAGGAGTAACCTGACATGGCAGGAGATCTTATGGGTAGTTCAAACCGTATAGAAAGAGTCTTGTTTTCAGTTGTAACTTATCTCCTCCTTTCTTCTTCCTTAAGTTGTACTCTCCAACAACCTGTATGCGCTATTAGGGACTCGGCGCCCCTGCCTATAAACATGCATCATGTCCCCTCATACCGAGGTAACACGTTTCGGCAATGCACATGGTAACAAAGCCTTCTTCTCTTCCAAATCATCTAGCTACCGAAAGTTTACATATGTGCCTAGCTACACCATGTCTTCCTCCGGTGCCACCCAACTAGGCATCAATGGCCAGATCACCAAGAAACTCTCCCGCATAAATTATATCTTGTGGCAAACATAGATCACGCCACAGTTGCAGGGCGCGGGTGTCTTCGGCTACGTCGACGGCACCATGCCGGAGCCAGCCAGACTTCTCATCACCAAAGACAAAGATGGAAAGGAAATCTCTGAGTCCAACCCTCTCCTCCCTATTTCGGTCCGAGAGGACTAGTAGGTGCTTGACTATCTGCTCAACAACCTCGCCAAGGAGGTGCCCATCCAGGTGACCGCGATCACCATGGCGCGCGCGCTGGGTCATGCTGGCGGGCATGTTCTCGGCGTAGTCTGCCAGCCGCGTCGACAACATCTGCATGACGCTCATCAATGCGCAGAAGGGCAACCAGTCGGTGACCACCTTCTTCGCCTCCATGTGGGGTCTCGCCGACGAACTTGTCGCGGCAGGCAAACCGATCCAAGATGACTAACTCATCTCGTACATCCTCCACGGGTTGGACATGAACTACCAGCCCCTAGTCTACACTCTCGATGCCTGCGTCATGCCTGTGACGCTCGATGAACTCTCCACGATGCTCAACAACTTTGACCACGTGTTGCACAGTTCCATGCATCGGGCGGTGGATTCAAGTCCTTTGTGAACTCCATGTCTTGTGGTCGCGACCGGTCCTCATATCACCCGCGCGGGTCTCCTCGCACCAAGGGGAGGTCAGGAGGGGGTGACGGGAACAACAGCTGCAGGAACAGCGGTGGCGGCGGGAACAACAGCGATGGGAACAGCGGTGGCGGCGGGCGATCTTCTTCAAGCAACAAAGGTCGCTGTGGTGGCTCCACTAGGTCTCACTCGGATGCTCCTCGCTGTCAAATATGTGGCAAGCTTGGGCACATGGCAAAAGACTTTTGGTACCGCTATGATGAGGATGATGACTCCTCCGAGGACGAGGACAAAGTTGCTGCCACCGCGGATGGCTCCTATGGGATCGACACCAACTGGTACGTCGACAGTGGCGCCACCAACCAAATCACCAACGAACTCGATAAGGTGACCATGAAGGAAAAAATACCACGACAAGGATCAAATCCACACTATTAATGGTGAAGGTATGAGGATACGTCACACTGGTCACTCAATTTTTAGTACCCCTCACCATACAATTCAGCTTAGAAAAATCTTGCATGTTCCTAGTTCCCACAAAAATCTTCTTTCCGTTCATAGAATTGCCATTGATAATCATGTCTTCATCGAGTTTCATCTTTTTTCTTTTTGATCAAGGATCAGACAACGAAGAAAATACTCTATCGAGGTAGATGTGTTCGAGGGCTTTATCCGTTGATTCCGGCGTTTAGAAGATTCAATAAACAGGGTTATGGTGTTGTCAAACTTTCATCAACACGATGGCATGATCAATTAGGACATGCTTCTTTTGCTTTAGTTGAGAAATTGCTTAGGAATAAGCTCTCGTATGTTGGTGAGCACAATGTTGAAACTATTTGTGATTCATGTCAAAGAGCTAAGAGTCATCAATTACCTTATCCCATATCTACTAGTGTTTCTACCAAACCATTGCAATTGATTTTTCGGATGTTTGGGGTCCTGCTCCTAGTTGTGTTGGTAGACACACCTATTATGTGAGCTTTATTGATGACTATAGTAAATTCTCTTGGATCTATCTTCTCAAGAAAAGATCCGATGCGTTTCAAGTCTTTAAAAACTTCCAAGCACTCGTTGAGTGCAAGTTTGACAGTAAGATCATTGTTGTCCAGTCTGATTGGGGAGGGGAATATGAAAAATTAAATTCCTTATTCCAAACTCTTGGCATATCACATCATGTGGCATGTCCTCATGCACACCAACAAAATGGTTATGTTGAACGCAAACATCGCCACATTGTTAAAGTTGGGTTAGCTCTTTTAGCTGGTGCCTCCATGCCCCTTAAGTTTTGGGATGAGGCGTTCCTCACTGCTGTTCACATTATAAAACATGCTTCCCAGTCGTGTCATAAACAATGAAACTCTGGTCGAAAGACTCCTCCACACCAAACCAGATTACACCTCTCTTCGTGTTTTTGGTTGTGCATGTTGGCCAAATCTCCATCCATATAACAATCGCAAGCTCATGTTTCGCTGGATTGTGTCCAACATAAGGGTGCGATTGTTATATGGATGTTTCCACCGACATATGAGATTTGGCCAACATAAGGGTGTCAAATGCCTAGATGTTTCCACTGGTCGTGTCTACATCTCTCGTGATGTCGTTTTTGATGAAACAAAGTTTCCCTTTGCTGATCTTCATCCCAATGCCGGTGCCTTACTTCACAAAAGAATTCTTCTTTTTTCCACCCTACCTTACCGGCCTTGATCAAGGGGGAACAAATTGTGATGATACACTATTGACTAATCCTCCTAAGACTATGCATGAGTTTTCTGATGGTGATACGGGAGAAAACAGCGAAAAAACACAAACGAAATTGGTGAAAATCATGAAGAAATAGCTCCCAATGAGCCATATTTGGTGTGTCCCGGCATAGGAGGCAAATCCTCCTCGGGGTCCGCTCTGGGTGGCGCAGCAGTCGATCTGCATCGGGATCTGAGGCGTAGACTGGCACGCCAGATTTGCCTGCGCCAGGTGCGTCAAGCGCGGTCGCACGCGCGACCTCCGTCGACTTGGCGTCCGACACGCAGCCGCCACCGAGTGGGTGCAGCATGCCCATGCCTCCACACCAATCGGCAACTGCCAGGTGGCAGTCCACCGCTGGTCCGAGCGGAGCCCGCTTCCTCGACCAGCCCCGGTGTTACAAGCGGTGCCACACGACAGACGCGGGGACCGGGGCGGATTCCAGAGGGCTCGCGCCCTCATGCGCCCATGATGAGCCGGGTGGCAGCCTGCGATCTTCTGCGGTTTCCGCCTCCATTGAGTTGCAGTCCCCGGCCACAGAAGATCTGACGCACATCCATGATGTTGCTGCAGGTGAATCCACCTCGGGATCACCCGTGAGAGGATCTCCTGCGCACTCTTCAGGATCTTCTACAGCAACTGCTTCTCCCGCTCCAACGCCACCTCATACACGGCTGCGACAAGGGGTAATTCAACATATTAACTACAAAAACTTAACCAAATGTGGTCTAGTTTGCTCTACAGGTGAAACCAATACTCTTGAAGAAGCACTTGGTGATGAAAAGGCAATGAACGAGGAATACATGGCACTCAAGAAAAATAAAACTTGGCATTTGGTTGCCCCACGACAAGGTAAAAATCTCATAGATTGCAAGTGGGTATTCAAGATTAAAAGAAAATCTGATGGACCGTTACAAAGCTAGGCTTGTTGCAAAAGGTTTTGAACAGAGATATGACATAGATTATGAGGACACATTTAGTCTTGTTGTAAAAGATGCCACCATTCGTCTCGTTTTGTCTATTGCTTTTTCCAGGGGATGTAGCCTTAGACAGCTAGATGTGCAGAACGCGTTCCTTCATGGTGTTCTGGAAGAGGAAGTATACATGAAACAACCTCCTGGGTTTGAAAACAAAAATGCTCCCTCTCATGTTTGCAAGCTTAATAAAGCAATATATGGTTTGAAACAAGATCCAAGGGCATGGTACTCCCGTCTCAGTCATAAAATGCAAGCACTTGGTTTTGTTCCTTCTAAGTCTGACACTTCGTTGTTCATTTACAACAAGTCAAACACATGCATATTTGTTCTCATATATGTTGATGATATCATTGTGACAAGCTCATCCAATGAGGCAATCACAGGACTGTTGAAGGACTTCAGTGCAGATTTTGCCCTCAAGGATCTTGGAGACTTGCATTATTTCCTTGGCATTGAAGTGAAGAAACACAAGGATGGACTTCATCTCTCACAGAAAAAATATGCAACTGATTTGGTAAAAAAGGCTGGTCTGTAAGGTTGTAAACCTTCACTTACTCCATTGTCTAGCTCAGAAAAATTATCTCTCATAGAAGGGCAACTTCTGAGTCAAGAGGATAGCACAAAATATAGGAGTTTGGTAGGTGCACTTCAGTATCTAACTCTCACAAGACCTGGTATTTCCTTTGTTGTTAACAAAGTGTGTCAGTTTCTGCATGCCCCTACCACTGTTCATTGGACTGCAGCAAAACGCATAGTCAGATACATTAAACACACTTTGAGCATTGGTCTTAATTTCAGCAAGTCATCATATGCTCTTGTGAGTGCTTTCTCTGACTCTGATTGGGCAGGTTGCCTGGATGGCGGACGCTCAACTGGTGGTTTTGTAGTGTTCTTTGGATCTAACTTGATTTCATGGTGTGCAAGAAAACAGGCCACGGTTTCCCGGTCTAGCACCGAGGCAGAATACAAAGCACTAGCAAATGCCACAACTGAGATCATATGGGTTCAGTCAATGTTAAAGGAACTTGGAATGAAAACTAAAAACTACTCAAGCTCCATGTTTGTGGTTTGATAATCTTGGTGCTACCTATTTATTTGCAAATCCAGTCTTCCATGCCAGAACAAAGCACATAGAGATAGATTTTCATTTTGTCAAAGAAAGAGTTGCTCAAAAACAACTTGACATTCGGTTCATACACTCAAGAGATCAAGTTGCAGATGGGTTTACAAAGGCCTTGCCCACGAGAAGTTTTGAAGTTTTCAAGCATAATCTCAACTTAATGAAGTTGTGATCAAGGGAGGGTGTCAAACACATATGATGGCGCAGATCTATGGAGTAACGTGACATGGCAGGAGATCTTATGGGTAGTTCAAACCATATAGGTAAGAGTCTTGTTTTCGGTTGTAACTTATCTCCTCCTTTCTTCTTCCTCAAGTTGTACTCTCCACCAACCTGTATGCATTATAAGGGCGCCTCTGCCTATAAACATGCATCACGTCCCCTCGTACCGAGGTAAGACGTTTCCACAACGCACATTCTTCACTGTGTCGGTGCTAGGTAGATGGACTTATAGCCACAACAAATGCAAAATTGGTAAAAAAAAAAAAATGTAAAATCAAATGTCAAATGTGTAACTCGGTTGGTATGTTGGGAACCTTAAAGCTAGTAATATTATGTTAAACAGTACTTTCATTTCTTCTTTTGTCATCGGTATCCCTAGGAAGCATAGCTAGAATTATGATATACTAGCTTTTGTTTATGTTGCTGGGCTGGTTATGAGTTTACGATTTTCAACTTTATGCTGCATTTTTTCTACTCCCTCCGTTCCATAAAGGGGAAGTAACATCTTACATCTCTCATTTCTGTGCAGATCGAGTTAGGTATAAACAATTGATCCTCTTCTGAGGAGCTGGACTACCTTTTATTCTTCTTTTCATTTACAGGACGACCAATTTGGTCAGAAAAACACTCACACCCCAATCCCTAGTATGAATCAAACTGCCACCCCTATTTGCTTCTGTACATTCTGGTAACTTGTCTGAAATTACCGGCATTTCCCTTCGGCCATAAGAACTGCATGTTCTCTCACAGTCCAGGGTTCTTCATTCAACAAGTGCTTTATCTCTCCAATAAAATATGATCCTCGACCTCTACATTGGTGAATGTTAGAGCCTTCTGAAACTTTCTGTGGCATAACACTTCAACCTCGGCCATGTAGACCGCGGACACCGGGCGGTGATCCGAAAGATTAAGTTCCGCCCTTCTGTAAGAATCCAACCTGATACCCTTTCCATATGAAAGAATCCGATCGCACCTGCAGAAGTAGGCAACATTTTTTTTATCATAGGTTCGAATGCCCAAACACGAGCTATGATGGATCTTATCAGATTAAATGTGCGAAACAAAAAGGCAGGAGCTTAATTAGGCAGATAGCATACCATGCAGGTCTTCTTCTCGCTGATATTGGCTCGTCACCCGCATACTTATCTGAATTAAATTCGTATTTATATGTTGGGGGGAAGCTAATCACCCCTTCGATCCAACCGTCAAATGTATGCCCTTTCATCAGTTCCCATTTTAGCTGTCACAGAAAAAGCATGAGCTGGAAATACTACAGGTAGTAACTTATGTACCGAACCATTAAATTACCTGATCATTGTCAAACAATAAATCCCATTCCTGTTTGGAGATAAGTTCATGTGTTCTTTCATATGATAGGTTGATTCGGTAGTTGAGATCCCCAAACCATATAATCTTTCTGAAATTTATGAAATGGCTGCATATGTAAGCAATTGAGAAAATGATTGCATTGGAGGATAGCAAAGATTCAGGCGACACAAAATTGCCGACTTACTCATGGTCATGTATTCCCTTGGGCATGCTGACTCTATGAACTGGGTTAAATACCGTTCTTCGAAGGATTTCTTCAACATCTGCATTTCTCTTTGTTAGATTTCCATCCTTTTCACCAGATGTCAGGTGGCAACACACAAAACAAAAGGGCGTCTGATATATAGACATGCTGACTGATATTGATCCCTGGAGCATTGCAGAAACAAATGTCATCAGATGATTTTGTAAATCAGATAGTATCCGACAAGTGTATTCATGCTGAATCTAATAAGAACTGATATGAGATGACAAGGCAAGTCAATGAAATGAAAACTTAGACATGAAGTACAAATGAATGCAAAATGAATGATGAGAGAATAGGATCAAGTTTGGCACTTGCCTTGTTACCAATGTAACCCATCGCGCCTACACCTACAGTTGATACTCTCAAATTACGAATGTGCCTCCTAAGGCCTCTCTGAACCCACACCGAAAGATATATTCCCACCATTTGCTTGCTTATTATTCGTACAAAATTTGCCATTTTCCTTTTAACGAGTCTATTATCGGTACTAACATCATGGTCTAAATTATCTTCTGGAAAACCATTAGAATTCTCATGTCTCGATTTGAAAGACGCAGAAGCTGTTAGTGTCTTCACTGAAGTAACTGATGTGCTGTCCTGAAGATGAACCTGCATATCCAATTGTTGTTCCGGCCAAATCATTCCAGGCCTTCCTAAGTGACCAGCTTGGTTGCTCGGTTCTTCCGGATTGGATCTAAAAAGTGTATGACTTAAGTTGTGGGATCGATGAGAAGTCTTTACTGAAGGCATCCTGCTGAAGTCTTCGACTTCATGAACTCTTTCACTGGAAGCAGAGGTGGAGTATTCATATGCTTTACAAACGCCACTATCATTAGTAGCTGGATTAATTTCTTGTTCAATCAATGGATGAAGTTCCCCCTCACTTTCATTGTCGGCCTCACTAGGAAAATCATCTTCCATCACAAGATAATCTGATGGATTAAACTTTGATGGTGAAGGAGGATCACTGACACATTTATGCTTTGGTTTATATGGACATATCTTATTCAAAGTTTCACGAATGATATGTTCCCATACTGCAACTGGATGGTCATCTTCAGCACCGAATATATTCCCGGCATTTAGTGGGACAATTTCTTGAAATCTGAAAGATGGTCATAAATTTCATGGTAAATATAAACTAAGGGTATATTTGGTGCCGCTTGAACTGTGGCTTTAATAAAAGCAGGGCCATGGGCCTTTCATCTAAAATAATAGCAGTAGTGCACCACAACACATCACATCTTAGACAACTAATAGGCTAAGGTGTGACACGGATAAAAAACTTATTAGAAACCAGCCAATAACCAAATATGTTTCAAGTGGATGATCCAGAAACAGCCTTGAAAATTTTCCAAGCCAACTGCTATGTCAGATTGTGACAACTTGTTCTTCTTCCAAAATAATAAATGAAGATTCGTGCAATTGAAAGTTTGTGAGCAGTGATTTACCCGAGAACATAAATATCAGCTGGCTCCTCCATCGCCAGCCACTCTTGAATGTCTAAGTCAGTGGGTGGAACTCTGCCTCCTACATTCCATGTCCCTATGAAAATCCTGCATGTAAAAACTTGTAGGTTGGAACTTGGAAGCAACACACTACCATAGTACATATTTTTGCCTAGTTGCATCTATGTTATATTATTAGCATTAAATCTTCTGAGATGTCTTATGTGGCAGAAACCAGGCGCATTGAGCATTTTATTTCAGTAACCACACAGGATGATATGAAAATAAAGGATAAGAGGAAACAATCTATAAGACTTACCTGAGTTGTGCAACATCGATATACTGAGCACGAAGTGTTTCTGAATTGCGCCTTTTAGGCTTGTCAGGCACAGCCTTCAGTCGATTACCTACAAATTATAGTATGCATCAGCATATAAAGCAACTGGCTGTGCGTTACCAGACAGTCGCTTAATAATGTAGTAAAATGGGCTTCAGATTAAGTCGAAACGCATAAAATATGTAGATGACCATGGAATTGCCAACGGCTAAATATGCAGATTTTGCCCATACATTCTTCTCCAAGAAATGAGAAAACAATTAAATTACCAATCGTGCCCGCACCAACTCCGCGCAATCTCCTCTCTTCATCAAACAGTTTGTGTTCCCAACAGCAGCACTTCTCTGCACAAATGGAACAAACATGGCAGTCAGAACATGTGGGATCATCGATATCAATCTGCAAATTTAAACTGAATAAATCCATGCCTAAGAAGGGGCATGCATTTGTTTACACATGTAGAACCTCCCTTACAAGGATGAAGAGACACAAAATAAATTACTCGTCTCCCCTTTCTGCATAAAAAAGGAAGTCCCGAAAAGGCGGTGTTCAAAAGTGGCCAAGCTTTTCCCCTGCATTTGCTAACCCTTTTGGCTCAAGCAGGCTTCGAGACGAAACAAAAAGGCATCAGGAATTTGGAATCCTCAAACTCCTCGACCCAACCTAAAAATGCCGAATATGCCAAACGAAACCGGTGGTCTGCAGAAAGTGGACTAGCAGCCGGACATCAGAGTGGAGGTCTCTATCGACCAGGGAGATGACCCGCACGGCACTCATGGCCATACCCATACGAAACTGAACTGCTGGCACTCTGCGTTGCGAATTATCCATTGTGAGGCTATCTGCGTTGCGAATTCGCAATGTGGTGGTCTGCATTCCAATCCCCACACAAGAAATCCCCCCATCTTGCTCCCAGCGGATCGAATCCGAGCAGGTCGTGCGCAGGAAATGGAGGAAAGGGCCAGTGAAGAGAAGAGATGGGCAGACCTTGGTGGCCGGGCTCGTCGTCGGCCTCGTCGGCGCTGAAGTCGGAGTCGCCGGACCCGGCGCCGACGTTGAGCCACTTGCGCAGCACCACCCTGCGCCACAGCCGCCGCGCGTCGCCGCAGTCCGCGCCGCAGCACAGCATCATCGCCTCCGCCCAGCTCCGCGTCACCCCCTTCGAGAAGCACAAACAAGAAGCCACCGACTTCATCAACGATCTGTCACAAACTACTGTAGTTCCCAACTGAAACCTACCGCAGCTGAAATCGCAGAGAACCGGTACCTGCTCCTGCCGGCTCCCGCCGTCGCTCCGAGCGGCCGCGTCGTCCTGCTCCCGGCCATCTTGCCAAGGTCGGAGCAACGGGGCCGTCACGGAGGAGGACGCCATTGCCGATTGCCGTCGCGCCCGCCGGTGGACTACTGCTGCGAGGGGTCGTCGTGGCCTCTCCGCAGGATCATCTGGATTTTGAAGTGGTAGCGGCACGTCTTGGTTGGCGTGGCTGTCGCGGAAGAGTTCGTGGGGCAATTGACTGCCGCATCGTCGGCGGCGGCGATGATGGATGGACGGACGGATAGTTATTAAGATTAAGACAGCGAGGAGTGCCGGCGACGGGTTCGGCTCGGCGCCCGTCGTCCCTTTCTTTAACTGCTTTTTGCCTTGCTACTAACCGTGTCATTATCTTATCTTAATAACGACATCTTTTATATTTTTCTTCTGCGGACTGGTTTTCGACTATTTTTCAGCTCTTTTTTTTGCCGCTATTAGCATTTCATTCAGGAAGGAGTGCTTTGTTGCTGGGTACTCTTTCCTCCGTCCGAAAATACTTCTCGGACGAATAGATGTATCTAGATATATTTTAGTTCTACATACATCCATTTTTATCTATTTCCCCGACAAATATTTCTAGACGGAGGAAGTACTTATTTCTAAAAAAATAAATCGTCAAATCATTTTTCGTGCACACGTGTCATGCGAAGCAGAAACGTGACGTAATTTAAAGAAGAAGAAAATAGAGTACACGAAGACCCACACGACATCGACATTTGCTATACATTCATGATTCGACGGGAAATGCATTAGGCTCAGTTTGCAGTTGCTGAGCTGTAATGTACTACTGCTAAACTTATTTTATAGTAATAATTTGTTATGAAAAAAGAAGCTGTGAAACCAATGATCTGGTCACAGCCAAACAGAACAACTGACAGAAAACTGATTGGAAAAACTAGATCGTCATAATCCACCTCAATCAGCCTTAACTTTTTTCATTTTTTGAGGCAACCTCAATCAGCCTTAACTGACCTAACCGTCTAAGCATGTTATTTCTACAGCAAGAGTGTGCTGGATTTGGCCCAATCGTGTGAATTAGTTTTCAAAGAGTTGTAGAAAAAAAGTAATTTACAAAGAGATCCTCAATGATTCGGCAACATGGCCCGGGCATCCCTCCAACATGATTATACTCGAAGCAAAATACTTTTTTTTTAACACGAAGCAAAATGCTACTACTTGGACTTCGGTACAAGATGAAATCGTGCAGAACGCATGTCTATTTTTCCTATTCAGGAGATAACTAACCCGGCCTCTTGGTATGGTTGAGGGTCATTTTTTGTGTGTATATACTATGGTGCTGCGCTGACTATTAGCTTGCATTTTCATACATGAAAATCGTGGTGGAAAAATACGCTTCAACCAGTTAATGATCATCTTCTTCTGTACCAGCAGATGGTGGGCAACCAATAATGATAGCTGATAATGGCTATAGTTAAGTTATCTTGATATGATTAATTAGAACAGTCCAAGATCTCAATGAAAGCAGCCCTTGCCCAATGCCTATGATCGATCAAACCGCTTCCTCCGATTACTTCTTTTGATTATCATCAGCACAAACCTGAACCATTCCTGGCCAATAAGCGATTTGGCAGACACTATAAATGAAAAGAACAAAGAAATTGCACAAACAGAGGTCGGCAAGGGCCATGGACACACGCAACTCAGGTCGCCGTAGCCAATGGGCAAGGTGATGTTGAGCTGGTTCGGATCTCTTGGCAGATACTACCAACGCTTATCAGCTGAACTTTTCTTTTCTTCTCCATAAAACGTGCAAGCATGGATCAGCCAGCACTACTTTTCCCTTCATGGGCAGAGATTATCAAACCAGCGAAAAACGGGCATCATAAACCATCTAAATTGCCAGTCAAAACGAACAGCCGAGGGGCTTCGATAAAAGGGTTCGGGTTGAATCCCCGGGTTAAGCGACAGCATGTGAAATGGACTGCAAAGATAAGATCTGGTGTATCCCATCATGCAACAAAACAAGGCTTCTTCTTGCCCACACAACAAAACAAAAACTGTTCGCTGTATTATTTCGCTGTCAGTCACAGGCCCCTTGCCATCAAAGGAGAAGCAGATAGCGCGAGCATGTTAAAGTAAACAGACTTAGAATCATCCACTTGTCAGGCCTCGTGATGGACAGACGGACGACTAGCCCGATGGCGCGTCCACAGCCGGAGAGGAGTCGGCGCTTTTCTGGGCTTCCAGAGCTGCAAGTCGCTTGTCGAGAGCCTTGTAACGGGCGTCCACGTGGTCATGTAGACCTTTCACCTGGAAAAGTTGTGATTTAGAGATCAGATGCTTATCTTCAACCCAACCAGAATCATGTGGTGTATAGTGGAAATGCAGAGGGAGCATGATTAACAAACACCACATGTATAGAAACCTCAATCTTGAAGCTCGGACAAAGATTGCGCTGCTTAAAAGCCCATGACACGTGAAAAGACAACTTCACTTATGAAAAACATCCACAACTAAGCTTTACCTCAGAGGCATAAAAACATCCTCAAGTAAGGTTAGTTCCAGTCGCTCAAAAATAGCATAAGAAGCTCATCCCACATTTCAAGCAACTTCTTATGCGATAACTATACAAGCATGTGTCTTTATCACATCCACCTGAACAAATTTCAGCCTTTCATCTATGAAATTCTGCCCATTTACATGAACTACTGGACAATCCCACCAGTGCATACTGAGTGCACATGGTAAATCAGACATGATGAATTATCGTAGTGTTCTGCTCATATTTCATTGTCAGGATATCTATTGTTCCATCATTCTGATGAAGTTACCCCAGTTTCATACTGGAAGGTAGGCAAAACCACCAACATTCTTGTTGATGAGAAGAGCAGGCCAGCTTCGAGCAGTATGATACAGGTTATGTCCAAAATATTATATAGTCTATAATTAAGTTCATTATGGAAAACAAATTATCTATGCCTTTGCAAATATATGCTGGAACTTGGAAGATTGGTTCTGCCAATGAAACTGAAATGCTCCTGAGATATGCTGCACCAATGAAAGCAATGAGTCATTTGCAGAAAACTGAATTAAGTTCAACTATGACCATGGCACGCTGTTAACACTAAATGCATCTTCAAATGCATGATCACTTACAATCTACATTGTCAGGGCATTATCATCTGGTAATGTGTAAGGGGCTGAAGACACGTTGTTTTTACTTTCAAAATGAATGGGCATTTCAAATGGGTTGCGTCTCTGTGTGTGTGGTTATCTTGAACCCAAGGAGAATCAGGCAGTGTGTAGTAGAAATGCAGAGGGAGCATGATTAACAAACACCATAGAAATCTCAATCTTGAAGCTCTGACAATAATTGAGCTGCTTAAAAGCCAATGAAATGTGAAGGACAACTTCACTTATGAAAAACATCCACAACTAAGCTTTACCTCGGGGAATAAAAACAGCCTCAACTAAGATTAGTTCGAACCGCTCAAAAATAGCATAAGAAGACCATTTCCACAATTCAAGCAACTTCTTACGGGACACGTGTCTTTATCGCATCTACCCGAACAGTCTTCAGCCTTAATCAATGAAATTCTGCCATTTATACGCTACAAAGCACGGACACGGCAGGAATTGCCGATCTGCCGTTCTGATATGGCGGGATACGGGGACACGGCGGGATACGCGTATTCCCCAATATCCCCTGATTTTCGATTAAAACAAAAGAAAAAAATGCAGGGATACGTGCGTGACACGGTTGGGATACGGCCCGGCCCAAAAACAGCCTTGGCCCAAATCGAAACCCTATCTTTTGCATGAGTTGCACGCACCTCTCCACACAAAAACGAGGTGCTCCCAGGTCGCAGCCTCTCCTGGATCGAAGCTGCCACCTCCTGGATCGAAGCCGCCGCCGCCGGCGGCGACGCCTGGACTCGACCGATGACCGCTACCCCAGCACCAGCAGGCAGCAGCCTCTCCTCCGGACGGCAGGTAACCCTCCCCAATCCCGCCTCTCCTAAACTTCTTCATCTCCTTTGTTCTGATTTCTTCCATTAAGCTACCGGATGGTGTGCTTGCTGCTCTTTCAATGCTTGTAGTAGTCATACTGCTCCTTCAATGCTTGTGCTGCTGGCCTGCTGTTGCTGCTTCTGACCTGCTGTTGCCTGTTGCTACCCATGTCATGTTTGCTAGTTGCTAGTTGCCTGTTGAACATGAATGGTGATTGACAAATGCTTGGTGCTTGCTGTTAGGTAGCATGCATGGGGCGACGAGGATCAATCAAGCGCTTGATAGAAGAGACACCAAATGGGGCAATATTCTCTATTCTGATCTCTTTCTCATTGGTTTTCTGTTTTAACTCTATATTCCATGACATATTTTTATTTTATTTTATATATACTCACCGTATCCCCGAATGGCTGTTTTTGGAAAATGCCGTATCCCGTGTCCCCGTATGCGTATCCCCGTCTTTCCGTCCCCGTGTCCGTGCTTTTTAGTTTATACGAACTACTGAAGAATCCATCAGCGCATACCAAATGCCCATGGTAAATAAGACATGATGAAATTATCCTAGTGTTCTTCTCATATGTCAATGTCAGGATATCTATTGTTTCACAATTCCGATGTAGTTACCACAATTTCATACTGGAAACAAGTTATCGGCAAAACCACCCCCCACATTCTTGTTGATGACTAGCCAGCTATAACCATTCATGCTGTTAACACAAAACGCATGACCACTTACATTGTAGACTACATTATCAGGACATTACCATCTGGTAATGTGCAAGGGGCTGCAGACACATCGTTTTCACCTTCAAAGTGGATGGGCATGTCAAATGGGTTGTGTCAGTGTGTGTGGTTCCATCATCCAGAAGGCCAAGTTGCAGAAAACTAGTCATGTGCATTTAGATGACACAACAAACAATCACTGGGGAACCTCAGAACTAGAACAAAAGATACTGACTCTCTCCTAGGCAATCCCATAAACCAACTGTTTTTTTTTTTGAACAAAATACAACAACCATGCAACGATGTAACATGGCACCTCAGATCTTATTCAAAACACTGTACCTCAGATCATCCCTAAGATCGTACAAGCTACTGAACTACCCAATAGAACATTAACTTGAGAAGCCAAGATAACTACTCCTACATCGCAGGAAGTGGTACTGGAACTGTCGGCCAAGGAGGCCAAAATCAAAAACGGCATTGCTGGTTACCGATTACAAGCTGTAACCAAATTAAAAGTAGTGGCCTGATAAGGTCCATAGAAGCATTAACATCTATCACCACCACAGGCACCCCCAGATAATCAGCAAGACCATACTAGGGCATACTAATTCAGGGTTCTCCTGGTGCGCATCCAAACAGGGTGCCGAGTGCCGACATACAGTTCCGGGACGGGCAAATGATGCCAACAGGAACATGATCTTGGAAATCAAATCGGTAGTGCGATTCATTAGGGTTTTAAAACGAAACGCCGCCTCGGGGAGGAAGGGGGTTTCCCTAATCCCCATTCTTCTTCCTAGACGGGTGCGCTCGGGGTGCATAGAGTGGTACGGAGTCCGAGATCTGAGATGTGGAGGGGAGGAGGAAGGCGCGGCCCGTACCTGGAGGGCCGTGGAGTCGTGGGCGAGCTTGTAGTCCTTGTAGAGGAAGTAGCCGCCGGCGGCGGCCGCGGCGGCCGCGCCCGCGAAGAAGGAGGCCAGCCTCACCCGCAGCATGAACCCCATCTGTCTCCCCCTCCTACTCCACCTCGCCGCCTCTTTCCTTGCTTCCTTCCTGCCGCCGCACTCTGGCTTCCTTGCTTGCGCCGACTGCGACGGACGATTCGGGCTCGCGTCGGTCAGACTCAGACCGCTCGACCTAGGCCTGACACCGGGTCCCGCATGTCAGTGGGGCTCGACATTACTGGGCCAGGCTCGCCGCGATGGGGGAATGGAAACCTGGGCTGGTCTACGTCTTCGCTGATGGGCCGGCCCGATTTGTGCACCAGAATAGCGCGAGCGGAGGAGGACGAGAAAATTTCCAAAAAAATATCCCCGCGAGGAGATATAGATAGAGCAGCACAGCCGCTGACCGCCACGCCGCTCGCTCGCTCCCCGCGAGCTCGCCTCGCCTCGCCATGCCGCCGCCCTCGCTCCTCTCCCTCCTCCCCGCCGCGTCGGTCTCCCCGCGTACCCGCCGACCCAAGCAGGGAGCTCTTGCCGCGAGCCACCGCCTCCATTCCCGCATCCCCGTCCTCCTCAGCGGGCGAGCTCCCTCGCGGCTCCGTTCCTTGTCCTCCTCCTCCGATGTGGTTGAGGCCGGGGGTGATGGTGGGGGAGGAGAGGAGCTCCACCTTCTCGACAAGCCGTTCCCGTCCCCCTCCGCCCCGGAGGAGGACGAGCCCGAGCCGGAGGCCGCTCCGGCGCCGTCCACGGCAGAGGCGCTCGCGCCCTACCTCAACTTCTTCCAGGTGAAGGGCGCCGACGCCAGTGCGGTCACGGACGATGCAGCCTCCGGGAAGGACGCCTCGGAGGACGGAACTGTGTTGGCTGGGCGCGGGGTCATCTACTACGACCCCAAGCCCGGGGACCTCGTCGTCGGGGTCGTCGTCGGGGGCGACGCGAGGGCGCTCGACGTCGACGTCGGGGCCGGAGGCGAGCCGGCGCTGATGCTGACCAAGGAGGCGGCGCCTGCGTCCTCGGAGGAGTCCGCTTACCTCGCCTGCGACGTCGCGTCGGGCGGCGCGAGGGAGTTCGCCGCGGAAGGCAGGGTCGGCGTCGCGGTCGGCAGTGGGGACGTGAAGGTTGGGAGGACCGGGAAGGAGAAATGTGCGCCGGTGGTGGCCGTTGGCACGGTGGTGTTCGCTGAGGTCCTCGGTCGAACACTTGGCGGGCGGCCGCTGCTGTCTGCGCGCAGGCTGTTCCGGCGCGTCGCGTGGCACAGAGTGAGGCAGGTCCTCTATGGCTCTCCTCTCTATTGTTGTTGTTGGAATTTGATGACCTAATCTGTTAGTCATGATTTGATCGTTCAATGTATGTTTTGATGTGCCCTGTCAGTAGTTCAGTTCGAGATACATATATAGTTTGTTTGAACATAATGCAGTACAGATACTTCAAACACCACTACTAATGTAATGTGTATGATTAGTATCAGGAGTAGATCTGCAACCCCCGAGTCACGACCGCCGTCTTGCTTGTACCAAGTAGATTTTTCATATACTGGCTGGCCTATCTAAAAGCTCGAGCTATTAAAGCAGTGTGATATATATCTTGCTTGTAGGTTAATAGTAGGCAACTATGTACTCCCTCTATAAACTTTTATAAGATTGTAGTGATCTAAACGATCTTATAGAAGTTTAAAGAGGGAGTACTATCCTCCTAGGTTAATACAAAAATTTTGTCTTGAAGGTTCTTAGCATGGCATGAGTCAAAATCATTTGGCGTTGCAGCCCAAAATAGAGCATCTCATGTTATTGTTAAGAACATAGAGTGATTTCATGCTTGAGTACATGGAGAAATGATTGGTATTACATCATATGATCATGAGACCTTGTAATCGTCCAACTAATGACAACATACATGCATCCGTCGTTTAGCCTATTGTATCGTAAAATTGATGTTTCACATCTTGGATGCAAAGCTGAAAACCCCTTGTTTTCGTCATGTTTTTTCGATGACAATGGATGATTGGACATGACTGTGACCTATGAAGTTTTGAGTTCAATAGCTATTATTTTTATTCTGAATGTTTTATATATGACAATTTCTGTACATACTGATTTCCAGATAAAGCAGCTAAATGTACCTATCAAGGTTAAAATTTCTGAGTGGAATGCTGGAGGCTTGTTGTCAAGAATTGAGGTGCGGGTTACTCATAACGAATTCAATGGATTACATTACAGTCCACTTTTCAAATTCTGTAGCTAAAACTCACATCCATGATTCCATCATTTAGGGGCTCCGTGCATTCCTACCTAAGCCTCAGATGATAACTAGACCAAGAAATTTTACAGATCTAAAGAACAATGTAAGACACATGATCCCTTTTATCTAGTTTTGTCAAGTTATTGTCAATAAAGTGGCTGCAACTTGTGAATTATATTGTTTCCTCTGCACAGGTTGGTCGACAGATACATGTCTGTATTACAAAGATTGACGAAAGGACTAACGAATTAATAATTAGTGAAAAAGAAGCTTGGGTAAGTTAACTGCATGTTTACATGGGCCTCTGTTCAGTCTGTTGTCCTTACCTGCAGCATTCACTAACACATTGTTTACCAGGATATCATGTGTTTTTACTGTGGCTCTTCATAGTAGAGAATCTTGGCCCATCAACTTATTGAATTGCCCCCGCAAAAAAAAAAAAACTTATTGAATTGCCTAAAGACACAATGCAAGAAATGCTTATTTAAATAGCTTTTGCTATGTTGAATCGAGGGAGGGGAGAGTACCTTCAGACAGCGCACTGTTTTCTGTCTGGTGGTTCACGTGAGGTTGAATGTGTGTGGCGGCCTTACTGGGAACGGGAGGACTGGATGCCTTTTCTAGGTCAGCTCCTCCTCATGGGCTTGGGCCCTAAGTGACACGGCTGATGGGCTTGGGTCCATACCGGTCCAACACTCCCCCTCAAGATGGGTGGTAGATATCTATCATTCCCATCTTGTCACATGCCAAGTTACAGTCCTTTGTTCCCAATCCCTTTGTCAAGCAATCTGCAAACTGCTGCCCAGAGCTGACATGACCAAGGCTGATGATCCCAGCATCAAGTTTCTCCTTAATGAAGAAGCGATCAATTTCCACATGCTTTGTCCTATCATGTTGAACTGGGTTATTAGCAATGGCTATAGCTGACTGATTGTCACACCACACCTTCAAGGGGCCCTTCCTCAGAAGTTTCAGCTCGCTCAGTAGGTACTTCACCCAGAGCATCTCACACAACCCTTGAGATAATGCTCTATACTCAGCTTCTGCTGTTGATCTAGACACAACTGTCTGTTTCTTGCTTCTCCATGACACCAAATTTCCTCCCATAAACACACAGTAGCCAGAAGTTGATCTTCTATCATCTTGACAACTGGCCCAATCAGAGTCACTATAGCCATCCACCTCAAGATGTCCACTCTTCGCAAACCACAACCCTTTACCCGGAGTCCCCTTCAAGTATCTCAGAATTCTGTGCACAATATCAAGATGCCCACTACTTGGTTCATGCATGTATCTGCTCACCACACCCACGGCATACGTAATGTCAGGCCTTGTATGACACAAGTACAATAACCTCCCAACCAGTTTCTGATAATCTTCCTTATTCACCAGCTCACCTGATTTTGCTGTCACTTGATGATTTTGTTCAATCGGAGTAGAGGCTTCACGACATCCCATCATGCCCATGTCACTCAAGAGATCCAAGGTGTATTTCCGTTGGCACATAGAGATTCCCTTCTCTGTCCGAGCCACTTCAATGCCAAGGAAGTATTTTAGGTTGCCCAAATCCTTTACCTCAAACTCCTTACTCAGACACCCCTTCAATCTCTCTATTTCCTCCTTATCATCTCCAGTGATGATAATGTCATCCACATAAACTGCAAGGATGGTGATCTTTCGATCAGAGTGAGTGTCTGTCACCGTGTGGTCTCCATTACATTGACCATACCCCATAGCACGGACAGCACGTCTGAACCTATCAAACCATGCCCTTGGTGATTGCTTCAGTCCATACAAGGATTTTTTCAGCTTGCATACCTTCCCCGTGGTCTGTGAAGTACCAAAACCTGGTGGTATCTCCATGTACACTTCTTCCTGCAACTCACCATGCAAGAAGGCATTCTTGACATCTAATTGATGCAATTTCCACCCAAAGTTTGCAGCACAGGAAACCAATATCCTTACTGTGTTCATCTTTGCCACTGGAGCAAACGTCTCGTCATAGTCAATTCCATAAGTTTGACTATATCCTCTGGCGACCAATCTGGCCTTATACCGTTCCACCTTCCCCTCAGGATTCTGCTTCACCGTATAGATCCACTTACAACTCACTGCTTTCTTTCCTGCCGGCAATGTGGTTAGCACCCACGTCTTGTTTTTCCTCAGTGCTTCCAACTCTTCTATCATCGCTTCACGCCACTTCGGATCTTGCTTTGCAGCCTTCCAATCCTTTGGGATTGACACAGTTTGAAGAGAGGCAACAAACGCTCTATAGGAAGGAGACAAAGCCTCATAAGACACAAAATTTCCAATATCATGATCATCAAAAACCTCCGGTGGTAAGGCCTTCTGTGCCGCTTCACGTGTCCCCTTTCGCAACGCAATAGGCAGTTCCACTGTGTCAGATGAGCTTGCACCACTGCCTTGATGCTCCCCCTGCACTGACTGCTCCCCCTGCACTTGCTGCTCCTCCTGCACAAGTGGCTGCCGCCGAGAATATACCAGACGAGTGTCAGATGAGTCATGCACTTGTGGCACTTGTGGCTCTCGTCGAGAGTACACTAGGGGGGTCTGCTGCCACCGATCTCGAACAGGGAGCTGGAGATTACCAATCTGAATGGAACCCACTGTTGGCTGGACCTGAACCTGCACATCACTATCAGTGAGAGTACCAACCGGAAATGTACCCTCAATTGGCTGGACTTGAACCTGCACATCATCATCAGTGTTGGTGTCCACAGAATCCTCCTGAGTGTGAGACGTTGTACCCTCAATTGGCTGGACTTGAACCTGCACATCATCATCAGTGTTGGTGTCCACAGAATCCTCCTGAGTGTGAGACGCAGCCTTCTCCCCCTCTTGACCATCCTGCACAGAGTGTGAATGGTCAAGCCCTTGAAACAACACACTTAGATCTGTGGGCTCACCATAGAATGGCTCAGACTCCCTGAAGATGACATCCATACTTACAAATCTGCGTTTCTCAGAGGGACACCAACATTTGTACCCCTGCTGACTAGAAGCATAGCCCAGAAAAACACACTTCACTGCCGCGGATCTAGCTTCCCAACAGAAGGTCGGTGGTCACGAACAAAGTAGGTACTGCCAAACAACTTTGGGGGAACAACAAACTTATTTTCTCCAAGCAGCAATTCACACGGAGATTTCATGCCAAGTATCCTTGAAGGTGTCCGGTTGATCAGGTATGTGGCTGTCATAACAGCTTCACTCCACAAGAACTTGGGCACATTCATGGTAAACATCAACGACCGAGCAACCTCAAGAATATGTCGATTCTTCCTTTCTGCCACTCCATTCTGAGGGGGGGTGTCCGGACAAGAAGTTTGATGAAGAATCCCTTGGTCAGACAAGAAGACCCCAAAGGTGTTGTTCACATATTCTGTGCCATTGTCAGTCCTGATCACCTGCACCTGCGCCTTAAATTGATTCTTCACCAAGGCATGGAAATTCTGAAAACAGCTAAACACCTCATCCTTGTGATGCATCAAATAAATCCAAGTATTACGAGTATAGCAGTCGATAAAGGTAACAAAGTACTTCATTCCATGCATTGACACAACTGGGCTCTTCCATACATCCGAATGAATAAGCATAAAAGGAGATATGCTCCTAAGCCCCTTACTCACATATGTGGCTCTTGTGTGTTTTGCATATTCACAAGCATCACATGTCAGCTTGTCCTTGCCTATTCCACACATAACATCCGGAAATATTCTGCGCATCTTATCAAAAGATACATGTCCCATCCTACAGTGATGGATCATCGCCTGCTTCTCCTTGTCCTCCATGGTCGCAGTACACACCAAGTCCGGCTGCACCTCCTGGTCCATATACCAAAGCCCCCTACGCCTGGTGCCAGTCCCAACCGTCTGTCTCGTCTGTCGCTCCTGAATCTCGCAACCGAATTGGTCAAGGATCACACGACAGTCTATTTGATCAATGAGAGCACTGAAAGAGACCAAATTGACAGGAAAAGCTGGCACATGCAAAACTGAGGATAAGGAGATGGTCGGAGTGCACTTTACTGTACCAACCCCTATGACAGGCTGTTTTGTGCCATCAGCAGTTTGCATAGTGCTCGTGTGAGAAGGAGGATGCTTATTGTAAGACTCAAACACGCAGCATTTGCCCGCAACATGCTGAGATGCTCCAGAGTCTAGAACCCATTCTGAACCATTCGCATTAGTAGCAAGAGATGCCTTTTCCGGATTATCTTCATCAGTGGAGGCCCAGTGAGCACAGCCTCCATAGCGAGCATTCAAGCCTGCAGTTTGGAGCTGTGATATGAAAGCATGGAGCTCCTCCAACTCAGCCCTCAATTTAACAGTCTGAGCATCCTTCTCACGTGTCGCCCCCTCGGCTGTTTCCTTGTCAGCCTGGATTTCCTCCACCTTCCTTTTGAAGCTCTCCAATTCCTCCCTGAGCCTCTCAACCTCTGCTACAATCATGCTGTATTCCTTCTCTGACTCGGCACCGGCCTTCTCTGCACTGTCCTCACCACTCTTCTCTAGCTCCACATCACCCCTTCTCATGTCATCATTCCCTAGAGACTCCTTGACTGCATGGTGAGCACCAACCGCAGCTATGGTATCATCCATCTCCTCCAAAACAACAGCATTCTTGATGCTGCCAGCAGCACCATCAGCCCCTGCAAAACGCGCCTCAATGGTCACAAGACGGCACCCCCTGCCGACCTCCTGCTCCATCAGGAAGAGCCTCTCCTTGAGTGTGAGGCTCTCCCCCTCAAGCCCTTCTTCTCCTCTACAATCAGCAGCAGCAGCTGCACAGCAGACTTCCTCTCCTCTGCAAACAGCAGCAGCAGCACTAGCAGAAACACACTTCCAGCAGAAGCAGCAGCAATCCAGCGCAGTCCCAGGCTCCCAGCTGCCTCCTCTCCTCAAACAGCAGCAACTGCAGCAGCAACAGCACTCAGCCTCAGTTCCCCTTCATTCCCCAGCAGCTCCAGCAGCAGACCACCAACAGAAGCAGCTTGACCTGCCTCTCTGCCTCTCCAGTCAGCCGCAGCAGCAAGCACCTCTGCTCCCACGTCCACACAGCAGCAGCAACAATTCCGCACAGCAGCAGCCCCAGCAAGCACGCACGCACACCTCCTCCTTCTTCTCCCCTGCTCCTCCCGCAGCGCCTCAGCCCGCGCAGCAAGCAGCAGCCGCAGCTCGC
Source organism: Elymus sibiricus (assembly GCA_039707655.1). NCBI lineage: Eukaryota > Viridiplantae > Streptophyta > Magnoliopsida > Poales > Poaceae > Elymus > Elymus sibiricus. The sequence continues at coordinate 383,202,671 of CM077663.1, forward strand.
CTCACTCTCCTCGAGGAGAACAAGCAGCACCTCCGCTTCCTCCCCCTGCCGCGCAGCACCTCCTCTTGGCAGCCACGCCCGCGCCTCGCGCGCAGCCTGGCCCGCGCCTCGCGCGCCCGCGCGCAGCCGCGCACGCAGCCGCCGCTCCTCGCCTGGCCCCGCCGGCGAGCGGCTACGCCACCGCCCGGTCTGATACCATGTTGAATCGAGGGAGGGGAGAGTACCTTCAGACAGCGCACTGTTTTCTGTCTGGTGGTTCACGTGAGGTTGAATGTGTGTGGCGGCCTTACTGGGAACGGGAGGACTGGATGCCTCTTCTAGGTCAGCTCCTCCTCATGGGCTTGGGCCCTAAGTGACACGGCTGATGGGCTTGGGCCCATACCGGTCCAACATGCTACAGTCTACAACTCGTGATAAATACACCTGAAGTATCTATATCAATTGAATTCTGCAGCACATTGGTCAGATTTTGACTTGTATGAGAGAACATTGAGTACCCTTGAGTTCTTTTGATTAATTTTGATCTTCGGTACTTCTTTTAGGCAATGTTATACCTTAAAGAAGGGGCTCTCTTGGAAGGGACCGTCCGCAAGTTGTTCCCATATGGTGCACAAATTAGGATTGGGGAGACTAACAGAAGGTAATATCACTAAACTGAACTAAAACCATGACACTTATTTTGGAACGGAGGGAGTACATACTAAATATGGCACTTCTTCTTTTCTGCCAAAGTTCATTTTACCCTTGAAAGTTGAAGGAGCATACCATCCAGTTCCATCATTTCATTAGTAGCTGTTGATAAGTTTCTTTTTGGCCATATTCTCTTACAGTCGTGCATATGTCTTAGTATGGCTTACTCCTATTTTACGACAAACAAAAAAATAGGTTTACCAAATAATTTAGAAGGTGGCTGTTGCCACAATATGTTTTTAATCTTGGCAACATTGATGATGCTAAGTCTTGACTAGATTATACAAATATAATTGTCAATCTTGCTCCTTTTGACATTCTTAACTGGATTACCTGAACAAAACAGTGATTTTTAATTTTAGTGAAACATGAGATTTACTGACTAACCTTCACACTGATGAGTTCCATTGGAAATTCTGATAATTCGCCAGAATGACTGGCTTAGATTATGAGCGATTGCCCTGTGCTCAAGCGAAAAGGGCTTGTCTTGTTCCTTTGGAGTATGTACTTTCAAGTATTTACATGTCATGCTTCACTTCGATTTATAATAGATCATATAACTTCAAGCATTTGGAGTATGCATCTTCCTTTCGAAAGGTACTTCCAAGATGTTCTAACTTTTTTCAGAATCGGTGTATATAGACGTGTTTTAGTGTGTTTGTTCACTCGTTTCAGTCCGTATGTAGTCCATATTGAAATATCGAAAACATCTTATAATCCGGAACGTATGTAGTATTATCCATCTTCTATTGTTGCATGCCCGAATACAGTTTGGACCCCATCCAGTCTCATTGAACCACAGACATCACTCTGTTCACTTGGCAAGCTTGTGAACAATCTAGAGGTGGGAACATTTCGGAGGTTTAATTTACAGCTTGTGATGTTTCTGCAGTGGTTTGCTGCATATCTCAAAGATAACTCACGGTCAGCTGAGATCCGTCAGTGACGCGCTGAGAGTGGGCGAGAGAGTGAAAGCGCTTGTGATCAAGTCGACGACGCCAGACAGAATTGCTCTTAGGTACGCGGAAAAAAAACTCTCAAGAACTAAAAACCATGTATATGCAGCAATGAAAGCTCACGTGTTTCGGCTGTGTGCAGTATTAGGGACCTTGAGAGCGAGCCTGGACTGTTTCTCTCCAACAAAGAGGTAAGAACACTGGCTCTTCGGCTCTTGAGTTTTTACATGTGTGTCAAGCGGCGAATGCTCAAGGTAGTCACACATTTTGCATTGCCTCTGGTCTCGCAGAAGGTGTTCGCTGAGGTGGACGAGATGGCGCGAAGATACCGGGAAACGATGCCGGCGACGCCTCGGTCCGGCGAGGACGACGGTGACACCGTCCCGTTCGAGGACGAAGCGGAGTCCTACGCCAACTGGAAGTGGTTGAAGTTCATCAAGTCTGACAGATCGGACTGTAACCCCAGCAGCACCGAACCGTCGGGATTGTAACGCACGAATATTGACCGCCTCTGCAGAAATTTTGTTCCGTCCAGCGCTCGTCAGCCACACGGTTTTGATTAGTGCGTCGCAAGATGAGCTCAAAGGCGTCGGTGAGCGGCACGCGGCACCCTGTCCCTGAATCCCTGATCGACCTCGCCATCACAGGCCGCTGTTGGCAGTGCCTTGCTTGCCCTCTCTGACGCGCACTGCTCACCTTCTCGTCGCCGTGTGTTGCAAGCCTGGTCAATGGACGTCGTCACGTCTATTTCTCACAGCACAGTGCAGGGGAACGTCGCACAGTGACCGACTGACAACCCCTGGAATAATCTGCTGGTGCGTGCAACAACCCAAAGCCTATAGCAGTCGACAGTCGACCTATCGTGTCATCGGACGGTCGGTCTGGATCGGGAGCGGCCCTTTATTCGCCTCCGGGTGAGAGCGACGGCTCGGCTCGGCTCCATGGGAACACCGGCCGACAGACAGGTTTCGACGTGATTAGCCGCTTCATTAGCGTGCTAATCCTGTCGTTGGCGGACATGATCGGTCGTTACGGACTAGTTTATGCTGTTATGCATCGGGTATGCGGGATGTGCTTTCGTCGTCGTCGGAGAATTCTTTGGGCCCGGGCAACCGCTACATCGGGTTAAACAAGCATGCAACCGCGGAAATTGTTTATTACAGTACTATTCCCTCCGTTCCTAAATATAAGTCTTTTTAGATGTTTCACTAGGGAACTACATACGGATGTATATAGACATACTTTAGAGTATAGATTCACCAATTTTGCTTCGTATGTAGCCCCTAGCGAAATCTCTAAAAAGACTTATATTTAGAAACGGAGGGAGTACTATTTATGGTGATGGGTGATTCAGTGGCTTCGTAAAAGACGAAAGCGAGATCCTAACCCGAGGCTAAAGTTTGTTCTTGTTGAGCATATCTATCTAGTATCATCCCCGGCCACTGCGATTCCTCACATGTCACGTCGCAGAGACTTCGGTTCGGTTCAGTTCAGTTCAGGCTTCTCAGCAAAGCTCTAGCTGCGTACCTACTGATTAATTTATGGGGGAAATGCCAAAGCCGTGCTCCCTGTCCCTGAGATAGTGAGATTAAGGCACTGACTTTCGTTGATCATACTATGGACGGGTGTAAAATTGGATTAAGGCGGGAGCCGTGGGCGGGGAAATTGCCGTAAGCAGGCACAGATATACGGGAGCAACTAGGATAGAATCTGGACTTGTGATGCAAAAATAGAAAAAAGCATTCTGGGCCATCGGATTGAAGACCAATGGCACAGAGGTACCTCCAGCCACTTAATGTACATTTTTACGAAAACCCCCTGCTAATAGTTAGATATAAAACATGACTTTCACAGCAAACACCTCAACTTTCTCATATCCACTCGTTCTGTCCTAGTCTAATTTTCAAATCGTCACAGCGTTGATGCTTCAGCTCTGTAATTGTCTATTGCATGGTTTCATGTAATATTCAAGTACAATAATTGGCTTCTACTATATCAACCGTGCAAGAAAACAAAACACGTTGGTTACCAAAGTGTGTCAATATGTATCATAAATATTTATGAAGATGAGAAAATTAAGTCAAGCTAGACCATTCCAGGCACATGTTAGACTGGACAATTGCAAGCATAAATACTGGAAATATTTGAGTACACGTCAAACTAGACCTTCCCAGGCACAAATATTTGTCAATCTGGGCCATCCCAGGCATCCACGAGATACATACATACATATGAAGTGATAGTGTGATACATAAGATTACATGATCATTTCTAGTGCATGACCAGTAAAAAAGAGTGTGAAGGACTTAAATGATCACAACTGAACAAGCATTGCTTTCAAAAATTGTATCAGCTTTGCTATCATGATGGTATATGGCAGAAAAAATATTCTCTAGCCTCCAGTTATACTGCTTCTTGCTCTTGGAGCTTCATATGCCTGGGAAAGATCACACAAAACAAATACTATTTTTATTTCCTTAGAACCAGGTGAGGCAGCAACAACTAGGATTCTCTAGAAGCTGTAAATAATTCTTTGAAATGGCCCAAGAGCAGCAGAACGGCAAGGGCAGAGCTTAGTACTAGTCAATGAGCTCTAAACTATTCATCATACCCAGAGCATAACATGTGTTCTACGCCAAAATCCAGATGTCTGACTTTTCAATCTCCTGAAACAAAACAAATTTAGAAGTCATCTCCAATTATGGTTGCAAATTAGGAGGCTACAGGCTGCACCACCATGCCGGTGCAGCTCAGGCAGCTCGCTAGCTAGCTCTAATGCTCTGCTCTGTATCTGTACTTCTACTGTTTTTGTAATGTTTAACAAACACTTCTTGGCTAATTGGTAGTCACAAATGCACATATATCTATGATTTGATGTCTCCAATCGAGGTATCTCACATCGCTAGCTACTGAAATGTGAAACAATTGACTGGCGTCAGTTCATCAAAAGCCTTGAGTTTTGTTAGTTAAATCTGCAAACAACAAAAAATTCTTAACGAGCTAACTAACCAAACATGGTGCAGGTCAATTAGATGGATGAGACATTGTTGTGTCAGCCTGATTTTGCCAGATATGAATATGTCGTCCCACCATTGACGAGTTTCCCATAAGATAGAAATATATTCAAAATGTTACTTGTGCTCCTTAATCAAGGCAAATTATATTCACTTTTCAATCACCGTTAAAACCAATTCAACTAGAAGCTAGCTAGATTTAGCTAAGAATTTGACCTATGTATGTGTAAGATCCGCAATTGAAGGAATGGCAAATTGATAACTATGGGCACTCTCGGCATACTTGCCCCAGCTAGATCCATAGCAAATTCAGTCAAAGACATGTGCACTGCTTCTGAAATATTCATGCTTTGAATTCAATACTCACTCCGATCGAAAACAAGTGTTGTCGTTTTAGTTCAAAGTTCAAATTTGAACTAAAACCACGACACTTATTTTAGATCGGAGGGAGTAGCATATACATGACCCAATAGATTAAATGGAATTGTGTAGTGGGGTACTAGCAGTAATCTATTATGTTGATTCGCAGTCGTTACATGTGATGGGTAAACATAGAACATAAAGTAAACCAGTAGCTCCGTTGGCTGGCATGTGCCCAGACTCGAACACAAACTAGACTTCCCATTAGATAAAAATATATGGGAGAGAGAGAAGATACCTTCATACTGAGCCAGTGAGGGGATGGAGTATATGAAGAAGACCTGGCGCGTGTAGCCGTCAGGGCTGCGTATTCTCCAACAACTCTGTGCCGCGGGTCTTCGGATCTGTCACGAACCGTTGGGGTCCGACATGGTGGAGACCAGATGGTGCCCTAGGCAGCTGCGCGGGCGAGGCACCCGTGGCCACTGGTGAGGAGGACTAGCGACGGCTGACGAATCCCTGTGATGATGCGCCGCGCGACGTTGGGGCTGGCCGGGAGGCGGATCAACGTGGCCTTGAAGCCGGAGTGGAAGAGAGGGGGCAGGGAGCAGAAGATGTGGGAGGGGAGGGGATTGTCGTCGCCAGCACCGGATCTGGCCTGGACCGCCGCCAACGTCGCTCGTCGGCTGGAGAGGACCGATGGAGGATTGGGGATCTGAGAAGGATCCGAAGAAAAAACATGAAGAGCATAGGGATGTTTCTGCACAGAATTATGTACCCGTGAGTACAGATTCCTCCACCTAGATCCTTACCATTCAACTCAAATCCAATGGTGGGAACAACCCGTGGTTGGATGGTTAGAGGGACTGTGGTATCCCTAGCCCACCAGGGTTCAAATCCTGGTGCTCGCATTTATTCCTGAAATTATTTCAGGATTTCCGGTGATGCGCATTCAATGGGAGGAGACGTTCCCGTCGACGACGAGGTGCCTACGGTGACTTCGTAAATTTCAAGATGATATGCCGGCTCAGTCTCTCGGAGGTGTTCATAGGGATAGGGTGTGCGTGTGTGCGTTCATAGGGGTGAGTGTATGCGCGTGTATGAGCGCTTGCGTCTGTACTGTGTTAAAAAAAAAACTCAAATCCAATGGTCCAGGATCCTTTTTCTATTTTTGCACCCGATGCCCACATTCTATATTAGTCGTTCCCCAGATATACTCCATCTACTATTTTTCTTCATCGGCTTCTTGGTTTTGTGGCTTGTAGTGTTTTTAAGTCGTGCTTATATTGCTCTCCAAGCCACAGCTGCTCTCATGTCACGTGGTTCATCAGTTTGGGACTTCCTCCCTAGCTGCTATCTAGGACTTGTATTCAGCTTCTCTGTCTCTGTTGTCTTCCTCTTCTTCTATTTCCTGGTAGATCATGTAATCTTTCATGTACTATGACTGAGATGAGCTGAATATATTGACACCTGTGGGTGCCTTCTCCTGTTCAAAAAAAAAAAAACATTTTAATTTTAATTTTGCGGGGAACCCGTAAGCAAACATGACGCTATGGAGAATACGTACCGCAATCGTCTTCATCACTCGTACGATTTGATCTGCTCGTGCGTCACCTTTCCTAGTGGTTAACTAATACACAGTACTCAACCTGCAAAAAGAAAAAGTAATATACAGTACTCTTCTTTCGTTGATATACGGAAACAGGCAGTTCACCGTTGCAGGAGGAGGCGGGCGCCGCAAGTACGTACTCAGTTCTGCTAAGGGCATTTCATTTCATCGATGACTCTCTCAATCTCCCTGGGCCCTGGTGCTGGAATATGTATCGATCGTACACACGTCACGTGGAATTGATTTCCTTTCCAGCACGTGCCTATGTGTCGTCCATATACTCCTAGTTAATTCCGTTCGTGCGCCGGCGATGGACAACACGGACACAGCCACGCGCTCGCTCCATGCACGTACGTAGAGCGTACCCCCGCCGCGCAGGCTGCCCGCTCGAACGCCATGGTGTGCCCCCGAGACCGTGTACCCCAACCACTGTGCCTCACCCTCGCCATAAAAAGACTCGCGCGCGTCGAGGCGATGAAGCGGCCTCGATGTCCCAACTCCCTCCCACTGGCCGAGAGTATCCCGCATGCGGCATGGAATGCACGCCTGGCAGCGCCGGGGCTAGATGGATGATCGGGGGCGGCGGTTCAGGGGAGGACGGGGCGGCCGGGCTGGCGCGGGAGCGCTATCGAATACTAGTAGCCAAGCAAAATGTTTGATCTCTTTAGGTACCCCCATTGCCCAATATCATTCCATCGTCATCTTCTTCATGGAGTGTGTAAGTATCTTTAGTGGAGGATGATCCAGTCGTTCATGAGGAACCAGTTGTCATTGTTATGGATGAACTTGAAAATCACACAACAAAGATATCGACATAATCAACTATGCAGAAGCACGAACCAATACCTAATGCCAATAAATAAAGGGTAAGTGTGTGGTAAGGCTAGGAAGTTTTGGTGTTGCAGGTGGAATGACTTAATCCAAAGTATGCCTAAGGCAAGAAGTAACTTGAAGAAAATTTGTACGAGTAAGCATCTTTCAACAAGCACATTTTAAATGCCTACCCCCTCCCACGGTCCCACCCAGAAAAAATCTCCTTCCGGAAAACATGTTCGACGCAATTATGCATTTCACCCGATGCAAGGTTCGTTTGTAGCATAAAAAGAGTCGATCCAATTGCATCAATATCTTTGGTAACATTCCTATATAGGAAGCCTAAAGACCAGAATTTCATGTTTTTCAGCTCATTCACTCCACACAAACATTGGATATTTTCTGGCACCATGACGAGCCGGTGAGTTCAAAACCTATGACCCGCAACAAACACGGTCATGATAATGTTCATGAGGAATGCAAAATCTAGTCATGGAACCTCGTATCAGCACACCTCACACATAGGCATGAAAAGCATATGTACTTTTTGTCTGATAAAAAATAGAAACCAAACAACATCCATGTTTTTGTACTTGAAAAACACATGCAGATTTTGCTATCATGTCCATGAAGGTCAATGGTTGATTCCCGCAAAAAAAGATTCTTCAGGGCATTTAAACCACCCCATAGCCCACATGAGCCTATGGGACTTTCCTAGGAATTATTGGATAAAATAAATGGGCTAAAGCCCAATATTCCAACATATCCTACATAGAAATAGGAATCCAGCCCCCCCCCCCCCAAACTTCCTATCCTTTATAATTTCTACAAATTTTCTATAAATCAAAGGAGACCTAGAGTGGCAGAAAAGGTTCAGGAAGGCATTTGTTCAAGGGTAATGTCGGGAATGAAGCATGGAAAACAAAAAAAAAATCTACGTACACTCAAGATCTATCTATGGAGATGCATATTAACGAGAGGGGAGAGTGTGTCTACGTACCCTTGTAGATCGTTAAACGGAAGTGTATATAACGCGGTTGATGTAGTCGTACTCTTCGCGATCCAATCACGATCCAATCCGATCTAGCGCCAAACGAATGACACCTCCGAGATTAGCAAACGTTCAGCTCGATGGCGTCCTCTCCTTCTTGATCCAGCAAGAGAGGGAGAGGAGGTAGATGATATCGAGACCAGCCCAATGGCGAGGTGGTGGTGATGACAGTGGAATTCTGGCAGGGTTTCGCCAAGCGCGTGCCGAAGAAACGTGGGAGGAGTTGGGAGAGACAATGGGCAAGGGTGAAGGGGTGGCTGCCCCATGCACCCCCCCCCCTTCTTTATATAGGCTAGGGGAAGGGGAGGGTGTTTAAAACCCTCCTAGGGTCATCTACAAGGGAGAAATCCCTTAGACTTGGAGATAACATATTATCTCTAAATTCAACCCTTTAAATTTAGAGATAAGACCTTATCTCTAGATATAAACAACATGTGCCTAGGGGAATGGTACGGCCAACCCATGTGGGCTGTAGATCCACCCCTCGGTCCATGTGGTCCCTTCCCGGGTCGTTGGGCCCATGGTGGAACCCCCAGAACCTTCTAGAACCTTCCTAGTACTCAACCAAAAATTCCCGAACTTTTCCAGAACCCTGAATATGACTTCGCAAATATAAATCTTTCCCTCCGGGCCATTCTAGAGCTCCTCGTGATGTCCCAGATCCCATCCGGGACTCCGAACTACTTTCGTACTTTCCACTATTAATATCTCAACATTACCCTAGCGCTGCCGAATGTTAAGTGTGCGACCCTACGGGTTCGGGAATCATATAGACATGACCTAGACACCTCTCCGGTCAATAACCAATAGCGGGACATGGATGCCCATACTGATTCCTACATATTCCATGAAGATCTTTATCGGTGAACCACGATGTCGGGGAATCGGTTAATCTCGTATAAAATTCCCTTTGTCCGGCGATATGTTACTTGCCCGAGATTCGATCGTCGATATCTCCATACCCAGTTCAACCTCGTTACCGGCAAGTCTCTTTACTCATTCCTTAATACAAGATCCTGTAACCAAACACATTAGTCACATGCTTGCAAGCTTCTTGTGATGTTGTATTACCGAGAAGGCCCAGAGATATCTCTCTGTCACACGGAGTGACAAAATCCCAGTCTCGATCCATGCCAACTCAACGGACACCTTCGGAGATACCTGAATAGAACCTTTATGATCACCCTGTTACGAAGTGACGTTTGATAGCTCACAAGGTATTCCTCCGGTGTCAGGGAGTTGCATGATCTCATGGTCCAAGGAACAGATACTTGACATGAAGAGAGCTATGGCAATTAAAATTTAATAACATGATCATATGCTAAGCTTACGGTTGGGTCTTGTCCATCACATCATTCTCCTAAATGATGTGATCTCGTTATCAAATGACAACTTATGTCTATGGTTAGGAAACCTTAACCATCTTTGATTAACGAGCTAGTTTAGTAGAGGCTCACTAGGGACACGGTGTTTTTTATGTATCCACACATGCATTTAAGTTTCCGGTCAATATAATTCTAGCATGAATAATAAACAATTATCATGAACAAGGAAACATGATAATAACCATTTATTATTGCAGCTAGGGCATATTTCCAGCAAGTAAATGGTGATGCCAAGATCTAGCAATAAATGTGACGTGTCATTATTTGGTAGGACATAGGAAATATATTGAAGGGGTTTGTTGCCGGTACGTGATGTCTACTACACAACTTGTTCTTGTAGACTCGTGTTCGGCCTCCAAGCGCAGAGTTTTGTAGGACAGTAGCAAATTTCCCTCAAGTGGATGACCTAAGGTTTATCAATCCGTGGGAGGCGTAGGATGAAGATGTTCTCTCTCAAACAACCCTGCAACCAAATAATAAAAAGTCTCTTGTGTCCCCAACACACCAAATACAATGATAAATTGTATAGGTGCACTAGTTCGGCGAAGAGATGGTGATACAAGTGTAGTAATGATAGTAGATATTGATTTTTGTAATAGTAACAATTAAAAACAGCAAGGTAGCAAGTAACAAAAGTGAGCACGCACGGTATTGCAATGCTTGAAAACAAGGCCTAGGGTCCGTACTTTCGCTAGTGCAATCTCTCAACAATGCTAATATAATTGGATCACATAACCATCTCTCAACATGCAACGAAGAATCACTCCAAAGTTCTTATATAGCGGAGAACATAAGAAGAAATTGTTTGTAGGGTACGAAACCACCTTAAAGTTATCCTTTCCGATCGATCTATCCAAGAGTTCGTTCTAAAATAACACCAAGTTATCCTTTCCGATCAATCTATCTAGAGTTCGTACTAAAATAACACCATATGATACGCATCAACCAACTCTAATGTCACCTAGATACTCCAATGTCATCACAAGTATCCATGAGTTAATTATACGATACGCATCAAACAATTTCAGATTCATAATACTCAATCCAACACAAAGAACCTCAAAGAGTGCTCCAAGATTTCTATCGGAGAACCTAGGACAAGAACGTGCATCAACCCCTATGCATAGATTACCCCAATGTCACCTCGGGAATCCGCAAGTTGAGTACCAAAACATACATCAAGTAAATCAATAGAACACCCCATTGTCACCACGGGTATCCATATGCAAGACATATATCAAGTGTTCTCAAATCCAATATTCAATCCAACATAACGACATCTCAAAGGGAAAGATTCAATTCATCACAACATGATAGCAAGGGAATAACATCATGTGATCCGACTATATTAACAAAGCCCGTGATACATCAAGATCGTGACATCTCAAGAACACGAGAGAGAGAGAGAGAGAGATTGAACACATAGCTACTGGTACATACCCTCAGCCCCTAGGGTGGACTACTCCCTCCTCGTCATGGCCTCCGCCGGGATGATGAAGATGGCCACCGGAGATGATCTACCCTCTCCGGCAAGGTACTGGAACGCTTCCAGATTGGTTTTTCGTCGATATAGAGAGTTGCGGCGGCGGAACTTCTGATCTAGGGTTATTTCTGGGGGTTTCTAAATATATAGGATTTTTGGGCGTCGGTTTCACGCGGAGATGGGCCACGAGTGGACCACAAGACACCAGGGCGCGTCAGAGGGGCCTAGCACGCCCTGGTGGGTTGTGCCCACCTCGTGGCTCTTCTGGCCCTCCAACGAAGCTTCTAGTGCCTCTTTTGTTCCAAAAAAATCGTCAAAAAGTTTCGTTGCATTTGGAGAACTTTGATTTCTGCACAAAAAACAACACCACGGTAGTTCTGCTGAAAACAACGTCAGTCCGGGTTAGTTCTAAATAAATCATGTAAAGTGCATCAAAACCATATAAAAGTATTGTAAACATAGGTGAATGTGGCATGAATACTTCATAAATTATCGATACGTTGGAGACGTATCAGCATCCCCAAGCTTAATTCCTACTCGTCCTCGAGTAGGTAAATGATAAAAGAAATAATTTATGAAGTGTGAATGCTAGCATAGTGCATAAGTTTGATCAATGATAATTTCAACCACTTTTCCTAGCATCATAACAACAACTCTTTCTCATAAAACTCATCATGATAAAGTAGCAACCAATTCACATGTTATGGTTCAAACAATGAATTCTCTTGAAACTTAACAACCTATGTTCTTAGTCACCAAACAATTGCAATTCAACTTATTCTCAACAAAGTCTAAGTAAGAGCTCCACATACTCAATCATCATATAGTCTTCTATGATTGCTAGTACTCAAAGCATATTTTTAGAACAAATGGCATCCATCGAACACAGAGAAAGATAGGGGCTTAATGTTTCGCCTCCCAACTCGTTTATCATAGAGATAATTGTCAACAATAATAAGTCATGATCAAATATATTTGACTGGCCATATGTGTGCCTAGATCTTTCCCCACCACATGATGCTTGCCAACTAGAGAATAATTGAGGTTGAAATGAGAATGCATACTATTGACTCTTGCATAAAAGTAAATACTGAAAGGTAAAAGATAGGCCCTTCGCAGAGGGAAGCAGGGATTTGCAGAGGGGCGAGAGCTCAAAGCTTAAATCAGAGATAGATATAATTTTTGGAGGTGCACCCTTCCTGTCAACGTTATGACCAAGAGTTATCAATATCTTCCATGTTAAACACATTAGCGGCGGTTCCCAAGCGGTAAAAGTAAAGGTTTACTCCCCCTCCACCAACAAACACACTCCACAGCTAGCCGAATCCACGGGTACCGTCCATACCAACAACATTCCTGGGGGAGTTTTGTTTAATTATTTGCATTTTTTTTCTCGGGACTGGGAATCCCTATTACCACCCCTCTCGTGCAAGGACGAGTGAATAAACACTCATCATGAGAATAACCCGCTTAACATGGAAGGTACTGACCGCCCCCCGTCGCTCCATGAGCGGTCCAGGCACACAAAACAGATGTTTATTTGAATGTTTAGAGGTGGCACATGCAAATTTACTTGGAATGGCAGCGAAATACCATATATAGGTAGGTATGGTGGACTCTTATGGAAGAAACTTGGCTCAAGGATTTGGATGCACAAGTAGTATCTCTACTTAGTACGAAGTGTTGGCTAGCAAAAGGTTCTAAACAAGCACCACATGTTGGAGGATCCATAACAATATAACTTTTATGCACATATACACAACCATAACTCATTACGTTGTCTTCCTTGTCCAACTTCAACTAATTTACTCAAGTTTGAAAATAATTAATGGGTATTCACAATCATAGAAGATGTCCAAGATAATATATTTGTGTTGGGGAACGGAGCATGAATTTCAAAAAAAATCCTACGCTCACGCAAGATCTATCCATGGAGATGCATCGCTACGAGAGGGGAGAGTGTGTCTACGTACCCTCGTAGACCGCTACCGGAAGCGTCTCACAACGCGGTTGATGTAGTCGAACAATCCTTCGAGCTCCACCGATCGAGTACCGAACGTACGGCACCTCCGAGTTCTACACACGTGCAGCTCGGTGACGTTCCTCGCCTTCTTGATCCAGCAAGACGTCGAGGTATTAGATGAGTTCCGTCAGCACGACGGCGTGGCGACGGTGAAGGTGAAGTGATTCCGGCAGGGCTTCGCCTAAGCTCTCCGAAAATATGACCGAGGTGGAAAACGGTGGAGGGGGGCGCCGCACACGGCTTGGAACAATTGTTGTGTCTCCAAGGGGCGCCCCCCCCCCTCCGTATATAAAGGAGGGAGGGAGGAGGAGGCTGGCCCTAGGGGCGCACCAAAGTGGGGAGTCCTACTAGGACTCCTTAGTCCTAGTAGGATTCCACCTCCCATACGGAGTAGGAAAGAGGGAAGGGAGAGGGAAAGGAAAGAGGGGGCTGCGCCCCCTCCCCTAGTCCAATTCGGTTTGGGCAAGGGGGGGCGCGAGCCTCCTCACGTGGCCTGCCTCTCTTTTTCCCGTATGGCCCAAAAAGGCCCATTACTTCTCCCGGTGAATTCCCGTAACTCCCCGGTACTCCGAAAAATACCCGAATCACTTGGAACCTTTACGACGTCCGAATATAGCCTTCCAATATATGAATCTTTACCTCTCGACCATTTCGAGACTCCTCGTCATGTCCGTGATCTCATCCGGGACTCCGAACAAACTTCGGCCACCAATCACATAACTCATATAATACTAAATCGTCATCGAACCTTAAGTGTGCGGACCCTACGGGTTCGGGAATGATGTAGACATGACCGAGATGACTCTCCGATCAATAACCAACAGCGGAACCTGGATGCTCATATTGGTTCCTACATATTCCACGAAGATCTTTATCGGTGAACCTCATATGTCAACATACGTTGTTCCCTTTGTCTGGCGGTATGTTACTTGCCCGAGATTCGATCGTCGGTATCCAATACCTAGTTCAATCTCGTTACCGGCAAGTCTCTTTACTCGTTCCGTAATACGTCATCTTGTAACTAACTCTTTAGTCACGGTGCTTGCAAGGCTTCTGTGATGCTGTATTACCGAGAGGGCCCAGAGATACCTCTCCGATAGTCGGAGTGACAAATTCCAATCTCGATCCATGCCAACTCAACAAACACTTTCGGAGATACCTGTAATGCACCTTTATAATCACCCAGTTACGTTGTGACGTTTGATACACCCAAAGTATTCCTACGGTATCCGGGAGTTGCATGATCTCATGGTCAGAGGAACGTGTATTTGACATAGTGAAAGCAATAGCAATAAACTGAACGATCATTTGCTATGCTAACGGTTGGGTCAAGTCCATCACATCATTCTCCTAATGATGTGATCCCGTTATCAAATGACAACTCATGTCCATGGTCAGGAAATCTTGACCATCTTTTGATCAACGAGCTAGTCTAGTAGAGGCTTACTAGGGACACAGTATTTGTTTATCTATTCACACATGTATTAAGTTTCCGGTCAATACAATTCTAGCATGAATAATAAACTATTATCATGAATGGAGAAATATGATAATAACTAATTTATTATTGCCTCTAGGGCATATTTCCAATAGTCTCCCACTTGCACTAGAGTCAATAATCTAGATTACATCTCCATGTAATTAACACTTAATCAGTTCTAAAGCTGATCATGTTTTGCTTGTGAGAGAGGTTTTAGTCAACGGGTCTGCAATATTCAGATCCGTGTGTTCTTGGCAAATCTCTATGTAGATGCTGCTACCACACTCTGTTTGGAGCTACTCCAAAAAATTTCCCCACTATACTTATCCGGTCTGAGACTCATAGTCTTTCGGATCAGTGTTTAAAGCTTGCATCGACGTAACCCCTTACGACGAACTCTTTATCATCTCTATTCCCGAGAAATTCTTCCTTAGTCATCTTAAGGATAATTTGACTGCTGTCCAGTGATCTACTCCTGGATCACTTTGGTACCTCTTTTGCCAGACACATGGCAAGGCACACAGCTTGGCATACTTTATAGAACCTATGGCCGAGGCATAGGGGATAACCTTCATCCATTCTATTTATTTTGCCGTGGTCGAGATTTGAGTCTTACTCAACTTCACACCTTTCACCACAGTCAAGAACTCCTTCTTTGACTGATCCATTTTGAACTTCTTCAAAATCTTGTCAAGGTATATGTTTTGTGAAAGTCATATGAGGCATCTCAATCTATCTATATAGATTTTGATGCCTAACATGTAAACAACCTTTACCTAGATCTTCAAGTCTTACTCCACTTCACACCAGCCAAGAACTTATTTCTTTTGACTTGATCCATTTTGAACTTCTTCAAAATCTAATCAAGGTGTGTGAAAATCTTTTATCAGGTGTCTTGATCTATCTCTATAGATCTCGATGCCCAAACCGTGGATAACTCAAAAAATAGGTTTTTATTGAAAAACTCCTTTCAATTAATTCTTTATGCTTTCCAGAAATTCTACATCATTTCCAATCACATATACTTATTAGAAATGTTATAGAGCTCCCACTCACTTTGTTGTAAATACAAGTTTCTCCATAAACTTGCATAAACCCAAACGCTTTGATCACTTCATCAAAGCGAGTATTCCAGCTCCGAGATGCTTGCACCAGTCCATAGATGGATCGCTGGAGCTTGCATACTTTGTTAGCACCTTTAGGATCGACAAAACCTTCCGGTTGTATCATATACAATTCTTCCTTAAGGAATCCATTAAGGAATGCCGTTTTGACGTCCATTTGCCAGATTTCATAATCATAAAACGGGGCAATTGCTTAACATAATTCTGACAGACTTTAGCATCGCTACGGGTGAGAAAGTCTCATCGTAGTCAACTCCTTGAACTTGTCGATAACCTTTAGCAACAAGTCGAGCTTTATCGACGGTGACATTACCATCAGCGTCCGTCTTCTTCTTAAAGATCCATTTATTTTTAATAGCTCGCCGTTTCATCGGGCAAGTCTACCAAAGTCCACACTTTGTTCTCATACATGGATCTAATCTCGGATTTCATGGCCTCAAGCCATTTGTCGGAATCCGGGCTCGCCATAGCTTCTTCATAGTTCGTAGGTTCACCGTTGTCTAACAACATGACCTCCAAGACAGGATTGCCGTACCAATCTGGTGCGGAGCGTGTCCTGGTTGACCTACGAGGTTCTGTAGCAACTTGATCCGAAGCCTCATGATCATCATCATCAACTTCTTCTCTGGTCTGTGTTGGTGTCACAGAAATTTCTTTCTGTGGCGTACTACTATCCAGAGGAGGTACAATTATCTCATCAAGTTCTACTTTCCTCCCACTCACTTCTTTCGAGAGAAACTCCTTCTCTAGAAAGGATCCATTCTTAGCAACGAATACTTTGCCTTCGGATCTGTGGTAGAAGGTGTACCCAACGGTCTCCTTTGGTTATCCTATGAAGACGCACTTATCCGCTTTGGGTTCGAGCTTATCTGGCTGAAGCCTTTTGACATAAGCATTGCATCCCCAAACTTTCAGAAACGACATCTTAGGTTTCTTGCAAACCACAGTTCATACGGTGTCATCTCAACGGATTTAGACGGTGCCCTTGTTTAAAGTGAATGCAGCTGTCTCTAATGCATAACCCCAAAATGATAGTGGCAAATCGGTAAGAGACATCATAGAACGCACCATATCCAATAGAGTACGATTACGACGTTCGGACACACCATTACGCTGTGGTGTTCCATGTGGCGTGAGCTGTGAAACAATTCCACATTGTCTTAAGTGATTGCCAAACTCGTAACTCAAATATTCTCCTCCACGATCAGATCGTAAGAACTTTATTTTCTTGTTACGATGGTTCTCTACTTCACTCTGAAATTCTTTGAACTTTTCAAATGTTTCAGATTTATGCTTCATCAAGTAAACATAACCATATCTACTCAAATCATCAGTGAACGTGAGAATATAACGATATCCACCGCGCGCCTCAACACTCATCGGACCGCATACGTCGGTATGTATTATTTCCAATAAGTTGGTTGCTCGCTCCATTATTCCGGAGAACGGAGTTTTAGTCATCTTGCCAATAAGGCACGGTTCACATGTCTCAAATGATTCATAATCAAGAGATTCCAAAAACCCATCTGCATGGAGTTTCTTCATGTGTTTAACACTGATATGACCTAAGTGGCAGTGCCACAAATATGTGGTACTATCATTATCTTTTGGCATTCGTGTTATGAACATATGTATTACTACGATCAAGATTCTATAAACCTTTCATTTTAAGTGCATGATCATCAATGATATTATCCAAATAGAATAACAATTATTCTCTAAAATTGAATAACCGTCTTGCAATAAACACTATCAGATATAATGTTCATGCTTAACGCAAGCACCAAATAACAATTATTTAGGTTCATCACTAATCCTGAAGGTAGAGAGAGCGTGGCGATGGTGATCACATCAACCTTGGAGACACTTCCAATGCACATCGTCACCTCGTTCTTAGCTAGCCCTCGTTTATTCCGAAGCTCCATGTTTCAAGTTGTAAGCAACTGAACAAGTATCTAATACCCAGGTGCTCCTACGAGTACTAGTAAGGTACATATCAATAACATGTATATCAAATATCTTTGTTGACATTGCCAGTCTTATTATCTGCCAGTTACTTTGGGGAAGTTCCGCTCCCTGTGACATTTCCCTTTGCAATGGGAGCACTAAGTCTCGGGTTTGGTTCAGCCTTGGGTTTCTTCGCGTGAGCGGCAACTGTTTTACCGTTCTTCTTGAAGTTCCCTTTTCTTTCCCTTGCCCTTCTTGAAACTAGTAGTCTTATTAACCATCAACACTTGATGCTCCCTTTTTTGATTTCTACATCCGCAGATTGTAGCATCGTGAATAGCTTAAGGATCTTCTATCCCTTGCATGTTTATAGTTCATCACGAAGATCCAGTAGCTTAGTGATAGTGACTAGAGAACTCTATCAATCACCACTTTATTCGGAAGTCTAACTCCCACTTGATTCAAGTGTTTGAAGTACTCAGACATTCTGAGTACATGCTCACTAACGGAGCTGTTCTCCTCCATCTTGTAGCTATAGAGCTTGTTGAAGGTGTCATCCCTCTCGACACGGGTGTGAGTGTTCAAAAACAAATTTTCAGCTCTTGGAACATCTCATATGCCCCGTGTTGCTCAAAACATATTTGGAGCTCCGGTTCTAAGCCGTAAAGTATGGCGCACTGAACTATCGAGTAGTCATCTTTTCTTGTCTGCCAGACGTTCATAACGTCCTCAGACGAAGCCGTAGGGGTATTTCACTGAGCGGTGCATTAAGGACATAAGCCTTCTGTGCAGCAGTGAGGACAATCCTTAGATCACGGACCTAGTCCGCATAGTTGCTTCCATCAACTTTCAACTTCATTTTCTCTAGGAACATAATAAAAACAGGGGAACTACAGCGCGGTCTATGGATCTACAACATAAATTTGCTAAAGTAAGACTATGTTCATGACAATTGAAGTTCAATTAATCAAATTACTTAAGAACTCCCACTTAGATTAACATCCCTCAAGTTGTCTAAGTGCAACATGATCCACATCAACTAAACCACGTCTGATCATCACGTGAGGTGGATTAGTTATCAATGGTGAACATCTTTCATGTTGATCATATCTACTATATGACTCATGTTCGACCTTTCGGTCTCTTGTGTTCCGAGGCCATGTCTGTACATGCTAGGCTCGTCAAGTTTAACCCAAGTATTCTGCGTGTGTAAAACTGGCTTACACCCGTTGTATGCGAACGAAAGAATCCATCACACCCGATCATCACGTGGTGCTTAGAAGCGTCGAACCTTCGCAACGGTGCATACTAGGGGAGAACACTTATCTTGAAATTTAGTGAAGGGATCATCTTATAATGCTACCGTCGTCCTAAGCAAAATAAGATGCATAAAAGGATTAACATCACATGCAATTCAATATATGTGACATGATATGGCCATCATCGTCTTGTGCTTTTGATCTCCATCAGCAAAGCACCATCATGATCTCCATCGTCACCGGATTGACACCTTGATCTCCATCGTAGCGTCGTGGTCGTCTCGCCGTCTATTGCTACTACTACTACTGCTAACTAATAGCGGTAAAGTAAAGCAATTACATAGCGTTGGCATTGCATACAATAAAGAGACAACCATAAGGCTCCTGCCGGTTGCCTGATAACTTACAAAACATGATCATCTCATACAACAACTTATATCACATCATGTCTTGGCCATATCACATCACCAGCATACCCTGCAAAAACAAGTTAGACGTCCTACGGGTTTGTTGTTGTTGCAAGTTTTACGTGGCTGCTACGGGTTTGCAAGAACCGTTCTTACCTACGCAAAACCACAACGTGGTGTAGTGATTGCTTTTTGATCTTCTAAAAGAACCCTCTTCATTGAAACCGATTCAACTAAAGTGAGAGAGACAGACACCCGCCAGTCACCTTTATGCAATGAGTGCACGTAGCGGTGAAACCTGTCTCGCGTAAGCGTACGCGTAATGTCGGTCCGGGCCGCTTCATCTCACAATACCGCCGAATCAAGTAACAACTAGTAACGGCAAGCAATATGTATACACACACGCCCACAACTCACTTGTGTTCTACTCGTGCAAATCACATCTACGCATAGACCTGGCTCGAATGCCACTGTTGGGGAACGGAGCATGAATTTCAAAAAAATTCCTACGCTCACGCAAGATCTATCCATGGAGATGCATCGCTACGAGAGGGGAGAGTGTGTCTACGTACCCTCGTAGACCGTTAGCGGAAGCGTCTCACAACGCGGTTGATGTAGTCGAACAATCCTTCGAGCTCCACCGATCGAGTACCGAACGTACGGCACCTCCGAGTTCTACACACGTGCAGCTCGGTGACGTTCCTCGCCTTCTTGATCCAGCAAGACGTCGAGGTAGTAGATGAGTTCCGTCAGCACGACGGCGTGGCGACGATGAAGGTGAAGTGATTCCGGCAGGGCTTCGCCTAAGCTCTCCGAAAATATGACCGAGGTGGAAAACGGTGGAGGGGGGCGCCGCACACGGCTTGGAACAATTATTGTGTCTCCAAGGGGCGCCCCCCCCCCTCCGTATATAAAGGAGGGAGGGAGGAGGAGGCTGGCCCTAGGGGCGCACCAAAGTGGGGAGTCCTACTAGGACTCCTTAGTCCTAGTAGGATTCCACCTCCCATACGGAGTAGGAAAGAGGGAAGGGAGAGGGAAAGGAAAGAGGGGGCTGCGCCCCCTCCCCTAGTCCAATTCGGTTTGGGCAAGGGGGGGCGCGAGCCTCCTCACGTGGCCTGCCTCTCCTTTTCCCGTATGGCCCAAAAAGGCCCATTACTTCTCCCGGTGAATTCCCGTAACTCCCCGGTACTCCGAAAAATACCCGAATCACTCGGAACCTTTCCGACGTCCGAATATAGCCTTCCAATATATGAATCTTTACCTCTCGACCATTTCGAGACTCCTCGTCATGCCCGTGATCTCATCCGGGACTCCGAACAAACTTCGGCCACCAATCACATAACTCATATAATACTAAATCGTCATCGAACCTTAAGTGTGCGGACCCTATGGGTTCGGGAATGATGTAGACATGACCGAGACGACTCTCCGGTCAATAACCAACAGCGGAACCTGGATGCTCATATTGGTTCCTACATATTGCACGAAGATCTTTATCGGTGAACCTCATATGTCAACATACGTTGTTCCCTTTGTCTGGCGGTATGTTACTTGCCCGAGATTCGATCGTCGGTATCCAATACCTAGTTCAATCTCGTTACCGGCAAGTCTCTTTACTCGTTCCGTAATACGTCATCTTGTAACTAACTCTTTAGTCACGGTGCTTGCAAGGCTTCTGTGATGCTGTATTACCGAGAGGGCCCAGAGATACCTCTCCGATAGTCGGAGTGACAAATTCCAATATCGATCCATGCCAACTCAACAAACACTTTCGGAGATACCTGTAGTGCACCTTTATAATCACCCAGTTACGTTGTGACGTTTGATACACCCAAAGTATTCCTACGGTATCCGGGAGTTGCATGATCTCATGGTCAGAGGAACGTGTATTTGACATAGTGAAAGCAATAGCAATAAACTGAACGATCATTTGCTATGCTAACGGTTGGGTCAAGTCCATCACATCATTCTCCTAATGATGTGATCCCGTTATCAAATGACAACTCATGTCCATGGTCAGGAAATCTTGACCATCTTTTGATCAACGAGCTAGTCTAGTAGAGGCTTACTAGGGACACAGTATTTGTTTATCTATTCACACATGTATTAAGTTTCCGGTCAATACAATTCTAGCATGAATAATAAACTATTATCATGAACGGAGAAATATGATAATAACTAATTTATTATTGCCTCTAGGGCATATTTCCAACAATTTGTATGTGAAAGTTCTCTTCCTCATACTAATCATTCACGAATTGCTTGTATGACCAATATTGTGATTGTCAAGCTTCAAAAGATTTCACTTTCTAAACCCAATGTGAAGCTACTACTAGGCATGATAAGAACATATAATTTCAACTTCATGGTATTCAATTCATTCAACAATTTACTCATAGGATATAAGTGAAGCACAAGAGTAAATGACAAGCCACTCCAAAAAGATATAAGTGAAGATCAAGCGAGTAGTTAAGTAAATGGGTAGCCATTTGAGAACTCTCTCTCATGTAAAAACTTTCAGATCTAAGTATTTTACTAAAACAGCAAGCAAAACAAAATAAAATGACATTCCAAGAATAGCACAAATCAGGTGAAGAAGTAAAAAACTTAGGCTCAACCGCTACTATGTGACACCCTGGTTTTTTGGCAACTTTTCTTTTCAAAAATCTTTTTGATTTTATTTGCATTTTGATTAGTTTTTCAGTCAACTATGGACTCATGAACTCTTGAATCTTTTCCTTAGTAACCCAAAGCTCTCATCACCTTGTCTAAATCTTGCCATAACTATGTCATACACCTTCTGGACCACAATCCATTTTTCTAATATTTTCCATTAATTCCTTTCTTCCTTTGGGAATTATGTCATTCCTATGGGTTGTGAGGCAACCTATAGTTTGGATGCTCAAAAAAATCCAAAACTTTTGTCACACCTTCTTATCATCATATAATCCCATAATCTTCAAAAACATTCCATAGTCCAATACAAAATTTTGGCCAGAATAATTATTTTCTCTCTGGTCAGAATTGGTCCATTGTGAAGCAATTCCCATTTTCTTAGGTCAGAAAATTCCCAATAAATTCCTTGAGATACTAGGGATCCTATATAGCCACAATATCCAAAAATATTACATTGGCCAGTACAAATTTTTAGCAGTAAAATTATGACAAGTTTCTGCTCATTCCAAACATTTGTGAAGGGAGTACTAGCCAGAGATGCCCAATTGCTCTGAAATTTTTATGGCATGTGGGCACTACCAAATGACCTCCCTCCACCAAGTTTCATCATCAGGAGATTCACCATATGAGTGCCACAAGCTCAACAAGTTTTTGGACCAGATTGTGGTTTACACAGGAACTGCATCCAAATCTTTGCAAAAACCTCTCAAACTCCACCAGTTTGTACTCCTTCCAACCTAGAATCTCCCAGACAAGTGTTTTGGCTCAGTCTCAACCCCATCTCTTCTCTGGAACCTCCTCAAGTTTGCCACCAGAGACTGTTTTGGATGAGTGCCAGCATGTTGAGCCATTCCCAGACCTGCACTTGCCTCATACCTCCTATTTGAACTCAGGTCGACGCAATGGACAAGTTTGGGCAGGCTCGCGAGGCCTCCAGACATCAGCTCGCGTGGTGATCACCGTGCTGACATGACCAAAGACGCGCTCTGCGCGTCCAGGCGCGTCGGACGTGATCGCCC
The DNA here is from genome assembly GCA_039707655.1 of Elymus sibiricus. Lineage (NCBI taxonomy): Eukaryota > Viridiplantae > Streptophyta > Magnoliopsida > Poales > Poaceae > Elymus > Elymus sibiricus. The sequence goes on from CM077663.1 coordinate 383,225,967, forward strand.
GAGCCGTCCCTCGCTGCCCCCCTTGTCCCTTGTTGCCGACAGCGTTCTAGCCGCACGCGTGGCCCCTCTCAAACCCTCTTGGCCACCGGCGAAGGCCGTCGCCGCTCACGGCCAAGCTCCGTCATGGGCGAAACAGTGAGCTCCTGCCGCTGTTGTTGTCCGCAAGCCCTTAATGGCGCCGGACCCGTCCCGTCGCTCCCGCAGGCTCACGTCCCCTCCTCACGCGTCCCGCAGGGCCAGCTCGATGGCCAGCTCACCCCCAGCTCCGGTAGCTTCCACCGTGGCGCCATTCGGCTCGGGCACCCGTCGTCGGCTATAAATAGCCCTGCCCAGCTCCTCCTCTCCTCACCACCTCACCTCACCATCACTCAATCGCCTCCCCGAGCAGCGAGCCACGGCCAAGAGGCCCTCTGGCCTCGAACCTCGCCGGAGATCCGCCGCCACCAGAGCTCAGTCGCCTCGCCGTTCTACTCCTCCCCGGCCTCCACTAGCACCACCCTCGAGCTCAGCTCACTTCCCTGATCACGCCCGACCCCCTGCTCGACCGAACCATCGTCGGAATCGCCGTCCCCGTCGACACCCGAACGCCACCGCCGCCGGAGAAGAAGGGGTCGACACCGTCCGGTCACCCATTTCATGAAGCATTTCAATAGCATTACATATTTCAATGCATTATGTTCATTTATTTGCTATATAATAATTCATAGTAACTAATTTAAATGCTTAGTTGCTGCTATCCTAAGTATTGTGGTAAACTACTATGTTTGCTAAATGAACTTAGTTGGTTGATCTTGAGTCACCTGTCCGGGCTTATCCGTGCAACCACATTTGCCGGTATGGGACGGCCTTGACTTGGTCTGGCTCCGTGCTCTTTCACCGGTACCTCCAGACAGGGAGGGTTATGTGTGCGTGCTGCCCTGATCAGGTAGACGGCGATAACCCTGTGAGCCCGGTTGAGTTTTGTGCCGGCGTCCCCGTTTGGTACAGTTTAGTTTGGCCACGACGGTGGCAGGTGTCACGAGGTGACACAAGGGCCACCCAGGGCAGGACTCCGGGGGAGAATGAATGTCGGTGGTACGATGGGAGGGTCACGGGTCAGGCAGGTTTCGTTGGAGCAACGCTGGTCCACCAGAATGGGATCACGAGGCCAGGTGCTTCATGGTGTGGGTAAAGTGCGCAACCTCTGCAGAGTGTAAAATCTATTCGAATAGCCGTGTCCACGGTATTGGACAGCCCGTCCAGACCTCACTAGGTGGTCAACCGTAACCGCGATATTAATGATGGAAGAACTCGTCTTGTGTTCGGAAGTACTCGATGGCTTATGAGTATTCCGAGGGTTGTGAGTCAACCCCGAAGAGAGTAAGTTGCTAACTGATGACAGTAAGTGAATCACTTAAGAATTTAATATGTTGATTGACATGCTATTGTTTGCTGCATTACTTGGTTGTCGTGAGCTTGCGAGTACATTCAAAGTACTCACCTGGCGTATCATGTCAGATACAGGAGAAGCCGAGGACGGAGGTCCCGATGGTTCGTGCTACGCTAACTAGGCTGTGTCCCAGCAGTGTCCCTGTGGATGGAGTTTCCGCTATGTTCCGCTACGCCATAGAGTTTCCCTAGTAGTTTCGAGGCCCGCTATGTTTCATAAATAATGTAGATATTGTCATAGCACCAGGTGTTCCTTTGGCCTCGCTATCATTGTAAAGCATGAGCTTGTACCCAAAATCTATCAATAAAGTTCAGTTCAGTTCAGTTCCAAGTTGTTGTGTGTTTCCAGAAGACATGATCTCTGGGTTGGAAACACTGGTAATCCGGTTCTCTAAGCCGGGGTGCCACAACGCTTGGTATCAGAGCCGTGCTCACTGTAGGACACCGTAGTTAACCCGCGCTAGAACCACGATTAGTGTAGGGCTTTAAGTGTGCATCTTGCTTGCTGCATTTGATTGCTGCATAGCATGCATCATGATTCATTGTTTTACTAACCGTTGGCATTGTGAGTGTAGATGGCACCAGTTCCGTACCACTACCATCATGAGCCAGCACCGTTCACTTTCCTGTACTGCTCCGTAACGTCTGGCTTCGGCTGTACCCCAACGGCGAAGATCCAGTGTACCAGGTGTTTCAGGAGCAGCTTGTCGAGTCAGTATACGAGTATCACGTAGAGGCTTTCCTGACCGCGAGCTCGGATATTGGTAGCTATTCTCGCTCTTCTAAGGGTGGAACGGCATCTACTCCGGAGCTGGCGATCCAGTTTGCTGTGATGGAGGCTCTCACTGACTTGCGCTTCCACGAGGTCGAGATCCAGACTCATCCAGGTTTCTTTTACTACCCCACCCTGTCGCCTACGACAGGGCGAGTCATTTTCGCGCCAGTTGACCCGGCGAGTGATCGTGCGACTGGTGTTTTATCCCGTTATCTGAACGCCAGTTATCGTATGATCAATTCCTTGGCTGAGGAGCTGTCTCGTGTCCAGGGGGCACTTGCAGCCGCAATTACAGCACCATCTTCACTTCAGCCTACATCTCCACCTATGTATCCACCACCAGTTCCACCTCCACGTAGGCTAGATGCTCCTTCTAGCTCTACTGCGCCACCATGCTTTTCGTCTGGTAGCCGTCGTGAGACCCCGGCAGAGTGGGCCTCACTCCTAGCCACTCCAGCTGCTCCGATGCTGAGGCGTCGTGCTTCTTCTTCCTCGGAGGGAGAACCGTCCCAGCAGCGTCGTCGTGTTTCCTTTGATCCGGAGGATGTGATCCACATCATCAGTTCCGTTTCTGACTCAGGATCAGATGACGAGGAGTCTTCAGTTTGGCAGTGTTCGTGCCACCCGCGCCACTAGAGTGGAGGCTTGAGTTGTAGTGCATGCATCTGTGCATATGTCAACTGCCGTATGAGCAGTCTAGCCATGATATCCCCTACTAGCTTGCCATGTATGATGTTGGGTTATCTTGTATAATTATGTTGTTTGCTTTATTCGCCTTTTTCGTGCATTTTCTTTCTGGTGTCATATTACTGTGTTTCCCTTATGGATGTTGCTCATCGATTCGGTATTTTGCAATGGGAACAAATTTAGGATGAAGAGAGGTTGTAGCCAAGGCGGTGATGGAACCCCCGTTCGTCGATCCGCCAGACAAGCAGGACAACCACCAGAAGACTTACCTCCTCCACCACCTCAAGCGCCGACCACTGATCAGATCATGAGGATGTTTGAAGAGAAAAGAAACCAGGATCTCATGGAATTTTTGAAAAGTATGCAGGCTATGGTGGGCCAGAATCACAACAACAATGGAACACACTCTAAGTTGTCTGACTTTCAACGCACCAAGCCACCCAGTTTCGGTCAAGCTGTGGACCCTATAGAAGCTGATGATTGGCTTAGGACCATGGAAAAGAAGCTAGACATAGCCCGTTGTGAAGAATCAGATAAGGTTCCTTTTGTTACTCACTACCTAGAAGGGCCAGCAGCTATATGATGGGACAACACAAAGACAACGTGGCCTTCTGGAGAAGATATTTCCTGGGAGAAGTTCAAGGAACTATTCCGCAAGTATCATATCCCTACAGGCATAATGAAAGTGAAGCAAAGGGAATTTCTTGCCCTTACACAAGGAAATATGTCCGTAGAGGAGTATCTGAACAAGTTCAACAATCTGGCACGGTACTCTACCCATGACGTGTCCACCGAAGAAAGGAAGATTGATCGGTTCCGGGGGGACTGAATCACACTCTCCGTTGTCAGCTCTGTATGCTGGACTTTCCGGACTTCCAGACTTTGGTGAACAAGGCTTTCATAGCTGAACGAGAGCATAAGTCCGGATATGATGACCGCAAGCAGAAGTTTGAACCCAAGAAGGATAACCGTGAGTAGTTTGTGCAGAAGCCACGCACCTGGCAGCCAGGCCCATCTGAATACAAGCCCACATGGAGCAATGGCAACAACAACAATAAGACGGTTAGCCAGAATAAGACCTTCGGCAAACAGCCAGTAATAGAGGACTGCCGCCGCAATAACACCCGCTTTACTTGCGGCCAAAGCGAACACGACTCCAAACAGTGTCCCGCCAACAACGGGAAGCCATCCTCCGACTTCAAGCCGCAGGTCAACACTATTGGACGCCGCCCAACCCATAACTTCTGCCACGGACGCGTCCATCATATCTCCGCTGAGGAAGCCTGCGAAGCTCCAGACGTAGTCCTTTGTATGTTTTCTGTTAACGACATACCTGCAGTAATTTTATTTGATTCTGGGGCTTCCCATTCGTTTATTTCGCGGAGTTTTGCCACCTTGCACAAATTTTCTCCTTCGCTTTTGGAAAAAATCATGGTGGTACAATCCCCTGGCTCCCTGCTCAGAACAAATCTGATATATAAAGGTCTGGAAATTTCGATACATGGAGTTAAATTTCCAGCTACACTTGTTGCCATTGAATCCCTGGATTGGATGTAATACTGGGGATGGACTGGTTGACACCACATCAGGTGTGCATCAACTGTGCCACCAGGACAGTAACACTAGTTAATCCGGCAGGACAAACAGTCCAATTCCTTGCCAGCAAGATGATGTCAAGAAAAGGAATGGCATACCAAGCTACCAGTACGGATATGAACTTGATTCTGGTAGTCTGCGAATTTCCGGATGTATTTCCCGAGGAACTACCAAGGATGCCACCCGACCGGTGTCGGTGTCGAAACCGGCGGATCTCGGGTAGTGGGTCCCGAGTTGTGAGACTAGAATCGATGGTAACAGGAGAAGAGGGAGACGATGTTTACCCAGGTTCAGGCCCTCCTATGAAGGTAATACCCTATGTCCTGCTTGATTATATTGATGGTATAAGGGGTTACAGAGTTGATCTACCTCGAGATCGTATGACTAAAACCCTAGATGAGTTCTGTTGGTCTACAACCTAAAACCCTTCGGCTTATATAGACGCCAAGGGTACCTAGGGTTTACACATGGTCGGTTGCTCAGCAAAGGGAAAAAACATGCCTATCTACTGTCGACATCTTGGAAGACACGCCACGGCTCCATGAAACCTCCACCTTGGCGACGGGGCCCTTGATCATTCATTACTCATCCAGCGGCCCATATAGTCCGGCCCATAGAAATAGGTCGGCTATCCGAGGACCCCTTAAACCAGGACTCCCTCAGTAGCCCCCGGACTAGCCTCCAACACCGAGGTATATTCGGACAATCTTGTGTGTCGAAGTCTTCGGCTTGCGCGGCGAGTCCCTCCATTCCTTCTTGTTCGGCAACCACCCTGTCATCGGTGAAATCCCAAACGTCACGGGATTGATGGGTCCACCGTAATAGCGCTTCTTGATTTTCGCGCATCGTGGGGAGGCGAGCGGTTCAGTAGCTTTTTACAAAACTACCCCTCCCACAAGGGAGACACCACCCATTTAAACAAACTGAATCGTGGTCCAAGCCATATCTTCTTCTTCCCCATCGACAAAAGCTTCCAGCGAAAGATCACCTCCAAAGCATGGCGAGCATCCCCGGTTCTTCCTCGCATCCTTACGGCTCCCGTCCCGGGGATTGGACAAGCTGCTCCATGTCCCTCCTTCGACTACGCGACCTCGAGACCCAAGGGTACCTTCCCTCCTCGGATCTGGCAGCTATCCGCGCTGGTTTGTCTTCATACAACGGCGAGGCCTTCGCGGAGAATTTCCCCAATCAACAAAAGGGGGAGCATGTATGTTTCGTGCCCTTTCTCCTGCGGGGTCTTGGGTTCCCCATTCATCCATTCTTGAGAGGGTTATTGGAGTTTTATGAAATCCAGCTCCACCACCTTACCCCAGGGTCAATTCTGCATATCTCAGGCTTCGTCGTCCTTTGCGAGATGTTCCTGGGCTGCGAGGCACACTTCGAATTGTGGAGGAAGTACTTCGGCCTCGTCCCTCGAACTCGAGACAAGACAATTTTTTAGGTCGGAGGAGCCGAAGTATGCCGCATAGCGGGGACGGGATATCCCGTGGGGACGCCGAAGGAGTCCGAACTATGGACTTCAGAATGGTTTTATATCGAGGACGTCCCCCTATTTGATCCAGCTCGGAGGGGTTTGCCCGAATACTCCGACGCCCCTCTGAAGAAAAGGTACAACTGGCGCCCGAAGAGCCTGTCCCAAGAGGACAGCGTTGAAGTGCAGTGCTTAGCAGCCCGTGTGAGGGTACTAGCCCATCACAAGCTGACTATGATAGACGTCATGGCCGCCGCCATCACCCGGTGCGTCCAACCCCTCCAACAGAGGATACACCCCTTGTGGTGTTACAACGGGACAAGCGACACTACTCGCTCCCAAAGACTGGGCCCCGCCGATCAAACAGCATTAGCCGCCGCACTTGACGACCTATACAAAGGAGAGCAAGAAGATTTTACTCGGCGGGCGACGAAGGAGGGATACTCAAGCCACAATCCCATCGAATGGGTGAGCCTTTCAACCCTGTGACCACAATTCGGGTTCTCAATTTGTCCCTTTCTGACCGAAGCCTTTAACTTTACGTGAATAGGAATGGAGGAGCTTTATCGAGACAGTCAACTGTCCGGCCCCTCAGCCCGAGGACTATTCCCGTGATGATGATCCGGGCTTCCATGATGACCCGGATCTGTCAATCGAGCTCGAAGACGGGGTTTTCTACCAGGAGGGCCTTGACGGTTCCAAGGTGGCTATCATAGCCGATTACCCTGGATCCTTTCCTTCCCCTGCAGCAAGCAAGAAGAAGAAAAACTCGTCCCGCAAAAGGCAAGTATCCTCCACTGACCCAAACGCGCCGGCTCCTACTCCCAAGCGCCGTAGATCCGCACGACATACATCGGCAGTGGCGGCAGTGCCTGGGTCGGAGAGCAACAAGGATCCGACAAATGAGCCGGTTGCGCGGGCGAGCCCGCCTACGAGTTCGTCCCAAAGGTATTTCGCTCAACCGTTTGATTTAATATCACGATTGATAAAGCCTCACAAGAGACCTCTTTGTCAAAATATTCAGGCAAAGAGTTCGGCCGTCCCCTGCCGAGGATGTCGCCAGAATGTCCGGCGGTGCTTAAGATTCCCGGCCTTCCGCTCAAGCCAAACCCATTACGGGGGCCCCCACCGTCAATCCAGCCCCAGCCGATTCTGGTGACGCCATATCCGTCACCAAATCTGAGGTTGGGAGCGCCATGCATCATCGGCGGCGACGATAAGCCCTGCGTCATCCGGCCTTCTCCGAACAAGAGTTTGGTGCTCTGCGTACGGCGGACGCGCACCTCGGAGCCGCCCGAGCTGGGTTCGGGGAGGCCATGAAATTGATATCGTCCAGCCTGTAGGTGAGTAGTCGGTTATTAAAGTCCGAACACTCGTGTAAACCCAGTAGCCCCCGAGCCTTAAATTGGTCGGCACGACCGAATTAAGGATCCTTGTATGTTGTTTTACTGCTAATGCAGGCCTCGAAGCAACAAAGCGAGCAACTGGCCAAGGAACTGGAAGCCAGCCGAACACATGTCGAATCTGTGAAGGCCGGGTTAGAGCAAGTGAAGAGCTTTACTCGGGAGGCGCATGGTGAGTATATCTGTACTGCTAATCTTAGTATATTCCCAAGCTGACGCGAGGGTACTATGTAGCAAGTGAATCAATAGGGCAATTACAAAGAGATTTGGATGTAGCCCGAGAATCGCAGCGATATGCCGAGTCCCAGCAGGAGGCTGGCCATCGTGTTTTGCAACGACACCTTGAAGAGAAGAACCGCCTGAAGGAGGAGAACAAACAGCAGGCCAAAGAGATTGAGAGCTTAAAGACTCAATTGGCCCAGGCCCAAGGAGAGAACCAGACATTGCGGAGGGGCATGTTCGGTAAGTGTGATTCTAACATCAGAAGGTATTTCTTATGAATGAAGCATAATACGCATGCCGTGACTCATGTACATGTCTCTTATCTGGGCGACCCGAAGAAGAGATTGGATCCTACCAGGGAAGCCTTTTGAAAGAGTTGTCCGCCCTTCATGAGCGGGCTCGGAAGGCCATGAAGAACATGGTGAAAGCATTGTGGCCCGCCGAGCAACCTCCGGAGGGGATGACCGAACTAGTCGAACGGCTCAATGGAGCCCGAAATAGGTTCGAGCTGTGGAAGACATCGGCTTGTCGAGAGGGAGCACGAGAGGCGTGGGCGATGATCAAGACCCGCTATACCGGACTTAACCCCGAGCGTATGGCTCAGGTTGGGCCAGTAGGGTCGGATGGACGAGAAGTGCCGCTCCACCTGGTATACGACCAAGTGATGCCTGCCGCCCGTCTCTCACAAGAAGATTGCTCCCTGGACACCATAATCGACAATCTCGATCAGCAGCCAGATGTATGATTATATGTAGTTATGTACGAATAATCAAGGAATTACTCCATCTGTGTTGTAAACTTTATCTTAACCGGCCATCGGCTTCGGCCTCCCGTGCTAAGAGCTTGGGAGTGTTCCCTGTAATTTATCACCCTAGGGGAATGAATTATGTTCGGGGAACCAGGCAATCCGGCCATGTGGTACGAACAGACAGAAAGCACACAGGGAGATATGTTATATTACTGCTTAGCGTAAGAAACATCTTCCGAAGAAAATAGTACCTCTATCGATACCTTTCTTCAGGGTGCTACGTAAATCATAGGTAGAAGGCCGTATACTGTTAGTATGCGACTAAGGGCTTTTTGTAAGAGAAGAAGCCCGAGTAATGGTCATAACGACCATAGTCTTATTAGTTGATTCCGTCGTAGCCGATCAATTGTCTACTGAAGATAGCTAGCTTTTGGCTTCACCCGTCTAAGGTACGTATCCGGATGACCCGGTCGTAATAATCGCAGAGGTGCTCCCTTTACCCTCTAGCCGAACAATCGGGAACGTAGAGGGTATGCACAGGAGCGAGGCAACCCAGCTTGGCAAAGTCTTAGTTTGAATTGATGCATATGATGGAATTTTTAGAAAACGACAAGGAAAATATGCGTACAGAATAAATGTGAATAAGTGCTTATAATATAAAAGCATTGGCTTCGGAAAGAAGCCCCCAGGTGCTGTGTTCGGATTTAACACTTAACGGTGTAGGCCGAAGGTCTTAGTACAAGATCGGTTGAGCCGAACATAGAATCGGGAAGAAAAGGGAAGAATTCAAACCTGCCAAAAATCAAGGTGGGAGGGAAAGTAGAAAATAAAGTAGAAAAAGGGAAAATAAAATAAAATGTAAAGAGTGCGACGACATCGGTTTATCCGTAGAAGCACCGAAGACGAGCTGCGTTCCATGGGTTTGGTTCAAGGCGGTGATCCGACGGGTCTCGAAGACGGTAAGCCCCTCCCGTGAGTACTTCGTCGACTATGAAGGGGCCCTCCCATTTGGGTTTGAGTTTATGCTTCTGCTTCTCCGGAAGTCGTAAGACGAGCTCACCCACGTTGTACGCCTTTGCCCTGACCTCCCTACTCTGGTAACGTCGAGCCTGCTGTTGGTAAAAAGTGGAGCGAGCCCGAGCTATGTCGCGCTCTTCTTCTAGGGCGTCCAGGTCGTCCTGCCGATCTAACTCGGCCTCCCTTTCTTCGTACATGCGCACCCTAGGCACGTCATGAACAATGTCGCAGGGGAGGACTGCTTCTGCCCCATAGACCATGAAGAACGGGGTATATCCCGTTGATCTATTCGGGGTGGTGCGCAGGCCCCATAGAACAGAGTCGAGCTCCTCAACCCAATGACAGTCGGACTCGTGAAGAGACCGGACCAAACGTGGCTTAATGCCGCTCATAATGAGGCCGTTTGCTCGTTCGACCTGTCCATTGGTCTGCGGATGATAAACTGTTGCGTAATCGTGCTTAATGCCCATTTTTGTGCACCAGTCTTTGACCTCTTGGGCCGTGAAATTGGATCCATTGTCCGTTATTATACTGTGCGGAACGCCGTAACGGTGTACCACACCGGATATAAAGTCGATTACTGGTCCGGACTTGGCTGATTTGACAGGTTTTGCCTCTATCCATTTGGTGAACTTGTCCACCATGACCAGTAGGTATTTTTTTCTTCTTGGTCCCCCCTTTAAGTGGTCCGACCATATCCAGCCCCCAGACCGCGAAGGGCCAGGTAATCGGAATAGTCCGAAGAGCTGTTGGGGGCATATGACTTTGATTTGCGAAAAGTTTGCATCCCACGCAGTGCTTGACAAGCGATTGGGCATCTGTCCGAGCTGTGGGCCAGAAAAACCCAGCCCGGAAGGCTTTGCTGACCAAGGCTCTTGCTGCGGCGTGATGGCTGCCCATACCTGCGTGGACTTCGGCTAGGAGCTGCCGGCCTTCTTCCTCAGATATGCACCGCTGTAGTATTCCGGTGGTGCTTTTCTTGTATAACTCACCCTCGTGTACTTTGTAGGCTTTGGATCGCCGGATTATGCGTCGCGCCTCCGTCTGATCGTCGGGGAGTTCTTTGCGAAGAAGGTAGGCGAGGAAGGGCTCAGTCCATGGCGCGATTACTACCATGACCTCGTGTGTAACACCCTGGATTTTGCCCATTTCTTTTTCTTTTGATTTTGGTCTGGTTTTGCTTTTCCGTGGTTTGGTAGTCTGTGAACCTGGAAGGATCACCCTTGATTTCTCTTCCCTAGTGGCTTGCCAACCTCTAAACCATCCCAAGACCTTGTCATTTCCATCTTGGACCAATCCCAATATTCTTTTCTTGGGAATATTCCTTTTTCTATTAAAGGAATAACCCTGTTTGCTCTGGGTTGTGAAGCAACCCACATTTCCATCATTCCAAAAATTCCCAAATAATTCTCATAAATTTTTGGGGTCATATATTCCTCAAATATGTCAAAACCATTCCTTGTCATGTTCAAAAATATTCCTCAAATATTCCTTTTCTTATTCTGCTCCAGGTGGCATTTTGTGAAGCAAGTGCCATTTATCTTTGCTTGCTTGCTCCCAAACTTTTTGTGCACTCTTTCCTATCCCTATCATTGCCACATGACAAAATTAAAATCAAGTTGGCTAGCAAATATTTCTTGGCAAATTTCCAAAGTTTCTGATCCAGAGGAAGCTTTGTAAAGCAAGTGCTAGCTAAGAGTATGCAAATGAGTTGAAATTTTTCCAGAATCTTCATATTCTCAAATAATGACTCTCCACAAGATTTGAGCATGATCCCATCTTCTTTGTGACCACAGCATCAAATCTTTGTTTCTCGTCATATTTTTCTGTTGTGAAGCAACTATATTTTATATTGCTTCATAATTGATGGAAATTTACGAGAGCATTCTCCTACTCATATAACCTATCTCCACAAAATTTTGGCTCATTCCATCTAGCCATTTTCCCTCAGGAATTTTCCTAAGATTCTGGTCAGAGAGGTCCATTATGAAGGAAGTACCATTTTGTCTTGCCCAAATGGCATGAAATTTTTATGGCACTCTCATATGACCAAATCATTATCAAATGCCCATTTTCAGATCAATGCAACACTATATGTGAGTGCCACATCCAGATTAGCCTTTCTGTCTAGTAGAGCTCTTTGAACAGCAAGTACTACTTAGACCCAACTAGATGAGCTGGAAATTTGCAGTAGAGATCATCTTAGTGTGTGATAGCTCTCAGCCAATTACCAGAGTGAATGCCCAGCTGAATCTCCCCCACCCACTCCAAACACCTTGTTGTTCCAAGCAAATCTGCTAGTTGTGGTCATCTCAAGCCCCTCTATGCCTGTTTCTTTCCTCTTTGACCTTATCCTTCGAATGACCCTTCCTTCTGACATGATTAGACCGGTCAGGGTGCACCGCGTGCGCCAGCTCACGCGGTGACCACGCAGCCGGCGTGCCATATGCGCGCTCCGGCAAGTGGAGCCCTCGGTCTCGTCCGTTTCCCCGCTCCCTTGACATCTAGCCATGTCCAGCAGCTTCCTCTCGGCGCCTTCCTTCTCCTGGACACCTCTCCCCTTCTCAAGTCCCCTCCTACGTGGTGCAGTAGCCGCGCCCGTGACATGGCCGGCTCAGCCACCGCCGTGTCCGGTTGCCTGCGCCGTCCCGAGCCCTCCCGATCCTTCCCAGCCTCGCCTGAGCTCTCTCTTCCCCTCCGTGACCTCTCGGGAAGCCTCTCCCCTCCTCCAGGCCGGCTCCCGAAGCTCCGGCGGCCGGCGCACGCGTCGCCGCGGCCGTGGCCGAGCCCAGCGTCGCCCCGCCTATTTAAAGGCCCTCGAGCCCCTCCCGAGGAGCTCATCGCCCTCACCGCACTCCTCTACCCCTCCCCATCCTCCTGCCCGAGCCCCGGAGCTCCTCTCCGCCTCCATTGGCCGCCATGGTCGCCCGCGGTCTTTTCCTAAATTCGCCTAATGCCGAGCATCTCCTTCCCTTCCTCCGCCACCAGTAGAACCACCAGAGGCCGGCGGAGCTCCCTCGCGCTTCAGCTCCTCCTTCGGCGCACCGAGGCTACGTGCCCACCGGCGCCCGTGACCGCCGTCCGCCGCGGCCAACGCCCCGGCCAGACTCGAGGCCCTCGGCGGTTGTGCTCTACCTGGGCGGGACCGCCTCGCCGCCCTGAGTCCGTCGGTGGTCGCCGCGCCTTGGGGGACGGCCGGAGTCGCTGCAGGGCCGGTCCTGAGATTTTGGGGGCCCGGGGCGAGACTAAAAGTCGGGACCCTTAATATAGACGTCATAACAATAACACTGAATATAAGTACATGTGAAATATTATCAAGCACTTAAATGCATCCAACAATAGTATGCATATCAAATGTTTTAAAAATATTACCTCAAATAATAATTCTAACATCCCTTGATGCAAAGTCACTTATGATGGGGTCGATGTCAATATCATCCAATTATGTCTTCAGGATGACATATTGTTGCCAAACCATATGAACTCTCTTGGGTCATTGGTGACCTCAAATAGTTCTTCAATGATTTCAACTTCAAAAAGCTTCTTCCGGCCAATACGATAGTCACAGGCACAATAAATAAGATGCAATAAGGAATGGAGATATCAGGATAATAACCAACTTCTATTGACATGCTCAAAATCTCCATGGCAGATATTACAGTCATCTGGCAGAGTGAATCCCACAATTTTTAATTTAGAAGTAAGATCATATACCTCAACATCACATGAACTATCAAGAGATTAAGTTTTTGTAAATTTTGTGCGCCATTCTTCAAGTTCATTATCATTCAACGACTTCCTAGTTTCCGAGCTAAAAAATCCAAATATATCTTTAAACACCATGAGTTCTTTAAATTTATCCTTCAAAGAAGTGAGATCGCTATCAACCAAAACAACAAAAATTAACTTGGACAGCCTTCTGAGATTCTAATTTTTTTTTCTCGACAATCACTTTCGTCAAATTGTTTCTTCCTTGTAGCATGACGTTTTACGGTAAACAATGGATCTACAATCATTTCAGTTGTAATACCTTTGGCAATTATCAGACTAGCAGAAAACGTCACATCTCTATACTTCTTAAAATATCGTGCTATACCTTGTATTTTCTTTCTTTTCCTCTTATCTCTACCAGATGCATATTTTCTTCCGGACGATATGATGATACACAATACTGACAAAAAACATTAATAGTCTAACAGTGCCGCTGCGCCGGCTATGCATCTACAGAACCACAATGAGAATATATGATATACCTCGGATGGCTGAATCAGCGATGGGCGGAAACCAAATCCGTATTACGACGGGCCTCGGCGAATTGAAATCGGCGGCGAGCGGCTGATGATCTATATTAGGAAGGAAATTAGGATTTTAGGAGAAAAGGAGAAAGGAGCGTCGAGCGTCGAGCGCGCAGTCACGAACAGACGAAGCGTCGGCGACCGCCAGGAATCGCTGCGTCAAATGCGAGATGGAATAGGAAGATATCAATCACTCCTATTTTTACGTGAAAAAAAGGAAGGAACGATTGCTGCCTCTGTGCCTCGCTTGCCTGCTGCATGCGTGTATGCTGCGTGAGGCCCAGCCGGCCAGCCCGATAGGGCATTTTTTTTCTGATCGCTAAAAATTTCAAATACATTTGGACATAGCCTATGTACATACCTGGGGAGGGGCCCCTGAACTTTGGGGGCCCGGGGCGGCTGCCCCCCCTGCCCCTCCCCAGGGCCGGCCCTGAGTTGCTGGGCCGGCGCTCGGCCGGGCGCCTGAGCCTCTCCCCGTCGGGAGGTTGAAGAAGAAATAAGGAGGAGAGAGAGAGAGGCGGCGGGGCCCGCATGTAAGAGACCCAGCGGTCGGGCCCGCGATTATAAGTGGAAGCGTACTTTCGTTACGCTGCGGCTGAAAATGCGTTTTCTTTTGCAGAAAACGTATTCCTCCTTGATGCGCCTTCTGGTTTAGCCGCCAGGGACTTGTCTGTGAATATTCTTTTTACAGATTAGACCCTGAGTTTCATTGGCCCATATCTTTTCAACCGTAACCCCGATCGAGGTGATTCCAAAGCCCACGTCTTCGTCTCGTCGAGCCCGTCATGTTGGTACTATTTTCACAGTGTGTTCACACAGTGAAAATGACCAATTTGCCCTTGCCCGTAAACAGTCCCCCTCCGAGAGAGAACTGTTTCCGGCAATCCTTCCGCGGCCTTTCCGCACTCCTTCCCGGTGGATCCCTCATCCCAGGCAAGCCAGGACACCCATTCCATGAAGTATTTCAATAGCATTACATATTTAATTGAATTACTTGCATTTACAAATGAATTACTTGCATCACTTTGCCATGTGATAATTTATAGCAACTTAATTTAAATGCCTAGTTGATGTCATCCTAAGTATGGCGATAAACCACTATGCTTGATAAGTGAACTTAGTGGTTGATCTTGAGTCACCTGTCCGGGCTTACCCGTGCAACCACATTTGCCGGTATGGGACGGCCTTGACTTGGTCTGATCGCGTGCTCTTTCACCGGTACCTCCAAAGAGGGAAGGTTATGTGCGCGCGCTACCCTGGCCTGGTAGGCGGCGATAACCTTGTGAGCCCAGTTGAGTTATACGGTACCAGGTCCCCGTTTGGGACAGTTTAGTAGTCCCCGTTTGGGACAGTTTGGCAGGTGTCATGAGGACACAGGGGCCACCCAGTGCAGGCCTCCGGGGGAGGATGGATGCCGGTGGTACGATGAGAGAGTCACGGGTCAGGCAGGTTTCGTTGAAGCAACGCTGGTCCACCCGAGTGGGATCACGAGGCCAGGTGCTTCATGGTGTGGGTAAAGTGCGCAACCTCTGCAGAGTGAAAAATCTATTCGAATAGCCGCGTCCACGGTATTGGACAGCCCGACCAGACCTCAGTAGGTGGTCAACCATAACAGTGTTAGTAATGATGGAAGAACTCTTTGTATGATCAGAAGTACTCGATGGTTTATGAGTGTTCCGAGGGTTGTGGGACAACCCGGAAAAGAGCAAGTTGATGATCGGTAACAGTAAGTGAAGCACTTAAGCATTTAATATGATAATCGCCATGCTATTGTTTGCTGCATTGTTTGGTTGTCGTGAGCTTGCGAGTACATTCAAAGTACTCACCTGGCGTATCATGCCAGTTTGCAGGTCAGGTTTGTTTGCTTGTCAAAGATGCCAAGTTCGCGAGCTAGGATAAGCGTTCCAACCAGAGTCCCTGCGGAGTGGAGTCCATCACCGCCATTGTTGTTCCGCTGCCGAGCGTTACTCCGCTTCCTCAGGTCGTTCCGCTGTTAGCATAGAGCTGCTCTAGGCAGGCGTAGTCTCGTCGTGCCGATGTAATCCCTGTACCCTTGTAACCTTATCCATAGTAATAAAGAGCTGATTTGTTCTATGCCAACAGTGCCGTATTCCAGAAGACTTGTCCCTGGGCTGGAATACGGGGCGTTCCGGTTTCCTCTGAGCCGGGGTGCCACATCGTGAGCCGAAGGCGTTTCGTCCATTACGGAGCCGCCAATGATTTGATCGTCTGGTTCGTTTATAGGGGGGACAACCTCGTCCGCACTGGTTAGATCGGCGCCCTTGTGATCGTCCTGCCAAACCATGGATGGCTTAAAGAGCCGTTCTAGGAAAGTGTTTTTTGGGACAGGGTCGCGTTTGGCCCCCAGGCGAGCCAGTATGTCGGCGGCTTGGTTGTTGTCTCTAGCGACGTGGTGAAATTCCAGCCCCTCGAACCGTGCGGATATCTTGAGGACGGCATCTCTGTATGCCGCCATCTTCGGGTTTTTGGCATCAAATTCGCCGTTGATTTGGGAAATGGCCAGGTTGGAGTCTCCCCGTACCTCCAGCCGGCGTATGCCCAATGATGCTGCCATCCGAAGACCGTGTAATAGTGCTTCGTATTCGGCTGCATTGTTGGAATCGGCATACATGATCTGCAACACGTATCAGACGTTGTCGCCTGTGGGGGATGTGAGGATAACCCCAGCCCCCAGTCCGGCCAAACTTTTTGACCCATCGAAGTACATTGTCAAGTGGGAGTATGTACTGTATTCCCTTGGGAGCTCGGCCTCTGTCCATTCGGCGAGGAAATCTGCCAACGCTTGAGACTTGATAGCTCGTCTTGGCTTGTAAGCGATTTCAAAAGGGAGGAGCTCAATGGCCCATTTGGCTATGCGGCCGGTGGCATCCCTGTTGTTGATTATATCGTTCAGGGGTACTTCGGATGCCACCGTGACCGAACACTCTTGGAAGTAGTGTCTCATTTTCCGTGATGCCATAAATACTGTATAGGCTATCTTCTGGTAGTGTGGGTATCTTGACTTGCATTGCGTTAGTACTTCTGACACGTAATATACCGGCTTCTGTATCCGGAATTTGTGTCCCTCCTCCTCTCGTTCGACGACGAGCACAGCGCTAACAACTTGGTTGGTGGCCGATATGTATAATAACATGGGCTCACCCGCGCCTGGTGCTGTGAGTATGGGGTTACTTGCCAGGAGTGTTTTAATTTCTTCTAACGCCGCCTTTGCTTCATCGGTCCATTCGAAATTCTTGGTCCGTTTTAGCAATTTGTAGAGCGGTAAAGCCTTTTCGCCGAGGCGGGAGATAAAGCGACTTAACGCCGCCACGCAACCAGCCAACCTTTGGACATGCTTTAGCTCTGTGGGAACTGCAAGTTCTGATAAGGCGCGGATCTTGGCCGGATTCGCTTCTATTCCTCTATGGGAAACGATGAATCCGAGCAGTTTACCAGCGGGAACTCCGAAGACACATTTCTCCGGATTGAGCCGTATATCGTACTTGCGTAGGCTGGAAAAGGTTTGCCTTAGGTCGTCGATCAAATGGCTGACGTGTTTGGTTTTGATTACCACATCATCTACATATGCCTCGACTGTTTTACCGACTTGTTTTGCGAGACAAGTCTGGATCATGCGCTGGTAGGTAGCCCCAGCGTTTTTTAGCCCGAAGGGCATCGTGTTGAAGCAGAATGGCCCGTAAGGGGTGATGAACGCGGTTGCCGCTTGATCGGATTCCTTCATTTTAATCTGATGGTATCCGGAATAAGTGTCGAGGAAACACAACGAGTCGTGTCCGGTTGTGGCGTCAATAATCTGGTCTATGCGTGGTAGGAGGAAAGGGTCCTTGGGGCAGGCCTTGTTGAGGTCTTTAAAGTCGACACACAGCCGCCAGGATTTATCTTTCTTTGGTACCATAACTAGGTTTGCCAACCATTCGGGGTGTTTAATTTCCCGAATGAATCCGGCCTCTAGCAGTTTAGCTAGTTCTTCACCCATAGCTTGTCGTTTGGGCTCGGAAAAGTGGCGTAGGGCCTGCTTGACGGGCTTAAAGCCTGTGATGATGTTCAGGCTATGTTCGGCCAGCCGCCGTGGGATTCCAGGCATATCAGAGGGGTGCCAGGCGAAGATGTCCCAGTTTTCTCGTAAGAATGTTCGCAGCGCTTCGTCCACTATGGGATCGAGCTGAGCTCCGATGGACGCTGTCTTGTTGGGGTCCGTCGGGTGCACCTGAAATTTAACGACTTCCTTTGCCGGTTTAAAGGACGTGGGCTTGGGCCTTTTACTAAGGATCACATCGTCCCTATCTACTGTTGACCGAAGTGCGGTCAACTCTTCTGCGGCAAAGGTCGCAGCTAGGGCCTCGAGGGCAAGCGTTGCTGTTTTATTTTCGGCCCGTAGGGCTATATTCGGATCACTGGCGGTTGTGATCACTCCGTTTGGTCCTGGCATCTTGAGTTTCATATACCCGTAATGTGGTATAGCCTGGAATTTTGTGAAGGCGTCACGTCCCAACAGGGCGTGGTAGCCGCTGGGGAAGGGCACGATGTGGAAGAGGAGTTCTTCGGATCGGTAGTTGTCGGGCGTGCCGAACACTACGTCTAGGACGATACGTCCTGAACAGCGCGCCTCTTTCCCCGGGATGATTCCCCGGAAAGTTGTGTTGCTATGTTCGATTCGAGATCGGTCGAACTGCATTTTTTCTAGTGTGTCTTCATAGATCAGGTTCAAACCACTGCCACCGTCCATTAGCACCTTGTGCAACCTGAAGCCATCAATGATGGGGTTCAGGACTAGTGCGGCCGGTGAATGACCGGGAAGAATGGCTGGTCGGTCAGTGTCTCCGAAGGTAATGGGTATGTCTGCCCATGCACTTGTTGCTGCCACGTGGTATACCTGCTCGAGTTCATTAAGAGCTCTTTTCCTCCTGTTCCTTGAGGGGAACGTTTCGTAGATCGTCAGGACTTCGGCATCGTATTCTGGTGGCGATGTAGAGCGCCTGTTCGGCGGTGGTGCCTCAAGAATGGCTTCACCGCTTTTTGCAATCTGCCTGACGACCCAACAAGCTCTAAGGCTGTGAGTCGGAGCTGTGTTCAGCAATACGGAGTGTATAGGGCAAGGTTTATCCAGTAGTCCATCCAGGACAGTATTGACCCCTGCAAGGGGCCTGTTTCTCTTTTTGGCGGGCTCAAGTTGGGCTGGCCGATTCGGAGGTATCCTCTTTTGCCGATCTCCTCTAGGGTATTCGGTAAAGGTTGGTTCCGAAAACAGCCGCTCGGCTTGCCAAGCGCTTTCCATGGCACAATACTTCTGTACCAAAACTGACAGCTCGGCGAAGTCACGAATGTGCCGCCGCGCCAGGGTGTTGAGAATCCCTTTGTCATGGCAATTGCGAACGAAGTTGCCATTATTTCTTGATCACTGAGGCCCCGTACTTTGTTTCTAGCGAGGAGTAGTCTAGCCCAGTAATGATGGACCAACTCTCCTGGTAACTGCTTAATGTCCCGCAAGTCCAAGGACTTGGGCTCTGCTGCGATGCTTGAGTGATCGGTTTGGGAGGTGGGTGGGAAAAAAATTGATTCCACGTCACGGCGGGGGTTCGGAATCACGGACTCCGAACTATGCGATAGGTCAGGGACCGGCGCCGACCTGTCTCCAGAGCGAACTCTAGAGTCTAGGCTACAGGCGAGGTCTCAGTGATCGGAGACTGGGGTATAAACTGTTCTTAATTCCGGTCGTTGGGGGGATGAGCCCCCGGCCGGACACTCGACGGTGGCGACGAGGTGGGTGACCATGGGGATGTGAATCTCCCTATCGTCGGGTTTGAGCCCGAGCCGGTCATAGACCGGGATCTGGTCATCGGCCATACGCATGGTCTCCACCCGATCAAATAACTCGTTGAGAAACGAGGCGATGGTAGGATGCGTGTCGCCGAAGCGAGTGGGATCGGTATGCGGCGTCGCAGCTCCGGTGTCGCGCGAGAGCGGTCCCGGATTCTGTTCAACCATGGTGGATCCGGTCACGATGACCGGATTGAGAGGTCCAGACGGTCCGGAGATAACAACCTCATCATCGGAGGCGGGGCCCAACGTCTTTGACGTCGAGGCGTCGGGATCTGCGGGCTCTTCCGTAGGGATCAAGGGTTCCACCAAGACGAGTTCTCCCCGTGGATCAGCGACGAACTCTAGGGTTCCGAACCTGATTCCTTGATCGGGGGAAAAGTTTCCGATCTGGCATGAATGGCCGATCGGGTAAGCGGGCGACGAGATGTCGCTGCTCGCGAGGATCTGATCTGGGCGGAAGTCCCCTGGGTGCATATCTCGCTGCTTGTGACAACGTAAGCCATCGATTCCTTCCGGCGATCACAGCGGAACTCTCAATGAAAGCACCAATGTCGGTGTCAAAACCGGCAGATCTCGGGTAGGGGGTCCCGAGCTGTGAGACTAGAATCGATGGTAACAGGAGAAGAGGGAGACGATGTTTACCCAGGTTCGGGCCCTCCTATGGAGGTAATACCCTACGTCCTGCTTGATTATATTGATGGTATAAGGGTTACAGAGTTGATCTACCTCGAGATTGTATGACTAAAACCCTAGATGAGTTCTGTTGGTCTACAACCTAAAACCCTTCGGCTTATATAGACGCCAAGGGTACCTAGGGTTTACACATGGTCGGTTGCTCAGCAAAGGGAAAAAACATGCCTATCTACTGTCGACATCTTGGAAGACATGCCACGGCTCCTTGAAACCTCCACCTTGGCGACGGGGCCCTTGATCATTCATTACTCATCCAGCGGCCCATATAGTCCGGCCCATAGAAATAGGTCGGCTATCCGAGGACCCCTTAAACCAGGACTCCCTCAACCGGGAATTGGAATTTGCAATTGAGGTGATTCCCGGTACTGCCCCGATCTACAAGAAATACTATCGTATGCCAAGCCCAGAGCTGGTGGAATTAAAGAAGCAGTTGGATGAGTTGCTGAAAAAGGGTATATTCGCCCAAGCATCTCGCCATGGGGATCACCCGTACTGTTTGTCAAGAAGAAGGATGGAAGTCTACGAATGTGCGTAGACTATCGCCAACTGAATGAGGTCACCATCAAGAATAAGTACCCGCTCCCTCGCATTGATGATTTGTTCGACCAGCTGAACGGAGCACGGGTATTCTCCAAGATTGACCTCCGAACCGGGTATCATCAGCTAAAAATCAGAAAAGAAGATATACCCAAAACAGCTTTCACCACCCGATATGGTCTGTATGAGTTTACAGTCATGTCATTTGGACTGACGAATGCTTCAGCTTATTTCATGAGCATGATGAACAAGGTCTTCATGGATTTCCTGGACAAATTTGTGGTGGTGTTCATCGATGATATCCTGATATATTCCAAGGATGAAGAGGAGCATAAACAACACCTCCGTGTTGTCCTGGAAAGATTAAGGACCCATCATCTGTATGCCAAGTTCAGTAAATGCGAATTTTGGCTAAAAGAGGTGGGATTTCTGGGGCACATTCTGTCAGAACAAGGAGTAGCCGTCGACCCCAGCAAAGTAACTGCAGTACTGAATTGGAAGATACCAGCCTCAGTGACCGAAGTCCGTAGCTTTCTGGGATTGACAGGCTATTACCGTCGTTTCATAGAAGGCTTCTCCAAGATAGCTAAGCCACTGACAGAATTGCTAAAGAAAAATCAAAGGTTTGTCTGGACGGCGGAGTGTGACAGCAGCTTCCTAGAGCTAAAGACAAGGCTAACTACATCACCTGTCTTAGTTCTTCGAGACATCCACAAGAGTTTCGACATATATTGTGATGCTTCCAGACGTGGAATCGGCTGCGTGCTAATGCAAGAAGGAAAGGTTGTAGCATATGCATCCAGACAGCTACGACCTCACGAAGAAAACTACCCCACACATGATCTGGAATTAGCAGCCGTGGTTCATGCCTTAAAGATTTGGAGGCATTACCTTATTGGGCAACGATGTGAAATATATACAAACCACAAGAGTCTCAAATATATTTTCACCCAGCCGGACTTGAACCTCTGACAGCGAAGATGGCTTGAATTGGTCAAGGATTATGACATTGGAATAAATTATCATCCGGGAAAGGCGAATGTGGTCCCTGATGCTCTCAGCAGAAAACAAGGCACATCGAATGCACTAATTGGAAGTATCCATCCAAGGTTACAGGAAGAGTTCGCTAAGCTCAATATGGTGCTATGCGGCCCAATTACCCCGGATACTTTGGAGATTACTCCAACACTTATGGAAGAAATTAAGAAGGCTCAAGAGCCAGATGAAGGAATAAAGGAGCTCAAGGAACTGCTTCAGCAAGGGAAAGCCAAATCTTTCCGTGTGGATGACCAAGGCACCTTATGGTTTGAGAAACGGATATGTGTGCCCGATCAGAATAACCTGAGGCAGCAAATACTCAGAGAAGCTCATGAGTCCGCGTACTCTATCCACCCGGGAGGCACAAAGATGTATCAGGATCTGAGAGAGACATTTTGGTGGCCAGGAATGCGAAGGGATATAGCATACTATGTCGCCTGCTGTGACATCTGCAACAAAGTCAAGGCTGAACACCAGAAACCCGCTGGGCTACTACAACCTTTACCAGTTCCCCAGTGGAAGTGGGACGACATATGCATGGACTTCATTGTTGGACTGCCCAGGTCAACAAGAGGCAATGATGCTATCTGGGTCGTTGTGGATATACTCACAAAAGTGGCTCACTTTATTCCGGTAAAGACCACTTTTAACGCAAACCAGCTTGCACAACTTTACATGTCTCGAATAGTCAGCCTCCATGGAGTACCCAAGTCTATCACCTCAGATAGGGGCTCTTTATTCACCTCAGCATTCTGGCTGCGACTGCACCAAGCCTTGGGAACGGTGCTAAAGCATAGCACCGCATATCATCCACAGACAGATGGACAGGCCGAACGAGTGAACCAGATACTGGAAGATATGCTCCGATCCTGTGCTCTCACCCATGGACCCAAATGGGAAGATAGCCTACCCTATGCGGAATTTTCCTATAACAACAGTTATCAGTCAAGTCTCAAGATGTCACCATTTGAAGCACTATATGGGCGGAAGTGCCGCACTCCATTAAATTGGTCCCAGACAGGAGATAGTCGTATCTTTGGTACGGACTTGATGCTCGAGGCTGAGAAGCAGGTCAAGGATATTCAGGAGCATCTTCGAGCAGCCAAGTCTCGCCAAAAGAGCTACTATGACCCAAAGCACCGAGAAGTGACTTTTGAGCCCGGAGAATATGCTTACCTTCGAGTAACCCCCATGAAGGGAGTAAAGAGGTTTCATACCCGGGGAAAGCTTGCACCAAGATACATCGGTCCTTTTCCAGTGATTGCTAGGAGAGGCAGGGTAGCATACCAGTTGGAATTACCACCGGAGTTATCTGATGTTCACGACGTTTTCCACATATCACAATTAAGAAAGTGCATTGCACCACCGATCAAGCAAGCAGATATGAGTGAGCTAGTACTGGCTAAGAATCTGACCTACGAAGAGAAACCTATCAGAATCTTGGATGAGATGGAAAGGACTACCAGGAGTAAGGTGATCAAGTTTTACAAGGTGTTGTGGGAGCACCATACTGAGGAAGAGGCTACCTGGGAAAGAGAAGATTTTCTAAGATCCGCATACCCGCACTTGTTCCCTGAGCAACCAAATCTTGAGGACGAGATTCATCCTAAGGGGGGTAGGTTTGTGACACCCTGGTTTTTGGCAACTTTTCTTTTCAAAAATCTTTTTGATTTTATTTGCATTTTGATTGGTTTTTCAGTCAACTATGGACTCATGAACTCTTGAATCTTTTCCTTAGTAACCCAAAGCTCTCATCACCTAGTCTAAATCTTGCCATCACTATGTCATACACCTTCTGGACCACAATCCATTTTTCTAATATTTTCCATTAATTCCTTTCTTCCTTTGGGAATTATGTCATTCCTATGGGTTGTGAGGCAACCTATAGTTTGGATGCTCAAAAAAATCCCAAACTTTTGTCACACCTTCTTATCCTCATATAATCCCATAATCTTAAAAAACATTCCATAGTCCAATACAAAATTTTGGCCAGAATAATTATTTTCTCTCTCGTCAGAATTGGTCCATTGTGAAGCAACTCCCATTTTCTTAGCTCAGAAAATTCCCAATAAATTCCTTGAGATACTAGGGATCCTATCTAGCCACAATATCCAAAAATATTACATTGGCCAGTACAAATTTTTAGCAGTAAAATTCTGACAAGTTTCTGCTCATTCCAAACCTCTGTGAAGGGAGTACTAGCCAGAGATGCCCAATTGCTCTGAATTTTTTATGGCATGTGGGCACTACCAAATGACCTCCCTCCGCCAAGTTTCATCATCAGGAGATTCACCATATGAGTGCCACAAGCTCAACAAGTTTCTGGACCAGATTGTGGTTTACACAGGAACTGCATCCAAATCTTTGCAAAAACCTCTCAAACTCCACCAGTTTGTACTCCTTCCAACCTAGAATCTCCCAGACAAGTGTTTTGGCTCAGTCTCAACCCCATCTCTTCTCTGGAACCTCCTCAAGTTTGCCACCAGAGACTGTTTTGGATGAGTGCCAGCATGTTGAGCCATTCCCAGACCTGCACTTGCCCCATACCTCCTATTTGAACTCAGGTCGATGCAATGGACAAGTTTGGGCAGGCTCGCGAGGCCTCCAGACATCAGCTCGCGTGGTGATCACCGTGCTGACATGACCAAAGACGCGCTCTGCGCGTCCAGGCGCGTCGGACGTGATCGCCCGAGCCGTCCCTCGCTGCCCCCCCCCTTGTCCCTTGGTGCCGACAGCATTCTAGCCGCACGCGTGGCCCCTCTTGAACCCTCTTGGCCGCCGGCGAAGGCCGCCGCCGCTCACGGCCAAGCTCCGCCACGGGCGAAACAGTGAGCTCCTGCCGCTGTTGTTGTCCGCAAGGCCTTAATGGCGCCGGACCCATCCCGTCGCTCCCGCAGGCTCACGTCCCCTCCTCACGCGTCCCGCAGGGCCAGCTCGATGGCCAGCTCATCCCGAGCTCCGGTAAATTCCACCGTGGCGCCATTCGGCACGGGCACCCGTCGCCGGCTATAAATAGCCCTGCCTAGCTCCTCCTCTCCTCACCACCTCACCTCACCATCACTCAATCGCCTCCCCGAGCAGCGAGCCACGGCCGAGAGGCCCTCTGGCCTCGAACCTCGCCGGAGATCCGCCGCCACCAGAGCTCAGTCGCCTCGCCGTTCTACTCCACCCCGGTCTCCACTAGCACCACCCTCGAGCTCAGCTCACTTCCCTGATCACGCCCGACCCTCTGCTTGACCGAACCATCGTCGGAATCGCCGTCCCCGTCGACACCCGAACGCCACCGCCGCCGGAGAAGAAGGGGTCGACGCCGTCCGGCCACCCCTTGCTGAATTGCGGGTACGTGTGTGTTCGTCTCCGTGAGCCCGATCCATCCCAGCTTCTCCTGACCCCGCCGCCGTTCCTATCGCCGGTGAGCCGCCTCGCCTCTCTGCCTCTTCTCTCTCTCTGTTTAAACAGGCCGGCCCCACCCGTCAGCGGCTCAGCCCACGCGCGCGAAGGGGTAAGTGGAGAGGTATTCGAAGAATACGCCTTCGACGTGGCCACTGGAGGTTTTCTGGTATTTTCTGATTTCTATTTATTTAATTCATTTTGACCAGAAACTTTGACCAGCTATATCTTTCTATTTATAAGCCCAAATCAATTGATTCTTTTTTGCATTGGTTTTGTATTGAGCCCCTTTATTTACTGATAAATTCTGGTATTTTTCTCTTACTCACAGAATTTCTAGCGAACAGAAATGTGTTATGTGACATTTTCCTTTGCTATTTTAAAATATTTTCAGAAGGAAATCCTTGTGGTTTTTAAGACCAGGAGTTTGTGGACAACCCAACAGAGCATGGCAAGCCAGGACACCCATTTCATGAAGCATTTCAATAGCATTACATATTTCAATGCATTATGTTCATTTATTTGCTATATAATAATTCATAGTAACTAATTTAAATGCTTAGTTGCTGCTATCCTAAGTATTGTGGTAAACTACTATGTTTGCTTAATGAACTTAGTTGGTTGATCTTGAGTCACCTGTCCGGGCTTATCCGTGCAACCACATTTGCCGGTATGGGACGGCCTTGACTTGGTCTGGCTCCGTGATCTTTCACCGGTACCTCCAGACAGGGAGGGTTATGCGTGCGTGCTGCCCTGATCAGGTAGACGGCGATAACCCTATGAGCCCGGTTGAGTTTTGTGCCGGCGTCCCCGTTTGGTACAGTTTAGTTTGGCCACGACGGTGGCAGGTGTCACGAGGTGACACAGGGGCCACCCAGGGCAGGACTCCGGGGGAGAATGAATGTCGGTGGTACGATGGGAGGGTCACGGGTCAGGCAGGTTTCGTTGGAGCAACGCTGGTCCACCCGAATGGAATCACGAGGCCAGGTGCTTCATGGTGTGGGTAAAGTGCGCAACCTCTGCAGAGTGTAAAATCTAGTCGAATAGCCGCGTCCACGGTATTGGACAGCCCGTCCAGACCTCACTAGGTGGTCAACCGTAACCGCGATATTAATGATGGAAGAACTCGTCTTGTGTTCGGAAGTACTCGATGGCTTATGAGTATTCCGAGGGTTGTGAGTCAACCCCGAAGAGAGTAAGTTGCTAACTGATGACAGTAAGTGAATCACTTAAGAATTTAATATGTTGATTGCCATGCTATTGTTTGCTGCATTACTTGGTTGTCGTGAGCTTGCGAGTACATTCAAAGTACTCACCTGGCGTATCATGCCAGATGCAGGAGAAGCCGAGGACGGAGGTCCCGATGGTTCGTGCTACGCTAACTAGGCTGTGTCCCAGCAGTGTCCCTGTGGAGGGAGTTTCCGCTATGTTCCGCTACGCCATAGAGTTTCCCTAGTAGTTTCGAGGCCCGCTATGTTTCATAAATAATGTAGATATTGTCATAGAACCAGGTGTGCCTTTGGCCTCGCTATCATTGTAAAGCAAGAGCTTGTACCCGAAATCTATCAATAAAGTTCAGTTCAGTTCTGTTCCAAGTTGTTGTGTGTTGCCAGAAGACATGATCTCTGGATTGGAAACACTGGTGTAAGAGCACATTTATCCATGTGTGGTTTTGGTAATTGATGACAATCCCTATGCACTAATGGTTGCCTTGAGTTATATTCGAAGGATTTGTCCATAGGCACTTCTTGAAGTACATGTGTTGGTTTCAAGGAGTTTATATGGTGACCAAGGTGGTATGTAAGGTTTTATCCAAAGATTGGTCATGTGAGAGTTGATCTCATTGCAAGCATGTCTTGAAGAAGAAGATTGTGTGAACATTCATGTTTACCTTCAAGACATCATCTTTGTGAAGAAAGAAGAGAACACACAAGGTTGATCAAGATTAAGGCAAAGAATGATTCAAGTTGATCAACACACAAAGCGTAGAAGATGTACCAAGTGGGATCAAGTGATCCCATGGTATGGTATGCATTGTCCATTACGCTTTGTGTACTAACCCATGGTCTACATGAGAGTTCGTTGTGGGGTTAGGTATATTTCCATGGGATTGCGTCAAGAGGAAAATCTCATACAACCCATGGAGGATGACATCAAGTGGTGATCGTCATCAAGGTTGCGGTGTGCAAGTTCAAGTGAAGCATCACGGAGAGATCATGCTTGAAGCTTGCCGTCCATTGTGGTGACAATGGACTTGTGAAGATGTGCCAAAGAGTGGCTCACCCATAGTGGAGTATGGGGGATCAATCAACTAGTCTTCATCGAACCAACGCAATCAAGAAAGGTGGTCCATCTTGAGAAGGACAAGATCGTCATCATCTAGCTCAAGTGGACTATGCGCAAGGCAAAGGTTTGACCTTGATAGGGTTTTCTATTTTACCGGTCTCATGGTGGTAGTTGGGAGACCGGGTTATAGGATCGATAGCCGTACTATCAAGGGGGTCTCTCAAGTGAGTAGCTTGATCGTATCATTTGTTGAGAGATCAAACCATTGCATTCTTGGCATCATCATCTTTCTTGGTTCTTGGTTGGCTTTTCTCTATGTGGGTTCTTGAGCTTATGGTCAGCTTCATGACAAGCTCAAGTTCATCGAAAACGGAGTCCATATGCATCTTCCATGATGTTTTCGATGTTGGAGTTTTTGCCGGTTCTTCATTCATAGAGGTTTCACATCTCTATATCATTGGCTTTTTCATACTGCCTCCTCTTAAGATAACAAGCTTGAGTTTGCTCAATTCTGAGCTCATTTGCAGAGGTTATGGCAGTTCTGGTCTTACCTGTTTTCTTGATACGGTTACACCGCTGTCCCGACCTAATGCACTGCTCGCCCTAAGCTTCCGGTTTGACCACCACTTCAGGGGTGATACCCTGGAGGTGCTGCCACTGAGTTGTCCCCAGCGGTTGTACCGCTGCCCCCGGGCGGTTGTACCGCCAAATGCTGGGTGACCCAGGGTGGCAGCTCTGGGCGGTAGAACCGGCCAGGCACCGGGCTACAACCGGACTTGGTTCTGTTTAGCTCCGGTTGTTGGGCGGACCTGGACCGGTTGTACCGCTATTTTCATATAGCCCGGTACAACCGGGGTCCCGAGCGGTTGTACCGCTTAGGACTTTGCCTGGTCCGGGGCTCTGGCCGGGCTGCTGCATCCGGGCCACCTTTCTGTTATGGTCCGGTGGTACGGCGATGGTTGTCCGGTTGTACCGGTCTTACCGGTTATACCGGTTGTACCGCCCGCCACTCCGGTTGTACTGCCCCTGTGCAATTCTGCACATAACGGGCAGATTTGTGGGGACCTATTTAAGGGGGTCTTCTTCCCCAATGGTCCCCATCTCTTGAGCTCGTGTTTGCCCCCCATTGTTGACCTTCTTTGAGCTTGCTAACTCTCAATCCCTCCAATGATTCTTGCTATTTCTTGAGGGAAAAGAGAGAGGAGATCTAGATCCACATTTCCACCAATCACTTTCTCCTCTATGTGAGGGGAACCCCTTGGATCTAGTTCTTGGAGTTCTTGGTGTTCTTCTTTGTTCTTCCTCTCATTTTCCTCCCTAGCATTAGGTGCTTTGGTGGGATTTGGGAGAGAAGGACTTGGGCACTCCGTGTGCCCTTGCCATTGCATTTGGTGCATAGGTTTGAGTTCTCCACGGTGATACGTGGAATTGAAGTTTGAGAAGCTTATTACTCTTGGGTGTTTGAGCACCCTTGAGCTTGTTCCTCTTGGGTGCTTTGGCGCCCTAGACGGTTGGTGGTGCCTCGGAGCTCAATCATTGTGGTGCAAAGCTCCGGGAAAGCTTCGGGGTCTCCAATTAGGTTGTGGAGATTGCCCCGAGCATTTGAGGTCACCTCGGAGCCACAATCCATTGTGGTGAAGCTTCGTGGTGTTGTTGGGAGCCTCCAATTAAGTTGTGGAGTTTGCCCCAACCTTGTTTGTACGGGTTCGGTGACCGCCCTCAAGGGTCCCTTAGTGGAATCACGGCTTCTTGCATTGTGCGAGGGCGTGAGGAGATTACGGTGGCCCTAGTGGCTTCTTGGGGAGTATTGTGCCTCCACACCGCTCCGAACGGAGATTAGCATCCGCAAGGGTGTGAACTTCGGGATACATCGTCCTCTCCACGTGCCTCGGTTATCTCTTACCCGAACCCTTTACTTATGCACTTTACTTTGTGATAGCCATATTGTTTCTTGTTATATATCTTGCTGTCACTTAGTTGTCTATCTTGCTTAGCATAAGTTGTTGGTGCACATATGTGAGCCTAGTTGCTTTAGGTTTTGTGCTTGACTAATTAAACGATAGTTTTATTCCGCATTTGTTCAAGCCTAAACCGTAATTATTTTAAAGCTCCTATTCACCCCCCCCCCCTCTAGGCGACATCCACGTCCGTTCAACTGGTAATCCGGTTCTCTGAGCCGGGGTACCACATACTAACCGATAATTGTTGATGAAGAAAGGTGGGATGCCTACCGGGGCATCCCCAAGCTTAGATGCTTGAGACTTCTTGAAATGTTATCTTGGGATGCCTTGGGCATCCCCGAGATTGAGCTTTTGTGTCTCCTTAATTCCTTTTATATCACGGTTTCCCTAAATCTTAAAAACTTCATCCACAAAAACTCGAAAAGAACTCGTGAGATAGGTTAGTACACATAAGAATAAGTCCACACTTATTGTACTACCAAGACAAGTTGCACAATAATTTGCAAACATCATATATTGTTTACTATCGTTTCCACCATTTATATCTACCAATATAGGCTATGGAAACTATAGGATAAGTAGATAACAAAACGATGACAGCAATCTGTCCAAACAGAACATTCTGTAGCAATTTATGAAAAAAGTGTACTTATGTAACTCAAAAAATTATGAAAATTTAGGAAATGCTAAACAATTTATATGATAATACTGTGTAAAAATTTCAGAAACTTTACACATTCCAGTAAAATATGAAAATTCAAACACTACAGCAAAAGTTTCTGTTTTTACACAACACACATCAAAACATACAATGGAGGCATCTTAAGGCAATTCATGGAACTTTTTATTGAAAAACAAGATTATAAATAACATATAACAGAGAACAACAAAATAAAATGATGCTCCAAGCAAAACACATATTATGTGACGAATAAAAATATAGCTCTAAGTAAGATATACCGATAGTGTTGAAGACGAAAGAGGGGATGCCTTCCGGGGCATCCCCAAGCTTAGAAGCTTGAGTCTTCCTTGGATATTACCTTGGGGGTGCCTTGGGCATCCCCAAGCTTAGTTTCTTGTCACTCCTTACTCTTCTCATATCGGTGTCTCACCCAAAACCTGAAAACTTCAATCACACAAAACTTAATGTAACTTCGTGAGAAGGGTTAGTGTAATAAGTAATGATCATTCACTTTGGTACTGTAAAGACAAGATTCATAATTGTTCTCACATAATACCTACTGTATTCTACCATTCACATAATTTATATCACTGAATATAAGCTATGGGAACACTAAAACAAGCAAACTATGCATGCAAAACAGAATCTGTCAAAAACAGAACAATATGTGAAGATCTGTAGTGTAACCGTACTTCCCTCTCTCTAAAAATTCTGAAAACTAGGACAACTTTAAGAATTTGTATATCAACACTGTGTAAAAATTTCAGATCATTATCACTCTCCAGTAATAAATGAAAATTCCTGTACTGGATTCAAAAGTTTCTGTTTTGGTTCAGCATCAATTCTACTAATCTTGTGAGTCATACCAAAGGCTTTACTTGGCACTTTATTGAAATAAAAGACACAAAACATGATTACTACAGTAGCTTAATCATGTGAACATATAAAAACAGAAAGTAAAAGTGTTGGGTTGTCTCCCAACAAGCGCTTTTCTTTAATGCCTTTTAGCTAGGCATGATGATTTCAATGATGCTCACATAGGAATAGTAATTGAAACATGCAAGAGAGCATCATGAATCTCATGACAAGCACATTTAAGTCTAACCCACTTCCTATGCATAGGGATTTTGTGAGCAAAAAAATTATGGGAGCAAGAATCAACTAGCATAGGAAGGCAAAACAAGCATAACTTCAAAACTTTGAACACATAGAGAGGAAACTTGATATTATTGCAATTCCTACAAGCATATGTTCCTCCCTCATAATAATTTTCAGTAGCATCATGAAGGAATTTCACAATATAACTATCACATAAAGCATTCTTTTCATGATCTACAAGCATAGAAAATTTGTTACTCTCCACATAAGCAATTTCCTTCTCATTCATAATAGTGGGAGCAAACTCAACAAAATAACTATCATGAGATACTTGATTCACATAACCACATTGAATATTAAAATCGTGATAACAAGTTTCATGGTTGTCATTACTCTTTATAGAATACATGTTATCACAATAATCATCATAGATAGGAGGCATGTCATCATCATAATAAATTTGCTCATCAAAACTTGGGGGACTAAAAAATTCATCATCAAACATAGCTTCCCCAAGCTTGTGGATTTGCATATCATTAGCATCATGGATATTCAGAGAATTCATACTAGCAACATTGCAATCATGCTCATCATTCAAGGAATTCTCATTATTTTCATAATTTCTTCCTCTACCAATTGAGCACAATTTTTGGAATCCTTATTTTCACGAAAGACATTATAGAGACGAAACAAATGAGGTAACCTAAACTCCATTTTTTGTAGTTTTCTTTTATAAAACCAAACTAGTGAAAAACAAGAAACTAAAAGATTTAATTGCAAGATCTAAAGATATACCTCCAAGCACTCACCTCCCCGGCAACGGCGCCAGAAAAGAGCTTGATGTCTACTACACAACTTGTTCTTGTAGACTCATGTTGGGCCTCCAAGCGCAAAGTTTTGTAGGACAGTAGCAAATTTCCCTCAAGTGGATGACCTGACGTGGCTTGAGACTACGTCGGTATTTCCCCAAAGAGGAAGGGATGATGCAGCATAGCGACGGTAAGTATTTCCCTCAGTTATGAGACCATGGTTATCGAACCAGTAGGAGGATCACCACCACCCAATAAGCAGCCCCTGCACACAAACAACAAATAGTTGCAACCCGACGTGAAAGAGAGGTTCTCAATCTCTCTACGGTAAAAAGATAGATTAGGTAGTGATAGATAGGAGAGATAGATCTCTCAAGAACACAAAATAGAAAAGGCAAATAAAATATGCAGCAATATGTTTTTGGGTTTTTGGTTTTGTAGATCTGAAAACAAAGATGCAAAAAGATAGATCTGAAAGCAATATGTTGGAAAAGTAGACCCGGGGGCCGTAGGATTCACTAGTGGCTTCTCTCATGAGTATAGCGCACGGTGGGTGAACAAATTACTGTTGGGCAATTGATAGAAAATCGAATAGTCATGATGATATCCAAGGCGATGATCATTATATAGGCATCACGTCCAAGATAGGTAGACCGACTCCTGCCTGCATCTACCTCTAT
Source organism: Elymus sibiricus (assembly GCA_039707655.1). Taxonomy (NCBI): domain Eukaryota; kingdom Viridiplantae; phylum Streptophyta; class Magnoliopsida; order Poales; family Poaceae; genus Elymus; species Elymus sibiricus. Next base: position 383,258,624 of record CM077663.1, read on the forward strand.
TACTCCACACATCGACCGCTATCCAGCATGCATCTAGTGTATTAAGTTCATGGAAAAACGGAGTAATGCAATAAGAACGATGACATGATGTAGACAAGATCTATTCATGTAGGAATAGACCCCATCTTGTTATCATTAATAGCAACGATACATGCGTGTCTTGCTGCCCCTTCTGTCACTAGGAAAGACCACCGCAAGATCGAACCCATAACAAAGCACCTCTTCTCATGGCAAGAAAAATCGATCTAGTCGGCCTAACTAAACCAAAGATTCGAAGAAGAAATACGATGCTATAAGCAATCATGCATATAAGAGATCAAAGAAGACTCAAATAATATTCATGGATAGAAACTGATCATGAACTCAAAATTCATCGGATCCCAACAAACACACCGCAAAAGTTTACATCAAATAGATCTCCAAGAGACCATTGTATTGAGAATCATAAGAGAGAGAGAGGAAGCCATCTAGCTACTTCCTACGGACCCGTAGGTCCATGGTGGACAACTCACGCATCATCGGAGAGGCACCTATCAAGAAGATGAACCCCTCCGTGATGGTGTTTAGATTGGATCTCGCGGTTCTAGAACTTGCGGCGGCTGGAATTGTGTTTCGTCGACTCTCCTAGGGTTTTTGGAATATTTGGGAATTTATAGGCATCAGAGGCAGTGGAGAGGGGCCCCGAGGAGGGCACAACCCATCAGGGCGCGCCGAGGCCCCCCTGGCGCACCCTGGTGGGTTGTGGTCTCCTCGGCCCACTCCCCCGGCACTTCTTTGGCCCACTGGGTGTCTTCTGGTCCAGAAAAAATCTCCAAAAAGTTTCGTCGCGATTGGACTCTGGTTGGTATTGATTTTCTGCGAAGTAAAAAAAAACAAGCAAAAACAGCAACTGGCACTTTGGCACTATGTCAATAGGTTAGTCCCAAAAATTGATGTAAAGTTGTTATAAAATGATTGTAAAACATCCAAGAATGATAATATAACAGCACGGAACAAGCAAAAATTATAGATACGTTGGAGACGTATCAGCATCCCCAAGCTTAATTGCTACTCATCCTCGAGTAGGTAAATGATAAAAACAGAATTTTTGATGTGGAATGCTGCCTAACATGTTCATCATATTCTTTTCTTTTGTATAGCATGGACATTTGGACTTGTAAATGATTCAAAGCAATAGTCTAGTTTTAACATAATGACTTCAATACTCAAGCATGTCAACAAGCAACCATGTCTTTCAAAATATCAACACTAAAGAAAGTTATCCCTAGGCCATCATGCTCAATCATTGATCCATTCTTGACACACACTCAAATATTAACTATGCCCAATGCTCAAGTACGATCATAGTGCCCCCTAGTTGGTACTTATAAGAGAAGATGGAGACTCAAAGTAAAAATAAAAATTGCATAAAGTAAATAGATAGGCCCTTCGCAGAGGGAAGTAGGGATTTGTAGAGGTGCCAGAGCTCAAAGTTTAAAATTGAGAGAGAGAAATATTTTGGGTGGCATGCTTTTCCTGTCAACGAAAACGACAAAGTAGCTCACAATACTTTCCATGCTAGATATATCATCGGCGGTTCCCAAACAGAAAATAAAGTTTATTCCTTTTTCCACAAAACTTTCACTTTCCATGGCGGGCCGTATCCACGGTTGCCTTCCATACCAACACTTTCCAAGGAATTTATTATTTGACAACATAAAATAAATATATATATTTTTTCATTTTGGGAATGGGCATCCCTATTACCGCCGCACTCTCGTGCAATGACAAGTGAATAAACACTCATCTTGAGAATAACACATCTAGCATGGAAAAATATTGGACACTCCCCACCGTTTCATGAGCGGTACGAGTACACAAAAGAGAAAATTTACTTTGAAAATTTAGAGATGGCACATGCAAATTTGCTTGGAACGGCATGGAAATACCGCATATAGGTAGGTATGGTGGACTCATAAGGCAAAACTTGGTTTAAGGATTTTGGATGCACAAGTAGTATTTCTACTTAGTACAAATGGAGGCAAGCAAATAGATTGGGAAGCAACCAAACCAAAAAACAAAAATTCACATAAGTGAGCATTGAGCATAACTAACACCGAATAATGCACCACAAGAAGGATGTAACTTCATTGCATAACTATTGACTTTTGTACTTGCATAGGGAATCACAAACCTTAACACCAATATTCCTACTAAAGCATAATTAATCACCAACATGACTCATATATTACTATCATCATGTTTCAAAACTATTACAAGGAATCAAGTTTAATTTGCCCAATGATCTTCATGAAAGTTTTTATTATATCCTCCTTGGATATCTATCACTTTGGGACTAGTTTCATATATTGCCATTGCTTTTTTGACAAGCTCAAACAAATTTAAGTGAAGCACATGAGCATAGAGATTTCATCTCTCAAAAAGGTATAAGTGAAGCATGAGAGGATTTATTCAAAATTTACTAACTCTCAAATTAGTCTAAGTGAAGCATGAGAGTATTTCTACAAAAATTTCCAAGCACACCGTGCTCAAAAAGATATAAGTGAAGCACTAGAGCAATTCTATAGCTCAAAAAGTTTAAGTGAAGCACATAGAGCAATTCTAAAAAATCATAGCATGATTATGGCTCTCTCAAAAAGGTGTGTCCAGCAAGGATACAAAGGAAAAACAAGCAAAGATACAAGACACTCCAAGCAAAACTCATGATATGTGACGAATAAAAATATAGCTCCAAGTAAAATATCGATGGTCGTTAGAAGAAAGAGGGGATGCCACTCGGGGGCATCCCCAAGCTTAGTTGCTTGTTTCTCTTTGGATAGATCTTGGGGGTGTGGTAGCATCCCCAAGCTTAGGCTCTTATCACTCCTTATTCCTTCATCCATCGTGATCTCACCCAAAACATGAAAACTTCAATCACACAAAACTCAACAAAATCTTCGTGAGATCCGTTAGTATAATAAAGCAAATCACTACTTTAGGTACTATTGCAAACCCATTCATATTTCATTATTGCATTATACCTACTGTATTTTAACTTTACCATGGCTCATACCCTTCAATATAACCCATAGATTCATCAAAACAAGCACACAATGCAACGAAAACAGAATCTGTCTTAAACAGAACAATCTGTAGTAATCTGTACTCTAACCATACTTCTGTAACTCTAAAAATTCTAAAAATTTAGGAAAACGTAAGGAATTTGTATAGAAACACTGTGTTAAAATTTCAGCTCAAGATGACGTTCCATCAAAAAATTAAAATTCATATACTGGACGCAAAGTTTCTGTTTCTGATTCAGCATTGCTTCTACTCATCCTATGAATCATCCTAAAGGATTTACTTGGCACAAACACTAAATAAACCATAAAAACATAATCATAACGGAGGCATAATTGTGTCAACACTCAAAAACAGAAAGGAAAAAAGCAAAATTTATTTATTCATTGGGTTGCCTCCCAACAAGCGCTATCGTTTTACGCCCCTAGCTAGGCATAACACATATATGCAAGTATTGTCATCTTTGGTTTTCAACTCTTCAATCACACAACTAGATTTCTTCAAGGATTTGGCATGCATGTTCTTAATGACAACACTCCTAGGAAGAAAACTGTCGTGGTTTTGTCATGGCAAGATGTCCTCGTGAGAGAACTTAGGTGTGAGGCCATCGCAACTAGGTGGCGGCTTGAGAGGGGTTGATCGGAATCAAGAGACGCGAGTTTACCCAGGTTCGGCCTCTCCGATGGAGGTAAAAGCCTATGTCCTGCTTTGTGTGTATTGATGATGACGATGATCTCGATTACAAGGGTGCGGAATCGCTACCTCTAGTCTCGAAGGTTTCTAATCTGTCTATCTATAATGACTTGAACTTGTCCCTCTTGGGGCGCATTATCCCTCCTTATATAAGTGGAAGGGGTAGGTTTACATGTAGAGTCCTACTGGGAGTAGGATTAAGACTAGTCTCTTTTGAATCCTAATCCGGGTCTTGTTTCCTTTGTGAGGGATTCTTGCCTTTCCTTGGGCCTTCTCTGTGAGCCGCCATCTGGGCCGTTGGGTCTTTGTCGTTCGTCTGACTCGCCTGCCGGGTCACCAATGAGCCGCCAAGCTCGGCCGGGTCATACTTCAGGCCCGGTTATACCGCGGGGTAATATCCCCGACATTAGCCCCCAGGTTAGCTTGAATTTATTCATGGTAAGCTCCTGAAATAAGAATAACAAATATGTTAAGGGACCGGCTTGCTCCACTGGCCGGATTAATGAAGTATCTCCTTGAAAATCCGGATTTCTTCTTCATATTAACGAGCTGTCTTCACAAACATCTTGCAGGTCCATGTCTTTTGCAAAATATTGGGAATAAAACACCCATATGCCGTTGAATCGGCCTCCAATACTTTGGCTTGATGAAAATCTTGGGAATAAGAAATCCACATGATGTTGAACCGGATTTCCATTGCTTCGGTTTTGATAAAAATATTGGGAATAGAAATTCGTCCATTGTTAAGCCACTTTCAACTTGTGAAGCTGAGTTGCTTATATAAACTCTGCCGGGTTATGATCTTTTGATAATGCCAGGTCATGACTGTTGGTGACGCCGGGTCAAACGACTGGACTCCAGCTGACTTGATAAAATTATTGGGAATAAAGAAATCCGTCTGATGTTGAGCTGGTCTTTCAACACTTTAGCTCCATGAAGAAATGAGACCTGTCTCGCTCACAATTGACATCTTGAAAGTGTTCTTCTATTTTTTTATATCCATATTACCTGTAGCCCCCAAACTCCGAGTTTATCCATGATGACTTGGTGCTTTTCAATAATATCTTTGATTGTGTAGCCCCCAAGTGCCGGGTTGTTTTGCTTGCAGCAGCCTGGGACTTGCAATTGTCTTTATACTTTATAAAACTTCAGCCAGTGTAGCCCCCAAGTGTCGGGTCGTATGCCCGCAGCGACTCGGGACTCATATGCACTTCTCTTTTGAAAAGTAAAACATCATATGATGTAGCCCCCAAGTGCCGGGTCGTATGCCTGCAGCAACTTGGGACTGCATGTGAATAATATAACTCATCATAATTTGTTGAATGACTCCTTGACCGTGGATGTAACCCGGTATTTTGTCGAATATCCTGGAATAATGCCTTTGTCCTTGAAATGAAAATCCCTGCTCGTGGTTGCGGTGCAACCCGGCAAATATATGTTTGAGAAATCCATAAGTATTGTAGTTTACTACAGAGCACAAGTTGAAAAAATCCAAGAGCCGGTCAATTAGATGACACGGTATTATATGTGATAGGGCGGCTCTTCGAGAATAGTAATTTCTTCCGAGCTGGCTTGAAAAAACCCCAATCATTTAATACTGGTTATGATAAACCATGATGAAGATCCAGCCATTTTGGCTATCAAAGATCTATTTGTTCCTGCAGAGGTTACGATGTAACCCGGTTTGAAGACCGGCTTGATATGCATGTATGATGCATGATGCAATGCAGGATGATGTATGTATATGATAAAAACAACTAACAGAGAATATATACATGTATCTCTCAAATTTTTGTAAGTCGGCTTTGAAGGCACAACCAGAAGAGATCAACTCTTGTTCTTATCTTTTGAAAAACTCACGTGACTTAAACGCCTTTAATCCCGTAAGCCAGCTCTCACGTGACATAAATCCGTCGTTTTAACCTTAACTAGTTCAGGGTCTTAAAAAAGATTGACTATTAAGAGTACGAACGGGCCACATAGCGGAGAGACTACAGCGGACAGGTGAGTTTATCCTAGCTCTCTGTAAGCCGGCTCTCTCGTGACATAAGCCGCCGTTTTAACTTTGACAAGTTCAGGGTCTTATTGAAAGATTAACTGTCAAGAGTACGGCGGGTCACCGGGCGGAGTAGCAAGTTGCAAACAGGCACGTTTAACCCATATATGGCATGGAAGCCGGTCAAGAGGGTATGAAAGCTAAACTCATTGAGTTGGAAGCCCCCAAGTGACCTATGATCCTGGAAAAGCTCGGCCATAGGATATACAGGAGACAATGCTACTACTGCAAAACATCTGGGGTCCAGATAAGCCAGCTTTATTCCATTGATCATAATATGATGATCCAATAAATCAGGGCACCCATGTTTGAACGGCGCATCATGGCGGCTCGTCCTCTTGGGCAACGTTTAATTTTTCGCCAATAAAGCAGGGCGCCCATGTTTGAACGGCGCATCATGGAGGCTCGTCCTCTTGGGCGACTTTAAATCTTTCGCCAATAAGGCAGCAGCCCCCGGGACCGGGTTATCTTCCCTGCAATGACCCGGGGTTCCAGAATATTTGAGCCCGGTTGAATCTGCCGAGTCATGTCTGTGTAGCCCCCGAGTCTTAAGTCGACCTGAGGAGGCGGCTTAAGAGTCTTCATCCTTGGCTGTGGCATAAGCCGGCATAAGGTTGACGGCTGAACGATGGATTTTATCCAAACTGGAGACGATGTAGTGAGCTGATGATCTTCGTGATGCTCATCATATGTCTTTGGCAAATATTGTGGCCAAATTGAGTTTATATGCTTCTTGACCCATGCTTCGTTATTCTCGGGTAGTCCGGCTCTCCTGGCTCCTCCAGGGCCATTTTTCTTTGCCGCTGACTTTTGAATTGCCAGCTCGATAATGGCCGGCCCAAATTGTAGCTTCTCCAGGGATGTTTCCTCCATGTCTGATTCTTATTTCTCTAATGTGCTGAAGCAGACCGGGCCGCAGGGATAACAGGCCAAAGTGCCTACCCATTGGGCAACCCTGCGCGGCTGGAGGCTGATAATATCTATATATTTCTCCTTTGCTCCAGCGTTGTTTGGAGCAGACCGGATCGCGGGGGCGGCGGCTCGCGCGTATGTTTGGGCGGCTTGAGCGAGCAGGCATGACACCGGCGTGTCAATGTAGGCTGGACCGCAGGGGCGGCGACTCACGAGCGTCTGTTGGGCGGCTTGAGTGAGCAGGCGCGGCACCAGCATGTCGATGAATGTTGGACCGCGGGGGTTGCGGCTTGAGCGCGTCCATTGGGCGGCTCGTACCGGTGTATGCGGCCCTGGCGTGTTGATGTAGACGTGGACGTCAGCCGCGGCGTTCGAAACCAGCTTGATAGCGCAGATGCGAGAGTTGGCTGTGGCGTTGTTTAGCCGGTGTGGACGCACGAGTCGGTCGCAGTGTTATAAGCCGGTGCAAACGGGCGAGTCAGTCGCGGCGTTGTACGCTGGCGCGGTCGCGCGAATTGCTCGTGGCGCGTTGATGTAGACCAGATCGGCCTCCATGCATATTCGTCGGACAGTGCGGCATGGAAGGAGGCTGGCGCATAATGAAATTGGCGTGAGCTCCATATTTGTGGTCTAACGACACACCACTTTTGCAATAAATAATTGTCCTGCATATTAAAATACGGTAGGCAGAGTAGTTATTCTCGGAGGAATCAATATATGCTGATGAAATAGACCGGATGAATATCACCTGATGATTTTATATTCTGTAGTTAAACTTTGCTCGTACTGGTACCATGCTGATCCAACAAAGTAATACTGTGCTAGTACTCGTTTTACTGGAGGGAGAGTAATACCACTCCCGTTGATATCTTCTTGAGTATTGAGCTTTTTGTTCACGCAGATTTGGACGCAATTATTCCAGTTCTCTAAGCATAAGCGAAGATGCCCCCAACCTCGATAACCGGGCCTGCACCGATAGGCATGAGCTTGTACTACTTGCCGGATGTGTGGTTAATCAGGACCGAGTTCTCCAAGTCCACTGTGACCACATCCCCAGTCTCGCACTCCTTGCTGGCGCCACTGTCCGCGAGCTCCAGGGGGCACGCCTCCCCGATGGCCACGGAATTACGGAAAAGATGCGGGCGTAGCCCTCGGCCACAACGGCACACGCACCAGTGGCCCTGAGCGCGACGGGCGCGTGCTCGCGGGAGGCGCCGCCCCCGACGTTGGCATCGTCGATGATGACGGCGTAGAGGGACGACTCCTCGTCGGGGGCCACAAACGGTGAGTAGGCCGCGGAGGGGAGGGCCAAAGGCAAAAGAGCCGAGCTTGCGGTACTCGTCGGGTTTGGACGGCACCAGGGTCAGGTGCTCGGCCGGGATGATCTGCTCGGTGTCGATGTTGTCCCTGACGATGATGCACTTGCCGTGGAACGCGGTGGACGACGGGGAGTCGCCTGTGGCGGCGGCCGTGGTTAGGAGCCGAGAGCGGTGGCATCTCAGCGAGACGGTGACGGGGTGGCGAGGACCATCGTTGTGATGAAACGCTCCGTGGCATCTTTGGGTCGCCCCACATACATCTAATTCATCAGGTGAACTGAGCATGTCTGAACATTGGTCTCCCTTTTTATTTGGTGGGGTGAGAGAGCTCTGGCTCCATGTCATCTATCTTGATGCACTCTGGCATTTTCTCTCAGCTGGCCAAAGAGCTTTGCTCTTCCCATCACGCAGCATGTTCCCGGAATCCTGGTACAGATTCGACGGCGAGACTATGATCGAATTGGTATCGGCATCTTGGATGCAAGACTCTTTGTTGACTGTCAGCAGGCACCTGATGGTGAGGCAGTCGTTCTTGAGGAACGACGAGCCATGAATCTTGGATTTTTTGATGAATTTGATAAGGCCCCAATTGTCGCTCGCCAGAGAGAAAGTATGCTTCATGTAGGAGTTGGTCACCTAGGACAGCCGGCCGTCCTTCTCCATGAGATTGAGGGTCAACCTAGCACTGACGTCCTTCTCGCGGCTGCTCGTATCCATCCAGGGGACCTGACTTCGAACCCCAGGCTCCACACATCCTTCTCGTGGGTGCAGTAATAGAGGAAGGCTGATCGATCGGCGGATTGCAGAGGGCGGCGAGGCGAGGCGAGACCAGACACAGCGGAGGCAGCGCGCGACGCAGTGAGGACCGCCGCAGAGTGGCGAGTCGGCCGAGCGGGTTGAGGCGACAGAGGCGTCGCGCGGGGGCGACGCAGGCGGCGCAGGAGGAGCGACCGCTGCGGGAGGCGAAGTGGAGCCAGGCGAGGTGCGGTGAAGGCCGGGGCCGCTGTGGCTCGAGGCGCGGCGGCTCAATGCGCAGCAGAGCCGGCGGGCCTGGCACGGCGGACAAGCGAGGCGAGGCCACGGCGAAGGGCCGTCTCAAGGTAAGGTGAGGCCGCGGCGGCTCGGACACGGCGGGGCGAGGCCGTGGCGGCGGAGGCGACTCGAGGGGCCAGCCATGGCGTGGGCGGCGAGAGCAGGGAGCCGGCTCGAGGCGATTCCGTGGTGGTGGAGGAGAGCAGAGGCGCGGCGGTGGAGCTGGTACAGCGGGACACAACCGGCGCGCGGAGCGGAACAGGCGGCCTGCGGGCGCGGAGGATCGGCCGGAGCTGAGGCGAGGCCCTGCCATGGCATGGGCGGCTCAGCGGAGGCTGGCCGGCTTGAGGCTGATGCGGCGGTGCGGTGGTTCGCGGAGGCCGGTGAGGCTTGAGGCGGGGAGTGCGGCAACCGGGCCGGCTGGGTGCAGTGCGGCGGTGCGGTGGTTCGCGGAGGCCGGTGAGGCTTGAGGCGGGGAGTGCGGCAACCGGGCCGGCTGGGTGCAGTGCGGCGGTGCGGTGGTTCGCGGAGGCCGGTGAGGCTTGAGGCGGGGAGTGCGGCAACCGGGCCGGCTGGGTGCAGTGCGGCGGTGCGGTGGTTCGCGGAGGCCGGTGAGGCTTGAGGCGGGGAGTGCGGCAACCGGGCCGGCTGGGTGCAGGTGCTGCGGTTGCGGCGGGTCGACGATGGGGCGCGGCAGCCGCCGGCGGGAGCGGGGCGAGGCGGCTCGCGGGTGGCGCGTGGAAGCGGACCGAAGTGGAGCCGGCGGCGGAGCGGTGTGGAGGCGGGTGCAGCAGCGGGAGCAGGGCGCGTCGCCACGGTGGCATCGAGTCCGTGGTCAATCCGCTCTCGGATCGTTCCCCTTTCCTCTTTTCCTTTTGACGCGTTGATTTCCTGGAGACTTGAGCAGTACGCATCCGCTGTGTACGACATATGAGGGAAAACGGCCGCCAGCAAGATCGGGTCCTCCCGACTTAAAAAACCAAAGCTTTCAGATCTCAAGAATAAATCCACTTCTAGTCAATCTCAGACACGACCACGCAGCAGAGAACGTGGTCGAATTTGGCGGCATAGCAGCGGAAAGTCAGACTTTGACGGGATGCCGAGAAACATGGCGCACCCCGCAATCCTAATTTGTGATCTTGAACTCATATCAATCTTGCATCTACCCTTCCAAAATAAAAGGAAATTGTAGCGCGGTGGAAGTGACTCCTCGCTGGGAACGGCTGATCCTGGGTTCGATTCCCGCTGGCAGCACGTGCGTTGTTTGTTTCATGTCAGCTCTTCTTCGTCTGGTTGATCGCGAGCTCCTTGATTCCTACGAAAGCTCCCTCCAAGAACACAATTCCACCGTGCGTGGCTCCACGGTGGGCGCCAACTGTCGTGGTTTTGTCACGGCAAGATGTCCTCGTGAGAGAACTTAGGTGTGAGGCCATCGCAACTAGGTGGCGGCTTGAGAGGGGTTGATCGGAATCGAGAGACGCGAGTTTACCCAGGTTCGGCCCCTCCGATGGAGGTAAAAGCCTACGTCCTGCTTTGTGTGTATTGATGATGACGATGATCTCGATTACAAGGGTGCGGAATCGCTACCTCTAGTCTCGAAGGTTTCTAATCTGTCTATCTCTAATGACTTGAACTTGTCCCTCTTGGGGCGCCTTACCCCTCCTTATATAGGAGAATCCCTTTCCTTGGGCCTTCTCTGTGAGCCGCCATCTAGGCCGTTGGGTCTTTGTCATTCGTCTGACCCGCCTGCCGGGTCACCAATGAGCCGCCAAGCTCGGCCGGGTCATACTTCAGGTCGGGTTATACCGCGGGGTAATATCAACAAAGTCGGGATGAATACTAATCATTTTAAGATCCCCCTTGTGACTACTAGGTGTAGCAACTTTGTTCTTTATGACTTGTGTGGTCTTGCTAATTTTTATGGGATTTTTTCAATAGTTTTGATAGAATAAAAAGCCGAACCCAAATTACTAAAAATCTCTTCCAACTTATCGATACGGTAAGGACTTTCTTCTACCCTTTCGTTAACTACGGTTTCTTTTGCCTTTAGTAATTTAATAGCATCTCCCGCCTTAGCCCCAATTTTATTAGCAAGATTATGCAATTTCTTATCCAAATCTTCAAGATGTTCTTTAGTAATCATCTTCTTTTCTATAGCATCTAATCTCTCCATAACGTGTTCGAGAGTTAAAGTTGTTTCATTGATCATGATAGGTGGTGATCCCACTAAACTTCCCAAAGCATTAAAAGCATCCAAAGATGGACACATCAATAAATTCCCACCGGTAATCGTATCAAGGACGAATCTATACCAAGTGGTGATGCCAACATAAAAACTGCGTAGAAGAACAACGGTAGATTTCTTATGGATAGATCTATTATGAGCATTGCAAATCCTATACCAAGCATCTTTTAGGTTCTCCCCTCCCCTTTGCTTAAAATTAAGAACCTCATTATCGGGAGTACACGTAATAAAGGAAGAACTAGCCATAATGACTAGGCAAGAGATCCGGAGAGAAAAAGGGCAAACGAAAAAGAGGGCGAATAAAACGGCAAATTGGTGAGGTGGGGGAGAGGAAAACGAGAGGCAAATGACAAATAATATAATTGCAAGGAGATGAGATTTGTGATTAGGAACCTGGTAGATGATGATGGAGTCCCCTCGGCGCCTACGGTAGGCACGTAGAAGAGACCGCTTCCTCCCCGGCAACGACGCCAGAAATTCCTTTTGACGTGGCTTGAGACTGCGTCGGTATTTCCCCAAAGAGGAAGGGGTGATGCAGCACATCGACGATAAGTATTTCCCTCAGTTATGAAACCAAGGTTGTCGAACCGGTAGGAGGATCACCACCACCCAATAAGCAGCACCTGCACACAAACAACAAATACTTGCAACCCGACGCGAAAGAGAGGTTGTCAATCTCTCTATGGTAAAAAGATAGATTAGGTAGTGATAGATAGGAGAGATAGATCTCTCAAGAACACAAAATAGAAAAGGCAAATAAAATATGCAGCAATATGTTTTTGGGTTTTGGTTTTTTAGATCTGAAAACAACGATGCAAAAAGATAGATCTGAAAGCAATATGTTGGAAAAGTAGACCCGGGGGCCGTAGGATTCACTAGTGGCTTCTCTCATGAGTATAGCGCACGGTGGGTGAACAAATTACTGTTGGGCAATTGATAGAAAATCGAATAGTCATGACGATATCCAAGGCGATGATCATTATATAGGCCTCACGTCCAAGATAGGTGAAACCGACTCCTGCCTGCATCTACCTCTATTACTCCACACATCGACCGCTATCCAGCATGCATCTAATGTATTAAGTTCATGGAAAAACGGAGTAATGCAATAAGAACGATGACATGATGTAGACAAGATATATTCATGTAGGAATAGACCCCATCTTGTTATACTTAATAGCAACGATACATGCGTGTCTTGCTGCCCCTTCTGTCACTGGGAAAGAACACCGCAAGATCGAACCCATCACAAAGCACCTCTTCCCATGGCAAGAAAAATCGATCTAGTCGGCCTAACTAAACCAAAGATTCGAAGAAGAAATACAATGCTATAAGCAATCATGCATATAAGAGATCAAAGAAGACTCAAATAATATTCATGGATAGAAACTGATCATGAACTCAAAATTCATCGGATCCCAACAAACACACCGCAAAAGTTTACATCAAATAGATCTCCAAGAGACCATTGTATTGAGAATCATAAGAGAGAGAGAGGAAGCCATCTAGCTACTGCCTACGGACCCGTAGGACTATGGTGGACTACTCACGCATCATCGGAGAGGCACCTATGAAGAAGATGAACCCCTCCGTGATGGTGTTTACATTGGATCTCGCGGTTCTGGAACTTGCGGCAGCTGGAATTGTGTTTCGTCGACTCTCCTAGGGTTTTTGGAATATTTGGGAATTTATAGGCATCAGAGGCAGTGGAGAGGGGCCCCGAGGAGGGCACAACCCATCAGGGCGCGCCGGGGCCCCTTGGCGCGCCCTGGTGGGTTATGGTCTCCTCGGCCCACTCCCCCAGCACTTCTTTGGCCCACTGGGTGTCTTCTAGTCCAGAAAAAATCTCCAAAAAGTTTCATCGCGATTGGACTCTGTTTGGTATTGATTTTCTGCGAAGTAAAAAAACAAGCAAAAACAGCGCACTTTGGCACTATGTCAATAGGTTAGTCCCAAAAAATGATGTAAAGTTGTTATAAAATGATTGTAAAACATCCAAGAATGATAATATAACAGCATGTAACAAGCAAAAATTATAGATATGTTGGAGACATATCATGACCTAAGGTTGATCAATCCGTGGCAGGCGTAGGATGAAGATGTTCTCTCTCAAACAACCCTGCAACCAAATAATAAAAAGTGTCTTGTGTCCCCAACACACCAAATACAATGGTAAATTGTATAGGTGCACTAGTTCGGCGAAGAGATGGTGATACAAGTGTAGTAATGATAGTAGATATTGATTTTTGTAATAGTAACAATAAAAAACAGCAAGGTAGCAAGTAACAACAGTGAGCACAAACGGTATTGCAATGCTTGAAAACAAGGCCTAGGCTCCATACTTTCGCTAGTGCAATCTCTCAACAATACTAATATAATTGGATCACATAACCATCCCTCAACGTGCAACGAAGAATCACTCCAAAGTTCTTATCTAGCGGAGAACATAAGAAGAAATTGTTTGTAGGGTACGAAACCACCTTAAGTTATCCTTTCCGATCGATCTATCCAAGAGTTCGTACTAAAATAACACCAAGTTATCCTTTCCGATCAATCTATCTAGAGTTCGTACTAAAATAACACCATATGATACGCATCAACCAACTCTAATGTCACCTAGATACTCCAATGTCACCACAAGTATCCATGAGTTAATTATACGATACGCATCAAACAATTTCAGATTCATAATACTCAATCCAACACAAAGAACCTCAAAGAGTGTCTGATGACCCACAAGTATAGGGGATCAATCGTAGTCCTGTCGATAAGTAAGAGTGTCGAACCCAGCGAGGAGCAGAAGGAAATGACAAGCGGTTTTCAGCAAGGTAATTTCTGCAAGCACTAAAATTGTAGGTAACAGGTAGTTTGATAGCAAGATAATTGGTAACGAGCAAGTAACGGTAACGGTAAATAAAGTGCAGCAAGGTAGCCCAATCCTTTTGTGGAAAAGGACAGGCCAAAACAATCTCAAGTAATAGGCAAAGTGTTCTTGAGGGTACACGGGAATTTCGTCTAGTCACTTTTATCATGTTGGTTTGATTCGTGTTCGCTACTTTGATAATTTGATATGTGGATGGACCGGTGCTTGGGTGCTGTTCTTACTTGAACAACCTCCCACTTATGATTAACCCCCTCGCAAGCATCCGCAACTACGAGAAAATTATTAAGATAAAATCTAACCATAGCATTAAACGTTTGGATCCAAATCAGCCCCTTGCAAAGTAGCGCATAAACTAGGGTTTAAGCTTCTGTCACTCAAGCAACCCATCATCTAATAACTACTCCACAATGCATTCCCTTAGGCCCATGAATGGTGAAGTGTCATGTAGTCGACGTTCACATGACACCACTAAGGGAATCACAACATACATATCATCAAAATATCGAACACATATCAAATTCACATGATTACTTGCAACATGACTTCTCCCGTGGCCTCAAGAACAAAAGTAACTACTCACAAATAATAAACATGCTCAAGATCAGAGAGGTATTGAATAGCATAATGGATCTAAACTTATAATCTTCCACCAAATAAACCATATAGTAATCAACTACGCAAGGTAATCAACACTACTAGTCACCCACAGGTACCAATCTGAGGTTCCGGTACAAAGATTGAACACAAGAGATGAACTAGGGTTTGAGAGGAGATGGTGTTGTTGAAGATGTTGATGAAGATTGGCCTCCCAAAGATGAGCGGGGTGTTGGTGATGATGATGGCTTCGATTTTCCCCTTCGGGAGGGAAGTTCCCCCGGCGGAATCGCTCCGCCGGACGGCAAAAGTGCTCCTGCCCAAGTTCCGCCTCGAGGCGGCGGCGCTTCGTCCCGAAAGTCCTCCTCTGATTTTTTCTAGGTCAAATGTGACTATATACCAGAAGATGGGCACTGGAGGTGGGCCAAGGAGGCCACAACCCATCAGGGCGCGCCCAGGGGGGCTTGGCGCGCCCTGGTGGGTTGTGCCCACCAGGTTTGCCCCCTCTGGTAGTTTTCTGCTCCAGTATTTTTTATTTAATCCAAAAATAATCTCCGTAAAATTTCAGCTTCATTGGAGTTGTGCAGAATAGGTATCTCTGATGTGCTTTTTTCAGGTCCAGAATTCCAGCTGCCGGTATTCTCCCTCTTTGTGTAAACCTTGCATATTATGAGAGAAAAGGCATTAGAATCACTCCTTAAAGCATTATTATTCCACAAAACATAATAAATATCAGTAGGAAATCATGATGCAAAATGGACGTATAAACTCCCCCAAGCTTAGACCTCGCTTGTCCTCAAGCGAAAGCCGATATTGAAAAGCATGTCCACATGGTTTGAGAGAGAGGTGTCGATAAAAACAAAATACGGACATAGAAGCATCATTCTTATTATCATAACAGCAACAAACTCTAGCATAAACTTATTCAATATATATTTTCATCATATAACTTCTCATGCACAAGTAACAATTCATCACAACATAGAAGTACGAACCACAAACCTTATTGAAAACCAACAAACTATGTTCTTACTCAACTTTGCAACAACAATTCATCATATTTTCAGGAAGGGTCTCATGTCGGAGCCTTTTGGCAAGTCCACATACACAACCATCATTTAGTCTTCTATGATTGCTAACACTCACGGCATACCCATGAACAAAAAGTTTCAACCAGACACCTAGGAAGATAGGGGCTTATAGTTTCACCTCCCAACGTATTCACCTCAAGGGTGATGTCAACAATAATAACTCATGCCCACTCATATCCGGCTGGATATATGTGCCTAGATCTTTCCTCACCACATGATGCTTGCAAAAGGAAAAAGTAAAAAGGAATAGGGAAGAATACTTTGACTCTTGCATAAAAGTAAAAGATAGTCCCTTCGCAGAGGGAAGCAGAGGTTGTCATGCGCTTATTGGTTTGTATGCCCAATCCCTTAATGTAAAAGAACGTCACGCTATATTGCCCCGTATGATAGCAACCTTTATTATGCAGTCCGTCGCTTTTATTACTTTGCCATCATAAGTTCGTATAGCGCTCAATTTTCTCTTACACTAATTGATCAAAACATTTTTAGATGCAATTTTTATTGCCTTATTGCACTGATGACAACTTGCTTGAAGGATCTTTCTCAATCCATAGGTAGGTATGGTGGACACTCAAAGAATGAATTTGGGTTTGGGTTTTTGGATGCACAAGTAGTATCTCTACTTAGTGCGGAATTTTTGGCTAGCAAAGATATTGAGCAAGCACCACATGTTGAAGGATCTATGACAATATAACTTCTATGTGGATATGAACAAGCATAAATCATTACGTTGTCTTCCTTGTCCAACGTCAACAATTTTGACATATAATATTTGATGGGGGCTCACAATCATAAAAGATGTCCAAGATAGTGTATTTGCATATGAATCTTCTCTTCCCTTATTATTTCTTTCATGAATTGCATCATTGACCAATGCTATGTTTGTCAATCTCCAATAAATTTTACTACTTATACTTTTCCTTATGTGATGCCATTACTCACCATAAGATTAGCATATGATTCTTTTCATTTATTTCTCTTTTCTTTTATTTTGATTGCAACAAGAAAGTAGAGAGGCAAAAACTCAAACTAAACTTTATTATATAACTCTCACTCGATTACATAGATAGATAGGCCACGAAACTAACACACGCAAATAGATCATGCTAAACTTTTATTCAAATAAAGCAAAGGGAAACTAAAGATTGAACTAAAATAGGTAAAGGTGAATAAAAGTGATGGTGATACGATACCGGGGCACCTCCCCCAAGCTTGGCTCAAGCCAAGGGGAGTGCCCATACCCGTGTGCTCAAGTCTCCTTTGGTGGTGGTGATAAAGAAGGTGGTGGTGATGATGTAGTAGGATTGTCCTCCAGCTTCCAGGGCAAGGACTCCCCATCATAAGTTGTCGCAAGAGTCCCCTGAGTCCTGCAACTGGCAGCTAAACTCATACCTTTAAATCTTGCTTCGTATTCAAAGACTTGGTTTTGAAGATCATAAACTTGGCTCTGCAGAAAATTAATTTGCTCGTTGAGGGTGGAGATGATGTCCTTCACAGACCGGTCATCCACCACCTGATCACGGGTTAATTCCGTGATCATGGAGTGATTGGCACTAAGTCCATGCTCCACCATCTTCTGGCACTTGAAAATTTCCTGTTCCACCGCCTCGAGCCTAGCCTCCACGCTTCCGGTCTTCTTAGGCCCCTGAACATCGCGGATATGGAGCACCCCCTCACGCATCTCAATGGCTAGAGGATGCTTCATCATCTCCGGCAAGTACGGGTTGATGACCTTCTCCAAGAACTTGTCCTTGGGGGAGCTTGGTGGAGCCATGGAGATCTAGATCCGACGAGGAAACAACAAGAAACAAGAACAGAGGATTATTCTGCGATGCGGTTGTCAAAACAGTCGGGGATATATATAGAGAATTTTTATTCTTGGGAAACAAGCATATGGAAGGAAAACGGAGCCGGGAAGGTGTCCGAGGTGGGCACAACGCACCAGGGCGTGCAGGGGTGCCTGACGCGCCCTGGTGTATCGTGCTCACCTCGATCACCTTCCGGTTTATTTCTTTATTTCCAAAATTTTCTAATATTCCCAAACTGACAAAAAAATATTTTTGCCGATTTTTCGGAGTCCGTTTACTTACCGTATCACGTACCTCCTATTTTCCAGAATTCTGGAGTGTTTCGGAAGGTTTCTTTTATGTGTTCCTCCGGTGTCATGGTTTGGATAACATTGCTTTCAACGTTAATAGGCGTACCTGAGATATAATGCTTAATTCTTTGTCCATTGACCACCTTCGGATTAGTACCTTCGGCATTATTAATCTTGATAGCTCCAGAACGATAAACCTCTTCGATAATGTAAGGTCCTTCCCATTTGGAGAGAAGCTTTTCTGCAAAAAATCAAACAAGAGTTGAACAAAAGGACATAGTCTCCTATTTTGAATTCCCGCTTTTGGATTCTTTTGTCATGCCATCTTTTTAATTTTTTCTTTGAATAATTTGGCATTTTCATAAGCTTGGGTTCTCCATTCATCTAGTGAGCTAATATCAAATAGCCTCTTCTCACCGGCAAGTTTGAAATCATAGTTAAGTTCTTTAATTGCCCAAAATGCTTTGTGTTCTAATTCTAGAGGCAAATGACAAGCTTTTCCATACACCATTTTATATGGAGACATACCCATAGGATTTTTATAAGTTGTTCTATAGGCCCAAAGTGCATCATCTAATTTCTTAGACCAGTTCTTACGAGACCTATTGACAGTTTTTTGTAATATCAATTTTATTTCTCTATTGCTAAGTTCAACTTGACCACTAGATTGAGGATGATAGGGTGATGCAATTCTATGGTTAACATCATATTTAGCAAGCATCTTACGGAAAGCACCATGAATAAAGTGTGAACCACCATCGTTCATTAAATATCTAGGGACTACAAACCTCGGGAAGATAACCTCTTTAAGCATCTTAATGGAGGTGTGGTGATCAGCACTACTAATTGGAATAGCTTCTACCCACTTAGTGACATAATCAACATCAACCAAAATATGAGTGTACCCGTTAGAGGAAGGAAAAGGTCCTATATAATCAAAACCCCAAACGTCAAATGGTTCAACAACAAGTGAATAATTCATAGGCATTTCCTGATGCTTACCGATATTACCAATTCTTTGACATTCATCACAAGACAAGACAAACTTACGAACATCCTTGAAGACAGTAGGCCAATAAAAACTAGATTGCAATACCTTGTGAGCAGTTCTATCTCCCGCATGATGTCCTCCATAAGCTTCGGAATGACATTTTCGTAGGATTTGTTCCTGTTCATGCTCAGGTACACAACGTCTAATAATACCATCTACTCCTTCTTTATAAAGATGTGGGTCATCCCAAAAGTAATGCCTCAAGTCATAGAAGAATTTTTTCTTTTGTTGGTATGTGAAGCTAGGTGGTATATATTTAGCGACAATGTAGTTAGCATAATCAGCATACCAAGGGGTGTTTTGTGAAACACTTATTGCAGCTAACTGTTCGTCGGGGAAACTATCATCAATATGTAGTGGGTCATCAAGAATATTTTCTAACCTAGACAAGTTATCAGCTACGAGGTTCTCAGCTCCCTTCCTATCAACGATGTGTAAGTCAAATTCTTGAAGCAACAGAACCCACCTAATGAGTCTAGGTTTAGCATCTTTATTTTCCATAAGGTATTTTATAGCAGCATGATCGGTGTGAACAATAACTTTGGAATCAACAATATAGGATCTAAATTTATCACAGGCAAACACAACTGTTAAGAATTCTTTTTCAGTAGTAGCATAATTTCGTTGAGCACTGTCTAGACTTTTACTAGCATAATGGATAACGTTCAATTTCTTATCAACTCTTTGTCCTAGAACAGCACCAACAGCATAATCACTAGCATCACACATAATTTCAAAAGGCAAGTTCCAATCAGGTGGTTGAACGATAGGTGCAGAGGTTAAGGCTTTCTTGAGTGTTTCAAAGGCTTCCACACAATCATCATCAAAAATAAAAGGAATATCCTTTTGCAAAAGATTAGTAAGAGGCCTAGAAATTTTAGAGAAGTATTTAATGAACCTGCTATAGAAACCAGCATGACCAAGGAAACTTCGAATACCTTTAATATCTTTAGGACATGGCATTTTCTAAATTGCATCAACTTTAGCTTTATCCACCTCAATACCTCGTTCGGATATTTTATGCCCCAAGACAATGCCTTCATTAACCATAAAGTGGCACTTCTCCCAATTCAAGACGAGATTAGTTTGTTCACATCTCTGCAAAACTCGATCAAGGTTGCTTAAGCAATCATCAAAAGAAGTTCCGTAAACGAAAAAATCATCCATGAAAACCTCCACAATCTTTTCACAAAAATCAGAGAATATAGCAGTCATACATCTTTGAAAGGTAGCAGGTGCATTGCATAAACCAAAAGGCATACGTCTATAAGCATAGGTTCCAAAAGGGCAAGTAAAGGTGGTTTTCTCTTGATCGGATTGTGACACAGGTATTTGAGAGAAACCAGAATATCCATCTAGGAAGCATAAGTGTGTGTGCTTAGATAATCTTTCTAGCATTTGATCAATGAAAGGCAGAGGGTAATGATCTTTCCTAGTAGCTTTATTTAATTTTCTAAAATCAATTACCATTCTATAGCCAGTGACGATTCATTGTGGAATGAGTTCATTTTTATCATTAGGAACAACGGTAATACCTCCTTTCTTAGGGACACAATGAACGGGACTTACCCATCTACTATCAGCAATAGGATAGATTATACCTGCTTCCAGAAGCTTTAATATTTCAGTTCTTACCACTTCTTTCATCTTAGGATTTAATCGTCGTTGATGATCAACAACGGGTTTAGCATCAGGTTCCATATTAATCTTGTGCTGACATAGAATGGGACTAATGCCCTTAAGATCATCAAGAGTATATCCAATAGCAGCCCGGTGCTTCCTTAGAACTTTTAATAATCTTTCTTCTTCATGTTCTGAAAGGTTAGCACTAATAATAACAAGATATATCTTTTTCTCATCAAGATAAGCATATTTCAAAGTGCCAGGCAATTGCTTTAATTCAAACACGGGATCACCTTTAGGTGGAGGAGGACCTCCAAGAGTTTCAATAGGCAAATTGTGTTTCAGGAGAGGTTGTTGTTCAAAGAAAATTTGATCTATTTCATTTCTTTCACGCAAGTGCATATCATTTTCATGGTCAGGCAAATATTGTTCTAATGGATCGGTGGGGGCACAGCAATAGAAGCAAGACCAATTATTTCATCCTTACTAGATAACGCTTTATCGCGAGGTTGTCTACTAAACTTGGAAAAATTAAACTCATGAGACACACCACCAAAACTGACACCGACAATTTGTTTTTCACAATCTATCTTAGCATTGACGGTTCTCAAGAAAGGTCTACCAAAGATAATGGGACAAAAGTCATCTTGTGGGGAACCAAGGCCTAGAAAATCAGTAGGGTATTTCACTTTCCCACACAAGACTTCAACATCTCTAACAATCCCAAGTGGTGTGATAGTGTCTCTATTAGCAAGTTTAATAGTAACATCAATGTCTTCTATTTCAGCAGGTGCTATTTCATCCATAATTTCTTGGTATAAGGTAAAAGGGATAGCACTCACACTAGCACCCAAATCACATAAACCATGATAGCAATGATCTCCTATTTTTGACTGAGACAACAGGCATGCCTTCTATGGGTCTATGTTTATCTTTTTCATCGGGTTTAGCAATTCTAGCAGCTTCATCACAAAAGTAGATAACATGCCCATCAATATTTTCTACCAAGAGATCTTTAACCATAGCAACACTAGGTTCTACTTTAATTTGCTCAGGGGGCTTAGGTGCTCTTATATTACTCTTACGAACCACAGTTGATACCTTAGCTTGGTCTTGCTTCTATTGTCGTGCCTCCCACCGATCCATTAGAACAATATTTGCTTGACCATGAAAATGATATGCACTCTCGTGAAAGAAATGAGATAGATAAAATTTTCTTTGAACAACAACCTCTCCTGAAACATAATTTGCCTATTGAAACTCTTGGAGGACCTCCTCCACCTAAAGTTGATCCTGTGTTTGAATTGAAACAATTGCCGGACACTTTGAAGTATGCTTATCTTGATGAGAAAAAGATATATCCTGTTATTATTAGTGCTAACCTTTCAGAACATGAAGAAGAGAGATTATTGAAAGTTCTGAGGAAGCACCGGGCTGCTATTGGATATACTCTTGATGATCTTAAGGGCATTAGTCCCACTCTATGTTAGCACAAGATTAATATGGAACCTGATGCTAAACCCGTTGTTGATCACCAACGGCGATTGAATCCTAAGATGAAAGAAGTGGTAAGAACTGAAATATTAAAGCTTCTGGAAGCAGGTATAATCTATCCCATAACTGATAGTAGATGGGTAAGTCCCGTTCATTGTGTCCCTAAGAAAGGAGGTATTACCGTTGTTCCCAATGATAAGAATGAACTCATTCCACAAATAATTGTCACTGGCTATAGAATGGTAATTGATTTTAGAAAATTAAATAAAGCTACTAGGAAAGATCATTACTCTCTATCGTTCATTGATAATATGCTTGAAAGACTATCTAGGCACACACACTTTTGTTTCTTAGATGGATATTCTGGTTTTTCTCAAATACCTGTGTCACAATCCGATCAAGAGAAAACCACCTTTACTTGCCCTTTTGGAACCTATGCTTATAGACGTATGCCTTTTGGTTTATGCAATGCACCTGCTACCTTTCAAAGATGTATGACTGCTATATTCTCTGATTTTTGCGAAAAGATTGTGCAGGTTTTCATGGATGATTTTTCCGTTTACAGAACTTCTTTTGATGATTGCTTAAGCAACCTTGATCAAGTTTTGCAAAGATGTGAACAAACTAATCTTGTCTTGAATTGGGAGAAGTGTCACTTTATGGTTAATGAAGGCATTGTCTTGGGGCATAAAATATCTGAACGAGGTATTGAGGTGGATAAAGCTAAAGTTGATGCAATTGAGAAAATGCCATGTCCTAAAGATATTAAAGGTATTCAAAGTTTGCTTGGTCATGCTGGTTTTTATAGGAGGTTCATTAAAGACTTCTCTAAAATTTCTAGGCCCCTCACTAATCTTTTGCAAAAGGATATTCCTTTTGTTTTTGATGATGATTGTGTTGAAGCCTTCGAAACACTCAAGAAAGCCTTAACCTCTGCACCTATTGTTCAACCACCTAATTGGAACTTGCCTTTTGAAATCATGTGTGATGCTAGTGATTATGCTGTTGGCGCTGTTCTAGGACAAAGAGTTGATAAGAAATTGAATGTTATCCATTATGATAGTAAAACTCTAGACAGTGCCCAACGAAACTATGCTACTATTGAAAAAGAATTTTTAGCAGTTGTTTTTGCTTGTGATAAATTTAGATCCTTTATTGTTGACTCCAAAGTTATTGTTCACACTGATCATGCTGCTATAAAATACCTTATGGAAAAGATAGATGCTAAACCTAGACTAATTAGGTGGGTTCTCTTGCTTCAAGAATTTGACTTACACATCATTGATAGGAAGGGAGCTGAGAACCCCGTAGCGGATAACTTGTCTAGGTTAGAAAATATTCTTGATGACCCACTACCTATTGATGATAGTTTCCCTAACGAACAGTTAGATGCAATAAGTGTTTCACAAAACACACCCTGGTATGTTGATTATGCTAACTACATTTTCGCTAAATATATACCACCTAGCTTCACTTACCAACGAAAGAGAAAAAAAATCTATGACTTGAGACATTACTTTTGGGATGACCCACACCTTTATAAAGAAGGAGTAGATGGTATTATTAGACGTTGTGTACCTGAGCATGAACAGGAACAAATCCTATGAAAATGTCATTCTGAAGCTTATGGAGGGCATCATGCGGGAGATAGAACTGCTCACAAGGTATTGCAATTTGCTTTTTATTGGCCTACTCTCTTCAAGGATGCCCGTAAGTTTGTCTTGTCTTGTGATGAATGTCAAAGAATTGGTAATATCGGTAAGCGTCAGGAAATGCCTATGAATTATTCACTTGTTGTCGAACCATTTGACGTTTGGGGTTTTGATTATATGGGGCATTTTCCTTCCTCCAACGGATACACTCATATTTTAGTTGTGGTTGATTATGTCACTAAGTAGGTAGAAGCTATTCCAACTAGTAGTGCTGATCACCACAGCTCTATTAAAATGCTTAAAGAGGTTATCTTCCCGAGGTTTGGAGTCCCTAGATATTTATCGACCGATGGTGGTTCACACTTTATTCATGGTGCTTTCCGTAAGATGCTTGCTAAATATGATGTTAACCATAGAATTGCATCACCCTATCATCCTCAATCTAGTGGTCAAGTTGAACTTAGCAATAGAGAAATAAAATTAATATTACAAAAAACTGTCAATAGATCTCGTAAGAATTGGTCTAAGAAATTAGATGATGCACTTTGGGCCTATAGAACAGCTTATAAAAATCCAATGGGCATGTCTCCATATAAAATGGTGTATGGGAAAGCTTCTCATTTTGCCTCTAGAATTAGAACACAAAGCATTTTGGGCTATTAAAGAACTCAACTATGATTTCAAACTTGCCAGTGAGAAGATGTTATTTGATATTAGCTCACTAGATGAATGGAGAACCCAAGCGTATGAAAATGCTAGGCTATTCAAAGAAAAAGTAAAAAGATGGCATGACAAAAGAATCCAAAAGCGGGAATTCAAAATAGGAGATTATGTTCTTTTGTTCAACTCTCGTTTAAGATTTTTTGCAGGAAAGCTTCTCTCAAAATGGAAAGGACCATATATTATCAAAGAGGTTTATCGTTCTGGAGCTATTAAGATTAATAACGCCGAAGGTACTAACCCGAAGGTGATCAATGGACAAAGAATTAAGCATTATATCCCAGGTACGCCTATTAACGTTGAAAGCAATGTTATCCAAACCATGACACCAGAGGAACACATAAAAGAAACCTTCCGGAACACTTCAGAATTCTTAAAAATATGAGGTACGTGATACGGTAAGTAAACGGACTCCGAAAAATCCGCAAAAATATTTTTTGTCAGTTTTGGAATATTTTAGAATTTTTGAAATAAATAAATAAATCGGAAGGTGATCGAGGTGAGCACGATACACCAGGGCGTTTAGAAGCAATTTTTATTGGGGGCTCACAATACACTAATTGATCAAAACACGTTTAGAAGCAATTTTTATTGCCTTATTGCACCGATGACAACTTACTTGAAGGATCTTACTCGATCCATAGGTAGGTATGGTGGACTCTCAAAGAATGAATTTGGGTTTTGGGTTTTTGGATGCACAAGTAGTATCTCTACTTAGTGCAGAATTTTTTTGGCTAGCAAAGATATTGAGCAAGCACCACATGTTGAAGGATCTATGACAATATAACTTCTATGTGGATATGAACAAACATAAATCATTACGTTGTCTTCCTTGTCCAACGTCAACCATTTTGACATATAATATTTAATGGGGGCTCACAATCATAAAAGATGTCCAAGATAGTGTATTTGCATGTGAATCTTCTCTTCCCTTATTAATTCGTTCATGAATTACATCATTGACCAATGCTATGTTTGTCAATCTCCAATAATTTTTACTACTTATACTTTTCCTTATGTGATGTCATTACTCACCATAAGATTAGCATATGATTCTTTTCATTTATTTCTCTTTCCTTTTATTTTGATCGCAACAAGAAAGTAGAGAAGCAAAAACTCAAACTGAACTTTATTATATAACTCTCACTCGATTACATAGATAGATAGACCACGAAACTAACGCACGAAAATAGATCATGCTAAACTTTTATTCAACTAAATCAAAAAGTAACTAAAGATCGAACTAGAATAGGTAAAGGTGAATAAAAGTGATGGTGATACGATACCGGGGCACCTCCCCCAAGCTTGGCTCAAGCCAAGGGGAGTGCTCATACCCGTGTGCTCAAGTCTCCTTTGGTGGTGGTGATGAAGTAGGTGGTGGTGATGATGTGGTAGGCTTGTCCTCCAGCTTCCATGGCAAGGGCTCACCATCAAAAGTTGACGCAAGAGTCCCCTGAGTCCTGCAACTGGCAGCTAAACTCATACCTTTAAATCTTGCTTCATATTCAAAAACTTGGTTTTGAAGATCATAAACTTGACTTTGTAGAAAATTGATTTGCTCGTTGAGGGTGGAGATGGTGTCCTTCACGGACCGGCCATCCACCATCTGAGCACGGTTGAATTCCGTGATCATGGAGTGATTGGCACTAAGTCCACGCTCCACCATCCTTTGGCACTTGAAGATCTCTTGTTCCACCGCCTCGAGCCTAGCCTCCACGCTTCCGGTCCTCTTGGGTCCCTGAACATCGCGGATGTGGAGCACCACCTCATGCATCTCAATGGCTTGAGGGTGCTTCATCACCGCCGGCAAGTACGGGTTGATGACCTTCTTGAAGAACTTCGTCCTTGGAGGAGCTTGGTGGAGCCATGGAGATCTAGATCTGACGAGAAAATAGCACGAAACAAGAACACAGGATTTTTCTGCGATGCGGTCGTAAAAACAGTCGGGGGTATATATAGAGAATTTTTATTCTTCGGAAACAAGCATATGGAAGGAAAATGGAGTCGGGAAGGTGCCCGAGGTGGGCACAACCCACCAGGGCGCGTCTGGCAGGGCTGGCGCGCCCTGGTGTATCGTGCTCACCTCGGTTGCCTTTCGGTTTATTTCTTATTTTCCAAAATTTTCTAATATTCCAAAACTGACAAAAAATATTTTTGCGGATTTTTCGGAGTCCGTTTACTTACCGTATCACGTACCTCCTATTTTTCAGAATTCTGGAGTGTTCCTGAAGGTTTCTTTTATGTGTTCCTCCGGTGTCATGGTTTGGATAACATTGCTTTCAACGTTCATAGGCGTACCTGAGATATAGTGCTTAATTCTTTGTCCATTGACTACCTTCGGGTTAGTACCTTCGGCATTATTAATCTTGATAGCTCCAGAACGATAAACCTCTTCGATAATATAAGGTCCTTCCCATTTGGAGAGAAGCTTACCTGCAAAAAATCTTAAACGAGAGTTGAACAAAAAAACATAGTCTCCTATTTTGAATTCCCGCTTTTGGATTCTTTTGTCATGCCATCTTTTTTAACTTTTCTTTGAATAGTTTGGCATTTTCATAGGCTTGGGTTCTCCATTCATCTAGTGAGCTAATATCAAATAGCCTCTTCTCACCGGCAAGTTTGAAATCATAATTGAGTTCTTTAATTGCCCAAAATGTTATGTTCTAACTCTAGAGGCAAATGACAAGCTTTACCATATACCATTTTGTATGGAGACATACCCATAGGATTTTTATAAGCTGTTCTATAGGCCCAAAGTGCATCATCTAGTTTCTTAGACCAATTCTTTCGAGACCTATTGACGGTTTTTTGTAATATCAATTTTATTTCTCTATTGCTAAGTTCAACTTGACCACTAGATTGAGGATGATAGGGTGATGCAATTCTATGGTTAACATCATATTTAGCAAGCATCTTACGGAAAGCACCATGAATAAACTGTGAACCACCATCAGTCATTAAATATCTAGGGACTCCAAACCTCGGGAAGATAACTTCTTTAAGCATTTTAATGGAGGTGTTGTGATCAGCACTACTAGTTGGAATAGCTTCTACCCACTTAGTGACATAATCAACAGTGACCAAAATATGAGTGTACCCGTTACATGAAGGAAAAGGTCCCATATAATCAAAACCCCAAACATCAAAAGGTTCAACAACAAGTGAATAATTCATAGGCATTTCCTGACGCTTACCGATATTACCAATTCTTTGACATTCATCACAAGACAAGACAAACTTACGGGCATCCTTGAAGATAGTAGGCCAATAAAAACCAGATTGCAATACCTTGTGAGCAGTTCTATCTCCTGCATGATGTCCTCCATAAGCTTCGGAATGACATTTCCGTAGGATTTGTTCCTGTTCATACTCAGGTACACAACGTCTAATAATACCATCTACTCCTTCTTTATAAAGATGTGGGTCATCCCAAAAGTAATGTCTTAAATCATAGAAGAATTTTTTCTTTTGTTGGTATGTGAAGCTAGGTGGTATATATTTAGCAACAATATAGTTAGCATAATCAGCATACCAAGGAGTGCTTTGAGAAACATTTATTGCTGCTAACTGTTCATCAGGAAAGCTATCATCAATAGGTAGTGGGTCATCAAGAATATTTTCTAACCTAGACAAGTTATCAGCTACGGGATTCTCAGCTCCCTTCCTATGAACGATATGTAAATAAAATTCTTGAAGCAAGAGAACCCATCTAATGAGTCTAGGTTTAGCATCTTTCTTTTCCATAAGATATTTTATAGCAGCATGATCGGTGTGAACAATGACTTTGGAATCAACAATGTAGGATCTAAATTTATCACAAGCAAACACAACTGCTAAAAATTCCTTTTCAGTAGTAGCGTAATTTCGTTGGGCATTGTCTAGAGTTTTGCTAGCATAATGGATAACATTCTATTTCTTATCAACTCTTTGTCCTAAAACAGCACCAACAGCATAATCACTAGCATCACACATAATTTCAAAAGGCAAGTTCCAATCAGGTGGTTGAACGATAGGTGTAGAGGTTAAGGCTTTCTTGAGTGTTTCAAAGGCTTCCACACAATCATCATGAAAAACAAAAGGGATATCCTTTTGCAAAAGATTAGTAAGAGGCCTAGAAATTTTAGAGAAGTCTTTAATGAACCTCCTATAGAAACCAGCATGACCAAGGAAACTTCGAATACCTTTAATATCTTTAGGACATGGCATTTTCTCAATTGCATCAACTTTAGCTTTATCCACCTCAATACCTCATTCAGATATTTTATGCCCCAAGACAATACCTTCATTAACCATAAAGTGGCACTTTTCCCAATTCAAGACAAGATTAGTTTGTTTACATCTCTGCAAAACTCGATCAAGGTTGCTTAAGCAATCATCAAAAGAAGTCCAGTAAACGGAAAAATCATCCATGAAAACCTCCACAATCTTTTCACAAAAGTCAGAGAATATAGCAGTCATACATCTTTGAAAGGTAGCAGCTGCATTGCATAAACCGAAAGGCATACGTCTATAAGCATAGGTTCCAAAAGGGCAAGTAAAGGTGGTTTTCTCTTGATCAGATTGTGACATGGGTATTTGAGAGAAACCAGAATATCCGTCTAGAAAACAAAAGTGTGTGTGCTTAGATAATCTTTCTAGCATGTGATCTATGAAAGGCAGAGGGTAATGATCTTTTCTAGAAGCTTTATTTAATTTTCTAAAATCAATTACCATTCTATAGCCAGTGACAATTCTTTGTGGAATGAGTTCATTTTTATCATTAGGAACAATGGTAATACCTCCTTCCTTAGGGACACAATGAACGGGACTTACCCATCTACTATCAGCTATGGGATAGATTATACCTGCTTCCAGAAGCTTTAATATCTCGGTTCTTACCACTTCTTTCATCTTAGGATTCAATCGCCGTTGGTGATCAACAACGGGTTTAGCATCCGGTTCCATATTAATCTTGTGCTGACATAGAGTGGGACTAATGCCCTTAAGATCATCAAGACTATATCCAATAGCAGCCCGGTGCTTCTTCAGAATTTTTAATAATCTTTCTTCTTCATGTTCTGAAAGGTTAGCACTAATAATAACAGGATATATCTTTTTCTCATCAAGATAAGCATACTTCAAAGTATCAGGCAATTGCTTTAATTCAAACACAGGATCACCTTTAGGTGGAGGAAGACCTCCAAGAGTTTCGATAGGCAACTTGTGTTTCAGGAGAGGTTGTTGTTCAAAGAAATTTTTATCTATTTCATTACTTTCACGCAAGTGCATATCATTTTCATGGTCAAGCAAATATTGTTCTAATGGATCAGTAGGAGGCACGGCAACAGAAGCAAGACCAGTTATTTCATCCTTACTAGATAATGCTCTATCACGGGGTTGTCTACTAAACTTGGAAAAATTAAACTCATGAGACACATCACCAAAACTGACACCGACAGTTTGTTTTTCGCAATCTATCTTAGCATTGACGGTGTTTAAGAAAGGTCTACCTGACGGTGTCCTGGACTAGGGGGTACTCACCACGTCGTCTCCCGACCAGGTGGATCGGGCTGAGGACCCCCATGGTGGTGCACTATTGGGCCAGTTCGGACAGCCCATGCCGTATACAAGGAGGATTCCACAAGACTTGATGCCCAAGACAAGGACTCTCTTAAACCCTAGGACTCGGTGTATATATAAACCGAGGCCAGGCTAGTCATTAGATCATCATATATTCATTAGAACAATCTCGTGGTAGATACATGTACTCTGTACAACACCCCATATGAATACAATCAAAAGCAGGACGTAGGGTATTATCTCTTCGAGAGAGCCCGAACCTGGGTAAAATCCTGTGTCCGTGTTACCATCGCTCCAAGACGCCTAGCTTAGGACCCCTACTATGAGATATGTCGGATTTGACACCGACATTGATGCTTTCATTGAGAGCCTGCTGGGTAGTTGCCACGGTGCGATGGGAATTCAGATCGGCTCCATCGCGATCTACGCGTCGGAACCGAGCTACATCGTCAACATCGGCATCTTCGTCGCCGGCTTGACTGGTCACCTCGGCTAGGCCGAGAACTGTGCGCCACGTCGGATCATCTAGATCGGATGGGTGTCTTCATCAACATCAACTCCAATCTCAACCAAGATCAAGGAAGAATCCTCCATGGTGCTCGGGGCCTCAACGTCAACATTGCCCTCGCGCGATCATGTAGTTTTTACGGACAGCGGATTCATGTTCGTCGTCCCCGTCTCCTCGAGTGTCGTTTTGACGATTGCTTCGGTGGAATTGTGCGGAATTGAGTCTAGAACAACCCTGCAAAATTTCGTCGCGTTCCGGTGGAGGAATCTCCGGCGATCTACAATATACCGGGGCCCTGTCGAATCTGGACGAGAATCTGGACGAGTTTAGGGCGAGGAGTCCAGCGTCTAGCTTGGACATCTGTTGGAAAATCCCACCACTCATCGGATGCGGAATTCCTATACCGATGACCCCTCAAAATTTCAGCTCGATCCGACCGTCCAAACTCCGGGAAACATCCGATTAGTACAACAAATTTTGGATCTATTTTCTGCGCGAAAACGAATCCGACCCGAGTTCATCTTTTTCATGAACGGGTTGTCGGACGTCCTTTTTGAAGGAAATTTTCTCATCATCTCGGTCATCCGACCAAGAGTTCGGCATCGCAAGGGCCGAATAATCATCAAGCGAACCTCGTCATCCGCGGGTTGTACGGGTCGGGCGCTCCGTTGCTTCATCAAGCCAGCATTGACCTCGTCACAAATTCTGACCTGCGTCGGCATCGCCGTGCCGTTACTTTTTCAAGCTGACATCCACCACGCCGACCTGCTTTGACACGTCGGTTGGCATGGGGCTCTAGCGTCACCTTACCGATCTGCTCCGTCACCTCGGCTAGACTGGGGGCTTCGTCATCTCCTCATCAACCCGCTCCGAAGACTTCGGCGTCACCAGCCGACCAGCTTCGACACCTCGGCTGGCCTGAGACTTCGGCGTCACCAGCCGACCTGCTCCGTCACCTCGGCTAGACCGGGGCTTTGGCATCCCTTCATCAACCTGCTCCGGGGACTTCGGCGTCACCAGCCGACCTGCTCCGTCACCTCGGCTAGACCGGGGCTTTGGTATCCCTTCATCAACCTGCTCTGGGGACTTCGGCGTCACCAGCCGACCTGCATCAACACCTCGGCTGGCATGAGACTTCGGCGTCACCAGCCGACCTGCATGAGACTTCGGCGTCCGCCGATCACAGCTTCGCCACGTTAACTGGACCGAGGACTTCATCTCGCCACATCGACCGTGCAGCGTCGCCACTTCGTCAAGCCGAACTCTTCGTTCAGGCACATCGGCGCCCAGGCCATATTCCTTTACTTATTTGCTTCACTTAAATTAACTAAGTAGAAGAATTTTTTTAAAATATATATTATCATTACCTTTATTTGTTATTACTTTTGGCTTGCACTATATTATGTGCGCAGGTAATTGACTTCGACTGTGTGACGCGGTCACCTCGGCGCGCCTCCGTCGTCGCCTCACCTCCGTCGACCGAATTGTGTCGTCACATTGACTAGGGGCTGCGCTCGCCACGTCGGCAATATTGTGTCATCACATCGTCAAACCGAACTCCTCTCCCGGCCACCTCGGAACCGGCTTGGGGGCTAGGACCTCGGCCAAGCCGAGGACAATGCACCATACTAGATTTTTCAGAGATCAATGCGCTCTTGCATCCTGCCTCAAGTCCGAACTGCGTCATCAATGCCGAGCACTTTAACCAGCTAAGTCGCTTCCATGCTAAAAAACGTTCAGTTTTAAATTTTGTTCGGTTCGACCAAGCATTATACTTTTTTGACAAAAAGTTGTTTGTGAAAAACTTTCTTTGTCAAAACTTTGTTTGTTACCAACAAATTCAAATACCCCGTTTACTTGGGGGCTTCCTTTATGAAACCTTTTCTCTTTGCATGTGATTATTATTGTACAACTTCTTTCCTTGCTCGTGTATTATGCCAAAATATGCATCATGTTGACTTAAGTGTTCCGCAAAGCTGGGTTGCCTGGCTCCTATGCTTACCCCTACGTTCCCGATTGTTCGGCTAGGGCGTAAAGGGAGCACCTCTGCAATTGTTACGATCGGGTCATCCGAACTCGTACCTCAGACGGGTGAAGCCGAAAGCTAGCGCTCTTACTGTTTTCAACTATGGTCGGCCACGACCGAAGATAAGCATACATAAATCTATTGCACACCCCTAATGGTAATCATGAGAACCCAAAGAAAGGAACTGTTAGAG
Organism: Elymus sibiricus; assembly: GCA_039707655.1. NCBI lineage: Eukaryota > Viridiplantae > Streptophyta > Magnoliopsida > Poales > Poaceae > Elymus > Elymus sibiricus. Next base: position 383,291,434 of record CM077663.1, read on the forward strand.
GAACTATTTTCTTTGAAGATGCTTCTTACGTTGAATAGTAATATAGCATAAGTTCCCTGGGCGCGCTTTGTCTGTTATAGCCTAATGGCCTGATTGCCTGGTTATTCGAAACACCTCCGATATCCTCGATGGCGCAGTCGATAACACTTTTCGGCCCTTAGCCGAAGAGGGAGAAGCCGACGGTCGGTTAAGACGCGTTTAAAGTTCGGGCGAACACATATATGATATAAGTACTTCATTACATACAATCATTATACATAAAATTCTTTTACCCAAGTCACTTGGGGTCTCTTAAATTTATATGAGCTGTTTTATAATAAATGTTTTCTTCTCAGTCATTGCAAAGTCTTTTTCTACCACTCCTCTCTCGACTCGAGTGCTTGGTCAATAGCCGGGTAGCCTGGTTTCTCTTTAAAAGCCGCTCGCGTTTAGTTCGCTAAACTGGCCTGAGAAACACTCCGTCTTCGGGATAGGGAGGTTGAAGCCGAAGGCTGACCCACCTGAAGTCTAGAGATCGGATGTGTCATGTTAAAGCACGACCGAAGCACGTATTAATTTTAAGACCAGTTTCGGATTGGCACAATTTTCTTTTATCTAAACATAAAGTTTTTTGTATAAATTTTGTATTTTCCGAGCGTAACTCTCGCAGTACACTTTTAAAGCATCGGCAATATCAACGGGGGCCTGCGACTAGAGCCGAACCCACGAAAAGCCAAGGCACTCCGAGGAGTCCTCGGCAAAACGTTCTCGGATATTGCTTTATATGCACCAGTTTCGAATTGTGTCTTCGGTCAATAGTTGGGTTGCCCGGCTCCTGTGCTTGCCTCCTACGTTCCGCTTTGTTCGGCTAGGAGTGCAAAGAGAGAACCACTGCGATTGTACTTCCGGTTTAACTGGTCAAGTACCTCAGTGGAGAAAGCCGAAAACTGACTGTCACAATGAGCATAAACTGGTCGGCGATCCGATGACCATATTAAACAACGGCCCTTTCATAAAATTGGCCGGAGTGTTAACGGCTTGACCTCGGCTGACGCCGAACACTAACCGGGGGCTAGTAACTGGCCTCCCAAACTTTAAGCTCCCATGACCAAGTGATAGTTATAAAGCCTAGATATCTGATTGCCTCGTTTCCGCTAACACAACCACCTCCGGGCACCGAGACGTCAGCTAAGGGTTGTATTGTTAGTATGGAAACACCCTGTGTAGCATCTACAAAGGGGTGGAAGCCGACGATGGACCACTTTCAGGTTATAAACAGTCTCAATGGAGAATTTGCCTTCCATAATTATCGTAATAAAGCCATAAATATGCATCAATTTGACTTAAGATTTTGGCCAAGCTGGGTTGCCTGGCTCCTGTGCTTACCCCTATGTTCCCGATTGTTCGGCTAGGCGGTAAAGGGAGCACCTCTGTGATTGTTACTACCGGGTTATCCAGGTTAGTACCTCAGACTAGGTGAAGCCAAAAGCTAGCCATCTTAAAGGATATAATTGGTCGGCAACGATGGAAGTGAAAATTTCGGTTCATTATGGACCACAGAGTTCGGGAACTTTCCCCCAACTAAATCCTCAATATTTTCCTCCCGCATTGATCAGAGATGAGGTTTCATGATCATGGTCAGCATGACAACCCAAAGAAAGGAACCGATAGCGGGACTATTTTCTTTGGAAGATGTTTCTTACGTTAAATAGTAATATAACATATCTCTTCGCGTACCTTTGTTTATAAAACCGTATGTCCGGATTGCCTTGTTTGCCATAAATCTTTGCCCTCATAAAGGCTTAATAAAGTAGGACAAACACTCCCCGACCACTGGCCGAGGAGGTTGAAGCCGATGGTCGGTCGACAAAGTTTTGTACAATGCGGATCAGAGCATTAATGATGTAAAGTACTTGGATACATAGAATCATTACACATAAATTGCGAGTACAAGTCAATTTACTGCAGCCCATCTTTTAAAGCGTCAAGGGCACAATCTTGTTGAGATAACCAAGCAGCTGACATAATGCTCTCATAATTCCCTATTGGCATTGATTTCCTATCTATTAAGCCTCTTGAGGCCGACCTTGGCGAGCTAAGCTTTCGTTAGCTCTAGCTCCTTTAAGAGATCTTTATTCTCTTTCCGAGAAGTTTGTGTTAAACACAACAAAATTTTCTGTCAAACGGATATCGATCCTTAATTCGGCCACCCGTGCCCACATTAAGTCTTGGGGGCTACTGGGCTTCGCGCTTATCATTTACAAATATTAAAGGGGCACATCGATCCCCTGATTTGGTGTTGCCACCCGACCAGTGGCTCGGGGGCTACTGCATTGCCTATTCAATGCAGAAAATTCAAAATACTCAGTGTTCGGCTTGACCGAGCTATGGGCAGACGCGTCTTCGGACAACAATAGGTACCATATGGACCTATCCGGCATCAAGCTAATATATTACGACAACTTCTCAAGACCCTCTCTCAAGGGCCCGCCTGCCGATCACTATTTCCTCTAATATATTACACCGCGTTTCTATTCCTAAGTATGCTGCAGAGCTAGGAGTTGATCCTCAGGCCGATTTTGTGAATCGACCTGAGTCTCAGGGGCTACTGGGATCAGCAGTTTTATGTTTTCCTTCAGGTGCATGCCGGACATTCAACGGACACACACCTTGAGGGCTACTGGCTATATATCTCGGCAGAGAATACATTGCACAAATCGGAATTAAATTTACAAAAATCAGCCCATGGCCGAGGTGGTGCACCACCTCGGAAGGAGTCCGGCATAAAGCTCGGATGCAAGTGGCTGGCTCCATAGAGGGCATTTCCGGCATTAAGCTCGGTTGAACCCCTTCAACTTTTTCAAGACCAAGGTAATCTATGACACCTCGGATGTAGTCCGGCGCTCGGATATAGTCCGGCGCAAGAGCTCGGATGAAGTCCGGCGTTGGAGCTCAGCTGTAAAAAGACTCTTCGGATACAGTCCGGTGTTGGAGCTCGGAAGCAGTCTGGCGTTGGTGCTCGGCTGCAAAAGATACCTCGGATGCAGTCTGGCATCGGAGCTCGGACGCAAGAGGACACCGCCGCATGGGAAACACTTCGAACCCGAGGTGTGGCGTAAAAATAACAAGGCATTGATAAAGGCCGAAAACTTAAAGGGGCTCCTCGGATACCCGACGTATGAACTCTTTGGATACACCTCGGCGATACTCAAGATCGGAGATGGGAAGATTTGTTGAACCAGTTTTCAAGACCGACGACCGAAGACGAAGAACAGTTCATAAGAACCGAGGAGCGTCCCCAACTTGAAGACCGGTTCAGGGGGCTACTGACGGTGTCCTGGACTAGGGGGTACTCACCACGTCGTCTCCCGACCAGGTGGATCGGGCTGAGGACCCCCATGGTGGTGCACTATTGGGCCAGTTCGGACAGCCCATGCCGTATACAAGGAGGATTCCACAAGACTTGATGCCCAAGACAAGGACTCTCTTAAACCCTAGGACTCGGTGTATATATAAACCGAGGCCAAGCTAGTCATTAGATCATCATATATTCATTAGAACAATCTCTTGGTAGATACATGTACTCTGTACAACACCCCATATGAATACAATCAAAAGCAGGACGTAGGGTATTATCTCTTTGAGAGAGCCCGAACCTGGGTAAAATCCTGTGTCCGTGTTACCATCGCTCCAAGACGCCTAGCTTAGGACCCCTACTACGAGATATGCCGGATTTGACACCGACACTACCAAAGATAATGGGACAAAAGTCATCTTGTGGGGAACGAAGAACTAGAAAATCAGTAGGATATTTTACTTTCCCACACAAGACTTCAACATCTCTAACAATCCCAAGTGGTGTGATGGTGTCTCTATTAGCAAGTTTAATAGTAACATCAATGTCTTCTATTTCAACAGGTGCTATTTCATTCATAATTTCTTGGTATAAGGTAAAAGGGATAGCACTCACACTAGCATCCAAATCACATAAACCATGATAGCAATGATCTCCTATTTTGACTGAGACAACAGGCATGCCCACTACGGGTCCATGTTTATCTTTTTCATCAGGTTTGGCAATTCTAGTAGCTTAATCACAGAAGTAAACAACATGCCCATCAATATTTTCTACCAAGAGATCTTTAACCATAGCAACACTAGGTTCTACTTCAATTTGCTCAGGGGGCTTAGGTGCTCTAATATTACTCTTGCGAACCACAGTTGATACCTTAGCATGTTCCTTTATCCTAGCAGGGAAATGTGGTTTTTCAATATAAGCCGTAGGCACAACTGGATCAACATTGTAAATGATGGTTTGATCTTTAGCTATGACTGATTCTTTAATTTCTTCTTTAATAGGGGGATGATATTTAAACCACTTCTCTTTAGGGAGATCAACATGAGTAGCAAATGCTTCACAGAAAGAGGCAACCATCTCAAAGTCAAGTCCATATTTAGTGCTAAACTTGTGAAAAACATCAGTATTCATAAAAGATTTAACACAATCAAACTTAAGCTTTATACCTGACTCATTACCTTCGTCGAGTTCCCAATCTTTAGAGTTGCATTTAATTCTTTCTAAGAGATCCCACTTGAATTCAATAGTCTTCTTCATAAAATAACCAGCACAAGAAGTATCGAGCATGGATTGATCATTATGAGAAAGCCGAGCATAAAAATTCTGAATAATAACTTCTCTCGGGATATCATGATTCGGGAATGAATATAACATTGACTTAAGCCTCCCCCAAGCTAGAGCGATGCTTTCTCCTTCACGAGGCCAAAAATTATATATATAATTCCGATCACGATGAACTAGATGCATGGGATAAAACTTTTGATGGAATTCCAATTGCAATCGATTCCAGTTCCATGATCCAATATCATCACATAGCCTATACCATGTCAATGCTTTTCCCTTCAAAGATAAAGGGAAAATCTTCTTCTTAGCTTCATCTCCGGGTAGACCTGCAAGCTTAAATAATCCACAAATTTCGTTCACATATAAGAGGTGCATATCAGGATGTTCAGTTCCATCTCCTGCATAAGGTTTAGCAAGCAGTTGTTCTACCATACCCGAAGGAATTTCATAACCAACATTTTCAGTAGGTGCAGTAGGTTGAGGGGCAACTAATTGTGGTTCCGGTCGAGGTGAAGATACCCCAAACAAACCCCTCAAAGGATTGTTTTCCATAGTAACAAGTAACAATAAATTTCAGCACGTAGTATCAGTTTTTCCTTACCGATTTCCACTTACCAAGAGCGCTTCACTCCCCGGCAACGGCGCCAGAAAAGAGTCTTGATGACCCACAAGTATAGGGGATCAATCGTAGTCCTTTTGATAAGTAAGAGTGTCGAACCCAACGAGGAGCAGAAGGAAATGACAAGCGGTTTTCAGCAAGGTAATTTCTGCAAGCACTGAAATTGTAGGTAACAGGTAGTTTGATAGCAATATAATTGGTAACGAGCAAGTAACGGTAACGGTAAATAAAGTCCAGCAAGGTAGCACAATCCTTTTGTGGCAAAGGATAGGCCAGAACAATCTCTAGTAATAGGCAAAGTGTTCTTGAGGGTACACGGGAATTTCATCTAGTCACTTTTATCTTGTTGGTTTGATCTGTGCTCGCTACTTTGATAATTTGATATGTGGGTGGACCGGTGCTTGGGTGTTGTTCTTACTTGAACAACCTCCCACTTATGATTAACCCCCTCGCAAGCATCCGCAACTACGAGAAAAGTATCAAGATAAAATCTAACCATAGCATTAAACGTTTGGATCCAAATCAGCTCCTTACGAAGTAGCGCATAAACTAGGGTTTAAGCTTTTGTCACTCTAGCAACCCATCATCTAATAACTACTCCACAATGCATTCCCTTAGGCCCAAGGATGGTGAAGTGTCATGTAGTCGACGTTCACATGACACCACTAAGGGAATCACAACATACATATCATCAAAATATCGAACACATATCAAATTCACATGATTACTTGCAACATGACTTCTCCCGTGACCTCAAGAACAAAGGTAACTACTCACAAATAATATTCATGCTCAAGATCAGAGGGGTATTGAATAGCATAATGGATCTGAACATATAATCTTCCACCAAATAAACGATATAGTAATCAACTACAAGATGTAATCAACACTACTAGTCACCCACAGGTACCAATCTGAGGCTCCAGTACAAAGATTGAACACAAGAGATGAACTAGGGTTTGAGAGTAGATGATGCTGTTGAAGATGTTGATGAAGATTGGGCTCCCAAAGATGAGAGGGGTGTTGGTGATGGCAATGGCTTCGATTTCCCCCTCCGGGAGGGAAGTTCCCCCGGCGAAATCGCTCCGCCGGAGGGCAAAAGTGCTCCTGCCCAAGTTCCACCTCGAGACGGCGGTGCTCCATAACGAAAGTCCTCTCCTTATTTTTTTTTAGGTCAAGAGACCCTATATACCCGAAGATGGGCACCGGAGGTGGGTCGAGGAGGGCACAACCCACCAGGGCTCGCCTGGGGTGGCTGGCACGCCCTGGTGTCTTGTGCCCACCAGGGTGGCCCCCTCCGGTAGTTTTCTGCTCCAGTATATTTCATATATTCCAAAAATATTCTCCGTAAAATTTCAACTTCTTTGGAGTTGTGCAGAATAGGTATCTCTGATGTGCTTTTTCAGGTCCAGAATTCCAACTGCCGGTATTCTCCCTCTTTGTGTAAACCTTGCATATTATGAGAGAAAAGGCATTAGAATCACTCCCTAAAGCATTATTATTCAACAAAACATAATAAATATCAGTAGGAAATCATGATGCAAAATGGACGTATCAAACGCGCATCAACCCCTATGCATAGATTACCCCAATGTCACCTCGGGAATCCGCAAGTTGAGTACCAAAACATAGATCAAGTGAATCAATAGAACACCCCATTGTCACCACGGGTATCCATATGCAAGACATATATCAAGTGTTCTCAAATCCAATATTCAATCCAACATAACGACATCTCAAAGGGAAAGATTCAATTCATCACAACATGATAGCAAGGGAATAACATCATGTGATCTGACTATATTAACAAAGCCCGTGATACATCAAGATCGTGACATCTCAAGAACACGAGAGAGAGAGAGAGAGATTGAACACATAGCTACTAGTACATACCCTCAGCCCCGAGGGTGGACTACTCCCTCCTCGTCATGGCCTCCGCCAGGATGATGAAGATGGCCATCGGAGATGATCTACCCTCTCCGGCAGGGTACTGGAACGCCTCCAGATTGGTTTTTCATCGATACAGAGAGTTGCGGCGGCGGAACTTTTGATCTAGGGTTATTTCTGGGGATTTCTGAATATATAGGATTTTTGGGCGTCGGTTTCACGCGGAGATGGGCCACGAGTGGACCACAAGACACCAGGGCGCGCCAGGGGGGCCTGGCGTGCCCTGGTGGGTTGTGACCACCTAGTGGCTCTTCTGGTCCTCCAACGAAGCTTCTAGTGCCTCTTTTGTTCCAAAAAAATCGTCAAAAAGTTTCGTTGCATTTGGAGAACTTTGATTTCTGCACAAAAAACAACACCACGGTAGTTCTGCTGAAAACAACGTTAGTCCGGGTTAGTTCTAAATAAATCATGTAAAGTGCATCAAAACCATATAAAAGTATTGTAAACATAGGTGAATGTGGCATGAATACTTCATAAATTATAGATACGTTGGAGACGTACCAATACGCTTTGGTGTTGTAAGGCTGGTACGTTTTGGTGTTGTAGGTGGAATGAATTGATCCAGCGTGTGTGTTGGGGATATAACCCCGTGGTGAGACCCGCCCAGGAGGGGCCGGGTCATAACGTTGGCAGCTTGGCAGTGAGGGCTGAGCCGGCTGAAAGGTCAAGACAAGGCCTGGAAGTGACTTGCCAGACGGGCCTAGAAGAGGCCCAGAGCCGGAAGACTACGTGTGACCCGGAGGCGTAAGCCGCCGGGAGACGGCTTGCCAGACAAGGCAAGGATAGTTAGAGATAAGGTCGGTTACTAGATGTAACCCAGCCCGGACTCTTGTAAGCCCAGGGCCTCGACCTGTGTATATAAAGGCGAGTTCCCTGGGAGGCTTAGACACGAAACCTTTGATCGAGTACTAGGTCAAGCGAATCCGCTCCCTTGTAATCGATATCCAATCAATACAACTCAAAGCAGGACGTAGGCTATTACCTCCTTCGAGAGGGGCTGAACCTGGGTAAACCTGTGTCTTTCATCCCGATCAACCCCTTCGAGTTAACCGTCGTAGCGATGGCTTCACCCCTAAGTCCTTGCACTAGGACATCTGTCGTGATAAAACCACGACAGTTGGCGCCCACCGTGGGGCTAGTGCACGGTGGTTTGGAGTACTCGAAAGGCTCTCTCCCAGGGATCGAGGGATACGCCGTTGGCAGGATGACCAAGAGTCGCCGCGGCAAGCTCTACATCGACGACGCTGGCTGGGGCCCCGAGGCCGACTCAATTGAGTACGGGTACCGGGTCCCCTTCGGCGGAATTCACGTCTTCATCGTCAAGATCGGCGGATCTAAGCCTGGGCCGGACATCTGCAATGACCTCGTCGAGTCGGCCCGGCGCGCGCAACCCGCCCGGATCAACCCGGGCCGGAAGCACGTCTTCGTCGGCTTCACCCAAGGCACGGAACTTGAGGAAGGTTCTATGTCGAGGGAGGAAACCCTCATCTGCTCAGAGGATGGATCCTCGAGCGGAGAGGGGGAATCAATCTACCAGCTTCTTAATGGCGGGCTCGGGGCTACTTCAATGGTGATGATGTTCCGGAGCCCTATGAGCCGCCATACCAAGCCGCCGTTTTCATGGCCGGTTCGGCGCCGGCTTCTGGCAGCACGGCGGCTGGGACTGCGGCGGCCGGCGCGATAGGGGCCGGGTCAGCTAGGCCCCCGGCTCAAGTTTTGCTGGATCTGATGAATGAGCTAACGACTCTGATGGGAACCGAGGTCACAGCCAAAAACCAAGCAACCCGTAACGCAGAGATCGCGAGGTTGAAGGACCAGATGACCAGGGCCCAGGAGGAAATCAACGCATTGAAGGTTCAGATGGATGCTGAGTCGGAGCGCCTCAGGGCGGAAGCTTTTCGTCTCAATCTGGATCAACAAGCCTCGGATGCAGTTCTTCGGATGAGGCATCAGACCCGCCTGCCTGATCAGTATGAGCCCAGAAATCTTTTCAACATGCCGGGGACAGGACAGAATGCGCCTCTGACCGTGACCCGAACGGCGGAAGTACCTGGGAATAGGGCGGCGACTCAGCATCGGCAGCCAGACCCGCCCCGCAGGAACCAGACCCCGCCACAGCGTTTTTTGACACCACTCAATCATTATTCTAACCCGGTGGAGAACATGGTAGCAGCGGCGGTCAGGCTCAATGCGCTCCCCCTTGCTGAGGGAACACCCTTCGCTAAGGAAGCCCGGAACGCCATTGGGTACTTGCAGACAGCGGTGGCGCAACAAGAGAAGTATACTTAGCCGGAGTCGTGTGCACTCGACCCCCATCCCGAGCCACAGTTACAGCCGGCGTATAGAGTCGCCAGCGGTGTCCAGTAGCGAGCGACGTCGGAACCCGCCCTGTGATAGCCCACCCGTCGTTGATGCTCGGGCGATTGTGGACAATGCTAGAGCCCAGCGGGAGGCGGCGGCTTACCAAGACCCGCCCCCGGTAACACCTTCAGCTTCGGTGGGAGCCGGAGTAACCTCCAGAGCTGTGGGAGTAACCTTCAGCGTTTTTTCTGCACCAAGTTTTGTGCAAAGAGTTGATTCATCATAAGGTCACTTGGGGGCTTCCAACCCATTGGGTTTAGCTTTCATACCCTCTTGACCGGCTTTATATGCCATATTTGAGTTAAACCTGCATGTTTGCAACTTGCTACTCCGCTAGGTGACCCGCCGAACATTTGGCAGTCAATATTTTTTCAGACCCTGAACTTGTCAAAGTTAAACCAGCGGCTTATGTCACGTGAGAGCCGGCTTACAGAGAGCAAGGATAAACTCACCTATCTGTCGTAGTCTCTCCGCTATGTGGCCCATTCGTACTCTTAACAGTCAATCTTTTTTAAGACCCTGAACTGATTAAGGTTAAAACGACGGATTTATGTCACGTGAGAGCCGGCTTATGGGATTTTAGGCACTCATGCCTAGCTTCTTTGAAGCAGAAAATTTGAGTTTTTTCTAAAATATAAGAGTTGATCTCTTTGGGTTGTGCCTTCAAAGCTGCCTAAATTATACTACAAACTATGCATGTATTTTCTGCTTGTTATTTTGCAGGAGTTTTTCATGATAAGATCCTAAGTTTCTGGGTAATCCCGGCTTAGTATTGCTCATGGAGTATAACCCGCCAGTGGGAATCGATGAATTCATACTGAGGCATATAATCATGTCAAGGTATTCATACTAAATTTTTTTTGACCCGCCGACATATAAGTTGAAGAAGCTGAAAACGTGCATGAAGGCACGGCACAGGCAATCAAGTTTTTACTACGACTTTTACAAGGCTCCAGAGGGCCCAAAATGTGTGACTCAAGTTTTTCGCACAAGTTATAACCCGGCGGCTCAGCTTTGCCCGGGTTAACTTCATTGGAGACCGGCTCTTCGCCTAGCTTGTCGACGGGTCATCCTGCGCCGGGTCTTCGTTGTCCTGGATCTGAAGGTTGTCCACATCCTAGTTGCAGTTGAGTAAACCTTCAAATTCAGCTTCGTCATGCAAGATTGGAGACAGGTCAACATCAGGGGCAAATATGTGCTTACGACGTTGAGGAGTCAGGTCCTTCAGCTCAAACGTGGGCGCCCGGACTCACGTGTTGTTGTCGTCGTAAGCCGCCTGGTACGTCTTCAGATCAGCTTCTGCTGCTAACTGGCTGGCCAACACTCCAGACGCTCTGAAGCAACGGGCGTAGTCATCTTGAGTGAATTCTGACCCGTCGGCCTTTAGCTGCGGGAAGCCTCCCGTCATTTCCTCCGGGTTGAGCTCCGGCGCATATGCCAAAGCCCGGCTTAAAGCAGATATTGCACCCTTGTGGGCGGCTGATTTCTTCATCTCTTCAAAGTGCTTGGGGACGGTGGAGAGGCAATTCAGTACATCCTTGATCAGTTTGGGGACCCCTTTTTTGCCAAACACAGCCCTGATGGTGATGGTGAAGAGGCTTCCAGCGTACAACTGTTGAGTGAAGGCATATAAAGCCTTCAGCTTCAACAAGCTATCATCTGGAAGCTGGCGAGTTCGTTTGCCTGAAAACAGATCAAGTTTGTAAGTCGCCAGGCGAGTCTCTATAAGAATATTTGAAGAATGCTCACAACATAGTCAGCAACGCTTACCAAAGACGGCTTCGGTCATCCGGGTTATATGGCGCTTCAGGCTGCTTAGCTCTTCAGTAACAGGTTTAAGACGGCCCTCGGTATCTTCTGCACGTTTGGTCAAGGCGGCTTGGCTGGCTTCAGCAGATTTTTTGTACGCCTTAAGCTCAGTCTTGATCTTTTCCAGTTCCGTCGCAGAGAGCCGCCACTTGGTGTCAGCTTCAGCCCGGGCGTCTTGTTGCAATGCTAGGCTTTTCCTGAGGCCGGTCAAGCTAGACTCGGCCGCATTTAAAGATTCCTACACACGGCAAATTGTCAAACAGCAAGATCTTCAATTTTAAGCCGTCGGTCCGGTTTATAATAGTGATTGGAGGTAATGCAGAGGATTGTTACAAGTCTCAAGCAGATTGCAAGCAATATACTTGACACTTGGGGGCTAATGTGTATCAGTTCTTTCAAATTTATCCAAATACAAGCAAGACCCGGATCATCTTCATGAAGATAACCCGGCCCTTGGGGGCTACACATTCCTCTACAAGTCTATAGGATCAGATCTACAAAAGTTCCGGCTCATTATTTACACAATGACCCGGCCCTTGGGGGCTACACTTGGCATTTTTGCATTTATCAAGGCAATAAGTGTCGGCTCATTATTGGTATAATGACCCGGCCCTTGGGGGCTACACGTTGGTCTATTGAAGTTTATATATTACTGAAGACCCGGCTTATCTTCGAGAAAATAAGCCGGCTCTTGGGGGCTATGTAAGGATATACAGAGAGTAGAAAAGTGGAGTACCTCATATTTCCTCTTCATCATACCAACTAGGTTGGCCTCCATGTCCCGACTCGCGGCAAGGCGGCTCAGATAACCCGAATGCAATTCATCAGCAGTCAGCTTCTCCAAGTTGGGCAGATCAAGTTTAGCCTTCTCCTTCTCAGGTGAAGGCGCCTCATCCTTGCTAATGTGCTTAGCGAGCACGTTGGAAGGGGCCGGAGCGGCATAGGCTAGGCCGGTGATAGTGACCTCTTCTTCTTGAGCAGTCACGTCTTGAGTTGTCGGCAGGGGGCTGGGCGGCTTAGGATCCGTCTCCAGATTGGCCTCAGGAATTATAATATCGTCATCCGCCGGCTCAGTAAGCTGAGGAGTTTCATCGTGGGTGCCTTGATCAGCCTCAGAGGGCTCCACTGGAATCTCAGAAGTACCAAGTCTCGGGTCCTCCGGCTCTGAGACATCCGGACGGGAAGATGACCCGCTTAGTTTCCTCTTCTTAGCCTGGGCCCTGCGAACAAAGATTTCATTGTCAGTTATATGCAAGGACAGAATAGTAATAAGCAGAAAGAGGATGCAAAGGAGTTTACCCCGGGTTGATAACAAGGGGAGGTAGTTTGGAGGCGGTAGAGTCGCCAGACGAAGGAGGTGATTCCTGACACAGTTAAATTAAGCAGTATGAGTAGGGGCTTTAGCCATGACGGCGGGTTAAACGACTGTGGAAAAGCATAGAAATGTGCCGGGTTAAAAACGCTGCACAACCAAAACAGCTATGACTAAGACGACGACACTATCTGACGGGTCATTATTAAAACTATGAGCCGCCATCAGTTACAAGTATGAACTGGATTATATCTCGCCAGGGAGACCCGGCAGCATCCTGGCGGGTCAAATGGACAGTGAAACATCGAAAATGTTGCTAAGTGTGGACAAACAAGTTCCACCAACTATGGCTGCAGCTACAAGATCTGCGAACGAAGATAAAAGGAAAATATTTCCTAAACCTAAAACGACAGCGAAGAACAGACGGTTCATATATGAGTTCCCGTGAAGGGATGATCTACGATGAGCATGGAAAGCGCATTAAGCGGAGCGCCGCGGGTTTTCGGCTAGCTGATGAAGGCCTAAAGGTGCTTCCTTTTTCATCTACGGCAAGAACTCCGATGAACGGCGGCGGACTCGAAAAAGCCCGACGAACCAATGCAGATCTACCAGGGGAAGAAGATGAAACCTGAGAGGTGCAGGAGATGCGGGCTAGCGCCGATGAGCTCTGGACACAGTCAGGGTGATGCAGCGGCCTTGTTGAGGACGACGGTGAGGTCCGGACGGCGCGGAGGAGCTTCGGCTGTGCGAGCGTCTGGAGGAAGAAGAAGAGAGAGGCGGCGACGGGGGAAAGCGAAAAGGATAGGACCCCATGATGGGGATATGTACCTAGGGTAGGGTCTTAGGCCTGACCTACATACCCTACCTAAGGACACCACATTGGAGAACTTAAAGATTACAAGATTATAAGGAAGACTCCGACTGAAATCACCATGACACATGAGTCACTCGACAGAAAATCCACTCGGAGGTTTCTCCCTCCATTCGACAGTTGCCTTTCACTCGGAAGAACCAGAAGTCAGTCGACCGCAGAACACTAGAAGCCACTCCAGGGAGGCCAACGGGCAGGCATTCGACTGGTCGCCATAAGTAGCATTTATTACATACGTTATCAGTAACGTTCACCTTTATTACCACGATCGAACCCTTGGTTGCCGGGTATTCATGAGGGGCAGCGCACTCTATATAAGCCACCCCTCCCCTCTGGCACAAGGGTTCGCACCCCCTGTAACTCATACATTCCAGACGACAGAAGCCTCTCCGGAGCACGAGACGTAGGGCTGTTATCTCCACTACGGGAGGCCCGAACTCGCTAAAACACTCGCGTCACCCATTTGCATCTTGATAGATCATGCTCCGTTATCCTACCCCTCTCTATTGTCGGAATCGTTCCTACGACAGTTGACGCCCACCGTGGGGCGTGGCGTCTATCAAGCCATGATGCATACGGTTTGCGTTCGCTCTTACATCTATTTTCTGTTTTTGACGCATCTTACCTCTATCAAGAACAGGAACACCTCGGTGATCCGGTATTGTCCACCGGAGACAAGCAATTCGTCACCGAAGAATTCAATCAGTGAAGCTCCGGCCATCAGTACATCACATGATTCACTGCAAGGACGACGTCCCTCCACCTCCCGGTCGTTCCACTTTTTCCTGATCTTCATGCAGGAACTTGATCGACGATCCAGCTCCCGAGCGTCCAAGCGCCATTATCGATGGCCTCTTCCTCCAGTCGACTACACGACGGCGACTTCCTCGATGGGGGCGTGGACCCGACATGGTGCAGATGTCGGGGCTGGCCACGTCCCTACGCTCCGTGGATCCTCCTTCTGGCGTAGACGGATCGACCACAACCTCGGTGGTGAAGGCACGGACCTGGTGGATCCTCCCTATAGCGTCAACCGCCCGACGCAGCGCCGGCGTCGAGGCTGGCCGCGTCCCCGACCATGGCGCTTCCCCGTACGATCGACTGCAGGCGGCAATCTCTGCGGCGGAGACACGGCTTCGACGCGCGCGGGTGCCGGCGCTGGCCGCTCGTTCCCAACCGCGACACCTCCTTCCTCTGGGCAACTGCTCGACGGCGCCGGCCCGACCGGCGGTCTGGCTCCTTAAGCGGCAAGTCGCAGCAACCGGCACGTGGGTCTCCCCCGCCCCGTCGACTGCTCGGTAGCGGCCTGCACGCCGGGGAGGCGCATGGCTAACCGGCACCCCCGACGTCGATGGTCCAGCGGTCGCCTCTACGGTGGAGGCACAGGGCCGGCGCAGCGCCACAACCCGGACAGTCCGCTCCACCACGACGGTACCCTCCTCCGTTCAATCAATTTATGCCCATAAATCGCGTTAGTTTCTGAAGCAGGACGTGACATGCAAGGAAAGCATGGAACAACGCTTGCGGCTTGAGCGCCTGGGTAGGACCGGCCCGCCATTACATGCGTACAATACGCGGCAGGCTGGTCTTAATTATGTGGCAATTAACACCCACGCTTAACTACACGCTCTTAAAATGAGTAACGCCAAGTTACTCGGACCGATGGCTTTCGCATGTAGACGCCGGCACAATCCGAGTCCCACGCATGGCCGCCGGCACAGTCGGAACCTCCACGCATGGCCGCCGGCACAGTCCGAACATCCACGCTTGGACACCGGCGCAGTCCGCCTTGTGGGACGCGTCTTCGTCATATAAAAGCAGGCATCGTCGCTCGGCCGCCCCGCGCGGCTTCACTTTTTGAATATTGGACACCTCTTCACAAATCAGCCGACCCTGTGCGTCGTCATTTGGTTGGATACGTCTTCACCAATTGGCCGCCCTGCGCGTCGCCATTTGACTGGACATGTCTTCACCACACGACCGCTCCCGTGCGTCGCCACTCGGTTGAACACGTCTTCGCCACTCGGCCCCCTGCATGCCGTCAGACGGTCCGCCGTTGAAGTCCGTAGTGCACTCAGGGGCTACGCCGCACTCGAGGGCTGCAGCTCCTTCGGAATTTCACTCTCCTGAGTTCTCTAGTGCTTCATCACCAGTCGGATCCTTCGCTTCAGATCCGTCGGTTCGACAAATTACATGATCATTCAACCGCCCCGCAAGCCTTCACTTAGTCAGACTCATCTTCATCACTCGACCGACTATAAGTCAGAGGTTCATTCGGCCGCTCCGCGCGTCGCCGCTCCGACAGATGCATCTACAACATTTGGCCGCCCCGCGCGTCGCCACTCCGCTGGATGCGTCTTCATCACTCGGTCGTCCCGCGCCTCGCCACTCCGACGGATGCGTCTTCATCACTTGGCCTCCCCGCACATCGCCACTCGGTGAGACGCGCCTTCGTCACTCGACCGCCCCGCGCACCGTCACGCTGCTGGACGCTCCGTCGTCACTCGGCCGCCCCGCGCGCCGTCACGTTGTTGGACGCTCCATCGTCACTCGACAACTCCGCGCATCGCCACTCGGCAAGACACGTCTTCGTCATTCGGCCGTCCCGTGCATCGCCACTCGGTGAGGCGCGCCTTCGTCACTCGACCGCCTCGCACACCGTCACACAGCTGGACGCTCCATCGTCACTCAGCCGCCCCGCGCGCCGTCACTCTGCTGGATGCGTCGTCATCAGTCGGCAGCTCCGCGCATCGCCACTCGACGAGACACGTCTTCGTCACTTGGACACCCCGTGCATCGCCACTCCGCCGGACGTGTCTACTTCGCTCGACCGCCTCGCGCGTCGTGAGACAGCTAAGTTACACGACCACTCGATGCCTCTATGCGTCGCCTACATCAGTCAGACGCCCTGTGCGTCGCCGCTGGATCAGTCCTCATCACTCGGCCTCCCCACGCGTCGCCACTTCAACGGAGGCGTCTTCATCACTCGACCTCCCCACGCGTCGCCACTTCAACGAAGGCGTCTTCATCACTCGACCTCCCCACGCGTCGCCACTCCGACGGAGGCGTCTTCATCACTCGACCTCCCCACGCGTCGCCACTTCGACGGAGGCATCTTCATCACTCGGGCGCCCTGCGTGTCGCCACTTCGACGGAGGCGTCTTCATCACTCGACCGCCTCGCGCGTCGCCACTCCGCTGGATGCGTCTTCATCACTCGGCCGCCCAGCGCATCGCCACTTCGACGGAGGCGTCTTCATCACTCGACCGCCCCGCGCGTCGCCACTCCGCTGGATGCGTCTTCATCACTTGGCCTTCCCGCGCGTCGCCACTCCGCTGGATGCATCTACAACATTTGGCCGCCCCGCGCGTCGCCATTCCTTTGGATCCGTCCTCATCACTCGGCCTCCCCACGCGTCGCCACTCCGCTTGATGCATCTACAACATTTGGCCGCCCCACGCGTCTCCACTCCACGGGATACGTCTACATCATTTGGACGCTCCGCGCGTCGCTACTTCGCACGGCACGTCTTCATCACTTGGCTGTCACACGCGCCATCGCTCAGCTACACACATCTACACCACAACCCTCAGTGGGTGAACGACTTAGCTGCGAACCCGTATCGCCTAAGTTAAAAACCACTCTGAGTGAGGACATCATCCACACTCGGGGGCTTAGCTGTGATTCCGTATCACCTAAGTTAAAAACCACTCCAAGTGAGGACATCATCCACACTCGGGGGCTTAGCTGTGATTCCGTATCACCTAAGTTAAAAACCATTCCGAGTGAGGACATCATCCACACTCGGGGGCTTAGCTGTGATTCCGTATCACCTAAGTTAAAAACCATTCCGAGTGAGGACATCATCCACACTCGGGGGCTTAGTTGCGATTCCGTATCGCCTAAGTTGAAAACTCTTCCGAGTGACGAGCGCTTCTCTCACTCGGGGGCTTAGCCGCGAACAAGTTTTCGTCGCCTAAGTTAAAAACCACTCCGGGTGAGGACATCATCCACACTCGGGGGCTTAGCTGTGATTCCGTATCACCTAAGTTAAAAACCATTCCGAGTGAGGACATCATCCACACTTGGGGGCTTAGCTGCGATTCCGCATCACCTAAGTTGAAAACTCTTCCGAGTGACGAGCGCTTCTCTCACTCGGGGGCTTAGCCGCGAACAAGTTTCCGTATCACCTAAGTTAAAAACCATTCCGAGTGAGGACATCATCCACACTCGGAGGCTTAGCTGCGATTCCGTATCGCCTAAGTTGAAAACTCTTCCGAGTGACGAGCGCTTCTCTCACTCGGGGGCTTAGCCGCGAACAAGTTTTCGTCGCCTAAGTTAAAAACCACTCCAGGTGAGGACATCATCCACACTCAATGGCTTAGCTGCAATTCCGTATCGCCTAAGTTAAAAACCACTCCGAGTGAGGACATCATCCACACTCGGGGGCTTAGCTGTGATTCCGTATCACCTAAGTTAAAAAAACCACTCCGAGTGAGGACATCATCCACACTCGGGGGCTTAGCTGTGATTCCGTATCACCTAAGTTAAAAACCATTCCGAGTGAGGACGTCATCCACACTCGGGGGCTTAGCTGCGATTCCGTATCGCCTAAGTTGAAAACTCTTTGGAGTGACGAGCGCTTCTCTCACTCGGGGGCTTAGCCACGAACAAGTTTTCGCCTAAGTTAAAAAATCCTGCCGAGTGCCTAGCATCCCATTCACCCGGAAGCTTAGCTGCGAACCAGTCTTCGTCTAAGTTGAAAACTCTTCCGAGTGATGAGCGCTTCTCTCACTCGGGGGCTTAGCCGCGAACAAGTTTTCGCCTAAGTTAAAAACCCTGCCGAGTGAATAGCATCCCATTCACTCGGAAACTTAGTTGCGAACCAGTCTTCGTCTAAGTTAAAAACTCTCCCAAGTGACGAGCACTCCTCTCACTCGGGGACTTAGCCGTGAGTCAGACCTCGCTTAAGTTAAAGGCTGTTCCGAGTGACAGGCAACACTTTCACTCGGAAACTTAGTTGCGAACCAGTTTTCGCCTAAGTTCAAAATTCTTCCGAGTAATGAGCATCCATCCCACTCAGAAACCAAACAAACTTAGCCAAGCAAAGGATTGGAAAGCAAAACATGCAAACATTGTCTCTATCAGACCCCCGCCGATGCAAGCACTCGACGGCGGTCTCGGGGACTACACCCAGTGGGTGCACTCAGCGTGCCCCCACTGGACTTACTATCACTCGACCAGGTCCGGCCTGTGGAGTGACAAGCGACTATCAAAACAAATCTAAGACCCCTGCCGATGTCACCGCCATTCGACAGCGGTCTCGGGGACTACACCCAGTGGGTGCACTCAGCGTGCCCCCACTGGACCAGAAACCACTCGACTAAGACCTGCTCTACTCGAGGGGAAAACAAGCAAGTATGCACCAAAAGAAAACGCATATCAAGACAGAATCGGTCAGGGTGAATGACAAAGATTCCAATCGACGCAGACTTCTGTGAAGCCCTAAAATGCATTCGGAATTTTTGTGTCTTATCAGAACCTGCATCGATCCCTTTTTCACTCGAACCCCGATCCATTCGGGGGCTAATGATGGGGATATGTACCTAGGGTAGGGTCTTAGGCCTGACCTACATACCCTACCTAAGGACACCACATTGGAGAACTTAAAGATTACAAGATTATAAGGAAGACTCCGACTGAAATCACCATGACACATGAGTCACTCGACAGAAAATCCACTCGGAGGTTTCTCCCTCCATTCGACAGTTGCCTTTCACTCGGAAGAACCAGAAGTCAGTCAACCACAGAAGACCAGAAGCCACTCCAGGGAGGCCAACGGGCAGGCGTTCGACTGGTCGCCATAAGTAGCATTTATTACATACGTTATCAGTAACGTTCACCTTTATTACCACGATCGAACCCTTGGTTGCCGGGTATTCATGAGGGGCAGCGCACTCTATATAAGCCACCCCTCCCCTCTGGCACAAGGGTTCGCACCCCCTGTAACTCATACATTCCACACGACAGAAGCCTCTCCGGAGCACGAGACGTAGGGCTGTTATCTCCACTGCGGGAGGCCCGAACTCGCTAAAACACTCATGTCACCCATTTGCATCTTGATAGATCATGATCCGTTATCCTACCCCTCTCTATTGTCGGAATCGTTCCCACGACACCCCACGCGCCTATTTATACGGGGGATGGAACAACAACAGTCTCGCGCGGGAATCGAGGAGACAAAATGATGATTGACCAAGAAAACGCCTCGATTCTCGGGTTGACTAGTTAATGCAAAGATATGTTGTGATGTCATTCAGATTTTTTGGATTTATCAAAGATGACGTCATTCGTTTTTACATGGCGGGTCTTGAAGATTTATTGCAGGTTAGGTGCTTACGAAGAATGCAAGACTCGCCAACTAGAAGATTTGAAGATTGGCATGAACCAGTTCAAATCAATCTGGGGCCTAATGTTGGGGATATAACCCCGTGGTGAGACCCGCCTAGGAGGGGCCGGGTCATAAGGTTGGCGGCTTGGCAGTGAGGGCTGAGCCGGCTGAAAGGTCAAGACAAGGCCTGGAAGTGACTTGCCAGAGGGGCCTGGAAGAGGCCCAGAGCCGGAAGGCTACGTGTGACCCGAAGGCGTAAGCCGCCGGGAGACGGCTTGCCAGACAAGGCAAGGATAGTTAGAGATAAGGTCGGTTACTAGATGTAACCCGACCCGGACTCTTGTAAGCCCAGGGCCTTGACCTGTGTATATAAAGGCGGGTTCCCTGGGCGGCTTAGACACGAAACCTTTGATCGAGTACTAGGTCAAGCGAATCCGCTCCCTTGTAATCGACATCCAATCAATACAACTCAAAGCAGGACGTAGGCTATTACCTCCTTCGAGAGGGGCTGAACCTGGGTAAACCTGTGTCTTTCGTCCCGATCAACCCCTTCGAGTTAACCGCCGTAGCGATGGCTTCACCCCTAAGTCCTTGCACTAGGACATCTGCCATGATTAAACCACGACAATGTGTCTAAGGCAAAAAGTAACTTGAAGAGAAAATCTGTATTAGTATGCAGATTTTAAATGTCTAGACACCCCTACTCCCACCCTAAGAAATCTTCATTTGAAAACATGGTCCACAAAATTACATGGCTATCTTTGGTCACATTACTATGAATCCTAAAGACCAAAATATCATGTTTTCCAGTTCATTCATTCAAAACAACCGTCAGATATTTGTGGCAGTTAAGTGAGCCGGTGAGTTCAAAATCCTATGATCCATAAAAACACATTGATGATAATGTTAAATGTGCTCTGGAAGAGTAACCAAGCAATGATCTCGTTAGGTACCCTATTGCCCAATATCATCCCATTATCGTCTTCTTCATGGACTCTGTAGGTGTCCTTAGTGTTAGATAACTCTACGAGATCATGTTCAAGTCCATTAGGAGAACGAGCGCATACCATATCGTGAGTTTACCATGTATAGTTAAAACCGACCTAGATTGACTTGTAATGCAAGTTTGTAAACGTATATATACTGATCAATGTAACCATCGAGGCCAGCAGGTTCAGCGGCCCGAACTTATTCCATTACATGGTATCAGACACCACCGATCCTCCTCCTCCAAAGCCAAATAAACCC
The DNA here is from genome assembly GCA_039707655.1 of Elymus sibiricus. Lineage (NCBI taxonomy): Eukaryota > Viridiplantae > Streptophyta > Magnoliopsida > Poales > Poaceae > Elymus > Elymus sibiricus. Next base: position 383,312,613 of record CM077663.1, read on the forward strand.
CAAATTCTTTCAGATCGATCTCCCGGCCTAGCCCTCTTCCTTCACCATGTCGTCTGATGATCTCAAGAAGCTTGAAGCTGAACTAAAGGAACGGGAGTCTCTCCTACGGGCTCATCAGGAAGACCTTGATCGCCGCCTCGCCGAGCTAGGCAAATCTCCCATCACATCCCCAGCAGCCCCAAACCCCAGTCCCTCCACCTATGCCACCTCCACCCTTGTCTACCACCACCATTACTTTTTCTGGCCCCGCCCCACCAACCTCTCCTCCCGTCCATCGTACACGACGCACCACCGACAAACTACCTCCGCCTATAGATTGTCTTAATCTTTCCGCCACCATAACCTCTCCTATTCCACATAATTACCTTGTCACCCTTCATGATACCTCCTGGTGCCAAGCCATGCAAGATGAATATGATGCTCTAATGGCCAATGGCACTTGGACTCTTGTCCCTCCACCACCGGGTGCAAATATAGTTAGTGGCAAATGGATATTTCGTCATAAGTTTCATTCCGATGGCTCCCTTGCTCGTCACAAAGCTCGATGGACAGTGCGGGGATTCACACAACAACCTAGCGTTGATTTCGACGAAACTTTCAGCCCCGTGGTCAAGCCTGCCACCATACGCGTGGTTCTTTCTCTTGCTCTTTCTAAGTCTTGGCCAATTCACCAACCAGATGTAAAAAATGCATTCTTACACGGAAATCTTAATGAAGAGGTCTACAGTCAACAATCTTTTGGATTTGTTGACCCTCGCTTTCCTAAGCATGTTTGCCGTCTCCAAAAATCTCTATATGGTCTCAAACAGGCTCCCCGCGCATGGTTTCAATGTTTTGCTATTTATGCTCGTTCTATTGGCTTTGTTGAATTTAAGTCTGACACCTCTCTCTTTGTCTTTCATCATGGGACAACTACATCATACCTCCTTCTTTATGTCGATGATACCATTCTTACTGCTTCTTCTCCAACCACTCTTCACAAATTTATTACTCAACTTAGCCATGAATTCTCCATGAAAAATCTTGGTCACCTTCACCATTTTATTGGCATCCCTGTCACTCGTAGTCCCACTACTCTTCATCTATCCCAACGTCAGTATATTCTTGATATTCTCTCACGTGCAGGCATGATTGACTGTAATCCTTCTCCTACACCTATTTATTGACACTATATCTAAATTTTCTTCTACTGCCGGTTCGCCGGTTTCTGATCCCTTCCAGTATCGTAGTCTTGCTGGAGCACTTTAATATATAACTTTAACCAGACCAGAATTTTCGTACTCCGTTCATCAAGTCTATCTTCACATGCACGATCCTCGTGAACCTCATTTTCTTTTAATCAAACGAATTCTCCGTTATCTTAAAGGAACTCTTGATGTTGGTCTCATTCTTCATTCCTCCTCCACACACAATCTAGTTGCCTATTCGGATACTGATTGGGCTGGATGCCCGGATACTCGTCGCTCTACGTCTGGGTTCTGTGTATTTTTGGGAGACAATTTAGTCTCGTGGTCTTCTCGCCGTTAACCGACAGTTTATCGAAGCAGTGCCGAAGCTGAATATCACGCAGTCGCTACAGCCGTAGCTGAGACTTGTTGGCTGCGTCATTTGTTACTTGAGCTTCAATGCCCTCTCGACAGCGCCACTGTTATTTATTGTGACAACATCTCTGCAGTTTACATGTCTGCCAACCCCGTGCAACATCGTCGTACTAAACACATTGAGTTGGATATACATTTTGTTCGGGAGAAGGTTGCAATTAGAGCTTTGCGGGTACTACATGTTCCCTCTCCATCTCAATTTGCGGACATCTTTACCAAAGGACTGCCGACACTATTGTTCCTGGAGTTTAGGTTCAGTCTTCACACCAGAGACGGTCTGTTCATGCGTTCAGACCGCGGGGGCGTGTTAGATAACTCTACGAGATCATGTTCGAGTCCATTAGGGGAACGAGATCATACCATATCGTAAGTTTACCATGTATAGTTAAAACCGGCCTAGATTGACTTGTTATGCAAGTTTGTAAACGTATATATAGTGATCAATGTAACCATCGAGGCCAGTAGGTTCAACAACCCGAACTTATTCCATTATACTTAACGGATGATAACCGAGTCGTTGATGAGAAACCAGTTGTCATTGTATTGATGAACTTGGAAATCACACAACAAAGATGTCGACACAATCAACCATGCAGAAGCAATTGAGGTTATGTGGTTTTAGGGGGTAGATTCCTACACATTGCCCATGATTAAGACAACAATTACATTGGCGTTTCTAGAGTGGGAGAAAAGGTCGAGGAAGGCATTTGTCAAGGGTAAGTGGTGATGTCAAAGATCTAGCAAAACAAGGTGATACATCATTATTATTTGGTAGGACAAAGGAAAGATGTTGAAGGGGTTTGCTGTTGCAAGTAAATATGGGGTAGGTGTGTGCTAAGGCTAAAACTTTTGGTGTTGTAGGTGGAATGAATTAATTCCAAGTGTGCCTAAGACAAGAAGTAACTTGAAGAAAATTTGTATGAGTAAGCGACTTTGAACAAACACATTTTAAATACCTACCTCCTCACGCACTCCACCCAAACAAAATCTCCATGTGGAAACCATGTTCCACGTTTCACCCGATGCAAGATTAGTTTATAGGAGGCTGTCCAATTGCATCGATATGTATGGTCACATTCCTATAGGAAGCCTAAAGACCAAAATTTCATGTTTTTCAGTTCATTCATTCCAAATAGACGTTGGATATTCAGAGTCATCGCGACTAGCCCATGACTTCACAAATAGTCATGATAATGTTCACAAGGAATATGGAATCTAGTCACGGAACCTCCTATCATCACACCTCGCTCGTACTGACATACACTCATGAAAAATGAAAACCATATGCATTTTTTCTACTTTAATACAGAAATAGAAACCAAACCACACCCATATTTCTGTACTCCCTCCGTTCCTAAATATAAGTCTTTTTAAATGTTTCACTAGGGGACTACATACGGATGTATATAGACATACTTTAGAATATAGATTCACCCATTTTGCTCCGTATGTAACCCCTAGTGAAATCTCTAAAAAGACTTACCTAAATGCTTAAAAGTGCAGCTGCGCGATCTGGGCGTCGCGAGCGCACGCAGCTCCATCGTCCGATCCGCCCGCGCAGCGCGATGTAACGGGCTGGCTCCGACACAGGTGGCGACGCGAGGGGAGCGAACCGCTCGTGCGTAGTGGTGGGCCCGTCTCCTTAATTTCAGGCGAAACCGCCCGCATACCTGGTTCGAATCCCCTCTCTCCCCTCCCCCTCTCCCATTCTCGAACTGCCCCGCTCCGCTCCTCTCCCTTTCTCCGCTCTTCCTCGCGTCGACGACGACGAGCGCGGGGTTCCGCCCGTGGGTTCGACGAGCTTTTGCCGGTGCGGGAGGTCGTTCGCGGCCGCGGCGCGCCGTCGGCGACTTGTGGAGGTAATCCCACATCTTCTCAGCGTCTCCCTCGTCGGATTTGGTTGCCATGGCGGGCTAGGGTTAGGGGGTCGGAAGGGGATTCTCCATTTTGTGGAAGGAGGGCGAGCGCGAGGCTTCCTGTGCATGGCGGGGCTACATCGGGGCTGGGTTAGGGGCGGGGCCATGGCTGTGCTCGGTTGAGTGAGGTTCGGGCACTCAACTGCCAGGGCGGCGCGTGGAGCCCCGAGGCGCGGCGGAACAAGCGTTGGTCGCAGTGCTCCTTCCCCGTCACCGCGCGCGCCGGCCCGGCGGGGGGGGGGGGAGGGGGCGGCCATGGTTGTGCTGGGTTGGGGAACGGTGGGGGGACTGGGGGTTCGGGAGAGGGCGCTGGGGGGGTTCGGGGATGAGGGTTACATATGAGGGTTTGCTGCGTCGTAGAGTTTGTAGTGTTGTTCTGGATGTATATGGTTATTTTTCTGGAGTTGTTCAATTTATATACATCAGGTTCTATGAAATTGGTCAGGGGTTGCTCATAAGGTGAAGGTGTAGTTGCTCAGAATATGAAATTGGTCAGGAGTTGCTCATTATGTGAAGGCGTAGTTGCTCATAATGTGAAGGTGTAGTGTTGTTCTGGATGTATAGGGTTATTTTTCTGGACTTGCTCAATTTATATTCATCAGTTGCTATGAAATTGGTCAGGAGTTGCTTATAATGTAAAGGTGTAGTTGATTGGGAGTTGCTCAATTTTTCACGAACAATTGCTATGATACTGGACAAGCAGTTGTTTATAGTGTTGTTTTGTGGATATATGAGGTGCTGTTGCTCGGAGTTTGCTCAATGTTTTGTCAACTAGGGCCATGGCGTTGTGCTGTGTTGTGATCAATAGAATGAGGACATTACCATCATCATCCTGCCTGCTAGAAAATAGAAAATAAACCAACTGAGTTTTCAGGCAACCAACCATAAGGTATGAGGCAACTTATGTACAAAACAGAAGCAACTCATATACATAAAACAGGAACATGTTAGGATGTTTTCTATAAAATTCCTGGAAATGTTTGATTGCATTTTTTTGGTGGTAGGGAGGAGTGACATTTTCTTTTAGTCCATGTTTCCACTGAGAGTTTTGCCAAAAATCAACACAGTTGCCTTAATTTGTGGTTTAAGTTGCCAGGATCATGGTCACAGTTGCCCCTGATAGGTTTTACCAGAGAGAGAAGAAGCAACTGATACACAAGGAATAACAAACAACTTAGAGCAGTCATGAAGGGGGGGGGGTGTGGTGGTCGAGTCGGCAGTAATTGCAGAGGAGGTGGGGGGTAATGGTAGTTCTTCGAGTTCACAGTTGCAACAAAATAGGGCACTAGTTGCTTTTTTTAGAACATCCAGCAGGAGGTTCCCTTGCTTCAACCAACGTGTCGAATCGCATACCAACATAAGGTTCTTGCGGTTGTGACCAAGCTTCCTCATCGTCCAACTCAGGTGCATCATCAACCATAGCATTAGCAGGAGTAACCAAAGGTAGGGGAGCAGCCACATGATTGTCCGGGACATGAGTACCATTAGAGCCAATGTCGGGGTCAGGAGACTCACCAACGCCCTCATCCAAATGGTGGTCTCCCTGCTCATAACCTGGACGTAAGAATGGCGCACCCAACTCAACTGAGATGTTGACAGACTCAACGTCGAGCAGTGGTTCATTGAGATCAATCATCTTCTTTTTTGCACTATTAACTGTCCTTCCCTCAACACATCAAACCTGCAACAAACTATGTGTTAGTGGACAACATAAGCATGCATCATTTATGTGCACAAAAGAAAAAACCCACTGTTTTTTTTGCGACGAGTAATGGACAGGAAGTTAGTTATTTTTTGAAAGAGCAACTGCATGTAGTTTTCTGGGCAACTACATAGTTAATCTGTGCAACTGCATGTAGGTTTCTCGGCAACTACATAGTTAACCTGAGGCAACTTTCTGTCCATATAGCTGACATTTTGTTTGTTTTTTGTGTTTTTACAGTCAGGGATGATGACAACTTTTGAAGGAGAAACAAGGTCAGCACATATCGTATGGAGAGCTTAGAAGGATGCCGAAGACATATGGAACAGGACGTAGATGGATGGAGAAAACATATAGCGCTGTACATTAAACCTCATGTTCCTTTTTTTCTTTTTTTCTAGAAGCCTAGTGAACTAGTTGGAATTGTTTGTGGTTGTGGTTTGTGGACTTGTGGTTTGAATTTAGCAAGAATATATGCATGTTACTGGTACCTACAGCATCACTACCTTTTTTAGTAGTAAAAACTCTGCGAGCATGAACTTTTTTCTGGTTTTGGCTGTTTATGCCTGTTGTTGGTGCCTACAGCCTAGTGAACTTAGCGAACTAGCTGGTGGCAAAGTTCACATGGAAATCACACAAATAACCTGATGCAAATGCACGAAAACACGCAGGAGTTGCTGCATTTTGTAGTAATATCATTGCTTTTACTTCTTCATTCAGCACATGTGTCAAGCTACACCCTGGTTTTTTTTTCATACTTGCTTGCTTATAATGCACAATTGCTGCACAAACTAATATAGTTGCCTACAACCATTGTACTAGTTGCTCAGTTTTACATATTATGCACACTTTTCTTTGTAAAAACCAGTACTGGTTGATCAATGGGGGGAGATGGTTTTCACTATATCAAGGAGGATAGAGGTTGAGGGAGGGGAACTGGAGCAAATGCACAGTTGCTCCATTAACTCATCAGAGTTGCCTACAATCAGAGCACTAGTTGCTCATAAATCACCCAAAACCAGTACCGGTTGAACATCAAGCAACTGCACAGTTGCTCCATCAACTCTTTAGAGTTGCCCACAATCCGAGCACTAGTTGCTCATAAATCACCAAAAAACCTACTGGTTCAACGTCAAGCAACTGCACAGTTGCTCCATCGATTCATTACAGTTGCCTACAATCAGAGCTCTAGTTGCTCACAGTCAGAGCTCTAGTTCCTCACTTTTCCATTGTGTTCTTCTTTCACCAATGTTACATCACAACTTTTCTTTTGTGCAAAGCAGGAACAAAAAGCCATGTTGATGTTCAACCAGCATGGGGTTTGGGTGATTTTTCACGCGTGGGAGAGTTGATGCAAGATCAATGGAGAGAGGGGGCAGTGTTTTGGGGGGTGGGGAGGAGGGGGCGTGTGGGGGTGGTGAAGTGGTTGGGGTGGAGGTTGGTGCTTACCTCTGTCTCAAGAAGCCATGGGATGGGGGGAGCTTTGCCTGGGGGATTTCAGATCTGATTAGGAGGAAGAAAGAAGAAGAAAGGAGGAGAAAGGAGGAAGAAGGGGCAGGTATGGGCTTGCACAGCAAGAAAGGAAAGAAAAGGGGGCGTGGGTGTGGGCATTGGACAGGAGGGCGTGGGGGACCAGATGAGCGTGGGTGTGAGCGCTCGGATGCGCCAGCTGGCGTGCGAGCCACGGACGCGGCCAGACCAGACAACGCGCGAGCCGCGGGCCCGACCAGACAACGCGCGCGCGAGCGCTTTCCTTTTTCGGCCGGTCGTGGGCGCGCGCGGCTGCGGTTTCCTTTTTTGGGAGAGCGCTAGCTCGTGCGTTCGGGCGCCCAAGCGCCAGCGAGTCACGTCCAAAGACTTATATTTAGGAACAGAGGGAGTACTTGTTTGAAAACACATGCGGGTTGGACGTGGTGTTTCTACACCCGAGCTCATTTGAGCTCGGGTGAACAGTAAAACCGATTTTTTTTTCAAAAAATGTTTAAAAAAATCTGAATTTTTTTTAGTGATAACATTGACAAAAGTTCTTAGTGCTCACCAAATTTCATCACAAAATAACATTTTGGGAAGTCGTAGCAAAAAAGACAAAATTGATGCTTCAAAAGTGTTATTTTCGATAACATTTTGGAATACCGATTTTATTTATTTTTTCATGACTGCTACGAATGTTATTTTTTGATGAAATTTTGCAAGCACTGAGAACTTTTGTCAATGTTCGCACCTAAAAAAATTCAGAATTTTTTTCATCTTTTTTCCAATTTTACTGTTCATCCCGAGCTCAAATGAGCTCGGGATCAGAACATGACTTTCCATGCGGGGTCTGCTATGATGGCCATGGAGGTCAATGGTCGATACCCCGCGAGGAAACAAAGAAAAAGATTCCCCAGGGCATCTAAACCGTCGTCCTTAATCCACAATCATGGTAACCGTTTAAGGGGGTGTTTGTTTCCAGGGACTTTTTGGTGTAGGGACTAGAAAAAGTCCCTCTTAGAGACTTTTTAACCAAACAGGAGGGACTACTAGGGACTAAAAGTTGCTTTTTGGGACTAAATGAAGAAGACTCTCAAGGAGAGTCTTTTTTGGGACTTTTTGGGACTTTTCCAACAATGCCCCTCCCTGCACCCATTGCCCCGCCGCCCCCATGGTGTTGTTTGGTTGTTATTTTTCTGTATACTAGGGGTAACATGGTCATTTAATAACCTCTAGGGAGGGACTAGGGACTTTTTAGTCTCTGGAAACAAACAGGGAGGGACTTTTTAGGGACTAGGGACTTTTTAGTTGGGACTAGAAAAAGTCCTAGGACTTATAAACCAAACAGGGCCTAAGGCGTTAATCACCGCACATGCCTCGGGGCCCCACCCCCCGACGCTCGCGTGATCGACTCCCCTCTATCCCCACTTCGCCAACCACACGATCCACGCAGCGGCAGTCACTGACGCGTGGTCCACCGCCACTCCCGTCGCTCAGCTGCAGGAGGGGGCTGACAGCTAGCCGGTGAGAAAAAAAGGCGAGGCCGGCCACCTTTCTCCGCGGAAAAGGGCGACGGACCACGGCGGGGAATACCCCGACCCCAGTGACCGGTGGCCCCGCGCCAAGCCCGGCCCCACCCCGCCCATCCTCTTTTTCACCGCGCAGCGCGATTCAAAACTGACCGCACGCACTCCTTCCTCCCCCCACCGGCGTGGCCGACGCCACGCACGCGACCCACCACAGCCGGGCCTGCGCGCCATCGAGACGGGGCGCACCGGGAGGCCCACATGTCATGGGGACGTGGCGGTTCTGCTGGGGAGGTGGGCCCCGCGTTTCACTGGCTCACTCTCGCTCACTCACTGGCTCACTCTCCCTTCTTTTTCTCTCGCATTTCATTTTTCTTTTCCGCCTGTGTGCTGCTCCTTTTCTTTTCTTTTCTTGCTGTCGCCGTCACCTCGCCTCGCTGCTGCTACTACACTACCAGCCAGCCAGAGCCAGAGCCAGCGCCAGTGCCCAACTCCTTGGCTTCCTCTGCCTGGAATGGAGGCGTAGCGTAGGGGGGCGTCCGAGACAGACAGAGAGCGGCAGCGGGAGCTAGGGTTCTTCTGCCTGCGCCGCATCCTCCTCCTCCTCCGGTGAGTGACCCAGCCGCCGCTCCCCAGATCCGCCTGCCCACCCCCGTCGCCCGCCGTCCCCTAGATCTGCACTGCTTGCGGCTCTAGGGCGGAACTGCTTTGAGCGTTTTTTCCGGCTGAGTCCGAGGCTCCCGGCGCTGCATTCGGGGGTGGAGTGGAGTTCCCGCGAACTGTCCGAGCCGCGGATCTCCTCGCCCCCTTCCTTTTTTCCGTGTCTCCTTTGTTGCGTTTCTGTATTTTTAAAAAAAATTAGTTGCTGTGGTTGCTTTCACTGCGACAGTGCTCGTGATCTTGAGGGGGTTTGGGTGGATGCCGCGGCTTCTGGCGGTTTTTCTCTGCATAACAATTAGCCGCAGTGTAGATCTGCGCACTGACGCGTCCGGCGGTTCGGCTGCAGGGTCCCAAGTCTCCGGCGGGCGGCGGCTTAGGAGGCGGCTCCGATGGGGAAGTCTCCGGCCAAGTGGCTCAAGTCCGTGCTCTTCGGGAAGAAGACCTCCAGGTCTGCCTCCGCCAAGGCCAAGGATTTATCGGTATGTTAATACTTGGAGGTGAAAATTAAAATTTTCTTAGGATTCCGCGAAATTGCCTGCTATGTGATTGTGACAGGAGAACAGAGATCCGCTCACTGCAACTGATGTTTTTCTTGTTTTCCATGTGTAGAAGGCCGGGGGCAACAGAGGGTATGTTGCTGCCGGGAAGGAGCCGGGGTTCTCGGAGAGCTCCCCGGTGATCTCCGAGCCGGTGCTTGTTACACCGCGCAACAATGACGCCGTGCCAGAGGTGGGGAAGGCTGAGAATTCCAGCTCGCAAGGCGAAGCCGCGGTGCAGCACGAAGTGAACCATGATTTGGAGAAGCAGAGCACCGGCGGGTCTGATGTGCTGTCCAATGATCCGGAGAGGCTGAAGGAAGAACAAGCAGCCGTCAAGGCCCAAGCTGCCTTCCGAGGCTACCTGGTAATGCTTATCTTGATGTTGAAATTTCTTGTGTTAAAATGATTAAAAAAAGGGGATAACGTTTGTGTCACACCTCTGTAATTATTCATGATTTAATAGTGTTCCTATTCATTTGAATTACTGCATATACAATTCATCCTCATCTTAATGATCTTATTAAGCCGCTACAAAAGAAATTCTTGCCATAGACAATTGGTCTGTTTTGCTCTACAACCATGCTAATTTTAGCCTCACATTGGTCCAGGCACGTCGGGCTTTCCGTGCATTGAAAGGAATCATACGACTTCAGGCGCTGATTCGTGGCCATCTTGTAAGGAGGCAAGCTGCTTCAACTCTCCGTGCTACATGGTTGATTGTGAAGTTTCAAGCTATTGTTCGTGGTAGAAATGTCAGACTTTCTAGTGATGCAATTCAATTCAGTTGGAAGCTTACCGAGCGGAAGTCTGTGGTAAATTCCTTGCTCACTCTAGTTCATTCAATATCCGATATATTATTCATCGTCAGAACAGATGATCGCTCCTTTTTATTTGTACAAACTTTATAATCTTATCAAATATGATGCTCCTGATTTTATTAGTGTGTTATGTTGAGGAACGCAACATATGAGATACGGTTAAACTAAAAAAGAACAAATAAGTTTTCATTAAGGCCATTAAAGCCATATAAGGCCACCTGTGTACTTAGTGACAGATTGGTATGATTCCCCTTCAAGCGTCATGACGATTTTGTAACTGGTTTGCATACAAATGTTAAATTCACCTCATCGGCTTATCATTGTAGTTCAGGTGGTTCTTTCCTATGTTAACTCTTATTATTGTAGTTGAATTATAATAATGAATCTGCATTTCAGTTTTTTTCACATTAGATATCTATATAGTTGAGTGACGATGATTTGAGACAACATGGTTGGGGGTTAGCTTATATACTATTCAGTTGTAACTGGACTAACTGACTTTGTTATGCTTCTTATCGGCACTAAACCAATTCTCCTTGTTGCTATTGCATCGGAGATAAAGCTATAATTCTGTATGTTGAACATTAGAATCATTAGGATAAAGCTATTCAGTTGACATGGATGTTTCTATATATTCTTAAATGCCCGCTCCTTCTGGTTCAGTTTAACCAAACAACACTAACTGCCAGTTGTGAACAGGTTCTTGGTTCTTTTAATGCTTTCATTTTCATTTGTACGTAATGCTGATCAAAACTGAAAAGATGTGCATGCATGACCTTATATTTGGTATCTTCACCAAAAAAATGTAAATTTACAATTCTTGCCTTTCCGCTAAAAAAACAATTCTTGCCTTTTTTCAGGCTGCTAAACCAGATGCATGGAGGGAGAGGTTAGCTTCAAACGCATTTGCTCGTAAGGTATACATGTTCATGCCACTATATATAGTTATTCGAGGGCATGGATATACAAAATAAATTATCCTGACCCTGTTGTCTGATCTTTGTGCTCATTCATTGACCAAATGCATGCCATCCTCTCATCTAGCTCTTTTGCTGCCTGTCTGCAAATTAACCTTTTTCTTTTTATACGTTGTAGCTTCTGGCCTCGCCGATTCTGGTAGAGGCTCTTCACTTTCAGTATGATGAGAGGGATCCCAATTCAGCCTTCAACTGGTTGGAGAGATGGACCATAAGTCGTGTCTGGAAACCCATTTACCAAACAAAGAGAAGTGCTATTGCTGATGCCAAACCGCAGACAAAGAGGGCCAGCTATGCGATGGAAACAGAGTCAGGGAAATTAAAACGCAATGCTCGGAAGAGTTCTGCAATGTCAGTTGAGCCCACCCCTCCGACAAACATGCCGTTGGAAACTGAAAAAACAAGAAGGAACCCAAGGAAATTCACTAGCACTCCTGCTGATTCAGTGCCTGATAGCCAGTTAACTGAACTTGAGAAGGTTAAGCGTAGCCTTCGGAAGGTAACTAATTCCATGGCCGAAGCCTCAAAGGTATCTAGTCCTGCAACTGATACTCCTGACTACCCAGACGTCCAATGTGAGAAACCACAACGTACTGCACAGGAAGTTCCAGTTTATCCTGAGATTCAAGAACCCCACCATGATGATCTGTTGGAAAATGCGAAGGTGGATATCTTTGTACCTGATCTCAAACCTGAAGTGGAAGTTACTCCATATGCAGTGTCAACTGAAGAAAAACTTGATGAGCCGACCGTTGTTGCTACAGCAGCTGAAGTTATGCCTCTGCAAGACATTGACAATGAAGAAAATGCTTTGGTGAATGATGCGGAGCAGAGATCCAGAGAAGAACCTCTCTCTGCCGAAAGCCTTAAAGGTGGTAACAGGAGGTCTTCGTTCTCAACAAAGCCAGAATATCCAGAGAACGGCTCCAAGAACTCTCCAGCTGTGCCCAGCTACATGGCTGCAACAAAATCTGCAAAGGCGAAGCTGCGGGGACAGATATCACCTAGACTTAGCGCTGACTCAGCAGAAAAAACTGTCTACACACGCCGTCATTCCCTCCCTTCCCCTGCCAATGATAAGCCGAACTCACACTCCCCGCGTACACAAAGGCCAATCCATCCTGGTACCAAAGAGGGAGCGAAAGTCGACAAGTCTATGCTGTCATCAAGAGACTCAGCCGGTAAGTAGTAGAGGATCATTGAATACTCATGTTTACATTAGTATGACTGTTTGATGCCTTGTCAGACTTCCTCATCTTCAGTACACATATTATGTTTTTGCCTACTTCAAAGTAACTTTTGTATGTGATAATTAGGTTGTTGCTAGAAGCCAAATTATTGTTATATATACATCATATTCGGTCGTCCTTGTTTGCTATAAAAATTGAGACAAACTATTCCATGCCCCAGTTGAATGGAAGTCATATATGCTTTTTATTTGGTTCCACAAAAGTCATCAGATAATTGACTAGTACTCATTATCTTTATTTAGCTCCACTATAACTGAGCTGTTCCCTAAGATCACTGGCATCCATGAATAAGCATGTGAGCAATTTTCTGAATCGGGTCTAGGTTCCAAGGAATAAGCATCAAATAATATTTTTTTTTTTGCTGTATTTAAATGGTAGGAGTACTTGCTACAGATAGTTGGATTGTGTATCACATTTGCCACTTGAGCTCAACTCGCCTTGTTCTAACACTAAATCCTGTGCAGAGAGACCGATGAAAGCCGAATGGAGACGGTGAAGACGGGGATCCTCCATTCCATTTGAGTAGCGTGGCGACGGACGTTTGGGTGGATGGCAGCTTGCTCCTCTGATTGTTTTGCTTCTGATGTAAAAAATGTTCTCTCTGGTCTGCTGCCGCGACATCAAGGGGACCTGCTTAATTTGTTGTGGTGTTGCCTACCTGGTGCCTGAGTTTGACTTATTTTTATAGGGTTTTGCGACGGTCGTGCCACCTTTGGCCTTTTGCTTGTGTCTTGTATAGCTGAAGTTTGTTCCCCAGTTTGTTTTGGTTTGCCTTTGAGATACCGTGCGTTTTTAAGTAAGATCGAGAGACAGACAAGACGCTGATGTTAGCCAGTACCTGGGCTGTTTGGTTGGCTGGTTGGTTTATCCTGATGCGTTTTCTTAGCTGACAGTGAGTGTGATCCATGACATAATTTGGTTATCCATCCCCTTGTTTTCCCAGCTGCATTTTCTTGTCAGTGATGATTTCCTTGTCATAGTTGTGGTGTGATGTTGGCTCTGGATTAATATTTCCTTGTCACCGTCATTAGCTGTGAAATCTTCTGCTAACAAACTTTTTTGACGGAGAGCAGAGTGTACAGCTTCGTTAGCCTGAACATTCTTTATGCGTGTTTTCTCGGACATGTCCCTGGCGAGGCGAAGCAAAAATCACCGCCGTAAAATAACCTAGTTTGCTGGATGTAAGTTGCCTGAAAATTGGGAGGGCCATTTTGGCCATCGGGAGCATATGCTTTCGGATAAACAGTAAATTCAAAACAAATAGTGAATAAATTATAAAAATTCCGTTTTTGTGTGGATGTTCATGTTAGTCTAACAAGTTGTAAGGACCCCGGCCCCAACCGTGCACTATTCATACACGCATTTGTGCACGATCAAGACCAGAGACTCACTGGAAGGAATCACAACACGACTCTAAACACAAATTAAAATAATTCAAGCTTCATATTACAGCCAGAGGCCTCGAGGGCTTGAATATAACAGCTTGAGTACAAAGTCAGCGGAAGCAAACATCATCTGAGTACAGACATAAAAGATACACAAGTCTTTGCCTTAAGAAGGCTGAGCATAACAACGACAAACTAGATCGAAAAGGCGCAGGCCTCCTGCCTGGGAACCTCCGAACTACTCCTGGACGTCAGAGAAGTCTACGTCGTAGTAGGCGCCATCCTGGTAGTAGTGGCCTCCGTCGGGGTAGTAGTAGTCGTCAACAGAGTAAACTGGATCCTGGGTCTCCTGGACTTCGTCATCTGATCGCGGCATCGAATCAAGGGGGAAAAGGGGGCAAAGCAACGGTGAGTACTCATCCAAAGTACTCGCAAGACTGACATCAGAACTATACTAGATATGCACCAGTATCAAAGGAATGGGGCTATATCTTTGGACTAAACTGCAGAAATGCCAGAAGAGGGAAGGAGGCCTAGTCCTATCGAAGACTAGCATCTTCAGCGTCTTGCAGCATAAGACGAGAGTTTAGAGCAACATATTTTAATTAACAGGGGTAATATGCAGCAAGGCCCAGAGATCCTTCCTCGACTCCCTGCGAGAAAGCAATCCCGGAGCCAATAATTCAAGTAACAATCATAAGTATCCAGTTCTAGTTATCATAGACCAGGATACTCTCTGAGCGTCCGTTACCGTGGACACGGCTAATCGATTAGTTTAACTTCCCTGCAGGGGTGCACAAACTTACCCATCACGCTCAATAAACTTTGGCCGGATATAATTTTCGGGTCATACCCGGCCTCATCCATCGACACGCCGTAATCCAACCTAGGCTCATCACAGAGGCCAGCACGCCGGTCTACATCCTAATAGCTCGGGGTCTTGGGCCATCGCCCTCGCTATCCTGCACGTTACGCCCTCGGCCGGTGTCAGTCCTAGCATGCCTTATAATAAGTGCCATGCGTTAACTCGGGCCACCCGGGCGCGAGTCGCTCTATGTGACGTCTGATGAGCTTTCGGAAGAATGTACGCCGTAGAGTGCCCATAACTTTTCCCGCGTGGTGGTTAGTGCGAAAGAGGCCAGAGGCCTTCTCAGATCACATATCCAAACCCGTTAGTGACTTTATAGTTTACGGTGACGATCGGTCCCTCCATCCCGTCGCCCCGTCTCGAGAACTTGTGGCAAGGACAAAGTAGGTCCGGCCACGCCTCGTCTATAACCCTTCGGATGCCTTACCGACGCATCCCACCACATCTCACACACACGGGTACCCTTGGGGCCGACCCGTCATTCACATATAATTCAGTAACAAGTCATAGTGGTTGTGTGTCAGGGCCCCAAGCGGATATCCGAGGAATCACTCTCGATATATCGTACTCGGGGTATGTGAGGTGATGTGTCGGTAACGGCTTGTCAGTCATGTTGACTGAGTCTTCTGTCTTCAAGTCCTCGATGACGACGGTGATCAAAGCAGGGGCAACGACAATAGTAAAATGGGGGCCACAGGGGAAAACTATCCATACCTATACTACAACATTATATGAAAGCAGGTATGAAAGTAGTACTCAAAAACAGGCTATGCATCAGAATAGGTGCTGTTAAATACAGTAGCAAAATCTAATGCAAGCATGAGGGAGAAAGAATAGGTGATATCGGAATGATCAAGGGGGTTTTGCTTGCCTTGTTGCTCTGCTGCAAAAGACTGGTCGTCGGGGGCGTAGTCGTATTCGGCAGCAGCGTCAGTCTCGGAGGCTATCGGAGAGAAGAGGGGGAAGAAACAATAAATACAAGCAAACAGATGCAACACGATGCATGACATGGCAATACGCAATGCTAGGGGTAGTCTAACGCAGTACTACACGTACCAGACGGAGCGGGAGAATATCTAACGATATTTCCCGGGTCTTCGGATTTATCGGACAAACGATCCGGAGGGGAAAAGTTCCATGTTTGCTATGCTAGGAGCATGTGACAGACGAACGGATAGCGTATTCGGATTCGTGGGATTTTTCTGATCAACTTTCATGTATAAAACTTTTTCATCTGAGCTACGGATTATTTTCTATGATTTTTCAAAAATTTAATTAATTTCTGAAATTAACAGATTATTATTAATTCGAAAAAATGCTTTATGACGTCAGCATGACATCAGCATTGCATCAGCGGTCAACAGTCTCAGCTGACTGGTCAAACCTGATCAGTGGGGGCCACATGTCATTGACTCAGGGGCGTAAACAGGTTTATTTTTAAACTAAACACTGATTAATTAGGGAAGGGCCCCCACCTGTCATTCTCTTATTTATTAAACAGAAGGGTTATTTAGCTTAATTAGGGACTGGACCCCACGTGTCAGCGACTGTAGCTAAAATTAATTAACCACTAACTAATCTTCTGACTGGCCGGGCCCATCTGGCAGCGTCACAGGGGGTCGGCGCCGGCGCGCTCTCGCGTGGTGGCGCGCCGGAGTTACTCCGGCGAGCAACAGAAACGGCGAGGGGGCTCGGGTTTCGCCATCTGTGGACCAAATCGCGCGGGGTTTGATCCTACGGGTTCCTGGAGACGAGACGCGTCGTTTGGTGGCGGAAGCTGGACCGGAGGTGGCCGGAGCTGAGCACAGCTTCAACAATGGCGGCGGCGGCTTTTCGGTCAGATTGGGCGTGCGCGAAACAGCGATCAAACGGAGCGGGGCTTGCGCGGGATCGAACCAGAGGAGCAGCACAAGCTCGTGGAGCATGCTAGCGCAGCTCGAGCGGCTCTGTGTGGAGCTCCACGTCAACCATGGCGGCAACCGGAGCTCGGATGCGGGGGCGGCTTGCTACGGCGGCTACGGGAGCGCTATGAGGGGCCGGAGCAGTGAGAGGAGATCACCTACGTTGTCGGGAAGGTCTGGTGCAGAGCACGGGGCAGCGGAGGTGATGAATCGCCGGCGGCGAGCTCTCGGACCCGAAGACGAAGATGGACGAAGGCGACGGCGTGGGAGCTCGTGGGGCTCAATCCAAAGCTCCAGGTGGTCGAGGACGAAGAGGCGGAGCCCGTGGGCTAGTCAGAGAGGGAAGAGGAGGGAGGTGGCCGCGCTGCTCAACCGGGCGTGGCCATGGGAGCGCTCGGGAAGCGAGGAGGAGGACGAAAGAGAGGAAGAGAAGAGTGGCAGAGGCGTCCAGCGAGGTGCGGGGATCCGTTCTTATCGATCCACGCAAGCAACGACAAAAGATCTAGCGAGGGGGGGCCTGGCGCGCGCTCGCTCGCTCCCTGTTCGACAGCGCGCGCGAGAGAGAAGAGGGCGAGAGGTTAGGGACGGCGGCGCTTAACGGGCTGGGCCAGACACTGTTCCGCTGGGCCTAAGTGCACAGGGCAGTTTTCTGTTTTTCTTCCTTTTCTTTTTCTGATTTCTTTTCCAGCTTCTGTTTTAATTCTTTTTAGCCAATTTTCTTCATTGCAAAAATGTGTGACCTAGCCCATAAATTTACTAGGAATATTCTGCAAGGCCACAACAATTTTGAGAATTTTTAGAATCTGTTTGCATTTTCCAAAGAATTTAACATCACTTTAAATTGCATTTTGGTGCTGTTTTTTTTGGATGGTGGGGTCCACACCAACATCAAGGTGATGTTGTTTTCCTCAACAACATTTGTTTTGGATTATTCCACAAGAGTGCAACATTTTTAACTTGCTGTTTGCAACTTTATTTTATCACAATAAAATTCAAAGCCCTTTTGAAGTGGAATTTGAACTTCAACTTGATCATGCCCTGTTTAGCAAAATGATTAGGCACTAATTAAGGTCATCACTGTGCACCATTACATGGGGGTGTTACACAAGCGTGATTGATAATTTTCATGCGAAATGGGTTAGCAGTGCTTTGTCGGTGAAAAAACAAAATTAAGTGTAACATTTGGTGTTCGATTTGTTTTTTTACACATGTCAAAATGCTTAAGCCTTTTCCACTAAAAAATTATGGGTAGCATTTTGGTGTGATAATGAACACATTTTTTTTCAATTATTTTTGTCATTTTCGAAATACATTTTTTGGCGGGCAGGAGCATATGCTCCCAATAGCCGAATTGAATTTTCTGTTGAAAATGGAATTAAGGTAAGTCGATTTTGTTTGCGAAGGAAGGGAAGGAATAAGGAGGCACATCGAAGCACCGAGGCCGCCGTCAACGGTGTCGAGGGGAGCGTAGCATGCTCGGGGACACCGGTAAGGCTTTGGCTAGGAACGAGCGTAGCCGCCGATGAGTCTACGGAGGCTAGTTTGAAGGTTGCCAGTTTTTGGGGTGTGTGGGGTGCAGGTTGGTGCACTCGGCGATGGGCGGTGGTGAGGGAAGGGCTAGGCGGCGAGATTAATGCAAGAGCGCCGTCGGCCATGGGCGATGAAGGCATGATGATGAGTGGAGAAGGAAGGTGGAAGAAGCCATCTAGCCGTTCGATTTAGATTGGACGGTTCAGGAAACAAATTGGTTGATCTATTTTTTTTTTTTTTGAGAAACGCCTATGTTTTTTTCCAGTCAGATTGACTCTAGCCAGGCCCAAAACGACCATCTTTCTGCCCAAGAAACGGAGGAGAATGGCTACGAACACGAGGCATTTTTCTATAGAAAACAAAAGAAACCAAAGCACGAGCCTCATCGCATCAGTCCTCCGTGTACGGCCGCTTCATATTTTTCTTGAAGAAAAAGAAGGTCGTCGGTGATAATCTCAACCCGGCCCGCGGCAGATCAGGGCCGTCCATCTAAGCCCCACGCACCTGCCGATAAAACCAGGAGAGAATTCCTTATTTAATACTGTCTTAAAATTTGTTGCCTTATTTGACACTGAAAAAACTTTTCTTCCTTATATAACACTCCGTCTAAAATTTATGCCCTTTATGACATTTTCGTTCATTTTAAGCCTTAACGGTGTTAAATGACACCTGAAAAGACCTATTTGCCCCTCATGGTATGTGACCAAAATTTTACGTGTACCGACCTCGACGGGGTTGTAGCCGAGTGCTTTCCAGGCGTACAAGGCTAGCTCGAGTGCTTTCCGAGCTAATGGGTTCCGTCGAGACGTAGACGGCAATGTGCACGTACAGAGCAAAAAACATGCAGGCAGGCAGGTGGATGGATTCTAGCTGGACGTGTACTGCTTGCGTACTAGACGAAGCTAGCTAGCAGCCGATCTCTCGCTTGATCGATTCTATGTTGGCTGGCTAGCTAACCAAGCTAGCGATATTATCTCGGCGACAACACGAACACATGAGGCGATTGATGCCCACAGGACTGTGTCGGTCCTGTTTATTTCCAACATTTTGCTAGTTGCGTGAGTCAATTGCGAAGCAAAATCGACCAAGTGCTTCTGGTAGCTCCTGTGTACGTGCGTGTACAAGCACTGACTTTTCACAAAAAAAAAATGTACAAGCACTGACTATGATATTAACTTACTGACTTGTTGTATACTATCGATCGAGTATTTAACGTACCATGTACATAACACATGAGGGGTAAATATGTCTTTTCAAGCGTCATTTAACACAGTTAAGGCTTAAAATGGACGGAAGTGTCATAAAGGGCATAAAATTTAGACACGGTGTTAGATAGGGAAGAAAATTTGTTTCAGTGTCAAATAGGGAAGCAAAATTTAAAACAGTGTTATATAAGGAATTTTCTCTAAAACCAGAGCACTCCGTCCCATTCATCATCCCTCCTCCCTCACGGTCTCCGCCCCCCAAATCGCATTCCTCTCCTCACACTCCTCGCCGCGGAAGCCGCCGCCGCCGCCGCCCCCCTCCTCTCGCCATGGACGCCGCCAAGCCCACCCCGGCCCCCGCCCGCCCCGCCGGCCCGGGGCTCTACGCCGACATCGGCAAGAAGGCTAGAGGTGGGGGCGCCTTCTCTTCTCCTCCTCTTCCCAGCCGGGGCCTCGATTCGGTTGCTTCGGTGATTGTTTGATTTGCTGACGCCTGTTTCTCCTCTGCTGGGATCTGCAGATCTCCTCAACAGGGACTACACCACGGGCCAGAAGTTCACCTTCACCACCACCGCCGCCAACGGAGCCGTGAGTGCCTCCCTCCCTTCGTCCCTTCCCGGTCCTTTGCTACAGCCTGTCCTGTTACTCATCTTGCTTTGAGTAGATGCTGCTTGCCCTGGGTCCGGCGGATAGTGGACTAGGATTTAGGGTCGACTCGGGGATGGTTTGGTTCTTGCCGAGACGCGATTCATGTTGGTGACTTTCCGTGGTTGCCCTAGCTAGTTCTCTGTTTAAGATTCGTGGAGATGTGGTGCGACTGGTAATCGGATATGCCGGTGTATGTGTTGTTCTCTCTGGGTTTTGGGTTTAGTGTGTTGCAGCTCTTTTGATTCATGGCTGTAAGAGGGCTTTGTTCACGTGTCAGGTCCCACTCAAGGTTTTGGTGTATAGAGTGGGTTGGGTTGTCCGATGACTACACATTATCCTTAGCTCATACTGTGTCTGCAGTGTTTGGAAGTGAAAGCAGTTTTGGTGCATCTCCAGTTTAAGTTTACAGATGTTAGCCTTTGCATGTAACCGATAAATTCTGTTCCATTGCTGCCTGGTTGCTATTACCAATATCAGTTGGTTTTGAACCCTGTGTGTTTGCTCACATGAACTAGTGACATGATTGTTGTTGTACACGCATGACTATCTAGTAAGTTTTTTTTTTTAATTTACATGTAACTTCAATTTCTGTATATCCGATGAAGTTTGCCCTGGGTGTAAAAATCTCTCGTGACGCCGTTGGTTCCTGTTGTGTTTGACTTAATTCATTCAGCAATAACTTTTGACTTGAAATAGTATATCTATAGCTCCATACAATTTTATTTGCTTGGACTAGAAGCTGTATACTTGTTGAATTTTACCAACCAGTATTCGGTGAATTTATTTACAGCTTTTGTAGATTAAAATGTTCTGTGTTATTGGTTCTACCGCTCTGGTGTGTTTGACCATGGGTCACTGACTAAGATAGTTTATAAAAGCCTGATGGGACTGAACTAAGATAGTTTCAGTTATGTTTTCGTGGTGCTACACCTAGCATGATCTATTCCAGAGAATTAATTATGTTATTGTATTTTATTATTTTCTGAATCACTCTCTTGAATAAAGAAACGAACTTGCTGTATTGTTGTGATGGTGTGCTAAGTTACGACCATTTTTGTTTTCTCGCTAATTATGGCTGCAAACACAACATTTCTTTGTCAATGTTTCCAAACAAATATGTAGTGCTGTGCATCAAAACCTTTCAGTGTTGTACTAACTCTCGTTTTCATCTTTCTAGACAATTACTAGTTCAAGCACAAAGAAAAGTGAAGCTATCTTGAGCGACCTCCAGACCCAGGTGAAGATTAAGAATTTCACAGTGGATGTGAAAGCAACTTCAGACTCAAGTGTAAGTTCTTTTCGTCTCCCTTTCTACTTGTTACTTGCCTAATACAATGTCTTTGATTGATGTTTACATCTCCTGAAATTGGAGACCCCAGTTTCTGTATCAGTTACATTAGTTTCTTCCTTTTACCAGGTTGTAACTACAATCACTGTTCCTGAGCTGTACACACCAGGCTTGAAGGGAGTTCTTTCTCTTCCTTTCCCCTACCAGAAGTCTACCCCTGGGAAGGTATTATCACATTTATTACTTTTGTAATTGAGTGTTGAACTATCTTTCCGATCTCCTCTTAGTGTGCATCTAGAAATGTATTACCAAATCTCACGTTTGTAGCTTAATAAATATTTAGAAGTTGATCTGAATTCTCGTGGTTTCAGGCTGAACTCCAATACTTGCATCCCCATCTTGGCATCAACGGCAGTGTTGGCCTGAATTCAAACCCTCTTGTTAACATTTCTGGCGTAATTGGGACTAAGGCTGTTGCTTTTGGTCTTGATGTTGCATTTGATACAGCCTCTGGGGACTTCACCAAGTACAATGCTGGAGTGAGCCACACTAACCAAGATCTTACTGCTTCGTTGACTCTGTAAGTTGTTTCTTCCAGTGCTTTGTTGTACTGTTAGCTTCACTAGATCTGTAGTTGTTTGATTTCTGATCTTAACATGTCGTTTACCTTGTACTATTCCCAATTGCCCTTAGCAGTCTTTATTGTTAGCTTCCGAATGTGATTATTTTATTGCCGAAGGAGGCCAAAGAGCACCTGTTTCTGTCTTTTGCATGATCTTCTGCATGATGTAACACTAATTTGGCCTACAGAGTATTCATGAATGTTGTACTTATGGTGTTTAATTATCAAATTCAGGAACAACAAGGGAAACACCCTGGCTGCTTCCTACTACCACCAGGTGCAGCCCACCACTGCTGTGGGAGCAGAGATTGCTCACAGCTTCTCGAGCAACGAGAACACCATCACCGTCGGGACTCAGCATGAGCTGGACCCCCTGACCACCTTGAAGGGGCGCTACAACAACTTTGGCATCGCAAGTGCGCTCATCCAGCATGCGTGGAGGCCCAAGTCTCTCATCACCTTCTCCACCGAGGTTGACACCAAGGCCATCGAGAAGAGCCCCAAGTTCGGGCTGGCCCTGTCACTCAAGCCCTGATGTGTGATTCGCCGGTGCGTTAGGATGCTAGCATTTTGGTACTATCAGCTCTTGGTCCAGCGAACAAAGCTTGGACAGACAGAACTTGTAATGCCCAACTTTGGTGATGTGACAAACTTATCTTTCGTTTTTAACCTCTTCTACCTGGGGATTATTACCCACAGTTTATCTGTGCTACTGGTCGTTATGCATGGGCGTATTGCGATGTTGAATGCCACTTGGATGTGCTATGTGTTTGTGTGTGCTTTGGTCTGCCGAATGCTTCTCAGAAAAATCACAACACAACTGTTGAGGCAATTCTGACTTTTTCATCGGGAAGTGATCTAGCTCCTTAGATGTATGCCATTCTTTATCCTTATCTTTTCTTGGTCTTCTTGGCTATCTTGAGTAACCGGAACCATGTTCAGCTGTGCGCTGTAAAAGCGCAGCTGTAGCCTCTCTTTGGCTCCTCGTTTTTATTCAAATATGAAATTAAGAAATGACTCATTTTGATGGAGATTTGTAGCATCATTCAAGTAAATACAAATTGAACAATCAGACAAACCAGTTTTGCATATGGTTGATTGATCCTAGCCATTTGCTTTCACCCATATATTGCCAGACGCAATCAACAATCGTGTTTTGGTGCACTTTGAATTTTAGGCTAATTAGATACTCCTAATCCATATTAATTGATGTTGCTTAGTACAATTTTGTACTAAAACAATCAAGTAATATGGATTGGAGGGAGTATTTAATGGGATTTCTATTTCTGTGCCCCTGATTGCTTAGTTGTCCTCAGTTTTGATCAAACCAACTAACTTTGCTCACCCCCCCTCCCTCGACCACTTGCTCACAAAAGGCCAAACGGAGCACTGTCGTCCAATCAACGTCTTCGACCGTTACCTCCTGACTAGTGGACCGGCGTGATATCCTGACAGGTGGAGCAAATTACTTCCCGCATGACGTTTTTGAACACGTAATGGAAGGGGAGCGACACAGTTGGTAATAAAAAGGTTGTTCTGCGACGTTTTAAGGCAGAAATAACTAAAGTCCGATCGGGTGATAAAACGACCATCAACGGAATGAGCTTATGTTAAGGCAGATGGGTCCCACTTAATTAGGAAATACATCGAGTGAAACATGCCCCCATGCCGGACGGAACCCTCCCTGTTCCCCTCTTCGTTCTCAACGGCGGGCAGCGGGCGGTGGAGCTATCGTTCTCGGCTACGGCGGATGAGGTGAGTGAATTCGGCACCCTACTCCGTGTCGATTTAGATCTGACTGCCGCGCCTCTGTTTTCATATGATATACAATCTAGAATGAGGAGGGCGCGGGTGGGCTGAACGAGATGGAACCGACATTGACAAAAAAAAAAGGGGGGGGGGTGCTGCTGCTGCAAGGGTTGCTTCTGTTGATTGGAATTCAGTAGAATTAGATGACCCTACAGATTTGTTCACTTCACCACTGGTGGACACTGAGATGACAATTTTTTTTGGCATTCCAGTAGATGGTAGAGATAAGGAGGAGAGGGGTGAATCTAGTTTGCCTGCTGGTGCTAACAGTGATTTATCTGAAGATGTGGATGGACAGTTGATGGAAGATGCTACAGATGGTGTTGATGATGCTCATGACGATGTGATGGTAAACGCCTATGACAAAGAAAACCCTGTCATTGAAGTGGGGAAGTTGTGGCCAAACATGGATGAGCTTAGGATGTGTTTCAAGACTTATGCAATCAAGTATGAGTTTGATGCCAAGACTAAGTGGACTGATAGAAAGAAGTTTTATGCGATGTGTAGAGGTTTTGATGAAAACGCCAAGCCTTGCATGTGGTACATATCTGCTAGACACCAACCTGATGGAAGTACCATCAAGATTAATCAAACCCCACATTAACATACTTGTATTACAAGTTCACAGAGAGTATCAACCATGACATCACACACTTGGGTTGCATAAAAGATTACTTCTATTTTAGCCAAGAAACCAAACACTATTGAAAAGAAACTTTTGGTAGACTTAGAAAATCAGTACCCCATTAAGCTGAAATATACCACAATGTTGAAGGCAAAACAAAGGGCAATGAAACAATTATATGGTGATTGGGAAAATACCTTTAGGATGCTTTATAACTTCAAAGCAGAGGTGGAGAAGAGGTCACTTGATAGTGTTGTTGAGATAGATACTGAGGTAACAGAGGATGTCAAAGTCGTTTTCTCTAAGTTCTTTATGGCTTTAAAGCCCATCGATGGCTTCAAAGCAGGGTAGCGTCCATATTTGAGTACAAGCTCTTATTTTTTGATTGGAAAGTGGAATGGTCGATTGGCAGCATGCAATGATCTAGACGGCCATAAGTGGATGTTCCCTATTTCTATTGGCTTGTTTCAGTCAGAGACAAGTTTCATGGACATGGTTCATGATGTAGTTGAAAAGATGCATAGGGCCAATGTCACCTTTGGCATTCCACAGGTGCATGTAAAGAGCTAGAAATTACAGTCAAGAATATTTCCCCCATGCTGAGCAGAGAGAGTGCTTCGGCCATATGTGGATGAATTTTATCAAAAAATTCAGTGGGGAAAAAATTTGAGCACATGTGGCCAGCATCAAGATCTTACACTAATAAGACACATTCATATCATCTTGGTAAGATAATGACAACATGCAATGAGTTTGGTCCATGGATGAACACCTATCATTCTCTATTATGGTACATGTCAGGATTTAACACTGCCATCAAGTGTGATTATATCAACAACAACTTGGCAGAGATTTTTAACAACAAGGTGAAGCAGTTTATAAACTTGCCTATGCATGACATTGTTGACTAAATAAGGATCATGATCATGCGTTTGTGGGAATTGAGAAGAAGGATTGGTGATTGTCTGCAAGAGGATAAGCTTCCTGTAGTGGTACAACATGAGAAAAAATGTTACACATTTATCTGTTGAAAAATCCGCAGTGTGGTGTGCTGAAGTTAGAGATACCAAAACCGGAAGGCGGCATGTTGTTAACACTGAAATGCATGACTGTACTTGCCTCGAGTGGCAACACACTGGGAAACCATGTGAACATGCAATGCTTTTCTTGGCCTCCCAACCGAAGATAAACATGGACCAATATTTTCAGGAATATTACTCAGTAGCAAGATTCAAGGCTGCATATGCAGCTCCAATTACAGCACTTATAGACCAGTCTCAGTGGCCTGAAGTGAAAATCGAATTTTCCATGTGTCCTTCCTTAACGAAAAGAAAGGCTGACAGGCCTAAGGAGAGTACATTCAAGGCATGGTTTGAGAAAGGTGAGAGTAGTAAGAAGGGAGAGATAGATGCAAAGCCTAAAAGGTCCCCAAAAGGTAACAAAATAGATGCAAGATGTGCGAGGAACTTGGGCATCAAAAATGATCTCCAAAATGTCGTTACACTCCTGAAAGGCCAAAGTATGTTCATGTTTGTGATGTTTTTCATTTGCCTGCTTTTTTAATTACTAACCAAATGACATGCTTTGTTTGTCAGGAAGAAGCATGCAGGCCATCCCCTTGTTGCTGAAACATTGCAAACTATAGCTATTCCAGTTGTTGTGCTGGAAACATTGCAACCTGAAACTATTACAGCTAGTCCAGTGAAGAAAACCAAGATCATTGGTGAACTTTGTGCTATCAAATCAAAAGCAAGCTGTGGTAAGAAAAACAAGAAGTGAAAACTATTAGTCTATGAGTCTCATTTTGTGTGATATAATGATACTTGTATTTTGATGTGTCTTGTACTTTGAAAACTACGTGCCATGTTCCAACTTTGAGCCAGATTTCAAATTTCAGCCAACTTTCAAATTTGAGCCATATTTCCAGTTAGTACTTTGATATGTATTGATATTCCAATGCATTCTCAATTTTATGCACGTTAAGTGATCAATCCGAGCACTTTTGTGAAGTAAAACTCATAGTCATGCAAAATGTGCTCCAAATAAGCTCCAAAGTTAGGGTAAAGAACCACATTTCTAAGCATTTGTTTTTTGATCTTCTCTAAATGAACTACAAAAAAATTCCTTGACATCTAGTGTGCAAATAGAGGGTACATGCCCAATATGGGATCGTTTGGACAAACTATGCTATGGTTAACCCTAAACCGTAGTTCATTTCCCATGAAAACTACACAACCTCATTCGTGATAGTTAAGTTATGTGAAAGGAATTTCATGAAAAATATACGTAGACGTGTTTTCTTATTTTTTCTAGCAACTTAGTCACAATAAACAATGATGCACACAAGTTTTACATTTTTTGATTTTTTTAAATTACTTATGTTCAACCCTAACCCCTCAAACCCCCTCTCAAAACCCCTCCTAAAACCCCACACCCTCCAGGCCGTTGGATCGCCGTGCGGGGACGGTTTGTATCACGCGCTAGGGTTACACATGGTCAATCCGCGAGAGGCGACTTGATTGGCTGGATTCGGTCGGGTCCTGACGTGAGTGGCCCACTTGGCAGTGGTAGAAGAGGGACAAGGGACAAGCGACAGCAGCCGTGGCTGGAAAGTAAGCACGCAGTCTGGATACTTCGGTTGGGGGACGCTCGTCGGACCGATGGATGGGCCGTGGTTCTCCGCTCGCCGTCTCAGCCTGACATGCACGCTCGTGCAACCACGCCGTTGCCATGCATGCACGCGCGAACCTACGCATCGTCGCACCAGGCCAATTAAAACACGTGCAACCATGCTGTCGCCATGCATGCGCGCAGGTAACGCAATGTCGTCACATCAGGGCTATTAAAACGCATGCAACTTTACCGACACTCCCCGGTTCAGTGTAAAAAACGCATAGGGCTCTGTTCGGCGCAATAGGTCATTAAACGTGTGAACGTGGAGACTGTGCCATGATGAACGCAATGAAACGGGTCCGCGACTATTTAAACACCTTCCGTCTACATCTCTCTCTCTCAACTCGATCTCACGTCCATCCGCACACCCTTCTTCTTCACCTAAGAGCCAAAGCCAAAGTAGAGAAGATGCAGTTCACCGGCCCAACCTACCGTCTGCCAGCCACCGTGCGGGAGAGGCAGTACCCCACCGGGTTCATCGTGGAGCAAACCCTCCGGGTGTGGGCCATCTCAAGGTGGAGGGGCCCGACGGAGCTGCAGAACTACTTCCTCCCGGCCAGCTATCGCCACCTCCCACACGACTCTCCAAGGATATCCGTGTCGAAGAGGTTCGTGCCAATGGAGGCCTTGTGATTGGGATCCTTGCTCACTTCACAAACTGCCTCAATGCGTACTTCCTCCTTGGCAAAGTCTTCGGGTGCGGGTGTGAGTTCATCGCCTTCACCACCTACAACATCTTCACCAACTTCGACAACATCTTCCCCACCCACGAAGGAATGCACACTCTCCCCTACATCTTCCCCGAGGATGATGAGTGAGCGAGTGCCCGGAGTGAACTTGGTGGTGTAGGGGCCAGGTCGTGTTTGGTGTTATTGTCGGGCTAAGTTATCTATCTAGCATCCCATCTATCTATGTAGGGACCTATCTATGTAATGTGTGTGTGTTCCCAATATATTAAGGGAATATATCATATATTAATGTTCTGTTCGTGCAATTGCATTTTTTTAGAATATTTATTTGCATCAAATTAAATTTTAATGTGGTTATCTATTGCTTGCAAATAATTGTTCCTTTGTTTGAGATTAGTGGTGACCGTTGCAAATATTGGAGTGAAAGAACATAAGGTACTCTTTGGATGAAAAGATTTCAAAAAGAAAAAAAAATCAGTGTCCATTTGAACCAGAAATTAAACCTTAATGTTGCAAAAAGTATTGGAAAACATAAAAAAAGGAAAAAGCGAGGAGTGTTTCAAAAGACGCGTAGACATACTTGGTCAGTTAGCGTTTGCGTCGCTCTTTGAGCGGGTGGTCTCGAGTTCGACTAAACTTCCTACCGTAATAAGCCACCTTTTTTTGCCCTCTGCCCACCGCGGAGCCACTGACAGATGGGCCCACCAACAGGAGCCTCCCACATGTCACTGAGAGCACTCAGATACCACTGCGCATTAGTCGACAGATGGGCCTGCGGTTGGGGTCCCGTGCGTCAGTTAACATGCACCCGCTGACAGATTGGCCCGCCAACAGGGGTGCCCCATGCGTTAGTGAGAGCGCTCAGATACCACTGCGCACCCCGTGGCGCCCATCATGGGGCCTGTGCGCAAGGGAGTCATCATCTTGGAGTGAGCCCTTCCAGGACAGAGCGGCTAGTAACCGGCCGACTTAGGAAGAGCCAGCGCGAGAAGTTCTACTTCGTCGACGATGAAGGTTGGGGACCGGAGGTCGACTCGCTCGATTCGAACTGCCGGGTCCACTTTGGAAAGGTCAACGTCTTCATCGACTTCATCGTCGGGTCTGAGCAAGAACCGGATTGGAGGGGCAGGTCCATCTTAGGAGGCGCCATGATCGCCCACTCCGACATCGAATCATCGGTCGGCGACAACAACTTCACTGACACTGAATCTATCCTCCCACTTTTCGAGGAAAGACTGGGAGGGTACTTTGATGAGGAGGGTTACCCGGTTTCAAATGGATCATCGCGTCATGCTGCTGTCTACATGGCCGGGAACCAGTAGAATCCACCACCGGCTCGTAACCCCAATGCTAATCTGACTCAGGAAAATCCGTCAGGCCAAAACCCGCCACCATATCCTGATAACCCACAAGTATAGGGGATCGCAACAGTTTTCGAGGGTAGAGTATTCAACCCAAACTTATAGATTCGACACAAGGGGAGCCAAATAATATTTGAGAGTATTAGCAGCTGAGTTGTCAATTCAACCACACCTGGAGAGTAAATATCTGCAGCAGAGTGATCAGTAGCACAATAGTATGATAGTTTGATAGCAGCAGTAACAGTAACAGTAACGGTAGCAGTGATAGCAATAGTTTTGTAGCAGTTGGAACAGTAGCAACAATAATAGTAACTTAGCAAGAACAATAAGTGGAAAACTCGTAGGCACTGGATCGGTGAACTCGTTGGATGATATTCATCATATAACAGTCATAACCTAGGGCGACACAGAACTAGCTCCAGTTCATAAATGTAATGTAGGCCTGTATTCCGTAAATAGTCATACATGCTTATGGAAAAGAACTTGCATGACATCTTTTGTCCTACCCTCCCGTGGCAGCGGGGTCCATAAGGAAACTAAGGGATATTAAGGCCTCCTTTCAATAGAGAACCGGAACAAAGCATTAACACACGGTGAATACATGAACTCCTCAAACTACCCTCATCACCGGAAAGTATCCCGACTATTGTCACTCCGGGGTTTGCAGATCAGAACACGTAATAGGTGCATATTGACATGGCTTGAGACTGCGTCGGTATTTCCCCAAAGAGGAAGGGATGATGCAGCACAGCGACGGTAAGTATTTCCCTCAGTTATGAAACCAAGGTTATCGAACCAGTAGGAGGATCACCACCACCCAATAAGCAGCACCTGCACACAAACAACAAATACTTGCAACCCGACGCGAAAGAGAGGTTGTGAATCTCTCTACGGTAAAAAGATAGATTAGGTAGTGATAGATAGGAGAGATAGATCTCTTAAGAACACAAAATAAAAAGGGCAAATAAAATATGCAGCAATATGTTTTTGGGTTTTTGGTTTTGTAGATCTGAAAACAAAGATGCAAAAAGATAGATCTGAAAGCAATATGTTGGAAAAGTAGACCCGGGGGCCGTAGGGTTCACTAGTGGCTTCTCTCATGAGTACAGCGCACGGTGGGTGAACAAATTACCGTTGGGCAATTGATAGAAAATCGAATAGTCATGACGATATCCAAGGCGATGACCATTATATAGGCATCACGTCCAAGATAAGTAGACCGACTCCTGCCTGCATCTACCACTATTAGTCCACACATCGACCGCTATCCAGCATGCATCTAGTGTATTAAGTTCATGAAAAAATGGAGTAATGCAATAAGAACGATGACATGATGTAGACAAGATCTATTCATGTAGGAATAGATCCCATCTTATTATCCTTAATAGCAATGATACATGCGTGTCTTGCTGCCCCTTCTGTCACTGGGAAAGAACACCGCAAGATCGAACCCATCACAAAGCACCTCTTCCCATGGCAAGAAAAATCGATCTAGTCGGCCTAACTAAACCAAAGATTCGAAGAAGAAATACGAGGCTATAAGTAATCATGCATATAAGAGATCAAAGAAGACTCAAATAATATTCATGGATAGAAACTGATCATGAACTCAAAATTCATCGGATCCCAACAAACACACCGCAAAAGTTTACATCAAATAGATCTCCAAGAGACCATTGTATTGAGAATCATAAGAGAGAGAGGAAGCCATCTAGCTACTGCCTACGGACCTGTATGTCTATGGTGGACTACTCACGCATCATCGGAGAGGCACCTATGAGGAAGATGAACCCCTCCGTGATGGTGTTTAGATTGGATCTCGAGGTTCTGGAACTTGCGGCGGCTGGAATTGTGTTTCGTCGACTCCC
Source organism: Elymus sibiricus (assembly GCA_039707655.1). Lineage (NCBI taxonomy): Eukaryota > Viridiplantae > Streptophyta > Magnoliopsida > Poales > Poaceae > Elymus > Elymus sibiricus. The sequence continues at coordinate 383,343,544 of CM077663.1, forward strand.
CTAGGGGTTTTGGAATACTTGGGAATTTATAGGCATCAGAGGCGGTGGAGAGGGGCCCCGAGGAGGGCACAACCCAACAGGGCGCGCCGGGGCCCCCCTGGCGCGCTCTGGTGGGTTGTGGTCTCCTCGGCCCACTCCCCCGACACTTCTTTGGCCCACTGGGTGTCTTCTGGTCCAGAAAAAATCTCCAAAAAGTTTCGTCGCGATTGGACTCCATTTGGTATTGATTTTCTGCGAAGTAAAAAACAAGCAAAAACAACAACTGGCACTTTGGCACTATGTCAATAGGTTAGTCCCAAAAAATGATACAAAGTTGTTATAAAATGATTGTAAAACATCCAAGAATGATAATATAACAGCATGGAACAAGCAAAAATTATAGATACGTTGGAGACGTATCAGCATCCCCAAGCTTAATTCCTACTCGTCCTCGAGTAGGTAAATGATAAAAACAGAATTTTTGATGTGGAATGCTGCCTAACATGTTCATCTCATATTTTATTCTTTTGTATAGCATGGACATTTGGACTTGTAAATGATTCAATGCAATAGTCTAGTTTTAACATAATGACTTCAATACTCAAGCATGTCAACAAGCAACCATGTCTTTCAAAATATCAACACTAAAGAAAGTTATCCCTAGCCCATCATGCTCAATCATTGATCCATTCATGAAACACACAAATATTAGCTATACCCAATGCTCAAGTACGATCATAGTGCCCCCTAGTTGGTGCTTATAAGAGAAGATGGAGACTCAAAGCAAATATAAAAATTGCATAAAGTAAATACATAGGCCCTTTGTAGAGGGAAGTAGGGATTTGTAGAGGTGCCAGAGCTCAAAGTTTTAAATTGAGAGAGAAAAATATTTTCGGTGGCATGCTTTTCCTGTCAACGAAAATGACAAAGTAGCTCACAATACTTTCCATGCTAGATATATCATAGGCGGTTCCCAAACAGAAAATAAAGTTTATTCCTTTTTCCACCAAACTTTCACTTTCCATGGCGGGCCGTATCCACGGTTGCCTTCCATACCAACACTTTCCAAGGAATTTATTATTTGACAACATAAAGTAAATATTTTTTCTTTTTCATTTCGGGAATGGGCATCCCTATTACCGCCGCACTCTCATGCAATGACAAGTGAATAAACACTCATCTTGAGAATAACACATCTAGCATGGAAAAATATTGGACACTCCCCACCGTTTCATGAGCGGTACGGGCACACAAAAGAGAAAATTTATTTTGAAAATTTAGAGATGGCACATACAAATTTGCTTGGAACGGCATGGAAATACCGCATATAGGTAGGTATAGTGGACTCATAAGGCAAAACTTGGTTTAAGGATTTTGGATGCACAAGTAGTATTTCTACTTAGTACAAATGGAGGCTAGCAAATAGATTGGGAAGCAACCAAACCAAGAAACGAAAATTCACATAAGTGAGCATTGAGCAGAACTAACACCGAATAATGCACCACAAGTAGGATGTAACTTCAGTGCATAACTATTGACTTTCGTGCATGCATAGGGAATCACAAACCTTAACACCAATATTCCTACTAAAGCATAATTACTCACTAACATGACTCACATATTACTATCATCATGTTTCAAAACTATTACAAGGAATCAAGTTTAATTTGCCCAATGATCTTCATGAAAGTTTTTATTATATCCTCCTTGGATATCTATCACTTTGGGACTAGTTTTATATATTGCCATTGCTTTTTGGCAAGCTCAAACAAATTTAAGTGAAGCACATGAGCATAAATATTTCATCTCTCAAAAAGGTATAAGTGAAGCATGAGAGGATTTCTTCAAAATTTACTAACTCTTAAATTAATCTAAGTGAAGCATGAGAGTATTTCTACAAAAATTTCCAAGCACACCGTGCTCAAAAAGATATAAGTGGAGCACTAGAGCAATTCTATAGCTCAAAAAGTTTAAGTGAAGCACATAGAGAAATTCTAACAAATCATAGCATAATTTTGGCTCTCTCAAATAGGTGTGTCCAGCAAGGATACAAGTGACAAACTAACAAGCAAAGCAAGCAAAGATACAAGACTCTCCAAGCAAAACTCATGATATGTGACGAATAAAAATATAGCTCCAAGTAAAATACCGATGGTCGTTAGAAGAAAGAGGGGATGCCACTCGGGGCATCCCCAAGCTTAGTTGCTTGTTTCTCTTTGGATATATCTTGGGGGTGCGGTAGCATCCCCAAGCTTAGGCTTTTATCACTCCTTATTCCTTCATCCATCGTGATCTCACCCAAAACTTGAAAACTTCAATCACACAAAACTCAACAAATTCTTCGTGAGATCCGTTAGTATAATAAAGCAAATCACTACTTCAGGTGCTGTTGAAAACCCATTCAAATTTTATTATTTCATTATACCTACTGTATTTTAACTTTACCATGGCTCATACCCTTCAATATAACCCATAGATTCATCAAAACAAGCACACAATGCAACGAAAACAGAATCTGTCTTAAACAGAACAGTCTGTAGTAATCTGTACTCTAACCATACTTCTGTAACTATAAAAATTCTGAAAAATTAGGACAACGTAAGGAATTTGTATAGAAACACTATGTTAAAATTTCAGCTCAAGATCACGTTCCAGCAAAATATGAAATTCATATACTGGACGCAAAGTTTCTGTTTCAGATTCAGCATCGCTTCTACTCATCCTATGAATCATCCTAAAGGCTTTACTTGGCACAAACACTAAATAAACCATAAAACACAATCATAACATAGGCATAATTGTGTAAACACACAAAAACAGAAAGGAAAAAGCAAAAAATTATTTATTCATTGGGTTGCCTCCCAACAAGCGCTATCGTTTTACCCCCCTAGCTAGGCATAACACATAGATTCAAGTATTGTCATCTTTGGTTTTGGCCCCATAGGATGCCCTCATGATTGATTCATATGGTGGCTTAATTCTTGTTCTAGGGAAGTGTTCCATACCCTTTCTCAAGGAAAATTGAAAACGAATATTGCCTTCTTTCATATCAATCACGGCACCTATAGTACGTAAAAACGGTCGACCAAGTATAATGGGACAAGATGGATTGCAATCAATATCAAGCACAATAAAATCAATGGGCACATAATTCCTATTTGCAAGAATAAGAACATCATTAATTCTTCCCAAAGGCTTTTTAATAGTAGAATCCGCCAAGTGCAAATTAAGAGAACATTCTTCAATATTGGTAAGACCAAGCACATCACATAGAGATTTCGGAATCGTGGAAACACTAGCACCCAAATCACACAAAGCAAAGCATTCATAATTTTTAATCTTGACCTTAATGGTAGGTTCCCACTCATCATGTAATTTTCTAGGAATAGAAATCTCCAACTCCAACTTTTCTTCAAAAGATTTCATCATGGCATCAACGATATGTTTAGTAAAAGCTTTATTTTGCTCATAAGCATGGGGTGAATTCAACATGGATTGCAGCAAAGAAATACATTCAATCAAAGAGCAACTATCATAATTAAAGTCTTTGCAATCCCAAATAGTGGGCACATCACTAGTTAAAGTTTTGACCTCTTGAAACCCACTTTTGTCGAAATTTTCATCAAGATTTTCACCCTCCAAATTATTAGGACGCCCTCTAGCTAAAGTTGACTCTACTTCAGTCCCTTTATCATAAATCTTAACATTACTAAACAAGGAATCAATAGAAGAAACACAAATCACTTTAAGATCTTCATCTTTTTTATCTTCTAACGAGATCGGTTTGGCAGCCATTTGATTTATTAAAGTGTCTTGTGCATCGGAGATTTTACCAAGAAGATTTTCAGCATGAGCACACTTAGATTGGAGATTGCAAACTTCTCTACTAATATCATCAAGTTGCTTTGTTATGGCATCTAATACGGTAGAGTGTTCTCTAAGCTCATCGGTAAAATATTTGTTATGCTCAAATTGTGTAGACATATATTCCTTAGTACTTTTCTCAATTTCAAGCAAAATATTGGGATAAGGAACATCATAGTACTTCCTTTGAGGGATCATGACTACGCAAACAAGATTGCAAGCAAGGAGTAGATCCGGCAAGAAAAAGGGCAAACGAAAAAGAGGGAGAATAAAACGACAAATTGGTGAAGTGGGGGAGAGGAAAACGAGAGGCAAATGGCAAATAATGTAATTGCAAGGAGATGAGATTTATGATTAGGAACCTGGTAGATGATGATGGAGTCCCCTCGACGCCTACGATAGGCACGTAGAAGAGACCGCTTCCTCCCCGGCAATGGCGCCAGAAATTCCTTTGACGTGGTTTGAGACTGCGTCGGTATTTCCCAAAGAGGAAGGGATGATGCAGCAGAGCGACGGTAAGTATTTCTCTTAGTTATGAAACCAAGGTTATCGAACCAGTAGGAGGATCACCACCACCCAATAAGCAGCACCTACACACAAACAAGAAATACTTGCAACCCGACGCGAAAGAGAGGTTGTCAATCTCTCTACGATAAAAAGATAGATTAGGTAGTGATAGATAGGAGAGATAGATCTCTCAAGAACACAAAATAAAAAGGGCAAATAAAATATGCAGTAATATGTTTTTGGGTTTTTGGTTTTGTAGATCTGAAAACAAAGATGCAAAAAGATAGATCTGAAAGCAATATGTTGGAAAAGTAGACCCGGGGGCCGTAGGGTTCACTAGTGGCTTCTCTCATGAGTATAGCGCACGGTGGGTGAACAAATTACTGTTGGGCAATTGATAGAAAATCAAATAGTCATGACGATCTCCAAGGCGATGATCATTATATAGGCATCACATCCAAGATAAGTAGACCGACTCCTGCCTGCATCTACCACTATTACTCCACACATCGACCGCTATCCAGCATGCATCTAGTGTATTAAGTCATGAAAAAACGGAGTAATGCAATAAGAATGATGACATGATGTAGACAAGATCTATTCATGTAGGAATAGACCCCATCTTGTTATCCTTAATAGCAACGATACATGCGTGTCTTGCTGCCCCTTCTGTCACTAGGAAAGAACACCGCAAGATCAAACCCATCACAAAGCACCTCTTCCGATGGCAAGAAAAATCGATCTAGTCAGCCTAACTAAACCAAAGATTCGAAGAAGAAATACGAGGCTATAAGTAATCATGCATATAAGAGATCAAAGAAGACTCAAATAATATTCATGGATAGAAACTGATCATGAACAAAAATTCATCGGATCCCAACAAACACACCGCAAAAGTTTACATCAAATAGATCTCCAAGAGACCATTGTATTGAGAATCATAAGAGAGCGAGGAAGCCATCTAGCTACTGTCTACGGACCCGTAGGTCTCTGGTGGACTAATCACGCATCATCGGAGAGGCACCTATGAGGAAGATGAACCCCTCCGTGATGGTGTTTAGATTGGATCTCGAGGTTCTGGAACTTGCGGCGGCTGGAATTGTGTTTCGTCGACTCCCTAGGGTTTTTGGAATATTTGGGAATTTATAGGCATCAGAGGCGGTGGAGAGGGCCCCGAGGAGGGCACAACCCAACAGGGCGCGCCGGGGCCCCCTGGCGCCCCCCTGGTGGGTTGTGGTCTCCTCGGCCCACTCCCCCGGCACTTCTTTGGCCCACTAGGTGTCTTTTGGTCCAGAAAAAATCTCCAAAAAGTTTCGTCGCTATTGGACTCCGTTTGGTATTGATTTTCTGCGAAGTAAAAAACAAGCAAAAACAGCAACTGGCACTTTGGCACTATGTCAATAAGTTAGTCCCAAAAAATGATATAAAGTTGTTATAAAATGATTGTAAAACATCCAAGAATGATAATATAACAGCATGGAACAAGCAAAAATTATAGTTACGTTGGAGACATATCACGTATGATTAGCAAGATCGGATGAAGAACATAGATATAATGGTGATAACATAAACGGTTCAGATATGAAATCATGGCACTCGGGCCCTAGTGACAAGCATTAAGCATGGCAAAGTCATAGCAACATCAATCTCAGAATATAATGGATACTAGGGATCAAGCCCTAACAAAACTAACTTGATTACTTGATAAATCTCATCCAACCCCGCACCGACCAGCAAGCCTACGAAGGAATTACTCACTCCCGGTGGGGAGCATCATGGAATTGGCGATGGACAAGGGTTGATGATGACAAATACCAAAGATTCCCCTCTCCGAAGCCCCAAACGGGTTCCAGATCTGGCCTCCCGATGAAGAACAGGCGGTGGCGGCGGCTCCGTATCGTAAAACGCGATGAAACTTTCTCCTTGATTTTTCTCTCCGAAAATAGGAATTTATAGTGCCGGAATTAGGGTCAGTGGGGCCACGAGGTGGGCACAACCCACCAGGGCGCGCCTAGGGGGGCTGGCGCGCCCTGGTGTATGCTGCCAAGCCCGTGGCCCCCCTCCGGTGCTTCTTGACTCTAGTATTTTTTTGTTTATTCTAAAATAAATCTCCAAAAAGTTTTGTCCACTTCCGAGAACTTTTATTTTTCACAAAAAACAACACCATGGTATTTCTGCTGAAAACAGCGTTAGTCCGGGTTAGTTTCATTCAAATCATGCAAATTAGAGTCCAAAACAAGGGCAAAAGTGTGAGGAAAAGTAGATACGACAGAGACGTATCAACTCCCCCAAGCTTAACCCATTGCTTGTCCTCAAGCAATTCAGTTGACAAACTAAAAGTGATAAAGAAAAACTTTTACGAACTCTTTTGTTCTTGTTTACATATATATGCTTAAGTAGCACCCAGATTTTCAGCAAAGATTATGACTAACCATACCAACAATAACTCTTAAAAATCATATTAACTCATATCAATAACATAAGCAACTAGCGAGCAATAATAAGATATCTCAAATACTAACACTTCGTCAAAACAATCATGATACTATTTGACAATAGTGGTATCTCGCTAGCCCTTTCCGAGACCACAAAACATAAATGCAGAGAATCTCCAAAGTTCAAGCAGCAACTAAACATTGTAATTCATGGTAGAAAAGATCCAGTCATGCTGCACCCAACATCAACTATACACAATGCATGAGGATGACAATAGTGCTCTCAGATCTGGCGCTTATTTGAGAAGGTGATGACTCAACATAAAAGTAAATAGATAGTCCCTTCGCAGAGGGAAGCATGGATTTGCAGCGGTGCCAGAGCTCAAGGTTTAAAATAGGGATAGATATAATTTTGGGAGGTACACCCTTCCTGTCAACGTTACGACCAAGAGTTATCAATATCTTCCATGCTAAACAAATTAGCGGCGGTTCCCAAGCGGTAAAAGTAAAGGTTTACTCCCCCTCCACCAACAATCACACTCTACGGCTAGCCGCATCCACGGGTATCGTCCAAACCAACAACATTCCTGGGGGAGTTTTGTTTAATTATTTTTGATTTTTGATTTCGGGGCTGGGAATCCCAATTACCGCCCCTCTCGTGTAAGGACGAGTGAATAAATGCTCATCATGACAATAACCCGCTTAGCATGGAAGATACTAACCGCCCCCTGTCGCTCCATGAGTGGTCCAGGCATACAAAACAGATGTTCATTTGAATTTTTAGAGATGGCACATGCAAATTTACTTTGGAACGGCAGGGTAATACCGCATATAGGTAGATATACTGGACTCATCTGGCATAACTTGGTTTAAGGGTTTTGATGCACAAGCAGTATTCCCGCTTAGTACAGGCGAAGGCTAGCAAATAGATTGAGAAGCGGCCAGCTAGAGAGCGAAAACGGTCATGAACATGCATTACATATAATAAACATTGACTACTAGCATGAGTAGGATATGGACACCATGAACATAAATATCATGAAGGCTATGTTGGTTTTGATTCACCTACATGCGTGAACATGTGCCAAGTCAAGCCACTTGAAACATTTAGAGGAGGATACCATATCATCATACCGCATCACAACCATTTTAATGCATGTTGTCATCCAAGATAAATCATTATCCCCTCCTAGCTACTTAAACATGGCATGAACAACTATAATCTCTAATGGTCATTGTAAGCATGTTTGATCATAATATGTTGAATCAAGGATACTAGGTTAAACATATTTACAAAAACAAAAACAAGTTGAGTTCATACCCGCTTTTCTCTGCCACAGTCACTTCATCAAATATCGTCATTATTGCCTTTCACTTGCACGACCGAATGATAAGAAGATAATAATAGTGCAAGAGTGCCGTGGACTAAGCTGGAATCTGCGACATTTTATTCAAGAGGAGAAGACAAGGTAACATGGGCTCTTTGTTTGATTAACAATGATGCATATGAGAGCCACTCAACATTTTCATCGTGGTCTTCTCCTCGGTACGACTCAAAATAAAAAGAAAAGAAATTCAGAGAAACACACTGAAATATTTTTGGAGTTTTTGGTTTTTCTTGAAGAAAGCAAATTAAAGAGGAAAAACAAAAACGAGAAAAGCTATTTACATGGGAAAGCTCCCAACAAGCAAAAGAAGAAACGAGAAATATTTTTGGGTTTGCTTTCATTACTACAATTAAACTAAGCTAGAAAGAAAAACTGAAAAGAAGCAGGAAATGTTTTTGGGTTTTCTCAAAGTTTTTCAAACACACAAGAAGAAAGCGAGAAAACAAATCTAACATGGATATTACAATGAAAAAGTGTGAACACCGACAACTGGAATGAAATGTGTGAACATGAATGTAATGTCGGTGGAAATACGTACTCCCCCAAGCTTAGGCTTTTGGCCTAGCTTGGTAATCACCATCCGTATGAATAATAATCTGGGCGATGCCTCACCGAGGCCCTCGGTGCAAACTCCACGGCCCTCCTGGCAGCTTCAACCTCCGCATTGTACGCATGGGCCTCGCTCTCAAGGACGTAGTATCTTCCCCTACTCTGCGATGAAGGGAGCAAGTTCTGTATTGTGGATAAATTGGTCAAATTCCCCCTTAATACCTGCACCTTCCACGAACTCGTCGCACGGCCACAAGCATGATTTGGTGGCGGCATCTCGCATCGAGCTTTCGCTTGGCTCAACATAAGACTGTCAAACCGAGCTTCCACTTGATGAGGCTTCCGAGGATCTCCTCCTCGAAGAACTCCTAAAGAATTGCATTTTTATTTGCGAACAAATTTCTGAAATATTTTTGAGACACAAAATTTTGTCAACAAAACTTCGTGAAATTAACAGCAACTACTCCTAAGCATGCATAGAGGCCATATTGAGCATTCAAACTACTTAGAGCTCTAAGAATTCGACATGTAAGCTCATCTACAGCAGCACCAAGAGTAGCTAATTACTCTAAAAATAACCCACTAAATCAAAAACTAATTGGAGCAATGGAGGAGTCACATACCAAGTAGCAATCCCTCCAAACAGTTTCAGAAACGGAGCTTCGAGCAAAATATCGAAATCCGCGGGTTTGTGAGCAAGATCACGAGAATGGTGGTTGTGGTGATTTTTTTCTGGAGGTACGGGATGATGTGGGCTAAAGAGATAAGTGAGGGGCCCCACGTGGGACCACAACCCACCAGGGGCGCCTGGGGGTGCTGGCGCGCCCTGGTGTCTTGTGGGCACCAGGTGCACCCCCTCTAGTATTATTTGCACCAGAAATTCAGAAATATTCAGAAAAAAATCGTATCAAATTTTCAGGACATTCTGAGAACTTTTATTTTTGGGTCATTTTTTTATTGCACAGAGAAAACAGAAAATAGGATAATCATGGCATTTTATTTTATTTAACTAACTAAAACAGAAAATAAAAGGTGGGAGCAGAGAGTTGTGCTTACTAGATTCATCAACTTCATACCTCTAAAAATGATTCATTAATAAGGTTGATAAAGTCTTATTACCAACCACTTCCGATTAGCATGAAACCGAAGAACTTTCGTAAAACACTAAGTTACCTCAATGGGGATGTGCATATCCCCAACAATAAGTATATCATATTTTGTTTTGGCAGTAGGTAGAGGTAATTGAAAGCTTCCAATAGTGATGGTCGGAGATTCTTCAATAACATTTATACCATTCACTTGGAATTGTTTCTTCGGAAAGTGCACCGTGTGCTCATTACCATTGATATGAAAAGTAACTTTGCTTTTGTTGCAATCAATAACAGCCCCTACAGTATTAAAAAAGGGTCTACCAAGGATAATCAACATGTTGTCGTCCTCGGGCATCTCAAGAATAACAAAGTCCGTTAAGATAGTAACATTTGCAACCACAACAGGCACATCCTCACAAATACCGATAGGTATGGCAGTTGATTTGTCAGCCATTTGCAATGATATTTCAGTAGGTATGAGTTTATTCAAATCAAGTCTTTTATATAAGGAGAAAGGCATAACACTAACACCGGCTCCCAAATCACACAAAGCAGTTTTGACATAGTTTCTTTTAATGGAGCAAGGTATAGTTGGTATTCCAGGATCTCCAAGTTTTTTAGGTACTCCATGCTTAAAAGAGTAATTAGCAAGCATGGTGGAGATTTCAGCTTCAGGTATCTTTCTTTTATTAGTGATGATGTCTTTCATGTACTTTGCATAAGGGGCCATCTTTAAAATATCAGTTAAGTGGGTACGCAAAAAGACTGGCCTAATCATTTCAGCAAAGCACTCAAACTCTTCATCATCCTTTTTCTTAGATGGCTTAGGTGGAAATGGCATGGATTTTTGAACCCATGGCTCTCTTTCTTTACCATATTTCCTAGCCACAAAGTCTCTTTTATCATAACGTTTATTTTTAGGTTGTGGGTTATCAAGATCAGCAGCAGGCTCTATTTCAACATCATTATATGGTTCTCTACCATTGTTAGGTTGAGCATCTTCATGAAAATCATCATTATCATTTTCATTATCACTAGGTGAATGTTCATTACCAGACTGAGTTTCAGCATCGGAAATAGAGACATCATTATTATCAGGAGGTTTTTGTATCTCAGGTTCACTAGAGGTATGGAAAGTTCTATCATTTTTCTTTTTCTTTTTCTTTTAGAAGGACTAGGTGCATCAGTATTATTTCTCTGAGAGTCTTGTTCAATTCTTTTAGGATGACCTTCAACATAAAGTGGTTCTTGGGTCATTCTACCTCCTCTAGTTACTACTCTAGCAATAAAATCATTCATATTATATTCATTTCATCAAGCAATTCTTTTTGAGACTTAGCAACTTGTTCTAACTGAGTTTGAACCATAGAGGCATGCTTTCCTACACCTCTAACATCATTACTGATTCTAAATAGCAAGTCACTCAAGCGAGCAATCATATCAGAGTTATATTTCAATTGTTTTAGGACATGTGCATTGAAATGATCTTGCTTCATAATATAGTTGTCAAACTCATATAAGCATTGACTAGGATGTTTATTGTGAGGGATATCACCTTCATCAAACTTTAATTAAGAATTTACCTCTACCACCTGTGGAGGTGGTGGTGTGTCAAGGCCATGTATTTCTTCAATAGGTGGTAAATTCTTAACATCCTCAGCTTTAATATCTTTTTCCTTCATAGATTTCTTTGCCTCTTGCATATCTTCAGGACTGAGAAATAAGAAACCCCTCTTCTTCGGAGTGGGTTTAGGCGGTGGTTCAGGAAGAGTCCAATCATCATAATTCTTCAATATCTTATTCAATAATTCCCCAGCTTGTTCAACAGTTCGTTCCCTGAAAACACAACGAGCACAACTATCTAGGAAGTACCTAGAAACGTTAGTTAGTCCATTATAGAAGATATCAAGTATTTCATTTTTCTTGAGAGAGTGATCAGGCAAAGCATTAAGCAACTGGAGAAGCCTCCCCCAAGCTTGTGGGAGTATCTCTTCTTCAATTTGCACAAAGTTAAATATTTCCTGTAAGGCAGCTTGTTTCTTATGATTAGGAAAATATTTTTCAGAGAAGTAGTAAATCATATCCTGGGGACTATGCACACAACCAGGAGTAAGAGTATTGTACCATGTCTTAGCATCACCCTTTAATGAGAACAGAAATAACTTGAGAATATAATAGTAGCGAATCTTCTCATCATGAGCAAAGAGGGTGGCTATATCATTCAGCTTAGTAAGGTGTGACACTACAGTTTCAGTTTCATAGCCATGGAAAGGATCAGATTCAACCAAAGTAATTAATTCTGGGTCGAGAGAGAATTCATAATCCTTATCGGTAACAAAGATAGGTGAAGTAGCAAACTTAGGATCACATTTCATTCTAGCATTCAAAGTCTTTTACTTATACTTGCGTAGCAATTTCTTAAGATCGTTTCTATCCTTGCAAGAAAGAATTTCTCTAGCTATCTCTCCATCCAAAACATAACCTTCAGGTATCTTAGGCATTTCAAATCTAGGAGAGCTAGGACTAATAGGTGTTTCATAGTCATCAGTTTCAAAGGCTTCATGCGTTTCAGCAATCTCATCAGTTTCAGTGATTTCATTCTCTTTAGCTCTAGCAATTTGTTCATCAAGAAATTCAGCTAGTGGCACATTATCATCAAGCATGGTACTAGCATCATCATAAGCATCATTCATAGCAGAGGTAGCATCATCAATAACTTGCGACATATCAGCATTACTAGCATGTGGTGGTGTTGCAAGCTTACTCATAACAGAAGGTGAATCAAGTGCAGAGCTAGATGGCAGTTCCATACCTCCCCTCGTCTTAGATGGAAAAATCTTAGTCTTTGGATCCTTCAGATTCTTCATAGTGATCAATTGATATAAATCCCAAGTGACTCAACAAATATAGCTATGATCCCCGACAACGGCGCCAGAAAAAGGTCTTGAACCCACAAGTATAGGAGATCGCAACAGTTTTCGAGGGTAGAGTATTCAACCCAAATTTATAGATTCGACACAAGGGGAGCCAAAGAATATTTGAGAGTATTAACAGCTGAGTTGTCAATTCAACCACACCTGGAGATTAAATATCTGCAGCAGAGTGATCAATAACACAGTAGTATGATAGTTTGATAGCAGCAGTAACAGTAATAGTAACGGTAGCACTGATAGCAATAGTTTTGTAGAAGTTGGAATAGTAGCAACAACAATAGTAACTTAGCAAGAACAATAAGTGGAAAACTCGTAGTCACTGGATCGGTGAACTCGTTGGATGATATTCATCATATAACAGTCATAACCTAGGGCGACATAGAACTAGCTCCAGTTCATAAATGTAATGTAGGCATGTATTCCGTAAATAGTCATACGTGCTTATGGAAAAGAACTTGCATGACATCTTTTGTCCTACCCTCCCGTGGCAGCGGGGTCCATAAGGAAACTAAGGGATATTAAGGCCTCCTTTTAATAGAGAACCGGAACAAAGCATTAACACACGGTGAATACATGAACTTCTCAAACTACGGTCATCACCGGAAAGTATCCCGACTATTGTCACTCCGGGGTTTGCGGATCAGAACACGTAATAGGTGCATATGACTAGCAAGATTGGATCAAGAACATAGATATAATGGTGATAACATAAACGGTTTAGATCTGAAATCATGGCACTCAGGCCCTAGTGACAAGCATTAAGCATGGCAAAGTTATAGCAACATCAATCTTAGAACATAATGGATACTAGGGATCAAGCCCTAACAAAACTAACTCGATTACATGATGAATCCCATCCAACTCCTCACCGACCAACAAGCCTACGAAGGAATTACCCACTCCCGATGGGGAGCATCATGGAATTGGCGATGGAGAAGGGTTGATGATGACGAAGACCGAAGATTCCCCTCTCCGGAGCCCCAAACAGGCTCCAGATCTGGCCTCCCGATGAAGAACAGGAGGTGGCTGCAGCTCCGTATCGTAAAACGCGATGAAACTTTCTCCTTGATTTTTCTCTCCGAAAATAGAAATTTATAGTGCCGGAATTAGGGTCAGTGGGGCCACGAGGTGGGCACAACCCACCAGGGCGCGCCTAGGGGGGCTGGCGCGCCCTGGTGTATGCTGCCCAGCCTGTGGCCCCCTTCGGTGGTTCTTGACTCCAGTATTTTTTATTTATTCTAAAATAAATCTCCAAAAAGTTTCGTCCAATTTAGAGAAATTTTATTTCTGCACAAGAAACAACACCATGGTAGTTCTGCTGAAAACATCGTTAGTCCAGGTTAGTTTCATTCAAATCATGGAAATTAGAGTCCAAAACAAGGGCAAAAGTGTGAGGAAAAGTAGATACGACGGAGACGTATCAAATCCCAAAGCTGGCGTTGGAGGCTTGAGCACTCAAGGGGCCACGGAGACGATCGCAAAACTTGACAAACTCCTTGTAGAACTAACCACCGCAGATAACGCCGTGCCACGAGCAGTAGAGACCGAGCAGTGCAGGAAGCAGCTTGCAACAGATCAACAGGAGATAGCCGCAGAAAGCGCATGTCTTCCCGAAGTCCATAAGAACGGCCTCGAGGAGAGCCGACGTCTAGAGAGCGAGCAGGTCCACCTCACCTTCAGTCACCAGGAAATTGCCACCGTTCAGCAGGGAGGCACCAAAGCCGTTTTCAGGTCCAAGGAGGATTACTTGAGCCACGAAACCTTCTCCAGACACCGTAGAACACCCCAGTCTAGCCAACACCAGGTGCTAACCTTGGGGCCGTCTTAGGGCCAGTTCTTTTGGTGGCTTCTAGAATAAGATGGAATAAGCTGCCAGCTTATTCTAGAAGCCCAACCAATTTTTTTTAGAAGCCTAGTAGTTAAGACTTGACTAGTAGGCTTCTAAAAAGAAAATTTTGGTTGAGCTTCTAGAATAAGCTGGGTAGGGGACAACTTATTGGAAGCTCAATAAAGCCAGCAAAAGAACTGGCCCTTAGGAGCAGCTCCTAAGCAGGTGTTGGCGCACCGCACCAGGGTCTCGGAAACGGAAATCGTCAGCAAGTGCAACAGACAGCTCAAGACCTGTAACATCAGATTCAACAAACAATGTTCCTACAGCAGGCGCATCAGCCGCCAGTACATTTTCATACGCCATCTGGTCACTTCTCTAACCCGGTGGACAACCTGTATGCAGCAACGCAGAACCTGTCAATGATCCCAATTGGAGCTAATACTCCGTCCGGGGTAGAGGCCAGGAAAGTATTTCAGGTGCTACAGGCGGCGGTCATGCAACAAGCAAACTACTCAAACGTACCAATAGATTACACTCCACACCGTATAATAGCTAAAAGATTTCAGGTTGGCACAGAGGGTCGCCTATCCCAGCAGAGTTAAGCAATACACGACGCCGCAGGGTACGCAAGGTGCAGAATCAACAGCAAAGACCGGCGGTCTCAGATGCCCATGCTATAGTTAACAATGCTCGGGTGGCGCATGCGACAACTGCAGGGAATCCGATGACAGATCACAGTTACCGTGATGCAGGAAACACGCAAGTCCCACCCGCCACTAATAACCCAACTCCCACTGCTCTCGGGTCAGGTTTTGTGGACATGACTATTGGTACCCAGTGTTTGGTCCAAGCCTTGAGGAACGAGCGTCTTCCTGCAGATTTTAAAGGACCTTGCAAGGTGCCTAATTATACTGCCGACATGAAGCCAGCATACTGGATCGAGAGTTATGATCTCGCCATGGATATGCTGGAGGTCAGTGATGGAGTGTGCCAGGTATCTCACCATGATGCTGGAAGGACCTACCCGCACTTGGTTAAAAAATCTACCCCAATTCGATCCACATGTGGCAGGAGTTGAAAGAGCGCTTCATCAAGAATTTCCAAGGAACTTGCAAGTGTCCGACCAACATTGTCGACTTGGAGCAATGTATCCAGAAGGATGGTGAATCTGTTCAACACTGGGCACGCCGAGTAGCTGAGATCATATGAGATTAAGAAAAAGTTAGTCAAGTAATAGTAACTCTTGGGAGTTATGATTCAATTGTTGATCACTAAGTTCTTCGGTATTGTGCTTAAAAGTTGAGCACAAGGATACCGACTCGATTGCATTTTGTTGCAAATCGATGCAAGAACTACTACCACCTAAATGATCAAACAAATAATGAGGTTAAAATATCTGATGGAAATTTTGTAAAAGTTACAATACGTACCATCAACATATTACCTCCGTAATATATTGTCATAATTAATTTTAGAATTTTTGTACACTCTACCCAATTGCATAGAAGTTGCAAGGAGGTTGTTCATGAGATAACGAAAGTTGTTCGATGTTATGAACAAAACACCACACACCTATTGTAAATAGGATGTATGTTATGAAAATTGATAATAAAATCATCCGTCCATAATACTAACGCTAAATGTCGCAAGACTAAAATAATTCCACATATGTGTGGCACTACATTTAGTCACATTGGAGTGACGGATTTTGAAGTCATGTGAGTTTGTATCATCTGACACTTGCAACTTTCGTCCAAATAGTGACGTAAACTAAAATACTGTTCGCAGGCTATAAAGAACGAGTAGCAAAAATAATTGGAAATATGCATATTGATGTATTTAGGCCAATAAGTGTTGTTGCAACCGGTAGATTTATCTATCTTCAAGGATGACTCAAGTAGATATTTATATTTACTTATTGAGACGTAAAACTAGATCCTTTGAAATGTTTCAAAAGATTTTCAGAATGAAGTAGGAATTATTGTAACAAGAGAGTTATATTTCTACAATTGGATTGCAGAAAAAATATTCGAGCTACAAGTTTAGCGAATGTCTGATGAGCTATGAAAATAAATTTATAGCTTGCACCTCCCAGAACACTACTAGGAGTAGAGTGTTTTTGATTAGATGTAATCAAGCTATGTATGACATAGTGTGATCAAAGATGACATTAATAAAATTTGCCAATATACTTTTAATGTGATGCTTTAAAGACTCTGGCTTTTACACTAAAGAGCACCATCAAAACTGTTGAAACGACAACATATAATATATGAAATGATAAGTGCTACTTTTTTTGTTATCCCAAATGGTTGGGTATTCCTCTACCACTACTCCGAGGTAAAAGTGTTTTGCCACAGAGTGTGGAATTTTTGAAGAAATTGTTTTCTGTAAAAGAGTGAGTGGGAGGACAGTGAAACTTGACGAGATAACAGAATCTTCGTAATCAGGTCAATGAAAAGAAATGCTAGAAGTGGTTCTAGAATTTCCTACAGCGGCTGATACGAAAGACTCTACATGAGATATAGAGACTTAGGTTGAACTTGCGGCTGGACTATATAGGTTGAGGAAAATTCATGCAAACCTTCATGGTGCACAGACGAAATATTGTTGAAATAAACAATGAACCTATGATACACATAGAAGTGTTGATGGGCCCAGACTCCGAAAATGGATGTATGCCAAAGTAATCTAAGATAGTATCCATATACGTGAATCAAGTTTAGAAGTTGATGAACCCTCTGGAAGACTTAGAGTCTAATGTATAGTAATGGATCTACAAACTGACAAAGATAAAAAGTTTTATAAAGCTTGACTTGTTTCAAATAGTTTATGACAAGATCAAGGAATTGACTATAATGAGATTGTCTCATCATAGCAATACTTAAAAGTCAGTTCAGGTTAAACTAGCAATCAGTACATATTTCAATTATGAGATATAATAGATGGATGCCAAAATTATTCCCAAGAGATGGAAATCCAACCAAGGTTGTATATTTGATATGGTCCAAGGTATTTTGTCAATCCAGAGGACGCTTGTAAGTGTGCAAACTTCAAGAGGCCCTATAATGGACTGAAGCAAGCACAATAGAGTTGGAATCTTTGTTCTGATGAAATGGTCAAATAAATTTGTTTCATCAAGGAAAGAAAAGATGCTTGTATTTTCAAGAAAGTAAGTGGGTGCATGATAATATTTCTAAACACTATGTGTGCATGACAATTGTTGATTGGAAATTATATAAATTTTTGACACGGATTAATACTTTATTGAAATTAGTTTTTAAGTAAAGTACTTAAGCAATATACTCCTGTTATTAGGCATAATAATCTATGGAGATAGTAGTGTCTAAATCAAGCTTAGCCAAAGTACATATTGATAAAATACTAGAGCAGTTTAGTAGGAAAACACCAAGAAGAGTTTCTTGTTGAAGTCACATGAAAGGAGACTTCAACAAGAATCAGTATCCCGAAATACTGATGAGTGAAATACATGATTTCAATCACACCTGTGTTAATTATATTCCATGGTATGTAAATGACCAGATATGTCTTGTACTCTAAGTAAGTTGTGAGTAAAAGCTACAAGAATGGTCAAATTGTTGATCATAGGACAACATAAAAATGTCGTTAACTACTGACGACATGTTTCTCACATACAGAGAAAATGAAGAGATCGTGTAAGGGATTACATTAATACATGCTCGATGTAAGTAGTACATCGACAAAATCTTTATCGATGCTCCAAGCGATTTTCGATTTAAATTAAATGATTTATTGTGGCACGGTTAGTTGGAATTGGTCCAAGAGAGTTATTGTGGCGAATTCTATAATAGAAGGCCGAGTATATTTTCACTTTAGAAGTGACAATGGAGGATAATGAATCAATAGTTGATTTATGAACTTGGTTGATTTCCAGGTGATTGTGCCAATGGAACATTGTTCTTAATAATGGTTCCATAGCTAAATCTAAGGAATTAAAGGTTCTGCTAGTGATTCAATATATACAAGGCCATTTTCAAAAAATTATGAATTCTTGTGAAAGCATGGTAGATGCATTGGACTGCAAATGATACACACGGATCTAAAGTTGTCAGATTCGACAGGACAAAGTCTGTACCACAAGAAAATCATGGACTCACATCGGATTGCCATTGGTGTGAAAGTAAAAGGTGCTAACTAGATTATTGACTCTAGTGCAAGTGGGAGACTATTAGAAATATGCCCTACAGGCAATAATATTGTTTTTTATATTTCTATATTCATAATTAAGAGTTTATATTCTATGCTATAACTGCTATGATACTGGAATATCCAATTCAGTGGAAAACTCATATGCACGTGTGGAATGATAAACGATAAAATAAGATTCCTAGTCTCGCCTCTAAGACCAGCTCAAGTGGTGTTGTTGTTGATCATGTTTACCGGATCTTAGGATATCTTTATGTGTAATGATGATCCTAAAGCAACATTGGGAGTATGACGTCAAAAGAACGATAATATTGAATCCACCCAAGCTTGTTTGTTATACTTTGAGATAATATCGTCACTAATCAATTGATATAACATGGAGTGTTAACGTGTGCTTTATGTTCCTTAGACCATGAGAGTATCATAGTTAGTTCTTACCATACGATGAGCTTTGGGGTTGCTCAAATGTCATCTATAATTAGGTGATCATAAGAACAACTTACAGGTTCATCGGAAAGTTTGACAAGGGACTAGATAGCTCGAGAGTGGGATATGATCCTCCGACGATGCAGAGATATTCTTAGGGCCCTCTCAGTGTGACGACATCCATCATCATCTGGCCAGATACAGATGACTATGTCATGGGGATGCCGGAACATGAAAACAAGAAATAAGAACAAAACCGGTAACGAGGATGACGGTATCGTGAGCATGTGATGACTCAGGAGGATACTGATGCATCCCGGGTTCTGTAAAGTATCGCAAAGCAAAGGGAATGTCACATTGTAACCAAAGGTTCACTCGAATATCATTCGTGTGCTCACAGGGATCGATATGGATGTCCACAGTTCTGCTATGAGTCATTGAACGAAGGGGTTTCGTTCATGTCTATGAGTTATCAAACCTACGGGGTCACAAGCTTAAAGTAATCACAATTTACTGAGTGTTAGTAGCATCGAAGTGAATAGAACATATTTGTTAAATTGTTTCATTAATATTCGAAATAATTTCGAGAGGATCCGGAAGCGTTTCGGGGTCACCGGAAGGGTTTTAGAGAGTATCGGGTAATACCGGGTATTACCGATAAATAATATATATAGGTGGAAAATGTTTCCGGGGTTGTTAAATTATATAAAATGGTCTGAAATCATTTAGAACAATTTTATATTTAATTTAATATCAACGGGGCCTAAAAGGTCAAGAGGTGGAAGGCAACTTGGGCCACAAGGGCCCAAGTGGGAGGCGCCTCCCTTCCCTAAGGAAGGAGGCCGAATTGGAGAAGGGGAGGAGTCCAACTCCTCCTCCCTAGTCCGTCACCCCAAGGAGGGATTTTCCCTCCTTGGTGGCAGCACCTCCTCTCCCCTCTAACCTATATATACTTGACGTATTGACCCTATTGTACACACAAGTTTTGGAGCCTCCTCTAGTTCTTCTAGTTCTAGTTCTAATTGTTCCTAGTTGACTAATTAGAGATAGATCTAGTTCCTCTAATCCTCGTAATTAGAAGCCCAGTCTGGTTTGAATCTCCTACCTCTAATTCTCTGGCGATGATTAGCTCTGGGCGGCGAAGCGATGCCGGATCGTGAAGACCGTACACTTGGAACCAAGTAGAGAGGCCATGCTTTAGGTCTTCTTCATGGACGGTTCACGGGACAGTTCATCTATGGTTCAAGGGACTCCAACTACGATCTACATCGTCATGCTCTTCTTTCATTGCAACTTGGTGACGGTAACGATCGTGATCCCAACCATTATCGTATCTTCATAGTGTTCCTGGTTGGTCATAGGATATTTTTTTGTTTTCTACTATGTTTCCCAACAAAAAACAAGGTTCATTTGAATTTGTTAGGGTCGATTGCGTAATGCAAAGATGAATTGTCAATCGATTTATTTCATTGAAGCGGCCAATAATTTTAGAGATACAAAATAACATGACTTATGTAGATATGTACATTGAAGGAAAGTACGAGTCTAATAGGTTTCTAACCATTTCAACAACACACATGCTTATTAGATGGAATTATTGTTGGGGAACGGAGCATGAATTTCAAAATTTTTCCTACGCTCACGCATGATCTATCCATGGAGATGCATCGCTACGAGAGGGGAGAGTGTGTCTACGTACCCTCGTAGACCGTTAGCGGAAGCGTCTCACAACGCGGTTGATGTAGTCGAACAATCCTTCGAGCTCCACCGATCGAGTACCAAACGTACGGCACCTCCGAGTTCTACACACGTGCAGCTCGGTGACGTTCCTCGCCTTCTTGATCCAGCAAGACGTCGAGGTAGTAGACGA
Organism: Elymus sibiricus; assembly: GCA_039707655.1. Lineage (NCBI taxonomy): Eukaryota > Viridiplantae > Streptophyta > Magnoliopsida > Poales > Poaceae > Elymus > Elymus sibiricus. The sequence goes on from CM077663.1 coordinate 383,364,605, forward strand.
GTTCCGTCAGCACGACGGCGTGGCGACGGTGACAGTGAAGTGATTCCGGCAGGGCTTCGCCTAAGCTCTCCGAAAATATGACCGAGGTGGAAAACAGAGATCGGGGCACCGCACACGGCTATGGGACAATTGTTGTACTTTGGGGTGCCCCCTTGCCCCCGTATATAAAGGATGAGAGGGAGGAGGCCGGCCCCCTAGGGGTGCGCCAAGTGTGGGGAGTCCTACTAGGACTCCTTAGTCCTAGTAGGATTCCACCTCCCATACGGAGTAGGAAAGGGGGAAGGGAGAGGGAAAGGAAAGAGGGGGCTGCGCCCCCTCCCCTAGTCCAATTCGGTTTGGGCAAGGGGGGGCGCGTGCCTCCTCACGTGGCCTGCCTCTCCTTTTCCCGTATGGCCCAATAAGGCCCATTACTTCTCCCGGTGAATTCCCGTAACTCCCCGGTGCTCCGAAAAATACCCGAATCACTCGGAACCTTTCCGACGTCCGAATATAGCCTTCCAATATATGAATCTTTACCTCTCGACCATTTCGAAACTCCTCGTCATGTCCGTGATCTCATCCGGGACTCCGAACAAACTTCGGCCACCAATCACATAACTCATATAATACTAAATCGTCATCGAACCTTAAGTGTGCGGACCCTACGGGTTCGGGAATGATGTAGACATGACCGAGACGACTCTCCGGTCAATAACCAACAGCGGAACCTGGATGCTCATATTGGTTCCTACATATTCCACGAAGATCTTTATCGGTGAACCTCATATGTCAACATACGTTGTTCCCTTTGTCTGGCGGTATGTTACTTGCCCGAGATTCGATCGTCGGTATCCAATACCTAGTTCAATCTCATTACCGGCAAGTCTCTTTTACTCGTTCCGTAATACATCATCTTGCAACTAACTCTTTAGTCACGGTGCTTGCAAGGCTTCTGTGATGCTGTATTACCGAGAGGGCCCAGAGATACCTCTCCGATAGTCGGAGTGACAAATCCCAATCTCGATCCATGCCAACTCAACAAACACTTTCGGAGATACCTGTAGTGCACCTTTATAATCACCCAGTAACGTTGTGACGTTTGATACACCCAAAGTATTCCTACGGTATCCGGGAGTTGCATGATCTCATGGTCAGAGGAACGTGTATTTGACATAGTGAAAGCAATAGCAATAAACTGAACGATCATTCGCTATGCTAACGGTTGGGTCATGTCCATCACATCATTCTCCTAATGATGTGATCCCGTTATCAAATAACAACTCATGTCCATGGTCAGGAAACCTTGACCATCTTTTGATCAACGAGCTAGTCTAGTAGAGGCTTACTAGGGTCACAGTATTTGTCTATCTATTCACACATGTATTTAGTTTCCGGTCAATACAATTCTAGCATGAATAATAAACTATTATCATGAACGGGTAAATATGATAATAACTAATTTATTATTGCCTCTAGGGCATATTTCCAACAGTCTCCCACTTGCACTAGAGTCAATAATCTAGATTACATCTCCATGTAATTAACACTTAATCAGTTCTAAAGCTGATCATGTTTTGCTTGTGAGAGACGTTTTAGTCAACGGGTCTGCAGTATTCAGATCCGTGTGTTCTTGGCAAATCTCTATGTTATATGTAGATGCTGCTACTACACTCTGTTTGGAGCTACTCCAAAAAATTTCCCACTATACTTATCCGGTCTGAGACTCATAGTCTTTCGGATCAGTGTTTAAAGCTTGCATCGACGTAACCCCTTACGACGAACTCTTTATCATCTCTATTCCCGAGAAATTCTTCCTTAGTCATCTTAAGGATAATTTGACCGCTGTCCAGTGATCTACTCCTGGATCACTTTGGTACCTCTTTTGCCAGACACATGGCAAGGCACACAGCTTGGCATACTTTATAGAACCTATGGCCGAGGCATAGGGGATAACCTTCATCCATTCTATTTATTTTGTCGTGGTCGAGATTTGAGTCTCACTCAACTTCACACCTTTCACCACAGTCAAGAACTCCTTCTTTGACTGATCCATTTTGAACTTCTTCAAAATTTTGTCAAGGTATATGTTTTGTGAAAGTCATATGAGGCGTCTCAATCTATCTCTATAGATTTTGATGCCTAACATGTAAACAACCTTTACCTAGATCTTCAAGTCTTACTCCACTTCACACCAGCCAAGAACTTATTTCTTTTGACTTGATCCATTTTGAACTTCTTCAAAAACTCATCAAGGTGTGTGAAAATCTTTTATCAGGTGTCTTGATCTATCTCTATAGATCTCGATGCCCAAACCGTGGATAACTCAAAAACAGGTTTTTATTGAAAAACTCCTTTCAATTAATTCTTTATGCTTTCCAGAAATTCTACATCATTTCCAATCACATATACTTATTAGAAATGTTATAGAGCTCCCACTCACTTTGTTGTAAATACAAGTTTCTCCATAAACTTGCATAAACCCAAACGCTTTGATCACTTCATCAAAGCGAGTATTCCAGCTCCGAGATGCTTGCACCAGTCCATAGATGGATCGCTGGAGCTTGCATACTTTGTTAGCACCTTTAGGATCGACAAAACCTTCCGGTTGCATCATATACAATTCTTCCTTAAGGAATCCATTAAGGAATGCCGTTTTGACGTCCATTTGCCAGATTTCATAATCATAAAATGCGGCAATTGCTAACATAATTTTGATAGACTTTAGCATCACTACGGGTGAGAAAGTCTCATCGTAGTCAACTCCTTGAACTTGTCGATAACCTTTAGCAACAAGTCGTGCTTTATAGACGCTGACATTACCATCAGCGTCCGTCTTCTTCTTAAAGATCCATTTATTTTCAATAGCTCGCCATTCATCGGCCAAGTCTACCAAAGTCCACACTTTGTTTTCATACATGGATCCAATCTCGGATTTCATGGCCTCAAGCCATTTGTCGGAATCCGGGCCTGCCATCGCTTCTTCATAGTTCGAAGGTTCACCATTGTCTAACAACATAACCTCCAAGACTGGATTTCCGTACCACTCTGGTGTGGAACGTGTCCTGGTTGACCTTCGAAGTTCTGTAGCAACTTGATCCGAAGCCTCATGATCATCATCATCAACTTCTTCTCTGGTCTGTGTTGGTGTCACATAAATTTCTTTCTGTGGCGTACTACTATCCAGAGGAGGTACAATTACCTCATCAAGTTCTACTTTCCTCCCACTCACTTCTTTCGAGAGAAACTCCTTCTCTAGAAAGGATCCATTCTTAGCAACGAATACTTTGCCTTCGGATCTGTGGTAGAAGGTGTACCCAACGGTCTCCTTTGGGTATCCTATGAAGACGTACTTATCCGCTTTGGGTTCGAGCTTATCTGGCTGAAGCCTTTTGACATAAGCATTGCATCCCCAAACTTTCAGAAACGACATCTTAGGTTTCTTGCAAACCACAGTTCATACGGTGTCATCTCAACGGATTTAGACGGTGCCCTTGTTTAAAGTGAATGCAGCTGTCTCTAATGCATAACCCCAAAATGATAGTGACAAATCGGTAAGAGGCATCATAGAACGCACCATATCCAATAGAGTACGATTACGACGTTCGGACACACCATTACGCTGTGGTGTTCCATGTGGCGTGAGCTGTGAAACAATTCCACATTGTCTTAAGTGATTGCCAAACTCGTAACTCAAATATTCTCCTCCACGATCAGATCGTAAGAACTTTATTTTCTTGTTACGATGGTTCTCTACTTCACTCTGAAATTCTTTGAACTTTTCAAATGTTTCAGATTTATGCTTCATCAAGTAGACATAACCATATCTACTAATCATCAGTGAACATGAGAACATAACGATATCCACCGCGCGCCTCAACACTCATCGGACCGCATACATCGGTATGTATTATTTCCAATAAGTTGGTTGCTTGCTCCATTGTTCTGGAGAATGGAGTTTTAGTCATCTTGCCAATAAGGCACGGTTCACATGTCTCAAATGATTCATAATCAAGAGATTCCAAAAACCCATCTGCATGGAGTTTCTTCATGTGTTTAACACTGATATGACCTAAGCGGCAGTGCCACAAATATGTGGTACTATCATTATCTTTTGGCATTCGTGTTATGAACATATGTATTACTACGATCAAGATTCAATAAACCTTTCATTTTAAGTGCATGATCATCAATGATATTATCCAAATAAATAGAATAACAATTATTCTCTGAAATTGAATAACCGTCTTGCAATAAACACTATCAGATATAATGTTCATGCTTAACGCAAGCACCAAATAACAATTATTTAGGTTCATCACTAATCCTGAAGGTAGAGAGAGCGTGGCGATGGTGATCACATCAACCTTGGAGACACTTCCAATGCACATCGTCACCTCGTTCTTAGCTAGCCCTCGTTTATTCCGAAGCTCCATGTTTCAAGTTGTAAGCAACTGAACAAGTATCAAATACCCAGGTGCTCCTACGAGTACTAGTAAGGTACATATCAATAACATGTATATCAAATATCTTTGTTGACATTGCCAGTCTTATTATCTGCCAGTTACTTTGGGGAAGTTCCGCTCCCTGTGACATTTCCCTTTGCAATGGGAGCACTAAGTCTCGGGTTTGGTTCAGCCTTGGGTTTCTTCGCGTGAGCGGCAACTATTTTACCGTTCTTCTTGAAGTTCCCTTTTCTTTCCCTTGCCCTTCTTGAAACTAGTGGTCTTATTAACCATCAACACTTGATGCTCCCTCTTTTGATTTCTACTTCTGCAGATTGTAGCATCGCGAATAGCTTAAGGATCTTCTATCCCTTGCATGTTTATAGTTCATCACGAAGATCCAGTAGCTTAGTGATAGTGACTAGAGAACTCTATCAATCACCACTTTATTCGGAAGTCTAACTCCCACTTGATTCAAGTGTTTGAAGTACTCAGACATTCTGAGTACATGCTCACTAACGGAGCTGTTCTCCTCCATCTTGTAGCTATAGAACTTGTCGAAGGTGTCATACCTGTCGACTCGGGTGTGAGCTTGAAAAACAAATTTTCAGCTCTTGGAACATCTCATATGCTCCGTGTTGCTCAAAACATATTTGGAGCTCCGGTTCTAAGCCGTAAAGTATGGCGCACTGAACTATCGAGTAGTCATCTTTTCTTGTCTGCCAGACGTTCATAACGTCCTCAGACGAAGCCGTAGGGGTATTTCACTGAGCGGTGCATTAAGGACATAAGCCTTCTGTGCAGCAGTGAGGACAATCCTCAGATCACGGACCTAGTCCGCATAGTTGCTTCCATCAACTTTCAACTTCGTTTTCTCTAGGAACATAATAAAAACAGGGGAACTACAGCGTGGTCTATTGATCTATAACATAAATTTGCTAAGACAAGTAAGACTATGTTCATGACAATTGAAGTTCAATTAATCAAATTACTTAAGAACTCCCACTTAGATTAACATCCCTCAAGTTGTCTAAGTGCAACATGATCCACATCAACTAAACCACGTCCGATCATCACGTGAGGTGGATTAGTTATCAATGGTGAACATCTTTCATGTTGATCATATCTACTATATGACTCATGTTCGACCTTTCGGTCTCTTGTGTTCCGAGGTCATGTCTGTACATGCTAGGCTCGTCAAGTTTAACCCAAGTATTCTGCGTGTGTAAAACTGGCTTACACCCGTTGTATGCGAACGAAAGAATCCATCACACCCGATCATCACGTGGTGTTTAGAAGCGTCGAACCTTCGCAACGGTGCATACTAGGGGAGAACACTTATCTTGAAATTTAGTGAAGGGATCATCTTATAATGCTACCGTCGTCCTAAGCAAAATAAGATGCATAAAAGGATTAACATCACATGCAATTCAATATATGTGACATGATATGGCCATCATCGTCTTGTGCTTTTGATCTCCATCAGCAAAGCACCGTCATGATCTCCATCGTCACCGGGTTGACACCTTGATCTCCATCGTAGCGTCGTGACACCTTGATCTCCATCGTAGCGTCGTGGTCGTCTCGCCGGCTATTGCTACTACTACTACTGCTAACTAATAGCGGTAAAGTAAAGCAATTACATAGCGTTGGCATTGCATACAATAAAGAGACAACCATAAGGCTCCTGCCGGTTGCCTGATAACTTACAAAACATGATCATCTCATATAACAACTTATATCACATCATGTCTTGGCCATATCACATCACCAGCATACCCTGCAAAAACAAGTTAGACGTCCTCTACTTTGTTGTTGCAAGTTTTACGTGGCTGCTACGGGTTTGCAAGAACCGTTCTTACCTACGCAAAACCACAACGTGGTGTAGTGATTGCTTTTTGATCTTCTAAAAGAACCCTCTTCATTGAAACCGATTCAACTAAAGTGAGAGAGACAGACACCCGCCAGTCACCTTTATGCAACGAGTGCACGTAGCGGTGAAACCTGTCTCGCGTAAGCGTACGCGTAATGTCGGTCCGGGCCGCTTCATCTCACAATACCGCCGAATCAAGTATCAACTAGTAACGGCAAGCAATATGTATACACCCACGCCCACAACTCACTTGTGTTCTACTCGTGCAAATAAAATCTACGCATAGACCTGGCTCTGATACCACTGTTGGGGAACGGAGCATGAATTTCAAAATTTTTCCTACGCTCACGCAAGATCTATCCATGGAGATGCATCGCTACGAGAGGGGAGAGTGTGTCTACGTACCCTCATAGACCGTTAGCGGAAGCGTCTCACAACGCGGTTGATGTAGTCGAACAATCCTTCGAGCTCCACCGATCGAGTACCGAACGTACAGCACCTCCGAGTTCTACACACGTGCAGCTCGGTGACGTTCCTCGCCTTCTTGATCCAGCAAGATGTCGAGGTAGTAGACGAGTTCCGTCAGCACGACGGCGTGGCGACGGTGACAGTGAAGTGATTCCGGCAGGGCTTCGCCTAAGCTCTCCGAAAATATGACCGAGGTGGAAAACAGAGATCGGGGCACCGCACACGGCTATGGGACAATTGTTGTACTTTGGGGTGCCCCCTTGCCCCCGTATATAAAGGATGAGAGGGAGGAGGCCGGCCCCCTAGGGGTGCGCCAAGTGTGGGGAGTCCTACTAGGACTCCTAAGTCCTAGTAGGATTCCACCTCCCATACGGAGTAGGAAAGGGGGAAGGGAGAGGGAAAGGAAAGAGGGGGCTGCGCCCCCTCCCCTAGTCCAATTCGGTTTGGGCAAGGGGGGGCACGTGCCTCCTCACGTGGCCTGCCTCTCCTTTTCCCGTATGGCCCAATAAGGCCCATTACTTCTCCCGGTGAATTCCCGTAACTCCCCGGTACTCCGAAAAATACCCGAATCACTCGGAACCTTTCCGACGTCCGAATATAGCCTTCCAATATATGAATCTTTACCTCTCGACCATTTCGAGACTCCTCGTCATGTCCGTGATCTCATCCGGGACTCCGAACAAACTTCGGCCACCAATCACATAACTCATATAATACTAAATCGTCATCGAACCTTAAGTGTGCGGACCCTACGGGTTCGGGAATGATGTAGACATGACCGAGACGACTCTCCGGTCAATAGCCAACAGCGGAACCTGGATGCTCATATTGGTTCCTACATATTCCACGAAGATCTTTATCGGTGAACCTCATATGTCAACATACGTTGTTCCCTTTGTCTGGCGGTATGTTACTTGCCCGAGATTCGATCGTCGGTATCCAATACCTAGTTCAATCTCATTACCGACAAGTCTCTTTTACTCGTTCCGTAATACATCATCTTGCAACTAACTCTTTAGTCACGGTGCTTGCAAGGCTTCTGTGATGCTGTATTACCGAGAGGGCCTAGAGATACCTCTCCGATAGTCGGAGTGACAAATCCCAATCTCGATCCATGCCAACTCAACAAACACTTTCGGAGATACCTGTAGTGCACCTTTATAATCACCCAGTAACGTTGTGACGTTTGATACACCCAAAGTATTCCTACGGTATCCGGGAGTTGCATGATCTCATGGTCAGAGGAACATGTATTTGACATAGTGAAAGCAATAGCAATAAACTGAACGATCATTCGCTATGCTAACGGTTGGGTCATGTCCATCACATCATTCTCCTAATGATGTGATCCCGTTATCAAATAACAACTCATGTCCATGGTCAGGAAACCTTGACCATCTTTTGATCAACGAGCTAGTCTAGTAGAGGCTTACTAGGGACACAGTATTTGTCTATCTATTCACACATGTATTTAGTTTCCGGTCAATACAATTCTAGCATGAATAATAAACTATTATCATGAACGGGGAAATATGATAATAACTAATTTATTATTGCCTCTAGGTCATATTTCCAACAATTATGATACCACACAGTATGTATACTTATCAGAAGTCCTTAGATGAATGCACATTTTGTAACATAGATGGCCATAACTAAAAATACAATTAAACATTATATTAGCAATTTTGTATGGTTCTACAGGTTACCAATATTTCGAATTGGGAGAAGTAATGTCATATCGGAGTTGAATGGTCTTATTTATTAAATTTATGTTACCTAATTCTGAATCACATAAATTTTTGACAAATCACAAAGAAAAGTAAGGAATGTAAGTTCATAAGTATAAAACTTGTGTCGGAGGTATTATTTACCGAACCATAGACATAAACAAGTGCAAAGATGTATCATCACAAACTTAACCTAACTATCACATATAATAAACCTGCACAACATGATAAATTAGTATATGGTGATATAATATAAAGAACACTTTAAATTACATGACAAAAAGGTACAGTAGACATTGATTACTTGTTTTTGTCGATGGTCTAGAACCTCCCTTGGCGTGGGGGAACAACTAGTGGATAACTAGGAATATTGTTCTCAAACACCAGCGTCTTGTTCTTGTCTACCATAAACAAGGATTCCTTCGTCTCCGTGATTCACGTATCCTCCAATGCACGACCAAATATCAATCCATTATCATCCTTGCTTGCATCCTCTCCTCTCGTACCATAGTCGTCAATCACATGGTCACCCAAGGTATTGATGCCACATATGCTGCTAGCACCACTCCCCTCATCTGACAACTCAAAGTTACTGTTCAATAGGTTAATGGGCCAAACGCTATGTGTGTTGCCACAACAAACATGTCTCTCCTCCCTCGAATGCATCATATACGATTCCACGATGAGATTAACATAAAGATTGTTACCTGGTGCCTTGTCTTTGAAGGGAATAATTCATGGAGAGTATCCACGCTGCTGTTGTGCCATTTGTTCTTATCATTGTATATGATTCTGTCTATGTTGTGCTCAACAATGAGTGACCTTGCCTCATCTTCCTCTGATGAGATCCACCATTGGTTAACTAATGGATCCATGAGACTAGATAGGTGAAAACTGTGGACCTATGGGTAGTATGAACTATGAAGAGCACTTAGAGCTTGGGGACAGAGAGTAAGTAGCAGGATATTGCATTTATAGCCCTTCCGGGTGCCAAACCTACTTTCACTAATTAATTTAATACATTGGTAGGTTGTTAGTCCATATAAATACAAACTTATCTAAAACTAATAAACTGCTTATGAACCTCATAGGAACATACCGAAACATGTGAAGCTCACTGATACGTCTCCAATGTATCTACTTTTCCAAACACTTTTGCTCTGGTTTTGACCTCTAATTTGCATGATTTGAATGGAACTAACACAGATAGACGCTGTTTTCAGCAGAACTACCTTGGTGTTATTTTTGTGCAGAAATAAAAGTTCTTGAAATTGGACGTATTTTTTTGTGAATTATTTCTGGGATATATAATGAATTATGGGGCAAAGAACTGCTGGAGGGAGGCCACCTGTGGGCCACAAGCCAACAGGGCGCGCCCCCAGGTTGCGCCATGATGGCTTGTGGGGCCCACGAGGCTCCTCCGACCCTAATTCCAGTCCTATAAATTCACATCTTTGGAGAAAAAAATCAGAGAGAAAATTTCATCGCGTTTCACGAGACGGAGCCGCCGTCACCTCCTGCTCTTCCTCCGGAGGGCTGATCTGGAGTCCGTTTTGGGCTCCGAAGAGGGGGATTCGTCGCCGTCGTCATCACCAACCCTTCTACATCGACAATTCCATGATGCTCACCACCGTGAGTGAGTAATTCCTCTGTAGGCTTGGTGGTCGGTGATGGGTGTGGATGGAATTGATCATGTAATCAAGTTAAGTTTGACAGGGCTTGATCCCTAGTATCCACTATGTTGTGAGATTGATGTTGCTATGACTTTGCTATGCTTAATGCTTGTCACTAGGGCCCGAGTGCCATGATTTCAGATCTGAACATATTATGTTTTAACGAATATAAGATTGATTTGGATCCTATCTTGCAAGTTGTATGCACCTATTACGTGTCTTGATCCGCATACCCCAAGGTGACAATAATTGTGATTCTTTCCGGTGATTGCCGTAATTTGAGGAGTTCATGTATTCACTATGTATTAATGCTTTGTTCCGGTTCTCTATTAAAAGGAGGCCTTAATATCCCTTAGTTTCCAATAGGACCCCGCTGCCACGGGAGGGTAGGACAAGAGATGTCATGCAAGTTCTTATCGCAAGCACGCATGACTATATACGGAATACATGCCTACATTATATTGATGAATTGAAGCTAGTTCTGTGTCGCTCTAGTGTGTAACTGTTACATGATTGATGTCAAAAACATACACAAGAATAAACATCGTCTAATATTAAAAATGGCTGTACTTATAAGATATAAGAATGAAAAAGTAACAATTATTACCTACATCACAATTGTTCCTCATAAAATAAGAAGATCAACATATGGTTACACTAGTTATCCATCTTGCACGTGTTAGGGTATATATAACAAGTTCTTGCAAAAAACGGTCTAACAAAGTTATACTAGAATTTAATTGGAGAAAGAACAATGGAATGTTGTAATTATATTTTATTAGAGATCTAAAATATTTAAATCTAGGTAGAGAAAATCTCAATCATCATATATGCTCGAGTACTTACTTAATAGTACACACATCTCCTAAAATAGTGCCCTGGAAAAATTGCCTAACTGGGGAAAACGACAAGGGCATAAAGAATGATCAGGCATGTCTCCTTCCTTGATCAAAAGCAACTGGTTTTTTGGCATTACTCATTGATAACTGAACAGATTATTTGGCACCTCCACCCCATTTTTTTGGACTAGTCGGCAGATCCTACATCTTCATATTTGCCTCCAACTCATTATTATCATCTATCGTTACTTGTAACATGTCCTTCCATGTCATCATCTATTACTATACAAACCGTAGACTCCCAAGAAATGCTCATATTAACTAGAGAAAATACAAAAAAAATAAGCTATCCAACGAAGTTACAATGACCTACATGAAGTTTAGTGGGATTTAATCATCTCATGTTTCCAAAAGAATAAAGGAAACACTACCCTGTGTTGGGTAGTGTTTCCTTCCAAAAACCTCCATTCAGGCATGTGTTCATTTGCCAATTGCTTCTCTTGGCTATCTCCACCATATGATATATATAATCCCATACATACGTCGTCCCAACCCTATGTCTTTTGAGTAAGACAAATGAAAACTCGTGAGTGATGTTAGTTTCCCATGATATCTCCATTCTCTATTCTTGGACAAACAAAGGAGATATTGTTGAGACAACTGGGATATAAAATGAGGAGCAGGCAAGGTTTCATACCTATTTGGGGACTATATATAGTGAATACTTAATTATAATGTATATAAATTATATTGACTCTATCCTATAGGAAATATATTTCTGCAACATAGCAATAACAAACTAATTAGTGGTGGTGATTGGAGTATAAAAATGAAAAGCCAACATGCATGATTTAGATAATCTAGTGGAAGTCTGTTGGATCTAGACTACTGAGTAGTTGATACGCTTTTAAGTACATTTGCAATTTCATCTTATATAATGAACAAATATTGAGCATAATTTCTTAGATTCTTGTGTTTTTCATTGGGGACGACAATTTTGTAATAAAGGCAACCATCCTGTATGATACATTACTCAAGGTAACTTATAGAGACAACATATACGCTAACTTTAGTGTGGTAATCAAATATAATTATTTTGGTATGAACTCAGGGACACGAAACAAACAATATATTAAGGTAATGGTACTTATATAAGGTGAAATACATTGTTTCTTACAAACATAAATTATTGACTTTACAAACATGAACTTTAGCCTACTGTCTTCAGCATATTATGTTGCCATCTTATGGAGAGAAATTTGTTTATATGTTTATGTTAATGTTATAGCTTCCCTAACATGTCCCAAACCTATGATCTACTATATCTTATTCATACATTTCCAAGAGGAAAACAAGTCGATCCTTGTTGACATGAAGGAGTAGAATTTCCCATGCCGTTCAGTAAACCTCCAGTAGGCCCCAACATCTGATGCTCACTCCACACCGGCTGCTGCTTCACTTGTTGACTATATATGAAAGGAGGGCATAACCGAGGTTGGTTGTTCATTACCATGAACGAGCTTGCCGGAGCCTGCAACCCGAAGCTTGTTTCAGTGTTGAGCCCGGTGAAACCGAGTGTTTGCCAGGGACCAGAATCATTATTCGCCGCCCATGGGTCATCATCGTGTAGCCCAACATCGTTGATGCTATAACGTTGGGTCGCCAACGATGCTCTTTTATGTAGCCTCATGAAGTACTTTTGTGCATGGCTTGAGACTTGGACATGAGTTTTAGTAGTGACAAAGTGCTTGGATATGTTTTTCCAGTCGCCACGACCGTAGACACGCAACCCACGGAGAAACAACCTACAAAAACAAAGTTCATTAGAATTACTTAGGCTTAATTGTGGAATGAAAAGGTGAATTGTCAATCGAATTGTTTTATCGAAGCAACCAGTAACTTTAGAGACACCAAATAACAATACTTGTGTATATATGTACATTGAAGGAAAGTACGATTCTAATAGGTTTCTAACAATTTCAACAACATACATGCTTATTTAAATGGAATTATGGTACTACATAGTATGCATGCTTATCAGAAGTCCTTAGATGAATGAAGATTTTGTAACATAGTTGGCCATAACTAAATACAATTAAACATTATATTAGCAATTTTGTATGGTTCTACAGGTTGCCAATCTTTCAAATTGGGACAACTAATGCCATATTGGAGTTTAATGACCTTATTTATTACATTTATCTTACCTAATTTTGAATCACATAAATTTCACAAATCACAAATAAAAGCAAGGGATGTAAGTTCACTAGTCTAAAGCTTTTGTGAGATGTATTATTTACCACACCATAGATATAAAAAAGGTACAAAGATATATCATCACAAACTTAACCTAACTATAACATATAATAAACTTGCACAACATGATTAATTAGTATATGGTTATCTGATATAAATAAAAATTTAAACTACATGACAAAAAAACAGAGTAGACATTGCTTACTTGTGTTCATCGATGGTCCAAAATCTCCCTTGATGTGGGGGAACAACTAGTTGGTCACTAGGAATATTGTTCTCAAACACCAGGGTCTTGTTCTTGTCTACCATCAATAGGGATTCCTTCGTGTGCGTGATATGCGTATCCTCCAATGCACGACCAAATATCAATCCATTATCATCCATGGTTGCAGCCTCCTCCTTTCGTACCCCATAGCCGTCAATCACATGGTCACCCATGGTATTGATGCCACATATGCTGCTAGCACCACTCTCCTCATCCGACAACCCAAAGTTACTGTTCACTAGGTTAATGGGGCAAACGCTATGTGTGTTGCCGCCAACAACATGTCTGTCCTCCCTCGAATGCATCATATACGATTCCACAGAGAGATTGACATAAAGATCTGTTACCTGCTGCCTTGTCTTTGAAGGGAATAATTCATGGAGAGCATGCACGATGTTGTTGTGCCTTTCGTTCTCGTCATCATACGTGATTCCGCGGATGTTGTGCTCAGCAATGAGGGACCTTGCCTCGTCTTCCTCTGATGAGGTCCACCCTTGGTTGACTAATGGATCCATGAGACTAGATAGGTGAAAACTGCGTACTTGTGGGTCGTATGAACTATGAAGAATGCTTAGAGCTTGGGGACGGAGAGTAAGGAGCGGGATAGTGTATTTATAGCCCTTCCAGGTGCCAAACCTACTTTCACTAATTAATTTTATATATTGGTAGATTGTCAGTCTACATAAATATAGAGTTGTCTAAAACTAATAAACTGCTTATGAACCTCATAGGAACACACCAAAACATGTGCAGCTGACCTCAAGATTTTATCATTTGTTTGAGATTTTGTTGGTTTGGCAACGCATGCAATTGTTGACATGAAGACTGCTAGAGACAACACACGAAGGCTGGTTGAGTGTTGATAAGTTTCAATCTTGCCAGAGAGCACACACGTGTCTTGTGCATGTGCGACATATGTGCTTCTCTCATCGTAGAGTGTAAGACCGAAACCATGGTCTCCACCGCCCGCACATATGCATAGCACACAGGATTTTCATCCGGTTTGATTATCGACGACCCACATATCAATGGTATTTTGTGGTGTACGTACATATGTCAATGACATTTTGTTGTGTACGTACTTGCAAATATTTTATTAATATCCTCCCCTGAGTAACTATGCCACACATATGATCTATTCATTACTGGTGAATGTAAGCATATCTTTTATCTTAATGTTGGTGATCTCACATCCTGCATATAACACATTAAATTCCAATGATATGCAATGGGTCCATTGAAACCAATTAATACATGCCCAATTAAAATATATACGTATCTTCATATGTTCACATACACGCATTTAATAACCCATGAATTTGACAAATTTTGTACCATGATGTTGCACCCCCTCTCACTCCAAATAATTTCATGATTTTCTACATGATATGCACATTAATTTGTTGTGTTGGTTTCTAGATATGGTCACATTCAGTAAAACTTTGAACATAACAGTTGACAAACAAATATATGGCTGCTTAAATGACTGCAACGACAACTGACTATCATATGGGACTACATGCATATCCTGGGCTCATATGGCAACATGTGTGAACCACGTCTACCGATGCCTATTGCCTCACTACAACCCTTTTTCATCATGTGGCAACATGTGTGAACCATATCTATTTTGCGGCGTTTCACTTGTGTCACGTATAACCCTTTTTCATCATGGAAAATACACCCCCACCGTCATCGAAACGCCATCTTGGAAAATAAAATTTTGACGGTACCACTTTTTTTCGTCACGCAATATCGCATTTCAGGTGACGAGGCAAATAATGTCACCGATTGTTGTTTTCATTGACGGCCCATAATGTCACCTACGATACGACAAACTGTTGCCTAAGATCTGTTTGGTGACGATAATCCCGTCACTGGTGATTGGTCCATGGGTTTGATCGGTCAATGATTCTGACATGTGGGGCCAACAGTTGCTGATGTAGCTGCTTCCATGTGGATCGTCTGTTGGTTTTATCGGCGACGGTCCCGTCAGTAGTAACTCGACGACAGTTTTGACCGGTCAACGCTGCTGACATATGGGCCCGGAAGATGCTGACGTGGCTGCTTACATGTGGGACCAGACATTGTTGACGACATGCATTTACGTCACAATTACGGTCGCTCGTAAAAAGCTGTAATTCATCTATTATTAATTTTGCCAGCAGATCTGTATTTTATTTGTAATTTCAGGAAAATAGATTTAAAATTTGATTCAGTGGAATATGAGAATTAAACATTGGCAACAGATCTTTCATTGTAAGTGAATCCTCATATTTTACAAGGAGAAGCAGAGGACATATTCTCGAACAAAGTAAAATTAAGTTGACTATAAGCATGAGGCTGTCGATATTTTTCAGACACTGTCTTGTGCTGATTGCGTGTACTTCCTTAACAGGTGACTGAGCATTTCCTCCATACGTCTTTGCCTTTTTTCAAAGACAGTGGATTTCTTCTGCTGATCCATTTTGAAATATTCAATCTCTTCTAGTTGCTTCTTCTTGAGTTCTTTAATTTATACTATCTAAGCAAAAAGTAGTTCATTCATCTCTTCATGAAACATACCACTTGCCTTTTTTGCATCTGCCTCCTAAGTTGCAATGATGTGTTCTAGCTCACGGATGTGTTCACGAGAGGATGGATTCTTCCCGGAGGAGGATGAGATGACCATGCTCGAAAGTAATGTTCTTGAGGAGCTCTTTTTCTCAATGATTTCTACATCAGGTATTACTGTCATATCAAACAGTTTTGATGGTGTATGTTTGATCCTCGATTCATTCTGCAATACGATTCATAGCACTGTTAGAGCAGTGTTTAATAGTTTGAATAATTATTGTCAGACTATACATTTGAATCCTACAAATTTGGCAGTACTTATGATTTGTTTTTTTGCAGTCAGACTCAATGTAGGATCATTGTTTGTAGTGCACGTAAGTTCAAGCTAGTCTCCACCAGATTGATTATCAATGTTGTCCTTAGGCTTGTATCATATTTATCAATTGGTAAACATTAATATTGAAAGAAATGTAGTAATCCAACATAAAGCTTTTGAAATAAGGTAGTACAAATACTTACCATATGTCTGAAGTGGGAATCACATTTTGTAGGTGCAGTGTTCCGGCTCAGCTTCAGAGTAGATGGTTTTCCTTATTTCTTCGCACGAAGTTCCTACGACATGAAGCTCAAATTTAGTACGATATGTGCAGAAGTACATATTGACAAGTTGAAAAGCGAAGAGTGTGTATCACATACATTGGAGTGATCCTCACACCAGTAGTCCACAAGTTTATACCAAATTTTCTTCATCTATATAACCAGGCTTTAACGATATAGCCTTCTCACAGGTGCGTATTTTGAACTTGTTCCAGTAATTGTTCCTATCTGGAATATTGATAACCCACAAGTGTAGGGGATCGCAACAGTCTTCATGGGTAGTATTTCACCCTAATTTATTGATTCGACACAAGGGGAGCCAAAGAATATCTATTGGCCTTGAAAGTTGAGTTGTCAATTCAACCGCACCGAGGATATCTCTCTACAACAAAGATTTAGTAGCACGGCAAATAGTAGTAGCAATAGTAACAGTAATAGTGACAATAGCAGTTTTGTAGCAAGTGTGACAATAACAATAGCAATAGTAACTTGGCAAGATTCAGTATATGTAACGCGTAGGCACGTGGATCGGTGATGGATAATGATTTAGATGACATTGATCATATAATAGTTACACACTAGGGCGACACAGAACTAGCTCCAATTCATCAATGTAATGTAGGCACGTATTCCGTATATAGTCATACATGCTTGCGATAAGAACTTGCATGCCATGTTTTGTCCTACCCTCCCGTGGCAGTGGGGTCCTATTGGAAACTAAGGGATATTAAGGCCTCCTTTTAATAGAGAACCGGAACAAAGCATTAACACATGGTGAATACATGAACTCCTCAAACTACGGCAATCACCAGAAAGAATCCCAATTATTGTCACCTTGGGGTATGCGGATCGTGACACGTAATAGGTACATATAACTTGCAAGATAGGATCCAAATCACTCTTATATTCATGAAAACATAATAGGTTCAGATCTGAAATCATGCCACTCGGGCCCTAGTGACAAGCATTAAGCATAGCAAAGTCATAGTAACATAAATCTCAGAACATAGTGGACACTAGGGATCAATCCCTATCAAACTTAACTCGATTACATGATCAATTCCATCCAATCCCACCACCGTCCAGTAAGCCTACAAAGGAATTACTCACTCCCGGTGGTGAGCATCATGGCGGTGTTGATGAAAAAGGGTTGGTGATGACGACGGCGATGATTTCCCCTCTCCGGAGCCCAAAACAGGCTCCAGATCAGCCCTCCGGAGGATGAACAGGAGGTGGCGGCGGCTCCGTCTCGTAAAACGCGATGAAATCTTCTCTCTGATTTTTTTCTCCGCGGATGTGAATTTATAGGAATGGAATTAGGGTCGGAGGGGCCACAAGGGCCCCACAAGCCAACAGGCCGTGCCACTAGGGGGGGGGGGGGGCGACCTTTTGTGTGGCGCCCCCCTGACACACCCCCTCCGGCAGTTCTTTGCTCCAAAATTCATTATATATTCCAGAAAAAATCCACAAAAAGTTTCGTCCCACTCCGAGAACTTTTATTTCTGCACAAAAATAACACCAAAGTAGTTCTGCTGAAAACAACGTCAGTCCGGGCTAGTTTCATTCAAATCATGCATATTAGAGTGCAAAACCAGAGCAAAAGTGTTTGGAAAAGTAGATACGCTTGAGATGTATCAACTCCCCCAAGCTTAACTCATTGCTTGTCATCAAGCAATTCAGTTGATAAACTAAAAGTGATAAAGAAAACTTTTACAAACTCTTTTGTTCTCGTTATTATACACATGCTTAGCTTGTGCTCAAGTTTTCAACATAAATCATAGATAGACGCGTCCATGACAACAACTAAGTATTATGTCAACTCATGGCAATACATAACCAGCTTGAAAGCAATAATAAAACATCTCCTATGACAACAATTTGTCAAAACAATTATAATACAATATGGTGACATGGTATTTCGCTATCCCTTTCTGAGACCGCAAAACATAAATGCAGAACACCTCTAAGATCCAAGCAGCGACTAAACATTATAATTCAGGGTAGAAAAGATCCAATCATGCTCATATCCAACATTAACTATACTAAATGCATAAGGATGACAATACTGCTCTCGAGTCTGGTGCTTTTAGTAAGAGGATGATGACTCAGCATAAAAGTAAATAGATAGGCCCTTCGCAGAGGGAAGCATTGATTTGCAGAGGTGCCAGAGCTCGAAGCTTAAAACAAGAGCGAATTTTTTTTTTGAGTGGTGCACTTTTGTTGTCAACGTTACGACTAAGGTTTTCAACATTTTCCATGCTAAACTCATTATAGGCGGTTCCCAAATAAAATAGTAAAGTTTACTCCTATCCACCATTCAAACACATTCCATGGCTGGCCGAATCCACGGTTGCCTTCCAAACAATCAACTGTCCCAAGGAGTTTGTTTAATTTATTTCGATTATGTGGGACTGGGCATCCTCTTACCAGCCTCTCTCGTGCAATGATGGCGAATAAACGACCGTCCTGAGAATAACTTGCTTAGCATGGGAAATATTGACCGCCCCATCGCTCCATGAGCGAGACGAGTGCACAAAATGGATGTTTATTTGAATATTTAGAGATGGCACATGCAAATCTATCTATCTATTATCTACTAAAAGCAAAATACGGGTCAAAAATAAAGAATTAGCTAGAAAATCCCACAATAATCAGAATTATCTGGCCTTTGATTAGGTGACCCACATTAATTAAGTAGTTTTTGATGGCTCAGATTTAATGTAACTCAATTTATCTCACGCACATAAGGCCCAATCTGGCCCAACTTAACTCGGTCTACTATCTCCACGCATCAGACCTAATCTGGTCCAACCATATAAGCACTAATGTTTTTTTTCCTTTTGAAAAAGATGGCATCATTCAAGACTAGAAGACTCGGACCAGTTCAGATTGACATGAAGAGACATTAATTTGGAAGGAGCAAGTCTGGGATAAAATGGCCTGGACACGAACGGATACTTATACCAGTTCTATGGATCGTATCTACGGTGCGTGTGTACGTAGGCGTCCAGCTTGCAGAAGCAAGAAGCCGAGACCCGTGACAACCTCATGCTTCGTGTGATCTCATCAGCGCACGGCCCGCTGACACTGTTGCCGTGCAGGTGACAGTCTATATGGTTTAGACAGCGAAACAATAATTCAAGATGGATATGGTTGTGCAATTACCGGCATGAGAAGGAATTTGACAATGAACTGAACATATGTTTATAGTCATATAGTAGCTGCTAGCCTACAACGGTGAGTGGCCGATGACAGCGGAGGGCGTGCCACGGGACAGGAGCGCAGCGGCGTGACCGCATGGTCGCTGACTCACGAAGGTGGTAGCACGATCAAGTCGATTCAAGGGGCAATCAGGGGTCTCAGCCGAGCACAAACACACACGTATGCATACGTCTGGACATGAACAGGTAAGCTAATTGATTCTTTCATATGTACCAGGTAGCTACTATGTACGTGATATGTCTATGATCGTACCAACTCTGCCTTTGTTTTATACAATAATATCACACAAGACCTCATGTATTACGAATACGTGTATCATAGGAGCAGTTCCGAAAATAGTATTTTCATGATGGACTACAACGAAAAAATGTGGAAAATGGTCATGGATCAAGAAAGAGATATTGAATTATGGGAAGGCGGCCCACATTTGTGCTGCAAAACCACACCACATGCATTAAAAATCTTCACAAATTTATACAATCGCGAATTTCCATATAGTTTTCCTTCAAAATACAATTTTAATACTCCCTCCATTCCCTTATACAAGGCCACTATGAAAAATACATTTTGCATCTATATAAGGCCACCAACAGTAATCGAGATAAACATTAATGATGTTTCCTCACACTAGCAACTTGTTTAATACTTGCATGCATGTTTTCATAACAGCACTAGCTATTTCCTTCTCATTCATTCGTTGCATGCATGCAGCGTATTAATGATTCCCATTAACGAAAAGAAAATTTGACTTTTCAAACGGTCATTAAATTTTGCCTTGGTACCTATAATATGAGTTTGTGGCCTTGTATAACGGAATGGAGGGAGTATTTGTTTTGGATAAGACTCTTATTTGGTGGATAAAGACCGCGTCACCATTTTATACATAAGAAACTCTATGTGAAATACATAGCTAGCAAAAATTTCAGAATAAATTAAATGCACACATTAATATTTCAATTTTTACATAAAAACACATTAATGTTGTTTTTTTAGAAAAGGAGGAATACCCCCGGCCTCTGCCAAAAACACACACTAATGCGGAATAAATAATTAAAAAATAGAAATACTGTGATGAAGGACGAGTGTAAAGTAAGATGAACATGTATCAGTTTCCTAGATTTATTAACATGCATGGGCTTGATGATATAAAAACATATGTATGTCCGCAGTCCGCACATAAAAAATAGCCACGAAGATGGCATGCATGAGCTAATGTTGTAAACTTGGGAAGAATGAAATAATATATGCATGTACAAGGCAAGTATGATACCATGTATGGACCAAGGAACCACGAGTTGTGGCTACAAGACATAACGAGATTGAGTAAGAGATAATATCTAGCAATGTACAATAAATATAAAGTGAACTTACATTGTCTTAGAAGAGCAATAGACATAAGAAATTTTATTAAGGTGTGCATGGAAGCATGTAAAACTCATGGTTTTGCAGGAGTAAAAGTAAAAACAGGACCAATAAAAATAGGACCAATCATGGTTTTGCAGATGTTTATGTATGAACAATCAATGTAAAGTGCCTTCACATTTATTCTTGGAAAGGCACACCCCATGGATGCGAAGTGGAAAATAGGAATTCATACACCAGCCTATGGTTTTGAATGGCAGACACATATATGCGCACCCATTTATCTTGTATTTTGACTTAGACAGGTCCTTGGTTACAATCCAATGCACTAAAATGTAAAGAACTTTGTACGGAAGTAACAATCATATTTCTCAGGAGACAAAAATTTTATGACAAGCATTTTTATGTCTATTTTGTTTCTATTTTTAACAGTACTACTATATCAGTGAATTGACCCAAATAATAATACATAACATGTTAAAATATGAAAATAATATCAAAAAATAAGATTATACATATCATGAACCATCCAAAGTTCTTAGTGGAAAGTTTCTCATAATATTGTGTAAGGAAATATATATGACATATGAAGAGGATGCAATACAAAAATTAGTTTGATGCTCAGTGGTTTTGCATGGAAGAAATTGACCTTAATGTCATTAATTAATCACGTGTTTTTTATAACAATGATGACATCACCAATAATAATACACTCAATAGAGATGTTTGACATTACCCATTCACGGCCTTTCCTTCATGACCCAAGGCTATGCACAATCTTTCCCAAGATTCTTTTGTAAGTAATAATAAGAATATAGAGACCGAGGGATTGAAATGGAGTGGAAAACAAAAAAATTATAAAATAATATCATGACAGATCATCTGAAAAGTACAGTTCATGATAAGAATAAATAATCGACAGAGAAAATGCAAAACAATAACACATAGGTCTAGCCGGACTAGGAAGCGAATAATTGCATTCCTTCCAGGAGGTCGAGCGCACGCTTTCCTCGGTTTCGAATCAAGGGACAAAGATAGATCCTCGGTAACGGCAAAGGGGATAGCCTTGCTTTTGAACATTCATGTGCATATATTTTCATTAGATGTGCAATCGAAATCAGTAGGAGAGAAACTTTCATCCCTATATTTCCACTGAATTGGAATTAGCGATACCTTTGCTTTTAGTTTGAATTCATGAATCCTGTTTCTAGTGGCGAGTAACTACTATGAAAGGTACGGAAAACGGGAAAGGCAAAGCACAGGAAAGAAGAATATATTCAATAATGTCATCCTTGTTTCGGTACCAGATTCAACTTGTCGAGGCTTCTGCTCGTAACGTCACTCACTGGATCAAATCAAAGGGCTCGGTTTCTGCTCCTCGGCAAAGGCAAAGTAAATTCAATAGGAATCCGAATCCTAAAAGGCAAGACCCAAACCACCGGTTGATCAACAGTTCTTCTTTCACTTTCATCTCTTGATACCTGTTTTCTTGCTTTTCTTACCACTGCTGTAGTGAACCGCATCTCTAAGCACCGGGAGTCGTGAACCGCGCACAAGGTCCTTCTTAAACTAGAAATAAGTGAAATAATTGTTCTGGGTCACCTTGGCTTTTGTGTTCAGTAGTTAGTAGGGGAAGTTGCCCGGCTTGGTATCTCTCTTCCCTGTAGAAAACCAATCACAAGTCCCTCCTTCTTGTAAAAGGAAGGTTCTATACTTCTGGTTATGCCAGTTATCTTAACGGTCAGTTATAGAAATCTTGCTTATGGCTCTCTAGTAAAGAGGTGGAACCAGATTATCTACCTTTGCCTTCCCCTGTGATTCTTAAACTAACTCTAAGCTAACTCGCAACTCGAAGATCCCATGGACCACGGCAGGAATGGGCAACCCTATTCTTAGTCATAATGTCAATAGGGCATGAAATGACGGACGACAATAGTCTTTCTCTTTTTTCACTCGAGCCAAACTAAGTGTTTTCCCGGAACGGAATAGCGGAAATTCCATACGTTGATCACCAATGTTGCATGTCTTTCCTTAAGCTGGAGTACTTTGAGTTAGAAGGCCTACTTTATTCGTCCTTTTAAAGCCTACTTATTCGTCTAGCTATTTCCAATTCTAATAAATAACCCGATCATATCATATCTTGGAAAACCCTAAGACTACCCAAGGCTGTACCCTACAGTGTTACCTATAGTCTATACTTGTGTATACGTTGCCTTCTGGGGTGGCAAGCTAGAACCAAGTAGTCTAGGTATCAATTCCAATTTAAGTCAATGATCCTCATTTTCTCCAACATTAAGAAGATTATTGGTAAGGTGACCAACCATCACGCAGGATTCCGGGTCGGAGTAGCACCTCTTGCCTGATATATACAGGTCGTTACTGGCGATTCGTTTGTGCCCTATGGTGTTCAATTGCCCGTTTGTTCCCCCCCCTCGGGACGGGTCAACCTACTTTGCCCGCTCAGGCGCTCCAAAATGCTCTGACTAGACCGCCGACACCCATGATTTGTCCATCATTCAAAACGGCATTTCGTAAGGGCTCATAAGGTAGGAGGAATCAAAGATCCTCCGTGCACTTTCGCCTAGAGTTAGTTTTTTTTTCACTACTGTCTGAGTGGTGGCTAAACCCTGAAACTTTTCCTTGAAATGAAATAAAGATCTAACTTTATTCCAGTAGTGGTTTCCGCAAATGTAGATAATCTTGTTGATTAACACCCACTTTCCATACCCTGCAATTCAGAGGCCATCACCTCTGGTCTTTTAGTAACATATCAGAAAACAAGGCTCTCCTCGTGTAGCTTTTTGTTCTCGAGGAAGAAAATTTCATTGATTACTTATAATGCCGGATGAAGCAAGTTATAGCATTGGTTCTTTCGTGATTCACGTATATTGGAAATCTCTTTCTTTAGGAAATGGGATGGCATTCAATTCTAACTTAGGGATTCTCTTCTTCCTGAACATTCATGAAAAGAAGGACTCTGGCTTTAATGCTAAAGTTTAGTATTGGGCCGAGCGTACTTACCTACTTAGACAAGAGGGATACTTATAGATCTCTATGAGCGTAAGGCAAAGTGGGCAAGACTACTTCCACAACTACATTTTCGCTTAAGCAGGACCTGTGAGACCTCGAAGCAACCGTCTACTACTAGTTATAGATGCTATTTCTAATTGAATAGAATGGATGCTTCACAGCGGTTCTGCGACAGGCAGGGCAGTCGGGTGAACATAGGCAACTGTTCCTATAGAACACAAGTCTTTCTCTAAAGCACGACCTTCCGATTGGACTACGTCTGGTCTCTATCCTTTTTATTCCAAAAATGGGTCCTCGATCAAAATGATCTGGTGTCTATGTCCATGCCTGAGGTTGGTAAACCCTATATCTATTGCAGGGTGGTTTGAGGAAGGGACAGCTTGTAACCCACGACTTACTACTACGAAGATTCTGGCGGAGAGCTTTTCACATATAGATAGGTCGGGATGAGGAAGCTCCGTAGTCAACTAATAGATAGAAAATCCACCTTGTGAACCGTGTTTGTCTTAAAGTACTGTCTGAGAAGGAATATACCTGTTCCAATCCCTCTAGTGGCTATACTGATTGACATAGGTAGCTTTCGTAGTCAAAGCTCACAGGGCCAAATGCTCTATTGGAGTGGGCACGAACACACACAATCAAGGTTCGAAGAACTTCTACTTCACGCCTTGAGGATTCTATGACGCTCACTCAATGGTGTTGTGGCGATTGCAAGCAATCAATAAACGAGGAAGCCAAATTATGGATCCAGGAAGGCTGCATCAGAAGGAAGAGTAGGTGTTGCTATGCCGTTGGCTGGGACTGAGACAGAGAGAGGGGAGCATAGCCCCTATGATCCCGGTAAAGAGTTCCAACTAAGCTCTTCTCAGGTTCTTTCTTTCTCTTCCATTCTTATGTTTATATATTAAAGTGTAGTTTTCTTACTTAAATATAATAATATTAATCTAATATGCCCATTGGTGTTCCAAAAGTACCTTACCGGATTCCCGGAGATGAAGAAGCGACTTGGGTTGACTTATACAATGTTATGTATCGAGAAAGGACACTTTTTTTAGTTCACTGCCCTATACATAGAAAGAAGTGCTTTTCCACCGGTATCAACATTCTATCTGGAATCAGTAGCGATAATTGTTGTATTGTGAGCCAGCCCCGTAAGACACTACGGACCTCCAAATTCTATATGATTTTTCCAATCATTTCATTTATACGACCTGCAAATAAGATAAGATCTTGGCTCGCCCTACAAAAAAACAACTATATGCCCTATAAACTTGCTTGCTTCTTCGAATCTCGAAATAACATATAGAAAGTGTTTCTGTGATGAGACCATTCTCGATCGATAAATGCGATAGGAGCCTATGTGTTTCACGGGCAGCCGGCCAATAGGGGAAGGTTGTGAATCCGGCGAACCGACCGCTTTAAGAACGTGATTGTCTTCTCTCACTCAGTTATCAATTGACAAAGATGACCCATTCTTTTTCGCCCTAAAAACGACAATGGTATGGTACTTTTTCTTCAAATCGAGATTGTGTGGGTGTCCGCTTATGTTCACGTTACATGCTAAATCAGGCTTTCCTTGGAAAAACCAAGGACAACCCCTATCTCAGTCTCCTTTCTCTTTTCGGGAGCAGAGCTGAAAAAGATGGAGTTACCTGGAGATGAGATTGATTTCTACGGATATGAAGGATAGAAATATGCTATTTGCTGCTATTCCATATATTTGTGCATCAAGTCCGAAGAAGATCTCAATCTATAATGAAGAAATGATAGTAGCTCGTTGTTTTATAGGCTTTCTCATATTCAGTCAGAAGAGTTTAGGTAAGACTTTCAAAGAAACTCTCGACGGGAGAATCGAGTCTATTCAGGAAGAATTGCAGCAATTCTTCAATCCTAACGAAGTAATTCCGGAGGAATCCAATGAACAACAACGATTACTTAGGATCAGCTTGCGAATTTGTAGCACCATAGTAGAATCATTACCAACGGCACGCTGTGCGCCTAAGTGCGAAAAGACAGTGCAAGCTTTGTTATGCCGAAACCTAAATGTAAAGTCAGCAACACTTCTAAATGCCACTTCTTCCCGCCGCATCCGTCTTCAGGACGATATAGTCACAGGTTTTCACTTTTCAGTGAGTGAAAAATTTGTATCCGGGTCTACGTTCAAAGCTTCTACCATAGACCTAATTCGAGAAGGCTTGATAGTCCTAAGAAAGGTGAGGGTGGGGGGTTCTATTTAGGAAGAATAAGAAGAATCTCATTCATGTGTTCATGCTAATAGAAGAGCGGATCCAATACACATAAGACTTTTTAGCAGGAAATTCCTAATGTAAATGATGAATTTGGGATGTCATGCCCCACAAGTTAGTTGCCCAAGCGCTCCCTAGGAGGGCAGTCGACCACAAGATAGAGTTTGAGCCTGGAGCCAAAGCCCCAACCCCTCCATTTTAGGTTTTTATCAGGAAAGAATTTCTGGAAGTGATATCGGCCAGATAAGCCTCTGACGGCTCCATATTGATTTTTCCCCAGTTTTCTTTCAGAAGAAGCGGGAGCCATTTTGCATTGAAACTCGGTATCATCAGAGTCATCTCCTGAGAAAGACTTCTTTCTTATTTATACAAGATTTCAGAGAACATAGTGAAGCCCTCAAAGCGCTAACAAAGTCGTAAGTAGAGAAGTTTTCCAAAAAGATACCTCGTTTTTCCATTAAGTGTGCGTTGTCTGATGAAGAATAACGGGGGAGCCAACTCAATAACCTAGCAGAGGAACCGTCCGGACTTGAAACAGCGGATGCAACCCTTGCATTTCGTTCTTTTGTTCTTTACTCTATTTTCGCTTTGGCACTCACTTCCTTTGGAATAAGGGCATTTTTCTTCTCTATTCGTTCCATTGACCATCAAACAGTTTCTTAATTATGTTATGTCAAATGATGGGAAAAAGGAAGGAGTAATCAAAAAAGACTAGAACTACCCGATCCGTTGAAATACGATACGAAGGAAACGGACTTCAATCCCTCCTTTTTATTGTTTGTTCTTCTGATCCCCTTGTTTTTCACTCGCTTAATTTGGAAGAGGAAAACGACAGCAGCTAAAGTGAGAAATAAACAACTGCTCGGAAAGCTTCCGTTTGAGCGTTGGTTTTGATGACAGTGAAGAAAGCTCGCCCAAAAGACGTACGTGGAACCAATGATACCAAAAAAAGAATCAAATATGAGGAGAACTGGGTGCATTGGTAAACGGCTCCGCCATAGCTTGTACGACTTCTGAATCCTATTAATGGCACTCTCCGAATAAATAAGTAGATACAGGCGGACTACATACACGTGCTCTCCGAGTAGGGAAAGTGAGAAATCTACGGTCTTCCATCCGCGGATGTGACAAATCCAATCCAATTTGGTCTTGTCCCGTGGCTCGGACCCGGTCGCGTAAAT
This sequence comes from Elymus sibiricus, assembly GCA_039707655.1. Lineage (NCBI taxonomy): Eukaryota > Viridiplantae > Streptophyta > Magnoliopsida > Poales > Poaceae > Elymus > Elymus sibiricus. Next base: position 383,392,324 of record CM077663.1, read on the forward strand.
GCAGCTACCACTACGACGGGATACTCTAGTTATTTACTCTGTTTCAATCCCTATTTGGCCATTCAACAGTAGCGTACGGCCTTTGGAAAGCATCTCTTCCTAGAGGGGACTCCCGCTTGTGATCTTCTTCCTTGGGTCGGAGAAAATATAACTTACCAATTGGAAATGGAAATGCCGAATGAATTGAACCAAACTACGGAAACTGTGGTTGAGCTTGCCTATCATCAACGAAGGATGGTTGTGAAGTTGGTGGAAGAAAGCAAACCAATGAATGCAGCTAGTCACCCCGAAAGGCGAGCCCATGTCTTTTGAGAAACTGACACAACCTGTTGTGTTGACTTATCTTATACTAAGGGTCCGTCCCAGCCAACAAGGGATTTCTCATAATTCTATGATGAAACAGCATCATATCTCAGCTTGATTATGAGAGAGATTGAAGTGAAAGAACCCGGTTTCAGAGCGTGGAAACGGAAAAGAATGAGGTGAAAGGGCCGACCCATGCGGCCCACTTAGAATGTGCTTTGACTTCCCCAGGTTGTACAATAGCACTATTTTCTGGACCCAAGTTCGAAAGGATTAGGGCACTGGATTGAAGAATAGCTCAGTCCGATAGAAACTTAGGTTGGGCTGGCGGAGGGATGAGTGGAGCTTCTGTATGACATGTACTGGTATTTCATTAGTCCCTTGATCGGGTACCCGAAGCTCGCTTTGAGGAAGCAGTGCCATTTGGTTCTTCCTTCTGTCACGTCCATCCGCGAATGATTTGATAATTCTTTTCATCACTGTTTGGATCGCAGACTTGACCGTTGTCTATAGAAAGAAAGTGCTCACTCGTTTTCTGTTTGTTTTCATGTGCGCATACACTCAGCCTAATTTAGTAAGTGTGAAGTGGAAGGGCGAGTACGGGTGAAAGCCCACTACCTTCCGGATAAAAGATATGCTCGATTTATAGATAGCTTTGCTTCACTATATAGCGTGGGACGAATTGATAAGCTCTGAATGCAGGAAGGGAAACCTTAGAGCTTTCTTCGCTTATCTTCCCAAGCAGACCATATGATTCTCATTATTCTATTTCTCTGTCTTTCCAGCCAGCATTCCTGCTTATTCTGATTGGAGTGATGTGTGGTACCGGGGATAATGCAATTGATGGTGCTTGTGGCCCCACAGAATGACCGTATAAAAGGAAATAGGCAGCAAGGGAGTTGGGTAGACTAAAGATACTGCCTTTAGCCCTCTGCGGCCATTTTTTTAAGTCGAGTAGTAAGGAAAGATCGATAGGATTTGGTCCATTTGGTGTCCTTCCAGACGGAGAAGCGAGAACCCTTTCTGCTTTGACCGCTTGCCCTCCTGGCACAGATGTGGGAAAAGGTCTCAGTTGCGGAATCAAATATGAATGAAGTTAGAACAATCAGCGTAAGCTCTTTCTCTAGGGCCACTATCAATAATGACAAGAACTCTTACCAACTAGCTTAACGCATCCGGTCTCCTTCTCCTTCGTACCCCTAGCGGATATGAATAATAGGAAGAAACAGGTCCTTTCTAAAGGCGGGCATTAGACCAGAGTTTCGTGAGCCGGAGAAGATCGATAAAGCTTAGAACTTGCTCGTTTGCAGGAGGAGGCGGTGGTATGACTCCGTCCGTTGAACGAGCATTTCGTGCCACCTGTTCGGCGTCCACATCCACTACCATTTTCTGATCCCAGTATCTATAGCAAAATCGCTATTTGCCTCACTCTATAGAAGGCCTCCCGTATGTAAGATCACCAACCAAGTTCCTTTCTTCTTTTGTTAGTGCCATCTTTACCAACTTCTACTTCTTGGCTGGCTTGATGCTTACAGGTCTTGCCTCTGCTGATACTGGTCATGGGGACAAGAACTCCGTGGGAAGAGAGCAGATACCAATCCTAAACAACCCTTAGAATGGCCTCATCCAAATGGATGATTGTCATTGATAAGACGGGCAGGTGGTATGTTGATACTGAGCCGCTTCCCCTGTAGTTGTTAGCTCGTTCTTGACAAATCCGATCGGGTCTTCATAATCTGGAGTAAAAGGATTCGAACCTTTGCATGCCGATACCAAAAACCGATGCCTTACCACTTGGCTATACTCCAAACAAACGGTAGGTTCCTGGAGAACTGTGGAAACTAGTTAGTTCAAATCGAACTCAAAAGCAATGCGCATTATCTACGCCTTTTTTTGATTCACCAAGACCCGCTAAAGGCTGATACAAACGAATAGTGGGAGTTCTTTCTTACGAATATAAATGGAGGAAATATCCCTAGTACCTTTGTCCTCTGTAAAGATCATAAGATCAGATGGAGTTGGATTGATTTCTCGCATCTACTAGATCAGAGATCAGAGTCAGGGGAGCTCTCGTAAGTGAGCCTAAGTAAGTAGTGTGGTTCGAGCGGATCAGTCACCGCTGAGTTCTGCTTTCCTCGCAGAGTTGGTTTTAGCCGGAACCGCGCTCTTGCCTTCTTCTTGTGCCCCTTGATTATTGATCTGAATTCAAGTTAGATTAGAGAATACCGGTGCCTTTTGATCCACCCTTAGGTTTTAAAACTGTGGAGGTTCAGTTACAAAATGCAGTTTATGAGGCTGCTTTGTATGCCAGTGTGCAGGAAGGAGAGTTGGAAGATATACCTAGATCCCCCAATAGAGAAAAGAGCGAGCAGGTTACCTACTCTTGTGGTGGATGGCGGCACTAGAAGTTGATGCTTTTTATGGACGGACATAGAAATTCGATTTCCAATAGAGCTGCAAACGCTACTGTAAGCCGAAGACGAATGCTGGCCAAAAGTAAGCAAAGCAGGAGAGGCGTCGTTTCCTTCAGTTGGTCAACCAACAGGTCTCCTCACTCTAGCATTTCTTCTTTGTTCGGTCACAAGGCAGGGAAATGGAGGATTTGTTTCTGCTCTGTCCTTTACCGCATCGATGGATTCAATTTCAGTGGATAGAGCTCAACCTGTTGCCATAGTCATTTCAATCACAATTCACTTGGTAGGTAGACGCTTGTTCCGACCTCCATAGTGGCACTTTGACCTTTTCTCAACAACATCTACTTCTAATCTGCTTGAACGGCCCTCTTGTCATTTGACCCAGAATTGAACGAGATGACACCCACCAATATCTTCCAACACAGGATCTCCCTTACAGGGCCGTCCTTCTCTCTTTCTTCCCAAGAACATCGGGGGTCTGTTCTCTGAACGAGTCAGCACCAGCGCCGTTACCAATACGGGGATCTCGGCCATGAGAACTTGTAGAACTTGTCTCTTGAATTGCACCCCCCCTAGGCCGACCAGCTAAGTAGGACCCACTTAGCAAAACAGGTCTATAGGGCGCTAGGGAAGGGGTATAGAATGGTACTTGAATCTATCTATAGACATAGGATCCCCCAGCCACTGGAATCCATTGGTTTCTGTCTCAATTCGTCATTTGAACTGAAACTAACCATGAAGGGAAAAGAAAAGAAGGATTCTAGTTTGCCACTACTTGGACTCAACTTGGACTTTCGGAGGAGAAAACCATTTCCATTAATATATGACTCAGTCATAGCCAAGAGATCATCATTCTAATAACAAGGATCTAGTTTATATATCTCGAATTGGGTTCCATAAGATGCCAAAATAGTGGAAGTACCATCACGTCAACCTAAAGCAAATGGTTTCTATAGATTGAGAAATGGTTTCTATAGAATGAGATATAGTCGAATGTACCTTTAATACTTCACGTGCATTCTTCGCTTATAAATTTAGCCAAGATCCAAACATCTCAATCTCTTCATACGTTCTTCCTTTTGAACTCTTCTTTTTGCTTAACAAATGCAAGTTCTTCAGGGTTTGGTTACTAGTTTTCTTGGAAGGGTTTTCTCCCTTGATCTTTTCCCTTGTTTTATGATTGGAATGAAAGTAGGATTGTTTATCCAATCCAAACTATTTATTGAGGGAAAGTAAGATCAATAGTTGGCCCTATTGTCTGTGCTCTGTTCTGTTAAGGATTTCTGTATTGGAAACATAGGCATCCTGCTATTCCCTGCTCTAGTTTCAGTTCAGTCATAAACCTATTGCCCGGGTCCTTTGATACTTGATTTCCTGGGTCAACGGTACCTAGATTCCCCTTTGGCTTGATCTTACCTTGGATTTCTGATTGGAATACAGATTGGATAAACAAGAGGAACTTGGAAAAGAGGGTTGGCCAAAGCATAACGATAGTGCATTCAATCGATTCCACTCTAGTTTTTCATATCTTTTCCCTCAATAAATAGTTTATATATGAAAGAAAGTGCCAACTTATTGTTCTTGGAATGCTGATTTCCATGGATTTCTTCTTGGCATATCCCCCCTGATTTGATGACCTGGCTAAAACACCTATTCCTTTTTTCTGGAATTGCTGCCGAAAGCCTGTTTGCAGCATCCATAGCAATACGTGTTAGTACTCAATTTCTTTGATTTTCATTTGATGAAGTGAAGACACTTATCTATATACCATTTATAGAGTGGTAGAGTAATCTTGCAATGCGGCATGAATTGGATGACTTAATAGTTTTCTGCAGTTTAGTACTAACATGCCTGTGTGGTGAACTAACTACCTTGGGAAGCAACAAATATGCCCCCAATCACGCTGCCTATGTGAACAAATTCTAAAACTTTGCATAAGCAGCTTAATTAAGTAGAAAAACCTAATCGATAGCCTACTACTTATACTTCTTACTTTCACTTTGATTTATACTTTGACTTTTGATACCTCTCCCCTAGTGTACTCGAGAGCTTGAAGGGGAAGACAGACTAGAAGACTTCCACACCATAACTTCCTTCCTTGGCTGACTGCCTGGCCTTCAAGAAACTAGAAAAACTGTAATAACTCACTTCACTATGATAACTATCTTTCGAACAGGACTACTACTTAAAGGCTAAAAAGACCTACCGCGACTGGCTCACTTGCTTGAAGGACTAATGAAAACACGTCGAACTAGCTAAAAGGACGTAAGCTAACAGCGGAACTCAAACAAAAATGGATGCTGACTCCGATATAGATATTGAGGATTTTCTACAAGCCGCCGCCTCACCCTGCTCGCTTACTTCCCACATGCTTGCTTAACTCACTATCTTTTGGGGTAATACACTGTATAGATAGGAAAGAGATAAATGAAAGAAAAAGAAGATAGAAATGAATTGATAGAGTCAGATGATGTCACTAGCTTCAATGAAAGGACTAACGAGAACTTTGAAAGTTCTTCCTATCAGCATTAGTCAGCTTTCGAGTTAGCTTTCCTTCAAGCGAGTGCCGCAGGGAAAGGAAGAGTATTTCATCATGGCCATTTATCAGGACTTATTGGATAAGTTAGGACAGTTTCTCTAAGGCCAGCTGTTGAGTTAGTCGGTTCATAGGTTGTCGTAAAATATGGGTGTAGGAAGCCTGGACTCTGATTACCGATTATGAAAGCGAGGACTCTTTTTCTCTCTCCCCATTAACGGAAAACTATCTTAAGATCATCTCGTCCTTCAGCAAGTTCGTTATCTACAAGTAAGTTAGAGAATTCCTGTTGTCAAGCTAGTTATCTTATACAAGACTTTTCTATAAGGCCTGCAAGCAGGTTCAGGTGGAAGCAGGAAAGTAACACCACCTGGTTTTAGACCGGGTGTAACTCTTTCTCTTTTGCCCTTTATGCCAGCCTGTTCCCTAAGTAGGATAAGTTCATTGTGTTATTACAGGTAGTATTGCTCTCAAAGCTAGGAAGTAAAGGTAAGGAGCAAGCTTATTTACTAAGATCCTAGCGAGTGGAATACTTTGAACGAGCAGGGGAGCGAGCGGAGTACTTTACGCAAGTAGTGGTTTACCAGGAACTCGTATAAGAGCTAGTCATATAGTCCTTGAAGCATTATTCCTTTTATCGGTAGGGTTGTTAGCAAGGAGTTTGAAGCTTTAGTACTTTCAGCTTTCCTGTTTTAGCTAGGAATGAAGTTGGTTCAGAGGTGTCAAGTAGAGAGGTTAGATCTTCTCTTCCTTCTCATACTGCGAGTAATATCTCTACTACACTTTCCACTTTATGTTGATCAGTTTGAGCATGAGCAGCTCGTTCAGGAGCAGCCGCCCGTGGAACTCTTGTTTTGAGGAAGCAATGAACATTGTCTTTTTCCATTCTCAATAAATGAGGAAGGAGGGGTGAGGTCCTCACTTGCGAGTGAGGCAAAGCTTTCTTTTATAATACATCCTACCCGATTTTGGTTGACGATTGCGTTCTATTCCAATTATTCACTTGTTTTTCTTGTCACTGTGGCGAGACCAGATGAGAGAGAGAACTATTTTCCATTTCCAGACAGACCCCGAGCTGAGGTTGGAACAATTCTTTATTTTCTTGTTGGTTCCTTCTTTATTATTTATTCCAAGTTTTTCTCTTCCATTCGGTTCATTAGCTTTAGGAAAAATAGAAGCTGCGGAAATGCTCGCTTCTAAAAGGCTTAAAGGCTCTAATCAAGGCAATGAACATTTTGCACTTGGAAACTAATAAGAAAGGAATTCAAATCATAGTTCAATACAGACTTTTTCTCTTTTAAGAAGGGTGAAACTTTCCTTCCAATACTTGTGCGCTCTACCCATCTCTACTGAACAAACCCACTACACATCGAGTGGCAGGGTATGTGTGTAGGCCTTTTCAAGGACATTCGAAACAACATGTCGATAAATTGCTATAGAAAGTGGGGCTAGATCGAGAGTTCTGACCTTTTCGTGGGTTGGGTGATCTTCAAACTCTTGTTTTTCTAGCGAAAGAACGCCCTTCTGAGCGATGATCTCCTACAAGCGAGTATAGTAAGGTTGACTTCAATTTAGACAGAAATGTCACTGGTCAGCTCCTTAGCATGACAATTAACACCACTTTCTTATTACCTAAGAGATTAGATAAGGGAAGAAGGCAGGCCAAAGCTTATAGATTCGGAGATCGTACTTCTAACGCTTTGTCTGAGTCAGTCCTACGACCCCTTCCGGCTGAGACACGAATCCTAGCCTATCTGAGTCGCAGAATGAAGGGCTCTTCAGAAGGCGCCACCCAAGTCTCCTTTGATACTTCGGAGTCAGGATTTTTTTTCCAAGGAAGGCGGATTTTTTGCATTCCGCAGCACGAACAGGGTGTACAGAAGATCGATGTGCCATCTTTCTAACCACCTTCATTTGTTGTATGATCAGTAGGGAAGGGAGCCTTTGATAAAGGGACCCCCAACCAAGAAATCTACTGTCTCAGAGCGACAGTCAAGCTCGTATCGCGGAACTAGAACATTTCTTTGATTGATAGGTCAGATAGGAAGCAGGCAAGCAAACCAAGTTATAGGTTTGGAAGTTAGAACTCGGAAAGGTTGTCCTGTGACTACCTTTGAAGTCTTTGGGTAGGACATCAGGCTAAGGTCTTATGATGAGCCACGCGCATATGAGGTTTACTGCAGCCCTAAAGCTCTGTCCCCTATCCTACCACTAGATCTCCTATGCCGGAACATGAACAGAGAAAGCTGTGAGTGTAGTCTTAGGAACGAACCCGGGGTTGCTCTCGCAAAAAGATTGTACTAAAGAAAGCTAGAAAGCTCAATTCCAAGCTTTAAACCTCTGGTCCACGGGTCGGTGAACGAATGGGTTTTGGGAAATAGAGAACATGGACTCGATTGAACAAAGGTGGCACCGGAATGAATAGCCCACTTGTTTCAGGCAAGAATGAATGGGACTGATCGACTCGAGTTACCGAGCGACCTCCACTCTTCGACTCGAGCTTTCACTTCTGCTTTTCTCTTGTTTTGATTTATTAGCTTTTTAGGGAAAGAAGAGGGTCTGAAATACAACTATGTCTACGAGTGCCGCGAATGAACCTTCGGTTCTTCCCAAGAACAAGGAGACACGAACTAAATAACTCGTATCAGGCTACGGGAATAGTGAACGGGAAGAAGGAACTAGTGAGGCTTTCGTTGGTCAAACAATATGCCCTCCTCACTTGAGGAGAGTGAAGGTCATGACTTATTGAAGCAGAACGTCAATTGGCCAAGAGAAGGGGAACTCCTTTCGTCGGTAACTATTGAATTGCCTATCTAACAGTGGAGCGATGCGGAACGTTGAACGGGAAACTCGTGTCGTCGGTTATCCAATTTCCCTCCTTTTTGTTTCGACAAAGAAAACATTTAGGTATCGGTAATAGGATTCCCACTATGATTTGAAGAAAAAGATAGATTATATAATAATCCATAAATAATATATAGAATCAGGCTCCGTAATCAAGTGCTCGCTATGAGAAGAAGATCTACAGGCATGTACCCATTTCTCCCTGCAAAATAAGTTTGAACCCGAGTGAGTATGGACCATACGCTCATCTTTCTTCTCAATCTACACCTCGTTCCGCGAGAGACCTATCCTCGTTTCGAAATAAAGGACCGTAGTGAGGATCGATCCCGGATAAGCGAGTCAGTGTAGGGACAGAGGCTGATGATTCTAAAGGTGATTTCTAACTACAAGATGACTTTATTTGAAAACGGAATCCAAATATCAACAAAAAGATGAATGGAAAGTCTTGTCGATATGAATTGATCTTCAACCCAATGACAATGCTTCGATTTCGATCTTTACTTCTTTCTTGGATGCCTGAAGTTTGTGTTCGCATTTCATCAAAGGAAAAGTGGGCTGTACCCACATGAAGAAAAGAGTTGCTCGTGTAAAAGCAATATCTTCTATTTGACTTATCTAGCCGTGTCTTGTGTTGCACATACTCGGCTCGGTGAATGGTTCATCTTCGATTGGCATGGTCCTTTGGATGTAAGAGATCTCGTTTGCTGGCCGGGCCCTTCCATGAGTTTAGATCTCTATGTATGAATCTCTTATGAAATCCCATACTTTTTATCATTTCAGAACGATCAGCATACTGTGTGACTTCTGCGTGACAGTTCTTGCATTTCGTTTGTTGCTTTGCATGAACATTTAGATATTGGAAAGCGAACTCCCTGAATTAGGAATTTCATAGATAGAGAAGGACGGGCAAAAAGAGAGAGACTGACTAACTACCCGGATCAATGCTGATTGACGACTGAATAAATAGCCAGAAGCAACAACTGCACGAGAGAGAAAGAGCGGATCCAACTAAGGAAATGCAGTACCTGTTCTGTCGGAGCTAATCATGCAAAGCTAGCGTAGCGCCAGCCGTCGAAGTGAATGAATTCGAAAGAACGCAGAAGTAAGGAAATGAGACGACTCTTTCTTGAACAATTTCATAAGCAGATCTTCCCCTCCACACCTATCACGAGTTTTTTTATTCCTCTCGTATATCGTCGTCACGCCCTTAATGATAGGTTTTGAAAAAGATTTTTCATGTCATTCCCATTTAGGTTCGATTCGGATCCCTCTGTTGTTTCCCTTTCCTCCCGAACCTTTTCCTCGAAATGATAAAGAATCTGGTACACTCGAATTGTGTTATTTAAGTGCTTATTGCTTGCCAAAAATCCTACTTCTACAATTGGTAGGTCACCGGGTTATTCAAATAAGTCGTGTTTTCTGTGCTTTTCCCATGTTACAACTTCCGTACCAATTCGATCGATCCGGAATGGATCGGTTAAACATTCTATTAGGGAGCCCGGTCTTGACTCTTCTGTGTGGTATTCATTCTCGTTCGGCTCTTGGAATCACATCCAGCAGTGGTTGGAACAGCTCGCAAAATCCAACCACTTCACCTACTTTATTGCCCCCAACCGTTTCCCGTACCTCTATTGAAACAGAAGGGTTTCATGTTCTTTCATCGATTGGGTATTCCTCTCCTTTTGTATCTCTTTATCCAATTTCGGTCTCGATTAGTTCACAAGATTGAATGGCCAAGTCATGGAAAAGCCGTTATTCGATTGTTTTAAAAGAATGTTGAGCCGGGCCCGGGTATGTAAGTTCAGCGATGTACAAACAAGGATTTATTTTACTTCCGCACCTAGGTTGGGGGGTTCTATTTAGGAAGAATAAGGAAGAGGAATAGAATCTCATTCATGTGTTCATGCTAACAGAAGAGCGGATCCAATACACACAAGGCATCGGTTGTTCTTAACAGCGATGGCTATTCATTTAAGTCTTCGGGTAGCACCACCAGATCTTCAACAAGGTGGAAATTCTCGTATTTCGTATGTACATGTTCCTGCGGCTCGGATGAGTATAGTTATTTATATCGCGACAGCTATAAACAGTTCCTTGTTCCCATTAACAAAACATCCCCTTTTTCTTCGCTCTTCCGGAACCGGTACAGAAATTGGTGCTTTTTCTACTTTGTTTACGTTAGTGACTGGGGGGTTTCGGGGAAGGCCTATGTGGGGTACCTTTCGGGTGTGGGATGCTCGTTTAACTTCTGTATTCATCTTGTTCCTTATTTACCTGGGTGCACTGCGTTTTCAAAAGCTTCCTGTCGAACCGGCTCCTATTTCAATCCGTGCTGGACCGATCGATATACCAATAATAAAGTCTCCAGTCAACTGGTGGAATACATCGCATCAACCTGGGAGCATTAGCCGATCTGGTACATCAATACATGTTCCTATGCCCATTCCAATCTTGTCTAACTTTGCTAACTTCCCCTTCTCTACCCGTATCTTGTTCGTTCTGGAAACACGTCTTCCTATTCCATCTTTTCCCGAATCTCCCTTAACGGAAGAAATAGAAGCTCGAGAAGGAATACCACTAAAAACCTAGTTCGCTCTCAAATAAAAACCTAGTTCACGCGCTAAAGCATCCATGGCTGAAAGGTGAAAGCGCCTACCAACCTAGAAAGGCAAAATGGGTCAAAAAGTAGGTTCGATTCCTGCCGGATGCACTGCCTCTTAAAGACAGAAACAGAGGAGGGAAAGAAGGTAGTATAGGGAACTTGCTTTTGGATTCTTATCGAAAGTGAATCCCTCTAACACTTCTGTTAGTTTTTTATGAGAAAATCTTTTATAGACACAACAAGTGTGAAAATCCTTAGTCACTAGGCAAGAAAGCTCGATGGGAACAAAAAGGATACAATTAGTTCAGAATCAAAAAAATGTACAATTTCAAAGGAAAGAAGGAATGGCAAGTTTCCCTCCATTGAACATCAATCAATCTAGAAATAGGTAAAGGAAGGCGTATCACAGGGGTATTTTTCTTTTTTCTATTCACTTCCGTGGGGTTCTAAATTGAAAACATGAACACAAACGAAATCGTATTGAAATTACATAAAAAAAAAGAAAAGGGAGGAGTAGCTGTTGGTTTAAAGAAAAGGGAGGAGATGGATCGAATTCAGTCTTTTTCCTTTCTTTGATGATCTTCAACACATCTATTTGAATTCCCTGCGAGTGAAGGATTTCTCGTATGGAGAAAAACCTCTTGAGCGCTATCTGATCTTATTTTTGTATTTCAAATATGGGACCTACCTTTTTAATGGGACATCCCGGCAACAGGCCTACTCATGCATGTGGCCAAGTACTCGACCAATCCTCGGAGCGAAGGGATGAACGAATTCTCGAGGTCTGGTTCATTGAGGTCAGCATCACATGAAACCTTTAGCACTTCCGTTCGATATTGGATGGAGTATGGCTGGAAGGTCAGCCTAGCTAGTCTTGTCAATCGGCCCTGACTCGTCTTCTCCTTGGTACCTACCGCTATTGAACTTCGGTACCTATATTCCTGAAACAAGACAGACCTTCATGAAGACCTTATATTTTGGAATAAGATTGGACATTTCCACATTGAGGTGAAATTACATATGAGGAAAATAATCCTGGACTACGAAAGCTGCCCTTGTGTGGTAGAACCAGGTCTTCCACCGGGCGGTCAGCCAAGT